>OX941088.1:72494126-73744126 GCA_954870635.1 Arctium minus | reverse complement strand
GAATCATTGTCGATGTATTTAGAAAATTTGAAGTTAGTTGTTATTTCCAGATTTGAGGGCGTTACAACTCGTTCATAACAAGTTTTATTGCTTTCATGTTTTTAGTTTTCATTAAATTTCTCTGAATAAGACTTTTGTGCTTTGATGATTTTTGACTAAATGCAGATTTTGAGGGGGAGCTTACAAGATTATATCTGTTATAACTTTCGAGCTGACTTCATGAGATTTAAGCTGAGCGTAAGGAACATTCTAAACTTAATATCATACATGTCTGAAAGAAGGACGACTTTCAGATATGAAAACATGTTTCTAAATATTCAAACCACTTCTTATTCTTAAACAGATTTCATGAATATAGAAGTGTGATTTTAAATGTTTTCATCTTTCACGAGCTTAATTGTTAAACAAACCGTGTATTTCCAAAGATAAATACTTGTGTATTATCTTTTCCATATATTTTCAAGTATTCATACACACCGGTTTAGTGTATTTTGTTGTTTATGTTATCACCATGTCTCAAATTGACCAATTTTTCGATGGTGATACACCCCGTTTGAACTCATTGATACTTGAGCGCAATTTTGTTCAAAACGTTTCTTTCAAGAATGTATATAATTGTTCTTATAGACAAATTCCAAAGTTTCATGACCTAAACCATGATTGTTAAATCATTCATATTTGATCTTTTCATATAATGTCAGATTTTCAAGCAAGTTTCATGTATTTATTTCATTTATTCAATATACTTGTTTTGAAATATCTTCCATGATCAAATGCTCAAATTTTCATGATTATCTCCATGAGCATACATATATCTGACATGTATTTCATCGTGTGATTTAACTGTCAAAGTTAAACCATTTAAGCAACGTTTTGCTTATAGACAACATGGTTTCATCGTGTGAGAACTTAAAAGAACTTCTATGGATTCACGTTAACCAGAGTTTCCTACCTAAGAAGTTAATCCTTGAGTGATCGAGAGGCAAGGAGTCAAAATATTTGAGTGTGGGTATGTGTGATGAGGTAAAATGAAAAACAGAGTTTGGTTAGACGTGAGCTTACATGTTAAAAAGAAAGAGGATGAGAGATCAAAGTAAAAGAATATCAAACTCTGCACCAACTTTTTCTTAGTCGGGCAGCCATATAAACTGTTGTTTCACAATTTTTCGTGAACATCATTGAAACAGGCAACTAGCCCATGCCAAATCTTGTTTAAAACCCCACCAGCTACTCATCTTTTTCTTAAAAATAAGATGTTTGAAATTTTCTAGGTATGCAACATATAATCTATCTGGTTTTCATTTGGAAAATCTGGATATTGAAAAAGAAGGAAGTCTGCCCCACCTTCGCATTTCGATCATGCACAATTGAGTCTGTGTATTACTGTTGTTGTCTCAATGGTTTACACATTTTGAGCCTAATTGTTAAAAGCAATCATCATGCTTAATTCTTTCATACACAAGCACGTACACACATGAAATTCCTTTTTCTGTCTAAACATTCATAGTTTAACCATGTGTTATTCGATGATTGAATGGAAGACATGGTGGAGTGAACATCAAAAAGCTCCTTTCCAATGTGTATTGGTTACACATAGTGGTTTCGTGCTACTAACAGGCATTCTTAACTGATTCATTTGTTGATTCAGGTGTTACACTCTAATTTGTCTGAATTTGAAAAGATTCAGATGAATACCTTATGAATTGACAGATGATTAGAGGCTCAGTGGTAAAGATCAATGGTCAGAAAGATTTATGACATTTCTTTAAGAAGTGTTGATGATTTCTGCGCTCCATCATCGAAAAGGGGGAGAACATATTTTCAAGAAATATTGGGAGAAGATATTTTAAAGAAATGTTGGAATTTAAAGGAGAAATCATTTCAAGAAAAACGACTTGAAGAAAGTTTGCTGAAAGAATATGTCAAAGAATGCAAGTTATGGGAAATTTGTCAGATTTGAAAGAGAAAGTTCAAAGGTTTCAAAATATTTGTGGGAACTGAAATTTTCTTTGAAGATTGATTTGCTGAAACAAACGAGCTAAATTTGAAGATAATTTCTTTCTGAAGTCTGAAAAAGATTGTATTATCTTGGGGGAGATTGTTCAAGATTATTGAAGGATCATTATCACAGACTTTGGGGAGATTACAGAAAGGTTGAAGAATTCTTTTGAGCATAAAGGGGGATATTGCTTCAATGATTGTTTTTCTGAAAATGATTCTATTTGACAGAATTTGAACAAGGGGGATGTTAAGTCTAAATATTGTATCCAAGATTTAATAGGAAAGTCAATGATGTAAAAGTCAACAATGTCTTTGTCAAAGCTTGTTTAGTTTCCTTAGCCTTTAAGGCTTTGTAATAGTTAGGTAGTATATATAGGGTGTGTCTTGTAATCTTGTTGTAACGATCTAGAGAGCTGTGATTGTATTGTAATTCAGAGACATATGAATACGAGATCTACTTTCTCTCTCTAGACTTTCTCTCTCTAGTTTTTGATCTTTAATGTCTATATCTTGAGTAATTGCTTGATATGTTTGGGATTTTATGATTAACAATTGGTATCAGAGCTGAACCAAACTTTTTAGGATTGATTTGATCATGATTTAAATTGAAATCTGTGTGTTTTGGATCGAAATTTTGAATTTTTCGAATGTTTTTCAAGAAAACGAGTTTTTCACTGTTCAATCTGATTTTGTGTGTAAAATTGTTTTTGTTGCAAGAAAATGAATTCATTGGGTTCGATTTGTATTGGTGATTGATTCTTGTTTGGATTACATTTCGTATTTTGAACAAAATCGATTTCAATTTTCAATTTTCAATTTTCTAAATTTTCTTGAACTCGAGTTGGTTCTCTGTTCTTGATCATATTTGTGCAAATTGTTGTTTTCAATCTGAATTTGTTAGTATTTTTGAGTTTCGTACTGTTTATCGATAATACTGATAATTTTTTGAGATCAAAATTGCAGGTTTGAATCAATTTCAATCGAAATGCACAAGACAGTTATCACTTTGCGCAAGATTCACAGTTTGCGCAAGATTCATATGATTTGCGCAAGTTCATAGTCGTTTGCGCAAGATTCATATGATCCGGACTTTGAAGATTTTAGTTTGCGTTTGAAGATTTTCACGCAAAGCAAAGTTTGCGTGTCCTTCGACTAACACAAAGCTTTGTTTGCGTATCTAGTGAGTCTCGCAAAGTTCAATTTGCGCATCAAGGCCATTACACAAAGCTACTTTGCTCAAGACATGGGTCACGAAAAGCTTCCTTTGCGCATCAAGTCAATCACGCAAAGTCTCTCTTGCGTAACATTCAGCATACGCAAAGCTCTCTTTGCGCATCTCGTGTGTTCCGAAAAACTTGGTTTGCATATCACGCTGCTTGCGAAAACCTACTTTGCGCATCACGTTGCTTCCGAAAAGATTGGTTTGCGCAATACATTGCACACGCAAGACTCTACTTTGCACAAGTTCAAGTGTTCAATTTTTTAATATTTTTCGAAAATTTTCAATTCAATCTGATTTTTGATTTTATGATATATAGTTTGGAACGATCATTCTTATTAAGCCGATTACTCATTAATCATGGGGTTTCTTTCAGATCTTGAAGAGAAGAATAGAAAGCTGAAAC
This sequence comes from Arctium minus, assembly GCA_954870635.1. Taxonomy (NCBI): domain Eukaryota; kingdom Viridiplantae; phylum Streptophyta; class Magnoliopsida; order Asterales; family Asteraceae; genus Arctium; species Arctium minus. The sequence goes on along the minus strand of OX941088.1, from coordinate 73,740,500 downwards.
TAGAGAACATTAATCTGGCTCATGCAGTTGACTTTCATTCACAAAAGTCAAGAGAGTATTTTACTGAAATCATATCACTGAAAGAAGAAATATGTGCCTTAAAGAATATCAGTGCTGGGCAGAATGAAGAGAAGATAAGGAGATTGGAATCTGAGAATTCTGAGCTTAGAAAGAGTTTATCTGATTTTGAAAAACAGCTTGCTGATAATAAAGCTGATTTTGATGCTGAAAAGAAAAGTTTTTCAAAGAAATTCTCAGATTTCTCAAAGAAGTGTTATGAAGAGAAGAAGTCAGTGGAACTTAAATGCATTAAGTTTTCTCAACAAATCTCTGATTTTGAGAAAGTACTTATTTTGGAAAGAGAGAAGTTTGTTCAAGAAAAGAAGGCCATAGAACAGAAGAATGTGGGATTCTTTAAAAAATTATCCGGCCAGAGGAATGAGTCAGAGAAAGGATTTGAAGAAGAAAGATCAATATTTGAGTTTGAGATCAAAAGACTGACTTCAAAGTTATCTGAACTATCTGCTACTGCGCTAAAAGAGCAGAAAACGAAGTCTGAATTCAAGATAAAGATTGACCAACTTGTGAAAGAAAGAGACAGCTTTGCATCAAAGATCAAAGAGCTTGAAAAATCCGTTTCAAGTTTAAATCAGAAATCCGTCTGTTCACAAAGGTCAGTTAAATCCTTTAACCAGATTTGTAGATCTAACATTTTCTATGATCAATTTTTAGATGGTTCAGATACATATCCGAGGAAAAGAAGCTACAAGAAAGAGAAACTGGTCTGGCAAAAGAAACCAGTTAAAGATGACAAGTCAGATGAGCTGAAAAGAAACACATCATGTGTACATGTTCATAAAGCAAAGAAGAACATCGCACACAAAGGTAAGAATTATTATTGTTCTATCTGTAGTACACATGATCATATACACAAGACCAATGATCATTTCTGGTATGGTTCTTACTCTATAACTCCCACACGAACTGCAACTAACATTTTTGGACCCAAATACCAGTAGGTACCAAAGAAGAAAAATGATTCTGTGTTGCAGGCACCTCAAGCCAAGGGGGAGTAAGAGAACAATGGATCTTGAGTAAATCAACTCAAGACCCGAACTTCAAAGTTGAAAGATAGACTATGGCTTCTAAGCACATCAGCTTAGGAGCCGTTCTTCAAAGGAGTTTGACTTCTAAACACAACAGTTTAGGACTCGGACCTCAGCGATCAAAAAGACCTTACTCCTATGTTTCTGCATCCGATGGATATGATGGTCTACGTCCCAAGAGAATTGATCTGATCTCTATCCTATACAGTTTCACTGACAGATTTTTCTGATATGATGGTCTACAATTCAAAAGGGAGTGTCTGCTCTCTATCCTGTTTTAACTGACATATTTCAGATGCTTAATTTAAGGAGGAGTAAAGGTGATGACTTCTGATTATTTCAGATCAGAACTCATACTATAAAACTGTTTTTTATGGCTTCTGATCACATTACAGATCAGGACCCGTTTTTCAACGATCAAAGAAGGATATTTCGCTAATATCCTGGGGGAGCTTAAAAGATATAAATCATTCTATCATGATTTGAGGGGGAGCTTAAAGGTAACTATCTTCTGATCAAGATCTCGGATTGTTTGAAAGAAAAACAACTTTCAAGCATGAAAAACAGTTTCTGAAATGTTCAAACCACTTCTCTATTCTCAAAAGATTTCATGAATTCAGAAGTGAGCTTTTAAATGTTTTTCAAATTTTGAGCTTAATGTTTAACTGAACGTGTGTTTCCAAAGATCAATACTCGTGTATTGTCTTTTCCATATACTGTAAAGTATTCACACACATCGGTTCAGTATTTTATTTGAATTTGTTATTGCCATGTCTCTAAAAGAACCAATTTTTCGATGGTAATACCCCCGTTTGCTTTCAAAGTTGTTGAGCATCATTCATCTTTTTCATATTTGTACTTTCATTGATAAATTGTTTATATTCGTTCATATAAACAAATTTTCCAATTCTTTGATACCCTAACCTTTTGATTTGATCTGATTGATTCATTGTCAGATTCTCAAAACAATTATCTTGACTTTATTTCATTCATTCAATATTCTTGTTTTGAGAAATCTTCAACGTTCAAATGCTCAAATTTCATTCATATTTTTAAATGAGCATACATACACTGACATATGATTTCATGTGCTTTACATATCAAGAAAATCATTGACCAACATGTACTTTTAGGAACATGGGATTCAGTGTGAGTGCTTAATAGATCTTCCATGGATTCACGATAACCAGTGTTTCCTACCCCGGAAGAAATCTTTTGAGTGATTGAGGGGAGAGGGGTCTAAAAGAATTGAGTGTGGGAGTGATCTGAAGTAAAATGGAATTGAGAGATTGGTTAGATGTAAGCTTATATGATTAAAAAAAAAGAGGGTGTGAGAACAGAGTTAAAAGAATATCAGAACTCTGGACCAAACATCTTTCTGATCCGGGCAGCCACATTACTGATTGGTTCACATTTCTTTGGTGACCATCATTGAAATAGGCAAATAGCCCATGCCATCTCTTGCATTAACCCCACCAGCTACTCATTTTTTTCTTAAAAAGAGAATGTTTCACATTTTCTGGGACGCAACACATAATCTATTGGTTCTTCTCTTGGAAGATACTGATATTGAAAAAGAAGGAAAGTTTCCCCACCTTCGACCCTTTCTCATGCACATTGAGTCCATGTACAATCATTGCTGTCTCGGTGATTTACATACATCGAGCCTTATGAAACACAATCATTGTGCTAATTCTTTCAAACACAAGCACGAGCACACAGAGAATTTGTTTTTCTGTCAGAACATTCATAGAATTACATTGTGTTTTTCAATGATTGAATGGAAGACCTGGGGAGTCAACATCAAACCAACTCCTTATATTGTACATTCGTTGTACACAGTGACTCCGTGTTACTGACAGGCATTCCTAACTGTTTCATTTGTTGAATCAGGGTTAGCATGTCCATTATGTCTGAATTTGAAAAGATTCGGATATATACTGTTCATGATTCGGCTCTCAGATCAAAGCGCACCAACTGTCATAAGGGGAGATTGTTTTTTGGTTAAAAAAGGGTTGATCAAAGTCTATGCTGAAATTGAAGAAATTTTGATGATTATGATGCTCTCAATCATCAAAAAGGGGGAGAATTATACAAAGATCAATTTCAAAGTTCAAGTCTGACGAAAGTTTATTTAGATCAAGATCTTCAAAGTTTGATGAAGAATTTCTGAATGTTCAAAATGCTTCCGCTGTTACAAAGACAAATGTATCTGAAGAAGATTGTTCAAAGTTAATTCAAGATGATTTGTGAAAGTCTGTTCTTCCAAAGATGGTCCAGAGATCAAAGAGATGAAGATACAAAATCAAGTTGTTTCAAAGAATTTTCAGAAGTTTCAATGTTTGTTTCAAAGTTGTCAAAGTTTTTCAGAAGATTCAAGAAAACTATTTCCTGTTCATGACTTGTTGACTTTTAAAGCTTCAAAGAAAAAAAGACTTTCCAAGATTCTTCAAGTGCTGAAAGATTAAAGATTGTGAAAGCTTCAAAGAGACAAAAGCTAAAGAATCAAGAGCTGAAGATCTGTATCAAATTTTTATTAAATCTTGAATACAAGGGGGGAGATTGTTAAGTCTAAATATTGTATCCAAGATTTAATAGGAAAGTCAATGATGTAAAAGTCAACAATGTCTTTGTCAAAGCTTGTTTAGTTTCCTTAGCCTTTAAGGCTTTGTAATAGTTAGGTAGTATATATAGGGTGTGTCTTGTAATCTTGTTGTAACGATCTAGAGAGCTGTGATTGTATTGTAATTCAGAGACATATGAATACGAGATCTACTTTCTCTCTCTAGACTTTCTCTCTCTAGTTCTTGATCTTTAATGTCTATATCTTGAGTAATTGCTTGATATGTTTGGGATTTTATGATTAACAGGGGAGATTGTATTGCAAATCTTTTTGAAGATAATCTTGATTCCAAAGGGGGAGATTGTTAGTGCACAAATATATGTTGGATACAAGATCATAGAGATTGAAGACTGAAGTCAAGACAAGTCAAAATCTCAAGTCAAACTCTCATGCTAAGTCAAAGTGTTTGTAATAAGAAAAGTCAAAGTCAATGTATTAAGTATTTCTGTGTTGTAAGAGTCTAGGTATATAAGTGTTTTTGTTAGTAGAATATTAGACTAATTGTATGAGATTACTTTGTGCGGGTATTATGTTTTAGAGATAGAAAGTGTTAGATCACAGATTTATTGGATTCAAGAGAAGCTCTAGCTATCGGAACTAACACAAAGCCACCAGTACTCTTCAGGGGAGAGTATGAACAGTGTAAAGATCGGTTCATGGACTTCATAGAAAGACATGATTTGGGTGATTTAATCAGGAAATCCTTAGAGGAAGGAGTTATGGCACCTGTTATGAGGACTCATACGGTGGGGACTGATGAGATAGAATATCAACTTAAGTTTGATGAACTAGATGGTGAAGACCTAAAGAGAGCAAAAGCTGATAGATTAGCAAAGTCTTTCATTCTTCAAGGCATTACTAATGAAATATACGTGAAGATTGACAACTACAAAGCTACAGGCAAACAGATGTGGAATCAACTGGAGAAAAAGATGCTTGGTTCAAACGTTGGAAACCAGGTCAAGATATCCAACTACCTTAACAACTATGAAGAGTTCAAAGGCAGAGTTGGAGAATCTCTAGCATAAACATATGATAGATTTGTGACCTTGCTGAATGAGTTAAGCAAGAACAAGGTCAATAAATCACAGATAGAGCTAAATGTCAAATTCCTCAGCATCCTTCAGCCAGAATGGAAATGATTTACAAGGCAGATGAAGCAAATAAAAGATCTGAACGATATTCCACTTCACGAGGTCTATGAAACCCTCAAGCAGAATGAGGAAGAGGTGGATGAGATCATGGATGAAAAGAGACAGTCTGGGAAGACAGTTGATGATTCAATTGCTCTTGTTGTGAAGAAGAAGAAGAAGAAGAAGAAGATTGTGTCTGAATCAGATGAGGTTGAAAGTGAAGCAAACTCTGACTCTGACGACTGTGAAAAACTAAAACAGGCTATGCTTATGTTGACCAAGGCTTTTCAAAAGAAGTTCTATAAAAATCCTAGCTCTAACAGCCAGAGGTATTCATCTGGCCCAAGCAACTATGTTCACAAGGAAAGATTTGAAGGAAAGAGGTTAGAGGAAAGGAAACCAGAAGAGAAAAGGTTTAAAGATGAGGAGACCAAACATCCAGAACCTCCAACATGCTACAACTGTGGCAGACTTGGACACTTTGTCAAAGACTGCCGAAGACCTAAAGTCCGGAACTCCGACTACTACAAGAACAAAATGCTTCCAGCCAAGCAACAGGAAGCTGGAAAAGCATTGATGGCAGAAGATGAGTTCTGGCTAGATCATTCAGACCAAGAAGATGAAAATGAAGAAAAGGGCGAGACAACACACCTATGCTTTATGGGCAAGCTGGAAATAGAAGCTGAAGCTGATTCCGATGAAGAGGAAAACGAAGAGGTATGTGATTTAACTAAATCAGATTTCTTAAATCAAATGCATGCCATGATGACAAAACTACAAGAATTAAAGTCGAAACTTAAGCGTGAAAAGGGTGTTATTAATGACAAAAACCAATCAATACAGAAACTTAGCGATGATATTGCTGAGAAGAAAGTATTGATTGAGACCTTACATAAAAACATTGACACCAGCGCAAAAGAAAAGACCATAATTCTTAAAGAGATTGCTGAAACAAATTCAAAATTGAGAATGAGCGAGTTTGATTTCAAAGAGCTTACGAGAATGTATTCTTCGCGTTTCGAAGAAAACAAATCTTTACATGCAAAATTAAAAGATTTGGAAGGGAAGTTATACTTATTGGGTCAAACTGAACAAACCATTCATCTAAACAAACCCAAAGAGAATAAAGATAATTGGGGACTTGATTATGAGAACCCTCACTATCTTAAAAATGGAATATCTTAAGTGCGTGCACTTTATGATTTTACATTCTTAAGACTTTCTCAACGATACCCTGACCTTAAAGTTTTCTGGACTGGACTGTCTAAAGAGGATGAAGCCAAGGAAACAGAAAAACGAAAGAACACATCTAAAGTTCAGCTTCCATTTCGTTATGCGAAGTTGAATAATAGTTATAGTTCTGTTCAACCAAAATCTCTTTGAAATGATTTCTTTGAGAGTTAATCTGTAAAAGAAATGGAGGCTAAGCCTGTTGAAGGTAAACTTTATGTCCCTCCTCTCGTGTTGGAAAGTAAAATTTCTGAATTTGATAAATCTTTAGCAGATGAAAGACTTTTGATTGATATTGAACAAAAAGTGTTTTTGATTGTCCCTGAAATATCAGTTTCTTATCACATAAAAGATATATAATCACAAACAAGAGATTAACAAACCTGTTTTGGATTTCTCAATCAAAGGATTACAAGGTTTTCTCTCTTGAATGTTTTTCTCTCTTGAAGCTCTCTCTCTCTAGAAATCGTTTCACACACACTAAATGTGGCGGCTGATCTTTTTCTAAATTAGGCACACCTACTCACCAACAACCCTAGACCCTATAAGGCCTTGGGACTATTTTAGGAAAAAGACATAAAAGCCCAAAATACAAGGAAATAACTTTAACTATTTATTACAAATGACCTAGACTATTTATTGAGAGTGACTTTTCAGCATTGACTTCTTGAAACTTTCATCTTCAATCTTGATGATCTTGAATCCAATAAATCTGTGATCTAACAGTTTTCAACTGTGTTTAAGAATTCTGTTCTTTCTAAATCAACAAAGGCTTCAAAACTGATGATATGTTTGGTTTAACTGATGGAGGGTTTGATTTTCTAAACTCTGATGGTGTTTTAGATGATTCTTTTGATCAATTTGATTTTAGTGCCAAACTTCCTAATCATTCGTCTTTTGTTGTGAATTCCTTTGGATTATCCAGTATATTTGAGAAAGGTAAATCATCAACGAAAGTTGATGAAACAGTTTCTGTGAAAACTAAGAATGCAAAAGGTAAAAAGAAATCTCAGCATTAACAGAAACCACTACTGGTAAGCCAAAGAAGAAGCATTCATTTGATTCTCACAATTCTAACTCAAAAGTTTCAAATGTTTCAGATCTGAGCAAGAAAAGGCTAGGAGTTAAATCTGAATGGAAACCAAAATAGGATATTGATGAGACTGCTAAAACTTTTTCTAGTGTTGATTATAATAAGACTACGACTAGTAAAGATGTTTTGATTGCGAATGTTGCTACTATAAAACCAAACCTTGTTGTTTCTCGCAAGAAATATTCTATGAAGCAATTATTCCAGTTATGTCTGTCTGCTAGAAAGTCTTCATATTATGATAAACATGATTATGCTTCTTGTCAAGATTCTGATGTTTGGTTTGGCACATATCATGTACACTCTCATCATTCTAATTCTTCATTTGATTCTCAAAAGCAAAGAGAACCCAAATTTTAATGGGTACCAAAATCATGCGCTAACACTGTAGGTCCCATTTATAAGTGGGTACCTAAACCTCTTGTTTCGTAATTTCTCATGTGTAGACCCGTCATATGTGGTACTTGGATAGCGGTTGTTCCAAGCATATGACTGGGCAGAAAGGTATGTTGACCAACTTTACAGAGAAATATTGCGGAACAGTTCGATTTGGTAATGATCAGTTTTCACCAATTCTGGGGTATGGTGATATGGTACACGATAAAGTCACGATTAAGAAGGTGAGCTATGTTGAAGGCTTAGGACACAACCTTTTCAGTATAGGCCAGTTCTATGACAAAGGCTTAGAGGTAAATTTCAAGGCCAAGAGGTATTCTGTTCGCACTGAAGAAGGCAAGGAACTCTTGGTCGGCACTCGAAAGTCCGACCTCTATACAATCAATTTGTCAAACGTCCAGACTAACAAGAAGGTATGTCTACTCTCAAAAGCCTCGATGCAACAAAGCTGGTTATGGCATCGACGACTCTCTCACCTCAATTTTTGGTACATCAACAAACTAGTTAGTGGAAAGTTAGTGAACGGACTTTCTGAGCTAAAGTATGTCAAAGAACATTTGTGTGCAGCGTGTGAAAAAGGTAAGATGAAGAGAGCTCCGCACAAACCAAAGCCTGAACCGAGTATGAGCTCTCCATTAGAGTTGTTGCATATGAATCTCTATGGTCCGATGGGAACGCAAAGCTTAGGCGGAAAGAAATATGTTCTAGTTATCGTGGACGATTATTCGCGATACACGTAGGTCAACTTTCTACGTTCAATAGATGAGACGCCCGAAGTACTCATCACATTTCTGAAGACGACCCAGGTGAATCTGCAGAAACCAGTCAAGCTTCTCAGAACTGACAACGGAACAATGTTCAAGAACAAAATAGTCAAAGAATATCTCGAATTGGTCGGGATTTCACATCAATACTCTGCTACACGTACGCCTCAACAGAATGGAGTAGTCGAAAGGCGAAATCGTACGCTAGTCGAGGCTGCTCGAACTATGCTAATCCAATCTGACTTACCTCTATTTCTGGGCCGAAGCTGTATCGACTGCGTGCTACACTCAGAATCGTTCCATGATACACCGCAAATATAAGAAGACTCCGTACGCATTAATCAACAACCGAACACCGACAATCAAATATTTTCATATATTTGGGTGTAAGTGTTATGTTCTAAACGACAGAGAGAGTCTGAACAAGTTCAGTGCTAAGGCGGATGAAGGCATCTTTATTGGCTATTCTTCTACATCTACTGCATACCGTGTATACTTGAAGAAGTCAAAGACTGTTGTTGAAAGCGTCAACGTTACATTTGATGAAGAGATGGCTTCTGAGCACGTATGTTCAGAACCCGTAATAACAGGAGTACTAGCTTCTCGGCAAATCAGTCCAGAACCTGTGTCTCAAGTGAACAAATCAGATGGGGCATCAACGTCTACTAATCATTTCTCTGATTTATATTTATTATTTGAACTATTTTATGATGAATTTCTTGGAACTAAAGTAACCAAATCTGTTGTGGTTGACAGGATGGAAAACTCAATGACTACTCATCCAACCATTTCAGATATTTCTACTGAATCCGACTCCCCGATTCAACAAGAAGTTCAAGTTCAAATACCTACTCCGACAGTTGAAGTTGTGACCAATAATGAAGAGACAGAAGTTGCTGAATCAGTAGGGTGTTCTCTAAGGACTGATCTACAGACTGATCAAGATGTACCTTACTTCAACTGAACCCCCCATTCCTACTGAACAACCTGTAGGAGATAACAGTGATATTGATCTATCTACATATAATCCACTCCCTCATGAACACAAATGGACCAAAGAGTACCCGATAAGCCAAATCATTGGAGATCCAACAAAACCGGTGCAAACTAGCTCTGCTTCTATGAATATGTGTATGCATGAATCCTTTCTGAGCAAGATCGAGCCTACTCGCGTATCTGAGGCCCTTGCTGATTTCGATTGGGTGACTGCAATGCAAGAAGAGCTGAATCAGTTTGAAGCACTTGAAGTCTGGAGACTCGTACCCAAACCTCAAGGTAAAACTATTATCGATACGAAATGGGTTTTCAAAATCAAGAAAGATGAAGATGGTATTGTTATCAGAAATAAAGCAAGACTTATTACCAAGGGATATAGGCAAGAGGAAGGAATAGATTACGACGAGACTTATGCTCCAGGGGCGCGTTTAGAAGCAATCCACATGTTTCTTGCATACGCTGCCCACAAGAACTTCACCGACTTTCAAATGGACGTGAAGACAGCATTTCTGTATGGCATTCTCAAGGAAGAAGTCCACGTCTCGCAACCAGAAGACTTTGTTAATCAAGAGAAACCGAATCATGTATACGTTCTCGACAAAGCACTTTATGGACTGAAACAAGCTCCTCGCGCCTGGTATGATGTCTTATCTATGTTTTTAGTCAAGTCAGGTTTTACAAAAGGTACGGTCGATACCACTTTATTACTTAAAAAGGAAAAAGTCGATATCATGCTAATTCAAATATATGTGGATGATATTATTTTTGGCTCTACAAATCCTAAATACTGTAACAATTTTTCAAACCTCATGGTGTCACGTTTTCAGATGAATATGATGGGAGAGATGAATTTCTTTCTCGGATTACAAGTTAAACAATTTTCATCGGGGATTTTCATCAATCAATCTAAATACATTCTTGATATTCTTCGGAAGTTCAAACTGGAAAACTGTAAAGCGATTGGTACCCCAATGGCACCTGGTACTAAGATTGGCACCGATCCTTCTGGAAAGGTTGTTGATGTTAGGACTTATAGAGGAATGATAGGTTTTTTGATGTATCTTACTTCCAGTAGGCCAGATATAATGTTCTCTACATGCTTGTGTGCAAGATATCAGGCTAATCCTAAAGAATCCCATGTGTCTGCCGTTAAGCGTATTTTTAGGTATCTACAGAGGACTACAGATCTTGGTCTGTGGTATCCTAAAGATACTAGCTTTGAACTAACAGCATATACAGACGCAGATCATGATGGTTGCATGCTAGACAAGTAGAGTACGTCAGGTCATAAACAGTTCCTCGGTGATAAACTCGTCAGTTGGGCATCGAAGAAGCAATTATGTGTCTCAACTTCAACGGCCGAAGTAGAATATGTGGTTGCTGCTAGCTGCTGTTCTTAGGTCTTGTGGATGAGAACGCAACTGCGAGACTACGGTTTTCACTTCAACAAAATCCCGATCTACTGTAACTCGAAGAGCGCTATCGCGATAACAACTAATCATGTTCAACATACAAAGACCAAACACATCGATGTCAGGTATCATTTTATAAAAGATAATGTCGAAAAAGGAACAATTGAACTTTACTTTGTAAAAACTGATTATCAGCTTGCAGATTTGTTTACCAAACCCTTGGACGAAAAGAGATTCAATTTTCTTGTCTTTAGGCTTGGTATGCTAAATCTTAAGACCTAATCGGTGGTTACCTATTAAAGTTTATTATTGTAAATTCTTCATCATTTCTTTATCATTATTTCCGCAAGATATCTGCCCATTAATATTCTATTCATGATCTAAGGGGGAGAGTGAGAAGAAATTGATAGATGATCAATGTTAATTTGAGAAAGACAATACCTAATTTCTGCATTGACCTTTTATGTCAAATTTTTGTGATGTATAATTTTAGGGGGAGCTTTTACAAGTCAAAGGAGTTTGGATACGACTTCTGATTATTTCTGATCAGAACTCGTACTTTCATTGTTTTACTGCTTTTTGTCTTTTTATTTTCAGTGAATAAAGTTGCTTTGACTATGACTTAAGACTTTTGCAGTTTGGGAGACGCTTATACGTTCATATCTATTGTGACTTTAAGCTTGACTTCATGAGATGTAAGATTGTACGCATAAGGTATAATTCTTTATCTTCATCTCATATATGGTTGAAAGATGGACAACTTTCAATCCTTGAAAACATGTTCTCAAATGTTCAAACATTTCCCGATTTTTCATCGGATTTTATAATTTGGAAGTGTATTTTTCAATGTTTTCTTAATTCATCTTTGAGCTTTAACTGATATAGTTAAACCATTTTGATCATCATATGCTTCATAGGAAAACATGGGATTTCATTGTGCTAGGAATTAACACAACTTCTACGGATACACGTTAACCAGTGTTTCCTACCCAAGAGGTTAATCCATAGTGATTGAGTGTGAGAAGTAGAAAAGAAATGAGTGTGGGTTGAGTGATGAGGTATACAGAAAAAGAGAGTTTGGTTAAAGTAAGCTAAATGTTTAAAAGAAAGAGGGTGTTAGAACAGAGTTAAAAGAATATCATAACTCTGCACCAACTTTTTCTGGGTCGGGCAGCCACAATTCTAATGTTTCACAACTCTTTGGTGATCATTATTGAAACAGGCAACTAGCCCATGCCAACTCTTGTTAAAACCCTACCAACTACTCATTTTCTTCTTAAACGAAAAATGTTTCATTTTCAAAGGGGAAGCAACACATTTGCTATCTGATTTTCATTTGGAAAATCTGGATATTTAAAAGAAGGAAGTCTGCCCCACCTTCGCACTTCAATCATGCACATTGAGTCTTTGTTTAACTTACTGTTGTCTCAGTGGTTTACACAATTTTGAGCCTATAAGCAATCATCAGTGCTTAATTCTTTCTATCACTTGCACGAACACACAAGGAATTTGTTTCTTTGTCATGACGTTCATAGAATTTACCTTTGTGGTGTTTCGATGATTGAATGGAAGCCCTGGGGGAGTGAACATCAAAAAGCTCCTTTCCAATTTGTATTAGTTACACACAGTGACTTAGTGATACTAACAGGCATATTAACTGATTCATTTGTTGATTCAGGTGTTACACGATTATTTTGTCTGGATTTGCAAAGATCTGGATGAATATCTTTTGAATTGACGGATCATAAGCTCCTTATGAAAGACATTTGTTGTTGCAAGATTTGATGAAATCGTTGCTCTTTTCATCAAAAAGGGGGAGAAGAGCAAACCAAGAAATGGGAGAGATCAAAAGTTTAGAGAAATATCCAAGATTGAAATCTTCAAAGACAAAGTATTATGAAGATATGATGATTTGAGATAAATTTTATTTGAAGATACTTTGCTAAAGCATTCTGAGCTAAAACTGGAGATTATTATATTTTGAAGACAAAAAAGGAGATTGCATCTTCTGAGCTGAAAGAGAAGACTGAATTGCTAAATCCTTTTTAGTAATGATCTTGATCCAAAGGGGGAGATTGTTAGATCACATATTTATTGGATTCAAGATCATCCAATCTGAAGACTGGAATCTGATGCTAAAGCTGAAAAGTCACTCTCAATATTAGTCTAATGTTAGTTTGTAATAATTGTCAAAGTTAATTATTGTGTTAATTATAGTATTTTATATTATTCCTAAAATATCTAATAAATAGATATTTTAGGATATTATGTTAGTTTTAGATATTATATTAGTTTAGATATTATTTCCTTTTAGATATTATGTTAGTATTGGTTATTAGGTGATATCAGATATTATCATATCTTATCCCATCATCAACAATGGCCCAACAACTTTCTAGAGGTAATACAGAGAGAAAAGGGAGAGCTTCAAGAGAAAAAAACATCAACCTATAATCCATTGTTTTGTATTCAAACATGTTGGTTTATCTTATATGTTTGTGTTTGTATTGTTTGGTAAGATCTTGTTCAAATATAAGGGACCGACAGAAAGTATTGAGAGAATTTTCTATGTATCAAAGTGAAATTGAAATAAAATGGAAATTGTTTGAATTGAGTCATCTTGATTGAGTTTGCACTGATTGTGGGACACATAATAGTTTTAGAGCAGGAGCAACTCTGGGGTTCTAGGTAGGTCACGAAGACTTCTAACAAAAGTAGATGTATTCAAATGTGTCCTAGGAATGACAAAAGGTATATCAATTGGCACTAGACTCAATTGTGAAGACAAAGGAAGTGAGAACTGGGGTTGGTGTTCTCTAGTTTCAATACCTGAGGTCTCCAAATGAGAACTAGGTAGATTTTGTGCTAAATCCCCGCGATTTGATGAAACTATCTCCTGTTGGGGGTGATAGAGTGGCTGGCTTGGGTGTGCGAGTGCATAAGTAGGCGACTTATGTCTTTTTCAATACCTGCTCACAACACATGCAACCAGGTAGTAGATTTGGTTTCCCTTTTGGAAGTATATGTTAGGATTCTTACACTCTCACCATCTTTTTCTCCTTCCCTTCCACTCAACCTCACATTAGCATTTTCTACTTGAACTCCCTCATCACTCTTTATGTATCCAACAACATTTCTGACAGTAGAGACTAAATCAAGTTCTATGGCATCATCAAAAGATTGAGGAAAAACTTCATGAGCATTATCTTGTACATCAGCACTACCTTGGCTATCTTGATCATCTTGATCATTATCATCATCATCATATGTATTATCATCACTTTGCACATAAACATCATCAGTTGTCTCATCCTCATTGCCATCACTTGTTGCAAAAGGAATATTTTCTTCATCACCTTCATTAACTGCCAATGCTGGATCCGACTCAATTTTGGATCCTTGACTTTTATCAGTTGGAGATGTCACTATATGTGAGGCATGAGCCTGTGACCCTGAAGCCTCCAGTCTAGGACTCCGACCCCCCCTCTAGTACCCCTCTCAGAATTTTTTCTCTTCTCACCCCGTTCTTGCACCCCCTGGGTAACAGGAATCCTCACTGACTCCTCTCTCATAGGGATTGATCCTAGGGTAGGGGCAACCGGTCCTGGTCATTTCGTAGACTCCCTATATGCTATCACACAGTCGGGTTCTGGATCAGCATAATCCAATAAAGCTTCTGGAATAGGCATAGAATAACTGAATTCTTTCTTCTGCTTCATCAAAAATCTCATGGCATGGTGTGGTGCATCAGGATGATTGTGTCATCTTGGTATTTTGTTTGTTACACCTGAACATGCTCCTGAAAATGAGAGTAAGAAACCTCTGATACGGTACAAATGATGAAGCTTTGGAATTCTTCTTTAAGATAACTCTCTCATACAGTTCAGTCTAGAAAACAACAACATAATCCACATTCAAATCATAAACAAATGCATGGAAAAGATTTAGAATGTTGATGTTGGCATTATTTGTTCCATGAACCTTTGCAGTTAGGCACCTGTTGATCACAGAGAAGAGTGTGTAGTAGAATGGTGGCATGTTGTTCTTCTTGAAGTGGTTGACTTGTGTCAGTTGTCCAACATACCCCATGTTTCTGATTCCGTCAAATACCTCAGTGTCAGTAGGGAATTCATCAGAAGTATCTCTTCCCTCTCTGGAACTGTCTTATGGAAGAGTCAACACATATCTGAGCCTTTGATAGTCCCGGGTTGATGTAAAGTGATCAATCTGTAGTTTGAACTGAGGAACTCTGTCATTTCCAACTTGTCTAGTAATGAACTTAATTGTCTTCCAAACTTGTTGCAAGTAAAGCTATAGAACATGAGCTTAAGCAATCAGTGCATATCTTAATGGGTGGTTCTGGAGAATACCAATACCAAGTGGATCTATCTTTAGGTGCTCAAAATCCACATAGTGATTGTTAGGTGAAAGCTCCTTCATCTCTAATGGTGTGATCAATATCAGATTAGGATTGATACCTAGTTCAGGCCGGTAGTCAGATCTGGAAGAAGGCATAGGATATTCCCTTGATGCCTGTGGTGATGAATTTTCATCCATCTGGACTTGTTGCTCAACAGATTGGTTTTCAGCAATGATAGTACATGAAAAGTGAAAAGTATTGATAGTTGTCCAATTTGTTAGGTAAAATCCAGAATTTGGTTTTGAAGATTTTTGTTTTGAAAATTTCCTAAGTATGGAATTCCCATGGCAAGACAATAATTCGCATGAAGCAAGGTGCGAATTCCACACTTGAAAGAATAAACATTGACCTCATAATTCGCATGAGTCAAGATGCGAATTCTTGACTTAACAAAAATTGACATCACGCAAAAATTCGTATGAGCCTTGGAAATTTGAATTTTCAAATATGAAAATTTTCTAAGTTTAAACTTGAACTCAAGAACACTCATGGTGTTCATCAAAAGTCATGAACATCAGCAAAGACCCAGATTTCAAAAACATTGATTTTCACTAAAAACCTAATATTCCTTTACAGGTTAAGTCGATTTGTGTTCCAAAACAATATTACGCCAAAAATTTAACATTAAGATCCATTTTAAACAAGATTAAATCATGTTCTTTCAAGAACATAAAAAACACTTATCAAGAACAGTCAACTTGATTTCAATCAAAACACCCAAAATTAGTCCATTAAAATCCATGAAAATGTATGTTCAGGGTTCGAAATCACCACCAAATCATGTTATTAGGTTCAATTTTAACATTAAAGAACATTAACATATTTAAGATTCAAATATTCAAAGTTTCGGTTCAAAAGTTCGAAGATGAACATTCCTCATCGATCTTAAACCCTAAATCTAAACTCCAGTCAAGGTAAACCTGCAAGAATTCGATAGAGACACAACAATAACAACAAAAATCAAAACAAGAATCGAAATCCTAACCTTGAATCTGAAAAATTGAAGAATCGAAGTATGGAGTGGAAAAATCGCACACGAGGGTTTTGAGAGAAAAACTCTTAAGTGCAAAATATGTATGAGAAGCCAAAAGAGAAAAGTGATTTTAATCTGAGGAAAACATATGTATTTATACCCAAGATTTAAGATGACACTGGCACGAGTGAATTGGGCATCACTTTTCGCATGGCGAAGAAAGCATGTTGTTTTTGAAAGAATAAGACAAGGTATGTGCACAATCCTCATGAAGCAAGATGCCGATTGTTGTGCCTAAAGAACAATTCGCATGACCCTGCGTGCGAATTGCTACTTTTCGCATGGCAAAGGATGCGAGAAGTGGCTTTTCGCATACTGAAGGGTGCGAAATCCACAAATTCGCATGCCATAGTCTGCGAATTCTTACAATTCGCATGCCACTATGTGCGAATTCTGGACTTAGCAAAATTTCCAACATTTTCAAAAACATTCTAAACGAGGAAATTTGCCAGAAACAGAAACATTTTCCAAAAATTCCAAAAATAGAAACTTTCCTAAAAAGGAATATTTCCAAAAATGGATATATTTAAGTTCAATTTCTTTTTGAAAAAACATTTTGACACACACAACACACTTACTCCCCCTTTGTATGTGTTCCCCTTTGATCATTGATTTTTTATTTGCTCACCCTTGACTTAAGCTGGACTTTTTGGTTTTGAAGCTTAATGTTAATCATTAAATCCCAATCTATCAAGCTAATTACACAAGATTTATCTAATATGCTCAAGAACTAGAGAGAGAGTCTAGAGAGAGAGTCTAGAGAGAGAAAGTAGATCTTGAATTACACCCTCTAGAATTACAATGAATGCCTAGACTAGTTCGTTACTTCATGATTACAAAGGATACACCTATATATACCCACATATCTAACAAAGACTTAACTACTAAGGAAAGTAAAACATTACAAAACTAACTATTACAAGGTCAATGTTGACTTTTACATATTTGACTTTCCTATTAAATCTTGGATACAATATTTAGACTTAACAATCTCCCCCTTTGTATTCAAGATTTAATAAAAATTTGATGCAGATCTTCAGCTCTTGATTCTTCATCTTTCATCTCTTGAAGTTTTCATCTTTTGAAGATTTAATAAAAGTTTGAAACTTCATTTCTGAAAATTCTTACGTCTTCAAACAAAGTTGTATCTTCATCACTTTGATCTCTGAATCATCTTCGGAAGAAACAAACTTTCTTGAATCATCAAATTAACTTCTTTGAACATTCTTCCTTCAGAATATTTTGGCTTTGAATTTCTTTATCAGACTTGAACTTTAAATCAACGGAAGCAAATTCAAATTCTTGACTTGAACTTTAAACAAGAACTCTGAAATTGATCTTTGTATACTTGAACTTTAAACAAGAACTCTGAAATTGATCTTTGTATAATTCTCCCCCTTTTTGATGATGTGAGCATCAGATCATCAAAATTTCTTCAATTTCAGCACAGACTTTGATAACCCCTTTGAAACAATCTCCCCTTTGATAAATGTTGTGCTTTGATCTGAAGAGCCGAATCATGAACTGTTTATATCCAAATCTTTGCAAATTCAGACATAATAAGCGTGTAACCCTGATTCAACAAATGAAACAGTTAGAAGTGCCTGTCAGTAACACAAAGTTACTGTGTACAACGAATGTACAATTTAAGGAGCTGGTTTGATGTTGACTCCCTAAGACTTCCATTCAATCATTGAAAGACACAAGGTAATTCTATGAATGTTCTGACAGAAAAACATATTCTCTGTGTGCTCGTGCTTGTGTTTTGAAAGAATTAGCACAATGATTGTGTTTCATAAGGCTCAAAGTATGTAAATCACTGAGACAGCAATGATTATACATGGACTCAATGTGCATGAGAAAGGGTCGAAGGTGGGGCAACTTTCCTTCTTTTTCAATATCAGTATCTTCCAAGAGAAGATCTGATAGATTATGTGCTGCTTCCCAGAAAATGTGAAACATTCTCTTTTTAAGAAAAGAATGAGTAGCTGGTGGGGTTGTATGCAAGAGATGGCATGGGCTATTTGCCAATTTCAATGATGGTCACCAAAGAAATGTGAACCAATCAGTAATGTGGCTGCCCGGCTCAGAAAGTGGTAGGTGCAGAGTTTTGATATTCTTTTAACTCTGATCTCACACCCTCTTTCTTTTAATCATATAAGCTCACATCTAACCAATCTCTCATTTCCATTTTACCTCTGCTCACTCCCACACTCAATTCTTTTAGACCCCTCTCCCCTTAATCACTCAAAGGATTTCTTCCGGGGTAGGAAACACTGGTTATCATGAATCCATGGAAGATCTATTAAGCACTCATACTGAATCCCATGTTCCTAAAAGTACATGCTTATCAATGATTTTCTTGACATGTAAAACACAAGAAATCATATGTCAGTGTATGTATGCTCATTTAAAAACATGAATGAAATTTGAGCATTTGAACGTTGAAGATTTCTCAAAACAAGAATATTGAATGAATGAAATGAAGTCAAAAGAATTGTTTTGAGAATCTGACAATGACTTAAACAGATCAAATCAAATGGTTAGGGTATCAAAGAATTGGAAATTTGTTTATATGAACAAATATAAACAATTTGTCAATGAAAGCACAAATATGAAAAAGATGATTGATGCTCAACAACTTTGAAAGCAAACGGGGGTATTAACATCGAAAAATTGTTTGAATTTGAGACATGGTAATAACAATTTCAAATAAAATACTGAACCGGTGTGTATGAATACTTGACAGTATATGGACAAGATAATACACAAGTATTGATCTTTGGAAACACACGGTCAGTTAAACAATAAGGCTCGAAATTTTGAAAAACATTTAAAAACACACTTCTAAATTCATAAAACTTTTTAGAATAAGAAGTGGTTTGAACATTTCAGAAATTGTTTTTCATGTTCGAAAGTTGTCCTTCTTTCAAACAATCTGAGATCTAGAATCAGAAGATTTTTACCTTTTCGGCTCCCCCTCAAATCTTGATCAAATGATTTATATCTTTTGAGCTCCCCCTGGATATTAGCATAATATCCTTCTTTGATCGCTGAAAAACGGGTCCTGATCTGTCATTTGATCAGTAGCCACTTTATTCATATTATTTATTTAAAAATAAAAGACAGAAAGCAGTAAAACGGTTTATAGACTGAGTTCTGATCTGAAATAATCAGAAGTCATCACCTTTACTCCCCCTTAAATTAAGCATCTGAAATATGTCAGTTAAAACAGGATAGAGATCAAACACTCCCTTTGAATTGTTAGACCATCAATATCAGAAAAATCTAGCAAATAAAAAGTTTAGGATAGAGATCAGATCAATTCACTCGGGATGAAGACCATCAATATCCATCGGATGCAAGCATACAGGAGTAAAGTCTTTTTGATCTCTGAGGTACGAGTCCTAAACTGTTTTGTCTAGAAGTCAAACTCCTTTGAAGAACGGGTCCTAAGCTGATGTGCTTAGAAGCCATAATCTTGACATTGAGGTGCGGGTCTTGAACTGTAGTATTCAAGAGCCATTTTGACATTGAAGTCCGGGTCTTGAGCTGATTTACTCAAGAGCCATTTTCTTTCTTACTCCCCCTTGGAGTGAGGTGCCTGCAACACAGATTCAGGTTTCGGTTTTGGTACCCACTGGTATTTGGGTCCAGAAATGTTAGTTGCAGTGCGTGTGGGGGATACAGAGTAAGATCCATACCAGTAATGATCATTTGTTTTATGAAAATGATCATGTGTACAACAAATAGAACAATAAAATTTCTTACCGTTAGGTGCTTTGTTCTTCTTTGCTTTGTATACATGTACACATGATTTCTTCTCTTTCAGCTCATCAGTCTTGTCATCTTTGACTGATTTCTTCATCCAGACCAGTTTCTCGTTCTTGAAACTTTTTCTTAGATAAGTATCTGAACCATCTAAAAATTCATCATAGAAAAGGTTAGTGCGACGAATCTGATTAAAGGATTTAACTGACCTGTTTGAAGAGATGAATTTCTGATTTGAACTTGAAACAGATTTTTCAAGTTCTTTTATCTTTGACACAAAGATATCTCTTTCTTTCTCAAGCAGATCAATCTTTGTCTTGAATTCAGACTTCGTCTTTTGCTCTTTCAGCGCAGCTGCAGACAGTTCAGACAATTTGGAAGTCAGTTTCTTGATTTCATTCTCAAAAATTAACCTTTCTTCTTCAAACCCTTTTTCAGACTCATTTCGTTGGCCAGATAATTCTTTAAAGAATCCCACATTTTTATGTTCTATGACCTTCTTTTCTTTATCAAACTTCTCTCTTTCCAAAATCAGTACTTTCTCAAAATCTGAGATTTGTTGAGAAAGTTTTATGCATTTCAGCTCCACTGACTTCTTTTCCTCAAAACACTTCTTTGAAAATTCTGAAAACTTCTTTGAAAAATTTTTCTTTTCATTTTCAAAATCAGCTTTATTATCAGAAAGCTGTTTTTCCAAAACAGATAAATTCTTTTTAAGCTCTGTGTTCTCAGATTCCAATTTCTTTATCTTCTCATCATTCTGCCTAGAAGATCTTGTTAGAAGATCTTCATTGATAATCTTTAAAGCACTAATTTCCTCTTTCAGTCTGATGCTTTTTTCATAATGCTCTTTTGACTTTTGTGAGTGAAAGTCAACAACATAACCCAGATTAATTTTCTCTAATTCCAATTTTCTAATCTTCTCTTCAAGTTCAGCAAAATATCCCATCTTGAATGAGTACATCAGCTTGATATGAATGATCGTTCCCAAACTGTATATCAGAAAAACAATAATCAGATCAAATTGAAATCTTAAAAAAAATATTTCGTGAAAATTGAAATTCGAACAATACTTGATATTTCGCGATGTAGAAAAAAATATTTCCAAAGATGTAGCAAATTTTTTATTTTTTTTTTAACAAAGACAGAGGAATTCGGGTCACAAAGGAATTCGGGTCACGAGTGAAACGCATAGGAAGGAATGCGTGTCCTGAAGGAAACATGAAAGAAGGAATGCGGGTCCTTCAGGAAACGCATAGGAGGAATGCGTGTCCTGAAGGGCACGCACTTGAAGAAATGCGTGTTAAGACTGACACGCACTTGAAGAAATGCGTGTTAAGGCAGACCTGCAATTGAAGTAATGCGTTTCCAAAAGAGATTCAACAACTTCAAAATCTTATGATAAACATGCAAATTATAAGATAGACCCGCATTTCATGATGAATGACCCGCATTTCATGATGAATGACCCGCATTTCATGATGAATGACCCGCATTTCAGGATGAATGACCCGCATTCTTCATGAATGAAACTCAAACCATGTTTTTGACAGATTCAAACTTAAATCGATTGAAACCTGCAAAATTGATTCTCAAAAATTTGTCAGTATCATCGAAAAACAGTTCTAAACATACAAATACATTCAAATTTCGATTAAAACAACAAATCACTCGAATTCGAACAAGAACAGTATTCAAACTCGTGTCCAAGAAAAACTCAAAAGAATCGAAAATTGGAATTGATTTTGAACGAATTTCGATATGGAATCTAAACAACAATCAATCACTACACCAAATCGAACACAATGAATCCAATTTCTTGCATTAAAAACAATTTTTCACATGAAATTCGATGAAACAGTAACAAACTCGTTTTCTTGAAAAACTTTTGAAAAAATCTAATTTTCGATCCAAAAACACCGAATTTCAATTCAAACTCTGATCAAATCATTCTGAAAAGTTTGGTATGGCTCTGATACCAATTGTTAATCATTAAATCCCAATCTATCAAGCTAATTACACAAGATTTATCTAATATGCTCAAGAACTAGAGAGAGAGTCTAGAGAGAGAAAGTAGATCTTGAATTACACCCTCTAGAATTACAATGAATGCCTAGACTAGTTCGTTACTTCATGATTACAAAGGATACACCTATATATACCCATATATCTAACAAAGACTTAACTACTAAGGAAAGTAAAACATTACAAAACTAACTATTACAAGGTCAATGTTGACTTTTACATATTTGACTTTCCTATTAAATCTTGGATACAATATTTAGACTTAACACTTAACATTTCATTCTACCTTAAAATATATCACTTTTACAATTCAAATATAGAAATACTCCCTTTGAAATATTTTAAATTCAAAGTGTCCTTCAGTAGTAGTCTTTTAAGCATGAGTCATAATCTAAATTGATTAGAAGTCAATCTTTCTTTGACATTGAAGACTGAGTCCTGAACTGTTGTGTTCAGAAGTCCATAATTCCTTTATTCCCTCTTGAGTGTAAATTTCTGCATCACAGGTTGAACAGGTTTTGGTACCCATATGAACTTGGGTCCTACTTTATTAGTGCATGGAAACTTTTTAGAATAGTTTCCACTTCTGTGATATGCAAAATCATTTGAAACTCTATATGATCCATACCAGTTATGAATATGTGCTTTGTGTATAAAATCATCAGTACCACAATAAGAACAACATATTTTTTTAGCTAATCAGATTAAGTGATTTGCAGACTTAATGAAATCAGTCTTAGCAAAATATTTACCTTTGGATAATTTGCTCTTCTATATCTTTGGAGTGGATGCACTTGATATATGGTATTTATCAGCTTCGGGAGATCCCTTAACAACCCAAATCATCTGATCTCTCCCAAATGCTTTATTTCCATATTTTGAAAAATAAGTAGCCTTTTTATCTACAGACTTGACATAGAATGAACTTGGTTTGACCTGATCTGTTTCCAGATTTAACCTGATCTGTTTTCAAGACAATTGGTTTGACAGTTTTCTTCATGAAAATCATTTTCTGAAATAAGCTAGAAACATATTGAAATGAACATACTGATTCAGCTGAATCATCATCATATGAAGATAAGTCAGTTGTATCAGCTGTTATTTTATCAGACAAATCAACATTTTCTATTTCCAGTTTGTTAGTGCACATATTTGTTGGATGCAAGATCATTAATACTGAAGATCAAAGTCAAGCAGGTCAAAGCTCAAAAGTCAACTATCAAGAAAAGTCAAAGTCTATTGTAATAAATGTCAAAGTCAAAGTATGTAGTGTTGTTAGTATTTCTCTTTTGTGCGCGTTTGTAGTAGTGTGCGTTCTTTGTGTTGTGAGAGTTTGTCCCTTGGTATAAATAGGGATATGACTCTATGTAGTGCGTGTAACATCTTAGAGAGCATTGTACGCATAATACTTGATAATCCAAGAATCACTAAATCACTTAGAGAGAGAAAGTAGAGAGAGACAGAGATTGAAGCGCAAGATGTAATCAGATTAGAATATGCGTGAATTCCTTACAAAGACACAAAGACCAAAGGGACTTAAATAACCTTGGCTTATACAACACAGATAAGCAATCTAAACACAGTATATGACCAAGCCTATAAATACAATGATTACTATAAAATCATACTTAACAATCTCCCCCTTAGTAATCATTGGCGCTGTGGTCTTCAAAATCAATCTTCTACATCAGCATGGACCATCTAAGCGACTTTGCGAAGCAACTTCTTGACTTAAAAAAGTTTCTTCTCAGCATCTTTCAGACTCCGATGTTTTTGCTGCCTTGACAAGACTGGACCTGTTTCTAATTATCTTGAAAGAACAATCGGTTCATCAGCTTGTGCTCTAGATGATGCACCTCTTTTAAATGAACTTGAAGAAGCTGTGGTGATCGGAGCTTGAACAACAAAAAGACAAGTATAGTTGAAGAAATAAAATCTTGAGCGAATCTTGATCAGCAGATGAACGTTTGAACTTGAAGAACCTTGGTTTATTCATGAAAATTGTTTGCTCAGATTGATTTATTCGATATAACTTTTCTTCCAATTTATTTATTTTATCCGAAAAATTATCTTTTAAATTGGTCATTTCAGTCAAAGAATCAAGATAAGTCTTATTTGAAATTTCCAAATCATCTAATTTCTTTTGAAATAATTCTTTTGTATGAAACAGAATAGATTTTTCATCTTTCAAAGAAATTTGTAATTTGTCAATCAAATCTGACTTTTCTATATTTAAATGTCTTTCAGATAATAACTTCGAACGAAGATCATGTAAAGCATTTATGATGATGTTCATTTGTGAGGATATGAATTTGAAATCGAATTCAGAAGGTACCTCATCTTCATCTGTAGAAGAATCATCATCATCATCATCAGTCTGATCATCTCCGATTAAGCACATTTGAGCAGATTCCACATTGTCAGCTTCATCATCGGAGTGATCTAACCAAAATTCTTCTTCGGCTAGCAAAGCAGTTCCATTCTCTCTCTTTTCAGCCAGTTCCATTTTCTTCCTATAATATGCTGAGTCCCGAACTTTCTTCACTCGACACTCCTTAGAGATGTGACCGGGCTTTCCACAGTTGTAACATGCAGCAGGTTTCTTAGCCTCGGGCACATGAACATTCTTGGATCTAGAAGTGAAGCGAAGATTGTTGGAACCCGAACGAGGTTGGAACTTTTTCTGATAGTGTTAAGAGAGAGGAATCATTGCCTTCTGAAGCGCCTCGCCATCATCATTAGTGGCCCCGTCATAAGCATTATCAGACAATGCTTGTTCAGCCAGTTGACTTGTGAGAAGTGCAACCGAGTCCACTATCTTCTTGTTTTTCTTGTCAAGTTTGGCCTTCTTCTCTATGACAATGCACTCATCTGTCAGCAAGATCTCAAACATCTTTTGGATTTGCATGGTAGAAATTCTGACATCATTCCTCAAGCGATGGCAAGATTTATTCCATTCTGGTTGAAGTGCATTGAGGAATTTCAGATTTGTCTCAAGCTCAGTATTTTCCACTTTTATCTTCCTCAAATCATTTATCACAACACATAATCTGTCATAAACAATTTTCAGTGACTCCCCATCCTTGGCTTTGAATTCTTCAAAGTTGTTCATGTAGCGCGTATGCCGAAGTTGAGTTGCAACTGAAGATCCAAGAATAATCTTTTCTAGCTGTTGCCACATAAGATTAGGATGATTTTTGAAACAATCAATCCTATTGTAGATAGAGTTTTGCAAGGCTAGCATCAGATTTGCCTTTATATCACGATCGGGTTGATATTGTGATAACTCATCGGGTGTATATTCTTTGGAAGGCTTATATAATCCAGAAGCCAGAATGGGTTTTTCAAAAGGTCCTTCAAATAGAATATTCATCATGTCATTTCCGTTCTTTTGACGCTCGATAAAATTCAGAAACTTATCTTGCCACTGAGTAAACTCGTTTTCATCAATCAGAACCGGAGGACGATTTTCTGTACCCAATGACATCATGAGATCTTTTTTGTAGAACTGAGCTTGATAAGCAAACTTTGCAGAATCCATATCTTCAGAAAACCAGAAAAAATTCTAAGTCTTGACAAAACTGGCGCAAACTGAAAGTTTGCGTGAGAAGCAGATGGCACAATCAAAGATTTGCGTGAGCTATGGATGACGCAAACGAGATTTGCGTGAGCAGTAGATGGCGCAAATCAAACTTTGCGTGAGCTGTAAAAGGCGTAAATGAACTTCTCTTGAACTGAGGATGACGCAAAGAGAACTTCGCGTGAGATGTTGATGATGCAAATGTGACTTTGCGTGAGATGCTGAAGGCGCAAACTAAGAGTTTGCGTGAAGAACTAAAGACGCAAAATTGATTTTTCGTGAAGCTTTAATAACGAGAACACCTCTTTGCGTGACAAGAATATAGCGCAAATCTAACTTTGTGTTAGACAAAGGAGACGCAATCCTTGACTTTGCTCGATTAACTCTGAACTTGGCCTGATAAACTTGCGCAAAATGATGAACTCGCGCAAACTACGGACGAACTCGCACTAATGCTGGATCTGGCGCAAAATGCTGAAAAACACGAAAAATCAACAAATTCGATTACAGATTAGAAGTTACAGATGATTTCTTCCACAAATATGATCGAAAAACAGTTTCTAATACTTTTGTAACAAACAATTTCGATCAAAAACCACAAAATCGATACTTCTTGAAATGAACAGTGCGTAAAAACGGTTTTTCAGAAAATCGAAAAATCACAAAATCGAACAACCAAACTTGATTTTCTTGAAAAATGATGTGAATCTAAAAGATTTTACAACCAAAAACGGTTCCACCAAACCAATTCACAAAGAAATTCGATCACAAACAAGTTCGAATTTGATGAAAAATCCAAAAACGAGATTTTCTTGAAAAATTCAAGAAAATCGATCAAATTTTCAGATTAAATCACAAATTCAGATCTCAAAACAATAATCTCTCAATTCCCTCAGATTTAGATTGGCTCTGATACCAATTGATAATCCAAGAATCACTAAATCACTTAGAGAGAGAAAGTAGAGAGAGAGATTGAAGCGCAAGATGTAATCAGATTAGAATATGCGTGAATTCCTTACTAAGACACAAAGACCAAAGGACTTAAATACCCTTGGCTTATACAACACAGATAAGCAATCTGAACACAGTATAATACCAAGCCTATAAATACAATGATTATTATAAAATCAGACTTAACAGTACTGTAGAGAGAGAAAGTTGAGAGAGTTATCTGTAATCGATTCTATGATTTGAATGATAATGGAAATTGATTAGGTTGTGATTGTTATCTAGTTTTACACTCATTTCTGGGATATTGATTGGTATCAGAGCAGATCAAGATTCAGAAAAACAAGGATCAAGTGTGTAATTTTGGTCGAATTGCCAAGAACACGCAAGTTGTCTGAAATGGATCGATTTTTGAGTATTAGTTGTGTTTTGGATCTGATTTTTGTATCTTAGTATTCGTTTACACTTCTAGAATGATTTTGGTTTGTATCACTCAGTCAAATTCACATCTTGTTAAAGTGAATTTTGGATTTTGTAAAGTTAAAGTTTGAGTTTTTGGGATGCACTGTTAATAGAATCAAATTGTAATTTTAAGTATTTTAGATTGAAACTTGTGTATTGTAATCTGTTCAAGATCTGATTTTGAGCAAATATGCAAAATTTCAAGTCAATTAGAAAAGGATTTGATCGAAATCAGAAAGAAAGACTTGTGTTTTGTTCGAAAACCCAAGAACTCGCTAGATTCAAAGTTCACGCATCTTAAGAACACGCTAAGGAAAGAACTCATATAGACTGAAGAACAATCAAAGGCAAGAATTCGCTAGAAAGGAAGTACTTGCAAAGTGCTTTGTGCGAGAAGTAGAAACTCGCATATCCTTAGTTGCGAGTTTGTACTGTCATCCTATTTGGTGTGCGCAAAGTGTGGTCTGCGAGAAGTGTGTCGAGCACGAAGTTTGTTTGTTCATTTCCATTTAGCGCGAAGTTCAACTTCTCAACTTTTTCTAAGTCCTAAACTTACAAGCCCCTGATTTTGCGAGTTTGCATTTAGCGAGAGCTTGATTTTTGAAAAATATTCTAAGTCTTGAACTCGCACATATCTTGCGCGAACCTCAGAACTCGCACATGGTTGTGTGCTCGGAACTCGCATAAGCTTGTCTGCGCGAACATTAGTTCACGTATCCTTTGTGGTGCGCGAACCACGAACTCGCAAAACTCTGTGTGCGAGAAGTGGAGTTCTCTTGACCTTCTTTGTGCGTGTAGTTGAAACGCGCATATAGGTCTCTGCGCGAAGTATTCTTTTATGTGTTATGCGCTTTCTATACTTAGTAATTTTTCTGAAATTTGACTAAGTTTGGTTTTTGTAGATAAAACCTTTATTTCTGAATTTTGACGGTCATAAAAAGCAGTGTAAAGCCAAAGATGACTTCCCGAGAAGCTCTCACGATTGAAACAGACGTAAAGCCACCGGTACTCTTCAAAGGAGAGTACAAGCAATGGAAAGATCGTTTCCTAGATTTTATTGCCAGACACGATCTAGGAGAATATATCATAATATCTTTGAAGGAAGAAATCATGAAACCTTCGACAAAGACAATCAATGTTGCAGGAGAGAATGGAGAAGAGGAACATAGAGAGTACCCTCTACCACTTGAGGAGTACACAGATGAGCAAAGAAGAAGACATAAGGCTGACAGATTGGCGAGGTCGTTTATTCTACAAGGCATCCCAAATGAGATATATGTCAACATTGATAGCTACAGTGCTACGGGCAAACAAATGTGGGATCAATTGGAGAAAATGATGCTCGGATCAAAGATCAGAAACCAGCTCAATGTCTCCAACTGCCTTAACAACTATGAAGAGTTCAAGGCCAAGGAGGGTGAAACTCTGGAGACTACATATGATAGATTTGTGACTTTACTGAAGGAGATCAGTAAGAACAAAGTAAAGAAGTCACAGATTGAGCTTAACGTCAAGTTTATCAGCATCCTCCAGCCTGAGTGGAAAAGATTCACTAGACAAATGAAGCAGATGAAAGATCTGAATGAGATTCCACTCCACGAGGTATATGAAACTCTGAGGCAAAACGAGGAAGAGGTGGAGGAGATAAAAAAGGAAAAGAAAAAGGCTAAAAAAGTGGTTTCTGATCCTATTGCCCTGGTGGTGAAGAAAAAGCTTGAGAGCTTGAAAAAGAAGAAGAAAGTCATAGTTTCTGAGTCAGAAGAGGTTGACAGTTAAGAGAATTCTGATTCCGATGACTGTGAGAACTTAAAGCAGGCAATTCTCATGTTGACTAAAGCTTTTCAGAAGAAGTTCTACAAAAAGCCTTGTTCGAACAGTCAGAGGTATTCTTTTGGCTCACGCAACTATGAACACAAGGAAAGAATTGAAGGAAAGAGAATGGAGGAGAAGAGGCCTGAAGAAAAGATATACAGAGCTGAAGAGAAGAAACAGCTAGAACTGACAAAGTGCTACAACTGTGGCAAATTCAGACATTTTGCTAAAGATTGCAGAAAGCCCAAAGTCCGAAACTCTGAGTATTACAAGAATAAGATGCTATTGGCCAAGCAGCAAGAGGCTAGCAAGGCACATGTGGCAGAGGATGAGTTATGGCTGGATCATTCAGAAGATGAGGAAGTGAAAGAAGTGAAAGCCCATCTATGTTTTATGGTTAAAACAGAGTTGGAAGATGAAGCTGATTCTGAGGAAGAAGAGACTGAATAGGTATGTGATATGTCTAAATCAGATTTTCTTAATGCTATGCAAGATATGATTATTGAACTCCAGGAAGTAAAGTCTAAACATGAACGCGAAAAAGGGATCTTTAAAGAAAACAAGCAGTCAATACTGAAACTTAGCAAGGATCTTGCTGAGAAGAACGTATTGATTGAAGCCTTACATAAAAACATCGATAGTTGCGCAAAAGAAAAGACTATACTTCACAATGAATTATCTGAAACTACTTCAAAGTATAAACTGTGTCAATTTGAGTCAAAATAGATTGTTAAAAAGTGTTCATTTCTTTCAAAAAAAAATAAGTCTTTATCTGAAAAAGTGAATGTTTTGGAAGAAAAATTGTATATGTTAGGTCAAACTGAACAAACCATTCACTTAAACAAACCTAAAGAGAGTAATGAGTGTTGGGGACTTGGTTACGAGAATCGACACTACCTCAAAAAGTGTATTTCAAAAGTGACTGTGCTTTATGATTTTGGATTTTTAAAACTGGCACCACAGTACCCCAAACTTAAAGTTAAGTGGACCAAACTGTCTGACGAGGATGAAGCGAAGGAAAAAGAAAAATGGAAGAACACAACTAAAATGCAACTTCCATTTCGTTATGAGAAGTTGAATTATAGTTATAGTTCTGATAAATCAAAATTCCTTTCTAAGGACTATTTTGAGAGTTATTCTTCAAAAGAGTTGGAGGCTAAGCCTATCGAAGGTAAGATTTATGTACCTCCTCTCGTGTTGGAAATTAATTTCTAAACTCGAGAATACTCTAGACGAAGAAAGAATTTTGATGGATTTAGAACAAACTGTGTTCTCCACTGTGCTTAAAAATTTTGATTTTTCTAAATCTTCTAAAGCTTCAAAACCCGATGATATTTTTGATCTGTTTAATGAAGTGATTGATTTCCTTAACTCTGAAGGTGATGTAGATGACTGTGTTGGTCAATTTGATTTTAATGCTAAACTTCCTGATCATTCACAGTTTATTATAAACTCTTTTGGGTTACCTAGTGTGTATGAAAAAGGTGAAACATCAACGAAAGTTGATAAACCAGTTTCTGTGAATTCAAAGAGTGACAAAGGTAAAAAGAAGAAATTTAGGCATTCACAGAAACAAAACACCACTGGTAAGCCAAAGAAATGCAACCTATCAAAACTCATAGTTCTAACTCTAAAGTTTCAAATGTTTCAGATGTGAGAAAGAAACGGACTGGAGTGAAGTCAACACGGTTACCAAAGCAGAAGATTGAAGAGACTGCTAAATCATTTTCTGATTCTAGTTGTAATAGAGGAACTTCTAGTACTCCTAATATAGTTGAGAATATTGCTTTCAATAAGCAAAAACTTGTATCTTCTTACAAGAAATATTCAATAAAGTAATTTTTCCAATTATCTCCGTATGCTAGAAAGTTTTCTAATTATAAAAGACACGATTAAGCGTCTCGACAAGATTCTGATGTATGGTTTGGCACATATAATGTATATTCTTATCATACTAATGCTTCAAATGATTTTCAAAAGAAAAGAGGATCCAAATTTAAATGGGTTCCAAAATCTTGTGCTAACATAGTAGGACCCATATATAAATGGGTACCTAAATCTATTGTTTCGTGATTTCTCAGATACAGACCCGTCATATGTGGTACTTGGATTCTGGTTGCTCCAAGCATATGACCGGGAAGAAAGATATTTTATCTAATTATACAGAGAAAAATTGCGGAACAGTTCAATTTGGCAACAATCAGTTTTCACTTAATCTTGGGATATGGTGACGTTATACAAGACAACATGCCGATTACGAAGGTGAGCTACGTTGAAGGTTTAAGGCATAACCTGTTCAGCATTAGCCAGTTCTGCGACAAAGATCTAGAGGTAAATTTCAAGGCCAAGAGATGTTCTGTGCGTACTGAAGACGGTAAAGAACTCTTGGTCGGTACGAGAAAGTCTAACCTCTTCACGATTAATCTGTCAAAAGTCCAGACTGACAATGAGGTTTGTCTACTGTCAAAAGCCTCGCCGCAACAAAGCTGGTTATGGCACCGAAGGCTTTCTCACCTGAATTTTCGTTACATCAACAAACTGCTCACGGGCAAATTGGTGAATGGACTTCCTGAGCTTAAATATGTCAAAGAACATCTGTGTGCAGCATGTGAGAAGGGTAAGATGAAGATAGCTGCTCATAAGCCAAAACCTGAGCCGAGTATAAGTTCACCACTTGAGTTGATGCATATAGATCTATGCGGTCCTATGCGTACGCAAAGCATTAACGACAAGAAATGTGTGTTAGTTATTGTGGACGATTATTCGCGGTACACATGGGTGAAATTTCTGAGATCAAAAGATGAGACTCCCGAAGTCATCATCACATTCTTAAATACTACCCAAGTGAATCTGCAAAAGCAAGTCGAGCTTCTTAGAACGGACAACGACAAAGAGTTTAAGAACAAAACTTTGGAAGATTATCTCGAATCGGTCAGGATAACACATCAATTCTCTGCTGCCAGAACGCCAGAACAGAACGAAGTCGTAGACAGACGGAACCGAACTCTAGTCGAGGCCGCTCGAACTACGCTAAGCCAATCGGATCTACCTCTGTTTCTATGGGTCGAAGCTGTTTCGACTACTTTTTATACGCAAAATCGCTCCATAATACATCGTCGATTTGGTAAAACACCTTATGCTTTAATAAATAATCGTACACCTAGCATTAAACACTTTCATACTTTTGGATTCAGGTGCTTTGTACTAAACGACAGAGACAGCTTGAACAAGTTTGCACCAAAGGCTGATGAAGGCATCTTCATTGGATACTCTCAAACATCTGCTGCCTAACGGGTGTATGTAAAGAAGTCAAAGATAGTGATAGAGAGCGTAAATGTAACATTTAATGAGGAAATGGCTTCTGAACAAAGCAGTTCAGAACCCATAATTACAGCAGTATTAGGTTCTGGGTAGATTAGTCCAGAACCAGTGTCTAATGCTACTAAATCAGATGAAGCGTCATCATCTACTTCTCATTTATCTGATTTAGATATTTTGTTTGAATTGTTTTATGATGAATTTCTTGGAACTAAAGTGTCAAAACCTGTTGTAGTTGACATATCAGAAGATTCACGAAGAAATCAACCAACCACTTCAGATATATCTACTGAATCCAATTCCCCGATTCGGCAAGAGATTCCAATTCAAACGCCTACTCCAATAGTTGAAGATGTAAACGTTAACTGATAGCGAAATATCGTATAGGTCTACAAAGTGGCCACTACGTTGCCACAGTGGTGGTGCAAGTGCACACCGGACAATATGATCGCTATAAGTAATAAAGTGGTAAAAATACCGAGATCGTATCCACAGGGATCAGACTTCAAAGTTTCGAGTAGTAGGTCGAGAATACAATGGTTTCAATTAGAGAAGAAGAAAATATATTTGAGCGAAATTGGTTTTTAACAATTAACAGAAAATTTAAAGAAAAGGGTATGGGTGTAGGCTTTATCTAAGACATTTTTAGTAACCTCGTGGTCAGAAACAAAGTATCACAAAAACATCTAAAAAATTATTTTCTCTCGAAAGTGAATTTCCTCGGAACGTGGCCACGTTGCACCCACAAAGTCACCACTTTCGCCAACTCAAGACTTGCCGACTTAACTAAGTAAACCTCTAAGGATTTCAGTTCCACCAGTATGGATATAGAAGCCCAAATCTCTTTGTGACACCTATATCGACCAACATTTTGAACCTTAGTTAAAGTCATGCAAAAACCCGTATCTCTACGTGGTTATAAAAGACTTTCTCAAATCTTCTTTGCATCACTCAAACCGTATTTCGGATCCGCCCCTCTCGAGGTCTAAGATCTAATATTAACACTAAAAAGTGATCGGCTTATCCGGGTTGAGTTGAAGTCCCGACTCGAGCGACCAAGTCTAAGAGTTAGCAAAGATGGCAACACCTAAATGTTGCCTACTAGTCTTAGATTTGGCACACACCCACACCCAAAGGGGTGTTTAGTTCATAATAAAAGTAAAAGACATGAGATAATAAGAAGAATACATGAACATAAATTGCAAAAATAAAACTAGAAGGTTGTCAACGTGGTGACAACGTGGTGAGAGCTGGAAATTAAATACTAGAAAATAAATTACAACTACAATTACAACTACAATTATCTAAGAGAAAAAAGAAAGAACAATAGCTGAATTATGCTACATGTTGGAGCTCCCTTTCAAATGATATCCATGGCTTCAATTTATAGTAGAAGATGAAAAGGGTGGTGGAGGATTTTACCCACAAAACCTTTCAATGAGTTCAAGCCTTCTTTGACCCAAAGGCTCCTTGCCTTTTTCATCTATTTTCTCATGAAAGCTCATATTTTGCTTTATCTGATTTAGGATTTTAGATAGGCATTTTTGGCATTGATAAATTTCTACCAAGATTTTTCTTTTATCTTTTGTCTTCTATTCATTCCCTTGGTTTCTAAAGCTTAGCCTTTAAGAATGCAATTATGCAGCTGAAATGGACATAAAAATACATGCAAAATATGATATTTTTCAGATGTCCTCGGATTTACATCGTTCACCAACGTGGTGACAAAGTGGCCACTTTCTGCAGTCCAACATTTAGCCCAAAAATGATGCTTTCAACCATCAAGACACAAACTTTTATCCTCAACACCTCCAAATGAAAATAAATAAATAAATAAATAAATAAATAAATAAAAGAAACATGAATACGTAAAGGGAAAACACACATTAAAATTAAAGAAAAACACACACAAACAATGTGTAAATAACACTCAAAATGAGAGTTATCACACCCCAAAACTTAACTTGTTACTTGTCCCCAAGTAACTAAAAGAACATAATTAAAAACAAATGAAGATACAAAAACACAAGAAGACGAAGTATCATAAAAGGGATCTTCTATTTTTTCTTTATTTTTTTGTCTTTTTTTTTTCATTTTTTTTTCTTTTTGTTTTTTTTTATTTGCATCCCAAATCCTTTTGATTAAAAATATCCATAGTTTTTCCTAATGTTCCACTATATTATTTTTATTGCAACTTGATTTTCATAGGCTAAGTTATAATTCACCCCTCTTATGATAATTAACTTTGCAAAATTAGATCCTCGGGACTTTGAAGGGTTAGTGTTTAAGGCTTCTCATTTCTCCCTTACATTTTTCATCATCCCCCAAACTTGTTTTTTTTTTTTGGTTACACAAAAAAGGTCTCGTATGTATTTGATGTGTTTTGCCCAACTTTTTCACCTCAACGTGTCAAACTCGGCTATTTGCATTCTTTATTTTCTTTATCCTTCCAATTTTTCGAAGGATTTAGCCCTTTTTTTTCAACACTTGAGTTTACTCCCCCGAATTTAAAATACTCAATGTCTTCACTATGGAGGGAGTAATAACTAGTAAGACTCAACGACTTGGGTAAAACAACAAAGGAAAAGTGTATCGGCCAAGTGTTTAAGAAAAATGGCCTGTGTCATTTCTAAAATTTCAAAGTGTAATGAATATGGATACCGGGGAATTGGTTGCTTAGTTCTAGAAATCTGTTAATAGTGGATAAATTATTCAAACTATGAAACTTAAAATCTAAGGATATAAGATGCATGAGACTTTTGTTTTTTGTTTTTTTTAAATCCCCAAAAAATTTGATACTAGTAAAAAAAAAAACGGACTCAAATCACACACACAAAAATGTAAAATAAAAGACACAAATTTGGAGATGAGAGTAAGAAAAAAATTTGCATCAAAGTTATGTAGGATGAGGTTCACCACCCCACGAGTGCATCTTCAAGAAGTGGTGTGGTTTCAAGATAATAGCCACCTCCACCATACCAAAGCTTTGTGTAACAACTCCATCACCCAAATAACATGATCTATGCAAAATTTCCGAACTTTTGATCATACAAATCCTCCCAACGATTTGTTTTGCAACCACCGTAGGATCATTGTTGTCACAAAAAGAAGGTTGCACAACATGAACAAAAATCATTAAATTAGGAATTTTAGCATCTTGAAGCACCTTTTCACTATTGGAAAGTAAAGAAGGCTTGCTCATGTACTCGAAATTTGCCTTAAAAATCTCCAACTCTTTCTTTTCATCACTCTCATCCTTACCAACACATTTTAATTTTTCACTATCACTTGGTAAGGGACCTTGAATTTGATTTTTCAACTCATCGACTAGTTGTCCCATCTTAGTATTCAAGGCTTCAAAAGAGGACGTGAAATTTCCCAAAAATGTTGTAAAATCTTCCATTAAGCTTGGGGGAAAAGTTTCAAAAGAGTGAGATGGTTCGGGTTGTTCAAAATAATTCTCGGGTGTGTAGTTAGGAACAAAGGACGTGAATCCATAGTGAGGATAACTCCCTTGAAAATCACACGAGTAATCAAAATTCTCCTCCTATGATTGGTCGAGTATATTTATAAACGTGTCATTCCACTCTTCATAGGGAGGTGAAAATGAGGTGTAGGTGCCATCATCTTGAATATTTGCCAAAAAGTTAGGATGTTGTTCCCATGAATAATCAAAAATATTATAATACGGGGCATCCCAACTAAAACTATCCATTATGGTGAAAGAAAAACCAATGAAAAACTCAACTTATAACTCAAGAAACTGTGGAAATACGCCAATTCCCGGCAACGGCGCCAAAAACTTGGTAGCGGAAAATCGTATAGGTCCACAACGTGGCCACTATGTTGCCACAGTGGCGGTGCAAGTGCACACCGGACACTATGATCGCTATAATTAATAAAGTGGTAGAGTACCGAGATCGTTTCCACAGGGACTAGTCAACTAAGAATCAGAGAACTTTTCATGAACTTCTAGTGTTTGCTTGAGTTTTGAGAACAATATCAATATTTGCGAGACTTAAACAAACTAAACAACGATTAAAAGGGATTAACAAGATAAAAGGTAGGATGTGGGTACAAGC
Organism: Arctium minus; assembly: GCA_954870635.1. Classification (NCBI taxonomy): domain Eukaryota; kingdom Viridiplantae; phylum Streptophyta; class Magnoliopsida; order Asterales; family Asteraceae; genus Arctium; species Arctium minus. The sequence goes on along the minus strand of OX941088.1, from coordinate 73,704,299 downwards.
ATTAACTAAGACTGATATAGTAACGATATGGTCAGAAACAAAATGACACACAACATTCTTAAAAACCCCTTTCTCTCGAAAGTGAGCTTTCTCGGAACGTGGCCACTTTCTGCAGTCCAACATTTAGCCCAAAAATGATGCTTTCAACCATCGAAACACAAACTTTTATCCTCATCACCTCCAAATGAAAATAAATAAATAAATAAATAAAAGACACGTAAAGGGAAAACACACACTAAAATTAAAGAAAACACACACAAACAATGTGTAAATAACACTCAAAATGAAAGTTATCACACCCCCAAACTTAACTTGTTACTTGTCCCCAAGTAACTAAAATAACATAATTAAAAACAAATAAAGATACAAAAACAAAAGAAAACTAAGTATCACAAAAGGGATCATCTACTAAATCAGATGAAGCGTCATCATCTACTTCACATTTATCTGATTTAAATCTTTTGTTTGAATTGTTTTGTGATGAATTTCTTGGAATTAAAGTGTCTAAACCTGTTGTAGTTGACATATCAGAAGATTCATGAAGAAATCAATCAGCCACTTTAGATATATCTACTGAATCTAATTCCCCAGTTCAGTAAGAGATTCCAATTCAAACGCCTACTCCAATAGTTGAAGCTGTAAACGTTAACTGGTAGCGGAATATCGTATAGGTCCACAAAGTGGCCACTATGTTGCCATAGTGGCGGTGCAAGTGAACACCAGACACTATGATCGCTATAAGTAATAAAGTGGTAAAAATACCGAGATCGTATCCACAGGGATCAGACTTCAAAGTTTCGAGTAGTAGGTCGAGAATACAATGGTTTCAATTAGAGAAGAAGAAAATATATTTGAGCGAAATTGGTTTTTAACAATTAACAAAAAATTTAAAGAAAAGGGTGTAGGTGTAGGCTTTATCCAAGACATTTGTAGTAACCTCGTGGTCAGAAACAAAGTATCACAAAAACATCTAAAAAATCCCTTTCTCTCGAAAGTGAATTTCCTCGGAACGTGGCCACGTTGCACCCACAAAGTCACCACTTTCGCCAACTCAAGACTTGCCGACTTAAGTAAGTAAACCTCTAAGGATTTCAGTTCCACCAGTATGGATATAGAAGCCCAAATCTCTTTGTGACACCTATATCGACCAACATTTTGAATCTTAGTTAAAGTCATGCAAAAACCCGTATCTCTACGTGGTTATAAAAGACTTTCTCAAATCTTCTTTGCATCACTCAAACCGTATTTCGGATCAGCCCCTCTCGAGGTCTAAGATCTAATATTAACACTAACAAGTGATCGACTTGTCCGCGTTGAGTTGAAGTCCCGACTCGAGCGACCAAGTCTAAGAGTTAGCAAAGATGGCAACACCCAAGTGTTGCCTACTAGTCTTAGATTTGGCACACACCCACACCCAAAGGGGTGTTTAGTTCATAATAAAAGTAAAAGACATGAGATAATAAAAAGAATACATGAACATAAATTGCATAAATAAAACTAGAAGGTTGTCAACGTGGTGACAACGTGGTGAGAGTTGGAAATTAAATACTAGAAAATAAATTACAACTACAATTACCCTACAACTATCTAAAAGAAAAAAGAAAGAACAATAGCTGAATTATGCTACATGTTGGAGCTCCCTTTCAAATGACATCCATGGCTTCAATTTAATGTGGAAGATGAAAAGGGTGGTGGAGGATTTTACCCACAAAACCTTTCAATGAGTTCAAGCCATCTTTGACCCAAAGGCTCCTTGCCTTTTTCATCTATTTTCTCATGAAAGCTCATATTTTGCTTTATCTCATTTAGGCTTTTAGATACGCATTTTTGGCATTGATATCTTTCCACCAAGATTTTGCTTTTATCTTTTGTTTTCTCTTCATCCCCTTGGTTTCTAAAGCTTAGCCTTTAAGAATGCCATTATGCAGCTGAAATGGACATAAAAATACATGCAAAATATGATATTTTTCAGCTGTCCTCGGATTTACATCGTTCACCAACGTGGCGACAAAATGGCCACTTTCTGCAATCCAACATTTAGCCCAAAAATGATGCTTTCAACCATCAAAACACAAACTTTTATCCTCAACACCTCCAAATGAAAATAAATAAATAAATAAAAGAAACATGAACACGTAAAGGGAAAACACACACTAAAATTAAAGAAAAACACACACAAACAATGTGTAAATAACACTCAAAATGAGAGTTATCATTAACGAAGAGACAGAAGTTGCTGAATCAGTTTGCTGCACTGTAACGACTAATCAACAGCCAGATACTACTGTACCAACTAAAAATTCTGCACAAGATACTTCAACTGAACCCCTTTCAATTCCTAAGCAAACTGTTGAAGCTGACAGTAGATATCTAGATGATAATCATGATCGATCTACATCAAATCCACTCCCTCATGAACATAGGTGGACCAAAGAACACTCGATAAGCCAGATCATAGGAGATCCATCAAAGCTGGTGCAAAATAGGTCTGCTACATTGAATATGTGTATGCATGACTAATTTCTGAGTAAGATAGAGCCAACACGGGTATCAGAAGCTCTAGCTGACTCGGATTGGGTAACTGCAATGCAAGAGGAGCTGAACCAGTTCGAAACATTAAAAATCTGGAGACTTGTGCCAAGACCGGAAGGTAAATGTTAAAGCACAGTTTTATTGGATTCAAGATCACCATTATCTCAACAAATAGTCTAGGGTCCTTTGTAATAAAAGTCAAAGTTTATTTTCTGTATTTACTTTATTAGTCTTTTTCTTTTAAATAAGTCAATTTGTTTTAGTAGTTGGGCCCAAGCCCATTAGGCTTATAAGCCTAAGTATAAATTAGTTATTATTATTGTTAATTAGGTTAAGTTGGAAAAGATATTAGTGTTAGGCTGCTTGTTTTGTTTTGCGCCGTACACAGAGAGGAATAGAGAGATAGAGCAGCGCCAATAGAGAGAAAAATAGAGAGAAAGAGGTTGATCTTCAAGCTTGTAATCGTTCAATTCGTTGGTATAATCGTATCAGGTTTGCATATTGTTATTGTTTATTTGATTACTTGATTGATTCGTTAGTTAATGGGACACTCAATTGGTATTAGAGCCTAATGAATCAAGTTTATTGGATTACACTATGTTTATCAATTTTGCACTGTGCGATTATCAAAATCTTGAATTCATGTGTTTTTATGCTTGAAATTGATATTATTAGATGTGTTTTATGCTTTTGAATATCATCTGATAGTTTAATTGCACTTTAAAGCATTAATTGATTGATTTTTTTGATGATTTTGTGGTTACTGGGTTCGACTTTTTCATATATATGTCGACTACTGTTTCTTCAAAATTGGATGAGTAAAAGTTAATTTTAAGTGTTGTTTTTGATTGGGTTTTGGTCGATATATGATTGTGGACTCAAAAGCTTGGATTTTGCATTCAATTTATGTGTTCATTGTGTTTTTCTGGGCTGATTATCATCGTTCTGGGTCACATTAAGAACATACCGGTCGATACCTTCAAGAACATATTGGTCGATCGCAAAAATACCGGTTCCGGTCTAAACATCGGTCGACCAGGTTTGCGTCATACACCTTCCCGGTTAAATAAACCATACCGGTCGACCGCTCTATATCGGTCGAAGGACTTTATCGGTCGTATACACCCCGCACCATAGCGGTCGCCCGAACATCTCACAGGTTATACCGGTCGTCACAATACCGATCGACATTTTACTGGTCAAGCAAGGTACCGGTCGTAGCAACATATCGGTCGAGTTAATCCCGGTCAGCTTTCAATACCGGTTGTCACTATATCGGTCATCTTTTTACCGGTCCAAGAAAGGTACCGGTCGTTGCAATATCCCGGTCGAAGCAAGGTACCGGTCTCTCTCTCAGCTTTGCGCCACTGCTTTGTCACGCAAACCCCTCTTTGCGCGACCCACATATCGCGCAAACCCTCCTTTGTGCCACCCACGTGTCACGCAAACTGACACTTAGCGCCACCTGCGGTTCACGCAAACCTCTTCTTTGCGCGACCCACATCTCACGCAAATCTTACTTTGCGCCAACTGTTACTCGTGCAAAGAGATCTCTCGCGCAAACTGTCCTTTTACACCTCTGTCTTAGCTCAATTTATCTGAGTATTTTATCTGTGATTTATTCTGTGCTAGTACTACAATTAAATTATTTTTGGAAATTTATTTTTCTGAAAAGTTTTGAGTGTAGTTTTATTCAACTCCTAAGTCTAACGATCTCATCTAGTTGATTGTCTTCGTATCAGATAAGTTTGATTTCTAATCATATCAGTATGGATGTCATCTCGGGAAGCTCTTGCTATCGGCACCGATGTTAAGCCACCAGTACTCTTCAAAGGGGTGTACGAGCAATGGAAGGACAGATTCTTGGATTTCATCGATCGAAATGATCTGGGAGATTACATCAGAAAATCTCTAAAAGAAGGAATCATGACACCTCCAACCAAGGTTCTCATTGTAGCTGGAGAAAATGGTGAAGAAGAAGAGAAAGAGTATAAATTACCGATTGATGAATACTCGGAAGAACAGAAGAAGAGACACAAGGGTGACAAGTTGGGAAGATCATTCAATCTCCCAGGCATACCGAATGAAATATATGTCAAGATTGATAGCTACAACGCTACCGGCAAGCAAATGTGGGATCAATTGGAGAAGATGATGATTAGATCTAAAGTTGGCAACCAACTCAAAGTCTCCAACTGCTTGAACAACTATGAAGAATTCAAGGCCAAAGCGGGAGAATCACTTGAAGCCACTTATGACAGATTTGTTACATTGCTGAACGAGCTAAGCAAGAACAAGATTAGCAAATCTCAAGTTGAGTTGAATGTGAAATTTCTAAGCAACCTTCAGCCCGAGTGGAAGAGATTCACCAGACAGATGAAGCAGTTGAAAGATCTGAACGACATTCCACTTCATGAAGTTTATGAAATCCTCTGACAGAATGAGGAAGAGGTGGATGAGATCAAGGCTGAGATGAAGAAGGATGACAAAGCAGTTGCTGATCCAGTTGCACTTGTGGTCAAGAAGAAGTCTAAAAAGAACAAGGTGATAGCATCTGAATCAGAAGAGGCTAATAGTGAGGCGAAGTCTGACTCTGACGATTGTGAACAACTGAAGGAAGCCATGTTATTGTTAACCAAGGCTTTCCAATAGAAGTTCTATAAAAAGCCACACTCCAACAGTCAGAGGTACTCGTCTGGTCCGAATAACTACAAACACAATGAGAAAGTTGAAGAAAAGAGACCAAAAGAAAAGAAGAAAGATGGAGCCGAAGAGACCAAGAAGGAAGAACCGATAAAGTGCTACAACTGTGGCAGACTCGGTCAATTTGCCAAGGACTGCCGAAAACCAAAAGTCCGAAACTCCGACTATTACAAGAATAAGATGCTTCTAGCCAAGCAACAAGAGGCTGGAAAAGCATTAATGGCTGAGGATGAATACTGGCTCGACCATTCGGATTAAGAATATGAAGAAGGAGAGAAGGACGAGACAGCACACCTGTGCTTGATGGGTAAGCAGCAGTCAGAAGCTGAAGCTGATTCTAAGGATGTCGATACTCAAGAGGTATGTGACTTAACTGAATCTGATTTTCTGAATCAAATGCATGCCATAATGTCTAAACTCCAAGAATTAGAGTCTAAACTGAAGCGTGAGAAAGGTGTCATTAATGAGAAAAATCAATCTATACATAAACTTAGTAATGATATTGCTGAGAAAATGTATTAATTGAAACTTTACACAAAAATATAGACACCTGCGCTAAAGAAAAAACTATAATTCATAAAGAGTTATCTGAAACTGTTTCAAAGTATAGAGAATGTGAGTTTAATTCTAAAGAGCTTTCTAAAATGTACTCTTCGACTTCAAAAGAAAAGAAATCTTTAATTAAAAAGGTGAATTGTTAGATCTGATTTTATAGTAATCATTGTATTTATTTCCTTTATCTTTCAGTACTTTTGTTCTGTTATGTTTTGTAAATGCCTTGGGGTTTTTAAGTCCCCTTGGCTTGTTTTTGTTGTAAGAACTTTTCACAGATTTTGAATAGAAAGTCACTGTTTCATTGAGCGCACTTTTCTCTCTCTAGACTCTCTCTCTACAGATCTTGTGATCTTGGCTTATCAATTGGTATCAGAGCCTTCAAGATCTTGAGAGGATTGAGATTAGTGTATTTTTGTTACTGATTTGTGTAGATAATTCGAAAATTTGATTGATTTTTCTTGTTTTTTTTTCAAGAAAAATCTCATTTTCTGGATTTTCACCAATTTCAGTCTGTTTTATAATCGAATTGCTTTTTCTTTGTGTAGTTTACGTATCACTAAGAACACGCAAAGTTTATCGTGCGTATCCTTAGTGACACAAAAACTCTGTTGTGTATTTCGTTGTTTCAAAGTATGCTTTGCGTTCCATTAAGGACATGCATTCCTTTCAATGCGTTCTCTTAAGGACACGCATTCTCTCCTATGCGTTCCCTTCAGGACACGCATTCTCTCCTATGCGTTCCCTTGAGGACACGCATTCTCTCCTATGCATTCCCTTCAGGACACGCATACCTCATATGCGTTTCCTTCAGGACCCGCATTTCTCTCTTCGTGTTTCCTTAAGGACCCGCAAACCATACTTAGAAATTTTTTTCGTGTTTTCTGTTAAATGTTTAATTGTATTTTGTTTTTGTGTTTCAGGTTATCATGTCCTCTCAAACAAATACTGATCCAATGATTCAAGACGAGAATGTCGTTCTTGAGGATCCGGCTGATCAGGCATCTCATGATACACCTATGCCGTCTGTCCCGTCTGTTGGTGCTGACCTTTCTATATCCAGGAGATCTCCAAATGATGTGTTCCCTAATATCATGTACATGCCTTATAAGCGTAACAATTACTTTGTTGATTTTGATCGCATCAAGATTCATCCTGTCATACGCACTATTCTTCGTGGACATCCGCTCTCTCAAGCTCTTTGTTCAGTTGCTGATGTTCCGGAAGTCTACGTTCAGCAAGTATGGCACACCATCACTAAGAATGAACTGGCACGTCCTCATCGATTTGATCTCAAAATTGATCAATTTGATTCATATCTTTCTTACAAGCATTTACGGTTGATTCTTGAGCTTCTTGAGCCTACTTCTAGACCTGGAAGGACAACATATGATCAGTTTCCATCCGAAGAGGAAGTTTTTGAGGGCATCAAAAGATTAGGCTATGTTGGTCCACTGAACATGGTTGTAGACTTTGACAAGTCTAACCTTCCTCCTGTCTGGTATTCTTTATTTTCTGTCATCAACAGGTGCTTAACTTCTAAACATACCGGCACAGATAGTTCTAGTCTTCACTATCTTCGACTGTTCCATGCAGTAGTCTATGACCTGCATGTCGACTACACGATTATTTTCTGGACCGAGCTTTCTGAAATAGTGCAAGACAAGTTAACCAACAAGCGACGAAAGTTCATTCCTTTTATCAGGTTTCTCAAGCTGATTATTAGAAGCATGTTTCGAAGCAATCCAGCCATTCCACGAAGATTATCTTGGCCGCAAGTTCAGGATTGCGAGATGCTTTATCTTCAGAAACAGAAGAAGTCATTCACTTTTTCTATGACCATTCCTTATGGTCTTATTGCCAATTATGCTGACATGACCGATGACAGTGTCATCAATTATTGTTTAGAAAATGAATTTGTAGAGGCTGAACAGGAAGAACCTTCTCATGGCACTCCAGCTGGTACTATTCATGAAGAGCAAGGTAAAGTAACTACTCAGGAAATAGATACTGTCGTTGCAACTACACTAGAGACAGATGTTGATCTTTCTGCAGTACCACAAGACGTTGCTACTCATCATGTAGAATCTTTCATTGCTGCTATTGAAGCTGAAGTCACTACTGTTAATGATGATTTTGGAGAAGATGCTAATCCTAATGAAACTGGAGTTGCTGATGATGATGAGACAAATTCTGATCTTTCTGATGATGGTGAAAATTCAACAAGTGATTCAGATGATGATGATGATGATGCCGATCAACCTAGCATGAAAGTGTATGATCGGAGAATAAGAACACCAGAAGTGGTTGTTGTCTCAGAAGATGTTTCAGAAGATGAATCGGTATCCATTGATTCCTCTGCTGCTCGTCTAAATGTTGATGAACTGGATATCTCATTTGCTCAAACCTCCACTCAAACACAAAGTCAAGCTCCTACTTCTTTTTCTGTTGAGGTTACTGCTACCACTGTTTCTGCTGTTGAACTTTCTATGGTTCCTGCACGTGTTTCTTCGGAGAAATTTACAACTCTGAATGAGGTAATTCGTCAGTTCTCAGACAGGGTGGATGCTCAAAAAGAAGAAGATATTAACAAGATGAAGTCGTTTTTCAAAGGGAAAATGCCTGAGATAGATACTTCAGTTCTTCCTCTTGAGATTCCTTTCCGCCGTCCTTCAGGGGTGATTCTTCGGGAACCTTCTTCTGCGGTGTCTTCATCTACATCTCCGATTGTTTCTCTTCCTTTTCCGTCTTTATTCACTCAGTCTGCGGGGATTTCCAGGCCTTCTATTCATGATGTTCTGATTTCTGAGCTATCTGGTCTTCTTTATGTGCGTCTTCTATCTATGTCTCCGCCACAACATCAAGATCAAGATTTAATCTCTCTGCTGAGGAACTTCCAGCCAACGCCGCCTCTAGTTTCTTCCTCTTCTGATTCTGATCGCATTAATGCTTTATCTCATGAATTTCAGGAATTCAGATGAGAAGTTAGATCCAGTTTATTTGATCTTCGTTCTTTTATGGCACAAGTTTTCTCTGATCTATCTAACAAGATTGATCATCTAGAGCAATCATGCAGGACTGAGGCTGGCCCGTCTCTTAAACGCCGACATGACCAAGATGATCCCGATCATCAAGGCCATGAGGGGGATATGGCAAAGAGACAAAGAACAGAAGGGTCTTCTGAAGCACGAGAAGTTGTTCAAGAAGAAGTGGCTGGAGATAGAGAAAAGACTGCTGATACAGTTCAAGATTGCAGTATCCAAGATTTAGTGAATGTCATGGTTGAAAATGCTGATTTAACTGCTTTGCATAATGAATTTAACTTTTCTGAAGCAAATATTAATAATATGCAAATACTAGTTTATGTGGATCCAGATGTCTCAGGTAGAGCTTATGAAGTTGAAGAGTCGGACGCAGCAAATGACATGAGATCTTTCTTCGCAAACTTCATAGAGATAACTTCAGATGATGATGAAGAAGTTAGATTTGAGAAAGTTGCTCGAGTTAAAGGAGAAGATTGCAACAATATCATCATTCTACCTGATACAGAGGATGATTCTGTTTTCATGGATGCATCAGATACAAAAGAGGCTAAATTGCTATATGGTGATCTTCCAAGTCAAAGTGAAATTCCAGAAGATGATCAACCTTCATCTACTCCAGTATCTAGTTCTGCTCCAACAACCAATATTCCTTCAAGTGCATTTGAAGTTGGTCAGACATCTAGAGCTCAAGCAGATATTCCTTCTTCCGAATTGATAATTCCTCCATCTCTTCTAGAAGAAGGAGAAGCTTTAACTAGACAGCAAAGGCAGAGAAATCTTCAGCAGAGATATATGGCTTCTAGACTCATAACATCTTTTCTTGAAGATATTCAAAGCAACATCTTTGTTTCAAGAAGAAGGACAATAAATATATATGCCATACTTGGAGTAGAGAAAGAATCAGAAGCTTATCAGCATGAATACTTAGCATTTATCAAGTGCCAGCGCAAAAGGAATAACACCGTTGCTTCTCCTCATCTAATAGTTCGAGTTCTCAGTGTCACATTTAATAAGTTTCTAAACATCTGGTATCCAGACCTTGAAGTGGAAAGAAGAGACTGCAAGCGGTACAACTTTTCAGAGGCTGATTTCGTTGATCTTTCAATTGATGATATTGAATTCTTGTATGATCACTTCAGGAATCTTTATCACCGGACTCAGGATGTTTCTCAAACTCTTTTTGTTATTAAACGATTCATTCGACGACAGATCCGATTTTATCGTGTTTTTGACTTCCAGATGGTCGTCGAAAGTTTTCAGCCTGTGGTTAATGTTTAAAGGCCCAACCGAAGTTTGCAGAATCTAGAGTCTTATCAGTTATTCACCATTATCGAAGATCCATACGGAGTAGTATATGATTGTTCCAGATTCTAGTTTCTAATAAAAGATTAATCAAACAAACAAGAATAAGAATCAAATACCTGCTTGATTAACTTCTCAATTTCAAGATTACAATATCTCTCTCTCTAGAACTCTCTCTAATGACCTCTCTTTCTCTCTCTAACTTTCTCTCTCTAGATGCAACTGAATATTCACTAATTAAGTTCGTACCTCCAAATTACAAAGACAAAAACTATTTATACTAAAACCTAATACAAGGAAAATACAAAATACAAAATACATTGACTTATTACAAATAGACTTTGACTTTTAATGAGATTTGACTTTAGCAGCTTTCACCTTCTCAACTTTGACCTTCAGTATTCTTGATCTTGTATCCAACAGAATTATGCTCTAACAATCTCCCCCTTTGGATTCAAGATCACTGTTGAAAGATCTAGCAATTCAGTTCTTCACTTTAAGCTCTGTCAAAATAATCTCCCCTATTTCATTGATAATCTTCTTTCCAAAACTGTCTTCAAATGATGAACAATCTCCCCAAAGCTTGCATAGAACACTTTCAGACTTTTGGAAAGAAAATATCTTCAGAATCAGCTCGAATGCTTTAGCAAATAATCTTCAAAAGAAAATTTCCTCAAAACTTCAGAAATTCTTTGATCATCTTCAAATCTTTATCATTTCTTTGAAACCATCTCCCTTTAACGTCAAAAACTTTAACATTTCTTCATACCATCTCCCCGTTTTTGATGAATGGAGCATCTAGATCATCAAAACTTTGCTTCCAAGAAATGTCTTTGACCATTCTAATCTGATAACGAGCCTCTGATTCTGTGATCCACAACCAGTATTCATCCAGATCTTTTCAAATCCGAACAAAATAAGAACATGTAATTCCTGAATCAACAGATGAATCAGTTAATATGCCTGTCAGTAACACAAAGTCACTGTGTGTAACAAATACACAATATAAAGGAGCTTTTTAATGTTCACTACCCCAGGGCTTCCATCCAATCATCGAAATACCACAAAGGCAATTTCTATGAATGTTATGACAAAGAAACGAATTCCTTGTGTGCTCGTGCAAGTGTAGAAAGAATTAAGCACGAAAATTGCTTTTATAAGGCTCAACATAGTGTAAACCACTGAGACAACAGTAGATAAACACAGACTCTAAGTGCATGATTGAAATGCGAAGGTGGGGCAGACTTCCTTCTGTTTCAATATCCAGATTTTCTAAATGAAAACCAGATAGATAATATGTTGTGTCCCCTTGAAAATGTGAAACATTTTCTTGTTGAGAAGAAAATGAGTGGTTGGTGGAGTTTAAACAAGAGTTGGCATGGGCTATTTGCCTGTTTCAATAACATTCACCAAAAAATTGTGAAATGCTAGTAATGTGGTTGCCCGACTCAGAAAGTAGTTGGTGCAGAGTTTGATATTCTTTTACTCTGATCTCACACCCTCTTTCTTTTTATCAATAAGCTCACATCTAACCAAAATCTCTTTTCCATTTTACCTCATCACACTCACACTCATTTCTTTTAGACTCCTCACACTCAATCACTAAAGGATTAACTTCTTGGGTAGGAAACACTGGTTAACGTGAATCCATAGAAGTTCAGTTAATTCCTAGCACAAAGAACCCATGTAATCCTATAAAGCATGAGTTGCTCAAATGGTTTAACGATAGCAGTTAAAACTCATATACAAATGTCAGATGAATGTATGCTCATAAAATATAATCATGAATATTTGAGCATTTTTAAACATTGAAGTATTTTCAAACAAGTATATTGAATGAATGAATATGAATGCAAAAGACTTATTTGAAAATCTGACATTGTATGAAAAATGATCAGAAATGAATGATATATCAATTAAGGCTTATGGTCAAGAATAACAGATATTTGTCTATACGAAACAAAATATAGACATTCTTGAAAAACCATTTCAAAATGAAATATCGCTCAAAATTATTTGAATACAAACGGAGTGTCTTACCATCGAAGAAAAATTGTTTCAATTTAGAGACATGGTAAGAACATTTTGAACAAAAATTCAAACCGGTGTGTGTGAATACTTGAAAGTATATAGAAAATACAATACGCAAGTAATTATCTTTGGAAACACACGGTTTGTATATCAATTAAGCACAAAAAAAAATTAAAACATTTAAAATCACACTTTCAAATTATAAAATCTATTTAAAAAATCGGGAAGTGGTTTGAACATTTAAGAACATGTTTTCTATATCTGAAAGTTGTCCTTCTTTCAGATATATTTGAGATTAAGATAAGAAATTTACCTCTTCGCTCAATCTTAAATCTCAGAAAGTCAGCTGTAGTCATTAAGATATGATCGTTGCAGCTTCTCTCATTCTGCAAGTCTCAAAGTCTAGTCAAAAATTTATTCACAAAATTTATTCAAATGTAAATGACATAAAGCAAGAAAACTTTGATAGTACGAGTTCTGATCTGAAACAATCAGAAATCGTCTTCTTACTCCTTTTGACTTATAAGCTCCCCCTAAAATCATGCATTGCAAAAATTTTGTCAGTTAAGCAAAATGCAGAAATTAGTTTTACTCCCCCTCAAATAAATGTAGATCATCTAAAATCTTCTAATACTCCCCCTGAGATCATGAGCAAACAATTAAAGTGCAGGTATCTTTCAGAAATAAAGAATAAAGAAAAATGACGAAAAATAACAATTTGTAACTTTAGTAAGTAACAACCGATTACGTCTTAAGATTTAACATACCAAGCTTAGAGACAAGAAAATTAAATCTCTTTTCATCTAAGGGTTTGGTAAATAAATCTGCAAGTTGATAATCTGTTTTTACAAAATAAAGTTCAATTGTACCTTTTTCAACATTATCTTTGACAAAATGATACCTTACATCAATGTGTTTGGTTTTGGTGTGTTGAACCGGATTAGCAGATATGGCAATCGCGCTCTTCGAGTCACAGTACATCGGAATTTTGTCATATTTGAATCCAAAGTCTCGTAGCTGTGTTCGCATCCACAAGACTTGAGAGCAGCAACTGGCAGCAGCTACGTACTCTGCTTCAGCAGTCGATGTGGAGACGCATAACTGTTTCTTTGAAGCCCAGCTAACGAGCTTGTCTCTAAGAAATTGTACGTGACCAGAAGTACTCTTTCTGTCCAACATGCAACCTGCATGATCTGCATCTGAATATGCAGTCAGTTGAAACCCTGTATCCTTAGGATACCACAGACCAAGGTCTGCAGTCCCCTTCAGATATCTAAAGATCCGTTTGACAGCGGCCAAATGGGATTCTTTTGGGAGCAGCTTGATATCTAGAACAAAGACATGTTGAGAACATAATATCTGGTCTACTCGAAGTAAGATACATCAACGATCTTATCATACCTCTGTAAGTTCTAACATCTACACTTTTACCCGAAGGATCAGTGTGAATCTAAGTACCACGTGCCATCGGGGTTCCAATTGATTTACAATTTTCCATTTTTTACTTCCGTAAAATGTCCAAAATATACTTAGATTGATTTATAAAAATCCCCGTAGAAAGAAATTCATCTATCCCATCATACTCATTTGAAAACGTGACACCATGAGGTTAGAAAAGTTTTTGCAATATTCTGGATTAGTAGAACCAAATATTATATCATCAACATATATCTGGATAAGTATAATATCAGCTTTTTCCTTCTTTATGAATAAAGTGGTATCGATCTTACCTTTAGAAAAACCAGACTTGACCAAGAATTTGGATAAGACGTCATACCAGGCTCGAGGGGCTTGTTTTAATCCATAAAGGGCTTTGTCCAAGATATATACATGATCTGGCTTGTCTTGATTGACGAACCCTTCAGGTTGAGACACATACACTTCTTCTTTAAGAATGCCGTTCAGAAAGGCTGTTTTAACATCCATCTGAAAGATTGTGAAGTTCTTATGAGCGGCGTAGGCAAGAAACATTCTGATTGCCTCCATGCGCGCTACTGGATCATACGTCTCATCATAATCGATGCCTTCCTCTTGCCGGTAGCCTTTGGCAACAAGTCTAGCTTTGTTTCTGATGACGACACCATCTTCATCCTTTTTGTTCTTGAATACCCACTTAGTGCCGATCACGGTTTTGCCTTCTGGTTTAGGAACCAATCTCCAAACATTTAGGGCTTCAAACTTATTGATCTCTTCTTGCATTGCAGATACCCAGTCCGAATCAGCAAAAGCCTCAGATACTCGAGTTGGCTCAATCTTACTGAGGAATGAGTCATGCATACACTGATTAAGAGTCGTTGACCATGTCTGAACAGGCTTGTCAAAATCTCCAATTATTTGACGTAATGGATGGTCCTTGGTCCAGCGATGCTCATGTGGGAGTGGAGTAGATACTGATTGAATACGATCATCATCTTGAAATCCACTTGTAGAATCTTCAGTTTGAATTACAGGAGGGGGGTATTCAGTTGAAATATCAGTTGCAGAAGTATCAGTTGGGACAGCAGGAACAGGCTGTTGAGTAGACAATGTAGTACACCCAACTGAAATAGTTACTTCTGGCTCAGCATTTGCTTGTTTATCTTCAACTGTAGGAGTAACAATAGAAATATGAGTTTCTGTCTGAACTGGGGAAGCTTGTTCAGTAATAATATCTGAAGTGACTGGATGATGAAAGCTTGTATCTTCAGACCAGTCAGTCATAGCAGATTTAGGTATATTAGACCCAAGAAACTCATCATAAGAATTCAAATAACAAATCTAAATCAGTTAAATGAGAAGTAAATGTAGAAGCGTTATCCGAATTTGTCGCTGTAGACACAGGTTCTGGACTGATCTGCCCAGAAGCTAATACACCAGTAATAACGGGTTCTGAACTGATTTGATCAGAAGCCATTTCTTCATCAAATGTAACATTGACACTCTCCACAACTGTCTTTGACTTCTTTATATAAACACGATATGCAGCAGAAGTTGAAGAATAACCGATAAAAATGCCTTCATTCGCCTTAGCACTGAATTTATTCAGACTCTCTCTATCGTTAAGCACAAAACATTTACACCCAAATATATGAAAGTATTTGATGGTAGGTGTTCTGTTGTTGATCAGCTCATATGGAGTCTTTTGAAATCGACGGTGAATTATGGATAGATTTTGTGTATGGCATGCATTCGACACAACTTCCGCCCACAAGAATAGAGGTAGATCCGATTGACTAAGCATAGTCCGAGCGGCCTCGACTAACGTCCGATTACGTATTTCTACTACTCCATTTAGTTGAGGCGTTCTAGCAGCAGAATACTGATGTGAAATCCCTACTGATTCGAGATATTCATCAACAATCTTGTTCTTGAATTCTGTGCCATTGTCAGTTCGAAGGAACTTGACTTGTCGCTGCAATTTCACCTGGGTCGTCTTTAAGAATGAAATGAGAACTTCAGGTGTCTCATCTTTTGATCGAAGAAATTTGACCCACGTGTATCTTGAGTAATCGTCCACAATGACCAACACGTATTTCTTACCACCCAAACTCTGAGTTCTCATTGGACCACATAAATCCATGTGTATCAGTTCTAACGGAGAACTAGTGCTTGGTTCAGGCTTTGGTTTGTGAGCGGCTCTCTTCATCTTACCCTTCTCACAAGCTGCGCATAAGTGTTCTTTTTCGTATTTCAACTCAGGAAGTCCCTTTACCAATTTCCCACGAACCAGCTTGTTGATATAACGAAAGTTCAAATGAGATAAACGTCTATGCCAGAGTCAACTTTGCTGCAGTGAAGCTTTTGTCATCAAGCATACCTGATTGTCAATCTGAACTTTGGACAAGTTGATGGTGTAGAGGTTTGTCTTTCGATGTCCACCCAAGAGTTATGTGTCGTCTTCCGTACGAACTGAGCAACTCTTAGACTTGAAGTTGACCTCTAACCCTTTATCACAGAATTGACCTATGCTGAATAAGTTGTTCCCCAAACCTTCGACATAACTCACCTTACTGATCGTTATCTTGTCTTGAATGATGTCACCATATCCTAGAATAGGTGAAAGCTGATCGTTTCCAAATCTGACATTGCCACTGAATTTCTCTGTATAGTTAGACAATAAAGCTTTTTGCCCAGTCATATGGTTGGAACATCCACTGTCCAAGTACCACATATGCCGGGTCTGCAAGAGAAATTAGGCAATAATTGATTTAGGTACTCATTTGAAAACAGGCCCTAACAGTTTAGTACAAGATTTTGGTATCCACTTAAAATTGGACCCTCTGTTCTTTTGAAAACTTTTACAAACATTTGATCTTGAAGAAAATACATGATAAGATTCATACCAATCAGAAGAATTATGAGAATAAGCAAAATCATTTCTCTGATAAGAATAAGATGTAGTAGTAATAGGAGACAATTGAATCAATTGTTGTATTGAATATCTCTTGTAAGAAGTTACAAGGTTTTGATTAAAAGCAATTTGATCAATCACATCAGTATCACTACTAAATGTTCTATTACAATTATTATCAGAAATTGATTCTACTATCTCATCATCCCTCCTTTTTGGTCTCCATTCAGATTGAGCTTTCAACTTTTTCTTCCTTAAATCTGAAACATGATAGATGAATTAGGAAAAGCAGATTTCAAAGATTGAGTTTTATTTTGTGTACCAGTGTTTTTCTATTTCTGTAATCGTTGTTTCTTATGTTTCTTACCATGGGCATAGTAATCAACAGTTACAGAAACTGATTTACCAACCTTAGTTGATGATTCAACAGTATTTACACCACTTGGTAACACTTTGTCATTTTCAAGACAAGTAGAATGATCAGGAAGTTTAGAATGAATGTCAAACATATCAGATTCTTCCATGCTCCCATCATCAGAATTAAAAGAATCATTTGCAGACTCAAATAAGTCATCAGAATTGTCAGAAAAAGTTTGAGATGCCATTGAAACTGTAGAACACTTTGTTGAGTTAATATGAAAAACAGTGTTCTTTAAAACTGTAGAAAATACACTTTGTTCTATATCAACCAAAAGTTTTTCATCAGATAAAACATTTTCAAGCTCGAATATTTTGCTTTCAAGAATAGATGTAGGAACATAAACCTTTGCAATCGCAGGTTTTACCTTCATCTCAGAAGCAGAATAACTAACAAAATAGTCAGTTGAAATAACTTTTGGTGTTTTGGAAAGATAACTATCATTTAACTTTTCATAGTTAAACGGTAGTTGCATTTTCTTTTTATTCTTTCTGTTTTCAGTTTCTATGGCCTCAACTTCGTCTGGCAATTTGGTAACAAATTTAGGTTTTAAATGAGTATGTTTACCAGCACAAGTAAGAAAATCATAGTTATAAAGTGCCGACTGTTTTCTGATGGCTTTCTTAAGATAATGGGGGTTTTCAAAACCAAGTCCCCATTTCTCTTTAACATCAGCCTCTTCATTAGGTGCATTGAGAAAAATGGTTTGATCTGTTTGACCTCTTGCATAAAGTTTTGCTTCCAGACCATTTACCTTCTTATTCAAATTCTTGTTTTCAACCTGCAGTTTATAAACAGTTAGTGCAGATTCATTTTTCTCAAACTCATATTTAGACACTTAACCTTCAAACTCATAAATCTTCTTTTCAAAACAATCTACTTTAGATTTAGAATCAAAATCAGATTTGCGTAAAGAATCAATCAGATCTTTGTTTGAAGTAACAGACGTATTAAGCTCAAAGATCTTCTTGTTCTTTTTAACAACTCTTTCTTTTTCCTTTTTCAGATTATTTTGTAAATTTTGTAGCTCAACCACCATGGTTTCCATTTTGGTAATAAAATCTTTTTCAGATAAGTTTAATACCTCATTAACTGCCTCATCATCTGACTCGTCATCCTTAACTTCTTTGCCCATGAGACAAATATGAGCTGTTTCTTCTTTCTTGTCATCCTCTTCTCCTTCTGAGTAATACAGCCAAAACTCATCTTCATCCATTAGAGCGACACCCGCTTCTTGTTGTCTTGCCAAAAGCAACTTGTTCTGATAGTACTGAGAGTTGCGAACTTTCGGCTTTCGACAATCTTTTGCAAAATGACCCATCTTGCCGCAATTGTAGCACTTGATTGATTCAGTTGCTGGCTTTTCAGCTGCTGTGTAATCATTCATAAATTTCTTCTTCTCAACTGGTTGCTTCTCAACATATCTATCATCTTCATGTCTCTTTCCTTCCACTCTCACTCGATGCTCATGGTTCTTTGAACTTGAAGAAGAATACCTTTGAGAATTTGATCCCGACTTCTTGTAGAATTTCTTCTGAAAGGCACGGGTCAACAACAACATAGCTTGTTTCAGACTTTCACCATCATCACTATCTGAAACAGAATCTGACTCAGAAGATGTAAGAACTTTCTTCTTTTTCTTCTCTTTCTTTTCTTTCTTCTTTTCTCCAGCTACTAAAGCAATCGGATCAGGAACTTTTTCTGCCTTCTTCTTCTCAGCTCTTTTCTCTTCAACCTCTTCTTCATTCTGCCTTATGGTCTCAAATACCTCATATGATGGAATTTCATTCAAATCCTTCATCTGCTTCATTCTTCTTGTATGCTTTTTCCATTCCGGACGTAAGATGCTCAGAAATTTAACATTGTTTTCCAACTGCTTCTTTTTGACTTTGTTCTTTGTCAACTCATTTAGAAGCAACACAAACCTCTCATAGGTATCTTCCAGACTCTCATTCTCCTTTACTTTGAACTCTTCATAACTATTTATGCAGTTCGCCACTTTCATCTGGTTTCCGACCTTTGATCCCATCATCATCTTTTGCAACTGATCCCACATCTTCTTAGCATTGGCTTTATAACTGTCAATCTTGATGTAGATCTCATTTGGGATGCTTTGAAGAAGTAGTGATCTCGCTTGTTTATCTTCTTTGTATCGGCTTTTCTGCTCTTCAGAATATTGAGAAATATCCACTGTCACTGTTTTCATCTTTTGCTCTCTTTCCTCAGTTCCATCTTCACTATCAGAAGAGTCAACATCAGGTACTTGAACTGTTATTGGAACCATTTGACCTTCGGTGATAGACAGTAGAATATTCTCTTCATTTGAATGCCGATCTATGAAATCCAGGAATCTGTCTTTCCATTGCTCATATTCACCTTTGAATAAAACTGGAGGTTTCACATCAGTTCCAATTGAAAGTGCATCTTTGGAAGTCATCTTGTTTAACCTGTTTGATTAATATATCAATAAGATACTGTTTGATTAACTTCTCAATTTCAAGATTACAATATCTCTCTCTCTAGAACTCTCTCTAATGACCTCTCTTTCTCTCTCTAACTTTCTCTCTCTAGATGCAACTGAATATTCACTAATTAAGTTCGTACCTCCAAATTACAAAGACAAAAACTATTTATACTAAAACCTAATACAAGGAAAATACAAAATACAAAATACATTGACTTATTACAAATAGACTTTGACTTTTAATGAGATTTAACTTTAGCAGCTTTGACTTTCTCAAGTTTGACCTTCAGTATTCTTGATCTTGTATCCAACAGATTTATGCTCTAACAGTATAAAAGAACAACTCAAGTGAAAAATGCTTTCTACGATTTGATGAGATTGGATATTACTCTGATGGAACTCTAAAGGTGATCAAAGTTCAGTTGGAACATCGTTTACAAGAGGCTAGAAGAAAGTTTTTGTTAGGATCGAATTCTCAACAAGAATTAATTCTCAGAAACAATATCAAAGAAGTTTGCGGAATAACACTTTGATATTTAATCAGACAGAAAATCAAAACAGAATATAATTAACAAACTGTAAACTTGTATTGAATGCCTTGAAGTTACAAGATTACTCACTCAACCTCAATATTGATGAACAGGCTCACCAATACGAATTCTACTTCTCTAGAATTAGGATCTATACCTTGAGGTTGTTTTTCTCAAAAAAATGAAAACTTCAAGTTCTAAAATTATTCTATTCTAAACAATACTATATATATATATACTGAATACAAAGATAATTACAATGAATAAAATATCTTCAGTATATCTTCTATGTATATCTCTAAGCTTCCATGTATATCCTTTCATACTAATCTTCATCATATAAGCAGTATTAATCTTCAGCAGCATTAACTTTCTTCTAGCAGCATTAACTACTAAGCAGTACTAACCACTAGCAGTACTAACTAGCTAAGCAGTACTAACTTTGTTCAAGCAGCACTAACTTTGACTAGCAGTATTAATTAACACTAGCAGTAGTAACACTCAGCAGTACTAACCTTTATGTCTTCTAGCAGCATTAATATTGAACCAGCAGCATTAACCACACTTGATGAATTCTTCAGTTCCCAACAATCTCCCCCTAACTTGACTTTTAGGAAAAGAAGTCAAGTTCTTCAGATCTTCTTCAAGATGCTTTCAACACCACCTCTGATTCAATTTCCCAAATTTGGATCTAGGCCCAAACTTTGATTTACAGTTCTTCTCACCACAATCTTGGCCATCTCTGAATCCTTTGTACAAACCAGTGTAGCTTTAAGCATCCCTTCTAACTTCTCCTTGCTATGCTCATATATTTTGTCCACCAGGTAGTATTCATGATAACAATTGTCAATAGTAATCATGTATACTCCACAGTTTTCAAACAGTATCCATTTGTCAATCTTCTTGAATATGAACTCATGCATATGATCTTTAATCCTATGGTGCACTCTTGCAGGCTCAAACATCATGCACAAGTATTCCAATGTCACTTTGAGAAGATTCTCTTCAGCACCTTTCAACACAGGTTCATAAAGTTTCATCCCAACTTTATATAGTTCTTCTATATCAGCTCTTGAACAACTTCTGATGACTTTCCCCCATGTTGAATAAGCTTCAAATGAACCATCAGCTCTCTTGATTCTGAAGAAATTCTTTCCATTGTCTCTCAGAATATCCCAGAAGATGATCTCTGGAGCTTGCATAGATATTGGAACAGCTTTCAAAGGTTCCACTATTGTCATGTACGGATCCATATTTTCATCAGTTTGCTTAGTGACCTGCTCTGGACTCTGTACTGGTTCTTTTGGGGATGTGACTGAAGGTTCTGCTTCCTTTTCGGTTTCTTCCACCCTAGACCTTTTCAACTGCCTTTTTGGAGCAATTGTTTTCACTCTTTTTCCAGACTTGGCTTCTCTACCAACATTTCCAGGTTCTTCCTTCTTCTCTTCTGCATCTTCTTTGGTAGGTGTGGTTTTCTCAGGGAATGGTTGTTGGATGTTGAGATCATGTCTCTCTTTCATCCTTCTCTCTGCTTCTTCCCTTTGAGAGGAATCCCCTTGGAGCTTTGTCATTTCCTTCCTGTATAGCTCTTCATCCTGAGAGTATGCCATATGAGTAAACATCTCCCCCTTAACACCAATTGCACCTTTCAGGAAATTTATCATTTTTCTTCTTTCCTGATTGGCCAAAAAGGTCTTGGAGGGTTGTCTTTTCTGCTTTTTGAATGGCATTCTTTTTACTTGTACTTGCTTGGCCTGAGCTGCTGTTTTCATGCTCTTCTGATACTCTTCATTTAATTTTCTGGCCATATTCAGTGCAAGCTCTCTATCCTTCTCAGATTGAAGTTGTTCCTCCCTTTCCATTTCTGCCTGAAGCTGCTTTGCCACTTCTTCATCCAGTTCTATCTGAATTTTCTTCTTTGCAGGTTTTTCAGGTTCAATCATCTTAGCTTTACCCTTTGTATCCTTCAACCCTGCCTCACTTCTTTCTTGTGTCTTCTTTTCAAGGTCTCCTTCATTGATGACCACTCCCTTAGCCTTTTGAGTAGCCTTAGGAGTGTCATTCTTTGCTTTTACTAAGGTTTCAGCTATTTCCAATTCTTCAACAGATAGCCCTGTTACTTCTTGAACATTATCTGTTTCTACTTCTTGTGCTTCTTTTTCTGCAGCTTTCTCCCCCTTACCATCAAATCCCATCTCAGAAATACTTTCTTTTTCTGCTTCAGCCTCTGAATTCTCCCCCTTGTTGAAATCATCTTGAACAAATGTTCTCCTCTTGAGCACAAACTGCTTCCTTCTCCTTTTCTGTAACAATCTGGTCACCAATTTCTTCAGTTTGGTGATCTGAACTTGTTGAGATAGAATAATCAGCTTCATCTCCTCTATTTCTTTTCCTTGCTTGATGACATCCTGGTTGATGTTTCCCATGGTCTCCATCAATTCATCATAGTTATATCTGTCCTCACCTTCTCCAGGAGTGTTACCCCCTATTGAAGGATCATTGGATCTTTTATTAGTAGATGTCTTCTGCCTAGCAGAAGCACTATCCACCCCTGTGGTTTCTTGGCACCAGGGTCCTTCAAATGATTGCTCATTCAAAGTTGCCATGGGGGAGGTCTTATTGATGTTACCACTGTCCTCCTCTGTGCTAGCAGGAGTAGTGGCAGCCTCATCACCCATATGCTCTACCTCCTCCTCAAAGAGCACCTCCTTTGGGTTGGGAGACACCCTAGTGGATTCCCTTTGGATATTCTCTATTGGAGAATGCTCCAATAGAGGGCTTTGAGGCTCTTGGTTAATAGTAGGTACAACAAGGGAAGGAGCCTTGTGTACCTTTCTCTTGACATAGGTCTTGGATATTATGGGAGTGGGTTTAGCAGCAAAGGACTGAGGGAAAATTTGAGAGATGGAAGGTTGGGATTGGCTAGCAGTGGGTTGGTCTAATGAGGGCCTTGACCCTGCTACCATACCTTCATTGGTTTGGGACACCACCATCATTGTAGAGAACAATGGGGTGTCAACTCCTTCAGAGTCCCCAGCAGATCTTCTCATATTTGAGAAAACCTTGCCTTTGGGGGGTTTAGGTACATATACCCCAACAGGTTGAGGTATATCCGTCAATTGATGAGTAATAACTTCTTGAACAAACCTGGGATACATAAAGAAGCTCTTTTTGTTTCCCATGTTTGAGACAAGATCATTGAAAATCATTTGTGAAAAATTGTACCTTCTGGTGGTGGGCAAGCACACCAAAGCATAAGCAATAGTGCTGCTGAACTCACTCCATCCAGTAGTCTTTTTGGATATACAATGCATTAGAGTATGGACAAAGAAACGCCATTGGGGAGAGAATTTTGCTTTGGAAAACTTGAAAACACCCAATGGGCCTCCATACCCCATTCTTGTAAGATTTGAAAACAGTTCATCATTTGGGATAGAAGTTATACCAGAGGCATCGTCTAGACGTAGACTGATGCATATAACCTCTTCAGTAACTGTTAGTGGTTGATCACAGATTCTTGTCTTGATCATATGCACACCATTTTCCACAACAATGGTTGCATTGGCCCAGAACTGCTTTTGATGCTCAATGTAGATTGTAGGGGATACAGTAAGAGCATGAGCAATGTGGCTTGACTTGAGGAAATCCACAATCTGATGAAAGCCTTCTGCTTGTTTTGGCTTTTGGAGCATTGCGATTTCATTGTGCTCGTCAATGAACGCCATTGATGCCATTGACCTTGAAGATTCGTGCCTGCAAACTTTGAACTTTGAGAGAGAAAGGGTTTAGAGCGCAAGGGAACAGTATGCAAAGAGTCGTTATGAACTTTTAGGCGGGCAAAGAGTATTTATAGTATTCGGAATATAAGCAGTATTAACCTAGAGCAGTATTAACTACTAGCAGTAGTAACGGCTAGCAGTATTAACTAACTAGCAGTATTAACTGAAAGCAGTATTAACTTTTAGCAGTATGAACTGAAAGCAGTATTAACCACTAGCAGTATTAACTACTAGCAGCATTAACTGAAGGCAGTATTAACCACTAGCAGTATTAACTACTAGCAGTATTAACTGAAAGCAGTATTAACTACTAGCAGTATTAACTACTATCAGTATTAACTGAAAGCAGTAGTAACCACTAGCAGTATTAACTACTAGCAGTATTAACTGAAAGCAGTATTAACCACTAGCAGTATTAACTATACTTACTCTTTTTAAATTTGCTAAACACTGAGTACTGCTATGCATATCCTGAAAAAGAAGATTAGTAACACCAAGAATAAAAATATACAGGTATAAAACCACTTTTTGAGAAGAAGATTATTCAGAGTTTATCATTCCCACACTTGTGACCAAGAAAGTGAATCTACCCACATCAAAAGCTTTAGTGAATAGATCAGCAAACTGATTATCAGTGTGGACTTTGACAACTTGAATAAGTTTCTTTTCATTACAATCTCTTATAAAGTGATACCTGATTTCAATGTGCTTTGTCTTTGAGTGCTTGACTGGATTATTTACAATGCAAATAGCACTGCTGTTGTCAATAAAGATTGGAGTGTGTAGAAAGGTTACCCCATAATCCAACATTTGATTCTGAATCCATAAGACTTGAGAACAGCAACTTGCAGCTGCTATGTACTCTGCCTCTGTTGTAGATGTGGATACTGTGGTTTGTTTCTTGCACTGCCATGAGACTAGTCTAGCACCCAAGAACTGACATCCTCCAGAAGTAGATTTTCTGTCCAAGTTTGCCCCACCTAGATCACTGTCTGAGTATGCTATTAGGTCAAAAGGTGAGTTATGAGGATACCAAAGTCCCAATCTGGGTTGCCCTTTGAGATATCTGAATATCCTCTTAACAACTTGAAAATGAGAATGCTTTGGCCTAACTTGAAATCTTGCACAGACACAGACTGGAAACATTATATCTGGCCTAGATGCTGTGAGATACATGAGAGAGCCAATCATGGATCTATAATAATGCACATCCATGTCCTCCCCCTCAAGATCTGCTGTGATCTGCTTGTGTGTTTCCATAGGTGTGCTGGCAGGTTTTGATTCTGAGAAACCAAACTTGGTTAGAATATCCTGCACATACTTGGATTGACATATGAAAATGCCATCTGACCTCTGTTGAACTTGGAGTCCAAGGAAGAAAGTAAGTTCCCCCATGGAACTCATTTTGAACCTTTGATGCATTAAATCCTCAAACTCCTTGCACATGATGTTTCTTGTAGAACCAAAAATAATGTCATCAAAATATATTTGGACCAGCAAGATATCCTTCTTCTTTCTTTTGATAAATAGAGTCTTATCAATGACTCCTCTTTCAAAGTCATTTTCCAAGAGATAGGATGACAGGGTGTCATACCATGCTCTTGGGGCTTGATGTAGTCCATAAAGTGCTTTCTTCAATTTATATACTCTGCCTGGATAGCGTGGGTTTTCAAACCCTGGTGGTTGACATACATATACTTCTTCTTCAATTGATCCATAGAGAAAAGCACTTTTTACATCCATTTGATAGACTTTGAAGTTCATGTAGGAGGCATAGGCTAGGAATAGTCTGATTGCTTCTATCCTAGCCACAGGTGCAAAAACTTCTTCATAATCTATACCCTCTTCTTGAGTATAGCCTTGAGCCACCAGCCTTGCTTTGTTCCTTATGACAATACCTCTTTCATCTCTCTTGTTTCTGAAAATCCACTTTGTGCCAATTGCTCTGTGACCTTCAGGAAGGTCTACTAGATCCCATACATCTTGTAGCTTGAACTGTAACAGTTCTTCTTGCATTGCTTCTATCCAGCTAGATTCTTTCATAGCATCATGTGCCTTTTTAGGCTCAAGCTGGGATAAAAAGCAAGAAAGGACTGTATGCTGTTGATCTTGCATTTCTTGAAGCCTGCTTTGATGTCTAGTCATCATAGGGGAAGAGATATCTCCTATTATCAGCTGTGGAGGATGATTCTTTTGAACTCTGGTGTTATGACTAGGTTCTTCATGCAGTCCAGCCTCTAGATTAGAGTCATGCAACTCAACTGAAGTGGTTGCAGATGCCACTTCTGATTCTTTATTTTCTTGAGTCTCCTCATCTCTAGTTTCTTCTTCACTCTGATTTGGTCCAGTAACTGATTCCTTTTCACAGTCTTCACCAGAATGCACTGTGGATATGGGAAATATCACAGATTTGGATATGCTTTCTGAAACTTGTGTGATCCCTGATCCTCCACATCCTGTTCCTGTAGAATCATCACTACTGAAACCAAAAGAGTTAGTTAGTGAGTCAATGTCAAATAGCCACTGAGGTCCAGACCCAACAGGATTTGGTGTGCTCTCATTGCATTTGACATTGTCACTTTCTTCAATTATTCTAGAAGAAGAGTTAAATACTCTGTAGGCCTTACTCTGAGATGAATATCCCACAAGAAATCCATCATCTGCTTTGCTATCAAACTTACCTAAGTGAGACTTGGTATTTAGAATTGTACAAGGACACCCAAAAGGTTTGAAGAAACCAATAAAAGGTTTTCTTTTATTTAAAAGTTCATATGGGGTCTTGTTCTTTTGCTTGACCACTAGACCTCTGTTTTGGACATAACAAGCAGTATTAACTGCTTCAGCCCAGAAGGTAATAGGTAATTTTGAATCAGCCAACAGAGATCTAGCAGCCTCTATTAGTGTCCTATTTCTCCTTTCAGCAACACCATTCTGTTGAGGAGTCCTAGGAGCACTATATTGCCTCTCAATACCTTTTTCTTCACAAAAGGTGTTTAGATCATGATTTTTAAACTCAGTTCCATTATCTGATCTAATGACTTTTACTCTTTGATTAGTTTGGTTTTCAATTCTTAGAATAAAGGATTTGATAAGATCACTTGTTTCATCCTTAGTCCTTAGAAAATATACCCAAGTAAATCTGGAGTAATCATCAACAATAACTAAGCAGTAAGATTTCTTGCCTATACTCATAACATTTGTAGGACCAAACAGATCCATATGCAATAACTGGAGACAAGAAGAAACAGAATTTAACTCTTTGGTCTTATGAGAAGTTTTGTGTTGTTTGCCTTTAAGACAAGCAACACAATGATCATCACATGAAAAGACTTTTGAGGGTAAACCTCTTACAAGGTTATTTTTAACAAGATTGTTCATAGTCTTGAAATTCATGTGACACATCCTTTTGTGCCAAATGGAGGATTCATCTACAGAAGCTTTTGAAACAAGACAATTTAAAGATGAATCACTATCAACATTGTTCAAATCAAGACAGTAAACATTGTCCTTCCTTGGAGTTCTAAGTAGTATCATGCTTTCATCAACTACCTTGAACCCTGGAGCAAGAATCATACACTCAGTATTAGTAAATAATATACTATGTTGTTTGTCACAAACCTGTGATACACTTAACAGGTTGCACTTTAATTGATCAACATAGTAGACATCTTCAAATGTCATCTTACCTTTGGTGACATTACCTTGTCCACTTATCTTACCACCAGTAAGATTGTCTCCAAATGCAACATGTCCTCCATTAATTTGCTTGAAATCCTGAAGGCATGACATGTTGCCAGTCATGTGCCTAGAGCAACCACTATCAACATGCCATATGCTCTTTCCCTTGAGCTGTTGGTTGCCCTGCACATAAAATAAATCAATTAGTATGATTGGGGACCCAAGCCAAAGTGATCTTGGGTCTTCCTTTCTCATCAAAGTATTTACATTCCTTTTTAATGAGGTTTTTAAACTCAGAGCACTCTTTATTAGAGTACTTTGTCAATATGAGTGGCTTAGCAGAATCAACACTAGAAGCAGTACTAACCTTAGAAGTACTAACAGAGTTAGCAGTACTAACAGGTGTAGCAGTACTAACAGGTTTAGCAGTACTAACCTTGTTAGCAGCATTAACATTGTTAGCAGTAGTATTACTTCTAGCAGCACTATCATTGTCAGCAGCACTATTTGTGGTAGCAGTACTAACAGTTTTAGTGCTTTTAGGAATCCACATATTGACACTTTCTTTAACAGAATACTTTTTCTTCATGTGGCTTTCAGTTTTAACAGTTTTCTTAGCCACATGGTTCTTTTCAATTTTCTTATAACCAAAGGGTTTTTGCATGGATCTTTGGAAATTCATTCTTTGGTTCATAGGATTGAAATAACATAATTTTGCAAGATGATTCAATTTGCCACAGATAAAACAAGGTTTTGGTCTATTGATTTTACTCAGATCAACCCCTTGTTTATGTGCCCATTGATTATTCCAGTTTCTTTGATTTCCCCTCTTTTTGTCCTGTTTTTGGGGCTCATTCTTCTTACAAGCACACTGTTTGCAAGGACCTGGATTCACAACTGTGGTCTGTTTATAATGGACCTTACCAGACTTTTCCTCTGTCTTCTCTATGTTCTTGGATTTGATCCAAGCCCTTCCACAATCCTCATTGGTGATAATGTTGTTTTCTATAGAAATCTCACCACTCACCTTGTTCTCCTTACTCTTGCCAACCTCTTTCTCAGTCTTATCCTCAACAATTACCTCATCTAAGGGATCTATTTCAGTGGCTCCCTCAGGCAAGTCCTTCCTATCTTTGGTGTCTAACAGGTCTGAAGTAGGAGGAATGTAATTGTTGTTATATGGTGGAGGTGTGGCATTATACCCAATTCCTCTTCTCAACTTATCATGAATCTGATTTTGCAGTAAGGAGTCCATTGCTTTAGAAGCATTGGAAAAATTTTCTACATCAAGCTTAACCTTGGTTAACTCCTCTTTCAGTTTTTCACTCTCCTCTTTAGATTTGGTCAGTTTAAGTTCTAAATCCTTTTTCTCCCACTGCCAGTAATTGGTGTCATATGAGTGTTGGAGTTCATTGGCTTGAAAACCTTTGATCTGATCTTCAAATCTCTCTACAATCCTTACATAGTCTTTGATATCTTTTTCTAATCTCTTAAGGTCATCACTCATCTTCTGATTGTGATCCCTGTACCTTTTAACAGTGTCTATGCAAGTTTTAGAGCAGAGATTAGAACTTACCTCAGATGGGAGATCAGATACTTTAGCCATAAGAGCTTGATTATGAATAGCTTCTTCTGCTTGATCACTCCAATCAAACCCCATTCCTTGTTGAGAAACAAGGGCTTGGGCAGAGTTTCTGTTGTTATTGAAGCTTCCAGTTTGAGTTTGTTGGTGATTGTAGTTAGACACTTCACTTCTGCATTCTCTAGCAAAATGTCCCTTCAAATGGCATTTGTAGCATTCCACCTTTGATTTATCAAACCCTGCTCCATCTTCTTTTCTTTGGGAGAAGTTGTTTCTCCCAGTCCTCTTTATAAACTTCTTAACCCTCATGGAGAGCATGGCCATCTGCCATTTAATATCCATCTCTTCCAGATCATCTGGATGAAGTTGTTCTAAGTCATCATTAATCAAAGAGGAATTTCCATGATTGGAAAGAAAAGCTTCAAACACAGAATCAGTGCCTTTATCTTGATTTGTTCCAGTAGCAGCATTAACTGATTCAGGGTTAGCAGTAGAATCAATTGATGCTGATAAGAGTGCAACATTATGAATATATCCAGAAGGCTTCTTCTTTGCCTCCACCTCAGCTTCAAATACTCTAAGATCATTGTACAGATCATCAAGTTCTTTTTCTTCCAACTGATCATTCTGTCTGAATGACACAGTGTACATGGTCCATTCATCTCCAAGGGACCTTAAGAACTTTCTGTTCACATCATCTTGATCAATCTGTACTCCCATAGTAGCTAGTTCACCAATTAGTTTATTAAATCTGTCAAAAGTTTGAGTCATTGACTCATTCTTAGTAGAGATGAAGTTTTCATACTGTTGTTTTAAGATTGCCTTCTGATTTCTCTTGGTACTTTTAGTACCTGAGAATCTCTTCTCTAGAGCATTCCAGAGCATCTGTGCATCAGTACAATTGCAGAATTGGTGTTGATACTCATTTGGAATGGCCAGGAGCAGTGTGCTCAAGGCTTTCATCTCTATCTGCCTTGTCTTCCTGTCTGCATCTGTCTTTGGAGGAGTTCTTTTGCCATCTTCACCAATCTTCCCTGCATCAGATGGGCCATTCTCAATGATGTCCCACATAGAATAATCTGTGAGGAGAATATATTGCTTGATTCTGATTTTCCACATGTCAAATTCATTGGATCTGAGCATTGGAACTTTTGATACCAAAGTACTGCTTGATTCTGTAAGATTTTCCATGATGAATAGTTGTTTATGAGAAATCAGGCTCTGATACCACTTGTTAGGATCGAATTCTCAACAAGAATTAATTCTCAGAAACAATATCAAAGAAGTTTGCGGAATAACACTTTGATATTTAATCAGACAGAAAATCAAAACAGAATATAATTAACAAACTGTAAACTTGTATTGAATGCCTTGAAGTTACAAGATTACTCACTCAACCTCAATATTGATGAACAGGCTCACCAATACGAATTCTACTTCTCTAGAATTAGGATCTATACCTTGAGGTTGTTTTTCTCAAAAAAATGAAAACTTCAAGTTCTAAAATTATTCTATTCTAAACAATACTATATATATATACTGAATACAAAGATAATTACAATGAATAAAATATCTTCAGTATATCTTCTATGTATATCTCTAAGCTTCCATGTATATCCTTTCATACTAATCTTCATCATATAAGCAGTATTAATCTTCAGCAACATTAACTTTCTTCTAGCAGCATTAACTACTAAGCAGTACTAACCACTAGCAGTACTAACTAGCTAAGCAGTACTAACTTTGTTCAAGCAGCACTAACTTTGACTAGCAGTATTAATTAACACTAGCAGTAGTAACACTCAGCAGTACTAACCTTTATGTCTTCTAGCAGCATTAATATTGAACCAGCAGCATTAACCACACTTGATGAATTCTTCAGTTCCCAACAGTTTTTGGAAACAAGAAGAGAATCATATATTTTTGAAAATGATGAAATTCGTCTGGTCCGTAGAACTTTGGTCAATATTCAAGATAGACTGAATCTCCGTTCAACTCTACGTCGATTGGAAGTGTTAGTTGGGCTGAACAGACTACGTCAACGAGAATAACGTCAATGATCCTTCAAAGTCGCCTATATGGTTAAATGCTATTTTTTGAAGATTGTTTTTGAAGACCTCGGCGCCAATGATTACTAAGGGGGAGAATGTTAGATCTGATTTTATAGTAATCATTGTATTTATTTCCTTTATCTTTCAGTACTTTTGTTCTGTTATGTTTTGTAAATGCCTTGGGGTTTTTAAGTCCCCTTGGCTTGTTTTTGTTGTAAGAACTTTTCACAGATTTTGAATAGAAAGTCACTGTTTCATTGAGCGCACTTTTCTCTCTCTAGACTCTCTCTCTACAGATCTTGTGATCTTGGCTTATCATGAATGCTTTAGAAGAGAAATTATATACTATGGGTCAGTCTGAACAGACCATTCATTTAATCAAACCCAAAGAGGATAAAGAGAATTGTGGACTCGGTTACGAGAACCCACAATGTCTCAAAAAGGGTATATCTGAAGTGTCTGCTCTTTATGATTTTGGATTTATGAAACTGGCACCTGAATACCCTAAACTTCAAGTTTTCTGGACTAATCTGTCTGAAGAAGATAAAGCCAAGGAATATGCTAAAAGGGAGAACAAAACTAAAGTCCAACTTCCGTTTCGTTATGAGAGGTTGAATAATAGTTATAGTTCTGATAAATCAAAATTTCTTTCAAATGACTATTTTGACATTTATTCTGTAAAAGAAATGGAGGCTAAGCCCATAGAAGGAAAGCTTTACGTCCCTCCTCTAGTTTTGGAAAGTAAAATTTCTGAACTCGAGAATACTCTTACAGAAGAAAGAATTTTGATGGACTTAGAACAAACTGTATTTTCAACAGTGTTCAAAAATACTGAGTTTTCTAAACTTTCCAAGGCTTTAAAATCTGATGATAGATCTGGTTCTCTTGAAAATGAGCTTAATTTCTTAAACTCTGATGGTGTTCTAAATGATTGGGTTGCTCAGTTTGACTTTACTTCCAAACTTCCTGATCATTCATCTTGTGTTGTTAATTATTTCGGATTACCCAGTGTGTTTGAAAAAGGTGAAACATCAACAAAAGTTGACAAATCAGTTTATGTGAAATCTAAGAATGCGAAAGGTAAGAAAAGAAAATCTCAGCATTCACAGAAACTGATCACCACGGGTAAGCCAAAGAAGAAGAACTCTTTTGATTCTCATCATTCTAACTCTAAAGTTTCAAATGTTTCAGATGTGAGAAAGCAAAGGCTTGGGGTTAAGTCAGCATGGATACCGAAACAGAAGATAGACGAGAAAGCTAAATCTAGTTCTAGTTTTAATTTGAATAAAAAGACTTCTAGTAAAGATGAACTGATTGTGAATGTTGCTACTTTTAAATTCAATCTTGTTGATTCTCGCAAGAAATATTCCATAAAGCAATTATTCCAGTTAGCTCCTTCTAATAAAAAGTTCTCAAATTTTGGTGGATTGGATTATGCTTCTCGTAAATATTCTGATGTTTGGTTTGGTTCTTATAATGTTTCATCTTATCATCATCATTCTTCTCATCATGCTTATGATTTTCAAAGAAAAGGCGGGCCCAAATTTAAATTGGTGCCAAAATCATGTACTGACAATGTAGGACCCATTTATAAATGGGTACCTAAACCTCTTCTTTCTTGATTTGTTTTGTGCAGACCCGTCATATGTGGTATTTGGATAGCGGGTGTTCCAAGCATATGACCAGGCAGAAGAGTATGTTGTCTAATTATACAGACAAATACTGCGGCACAGTTCGTTTTGGAAATGATCAGTTTTCACCAATTCTAGGATATGGTGATGTTGTACACGAAAATCTCACGATTAAGAAGGTGAGCTACGTTGAAGGCTTAGGGCACAACCTTTTCAGCATTGGCCAGTTCTGCGA
Source organism: Arctium minus (assembly GCA_954870635.1). NCBI lineage: Eukaryota > Viridiplantae > Streptophyta > Magnoliopsida > Asterales > Asteraceae > Arctium > Arctium minus. The sequence goes on along the minus strand of OX941088.1, from coordinate 73,671,437 downwards.
CAAAGACTTAGAAGTTAATTTCAAGGCCAAGACATGTTCAGTACGCACTGAAGAAAGGGAAAGAACTCTTGGTCGGCACTCGTAAGTCAAACCTATACACCATCAACTTGTCAAAGGTCCAGGCTGACAATCAGGTATGTCTACTATCAAAGGCCTCGATGCAACAAAGCTGGTTATGGCATCGACGTCTTTCTCACCTCAACTTTCGGTACATCAACAAGCTGGTCAGTGGAAAGCTAGTGAAAGGACTTACAGAGCTAAAGTATGAAAGAGAACACTTGTGTGCAGCGTGTGAAAAGGGAAAGATGAAGAGAGACCCACATAAATCAAAGCCTGAACCGAGTACCAACTCTCCATTAGAGTTGTTGCATATGGATTTATGCGGTCCTATGAGAACGCAAAGCTTAGGCGGTAAGAAGTACGTGCCAGTTATCGTGGACGACTATACGCGATACACTTGGGTTCAGTTTCTACGGTCTAAGGATGAGACGCCCGAAGTTCTCATTACATTTCTGAAGACGACCCAAGTCAATCTGCAAAAATTGGTCAAGATTCTCAGGACTGAAAATGGTACAGAGTTCAAGAACAAGATAGTTGAAGAATATCTCAAATCGGTCGGGATATCACATCAATACTCTACTGCACGTACGCCTCAACAGAATGGAGTTGTCGAAAGGCGAAATCGTACACTTGTCGAGGCCGCTCGAACAATGCTCAACCAATTTGAATTACCTCTATTTTTGTGGGCTGAAGCTGTTTCGACTGCGTGTCACACTCATAATCGCTCCATGATACACCGCAGATTTCAAAAGACTCCGTATGCGTTGATCAACAACCGAACACCAACCATTAAATATTTTCATGTTTTTGGTTGTAAGTGTTATGTTCTAAACGACAGAGAGAATCAGAATAAATTTAGTGATAAGGCGGATGAGGGCATCTTCGTTGGTTATTCCTCTACATCTACTGCATATCGTGTTTATTTGAAGAAGTCGAAGACTGTGATCGAGAGCATCAATGTTACATTTGATGAGGATATGGATTCTGAGCACATCAGTTCAGAACCTGTAATAACCGAAGTACTAGCTTCTGGGCCAACCAATCCAGGACCTGCACCTCACAAGAACAAATCAGATGGAGCTTCATCGTCTACTTCTAATTTATCTGATTTGGATTTATTATTTGAACTCTTTTATGATGAATTTCTTGGATCTCGTATGCCTAAATCTGTTGTGGTTGACAGGATGAAAGACTCGATGACTACTCAACCAACCACTTCCGATATCTCTACGGAAAGAAGTTCCAGTTCAAATGCCTACTCCGACAGTTGAAGTTGTGACCAACACCGCCGAGACAGAAGTAGCTGACTCAGTAGGATGTACTATAAGGACTGATCAACAGATTTATCAAGTTGTACCTACTGCAACTTCTGCAACTACTACTTCAACTGAAACCCCCATTCATTCTGAACCATCTGAAGAAGATAAAAGTGGATTTCTAGATGTTGAACATGATCAATCTACATCTAATCCACTCCCTCATGAACATAAGTGGACCAAAGAGCACCCGGTACATCAAATTATTGGAGATCCTTCTAAACCTGTGCAAACTAGGTCTACAACATCAAATCTATGTATGTATGAATCATTTCTGAGCAAGACCGAGTCTACTCGCGTATCTGAGGCCCTTGCCGATTCAAATTGGTTAACTGCGATGCAGGATGAGCTGAATTAGTTTGAAGCAGTTAAAGTCTGGATACTTGTACCCAAACCTCAAGGTAAAACCATCATTGGTACGAAATGGGTGTTCAAAAACAAGAAAGATGAAGATGGTACCGTTATCCGTAACAAAGAACGACTTGTTGCCAAAGGGTATAGGCAAGAGGAAGGGATAGACTACGATGAGACTTACGCTCCAATGGTGCGTATAGAGGCAATTCAGATGTTCTTAGCCTACACAGCCCACAAGAACTTCACCGTTTATCAAATAGATGTGAAGACAGCTTTTCTGAATGGAGTACTCAAGGAGGAAGTCTACGTCTCGCAGCCCGTAGGGTTTGTAAAAACAGATAAGTGTAATCATGTTTACATCTTGGATAAAGCTCTTTATGGACTGAAACAAGCTCCTCGCACCTGGTATGATATCCTATCGCAGTTCTTGGTCAAGTCAGGTTTTACAAAAGGTACGGTCGATACCACTCTTTTCATTAAAAAGGACAAAGGCGATATCATTCTTATTCAAATATATGTGGATGATATTATTTTTGGTTCTACAAATCCTAAGTACTGTAAGAATTTTGCAAACCTCATGGTGTCACGTTTTCAGATGAGCATGATGGGAGAGATGAATTTCTTTCTCGGATTGCAAGTCAAACAATTTTCAATGGGGATTTTTATCAATCAATCTAAATACATTCTTGATATTCTTCGGAAGTTCAAAATGGAAAATTGTAAACCGATTGGTACCCGGATGGCACCTGGTACTAAGATTGGCACCGATCTTTCGGGAAAGACTGTTGATGTTAGGACTTATAGAGGGATGATAGGTTCTTTAATGTATCTTACTTCAAGTAGGCCGGATATAATGTTTTCTACATGCTTATGCGCTAGATATCAGGCCAATCCTAAAGAATCCCATTTGTCTGCTGTTAAGCGGATTTTTAGGTATCTGAAGGGGACTGCAGATCTTGGTCTGTGGTATCCTAAAGATACAAGCTTTGAACTAACAGCTTATTCAGACGCAGATCATGATGGTTGCATGTTAGACAGGAAGAGCACCTCGGGTCATATACAATTCCTCGGAGATAAACTCGTCAGTTGGGCATCGAAGAAGCAATTATGTATCTCCACATCAACGGCCGAAGCAGAATATGTAGCTGCTGCTAGCTGCTGTTCTCAGGTCTTGTGGATGAGAACACCACTGCGAGACTATGGATTTCATTTCAATAGAATCCCTATCTATTGTGACTCGAAGAGCGCTATTGTGATTACCGCTAACCCTGTTCAGCATACTAAGACTAAACACATAGATGTCAGGTATCACTTTATAAAAGATAATGTGGAAAAGGGAACAATTGAACTTTACTTTGTAAAAACTGATTTCCAGCTTGCAGATTTGTTCACCAAACCTTTAGACGAAAAGAGATTTAATTTTCTTGTCTCTAGGCTTGGTATGCTAAATCTTAAGACCTAATCGGTGGTTACCTATTAAAGTTTCTTATTGTGTCTTTTCTTCATCATTATTTCCGCAAGATATCTGCTCTTTAATAGTTTGTTCATGATCTCAGGGGGAGTGTGAGAAGTACTTCATTGTTGATCAATGCTATTTTGAGGGGGAGCATATTTATATGCATTTTGTTTACTGATGACTTATTAGTGATGCATGATTTTAGGGGGATGGTCCAAGTCAATGGAGTATGGCTATGACTTCTGATTGTCTCTGATCAGAACTCGTACATTAATTGTTTTACTGCTTTATGTCATTTCAATTTCCGTGAATAAAGTTACTTTGACTAGACTTTTAGACTTTTGCAGGTTGAGAGATGCTTACAAGATCATATCATTATGACTTTAAGCTTGACTTTGTGAGATGTAAGACTACACTCAAAAGGTATAATTCCTTATCTTCATCTCATTTATGGTTGAAAGAAGGACAACTTTCAATCATAAGAAAACATGTTCTTAAATGTTCAAACCATTTCCCGATTCTCAAACTGATTTCTTGAATTGGAAGAGTGATTTTAAATGTTTTCTGCTTCATCTATGCACTTTAACTGATAAAGTTAAACCATCTGAGCATCATATGCTTTATAGGATAACATGGGATCAGTTTGCTAGGACTTAACTGAACTTCTATGGATTCACGTTAACCAGTGTCTCCTACCTAAGAAGTATATCCTTAGTGATTGAGTATGAGGAGTTCCATGAAATGAGTGTGGGATGTGTGATGAGAGAATATGAAAAAGAAAGTTTGGTTAGATGCGAGCTTAATGTTTAAAAGAAAGAGGGTGTGAGAATAGAGTCAAAAGAATATCAAACTCTGCACCAACTACTTTCTGAGTCGGGCAGCCACATTTCTAATGCTTCACACTTCTTTGGTGAACATTATTGAAACAGGCAACTAGCCCATGCCAACTATTGCCTTTACCCCACCATCTACTCATTTCTTCTCAACAAGAAAATGTTTCATTTTCAAAGGGGACGCAACACATATGCTATCTGTTTTTCATTTGGAAAATCCGGATATTGAAAAAGAAGGAAGTCTGCCCCACCTTCGCACTTCACTCATGCACATTGAGTCTGTGTTTAACTACTGAGCCTTTGTGGTATTTCGATGATTTAATGGAAGCCCTGGGGGAGTGAACATCATAAAAGCTCCTTTATATTGTGTATTCGTTACACACAATGACTTAGTGTTACTGACAGGCAATTTTAACTGATTCATTTGTTGATTCAGGTGTTACCTATCTGCTTTGTCTGGAGTTGCAAAGATCTGGATGCACATCTTTATGAATTGATGGATAATCAGTGGATCAGTTTGCAAAATCAGTGGTCAAACTTTTCTTGAAGACAAGTTTTGATGAACTCCTTGATCTTGTCATCAAAACGGGGGAGAAGCATCAACCAAGAAATGTGGAGAATACAAGTTTTGAAAGAATTTCTGAACATATGCTGAATTGAAGAAATTTTCTTTGAAGATGATTGGCTAAAGCATTCCGCGCAGAAACTGGAGATAATTTCTTTCCAAGAGATTATATTCTCATTGTTTGGAGAGATTGCTACATTCTGAAGCCAAAGGGGGAAATTGCATCTTCTGAGCTTAAAGAGAAGGATTGAATTGCTAAATCTTTTTAGTAATGATCTTGATCCAAAGGGGGAGATTGTTAAAACACAGTTTTATTGGATTCAAGATCAACATTATCTGAAGATGGAAATCTGAAGTCAAAGCTGATAAAGTTGACTCTCAACAAATAGTCTAGGGTCCTTTGTAATAAAAGTCAAAGTTTATTTTCTGTATTTACTTTATTAGTCTTTTTCTTTTAAATAAGTCAATTTGTTTTAGTAGTTGGGCCCAAGCCCATTAGTCTTATAAGCCTAAGTATAAATTAGTTATTATTATTGTTAATTAGGTTAAGTTGGAAAAGAGATTAGTATTAGGCTGCTTGTTTTGTTTTGCGCCGTACACAGAGAGGAATAGAGAGAGAGAGCAGCGCCAATAGAGAGAAAAATAGAGAGAAAGAGGTTGATCTTCAAGCTTGTAATCGTTCAATTCGTTGGTATAATCCTATCAGGTTTGCATATTGTTATTGTTTATTTGATTACTTGATTGATTCATTAATTAATGGGACACTCGGTAAATCTATAATTGGAACAAAATGGGTATTCAAAAACAAAAAGGACGAAGATGGTATCGTGATCAGAAATAAAGCAAGACTTGTCGCTAAGGGATACAGGCAAGAGGAAGGAATTGACTACGATGAGACTTACTCTCTAGTGGCATGCATCGAAGCGATCATAATGTTTCTTGCATATGTTGCCCACAAGAACTTCACCGTCTACCAGATGGATGTGGAGACTACCTTTCTCAATGGCATTCTCAAGGAGGAATTATACGTCTCGCAGCCTGAAGGCTTTGTCAATCCAGAGAAACTGAATAACGTGTATATTCTAGACATTGATCTTTATAGACTGAAGCAAGCACCTCGAGCTTGGTACGAAGTTTTATCTAAATTCCTAGTCAAGTCGGCTTCACGAAAGGTAAGATCGATAATACTTTGTTTATTAAAAAGGAAAAAGCCGATATCATATTAATTCAGATTTATGTGGATGACATCATATTTGGCTCAACAAATCCAAAATACTGTAAGAACTTTTCTAACCTCATGGTGTCAAGATTTCAGATGAGTATGATGGGAGAGATGAACTTATTTCTTGGATTACAAGTCAAACAATTTTCAACGGGGATTTTCATTAATCAATCAAAGTACATTTTCGATATTCTTAGAAAATTCAAAATGGAAAATTGTACACCTATTGGAACCCCAATGGCACCAGGATCAAAGAATGGCACTGATCCTTCAGGAAAAACTGTCGATGTTAGAACTTATAGAGGGATGATTGGTTCTTTGATGTATTTAACTTCTAGTAGGCCAGATATAATGTTTTCTACATGTCTATGTGCTCGATATCAGGCTAATCCCAAAGAATCCCATTTGTCTGCGGTCAAAAGGATTTTAAGGTATCTAAAGGGCACTGCAGATCTTGGTCGGTGGTATCCTAAGGATACTAGTTTTGAACTAACAACCTACTCAGATGCAGATCATGCAGGTTGTATGTTGGATAGGAAAAGTACGTCAGAGAACATACAATTTATGGGCGATAAACTCGTAAGTTGGGCTTCCAAGAAACAACTTTGTGTTTCCACATCAACAGCTGAGGCAGAGTACGTCGCTGCGGCGAGTTGTTGTTCTCAATTGTTATGGATGAGGACGCAACTACGAGATTATGGCTTCAAATTTGACAAGATCCCGATATACTGTGATTCTAAGAGCACCAATGCTATTTCTGTGAATCCTGTTCAACATAAAAAGACCAAACACATCGATGTACGACATCATTTTATCAAAGATAATATGGAAAGAGGTACAATAGAACTTTATTTTGTAAACACTGATTACCAACTTGCATATTTATTTACCAAGCCTCTCGACGAAAAGAGATTTAATTTTCTCGTTTCTAAACTTGGTATATTAAATCTCATAACTTAATCGAGGATTACCTACTAAAGTTTTCATTATTGTTATTTTTCTTCATTTCTTTATTTTTAATCTGAAAGATATCTGCACTTTAAGTCTGTTCATGATTTCAGGGGGAGTGTGAGAAGTTGATTAGATGATCTAAATTCATTTGAGGGGGAGTTTATATTTTTGCATATGTGTATCATTGTTAAATTTGTTGATGCATTTTTGCAGGGGGAGTTAAAAGATAAGGAGTATGGATTATGACTTCTGATTATATCTGATCAGAACTTGTACATTCAAAGTATTTCTGGTCCTTTATAGAGAAGATATATCAGAGATATTTTTAATTCATCATTTATCACTTGGGGTAGGAACGATAGTATTTTCCAAAATCCATTTAACCGGAGACGGGATCAAAACTACTTAGATAAGTAAGGGCCTTAAAAAATTCAAGATTAATTAATTGAAAAATCCCCTCAAACATCCGATTGATTCTTACCCGAGCTTTAGAGTTCAACCTTGGATTCCGTTAGGGAGTTCCTGGGTACAAGTTCAGTCCGAACGGAAGCACTGAATCTGGCCCTTCTATCAATAACATCTTCGACGTGCTCATAACCTTCGATAAATCTCAGTTGATCACTCTTCCGAGAGTCCAAATCCTAATATGATATGGTTAACCAGAGAAGAATACACATTAGGGTTTTATGTCATTTATTTTTCAATAAATGTTGTGAATACAAGCTTTGCACTTTGACGACTTCTGGCTTTTTGCAGAATTGAGAGTGCGCCTACATGCTCATATCATATATGGCTTAGAGCTGACTTGATGAGATTTAAGACTGAGCGAAAAGGTTTATTTCTAATGTTAATCTCATACGTATTTGAAAGAAGGACAACTTTCAGATATGAAAACATGTTCTTAAATGTTCAAACCACTTCTGATTTTTTAAATGATTTCATGAATATAGAAGTGTGATTTTAAATGTTTTCATTTTCATGTGCTTTAATGGCTATATAAACCGTGTGTTTCTAAAGATTAATACTTGCATATTATTTTTTCCATATACTTTCAAATATTCACACACACTGGTTTAATATTTTGTTGAATATGTTCTTACTGTTTGTCCCGAAGGTGCTTAACAAGTTTGTAGAGGGGGGGGGGGGTTGAATACAAACACAGAAAAATTAAAGTTTAATAAATTGTTTATTGATAAATCAAAATACAATTTACATGTGTGTTGCGGAATAAGATTAAGTAGAACCTAATCTAAACAAACTTAAGAAACACTAAGATGGTTGCACAAGAAATAGATAATGGGGATTGGGAGAATATAGAAAACAAGGGTTTCTATATATTAGAAAGATGAAGGTTGCACTTCAAATGAAGTGTTGATCTTTCTATTTATACCCTATGCATTAAATGCATGGCAGAGTGCTTTACACGTGTCCTTCATTGATTGGCTTTGAGGGTCTGACTTTGGGAGACATGCTTTCGGAAGTATCATGAACAGTGTAGTTGACAGAGTGTTTGTACGAATTATGGTAGAGGTATGTCCGTTCTGACACATCGTACTGGGTGTGCATGGGAAAAACAAAAGAGACTTGAGGCATAAGCTAAGTGATCATCGATCGCTGAATATCTCTTCCTTCAGAGATACAAAAGAAGTTCAGCTATCGCTGAAGCTTTTCTTCAGGTTTCTTCGCGTGTGTAGATTCGTCTTTGCTTCACTGATATCCGCATTAGGTCATGAGTAGACTTGTCTTTATTCAGCAGCTTCGTCTTCGATTCAGCTATGAACATCTGTTGTCGCGAAACTTGTCTTCGGGGATTACGTCTAACTGTTTACATTAGAAACTATCAACGATACTGAACATACTCAATATTTAATCGTTGATAGTGAAACACTTATACATATGAATGTTTACAAGAGAGATCATCAGTGATAACTAAACAGACTCAGTATGATCGTTGATGATGAAACACTAATACATAATATTAAACGTAATTTTCACTAAGTATAGAAAAGGGTCTTTATCAAATCACTGAGAGAGTATGGATCAACACTTACCATGTCTCTAAATTGAAAGAAATTTTTGATGGTAAGACACCCCGATTGAACTTCAAAGTTTGAGTGTTGATTTCATTTCGAAATGTTCGTTCAAGAGTGTTTATATCTTGATTCGTATAGACATTATCCAATTTTTGCTGACCTAAGCCTTAATCGATAAATCATTCTATTTTGATCTTTTTCATACAATGTCAGATTTTCAAACAAGTTTCTTGTATTTAATTCATTCATTCAATATACTTGTTTGAAATATCTTCAATGTTTAAAATGCTTAAATCATCATGATTACATCTATGAGCATACAGACATCTGACTTGGTTAGAAGCAAGCTTAATGATAATAAGAAAGAGGGTGAGAGAACAAAGTAAAATAATATCAAACTCTGCACCAACATTTTCGGAGCCAGGCATCCACATTGCTGGTGTTTCACAGTTCTTCGTGAACATCATTGAAACAAGCAACTAGCCCATGCCACCTCTTGATAAAAACCCCACCAGCTACTCATTTTCTTATCAACAAGAAAATGTTTCATATTTCAAAGGGACGCATCACATAATCTATCTGGTTTTCATTTGGAAAATCTGGATAGTGAAAAAGAAGGAAGTCTGCCCCACCTTCGCACTTCGATCATGCACAATCGATTATGTGTTTAACTGTTGTTGTCTCAATGGTTTACACAATTTTTGAGCCTTATAAAAGCAATCATCCATGCTTAATTCTTTCAAACACTTGCACGAGCACACAAGGAATACATTTTCTTGTCATAACATTCATAAAAATTCCTTTGTGGTATTTCGATGATTGAATAGATGACCTGGGGGAGTGAACATCACTAAAGCTCCTTTCCAATGTGTATTTGTTACACACAATGACTTCGTGTTAATGACAGGCACTTCTAACTGATTTATTTGTTGATTCAGGTGTTACATTCATAATTTGTCTGAATTTGCAAAGATTCGGATGAATATCTTTTTAGATCGATAGATGTTCAGTGGATCGGTATAAAAGATTAGTGGTCAGAACATATTGGACATTTCTTACAAAGTTTTGATGATTTTAATCCTCCAATCATCAAAAAGGGGGAGACAGTATCAAGAAATGTTAAAGAAGGGAGAGATATTCAAGAAATGTGGTCTGATAAAGAAAGTTGGAGCTTAAAGGATAAATTTATGTCAAGTTGAAGAAAGATTGTTGAAGAATTGTTGAAAGCTGAAAGAGATAAATTCAAAGATTTCTGAAAGCAAGCAGATTTTACTAATGTTTTCAATGAAGATAATCTGCTAAAGCAAACCGAGCTAAATCTGAAGATAATTTCTTTCCAGTGTCTGAAAGAGGTTTCTAACCATCTTTGGGGGAGATTGTTAATATTTTTTGATGACCGACGTTGGGGAGATTCCAGAAAATTGTGAAGTCTATTTGCTAAAGTTCTATAAATGAGGATATTGTAATTTTTGAGCTTAAAGAGGGAGATTGTATTGCAAAATGTTTTAGAGATGATCTTGATTCAAAGGGGGAGATTGTTAGTGCACATATTTGTTGGATGCAAGATCATTAATACTGAAGATCAAAGTCAAGAAAGTCAAAGATCAAAAGTTAACTCTCAAGCAAGGTCAAAGTCTATTGTAATAAATGTCAAAGTCAAAGTATGTAGTGTTGTTAGTATTTCTGTTTTTTACGCGTTTGTGGTAGTGTACGTGTTTTGTGTTGTGAGAGTTTGTCCCTTGGAATAAATAGGAATATGACTCTATGTAGTGCGTGTAACATCTTAGAGAGCATTGTACGCATAATACTGTTGAGAGAGAAAGTTGAGAGAGTTATTTTTAATCGATTCTATGATTTGAATGATAATGGAAATTGATTAGATTGTGATTGTTATCTAGTTTTACACTCATTTCTGGGATATTACAGTTGTTTGACTTTATCAGACAATTTAGATTTTTCATTACAAAGCTTATCAAACTTGCTTTGCATATCAGACTTGCTTCTTTGTCCTTTCAGAATATCTGAAGATAACGTAGCTAACTTGCTTGTTAATTTGGAAATCTCAGTTTCAAAAACTTTTCTTTCCATTTCAAAATCCTTTTCCAAGCTTTCATTTTTCTCGGAAATATCTTTGAAAAACACAACATTTCTCTTTTCAGCATTTTCTTCTCATTTTCAAAGATATCTCTTTCAGATATTAAGATTTTTTCAAACTTTTAAACTTGTTTGGAAAGTTTGATACATCTGAGTTCTAAATCTTTCTTTTCTTGTAAAGCCTTCTTAGAAAGACCAGACAACTTCTGATTGAAAGTTTTTCTGTAATTCAACTTTCTCATTCTTACTTCTCTCTTCAACCTTCTTGATCCATTCAGTTCCCTTTGCCTGATAGGTAGATACCTGCTTTTCAGCTTTCTTTAGTTTGAAATGCAGATCAACATTCTCAGCTTTCAACTTTGTGTTCTGAAGTTTAAGCTTTTCAATTTTAGCTTCTATTGCTGGTATCTCAGGCATGTAGGCTACAACACAGTCTCTCATGGTTAGCATTGTGTTCCCTTTCTCATCTGTATAAGGCATCTTGAAATATATTATGATAAAATGCTTGAAATGATCGTTATTCAGATAAGAAAAAAATCAACTTTTATAAAAAATACTCAGACAAGATTCAAAAATATTCTAAGTGAACTTTTCACACACAAAATGAAAAACATTTCTCATGAATACACAATCCGCACACAGAAGGATGAGAATCCTTCACTTTTCACACGCAATGTGATGCGAATTCTTTCTTTTCGCACACAATGAGATGCGAATTTTGGACTTGTAAAAATCAAACTTTGAACTTTTCGCACACAAATAAGATGCGAATTTCTGACTTAGAAAAATTCAGCCTTCTCCACTTCACGTATCGATGCGAATTACTCCCTTAGAAAAATCTTTAGTCTTCAAGGTGCGAATCCTTCAAGTTTCGCATATAAAGTGATGCGAATTTCATGTTTTCTTACAACACTTCATACGGATTTCACCTTTTCGCATGAAGTATGATACGAATTATGTCTTTGTCAAGATCGAAATTCTAAACAAGAATTTAATTAAACACTCAGAAACTTTGTTAAAGCAGTTTGCGGAATAACACTTTAACAATAAATCAATGAAACAGTATATGGACCAAATCACAAGTTATATTGAATTAACTTAATGATTACAACCAAAGCCTCAATCTGTTGAACAGGCTCAACAGACGTTCAATACTTCTCTAAAGAAAGGATTTCTAAGAATCTTGAGGCTAATTCTCTCTAGAACAAAAACGTATGTATTCTCTATATGTATTATGTATATCAATTATGTATATCTATGCTAAGACTTCTAGACTATATATATATAAAACAGATTACAAGATAATTACAAGAATAATATTGATCTTCAACATCCAGTCCATAATTATCTTCAATCTCCTTGTCTTTCGCTTTAAGCAACCAATCCATCTTTATCTTCATAAGCAGCATTAATCTTCATAGCAGTATCTTCATCCTCAGCAATACTAACATGCTAGCAGTAGTATCTCTGTTGGCAGTACTAACTCTCCAAGCAGTACTAACTTTTCTTCAAGCAGTATTAATACTACTAGCAGTAGTAATTTCATCAAGTAGCAACACTAATTTTTTCAGCAGTAGTAATCTTCAATGCTTAGAAGTACTAACTGGACTTAGCACATTTTAGACCCAACAATCTCCCCCTAACTTAACTTTTCAATTCAAGAAGTTATGTTCTTTAAAATATGGTCTTCATGATGCTTTCAAAATAAATGCTCAGATTCCTAGATCAGGATTCAAACCTAGACTCTGATTGATGGTTCTTCTGATCACTATTCTTGCCATTTCTGAACCTTTAGGGCAGACCAACTTTGCTTTCAACATTCTTTCCAACTTCACTTTGCTGTGGTCATACACCTTATCAACCAAGTAGTATTCATGGAAGCTTTTGTCAATTGTTAAGACATAAACTCCAGATCTTTCAAAAAGCATCCAGCTGTCAATACTTTTGAATCCATTTTCATGATGCACATCTTTGATAATATGTTCAACCTTAACAGGGTCAAACATCATGCACAAGTACTCCATGGCCATCTTTATTAGGTTCATCCCTGCTCCTTTCAACAAATCACCATACAAGCTCAAACCAACTTTGTATATCTCTTCTAAATCAGCTATGGTACAACTTCTGATTATCTTTCCCCAAGTTGAATATACTTCATACTTGTCACCCATTCTCTTTATTCTGAAGTATTCTGTTCTTTTATCCAACAGGGTATCCCAATGAATGATTTCTGGAGCATTCACTGAGATAGGATCAACCTTCAGAGGTTCTTCATCTGTTACTGTCATGTATAAATCAAACTGCTCAGGTTATTTCTGCTCGTGACTCTTCTCTTGATATTCAACCTGCTCAGCTTGTTTCTGCTGCTCTACAGAAGGTGCAATAGTAGGTCTTGATCATTTGGCTTCCATGCTTTCACTTTCCTTTTCTTTCTCAACTTCTTCAGTCCTTGGCCTTTTTTCCTATTTCTTTGAAGCAATAGACTTCATTCTCTTGACAACTCTGATCTTCTGGGATGGAGTTTCTTCTTTCTTTACTTCTGCCTTTTCTTTTGTAGGAGTGCCTTCTTCACTGTCAGGGAAGGGTTGCTGAATGTTCATATCATGTCTTTCTTTCATTTTTCTTTCAAACTCAACCCTCTGACTGAAGTCTCCTTGAAGCTTGGCCATCTCCTTCTTGTATAATTCCTCTATTCTACCAAAAGACATGTTGGTAAACATTCCTTCAAGAACTCCAATGGATCCTTTCAGGAAGTTTATCATTTTTCTTCTTTCTTGATTGGCTAGGAAGGTCTTTGAAGGTTTCCTTTGTCTTGTTGCTTTCATTGCAACCATCTTTGCAGCCAGCTTCAAGCTTTTCTGGTATTCTTCATTTAGCCTTTTTGCCATATCTAAAGCAATCTTTCTGTCTTTGGCTTTTTGAAGTTCATTCTCCTTTTCATGCTCCTTTTCAAACTGTACATTTAATTCCTTTGCCAATTCAGCATCTAAATCAATTTGCTTCTGCTTTTTCACTGGTTTCTCATGCTCAACCATCTTCTCTTTTCCTTTCTTCTTTGCATCTGACACACTGACCTTTGTCTTTTTCTTCTCTGATTCTCCTTCTTTGATCACCACTCCCTTAGCCTTTTGAGTGGCCTTAGGAGTGTCATGCTTTGCCTTTACTAAAGTCTCAGCAATCTCTATCTCTTCTTTGGACATTTAGTTTCTGCTGCTGGTTATTTTATTTCTACTGTTGGTTTAGTTACTACTTCTTGTTCATTGTTTACTGCTGCTTCCACTATTTCTGCTGCTTTCTCAGTTTCTGCTGCTTTCACAGTTTCTGCTGCTGCAACCTTCTTTTCAGCTTTACCATTAAACTCCCCCTCAACTTGAAATTCCATAGCCTCTGAACTCTCCCCCTTTTTGGAAGCATCATGTGCACTTCCCCTTTTCTTCAAGACAAACTGGGTTCTCTTCTTACTAATTTCAACACCAGCTTCTTAAGTTTGGCTATCTGCTCTTCTTCAGAAATAATCACCTGTTTCATCTCTTTTATCTCCTTACCCTGATTGATGACATCCAAATTGACATTGCCGATTGTTTCCATCAATTCATCATAGTTATATCTGTCCTCACCTCATTTAGGTGTGTTGACCACCCTTGAAGGATCCTTGGATCTTTTAGTAGAGGCCTTATGCCTAGCAGAAGCACCTGCTACCCCCTTGGTTTCTTGGCACCTGGGACCCTTAGATGATTTCTCATCCAAAGTTGCCGTGGGGAAGGTCTTAGAGATGTTCACACTTTCCTGATACACACCTTGTGCAGAATCAGTAGTGTGAGCCTTACTGCCCACATGCTCTTCCTTCTCCTTAGAGAGCACCTTCTTGGGGTTGGGAGACACCCCTATGGTTTCCCTTTGGATATTCTCTGATGGAGAATGCTCCATCAGAGGGCTTGCAGGCTTATGGGGTAAAGATACAGGAAGGGAAGGAACCTTCTGTACCTTTTTCCTTATATATGTTTGAGTGATGGGGGAAATGGGCTTCACAACAGGGATCTGAGGAGGATCATTTGAAATGAATGGTGTGGGTAGGTCATCAGTGGGTTGGTCAGATGTGGGCTGTGACCCTGATGCCTCACCATGGGAATGAGACACAACCATCATTGTAGAGAACAATGGTGTGTCTTTTCCAGAAAAGTCCTTACTAGGCCTTTTCATGTTGGAAAACACCTTCCCTTTGGAAAGGTTTAGGTACATACACCTCTTGAAAAGAGGGTAAATCTGTCAATTCTTTGTTTAGTACTTCTTGTACAAACCTTGGATACATATAAAATCTTTTAGTGTTGGTTTTGGTATCCAGGTTTGACAGCAAATCATTCAAAATCATTTGAGAGAAATTAAACTTTCTGGAGGTAGCTAAGCAGACCAGAGCATAAGCTATGGTACTGTTGAACTCACTCCATCCAGTTGTTTTGCGAGAAATACAATGCTGAAGAGTTTGAACAAAGAATCTCCACTGAGGTGAAAATTTTCTCTTGAAGAACTTATAGACCTCAGTGGGACCTTCATACCCCATTCTGCTAATTTCTTGGAAGAGATCTTCCTTGGAAAGAGAAGTAATACCTGAGGCATCATCTAGACGTAGATGAGTGCGAATGCAGGATTCTGTGATTGTGATAGATTTATCACAGACTCTGGATTGGATGACCTGATTGCCATTAGCAGTCTGAATGGAAGCATTGGTCCAGAATTGACTCAGATGTTCCACATAGATTGTGGGATTGACAGTTAACGCATAGGCGATGTGTGAGGATTTGAGGAAATCCACAATCTCATGAAAACCCTCAGCTTGTGTGGGTTTTTGCAGCATTGCAAGCTCATTATGGTCATCAATAAAAGCCAATCCTGCCATCGTTCTTGGGTTCGAATCAACACTAGGGTTTATGCACTGGGAAACAAGAATGAGAGAGAGAGAGAGAGGATGAACACTCGTAGGAAATTCAAAGAGCCGTTTGGATTTTGGCGATCAGAGAGGATATTTATAGGTGGAGGGTTTCAGTTAGAAGCAGTACTAAGTATCCTAGCAGCATTAACAAGCCCGCAATACTAACCCATATTAGTAGTAGTAACACATACCAGCAGCATTAACACTGACTAGCAGTATTAACACAGACTAGTAGTAGTAACATCTACCAGCAGTATTAACACAGACTAGCAGTATTAACATATACCAGCAGTAGTAACACTGTCTGGCAGTAGAAATAAGGTAAGCAGTAGTAACTTTGCACTAGCAGTATAAACCACCTAGCAGTAGTAACCATACTTAACCATATTTGAACTGTCAGCAGGATTAATAGTGAGAGCAGTATTAACTTAACCAGAAGTACTAAGTTTCTAATCAACAAGGTAATCTTAAACACTTAAACACACATAGTTAGCAGCACCATGCACAATGCAATATGAGAAAGTAAGCATGAAAGAAGTTATACAGAAATGGTACATAAAGAAAATCAGAAGAGGCTTATTTAGAGTTTATCATGCCTACACTTGTGACCAAGAATGTGAATCTGCCCACATCAAAAGCTTTGGTAAATAGATCAACAAATTGGTTACTTGTGTGTACTTTCAAAACCTGAATTAGCTTCTTTTCATTGCAATCTCTAATAAAGTGGTACATGATTTCTATATGCTTGGTTTTAGAGTGCTTGACTGGATTATTAACAATGCTTATAGCACTGTTGTTATCAATGAAGATTGGAGTGTGAAGAAAAGTAACACCATAGTCCAACATCTGATTCTGAATCCATAACACTTGTGAGCAGCAACTTGCAGCAGCTATATACTCTGCTTCTATTGTAGAGGTGGACATTGTGGTTTACTTTTTACACTGCCATGAAACTAGTCTTGCACCCAAAAACTGACATCCTCCAGATGTAGACTTTCTATCCAAGTTTGCACCACCCAAATCACTATCAGAATATGCAAGTAGATCAAATGGTGAGTCATGAGGATACCAAAGACCCAACCTAGGTTGTCCTTTGAGATATCTGAAGATCCTTTTGACTGCTTGAAAATGAGTTTGCTTAGGTCTAACTTGAAATATGACACACACACATACAACAAACATAATGTATTGCCTTGAAGCTGTTAGATACATGAGGGAGTCTATCACAGATCTATAATGATGAACATCCACATCCTCCCCCTCAATATCTGCAGTGATATGTTTGTATGTTTCCATAGGTGTGCTTGTAGGCTTTTAATCTGAAAATCCAAACTTTGTAAGTATATCCTCACATACTTGGATTGACTGATGAAAATGCCATCTTTCTTCTGTATAACCTGTAGCCCAAGGAAGAATGTGAGTTCACCTATAGAGCTCTTCTTGAATCTTTTGTGCATCAACTCCTCAAATTCCTTGCACATATAATCTTTTATGGATCCAAAGATGATATCATCCACATAGATTTGAACAAGCAGGATGTCCTTTTTCTTCCTTTTAATGAAAAGGGTCTTGTCAATGATTCCCCTTTCAAAACCATTTTCCAAGAGATAGGTAGACAGAGTGTCATACCATGCCTTTGGTGCTTGATGTAGCCCATAGAGTGCCTTCTTTAGTTTGTATACTTTGTCAGGAAAGTTAGGATTTTCAAACCCTGGAGGTTGACAAACATACACTTCTTCATCGATTTTCCCATATAGAAATGCACTCTTGACATCCATCTGAAATACTCTGAACTGCATGAAAGAAGCATAGGCTAGAAACAGCCTAATTGCCTCAATTCTGGCTACTGGTGCAAACACTTCTTCATAATCTATCCCCTCTTCTTGTGTGTACCCTTGTGCCACCAGCCTGGCCTTATTCTTTATCACTATTCCTCTCTCATCTTTCTTATTCCTGAAAACCCATTTAGTGCCAATTGCTCTTTGTCCTTGTGGAAGGTCAACTAGATTCCACACATTTTGCAGCTCAAACTGCAGCAACTCCTCTTGCATTGCTTCTATCTAGCTTGGTTCTTTCATTGCATCATAGGCCTTCTTGGGTTCAATCTGAGATAGAAAACAAGATAACAACCCTGACTGCAAGTCTTTCAATCCTCCTAACTTACTTTGATGCCTTGTGATCCTAGGAGAATTGATATCTCCAATCACTAATTGAGGAGGATGATTGTTCTGAGTTCTTGTTTGATGGGCAGCCTCCTCATTAATATTTGCATCCAGATTAAAGTCATTCTTTTCAGGAGTACTTCCACCAAATACTGAAGAAATTTCTTCATCAGTATCATCTTCTGACAGTATGGGCAATTCAGGACCTGTGTTTCCTGAACCTGAAGGATGAGCATCCTCTTTATCACCTTTATTTTCTTCATCACCTTTATCCTCTCCATCACTTCTATCCTCTTCATCCTGATATGGTTCAGAATTCTCTGTTTCTGAATCATCCTTCTTTTCTTGTTGACAAAATTCAACAGGATCAACTATAGGTATAGGAAACAACACAAACTCTGCTTTCTGTGCTTGTTTCTCTTTTGAACTTGTTCCTGCAATTTGTACATCACTAAAAAAATCCAAAGAATTAGTTAGTGAATCAATGTCAAACAGCCAATCAGGACCTACACCAATTGGATTTGGTGTGTTCTCATTTCATTTGACATTGTCACTTTCCTCTATAATCCTGGAAAAACTATTGAAAATTCTATATGCCTTACTCTGAGAGGAGTATTCAACAAGGAATCCATCCTCAGCTTTGCTTTCAAACTTGCCTAAATGAGATTTGGTATTGAGGATTGTGCAAGGACACCCAAAAGGTTTGAAAATCCAATAAAAGGTTTCTTCTTTTTGAAAAGTTCATATGGTGTCTTTTCTTGGGATTTGACTACTAGAACTCTGTTTTGGACATAACAAGCAGTATTAACTGCTTCTGCCCAAAAAGTAATAGGTAATTTTGAATCTGCCAACAGAGATCTAGCAGCCTCAATCAATGTCCTATTTCTCCTCTCAGCAACACCATTTTGTTGAGGAGTCCTAGGAGCACTGAATTGTCTCTCAATACCTTTAGTCTCACAAAAGCTGTTTAAGTCACTATTTTTAAACTCGGTTCCATTATCAGATCTGATGACTTTAACTCTTAGATTTGTTTGGTTTTCAATCCTAAGGACAAAGGATTTGATCATTCCACTTGTCTCATCCTTAGTCCTCAGAAAATATACCCAAGTAAATCTAGAGAAATCATCAACAATGACTAAGCAATAGGATTTCTTACCAATACTCATCACATTTGTAGGACCAAAGAGATCCTTATGCAATAACTGAAGAGGTGAAGAGATTGTGTTTATTTCTTTGGACTTATGAGAAGTTTTGTGCGGCTTGCCTTTAAGACATGCAACACAATGATCATCACATGAAAACACTTTTTGAGGCAAACCTCTTACAAGGTTGTTTTTCACAAGATTGTTCATAGTTTTAAAATTCATGTGACATATCCTTCTGTGCCAAAGAGATGATTCATCTAAAGAATCTTTTAAAAACAGATAGTTTAGTGATGAATCAGATGAAACACTCTCTAAGTCCAAACAATAAACATTGTCCTTTATAGGAGTTCTAAGTAGTATCATATTTTCATCAACTACCTTGAATCCTGGAGCAAGGATAATACATTCAGTATCATTAAATAATATACTATGTTTCTTGTCACAGACCTGTGATACACTTAATAGGTTGTATCTTAATTGCTCAACATAGTAAACATCTTCAAAATTCATTTTAACTTTTGATACCATACCTTTATCACTTATCTTACCTCCTGCTGGATTGTCACCAAAAGCAACACGTCCTCCATCAAACCTTTTGAAATTTTGAAGGCAGGACATGTTTCCTGTCATGTACCTAGAGCAACCACTATCTACATGCCAAATGCTCTTCCCCTTGAGCTGTTGGTTACCCTGCACATAAGATAAAACAGTTAGTTTTTTGAGGGAACCCAAGCCAAAGTGGTCTTGGGTTGCCCTTTCTCATCAACATACTCATATTCATTAAGCTTATCCTTGATGAGTTAATCAGAGTCAGGAATCTCATGGCTGAAATACTTTGTCTTAATTATAGGCTTGGCAAAATTAACACTGGTAGTAGTACTATCCTTGTTAGTAGTATAAACTTGGTCAGCAGTACTAACCTTGTTAGTAGTACTAACTTTATTAGCAGTACTAACTTGGTCAACAACACTAACTTTATTAACAGTACTAACTTGGTCAGCAGTAGTATTGCTATCAGCAGCACTATTTCTGTTTGCAGTACTATTTGAGGTAGCAGTACTAACAGGTTTAGTTTCTTTTGGGACCCAAATTAAGACACATTTGTTTGCTTTCTTATTCTTTGTGTTACTCCTTAATTTTCTTGGAATATCTTCTTTTGTTTTGGAAAACTTATTCTGAATATGAGATTTTGCAGTACCAGTTTTCATTGGTGCTGTTCTCACATTCTCAGTCCTTTCCTAGAGGTCTCAACTTTCTCACTCTTAACAGGCTCTTCCCCAATCTTAACCTTCTCTATTTTCTCACTCTTGACAAATGGTTTACCTCCCTTCTCATTTGTAAGAATATGGTTTTCTAGGGGAATTTCTTTCTGGTCTTTCTTGTTCTCTTCTTCAGATTCTGCCTCAACCACTACAGTATCTAAAGGATCTACTTCTGTGGCTCCTTCAGGTAAGTCATTCTTATCTTGCCTTTCTAATAGGTTTGAAGTGGGTGGAATATAGTTGTTGTTGTAAGGTGGAGGAGTGTTATTATATCCTATAACTCTCTTCAGTTTGTCATGAACTTCAGATTTGAGGAAAGTGTACATTGCTTTAGAGGCATGGAAAATTTCTCAATGTCTAATTTGGCCTTCTCAAATTCACTTCTGACTTTCTCACATTCTTCTCTAGCCTTCTCTAGCTTAATCTCTAACTCCTTCTTCTCTAGCTTAATCTCTCCTATGTTTCTCCAGTCTTTTAAGATCATCACACATGCTCTGATTGTGATCCTTGTACTTCTTAACAGTTTCAAGACAGGCTTTAGAGCAAAGTTTAGATTTTACCTCTGTGGGAATTGTAGTGCTTGAAGACTCTGAAACCTCAGCCATCAATGCTTGATTCTGGATTGCCTCTTCTGCTTGATAACTCCAATCAAATCCCATTCCATCTTGTGAAACAAGTGCTTGAGATGGATTCCAGTTGTTGGTGGACTTTGATTGTTGATTGTTGCTCCCATGCTGTTGAGAGATTCCCCCTCTGCATTCTCTTGCAAAGTGCCCCAGTTTATGACACTTGTAGCATTCCACTTTGGATTTGTCAAATCCAGCACCATCTTCTCTTCTCATGGCAAAGTTGTTTCTTCCTGTTCTTTTAATGAATCTTTTGATTCTCATCGTGAGCATTTCCATTTGCCATTTGATGTCCATCTCTTCAAGATCATCAACATTAATTTGCTCCAGATCATCATTGATAAGAGAAGATTTTGCATGACTAGCAAGGAAGGCTTCCAACACAAAATCCTTGGGTCCATCCTGTTTTGAGCCATAAGCAGTACTAGTTGATTCTATATTAGCAGAAGAATCAGTAGTAGATGATAAGAGAGCAGCATTGTGAGAGTATCCTCATGGCTTCTTCTTAGATTCAACTTGTTAGGACTGAAAGTCCTATGTGTTGAAAGTGGAATAAAGTATTTATAAGGGTGCATAATGTAATTCATTAATAGTTGATTAATTAGATGGGCCCAAGACCATAAAGCCCATTTGCTTGTAAGCCTAAGTATATAAAGGCATATTTATCTCATAATTAGAGTTAGACGTTTTCATTAGTCAGATAAGTTTAAGTCTCATAATTCAGATTACTAGTCAATAGGTTTACTCTCTCTGATCAGAAATCCTTTCTGTAAACCTAAACCCTTTGATTGCATATTAATCATATGACTAGTAGTTGTGGCTTAAATCTTATTCATCTTTGATATTATTTGCTGCTGATTGCACTGTACTGGGATCTACAATTGGTATCAGAGCAAAGAGACTGAAGGTTTGATCCAGAAAAGGTTTGTCTAAAAACCCTTTAATCGTTTATTTGTGTTAATCGTTCGTATCTGTTCATCTGCTGAGTTTTGTTCGATTACGTGGGTGATCTGTTGCTAAAAATCGTTTTTTTTTTTTTTTCTGAAAATCAGTGTTGAGTTCGGTCTTCTTGTTTATCGGTCTTCTTCGATTTTTTCGGTCCTTAAGTTTTTCTGTTCTCGACCGGCATAATTGACCGGTGTTTTATTGGACCGATATATTATTGGACCGATATCCTTTATTCGACCGGCATATTGTTATTATCGGTTGTTTATTCGACCGATACACTGTCAGTACCGGTCCTTTGTTCGACCGGCTTTGTTTTGACCGATAATTAGATTAGTCCGGTACCCTGCTTTACCGGTCGATCCTATCACCCGATTCCTTATTGTACTTTGACAGGTACATTGTGTTTACCGGTCCTTTGGTTCGACCGATACTTTGTCAATACCGGTTCTTCGCTTGACCGGTACATTGTCTTTACTGGTCTTTTGCTTGACCGGTACCCTGCTCGACCGGGTTTGTTAAAAAAAAAATAAAAAAAAAGGAAAAAGGGTCAAATTTTTTGTCTCACGATCATTTTTCAGTGCATTTCTTTTAGCCCCCGTACTTCAAGGTTTTAGTAGTTTGTCATTTGTGACCCTAAACTTTCAAGTTTCATATTTTGTCACTTTTGGTCCTTGCACTTTCAAGTTTCATCTATTGTCAAGTTTTTTTCAAAAGCTTGAATTAGATAAGTCAAAATGGGATTTTTTTCTGAAGTTCAAGACCTCAAATTGGAGAACACAAATCTCCAATTATCTTTAACTTTTTACATAAAGAGGGCAAACCAATATGCTGATGAGAACAACACACTGAAAGAGGAAGTTAGTACATTAAAGACAATTAATGAAGATCTTCTGACAAAGACTACCAATTGTAGATCCCAGTACAGTGCAATCAGCAGCAAATAATATCGAAGATGAATAAGATTTAAGCCACAACTACTAGTCATATGATTAATATGCAATCAAAGGGTTTAGGTTTACAGAAAGGATTTCTGATCAGAGAGAGTAAACCTATTGACTAGTAATCTGGAATTGTGAGACTAAACTGATAACCTTCCTAATGAAAATGTCTAACCCTAATTATGAGATAAATATGCCTTTATGTACTTAGGCTTACAAGCAATTGGGATTTATGGGCTTGGGCCTATCTAATTAAATAACTTTCAATTAATTACAATATAAACCCTTATAAATACTTTATTCCACTTTCAACACATAGGACTTTCAGTCCTAACAATCTCCCCTAAAGTTGAATAAAGCATTTATCTTCTTGAAAAACTTCAGGCCTTGATCTTCTTTCCCTCTTGAATCTTTGAAGAACTTTGGTGTTGCATGTCTTCATGACAAAGCAATCAAGAACAATAAGAATCATTGAGGAAATCACAAGTGTATTGATGTCACAAGTGATAGGTACATGGGTTTCTCTCTCAGGATTCTCTCAGAGTATTACAATCAAGGCTTAGTTACTTACAAAAGAACAAGGAAGAACCTATTTATAGGTCAACCAAAAATATAAGGAAACTAAAGACAAAGTCAACATAAAAGAAATACAAAATGATCTAAACAAAAATACAATAACAAAATGTATGCTCATCAAAAATAGGACTGATAATTGAGCATGTGATCGTTGAAGATCTCTCAAAACAAGGATATTGAATGATTGAAATGAAATCAAGGGAATTGTTTTGAAAATCTGACAATGTATAAATCTGATCAAATATTATGTGTGTGAACATTTAAGGTTGGGGTATCAAAGAACTTGATAGTTTGTTTATATGAACGAATATAAACAATTTAGCAATGAACGCACGAAGATTGAAATGATGACTGATGCTCAACAATAGTGAAATCAAACAAGGGTATTACCATCGAATTTTTTTTCGTTTTGAGACATGGTAATAACAATTTCGAATAAAGTGTTGAACCGGTGTGTGTGAATACTTGACAGTATATAGACAAGATAATACCCAAGTATTGATCTTTGGAAACACACGGCCAGTTAAACCTTAAAGCTCAAGTACGAAAAACAATTAAAAATCACACTTCTAAATTCATGAAATCTTTCGAGAACCGGAAGTGGTTTGAACATTTAAGAAAACATTTTTCATGCTCTAAAGTTGTTCTCCTTTCAAAGAATCGTAGATCTATATCAGATATATACAAACGTTTAAGCTCCCCCCCCCCCAAATCATGATAGATTGAGTTAGATTCAGATAAGCTCCCCCTTCATATTTGCATAATATCCTTATCTGAACAAACTCTTCTTTGAAGTACGAGTTCTAAACTGTTATGTTTAAAAGATATAATTCTTTTACATTAAAGTACGAGTCCTAAACAGATGTGTTTAGAAGTCTATCTCTTTGACTTTGAAGTCCGAGTCCTGAACTGATTTACTCAGAAGTCTATGCTCTTACTCCCCCTTAACTTGTGGTGCCTGTAAAATAGATTGAGTCATTTTCGGTACCCACTGGTATTTGGGTCCATATTTGTTAATTACAGTTCTTTTGGGAGTAATATAGTCTGAGCCATACAAGTAAATAACAAAATTTTGACTTACAAAATCATTTGCTCCACAGTAAGAACAACAAATCTTCTTCTGAGCCAACCTGATAAGATGATTAGTAGAAAAAAGCGTATCAGGTTTGTCAACAGATTTATCTTTATGTACATTGTTCTTCTTGGCGTTTGATGTGGATATAGATGATTTATCAATCTTCTTTTCATCAGGAGAACCCTTTACTCTCCAGACCATCTTTCCTTTCTTGGAAGCATTCTTTTCAAGAGATTGGACATAATAACTATTTGAACTATCAACAGATTTAATATAAAACAGATTAGAAGGACGAATCTGATTTGATTTAACAATATTTGATTTGACATTCTTTTTAGAAACATTTTCATGAATAAAACTGGAAGCAGTTTTGAAAGAGCAAATTAATTCAGTTGAATTGTCATAAGGTGATTGATTAATCACATCTGCAAAAATCTTTTCTGACAATTCATTATTTGCAACTTCCAGATGTTTTATCTTTTCAGTTAAAAGATTTCTTTCTTTAAAAATTGTGTCAAACTTCATTTCTAAATCAGACCTAACCATATGTTCTTTTAGAATATCTGATGATAGAACAGATAACTTTGTTGTGAGCTTAGATATTTCACTTTCAAAGATTTGACGCTCTTGCTTAAAGTATTTTTCCAAGTTTTTTTTTTCAGAAATTTCCATGGAAATCCTATCATTTCTCTTTTCAGAGTTTTTCTTTTCGGCATCAAAAGACTTTTTCTTCTCTTGAAAATATTTTCTTTTATTTCCAAGTAAGTCTTGTAGTGTAGAGATCTGCTTAGGAAGTTTAATAGTCTTATCTTCAAGAACTTTTCTCTCTTTAGCAAATGTATCTCTTTCAGTTATTAAAATCTTTTCAAATTCTGAGACTTGCTTTGAGAGTTTTATGCACCTAAGCTCAAGGTCTTTCTTCTCTTGAAAAGCTTTCTTAGAAAAGTCATATAGTTTTTGAGTGTAAACTTCTCCAAATCAGTTTATCTGCATGAAACTTATATTGAATATCATCTTTATCAGTTTTTAAACTTGATGATTTCTCTTCAGATATATCTTCATTAAATCAGCATTTTAGCTACCAATGCAAATATTTTCTCTTCAAAAGCTTTAAACTTGCTCTGTAGATCAACTGATTTAGCTTTTAGCTCTGTTGAATTCTTTTCAATTGTCTTTAATTTGCTTTGAAGAGTGGTTATCTTTCTCTCTATTTCAATTCAATTTCTTTATCTCTTGTCTTGATAATACCTGCAAAATCATATTTAGTATCATTAATACATTTTGCACATTCAAAAGCTTTTTCAAAAATTACAGATTTAGCTTTCAACTCCTTGATCTGATCTAGAAGACTTGAATTCTGAATCTTCAATTTATCTCCTTCAACTTCTTTTCCGGAATTTATATCTATAGAAGCAGACTCAGTATTAGTATTGTTAGAAACATTCGGTGTAGACGTACCTGAAGAGGTTGTTGTCGTGACAGGTTTAGAAGGTCCAGATATGTCTTCAGTAATTACTGGGACCTCTGAAGTTGATGCGGACACGCCAGATTTGTCAAAATCTGCACATATAAAAGCATCAAGAAATAGCATATCTAACTCAGATGTAACGGTTGATGAGGTAGATGACTTAGCCTATTTAGATTCAGGTTCTATTCTGCTTTGAACATAAATCTTTCTCTTAAGCTTGAGTTCATAACTGTTTTGTTCAGAAGTCAATGTAGTATTTTCATCAAAAGATACATTAACGCTTTCCATGATACACTTGGTATGTCGATTATACACACGATATGATTTTGACGTGAGTGAGTATCCAATAAAGTAGTGTTAGATCCAACTTTCATGTATAGAAGTATTGAAAAATAGGCTAAGTATGGGAACTGCAGAAGACTGCTCAGAACGAACAAGCTCACCACAGAAGCAACATGTTCAGAAGACTCTGTCGACTCTCTGCCAGAGGACTCGTAACCTGAAGATGATTTTCAGATCACAGAGCCTCTGTGATCACTCACAGAGCCACTGTGATGGCTAACCTCTGGAGACTAAAGTTCGAAGATTTCATGGCTACAGTTCAAGAAAAGGTCACGTGCTGAACACGTGAAGCCTGTTGTACGAAGATTTTACAGATCATTTATGCAACACACGATTGTTTACCTTTCTAGGTGGCATTACGTTTATGGAATGTTAGCCTTTGTCTTGTACTACGGGGTGCATCCTCCTTGTTTATTATAGGAGCACCACCTTTGTTTGTAATGAGAGAGGACACATAATTCGTATAACACCTTGTATTTTCTGAGAGCATAATTGCCCATACCAGTGTGTGTTCTTGGTGTTCTTGAGCAATTCAATGAAACAGTTTCCTCAGTGATTATCTTGTTGCATTTTACGTTTCTGTTCATTGTTTGATCATGTGTCTACTACCTTGCATGTTCTACTTTCTCTACATACTAAAACGCTTCCGCACTCTTGTTTATTAGTTTGTGTGTAGTGAAAAGTTTATCAAGTTAAGAACATCTTATTTTGGGATCAACAATTGGTATCAGAGCAGACTTTGATTCTGAATATCAAAGGATCCTGTTCTATACTTGATTCCTGGGTTCTTGGTAGTAGTTTGAGTCTGTTCTTTACTTTGAACTCCATTCATAAACATACTCTGTTTTCTGAAACTATTTTCAACCAGTTTGATATAGATTCAAAGGCAAGTGTGTTTGACCCGCTAAAGACAGAGTCAAAGCTTATTTGTTGGTTATTAACTCTCTCATACCAAATACTCATCATCGTTGAGAATATTCTTGTTCCTTTCATCAGTTCATCTTATACTCTGTTTTTCTGTCTTACTCTCTCCATCTGAAAATGACAAACACAATCAACTATTTCAGTACAGGATCTCAATCAAAACCTCCTACTCTACTGAGGGATGGATATCCTGAGTGGAAAATCAGGATGGTACACTTCCTGGAAGGTATGGATCCTGGACTGGTCGAGTTTCTTCACAATCCTCCTTACATTCCTATGACCACTGTCCCTCGTGTTCCTGCTACCGCAAACACTCCAGAAATACCTGAATACCAGCATTTCAAACCTATTAACGAGTGGACTGAGCAAGAGAGTGCCCTGCATGAACTTGCAAAGAAAGCCAAAAGGCTACTCATAATGGCCATTCCAAATGACATTTTTCAGTCCCTTGACTCCTGTGAAACATCAAAAGATTTGTGGTTAGAGCTCGAGAAACAGCTTGAGGGTGGAGCCAAAACCCTAAAGAACAACATAGCTTTATGCATCAACGAATACTTTGCATTTAAGGTTCTGCCAGGTGAATCCATTCCGAGCACTTATAACAGATACAACTCCTTGATCAACAAATGCAAGAGGTATGGAGTCCACAGAACCTCTGAGGAGAACAATGTCAGATTTCTTCAGAGTCTCAATGACGAATGGCTTCATCTGACAATGTCCATGCAAGCAACTCTAGATCTTGATGTTTGGTCTTTCTCCCATCTTTTTGGGACATTAATTAGCCAAGAGAACCGAATTTCAAAGTTGACAACCCCTGTCGGTGGACCTCTGGCGCTGGTAGGAAGTCCCACAGAAGGTCAAGACAAAGGAAAGGAGAAGGTGACAGAGGATGCACAGAAGAAGAAGAAGAAGAATGTATTAGTGGTAGAGAGTGAAAGTGAAGAAAGCTCAGAGGAGGAGATTGATATGACTGCTCTGCCCAAAACGCTTGCTCTTATGACCCTACAATTCAACAGGGGTCTTAAGAAAAAGCTAGAATACATAGGAAGAAAGGAAAGGGACGAGAGAGGTAGAGGGTATGGTGAAGTGAGAAAGTTTGGGAGAGAAGATTTTGGTGATCAGAGGCATGAAGAAAGAAGAAGTGGACAGAAGATGGACGGCAGAGGAGCAGACAAAGCCCCTCAACAGAATAAAGGATGCTTCAAATGCGGGAAGCGAGGTCACTTTGCAGTAGAGTGCAGGTCGACTGCCAACAAAAGGAAACCTAACAGAGATGCTGCTTTCTATAAAAAGAAAGCAGAGTACTACACTCAAAGGTCCCTGATGGCAGAACAAGAAAACTTCGTGACCGATGAATCCTCTGACGAAGGGGACAACAATGCACTCTTCTGTGAAATGGCAGAAGTCCATACCTCTGACGACTATAGGGAGGTATCTACTTCTGATTAAGCTAATATAGACACTGAAAACAAACTTCTTGAACTACAAAACGAGTTTCTTGCCTATAAAAATACGTGCTCAGAACTAGAGAAGAAATTAGTATTCTTTGAAAGAGAAACAAAGCTTCTCACCCAAGAGAAGGATAAGCTGTATCTTGAAAGAAAAACACTAGTCTCTGAGCATATTTTTGAAAAGAAGGGTTTAAAAAGTTTCCAAACTTGATCAAGATTTAAAAGAAAAGGTTAAGGAGCTAAAAACAGTGAGAGTGATTGCCTAAACGCCATCTCTTTAAAAAAAATTCCAAAAGGAAAGAGAAGCACTTCATCAAGATCTGCTCGACAGAGATCTTCTGATTAAGAGATATTAGGATGCTTAAAAAGTTAATGAGAAAGTTAATACCCAGATTGGCAGAAGAGGTATAAGGTTCGACAACATAGACCCCTATATTGGGAATAAAAGAAACAAATCTTTAGCAAACATCTTCTGCCCTAGACAATTTCTAAAACCAAGTCTTCCAAACCTATTATCCACATTCAAGAGGCGCATAACCTCAGAAGGACCACATCTGAGGAAACCTCTACAGATGGCAAATGTATGGTATGAAAACAGTGATTTACCATCTGCACTCTCATCAAAGAGAAAATCTATTCAAAAGAAATATATGTCTCAAAAGCAGATAGGGGTCTTCAGATTTGGTCATCCAGAAACACAAACTCAAATGGCTTTTATGTGCATGATGATTCCTGAAAAGGAACTGTCCTCAGATGCACCAGAGTTTGTTCCGGTCTCTGTGGAAGAAAAATTGTTCAAAAGATATTCGGAAAGTGACTTGAGAAAAATCTTTGAAAATCACTTTCTTAGTCATCCTGATGTAGCGTCTGAAGTAGGAGAAATCTTTGATCAAGATCTTTTCAATTGTCTAAGTGTTCCTACGGTGATCCCATGCATTTCAAAAGATCTAAATTTTCCCAAGGACACTTCCAATAGACAAAGCAATGCACTTCCAGAAGATTACGCCCTCACTCACGGAGACTTTCTCGACTTAGATTCCGAATCAGAGTCTGAGTCCTCCTCTATCGATATTGAGACAACATCTGTGGAACTTGAGATAGTCCCCTGTGGTCCAGAGGAAAATGAGCTTCCCTATGGTATTCTTAACAGAATAGTCGCTCCCAAAAGGAGAACCACATGCATACCCATCTGCTCTGACTTTTTGGATATGTGTCTGCAAGCAAAGACTTCTCTTGAGCTTGAAAAATTAAACAGTGAAAAGATTAAGATCTCTCAAGCTTTGAAAGCTCCAAAGCCCATAAAGCCATTTCAAGAAAAGCTCACTTGGCAACAGAAAGGAAAATGGCCCAAATTTGATAAATTTAATGCTTTTGTGGCAGTGAATGCTCGAAAAGGAGGTCATCAAGGGAGAGTACAATCAAAGAGCCATCCAAGAGGAGTTTTTGGCAAAACTCAACCTAGATTAGACAAAGTTTTATGTGAAAAGAAACCCAAATATAAAATGGGTTGTTGTAAAAAATGCTCTGTACCCTTCTTTGACAAGTTTAATGAAATGTTTAAGAAGTTTGCTTCTAAAGTCTCTCACTGTAAATGTTTTGATCTTATGCATGCTCTTAATCAACATTTTTCAAGACCTTCCTGTCTTGTATATCACACAAAATCCAAGAATGCCATATTCAAGGGTGAGAAAGGATAAAGTGGTACATGTGTTAAAGAGGATAAAGCCAAACTCAAATGTGCTAAGGCATCTTTAAAGACTCCTAACAAGCCTGGACCCATTTGGAAATGGGTACCTAAATCCTCTTAATCTGTCCGTAGAAGAAACAGCATGTGCCCATTTGGTTCCTAGACTCTGGGTGTTTAAGGCACTGGCGACAGTGGGTTGCTCTCCTCTTACAAAGAAAAACATGGAGGTGGTTCTGTGACCTTCGTAGACAACAAGAAGGGTCAAATCAAAGCCTATGGAGTCATTACCAATGGAGACAACGATGTCAACAAAGTGGCTTATGTGGATGGCATTAAGCACAACCTACAATGTGTCAGCCAACTCTGTGATAATGGACTAGATGTAATGTTTAAAAAGAAATATTGTTCTCTGTCGAAAGAAGATACAACCACATAACTTCTGTGAGCCAAAAGACGAGGTGACTTGTACCTCATGGATTTCAAGTCGATCAACAAAGATGAAAAACTTTGTCTGGTCTCATATAAGAATGAGTAATCTTGGCTCTGGCATAACAGGTTTTGTCACTTAAATTTCCACACTCTAAGCAAACTTGTTAAATTAGACCTGGTAAGTGGGCTACAAGTATAAGGTTTGACATAGATCATCTATGCTCTGCATGTGAAATGGGCAAACTTAAAAGGGTTGCCCATAAGACAAAATCAAACATATCTTGCACTAGACCTCTACAAATGCTTCATGTAGACCTCTGTGGTCCTATATATGTGCACAGTCTAGGTGGCAAGAAGTACATCCTTGTACTCATAGATGAATTTTCTAGATATACTTGGGTGGAATTTGTTTGAAAGAAATCAGATGTTACTGAGGTACTAATCAATCTTGTAAAGAGAATACAAGTTCTTCATGAATGTAAGGTTCATAAAGTTCGAGGTGACTATGGCACGGAGTTCAAAAACTCAACCATCGAAGCCTATCTTACGACATAGGGCATCTCACAGAACTTCTCTGCAGTAAGGACTCCACAACAAAATGATGTTGTTGAACGCAAGAACAGAACACTAGTGAAAGCCGCCAGAACTATGCTTACTGCCTCAGGACTCTCGATTTCCTTTTGGACAGAAGCCATTTCAACTGCATGTTTCACTCAGAATCGATCTCTGATAGTAAAGAGGCATGCAAAGACCCCTTACCACTTGCTCAACCAGAGAAAGCCAAATATCAAGTACATTCAAAGTCTTCGGCTGCAGATGTTTCGTGTTGAACGACAGAGAGCAAATAGGGAAATTCAGCCCTAAAGCTGATGAAGCCAAATTCGTTGGTTATTCATCAAACTCTAAGGCATACAGAGTCTACGTACTGAAATCAAAACATATAATTGAAAGTATTAATGTTTCCTTTGATGACTCTTTTCAGATGACTTCTGAGCAATTCAGCTCAGGACTCAAACTCCAGGATAAAGATTATGGTGATTCATCTAGAGCAAATGATTTTCATCACCTGTTTGAAGAGATGTTCAATAATGATGGACCCTCTGAGGATGACCACAAAGCCTATGGAGCTGAAGCCTCTGAAGACCAAACAGATACCTCTTTAACTGGTTCTAGCAATACTTCACCCTCTTCCACTTCTTTTGTAGGAGCAAACGTTGAGGGGGAGCACTTAGAGGACAACACTGAACAAGGCTCCAAGCTCAATCAATATCAATATCATCTTCAAGACACTTCTGAACGGTCAACACTAGAACAATCAGAGAACTCTGAACAAGGAACCACATAGTTCATCACATCAACTCACACTGATCAATCAAGCCTTGTGGCAAGTACAAATGATCATCTCTTTCCAACCGAGGGTGATCAACATCAAGATGAACATGCTCCAGAAATTCTCACAGAAGGTTCCAATGATCACCTACCTCGCATGACAAAATGGACCAGAAGTCACCCACAGAGCCAAATCATAGATGACCCCTCGGACAAAGTGCGGACTCGATCCAGTGCTGCAAAATTTTGTTACTATACAAATTTTATAAGTATCATCGAGCCCAAAAAGATATATGAAGCTCTTGAAGACCCAAAATGGGTAGAAGGAATGCAAGAGGATCTTCTACAGTTTGAAAGAAACGAAGTGTGGACCCTAGTGCCTCTGCCGAAAGGCAAAACTGTAATAGGGACCAAATGGGTCTTCTGGAACAAGAAGGACGAGGACAGTGTGGTGATCAAGAACAAAGCAAGACTGGTGGCCAAAGGATACTACTAAGAAGAAGGAATTGACTATGAAGAAACCTTTGCCCCTGTGTCAAGGCTCGAGGCCATAAGAATATTTCTTCCCTTCGCAGCCCACAGAGGTTTTAAGATTTTCCAGATGGATGTGAAGTCAGCCTTCTTAAATGGGCAGATTAAAAAAGAAGTATATGTCCGGCAGCCACCAGGGTTTGAAAGCTCTAAATACCCTAATCATGTGTATTTCTTGGGCAAGGCTCTGTACGGACTACAGCAAGCCCAGAGCCTGGTACGACAGACTCTCAAACTTCCTCCTTGCTAATGGTTTCGAAAGAGGTACAACTGATACTACCCTATTCTATAAGAAGAGAAAAGATGAGATTCTGCTTATGCAGATTTATGTTGACGACATTATTTTTGGGTCTACAAATGAGTCATATTGTAAAAAGTTCGAGTCATTGATGAAGAGTGAGTTTGAGATGAGCATGATGGGAGAACTCACATTCTTCCTAGGATTGCAAGTCAAACAAACCAAAGAGGGAATTTTCTTAAACCAATCAAAATATGTCTCTGACATACTTGAAAAATACAAACACTCTGACTCTTCACCAATGAAAACCCCTATGGCCACTGGATCTAAGCTTTATGCAGACCCAGAGGGCAAATCTGTGGAGTACAAACTCTACAGAGAGATGATAGGGTCTCTGTTGTAATTAACTGCAAGTCAACCTGATATAATGTTTGCCACATGCCTCTGTGCAAGATTTAAACCTAGCCCCAAAGAATCTCGTCTTCATGTTGTCAAGAGGATCTTTAGATACTTAAAAGGGACCAAAGTTCTTGGTCTCTGGTATCCAGAGAACTCTGGCTTTGATCTTGTGGCTTATACAAATTACAGAGTACCTATGGGAGTTGTCAATTCCTTGGAGGCAAACTAGTAAGTTGGACTTCTAAGAAATAGAACTGTGTCTCAACATCTACGGCAGAAGCTGAATACGTTGTTGCCGATAGTTGTTGTTCACAGGTTATGTGGATGAGAACCCAACTTAGAGACTATGTATTTGACATTGAGAAAATCCCCATCCTCTGTGACTCCAAAAGCGCCATTACGATCTCTGCCAACCCTGTTCATCACTCTAAGACCAAACACATCGATATCAGATACCACTTTCTGAAACATCATGTGGAGCATGGGACCATATAAATGTACTTTGTTCCCACAGATTCTTAGCTTCCTGACCTTTTCACAAAGTCTTTGGATGAGAAAATATTTGCTTTTCCTGTTGGCAAAACTGGCATGCTTAACATGAGTTGACTCACAGAGCCTCTGTACCTTTGCACAGAGCCTCTGTTGTACATATTCTCTATACAGTTCCTTTCCTGTAAATTTCTTCAAAACTCTCTTCCTCTGTGTCTTGTCAAATGCCTATTTCTAAAAGACCCAAGCATAGATATGTCTCTCAATGACCTTGACAATTATGGGGGGAGCTTGATATTACACTCCAAATATGTCTCTCAATGCCCTTTTCAAATATTCTCAAATCTTTGAGTGATCAATACCTCCAAATATTTCATATTTTAGAAATTTTGGATCTCAGAGCCTCTGAGGTCGTCCACAGAGCCTCAGTGACCCATCAAAGAGCCTCTACACCTTAGAAAAAGGGGTCTCATCCACTGAGCATGAAAATTGGTTTGTGATTGATCGTCTCATAGTTCTTTCAAAATTCTTTAGGTCATCTTGCTGTTCAGAACCCTGCTTATGATCTCAGAAGCTCTAAACTCACAGAGCTTCTACCATTTTCATCTCCTGAAATTTTTACTATGGTCATTCAATAAGGGTTATTTTTTTGAAAATCACTGTCATGTGGGAATAGTAAATGCCACGCGCGTGAGAATAGGGGGAGGTGGACGTACTAGGCCGTGCACCGCCCATCCTGATGTGGCAAAACTTCATTGGTCCGTATATGTACCATCGTTTTTTTTTCAGAAACGTCTCCTTATCCGTTTGTACTGATTACGGATCTCAAATTTTTATTTATTACTGCCTAAACTTTCACCTCCCTCTCACTATATAAACCTTTTTCTCTAAATTCCAATTTTTTTACCTATACACTCTCTCTCTCAAGAACTCTCCAGCAGAAATACCCTTTTCTTCTTCCTTCTATTTCAATGGCGTCTCACTTTGCATCTTTAAAGAACTCTAAGGGATCATCTGCTTCGAACAAGTCCATGCACTCAGCTGCTAAAAAGGATGATTTCATGTCTGTGGAACAAGAACAACCCCTAACCCGCAGGATGCTCTCATTCAACCACCATGACTATCACTCCAAGCAACTCAACTTAAAACCAAACAACCATTACGTCGTCATGGATCCTATGGGTTACCCGGGGGAAGCTGCTCCTCTAATCCAAATCCTGAAAAACCATTTTTTAACCCAAGTCGTAACCCTAGGCACGAGAAATTGGACAAATATGGGTATTGTCTCAGGGGTTATGCCACCCATCCTTCAACTACCAAAATACTGGATCTAGGCATAAACAGAAGGAAAGTCTCAGAGGCTCTTGGACTCCCAACTAAGACCCAACTCAACCTAGAGAGATTATCAGACGAACCAACTGATGATGAAGTTGTGGAATTTCTCAAATTCATTGGGTATGCAACACCAATTACCAAGAGAACTGAATTCAGACGCCAAAACCTTCCACCTCAGTGGAATGTTCTCTTTTCAATCCTTAACCGCTGCCTGACCTGCAAAGTTGGAAGTCCAGATCAATCTAGCCATACCATACTCGCAATCATGTATGGTATGTACTATGATTTGCCTCTGGACTATGCTGGACTCATCTTCAGAGAAATTCGAAATGCAGTTATTGCTAAGAAAGTAGATCAGGCTAGAGACATAGAGCCCAAGAAACTGGTGTTTAACAGATTCTTCGCCATTCCTCTAGGGGATGCTCTGCTAGATGAAGGAAAATTACCTGCAGAGGGCAATACAATCAAGATATACGACATGAAGTCGCACAAACCTATAGTACTGAAGACTGGTTATCCTGCGGCAAGACCTCTGTTAGCCCGTATCCTAATTTATTTGGGTAGTGAAGAAGGGGTTAGGACTTACATTCGTGGGCATAGGACTCCTGCACCGAGTCCTGCACCCCCCCCCCTCCACATGTAGGATTCCAAGTGGGAGAGATTGTGATTTATCTTAGACTTGAGATAGGTGAAGGAGACTGAAGAAGCCCAAGTGAGGACAGAGCTTCATGAACCTGAGAGTGGGATGGGGGGTGAGAGTGCCAAACCGAAGAAAAAGAAAAGAAAATCAAAAAAAAGAATCGAAGTGGAAGAGGCTCCAAAATCACCTACAGAAGCTTCCAAGCCGAAGAAGAAGAAACAGAAGTCCCTCCGAATCCTAAAAAGAAAAGACTAACCAAGGCGATAAATTCTGAACAAATAGTGCAACATTAAATGGAAGGACCTGCAGAGGTGTCAGAAGAACCTCTGCAGAGGAGAAAGAGAAAAGCCCAAATCATAGAGAGATCTGAATAAAAACCCCCCAGTCCGTTTAAGGTGGCCATATAGATAGCAAAAGAAGTAACATCGCTATACTCTGGGGTGTTACTGTATTTTGTTTAGATCAATGTATCTTTACTTTATGTTTGACTTTATGTTTTGAGTGAACTTTGTAGTGAGGTTTAAATGTAATTTTGCTTGAGAGAAAGTCAAGGGTATAAATAGTAAGTCTTGGAGTGAAGCTTGTAACGAATGTCATTGTACGCATCACATTTGAATTAATCAGACATATGACTTTCTCTCTCTACACTACTCTCTAAATTCTTGATATGATTTGATGTAAATTGATACTATTAGCTTGAATTGGACATTATCATTTGGTATCAGAGCCTCCCTAAGAGAATTCAGAGTGATTTGATTGTCAATTTCGATCGAATTTATGGAAGTTTTTCAAGAACACAGTCGTATTCTTGAAAAATCACTGTTTGATCGATTTTTCAGTGGTTTGTTGAAATTTTTGTGTAACTTTGGTTTAGTTGTGATCGATTTATGTTAGAAAACACTTTGTATTCACACACAAACACGAATTAATCATTTGATTGATGTAATTTTTGAATTTCTTGAATTTTCAGTTTCACGAACAAAGGGTCTGTATTTCTGTTAAATCGCACTGTAATTTTCAGTTTTGATCATAGTTGTTTGTTCGAATTGTGTTCCAGTTGCATTTTCAAATCTTATGGATGTGTTTTAAAGCAATTCGCATGATTTTTGAGCTTTTGATCGATTTTCAGAAAGCAAGGAAAGAACTCGCTAGATCTATACTTCGCGCTAAGGAAGAACGCGCAAAGTACTGTTCATGTGCTTGTTGTGCGAGTTTTGCTGGTTCGCGTATAGTGCGGTTTGCGAGAAACAACTTCACGCAAAGAGTTATTTTGTTTGTTCTGCGAGTTCTTGATTTCTCAGATTTTTTTCTAAGTCCAGATCGCGCATGTCTCGTTAGCGAGTTTGCATTTTGCGCATTTTGATCTACTCAAAATTTTTCTAAGTATGGTACTCACAAAGGCTTCTGCGATTTTCTACTAGCGTGGGAGTTTGCATTCTTCTGCGAGAAGTTCAATATTCGAAAATTTTTCTAAGTACAGTTCGTGCATATCGTTCCTTGCGAGAAGTTACTTCGCGAACATAGTTGTTTGCGCGTATCTCACTTCGCGCTCTTTGTGTTTTGCGAGTTTCTTGTTCGCGCTCGAGGCTTCTAGCGAGAAGTTTAAGGATTAGTGACTTGCGAGTTTCTGCACTGTGCGAGTTTCATCATTCTGCGAGTTTTGTACTTGTGATTTTTCAAGAAATCTGTTTTGTGACAATTTGTATTTGACTCTTCTAGTCAAATTTTTCTGAATCTTTTGGGAGATCTTCAGTATTCAAGCTATCTTTCAGTAATCTTTCTCAGTCTATCATCATGTCTAGAGATCTTCTCAGCATGGGTTCGAAGTCCAAGCCTCCTGTTCTTCAAGCGGACGAATATTCTCAGTGGAGAAAGCGGATGATCAACTTTCTTAACAATCAAGATAAGTCCTTGATGACTTCTATTCAGGAAGGACCCCATTTTCCTCATGTCACCACAGCAAGGATTCCTGAAACTGAAACCACACCAGAAATTCCTGAAAGAAAAGTTGCCAAAAATCCAATTCAATATAATGAAAATGATAAGAAATTGGTTGAAAGAGATGCTAATGCACTGACCTTCCTGATCATGGCAATTCCAAACGACATATTCAACCGGGTTGACAATCGTGATTCAACTAAGGATATCTGGGATGAGTTGGAAAAACAGTTTCTAGGATCGGCCAAGTCTCAAAAGACTAAAAGAAATCAAAGCATTATTGCCTATTAAGGTTTCAAGGCCAAGGATGTTGAATCTTTGAAGGATGCTTATGATAGATATAACATTATTCTGCATGAACTTAGGAAGAATGGAGTTCAGAAATCAGATTCAGAGATAAACTTCAAGTTCATAAAGAATCTTCATCCTGAATAGGAAGTTTATACAATCCAGATGCAGATTAACAAAGACATGGATGAAGAAAAGTTGCATGATTTGTTTTCTGCATTAAATCAGGATGAGGATTTGATTAAGAAGAAAACTGCTGCGACAAAAGAACTGAGTCAGTTGAAAGAAAAGCACAAGAAAGTGGAAGATTCTCTAGCTTTATTGACACAGAATCCGGGAATGATTTTCAAAGCAACTTCTGGATCAAGCAAACCAGTGAAGGCTAAAGCTATGGTGTCAAGGATTGTTGATTCTTCTGAAAGTTCTGATGAAGATGATGAGGAAGCTGAACCTGAAGAAGTAGATGAGATTACTGCATTCACAGAGAAACTGGCTTTGTTAACCACAAAATTTCACAAGAAGTTTGCAAAGAAGAAATTCTACAGCAAACCCAAGCATGACGGTTACAAGTCAGGAAAGTTCAAAGGTAAATTGATGATAGAGAAGGAAAAGAAAGAAGAGAAGACAGAGGAAAAGGAGAAAGAGAAAGAAAAGTCAGACAAGTGCTTCAGTTGTGGAAAGTCAGGTCACTATGCTAGAGAATGTCCGGAGAAAAAGGTAAAGAATTACGAGTACTACAAGAAGAAAGCTCAACTTGCCAAGGCTGTTGAAAAAGGGCAAGCTCTGAAAGCGGAAGATGAAATCTGGTTGTATTACTCCGATGACGAAGAAAGTGATGTGAAAGCAAAGCTGATTGAGGTTCACTACAACCTCATGGCTAACTTACAAGAAGATTCTGATACTGAGGTAACTTCCATATCTGATGAATCTGACTCTTCTGAAAATGAAGAGATAATGAACTTGATGTCCCAATTAACTCAAATGAATACTGAATTTTTGAAACTAAAAAATAAACTTGAAGAACAAAAATTCATCATATAGGGACATCAAGATCAAGTGTTATTATATAAAACATTATCAGAAGATAAAGAAGAAGAGAAAAATGTTTTAAAAATGGACAAAGTAAAGCTTCAAAATGAAATATCTGATTTGCAAAAAGAAATTGTGACTCTTAAAGATCAGAAACTGGACTTAACTCTTCAGTATGAACTTGTTATGAAAGATAGAATTGAGGCATATACCAGAATACAAGAGTTAGAAGAATTAATTCTCAAAAGAGGTCAAACAGAACAGACTCTAAAATTTTTAGCAAGAAGTCAAAAGGAAAACAAATTTTATAAGGCCAAGCTTGGTCTAGGTCTTTCAGATGTGGATGTTCTAAAGAAGGCACCAGAAAAACTTTACAATTTAAACAACAAAGATTTGGAGTCTATTGTCTTAGTTCCACATATCCTTGAGACGTTTGTTAAAACATAGACTAATTCAGATACATCAGCTAAAATAGAAACAGAAACTATTATTAAAGATAACTCTGAAAATGAGATGAAGTATGAATCTCAAGGTCTTAAAAATGTTTTCTTCAAATACGATGAATTAAATTCCTCTTATGAAAATAAAGAGAAAACATTTGTTGAATTTGAAAATTTCTTTCCAAAAGAAAATGAGACTCATACTACATCATTCTTTTCTGATTCATCTGAAATAATAGTTACTTGTCCTATTATAGTGGATGGAAATGAAACGTCTACAATTTTAAATAAATATGTTTCAGAAATGACTTCCAAGAGTTTTGATCTGGAATATCAAGCAACTTTAAACAAAATTTCTGTTCTTGAAAAAGAAATTTCAGATTTACAAAATCTAAAAGTTGATCTTGAAAAGAAAACTTTCCAAGAAAAGAAAGATCTTGAGCTTAGATGTATGAAACTATCAAATCAAGTCTCTGAATTTGAAAAGATTTTGATAATAAAAAGAGACACATTTGACCAACAACGTCAAATCTTTGAAAGTGAAATATCTAAGCTTGTCAAAAGTCTATCTGTTCTATCGCCAGATATTATGAAAGAAAAATTAATTAGTTCTGACTTGAAAAGGAAAGTTGACATATCCAATTCTAACTCTTCTAAGCTTGTAAATGACAAGATTCAGTCTGAAGAATCAGTTTCATCTGAAGGAGTATGTTCAAATTCTGATTTGAGTAACATGACTTCTGATTGTGTCACAGATTGCTTATTGAAGAAAAGTGTGTGCAAAGACAAACAGAAGGTGGAAGAGAATCTGAATATTTCTCAGGATAATACTTGTAATAGAGTAGTCTCAACTTGTAATAAATGTCAACAAAGTTCTAATAAATCAAAATTTCTTTCAAAGGTTGATTTGTTGACACAAGCATCTACTATATTACAATGTTCATTCTGTTATGAAAGCTCATTCTCTCTTAAACCTAAATATTCAAAGAAAAGAAGAAAAGTCCAGATGAAAAACGTTAAACCTTCTACTTCTTCTTCTGATAAACCAAAAGCTGAAGTTTATACTGTAAAGACTAAAAATCACAAATTTCAGTAAAAGAAAGTTGTTGAATTACAATATGTGCAAAGATGGATTCCTAAAGATATACTCAATGCATAAATTGTAACAAACAAAGGTTCAAAAGATAAGCATGCTACTAACATGAAAGGACCCATTCTTATATGGGTACCTAAATTGAAGTAACTGTTATTGCAGGCTTGTCATGTGTGGATCATAGACTCAGGAGCTTCAAAACACATGACAACTTACAAACACCTGTTGCACGATTATATAGAACATTATGCAGGAACAGTTAACTTCGGGAATAAGATGAATGGTTATGTTAGAGGATACGGTGTTCTCAAGAACAGGATGATCTCTATCTCTAAAGTTTTGTATGTCGAGGGGTTATAGTACAACTTGTTTTCCATCAGTCAATTCACCGAAAACAAGTGTAAAGTGGAATTTGATGAAGACTTTCGTTATATCAAGGATAAGTCGGTCACAGAGTTAATCAAAGGAGAAAGAATGGGATTACTGTATGGTGTACACTTTCCAACCCTACAAGCTTCAAAACTTGTATGTCTTATATCAAAAGCTTCAGTAGATGAAAGTTGGTTATGGAATCATCGGTTTTCTCGTCAACATTTCAGAGACTTGAACAAGTTGAGGACTCAGAATCTTGTTACCGGGCTTCCAGAGCTAAAAATAGAACAAGATTCTATTTTTTCTGCATGTCAGAAAGGCAAGATGAAAAGAAGTTCTCACAAGTTGAAGATGTTATCAAACTGTTCAAGGTTCTTAGAGCTTATTCACATGGATTTATGCGGTCCGATGAGAACTCAGTCAATCAACGACAGAAAGTATATGCTGGTCATGATTGATGAATATTCCAGATATACGTGGCTAGAGTTCTTGAGACAAAAGTCGGATGCTCCAGATCTCATCATCAAATTTATAAAGAAAATACAAGTTTGTCTTCAAAGTCAAGTGCAAAAACTCAGTAGTGATAATGGCACTGACTTCAAGAACTCAACTCTTCAATCATATTTGGATTCAGTTGGCATTTTACACAACTTCTCAGCTGCAATGACACCACAACAAAACGGTGTTGTGGAAAGGAAGAACAGAACTTTGGTAGAAGTTGCACGATCGATGCTTGCATATTCCAATCTACCACATTTTCTTTGGGCTGAAGCAGTAGCAACTGCATGTTTCACAGAAAACAGGACACTTATTAATAAGCGATTAAATAAAACTGCTTATGAAATTATTAATTGTCGTAAACCAACTGTTAAATTCTTTCGTGTGTTTGGATGCTGGTGTTATGTGCTTAATGATAGAGAAAATCTAGCCAAATTCCAAGAGAAAGCTGATGAGGGAATTTTTAGTGGATACTCAATAACTTCCAAAGCATACAGAGTTTACAACACAAGAACGAGATCAGTGATTGAGAGCATAAATGTGTCCTTTGATGAAACAAAGACAGGAACTTCTGAACAAAGTAGTTCAGAACTTAGATCTAGTGATAAAGCTTCCACATCAATCAGTGTGGAACCTGCTTCAAAACAGACTGAGCTTTCTAAATCCTTAGCTGAATCAGATTTAGATTTGCTATTCTAGGATGCTTTTGATGATTTTCAAAAAGATCAAAGTCAAAATGATATACCTACTACTGATACATCTAC
Source organism: Arctium minus (assembly GCA_954870635.1). NCBI lineage: Eukaryota > Viridiplantae > Streptophyta > Magnoliopsida > Asterales > Asteraceae > Arctium > Arctium minus. The sequence continues at coordinate 73,629,210 of OX941088.1, read as the reverse complement.
TACCACTGCAGATATATCAGGACCCTCTGAAGAAAATGGTGAAGCTTCTACAAGTGAAGTTCAAGAAGTTTCAAACAACAGAACTTCAACTACCAATGAATATGCACCATCTACATCAAACACACCTGAAGGGAATGTGTTGGAAACTCCAACTGAAGAAGCTATTCCATTGAAAAGCACATCAAGTCCAATCTTATCTACTTCATAAGAAACAGAAGTACAAATCACTTCTCCTTCTGAAGAACCAGCAATACAAGATGAGTTCGATTCTTCTAACAATCAAACAGAAGTTGATGTTTTACCAAGCTCACACAAATAAACAAGAAACCATCCTCCAGAAAATATTATTGGTGACCCGTCTGCTAGAGTGTCTACCAGATCTGCTTTTCCACCAGCAACAGCTAATTTCTGCATGTATACAAGTTTTTTGAGCAACATTGAACCCAAGAAGCCATCTGAAGCCTTAAAGGATCCAGCTTGGATTAATGCAATGCAAGATGAGCTAAATGAGTTCAAAGGAACAAGGTGTGGAGATTGATACTGAGACCCAAAGACAAATCCATTGTTGGTACAAAATGGGTCTTCCGAAACAAAAAGGACGAGGCTGAAATTATTGTGAGGAACAAAGCACGGCTGGTTGCAAAAGGTTACAATCAACAAGAAGGGATTCATTATGACGAAACCTATGCACCAGTTGTTCGGATTGAAGCCATAAGGATCTTTCTTGCTTATGCGACTCACAAAAATATCAAATTATATCAAATGGATGTGAAGTCTACTTTTCTCAACGGCATTCTTCATGAAGAAGTCTATGTGAGTCAACCTGAAGGCTTTGTGGATCCGAAGTTCCCAGATCATGTCTATGTTCTTGACAAAGCACTGTATGGATTAAAACAAGCGCCAAGAGCATGGTATGAAACTCTATCAGTCTATCTAACCGAGTTTGATTTTCGGAAAGGTACAATCGACACTACTTTATTTCTTAAAAAGAAAGGTAAGGATCTCATACTTGTACAAATTTATGTTGACGACATCATTTTTGGCTCTACTTCACAAGAATTATGCGTAGAATTTGAAAATATTATGAAAAAGCGTTTTCAAATGTCAATGATGGGTGAATTAACATTTTTCTTAGGTCTGCAAGTCAAACAAACCCCATAAGGGATTTTTATAAATCAGGCAAAATATATTAGAGACATGTTGAAGAAATTTTACATGAACTCTACTTCACCTATGAAGACTCCCATGCAAGCTGGAAGTTTGTTGGATGCTGACATCTCCGAAAAATCAGTAGACCAACATACCTACAGAAGCATGTTTGGATCTCTTCTTTATTTGACAGCAAGTAGGCCAGATATAATGTTTGCAACATGCTTTTGTGCAAGGTATCAGGCAAATCCTAAAGAGTCACACCTTTCTGCTGTGAAAAGAATCTTGAGGTATCTCAAAGGCACACCAAATCTGGGCCTTTGGTATCCAAAAGATTCTAAGTTTGAACTAATAGCATATACTGATGCAGACCATGCAGGAAACAAATTAGACAGAAAAAGCACATCAGGAGCATGTCAATATCTAGGAGATAAACTGGTTAGTTGGTCATCAAAGAAACAGAATTGTGTATCCACATCTACAGCTGAAGCGGAATATGTTGCGGCTGCAAGCTGCTGCTCACAGGTTCTGTGGATGAGAATCCAACTGAGAGACTATGGATATACATTTCATAAGGTACCAATCTATTGTGATTCCAATAGTGCAATAGTTATCACATCAAATCCTGTGCAACACTCAAAGACGAAGCACATAGATATCATGTATCACTTTATTAAAGACCATGTTGAAAAAGGTGATATAGAAATGCATTTTGTTTCAACTGACTTTGAAGTAGCTGATTTGTTTACTAAACCTCTTGATGAGAAGAGATTTAATTTTCTAGTCAGCAAACTTGGCATGTTGAACCTTAATGAATAGTTACATCATTCTTTAAAATTTTGATATGGAGCATTTATTTACATTTGGTATGCTCATGTGATTCATTGACTCAATTTCAAAAAGCTGAATATTATTAACAAACCTGGACTCATGTTAAATGAGTACCAAAGATTTATCTGTTTTACAGGTTTGCATATTGGACTATGACTTCTGATCAAATCAGATCATGACTCGTACTTCAAGATTTGAGCTTCAATGCAAAAATCAAGGGGGAGAAAATTAAGACTTGTGCATACTTCGAGAGGGAGCTTAATGAAAAAGTCTGTAAGTGTGTGAGTGTATAATTTCAAATGATTTTGAAATCAGAAAGATATTTTTCAGACAAAAAGTCTAATTTTGTGCTCAAAAAGTGTTTTTATAAAACTTGTTGTTTTTGGAAAAAGCCTTAATGCATTTTTGGAAAGTGTAGAACGCGCATAGCCTTATGCGAGTTTATACTTCGCGCAAAGCACTGCGTGCGCAAAGTGTAGAACTCGCAAGCTATATCATGTGCATATCTACTTCGCACACATAACTTCTAGCGAGAAGTTATTGTTCATTGTGTTTCGCGCACATAGTATCATGCGCGTATCTCTTTCGCGTAAGTTATGGCGTGTGAGTTTCACCACTTCGCGCACCTCGTTCATGCGCGAAGTGCACACACACTTGCCTTTCTTCATGCGACATGCTGTTTTTCTTGTCTTATGCGAGAAGTGTGAGGTTCAATCAAATCGTACCACGTGTTAATTTACTCTCAGAGTATAAATTTGATTGTTTTCCCGTTTACACCTCACTTCTCTCAAAATTTTTCAGCGAGTTTCTCACATAGATTTTTTATTTCTCTCAACCTGAACTTGTGACTTTTGGATTTCAGTATCATCTCTTCGAATAATCAAGTGTAGGTTTTCATCTTTGTGTTTGATTATTGATTCTTGTTTGTTTGTTTTTTGCTTACAGGTTCGATTTTTCAAGATCTAGGGTTTCATTTGTTTTCTGTCGATTCATTTTTTTTACTTTTCATCTTCTGGACGAATACTTGAGTATCTTTTTGAACTTGTTCTTTCAAAATTAGTGTTTGAAATGTACAAATAATTTGATTTATATCTGTGTTTGGTCTCAATTTCTTTATCTTTACAGGTTTGCCTTAACTTTTGGATTTTTAGACTTGGAACTATGAACTGATGAACTCCTTATTTCGATCTGCTTGTAATCTGAACTGATTCTATGCTTGATTTTAATCAAGTACTTGGACTAATGGATTAATATCTTGCAGATTTGAACTTTTGAACTTAAAACTCATGAACTGAAGATTGAACTTCTGGAATTCGATTGAAGACTGTTAGACAGATTTTATTTCAAAATTTCATTTGGTCCGAAGTACAATATGTTTAACTCTAAATCTGAAAATATTAAGAAAATATTAAATTTTATATTCAGATTAATTACTTGTTAAAAAGTGGTCCAATTTGAATTTTTGAAATTCAAATCTGTTGTGAACAGTACCTGAGAGTTCTTTGGTTTGAAAGTTTTTAAACAATTTTGTAAGAGTTCAAGTCATATTCCATGCTAGATTTATGAGAGTTTTGGTAATCCTTGCAACATATGTTTTAAGAATTCTAAATCTCTCATTGTTTTGAGAGTTTCATACTTAGAAAATTTTCTAGATTTTAAGTATTTGACAATTCAACATTATTTTGTTAGAACAAATTCAAAGTGTCAAGTGTTATGTTCAAGTTTGTGTCTTTGTGGTTATTTCATTTAAAGTTACATTTTGTTTTCTTCTACTTTCTGTGCGTATTTGTTCTGATCTTTAAAAGTACATTTGTTTCTGTACTTGATATTTTATGTATCAAAATGGTTCTCTGAAAAATATTTTTTTCAGCTTATTGACTAACATTTTGGATTCCATCCAAAACTTGTTCTATTTTTTTCAGATAATCAATGGCAGATGAACAATTTCATGATCAAAGTGTTCACATGGATGAACATGATCCACAAGGCTCTAAGGAAACTCCTATGCCTTCCTCCCGATCACATTTTCATTCGGAGATTGGTCAAGATCCTGATGAATCCCTCATACATAGATCTGAATAGCTGCAGTTGTATCCTAACAACCACCATGTGGACTTTGACAATCTGAGTGTCAATCCAATTGTGGTGGAGATTCTGAAAGGACATCCACTAAGTCATGCTCTCACAGACACTGTTGCTGTTCCTTTGATCTATCTACAGCAAGTCTGGAAATCAATAGAGTATGTGGTTGAAAGTGAGACGAACAAGTACTTCAAACTCAGAATAGACAACTTCACATCAATTCTTACTTATCAGAGATTGAGATGGATTCTAGACTTACCGGAGGCCAATTCCAGAGAAGGCAGAACCCGTTTTGATTCATATCTAGTAGATTCTGAAGTTTTTGAAGGCATTCTAGCCTTGGGATACACTGGGTCACTTACCAAGATCAATGACTTCAAGAAAACCAATCTTCCTCCCTTCTACTACCAAATGTTCTCTGTCTTCATTCGCTGCTTCACATCAAGGAATTCTGGTCTGGATAACACCAACATGCATACACTGAGATATTCCATGTGGTCGTGTACGATCTACACGTCGACTATTCAGTGGTGTTCTGGACATAGCTTTATGAGAAGGTGATCAGCAAAAGGACATTCAAAAGTCCTATATATGTGCCTTATCAGAGATTCTTACAGCTGATCATTCGAAGTATGATCCGTTCGAACAGAGACATTCCGAAGAGACTTTAGCATGAACTCGCTCCGGAATTTGAGATGAAATATCTATGTTAGGTCTATTTTGAATAGTAAACAATGTATTTATTATCTGTGGTCTAAACAGTGTTTAGTGAGCTTATCTGTTCTGTTTAGGCCTTGGTGTCAGGATCGAGATTCTAAACAAGAATTTAATTACACACTCAGAAACTTTGTAAAAGATGTTGCGGAATAACACTTTAACAAGAAATCAATGAAACAGTATATCAAATCACAAGTTATATTGAATTAACTTAATGATTACAACCAAAGCCTCAATCTGTTGAACAGACTCAACGGACGTTCAATACTTCTCTAATGAAAGGATCATTAACAATCTTGAGGCTAATTCTCTCTAAAAACAAAAGATGTATGTATATTTGTATCTAATAATCTAAAACTTCTAAACTATATATACAAAACAGATTATAAGATAATTACTAAAGAAACGTTGATCTTCAGAATCCATTCCATAATTATCAGCATCTCCTTGTCTTTCGCACAAATCATCCTTATCAACATTAGCAGCATTAATCTTCCAGCAGTATCTTTATCTTCAGCAATACTAACATACTAGCAGTAGTTTCCATCTTGCAGTACTAACTCTTCAAGCAGTACTAACTATTCTTCTAGCAGTTTTAACCTTTCAAGCATTATTAATACTACTAGCAGTAGTAATTTCTTCATGTAGCAGTACTAATGTCTTCAGCATTAGTAATCATCAATACTCAGGAGCACTATTCAGACTTAGCATATTTTAGACCCAACAATCTCCCCCTAACTTAACTTTTGTAAACAAGAAGTTAAGTTCTTCAGAATACGGTCTTCATGATGCTTTCAAAAATATTGCTCAGATTCCTATATCAGGATTCAATCCCAAACTTTGATGGATGGTTCTTTTAATCACAAATCTGGCCATTTCTAAACCTGTAGGGCATACCAACTTAGCTTTCAGCATCCCTTGCAACTTTACTTTGCTGTGGTCATACACCTTATCAACCAAGTAGTACTCAGGAAAGCTTTTATAAATGGTTATCACATAGACTCCAGATCTTTCAAAAAGCATCCAATGATCAATACTTTTAAATCCTTCTCTGTACACATGTTTGATAAGATATTCGACTTTGGTAGGATCAAACATCATGCACAGATATTCCAGAGCCATATTTGGTATGCTCATTCCTGCTCCTTTTAACAAGTCATCATACAGATTCAATCCAACCTTGTACATTTCTTCCAAATCAGATATGGTACAGCTTCTGATTATCTTACCCCAGGTTGAATAAACTTCAAATTTGTCACCCATTCTTTTGATTCTGAAGTATTCTTTGCCTTTATCCATCAAAGTATCCCAATGAATGATCTCTAGGGCTTTCACTGAGATAGGAACTGCTCATCTGATTGTCTTGACTGTTCTGAAGGTTGTTGACTTGATTGCTCTTGACTCTGTTTGTGCTCACCTTCCTCAATTCTTTGCCTTTGTCTTGGTGGCTATTGACTTCATTCTCTTGACAGCTCTAACTTTCAGAGCTAATGTCTCTTCTTTCTTCACTTCTGCCTTTTCTTTAATAGGAGTGCCTTCTTCATTGTCAAGAAAAGTCTGTTGAATGTTCAGATCATGTCTTTCTTTCATCTTTCTTTCAAATTCAACCCTCTGACTGAAGTCTCCTTGAAGCTTGGCCATCTCCTTCTTGTATAAGTCTTCTATTCTGCCAAAAGACATTTTGGTAAACATCCCTTCAGGAACTCCAATAGATCTTTTCAAGAAGTTTATCATTTTTCTTCTTTCTTGTGTAGCTTGAAATGTCTTTGAAGGCTTCTTTTGTCTTGTTGCTTTCATTGTGACCCTCTTTACAGCAGTTTTCAAGCTCTTCTGGTATTCGTCATTGAGCCTTTTTGCCAAATCTAATGCAAGCTTTCTGTCTTTGGCTTTTTGGATTTCATTCTCCTTTTCAAGTTCCTTCTCAAACTGTACATTTAACTCCTTTGCCAATTCTTCATCCATCTCAATTTGCTTCTTCTTCTTCAATGTTTTCACAGGCTTAACCATCTTCTCTTTCCCTTTCTTCTGGGCCTCTAACATACTGACCTCTTTCTTTTTCTTCTCTAAGACTCCTTCTTTGATCACCACTTCCTTAGCCTTTTGAGTGGCCTTAGGAGTGTCATGCTTTGCCTTCATCAGAGTCTCTGCAATTTCTATTTCTTCTCTAGACATTCCATTCTCCCCCTTTTTGGAAGCATCATGAGCACTTCCCCTTTTCTTCAAGACATATTGTTTTCTCTTCTTTTTGTGTACCAAACTGAGTACCATCTTCTTGAGTTTGGTTATCTGCACTTGTTGAGAAATGATCACCTTTTTCAGCTCCTTTATCTCCAAGCCCTGATTGATTACATCCAAGTTTACATTACCAATTGTTTCCATCAATTGATCATAGTTATATCTGTCCTCACCTCCTTTAGGTGTGTTGAGGACCCTTGAAGGATCCTTGGATCTTTTAGTAGAGTCCTTCTACCTAGCAGAATCACCTACTACCCCCTTGGTTTCTTGGCACCTGGGTTCCTTAGATGATTTCTCATCCAAAGTTGCCGTGGGGAAGGTCTTAGTGATGTTCACACTGTCCTGATCCACACATTGTGCAGAATCAGTAGTGTGAGCCTTGTTGCCCACATGCTCATCCTTCTCCTTAGAGAGCACCTTCTTGGGGTTGGGAGACACCCATGTAGATTCCATTTGGATATTCTCTGATGGAGAATGCTCCATCAGAGGGCTTGTAGGCTTTTGGGGTGTAGGTACATGAAGGGAAGGAACCTTCTGTACCTTTTTTCTTGCATAGTGTTGGGTGATTGGGGGATTTGGCTTATCAACAGTGGTCTGAGGAAGAATATTTGAAGTGAATGGTATGGGTAGGTTATCAGTGGGTTGGTCAGATATGGGCTGTGACCCTGATGCCTCACCATGGGAATGGGACACAACCATCATTGTAGAGAACAATGGTGTGTCTGTTCCAGAGAAGTCCTTACTAGGCCTTCTCATGTTGGAAAATACCTTCCCTTTGGGAGGTTTAGGTACATACACCTCTTGAAAAGAGGGTAAATCCGTCAATTCCTTGTTCAGTACTTCTTGTACAAACCTTGGATACATATAAAATCTTTTGGTTTTGGTTTTGGTTTTGGTTTTGGTATCCAAGTTTGACATCAAATCATTTAGAATCATTTGAGAAAAATTGAACTTTCTAGAGGTAGCTAAGCAGACAAGAGCATAAGCTATTGTACTGCTAAACTCACTCCATCCAGTTGTCTTGCGAGATAAACAATGCTGAAGAGTATGAACAAAGAATCTCCACTGAGGTGAAAATTTTCTTTTGAAAAACTTGTAAACCTCAGTAGGACCTTCATACCCCATTCTGCCAATTTCTTGGAAGAGAACTTCCTTTGAAAGAGTAGTAATACCTGAGGCATCATCTAGACGTAGATGAGTGCGAATGCAGGCTTCTGTGATTGTGATAGGTTTATCACAGGCCCTTGATTGAATGACCTGATTGCCATCAACATACTGAATGGATGCATTTGCCCAGAACTGTCGCATGTACTCCACATAGATGGTAGGATTCACCGTTAGCGCATAGGCAATATGTGATTGTGATAAGAAATCCACAATTTCATGAAAACCCTCAGCTTGTTAGGGTTTCTGCAGCATTGCAAGTTCATTGTGGTGATCAACGAAATCCAGTCCTGCCATCGTTTTGGTCGAGTCTTGGGTTCGAATCAACACTCGGGTTTACGCACTGGGAAGCAAGAATTCTAGAGAGAGAGAGAGGTTGAAAACTCGCTGGAAATTCAAAGAGCCGTTTGGGTTTTGGCGGTCAGAGAGGGTATTTATAGGTTAAGGGTTTCAGTTAAAAGCAGTACTAAGTACCCTAGCAGCATTAATAAACCTGCAGTATTAACCCATATAAGCAGTAGTAACACATACCAGAAGTATTAACATAGACTACCAGTATTAACACATACCAGCAGTATTAACACTGCCTGGCAGTAGAAATAAGGCAAGCAGTAGTAACTTTGCACTAGCAGTATAAGCCACCTAGTAGTAGTAACCATACTTAACCATATTTGAACTGTCAGCAGGAGTAATAGTGAGAGCAGTATTAACTTAACTAGAAGTACCAAGTATCTAATCAGCAAAGCAATCTGAAACACATAAACACAAATGGTTAGCATCACCATGCACAATGAAATATGAGAAAGTAAGCATTAAAGAATCTATACAGAAATGGTACATAAAGAAAATCAAAAGAGGCTTATTCAGTGTTTATCATGCCTACACTTATGACCAAGAATGTGAATCTACCCACATCAAAAGCTTTGGTGAATAGATCAGCAAATTGGTTACTTGTGTGTACTTTCAAAACCTGAATTAACTTCTTTTCATTGCAATCTCTAATAAAATGGTACCTGATTTCTATATGTTTGGTTTTAGAGTGTTTGACTGGATTATTAACAATGCTTATAGCACTGTTGTTATCAATGAAGATGGGGGTGTGAAGAAAAGTAATACCATAGTCCAACATCTGATTCTGAATCCATAGCACTTGTGAGCAGCAGCTTGCAGCAGCTATATACTCTGCTTCTGTTGTAGAGGTGGATACTGTGGTTTGCTTTTTACACTGCCATGAGACTAGTCTTGCACTGTCACACCCCGCTAGAGCGGAAACACGAGGTGTAACAGCTCCAATGCCACAGCACAAGATTATAAACATACCAATATTTATTTAATAACCAAAATACATTATATTTTAGAGAACATAATATCGATAACGTTTACAAAATTCCAAGTCTTTTAAACATAAAATACGCTTAACGCGAAAATAGTCTTGTGCTTGAAAATGCGAGTACGCTGATAAGGCATCATGGGATTACCTTCTAGATTCCTGAAAAGCATGAATAAAAACCAAGGTCAACTACAAAGAGTTGGTGAGTTCACAGGTTTTGAATATGCACAAATCATTTTATATGCAAGATTTGACAATCGTAAAGCGTACGTAAAAACCAATTTCAATTCTTTGATTCATGAGTACCACAACTTAAATTTCCTTATGATGAGTGTAAGCAAAGACGAATTTTACGTTGAGCCACTACTAAGCCGTCCCTGACCAATTACAACGCCCCCGATGGACTAACTCAGCGGTGGTTCATGCCACATGTTTAGCCATCTTCTCTAGTATAGTGCACCCCTGCTCGTCAGCATTAAAGTGGGCTTGTCACACCAAATAGCGCTATCCACTAATACTATAGGCCCGATTTTCTTCGAGTTAATAGTAGTGTCACGGGGTCTTAACATTAAAAACTCAACACATCAATTGCATACTCATCATATAGCTTAATTTTCCAAACGCTTTTACAAAGCCTTATAAATTGCCAATTCGCAATTCTTTCAAACAATTCTCATGAATCCTTAAGTACGCAATTTAAACATGCTTTTCACCCCAAAATCAATTAAAACGATAAAAATGGGGCTGTGAATACTCACCTTGATGCAAGCAACGAGAGAAGCTTTACTTTAAACTTAATGAGTTTTGTCACGCCTTAACTTTCCCTATATAAGAGTTGCCATAAGAAACACATTAATACCCTATTCCGATGTCCAACCAATATGTCCAATTGTCCCATGAAATGCCATCCAATAAGTTTCTTAGTACATAATTATTTTGTCTAAACAAAGTTCCAACATATAAGAAGACATTACTTAATCTTGATACAACTACTTCTCTGGATTCAGCACATGTTGTCCAGAAAGTTATCCGATAATTTCAACACGGAAACTTAACTTCTCAAGAGAATTATTTAATCACAAATTTTGTGATGAAACTATAATATGTTTAGATTAAATCTGCACTTTTTCATAATTTTTGAATAACTTTTGGTACATCAAATCATTTTTATAAAATAAAGTGTCACTGATTTTCGGATCAGTGACATACCTCACTTGTAACAGATTTTTGAGGTATCAATTCTTGGAATTAGCTAGTGATCCATATATGGATGCAAACCTAACTCAAAATCCTAACATTTGGAAAAAGATTCACTTAATTTGGATACGTAGTGAGAGAGTTATGGCCTCTACAAAATAGGGGTATGAATCTGTCTTCACTGGACAGATTGCACCATTTTCTTATAAAATCCATTTAAGTGCTCAAATCATCTCCAAATTCTATGTTTTTGGACTTTTTAGAAAACTAACACTCTAAACTGAAGTTTAGAAGCAAAAACCCCAAATTTGGACATGTGGTTTGTGAGTTGTGCAAGTTAGAAGTGGGGTCCATTTTCTGGACAGATTCTAGAATGATGTGAATGCTAATTTAACTCACAAATAATGATCATTAGACATGGTTTTTGGTTAAAACCATGTCTTCACCTTCCAACACATGAAAACTAACACATGCATCATGGATTCATGGCAACCTAAATGCTCATCCAAATGCATGCATGGACACAAAATAAAGAAGATAAGACATTAATATTGATACAATGTTCTTAATCATGTAGAACTTAGAAAATTCCTTCATAAGAACATTTTTTTATACTAACACTCAATGTATCAAGAGTCAAAACTCATATTATATAAATATCAAAGGTAAACCATCTTATTAACAAGTTTTCACCCACATGCAAGACAACATAAACACTAGATTAGTGATTTAACATTATATAGAACTCTTAATCATATGAGATTGAACAATCTCATCCTAAGAGTTTATTTATGCACAAAATTGATATAATGCATAAATTTCAATCCAATCTTAATAAAATTTTGTGGACCAAAAACCACATTTCATAAAATCATCATCTTTTTGACAAAATCTCAAGGTAACACACATGGAAACCCTAGTTCCATTGGAAGATCATTAAATGATTCATTAGCAAATGTATAGGCACTAATGTATCCCATTTCACTTCTAAAACTTGGATTGTTCATCATTTACATAAAAGATATGAAAATAGAAGCTTTTTGATTATGAACTTGAAAGAAAAATGGAGGGTTAAATGATTACCTTTAACAAAAGAGATGAAGACTTGGATTCCAACTTCAAAATGGGGATAGATGCTTGGTTGGATTCTTGAATCTTAGCAATGGAAGGAGAAAGTGAAGAAAGAAAAAAATGAAAATGGTGGTGGTGGTGGCTTTTTCGGCCGAAAATGAGAGAGAGGAGAGGGAGAGGAGGTGAGGAGTTAATCTTGAAAAATGAGAAGTGTGGGTGGTTTTTAGTTTGATTTTTCAAATAAAGGTAATGATTAAAATGAGTAGGTTTAGGACAAGTGTCCTAGTGACTCATTAATACAATAGAAAAAAAAATTTAATCTAATACCATTAATTGAATTATTAGCTTTAAACTATACAATGTCAGATATATTTGAGAACCGAAATACCCGATTCTCAATTTTTTTGCTAAATAATTGACAAATTTGAAACTTTTGCAATGCAAGAGAAATTAAAATTTTAATTTTTATAATTTAAGAATTTTGGACTTTTATCCACTTATTTGGCATTTCTGGACAGTGACGGTCAGATGCGGAACTGTTCCGGGTCTTTAACGCAACTTCTAAATTTTTCGGGGAAACTTTTTATCTTAAAGGCTTTTAATAAAATTTAAAAAGTGACAAGACTTATAAAATTAATCGGAGGGTGCTGACCTCATTACTCAAAATTTTGACAGTTGTCACAGTCTCCCCTCCTTAAAAAAAATTTCGTCCCGAAATTTATGACTGATAATACTGGACAGGCTTATCATCAAACAACTTAGGATACTTGCGCTTCATGAAGTCTTCTCTTTCCCAAGTATATTCAGGTCCATGACGTGAATTCCAACGGACCTTTAAAATTGGAATTTTGCTGCGCCTAAGACGTTTAGTTTCGCGATCGAGAATCTCGATAGGTTCCTCTCTAAAACAAAGGCGCCCATCAACTTTTACCTCATCTGGGGACACAATCAATGATTTGTCTATCGGACATTTCTTTAAATTTGACACATGAAAAGTGTCGTGAATAGCACTTAACTCTTGAGGTAGACTCAGCTTATAGGCTACTGGTCCAATTCTTTCCAGAATCTCAAATGGACCAATATATCTCGGACCTAGCTTACCTCTTTTCCCAAATCTGATTAATCCCTTCCATGGTGATACTTTCAAAAGAACTTTGTCACCTTTCTGAAATTCTAATGGCTTTCTACGGTTATCCGCATAACTCTTTTGACGATCTCTTGCAGCTTTGAGTCTTTCCTTGATGATTGATATTTTATCGGTTGTTTCTTGTATAATGTCAGGCCCAATCAGTTGACTATCGCCAATTTCCACCCAACTAAGTGGAGATCTACACTTACGTCCATAGAGAGCTTCGTATGGCGCACATTGAATGCTGGTGTGATAGCTGTTATTGTAAGAAAATTCAACTAACGGCAAATGCTTATCCCAGCTTCCTCCAAAATCTATAGCACACGCGCGTAGCATATCTTCCAAAGTTTGAATGGTCCTTTCCGTTTGTCCGTCTGTCTGTGGATGATATGCAGTACTCAGATCCAACCTGGTACCCAGTGCTTTCTGAAATGCTTGCCAAAATCGGGATGTGAAACGACTATCTCTATCAGAAATGATAGATAGAGGTACTCCATGCCGAGAGACAATTTCGTCTATGTACAACTGCGCCAACCTTTCTATTTTGAAGTCCTCTCTTATAGGGAGAAAATGCGCAGATTTCGTAAGTCGATCCACAATGACCCAAATTGCGTCGTTCCCTTTTCCAGTCCTAGGTAGTTTGGTGATAAAATCCATAGATACCTGATCCCATTTCCATTGTGGTATCTCAGGTTGTTGAAGAAGTCCAGAAGGCTTTTGATGCTCTGCTTTGACTTTGGCGCAAGTCAAACATTTACTCACAAATTCAGCAATGTCCTTCTTCATTCCCGGCCACCAATAATATTCCCTCAATCCTTTGTACATTTTGTCGGCTCCTGGGTGAACCGAATACCTTGATCCGTGAGCTTCTTCCAGAATAATTGATCGCAGATTATCAACCTTTGGTATCCAAACTTTATTCTTGAAATATCGTACTCCATCTGATCGTGATTCAAACTCTTTTTCCAAGTTATGCAAGGCTTCACAACAAAGATTTTCTGTTTTCAATGCTTTCACTTGGGCTTCACGAACTTGTGTCTTAAGGCTTGATTGGACCAACATTCCCAAAGCTCGTGTCCTTAATGGTTTTACTCTTTCTTTCCTGCTTAATGCATCAGCTACCACATTAGCTTTACCAGGATGATACTTTATTTCGCATTCATAATCATTAAGCAGCTCAACCCATCTCCGTTGTCTCATGTTCAACATTTTCTGATCAAAAATATGCTGAAGACTTTTGTGATCAGTAAAGATGGTACATTTAGTACCATAAAGGTAATGCCTCCAGATTTTTAATGCAAATACCACCGCACCCAATTCCAAGTCATGAGTGGTGTAGTTCTTTTCATGAACTTTTAGTTGCCTTGACGCATAAGCTATAACCTTATTCCTCTGCATTAATACACATCCTAAACCTTGATGTGATGCGTCACAATACACCACAAAGTCATCCGTACCTTCCGGTAACGCAAGAATTGGTGCGTCACACAACTTACGCTTAAGTACTTGAAATGCTTCCTCCTGTTTTTCTTCCCAGACAAATTTCTTATCCTTCTGCGTCAGTGCTGTCAGAGGTTGAGCGATTTTTGAAAAATTCGCTATGAACCTTCGATAGTAGCCCGCCAGACCAAGAAATTGACGAATTTCTGTTGGTGTCCTTGGGGTTTCCCATTTCTTGATGGCTTCAACTTTTGCCGGGTCAACATGAATTCCCTTTTCATTAACCACATGACCCAGAAAGTGTACCTCTCGAAGCCAAAATTCACATTTGGATAACTTAGCATACAACTTCTCATCTTTGAGAAGTTCTAAGATCAACTCCAAATGTTTCTTATGATCTTCCTTACTTCGCGAATAAATCAAGATGTCGTCTATGAAAACAATCACGAACTTGTCTAAATACGGCCGACAGACTCTATTCATTAAATCCATGAAAACTGCTGGTGCGTTCGTCAATCCAAAGGGCATAACTAGAAACTCATAATGTCCATAACGAGTTCTAAATGCCGTCTTATCAATATCCTCTTCGCGAACTCTCATTTGATGATATCCAGATCGTAAGTCAATCTTTGAGAAGTACGTTGCGCCTTGCAATTGATCAAACAGATCATCAATTCGAGGAAGTGGGTATCGATTCTTGAGGGTTAACTTATTCAGTTCTCTGTAATCGATACACATTCGGAATGTTCCATCTTTCTTCTTAACAAAAAGAACTGGAGCTCCCCATGGCGAAGAACTCGGTCTGATAAATCCTTTATCAAGCAGCTCTTGAAGTTGTTCAGACAGTTCTTGCATTTCGGATGGCGCCAAACGGTATGGTGTCTTAGCCACTGGTGCAGCTCCTGGAATT
This sequence comes from Arctium minus, assembly GCA_954870635.1. Classification (NCBI taxonomy): domain Eukaryota; kingdom Viridiplantae; phylum Streptophyta; class Magnoliopsida; order Asterales; family Asteraceae; genus Arctium; species Arctium minus. The sequence goes on along the minus strand of OX941088.1, from coordinate 73,613,955 downwards.
AAATCAATGCGAAATTCGACTTGTCTCTATGGAGGTAGTCCAGGTAAGTCTTCAGGGAACACTTCAGGAAAGTCTCGAACTACAGGAATATCTTGTAAACACTTCTCCTTGGTCTCTTTATTGACTACATGTGCTAAAAACGCAATATATTCTTTCCTTAAATACTTCTGCATCTTCATGCAGGACACTATTCTTAACTTCCTTTTGGATTTTTCCCCATGTACTATAAGTACTTCTCCTTGAGGTAACGGAATTCGAAGAGTCTTTTCGGAGCAACATAATTCCGCTTGGTTATTAGACAACCAGTCCATGCCCACAACTACATCAAAGCTTCCTAACTTTATTGGAATTAGATCTATCTTAAATTCCTTTTCAGCTAGACTTAGGGTACAATTCAAAAATACATCTTCAACCCTAATCTCTTGTCCGTTAGCGAACTCAATAACATAAGTTTCTTTTAGCTTTTGGGGCATTTGATTAATTTTCGATCTAAAACTTAATGACACAAAGCTTCTATCTGCTCCGGAATCGAATAATACAGATGCACGATGATCATTTAAGAGAAACGTACCTGTGATTACATCCGGATCTTGTCTCGCTTCTTCCGCTCCAATTTCAAATACTCGGCCTCGTGCTTGCCCTTTTTGGTTCCTCTGGTTTGTCGGTCGAGTTCGATTTGCGTTCATCCTTCTGACAAACTTAGGACAGGCATTCCTAAAATGATCCTGACTCCCACATTCAAAACAGGCTCGCCTTCCTCCATTCTTACAATCTTTCGCATAATGGCCTCCTTTGTTACATTTGACACAAATAACACAATTTCCGAAATGTCGATTGTTGCACTTGTCGCATCTCGGGTATACTTCCTTTCCTTTATCAGCTGCTTGAGTTTGAATTCCATAATTACCCCTCGTTCTCTGTTCCTTCCCCCTTCTTCTGTCAAACGATCTCCTCGAAGTTTCCTCGACCTTCCTTTTTCCTTTCACAGAATCGCGAGAGAAAAGCCCCGATCGATTGGCATTATTGGTGAGCTTGGTTGCCAGACTTACCGCCTCCTGAATGGTTTTTGGATTACCCGAGGTCACATCACCTCGGATTTCTGGAGCTAAACCCCAGACATATCGGTCCACCCGATTCTCTTCTGGCGTAACCAGATGTGGCACCATCTTTGCCAGCTCATGGAATCGTGCCGTGTACGCTTCAATATCATTCCCTTTCATTTCATGCTCCCATAATTCTGCGTGTAGTTTCTGCATTTCGCTTCTTGAACAATATTCTTCCTTAAGCATTTCCTTAAATTCATCCCAAGTGAGTTTGTTAGCTACTTCTCTTCCTCGGGTCTGCACTTGAGTGTTCCACCAGGTCAGTGCTCTTCCTTGTAGTAAACAAGCTGCGAATTCTACTTTGTTTGCTTCAGAGCACTTACTTATGTGGAGAACGGATTCCATTCCTTCAATCCAAGATAATAACCCAACCGCTCCTTCGGTACCGTGGAATTCCTTTGGGTTACAAGACCTAAAAGTCTTATATGTACATTCTTTTTCTATATTGGCACCGGCTCTTGGTTGATTAGGTTGGTTAGCATTCAGGCCCGCTGCTATCTGACTAACTATGTTAGGAAGTGAAGCTAAGATTTGCTCGGATACGAGTCGTGCAATCTCAGGATCTTCTCTCCTTGGCGGCATAATTCTATTGCACAATTATTTTAAAGCCTCGTCAATAATTAATTCCAAATTCTTATTTCCCCTTATTTCTATCCTTAATCTTAATACAATATAATTTGTATTTGCTTGATCATACATCTAATATAAAAAAAATCAATCTTATGGAACTGAAATTCACAATTCTTAAGCATACATAAACAATATAACATAAATATATTCATTATCATTACAAAACTACGCCATACATTCAATCATTCATTCCAAAAATAATAGTCAAGCTATTTAATAATGTACTAACATGACGAGTTACATGTCCAAAAAGAAAGTTAGTCACCCAATTCTCCAACCATGATTCGAACTACTGATGCCTGAAAAACAACATCATCGCCCATGCTATCACTATTACCAAAAGTCCCATCATCACGGATAAACAAGAGTGCAGCCATGCTACCATAGCCCTAGTTTCCATCAGTTCCCTCACAAACCCACTCATAGTTTGATCGCCCATACTTACCATTGATATAAGCCCATTTAAGATCTGATCACTTGAATTCATTATAGTCATGAGTGCATCAATGGAATGCTCGTGATGGTTTACCTCCATTCTAACTCTCTCCACTTCCCGGGCCATACCCGAAACCCAGTAGTTTTCTAATGTTGTCATACCGGCTGGCTGAGATGCTGGTATTCCAACACATGGTGGTGGCGATACCCTCCGACCCCTAAGTCGAGAAGGCCCCGCCTCGTCCCTACGTGGGACAGGTGTACTCTCTCGCTCAAAAGTGGCGGGTGGAGTTGGCTCCAAAGTGGGGGTGACCGATCTCTCCGGTGATCGATCAGAATCAGAATATTCGTGCTCAGATGGGTCATAATCGTCAAGTGACTGATCTTGGTGCGAGGGTGATCGAGACATGATGACTGCGATAATTAATAAAGTTTTAATTGTCAATCATACTAAAATTTTTATTAAAAATCAAAAGTACCATGCAAACTCACATAACAATCATGCTTCTTATTTTTGTATCAAAAAGTTTCTATTTTTAGTAATTCCTAGTATAGCCAATTTATGTCCCCTTTATACACACTTAAATTAAACAAAGGTGATCAAGCTCTGTTTAAGTTAAAATATGATAATGTGAAACACATTTTAGTTATACTACAGCGTACCTTAATTTTGAAAACTTTATTTGTAAAAGGTTATAGTGTGTGGTTTTTAAAATAAAACCGGTATTCTCTATAACCTATGGCTCTGATACCAAATCTGTCACACCCCGCTAGAGCGGAAACACGAGGTGTAACAGCTCCAATGCCACATCACAAGATTATAAACATACCAATATTTATTTAATAACCAAAATACATTATATTTTAGAGAACATAATATCGATAACGTTTACAAAATTCCAAGTCTTTTAAACATAAAATACGCTTAACGCGAAAATAGTCTTGTGCTTGAAAATGCGAGTACGCTGATAAGGCATCATGGGATTACCTTCTAGATTCCTGAAAAGCATGAATAAAAACCAAGGTCAACTACAAAGAGTTGGTGAGTTCACAGGTTTTGAATATGCACAAATCATTTTATATGCAAGATTTGACAATCGTAAAGCGTACGTAAAAACCAATTTCAATTCTTTGATTCATGAGTACCACAACTTAAATTTCCTTATGATGAGTGTAAGCAAAGACGAATTTTACGTTGAGCCACTACTAAGCCGTCCCTGACCAATTACAACGCCCCCGATGGACTAACTCAGCGGTGGTTCATGCCACATGTTTAGCCATCTTCTCTAGTATAGTGCACCCCTGCTCGTCAGCATTAAAGTGGGCTTGTCACACCAAATAGCGCTATCCACTAATACTATAGGCCCGATTTTCTTCGAGTTAATAGTAGTGTCACGGGGTCTTAACATTAAAAACTCAACACATCAATTGCATACTCATCATATAGCTTAATTTTCCAAACGCTTTTACAAAGCCTTATAAATTGCCAATTCGCAATTCTTTCAAACAATTCTCATGAATCCTTAAGTACGCAATTTAAACATGCTTTTCACCCCAAAATCAATTAAAACGATAAAAATGGGGCTGTGAATACTCACCTTGATGCAAGCAACGAGAGAAGCTTTACTTTAAACTTAATGAGTTTTGTCACGCCTTAACTTTCCCTATATAAGAGTTGCCATAAGAAACACATTAATACCCTATTCCGATGTCCAACCAATATGTCCAATTGTCCCATGAAATGCCATCCAATAAGTTTCTTAGTACATAATTATTTTGTCTAAACAAAGTTCCAACATATAAGAAGACATTACTTAATCTTGATACAACTACTTCTCTGGATTCAGCACATGCTGTCCAGAAAGTTATCCGATAATTTCAACACGGAAACTTAACTTCTCAAGAGAATTATTTAATCACAAATTTTGTGATGAAACTATAATATGTTTAGATTAAATCTGCACTTTTTCATAATTTTTGAATAACTTTTGGTACATCAAATCATTTTTATAAAATAAAGTGTCACTGATTTTCGGATCAGTGACATACCTCACTTGTAACAGATTTTTGAGGTATCAATTCTTGGAATTAGCTAGTGATCCATATATGGATGCAAACCTAACTCAAAATCCTAACATTTGGAAAAAGATTCACTTAATTTGGATACGTAGTGAGAGAGTTATGGCCTCTACAAAATAGGGGTATGAATCTGTCTTCACTGGACAGATTGCACCATTTTCTTATAAAATCCATTTAAGTGCTCAAATCATCTCCAAATTCTATGTTTTTGGACTTTTTAGAAAACTAACACTCTAAACTGAAGTTTAGAAGCAAAAACCCCAAATTTGGACATGTGGTTTGTGAGTTGTGCAAGTTAGAAGTGGGGTCCATTTTCTGGACAGATTCTAGAATGATGTGAATGCTAATTTAACTCACAAATAATGATCATTAGACATGGTTTTTGGTTAAAACCATGTCTTCACCTTCCAACACATGAAAACTAACACATGCATCATGGATTCATGGCAACCTAAATGCTCATCCAAATGCATGCATGGACACAAAATAAAGAAGATAAGACATTAATATTGATACAATGTTCTTAATCATGTAGAACTTAGAAAATTCCTTCATAAGAACATTTTTTTATACTAACACTCAATGTATCAAGAGTCAAAACTCATATTATATAAATATCAAAGGTAAACCATCTTATTAACAAGTTTTCACCCACATGCAAGACAACATAAACACTAGATTAGTGATTTAACATTATATAGAACTCTTAATCATATGAGATTGAACAATCTCATCCTAAGAGTTTATTTATGCACAAAATTGATATAATGCATAAATTTCAATCCAATCTTAATAAAATTTTGTGGACCAAAAACCACATTTCATAAAATCATCATCTTTTTGACAAAATCTCAAGGTAACACACATGGAAACCCTAGTTCCATTGGAAGATCATTAAATGATTCATTAGCAAATGTATAGGCACTAATGTATCCCATTTCACTTCTAAAACTTGGATTGTTCATCATTTACATAAAAGATATGAAAATAGAAGCTTTTTGATTATGAACTTGAAATAAAAATGGAGGGTTAAATGATTACCTTTAACAAAAGAGATGAAGACTTGGATTCCAACTTCAAAATGGGGATAGATGCTTGGTTGGATTCTTGAATCTTAGCAATGGAAGGAGAAAGTGAAGAAAGAAAAAAATGAAAATGGTGGTGGTGGTGGCTTTTTCGGCCGAAAATGAGAGAGAGGAGAGGGAGAGGAGGTGAGGAGTTAATCTTGAAAAATGAGAAGTGTGGGTGGTTTTTAGTTTGATTTTTCAAATAAAGGTAATGATTAAAATGAGTAGGTTTAGGACAAGTGTCCTAGTGACTCATTAATACAATAGAAAAAAAAATTTAATCTAATACCATTAATTGAATTATTAGCTTTAAACTATACAATGTCAGATATATTTGAGAACCGAAATACCCGATTCTCAATTTTTTTGCTAAATAATTGACAAATTTGAAACTTTTGCAATGCAAGAGAAATTAAAATTTTAATTTTTATAATTTAAGAATTTTGGACTTTTATCCACTTATTTGGCATTTCTGGACAGTGACGGTCAGATGCGGAACTGTTCCGGGTCTTTAACGCAACTTCTAAATTTTTCGGGGAAACTTTTTATCTTAAAGGCTTTTAATAAAATTTAAAAAGTGACAAGACTTATAAAATTAATCGGAGGGTGCTGACCTCATTACTCAAAATTTTGACAGTTGTCACATGCACCCAAAAACTGACATCCTCCTGATGTAGACTTTCAATCCAAATTTGCACCACCCAAGTCACTATCAGAATATGCAAGCAGATCAAATGTTGAGTCATGAGGATACCAAAGGCCCAATCTAGGTTGTACTTTGAGATATCTGAAGATCCTTTTGACTGCTTGAAAGTGAGATTGCTTAGGCCTCACTTGAAATATGGCACACATACAGACAACAAACATAATGTCTGGTCTTGAAGCTGTTAGATACGTGAGGGAGCCTATCATAGAACTATAATGATGAACATCCACATCCTCCCCCTCAAGATCTGCAGTAATCTGTTTGTGTGTTTCCATAGGTGTGCTTGTAGTCTTTGCTTCTGAAAAACCAAACATCGTAAGTATATCCTGCACATACTTGGATTGACTTATGAAAATGCCATCTTTATTCTGTTTAACCTGTAGCCCAAGGAAGAATGTGAGGTCACCCATAGAGCTCATCTTGAATCTTTTGTGCATCAACTCCTCAAACTCCTTGCACATATAATCTTTTGTGGATCCAAAGATGATATCATCCACATAGATTTGAACAAGCAGGATGTCGTTCTTCTTCCTTTTAATGAAAAAGGTCTTGTCAAAGATTCCCCTTTCAAAACCATTTTCCAAGAGATAGGTAGACAGAGTGTCATACCATGCTCTTGGTGCTTGATGTAGCCCATAGAGTGCCTTCTTTAGTTTGTATACTTTGTCAGGAAAGGTAGGATTCTCAAACCCTGGATGCTGACAAACATATAGTAATGCACTCTTAACATCCATCTGAAATACTCTGAACTGCATGAAAGTAGCATAGGCTAGAAACAGCCTAATTGCCTCAATTCTTGCTACTGGTGCAAACACTTCTTCATAATCTATCCCCTCTTCTTGTGTGTACCCTTGTGCCACATGTCTGGCCTTATTCTTTATTACTATTCTCTCTCATCTTTCTTATTCCTGAAAACCCATTTAGTTCCAATTGCCCTTTGTCCTTGAGGAAGGTCAACCAGATCCCACACATTTTGCAGCTCAAACTGCAGCAACTCCTCTTGCATTGCTTCCATCCAGCTTGGGTCTTTCATTGCATCATAGGCCTTCTTGGGTTCAATCTGAGATAGAAAACAAGATAATAAACCTGACTACAAGTCTTTCAATCCTCCTAACTTACTTTGATGCCTTGTGATCCTGGGAGAATTGATATCACCAATCACCAACTGAGGAGGATGGTTCTTCTGAGTTCTTGTTTGATGGGCAGCATCCAGATTAGAGTCATTTTTTTCAGGAGTGTTTCCACCAAATACTGAAGAATTTTCTTCATCAGTATCATCTTCTGACACTGTGGGCATTTCAGGACCTGTGTTTCCTGAACCTGAAGGATGAGCATCCTCTTTATTACCTTTATCCTCTTCATCACCTTTATCATCTTCAGCCTGTTCTGATTCAGAATCCTCTGTTTCTGAAATATCCTTCTTTTCTTGTTGACAAAATTCAACAAGATCAAATGTAGGTATAGAGAACAGCACAAACTCTGGTTTCTGTGCTTGTACCTTTTCTGAACTTGTTCCTGCAATTTGTACATTACTAAAACTCAAAGAATTAGTTAGTGAATCAATGTCAAACAGCCAATCAGGACCTGTATCAATCAGATTTGGTGTGTTCTCATTGCATTTGACATTGTCACTTTTCTCTATAATCCTGGAAGAACTATTGAATACTCTATATGCCTTACTCTGAGAGGAGTATCCAACAAGAAATCCATCCTCAACTTTGCTTTCAAACTTGCCTAAATGATATTTGGTGTTGAGAATTGTGCAAGGATGCCCAAAAGATTTGAAAAATCCAATAAAAGGTTTCTTCTTTTTGAAAAGTTCATAAGGTGTCTTTCCTTGGGATTTGACTACTAGAACTCTGTTTTGGACATAACAAGCAGTATTAACTGCTTCTGTTCAAAAAGTAATGGGTAATTTTGAATCTGCCAACAGAGATCTAGCATCCTCAATCAATGTCCTATTTCTCCTCTCAGCAACACCATTTTGTTGAGGAGTCCTAGGAGCACTGAATTGTCTCTCAATACCTTTAGTCTCACAAAAACTATTTAAGTCACTATTTTTAAACTCAGTTCCATTATCAGATCTAATGACTTTAACTCTTAGAATTGTTTGGTTTTCAATCCTAGGAACAAAGGATTTGATCAGTCCACTTGTCTCATCCTTATTCCTCAGAAAATATACCCAAGTAAATCTAGAGAAATCATCAACAATGACCAAGCAATAGGATTTCTTACCAATACTCATCATATTTGTAGGACCAAAAAGATCCTTATGCAATAACTGAAGAGGTGAAGAGATTGTGTTTATTTCTTTGGACTTATGAAAAGTTTTGTGCTGCTTTCCTTTAAGACATGCAACACAATGATCATCACATGAAAACACTTTTTGAGGCAAACCTCTCACAAGGTTTTTTTTCACAAGTTTATTGATAGTTTTAAAATTCATGTGACACATCCTTCTGTGCCAAAGAGATGATTCATCTAAAGAAGCTTTTGAAAACAGACAATTAAGTGATGAATCAGATGAAACACTCTCTAAGTCCAAACAATAAACATTATCCTTTCTAGGAGTTCTAAGTAGTATCATATTTTCATCAACTACCTTGAATCCTGGAGCAAGGATAATACATTCAGTATCACTAAATAATATACTATGTTTCTTGTCACATACCTGTGATACACTTAATAGGTTGTATCTCAATTGCTCAACATAGTAAACATCTTCAAAAGTCATCTTACCTTTTGAAACCATACCTTTACCACTTATCTTACCTCCTTCTAGATTGTCACCAAAAGCAACACGTCCTCCATCAAACCTTTTGAAATTTTGAAGGCAGTCCATGTTACCTGTCATGTGCCTAGAGCAGCCACTATCTACATGCCAAATGCTCTTTCTCTTGAGCTGTTGGTTGCCCTGCACATAAAATAAAACAGTTAGTGTTTTGAGGGAACCCAATCCAAAGTGGTCTTGGGTTGCCCTATCTCATCAGCATACTAATAATCAGTAAGCTTAGTCTTGATGAGATGATCAGAATTAGGAATCTCATGGCTGGAATACTTTGTCAGAATTATAGGCTTGTCAGTATTAACACTGATAGCAGTACTATCCTTGTTAGCAGTGCTAACCTCATTGGCAGTACTAACTTGGTCAGCAGTATTAACTTGATTAACAGTACTAACTTGGTCAGAAGTAGTATTGCTATCAGCAGCACTATTTCTGTTAGTAGTACTATTTGAGGTAGCAGTACTAACAGGTTTAGTTTCTTTTGGAACCCAAATTTTGACAAAGTTGTTTGTTTTCCTATTCTTTGAGTTACTCCTTGATTTGCTTGGAATATCTTCTTTTGTTGTAGCAAACTTATTCTGAATATGAGATTTTGCAGTACCAGTTTTCATTGGTGTTGTTCTCACATTCTCAGCCATGTGGTTCCTTGATCTTCTTGATTGCTTCTTATAACCAACAAAATTTTGTATTTTTCTTTGAAAAGTAATTCTTTGGTTAACAGGATTGAAATAACAGTGTTTTGCTAAATGATTCAACTTGCCACAAATAAAACAAGGCTTTGGTCTATTGATTTTGCTTAGATCAATTCCTTGATTTTAAGCCCACTGGTTATTTCTGTTTCTCTGATTTCCCCTTATTTTATCATGTTGATGGGGCTTGATATGTTGACAAGTAGAGGGATTTACAACAGTAGTTTGCATATAGTGATCTCCCTGTACCTTTTCCTTCCCTTTCCTGGAGGTCTCAGCTTTCTCACTCTTGACAAATGGTTTACCCCCCCCCCCTTTCATTTGTATGAATATTGTTTTCTAGGGAAATTTCTTTCTGGTCTTCCTTATTCTTATCCTCAGTGTTCTCTTCTTCAGATTTTGCCTCAACCACTACTGTATCTAGAGGATCTACTTCTGTGGCTCCTGCAGGTAATTCTTTCTTATCTTGTCTTTCTAAGAGGTCTGAGGTGGGTGGAATAAAGTTGTTATTGTAAGGTGGAGGGGTGTTGTTGTAGCCTATACCTCTTCTTAGTTTGTCATGAACTTGAGATTTGAGTAAAGTATCCATTGCTTTAGAAGAATTGGAAAATTTCTCAATGTCTAATTTAGCCTTCTCAAATTCACTCCTAACTTTCTCACATTCTTCTCTAGCCTTCTCTAGCTTAATCTCTAACTCCTTCTTCTCCTACTTCCAATAGTTTTGATCATATGAGTGTTGAAGTTCATTGGCCTGAAATGCCTTAATTTGTTCTTCAAAATTTACAATGATCAAATTAGACTCTCTCATATGTTTCTCCTGTCTTTTAAGAGAGTATGATGCTGATGAGCTTTTGCGATATCAAGCTGACAGTCAAGCAAAGTCTAATCTGATTCTTGCTCTGCCTAATTCAATCTACAACAGAATTGACTGTTTCAAGCAGAATCCAATGCTCATGTGGACTCAACAAGAAAAGATAATGCTTGGATCAGCTGTGGCTACTCAACTCCGTCCGACTAGATATATGAACATTTTTGAGGAGTTCAAAGCTAAAGAAGGAGAAACTCTGAAAAGCATGTTTGATAGATTTTGGGCAGTAATAAATGATCTGTACAAGATAAAGGTGACAAAGACTGAAGTAGAAGCCAATCTAAAGTTTTTGAATGCTCTTCAACCAGAATGGAGCAAATCCTATCATCGAATGAGAAATGATGTCAGAATTTCCACAATGCCAATTCAAGAACTTTATGAGATCTTAATGGCTGATGAGAACATGGTTCTGGAAAAGAAAGCAAAGATTGATAAGAAGAATAAGCCAAAGACCGTGGATCCGATTGCTCTTCTAGCAAGTCAGTTGGCAGAACAAGCTTTATCTAAGAGTGCCTATGATGGGTCAATTGATGACGATTGTGAGGCTTTGGAAAAGGCCATGATCCTTCTCTCTCAACATTATCAGAAAAAGTTTCAGCACAGATCAGGATCAAACAACCTTCGTTTCACTTCCGGTTCAAAGAAAGTGGAACCCGGTGCTCCCTCAAAGCAATATGCTCCAAAATATGAGCCTGTTAAAGTGGTAGAACCGAAAAAGGAAGAGAAGAAGATTATGAACTGCTTTAATTGTGGGAAACCCGGGCACATTGCAAAAGAGTGTCGAGTGAAGGTTGTCAAAGATTCTGCTTTCTACAGGAAGAAACTGGAACTGGCAGAAAATAGAGAGAATGGAACAAATCTGCTTGCTGAGGAGGAATACTGGCTTGATCACTCAGATAATGAAGCCGAGAATGAGGAAACGGCTGCAATGTGCTTTATTGGGGATGACAAGAGTGATGATGAAGAAGACGACACCTCCACTGATGAATATGAGGTATCTTCTGAGTTTGATTACAACTTTATATCATCTCAAATGAACGTTATTATCAATGTTTTACATGATTTATGTTCAAAGTTCATATCTGAAAAGCTTGATAATCAAGAAAAGTCTGTTTTGATTTAAAAACTGCAAATTTCTCTGAAAGATGAAAAAGTTATTTTAACTGACACAAAAGAGAAATTTCAAAAGAAATTGGATGAGTTAGAAAATTCAAATCATACTTGTCTTGATTCTTTGACTGAAATGACCAATTTAAATCAAAATCTTTCTGAAAAAATAGTTGATTTAGAAGGAAAATTATATAAGAGAGAACAAACTGAGCAAACCATTTATATGAATAAACCAAGGAGTGATGATTCTATAAAGGAAAAGTGGGGACCTGGTTTTGAAAATCCGCATTTTTTAGAATTTGCTAAAACAGAAGTTCCTACTTTATATGAATATGATCATCTAAATCTTGCAATATATGCTCCTCAATTCAAATTCTTTTGGACAAGTGAAAAGCATGTTTTAGAAGATGAAAATGAGAAAAGAATGAAAAACAAGAAAATGGAAATGCCATTTGTTTATACTAGTGAAAATGCTAAGTATTTTCCTGACCAATCAAAGAAGTCCAGAAAATCCAAAAATGTTTTAAATATCAATTCTTCCAATAAATCTTCATTACCAACTGATTTTGTTGATATATATGCCAACAATACTAATAAGGAAAATGTATCTCCGGTTTCTTATGATTCTAGGAGATATATTCCCCCATTAGTGTTAGAGGATAAAATAGTTGATCTTGAAGATAAATTGGAAGAACAGAGTCTTCAAACCGATTTAGAAAATAGTCTATTTCTTTTTATCATGAAATAAAGTTTTGAAGATAAAAGAACTTCTGGATTTTCTATCGATTCCAAGGAAAATACTCAAAATGTTAAAAACAATGAGCATTTGCACCAACCATTGGTAGCGCAAACTGACAACTTGCGCCAGACGTTGGTCGCGCAAAGTTCAGCTTGCGCCATCAAGGGATCGCGCAAACCGTATCCTGATTTGTGTGTTTCTGAAAATTTTCACTTCGAGGCTAGTTCAACTATGATGAATGCTCAGATTGATTTCTTAGATAAAATTTCTTCTTCTAATTCAATTGTTGATGACTCTTTTATGCTAAATGATCAGTATTATAAACCAAAGCGTAAAAGAAGAAGGTCAAAGAAGTCAAAGAAACAAGATAATGTCATGTCTGAAAATTCTAATTCTTTTGATTCTTCTGTTTTAGATCGGACTGTGAAGAGGTCAACTAAGCTGATATGGAGAGTCAAGCACACATCAAATGAATCTGAAATTTTAGAGGATAAATGTGTAGATGATCTTTGTGATAAGGATACATTTGCCTTTTGTAATAAAAACACAAAGTATTCAATACAACAAATGATTCATATTGCAAAGAATGTCTCATATTTTTCTTCTAGTTATGATTCAGATGATTATGTTTCTTTCTCTATTGATGATTGCATTCATGAGTTTTCTAAAAATAATTTTTCTAAAAATAAAAGGCATAAATCTAACAAGAAGGGACCCATAAGCATATGGGTACCTAAATCTGTGTAGTTTATGTATGTGCAGCTTAGTCATTTATGGTATCTGGATTCGGGGTGTTCCAAACACATGACGGGCAACAAATCATTGCTTTCAAATTTTAAAGAAAAATGTTGCGGTCGTGTTAAGTTTGGAAACTGTGAGACTACTCCCATTCTAGGTTATGGTGATCTTCTTCAAGGCAATATTACTGTCAAGCGAGTCAGCTATGTTGACGGTCTTAGCCACAACTTATTCAGCATCGGGCAATTTTGTGGCAGGGATTTACTGGTTGGGCAGAGAAGATCAAATTTATATACCATTAATCTTTCCAAGGTTAAAATTCCATCATATATCTGCTTGCTTTCTAAAGCCTCTGTTCATGAAAGTTGGATATGGCACCGACGACTAGCTCATATCAACTTTAAATACATGGATCGCCTTATCACGACTGATTCAGTGAGAGGTCTCCCAACACTCCGTTTTCAGAAAGACCACCTTTGTCAAGATTGTGAGAAAGGAAAGATGAAGAAAGCTCCTCATAAACCAAAGACCACCTTTGTTAAGTTTCTCAAGTCTAAATATGAAACTCCCGATATTCTCATCAACCTCATCAAAACAATTCAGACCAACAAGCAAAAAGCGGTTAAAGTTGTCAGATCAGACAATGGTACTGAATTCAAGAACAACACTCTTCAAGCTTTCTATGTAGATCAAGGCATTCAACAACACTTTTCTGCTGCCCGAAAACCGCAACAGAATGGGGTTGTTGAACGAAGAGATAGAACGCTTGTCGAGGCTGCCAGATCGATGCTTGCTTATTATGGTCTTCCTTTGTCTCATTGGGCTGAAGCTGTCTCAACTGCTTGTCATACTCAGAACAGATCAATTCTACATCGCCGATTCAAAAAAACACCATATGAGCTTATGAACGGTATCAAACCGAATGTCAAATATTTCAAGTCATTTGGGTGTAAATGTTATGTTCTGAATGACAGAGACAATCTCAACAAGTTTAGTCCAAAGGTAGATGAGGGTAATTTTCTTGGGTATTCTTTGACTTCCACAAGAAAAGTGATAGAGAGTGTCAATGTCAAATTTGACGAAGCTACCAATTTGGTTTCTGGCCAAACAGGTTCATAACCCGTACTTACAGGGAATTTAGATTCTGGACAACATAGTTCAGAACCTTCACTTCAATCGACAAATCAGGATCCTTCTTCTTCCTTGCTTAATCTTTTTGATCTTGATTTTCTTTTTGAGAATTTTTTTGATGATGTTCCCAAATCAAATACTGATGATGTTTCAAATGTTTTGAATCAAGAAACTATGAACGCATCTACTCCAAGTTCCGCTGCATCTATCTCTGAAACTGATGCTATTCCAGTACCTCCTGTCACTCAAAACAGTATTTCTGAATCTAATCCAGAACAATCAGAATCTGATCAAGAGAACACATATTCAGTTCAAGAAGAAGTTATTCAAGAACAACCTGTTCAAGAAGAATCAGTTCCGGAAGAGGAATAAACTGTTGTTGTTCAAACAACACTTCCAGAGTCTGATTCTGAAGTTGTTGAAATACCTCCTCCTCTAGTTGAAACTGTTGATGTTTCTTCATCTGACATAGGCGTAACTGATGCTCTTTCTCAACAACTAGAAGTTGTTCAAGAAGTTATTGATCCTTTCCCTCATACCACCAAATGGACAAGATCTCATCCTATTCATCAAATTATTGGCGATCCTCATGCAAGTGTGTCTACACGTTCCAAGACGGCTACTCCTAACGAATGTCTCTTCACTTGTTTTCTAAGCAAGATTGAACCAACTAAAGTATCTGAAGCGTTGGAGGATCCGGATTGGATAATAGTGATGCAAGAGGAGCTCAATCAATTTGACACGCTAAAAGTTTGGAGACTTGTTCCTCGGACGAAAGGAAAAAAGCATAATTGGCACAAAGTGGATATTCAAGAACAAGAAAGACAAAGATGGTATCGTTGTTCGTAACAAAGATAGACCGGTTGCCAAGGGTTATAAACAAGAAGAAGGAATCGACTACGATGAAACTTTCGCGCCGGTTGCAAGACTAGAAGCTATTCGAATGTTTCTCGCTTTTGCTGCTTATCGCAATTTTACTGTGTATCAGATGGATGTCAAGACAACATTCCTCAATGGTAAACTGAAAGAAGAAGTTTATGTTTCTCAACCAGAGGGGTTTGTTGACAAAGAACATCCTGATCATGTCTACTTTCTTGATAAAGCATTGTATGGTCTGAAACAAGCACCGAGGGCATGGTATGATGAGTTGTCGGCCTTCTTAATCAAATCCGGATTTACCAAAGGATCTATAGATACCACTCTTTTTATCTATCATTCTTACTTGGATATCTGCTTAGTTCAAATTTATGTAGATGATATTATATTTGGTGCAACTAATCAATCCTTATGTACTTGGTTTTCTAATCTTATGACCTCCAGATTTCAGATGAGCATGATGGGAAAAATCAATTTCTTCCTCGGCTTACAAGTGAAGCAGCTTCCAGATGGTATTTTTATCAACCAATCGAAGTATGTGTTTGACATATTGAAGAAATTCAAGATGGACAAATGCTCTTCAATTGGCACGCCTATGGCTCATGGTGCCAAAATAGGACTAGATCCAGATGGAAAAGCTGTGGATGTCAAAACCTATCGAGGAATTATCGGATCACTAATGTACCTAACTGCAAGTCGACCGGACATAATGTTCTCTACTTGTTTATGTGCCAGATTTCAAGCCAAACCAAAGGAATCGCATATGTTGGCAGTCAAGCTCATATTTCGATACATCAAAGGAACTCCTTATTTAGGTTTGTGGTATCCTAAGAGTTCTGACTATAAACTGATTGCTTATTCTGATGCAGATTTTGGTGGAAATCAATTGAACCGGAAAAGTACTTCAGGTCATCTTCAATTTATTGGTGACCGACTGATAAACTGGGCGTCGAAAAAGCAGAACTGTGTTTCTATATCAACTACAGAAGCAGAATACGTCGCCGCAGCTAGTTGTTGCGCTCAAGTACAATGGATGAAGATACAACTTCGTGATTACGGGATGCTGTACAAAACTGTTCCTATCTATTGTGACAGCAAATCTGCGATCGCGATATTAGTCAATCCGGTTCAGCACACAAAGACCAAACACATAGATATGAGATACCATTTCATAAAGCATCATGTGGTAGAAGGTACTATTGAATTATATTTTGTACCAACTGAATATCAACTTGCTGATATTTTTACAAAAGCTCTAGATGAAAAACGTTTTAATTTTCTGCTTTCAAAACTCGGCATGTTGAATTTAAAAGTTTAAATCTTTACAAATTTTATTCTATAAAGTTAAAGATTTACAGATTTTCTTTCTTTTGA
Source organism: Arctium minus (assembly GCA_954870635.1). Lineage (NCBI taxonomy): Eukaryota > Viridiplantae > Streptophyta > Magnoliopsida > Asterales > Asteraceae > Arctium > Arctium minus. The sequence continues at coordinate 73,597,625 of OX941088.1, read as the reverse complement.
ATAAAATGTGTGTCAAGGATAAATTTTCAAGTTGCCTTGTTTATATTAAAGTTTTATATGTTCAACTTTCATGTCTTACAAAAGTCGAAAAGTCAGCAACATGTTTGAAGCTTTTGATACTGCTTTAAAGATGTGTAACTCGGAATATTTATAGTTTACAATGCTTGGAAATCCTAAAAAGTATGAATTATGGATTGTAATGAAAATATGGGCTAAGCACTTAAATGTAGAACTGAGTGATTGAGATGAATATTCTATATATAAAATACAGAAATCTCTAAGTTTAAAAGTTTGTACCGATGGCCTTTCTGGTTTGGGAAAGTAAGTCTGTTGGATGCTTGTCATCTGGTCCCCTAAGGTCAATTGGTCTGGGAGTGATCGAATCCAAATCCTTCTATAGAACCAGATCGAAAGTCATGTTCTACTAGTATGAATGTGTTTTGTATGTGTCGATGTAGCCTTTCTGATCTGGGAGTGTAAGTTCCAAGGGGTGCTTGACACCTAGTCCCCTAAGGCCAACTGGTCTGGGAGCGGCTGACCCAAATCCTGCAATAGGGTCAGATAGAAAGTTACGTTTACGACATGTTCTTTACTTACCGAACTTTTTGATTAAAAGATGCCAAAGTGCACAAGCTTAAAAGATGCCAAAGAGCACACACATGTGAAGATGCCAATGTGCATAATGCTAAAAAGATGCCAATGAGCACACATCTCATGATACTTGGTGATATGTTTGAGTTGCGATAAACCTATAAATTTGTGAAAGTCTTAATTTTAATGGATTAGTGTGAGTACATGCAAAGTTCTCTATAATACTTTTAGAATTGCATTTTTCTTGAAGCTAATCGAAGTTCAAATGCGAGCACACTGAATAGATAGATGGAAGTTTTTGAAACTAAACATGTCTTGACTTGATATGCAATGAAACTTGGGTTTGTATCAAAAAACACACACTTGATTTCAACTATTGATAAATCTGTGATATTTTACTGAGTAGAATTTTATTTGTTTAGTTTTTAAAATTTTACATGTTCAGTTGTTTCAAAATTTATATTCAGTATAGTTTTCTTTTTACACTGATGTCTTTATGTTTGTGTATACATTTTTTTTTCAAATTGGTCTGTGCATTTTTCGAGGAGGAGAGACATTCTGAATGAAATTTGACAATCTTCTAGTTTTGAGGGGGAGTGAATAAAGTGGTCAGATACATAGTTGATAAAATACTTCATGTGCTGATCAGAAATTCATCAGGTAAGTATTTCTGATATTTCTATACAAATGCTATACTGATATGTTAAATTTCGTGAATTTGTATAGGGGGAGTAAAAGGACATTCCAGGTAAAATTTCATTTTTTATGTGTTCTTAGTTGAATTTTTTTTAGAAGCATATTTTTTAGAGTTATTTTTTTATTATTTTTTAGTATAAATAGTGCTTGTATTGTTCTTTCTTTCTTTTCTCGCTCCTTTCTTCATTTTTGAACTGACCTTCGCTCTTCTTTTTCCCTCTCTCTGCGATTTCTCATACATTGTTTTCAGGATTATTCTTCGATTAAGGTTTGTTTTCTCTTTCTTTTTATCTTTGATTTGTGGTTATTTTAAGTATAGTTTTGTGGTTTATTCGACTTAGATTTCTAATACGATGTGTTTACTGTGCGATTTTGATAATCACTGTTCATCATCTCCTTCATCAGATCGAGTGCTTATCTGTTAAAATCGTTGGTTGGGTTTGTTTTGTGATTGTTTTCGATCATCAGATATGTGTTCTTACCCTTTGATTTGATGTTTTGTTGCTTCGATTTTGGTTTATCAGTTTGTGTCTGTTCATCTTCATATTTTCGAAAGTTTAAATTTCTTGTTCAAAATATTTCTAATCTGCCATATAGTGTTCGAAATGTATTTTTTCTTATTTCTTTCATGTGTTTCGAACATATTTTATGATTTCCATTCGATTTATTTGGGTTTTAGAAAATAAAGAGATGAACTCACGCAAACTTCAAAGTTTTCTAGGGTTTACGTATTCAGTTGATAACACAAAGTTCACTTTGCGCTATCCATGGGTCACGCACACTTAAGTTTGCGTTACCAATAGGTCACGCAAACTTAAGTTTGCGTTACCAGTTGGTCACGCAAAATTATCTTTGTGTTACCTTCTTGACACGCAATCCTTATGTTTCTTGTGTTTCTTGTGTTTTTGTTTCCAAGTGTAGTTTGCGCAACACGTTGGTCGTGCAAAATTTACTTTGCGTTACCTGTTGGTTACGCAAAGTTATCTTTGCTTTACCTTTGTGTCACGCAAGCCTAAGTGTTTTTCTCTTTTGAAAGAAAATTTTACTAAGTTCGGTTTACGGCACAAGTACATCACGCAAACTTTGATTTACGCCACTCGTATGTCACGCAAACCTTCCTTTGCGCCTCAAGTTCAACGCGCAAATATCAGTTTGCGTCTCTCACTTGTTATGCAATCCAGACTTAGAAAATTTTTCATTTTTGTGTTTTCTTTCCAAGTCTAATTTTCTTTGTTTCTGTTATTCAGGTATTTCCATGGCTTCTCAAACCAACACCGATCCAGTGATCCAAGACGAGAATGTTATTCTCGATGACCCATCTGATCGTGCTTCTCATGAGACGTCTATGCCGTCTGTCCCTTCTGTTGGGGCGAATCTTTCTGCGTCACGCCGAACACCGAATGACGTGTTTCCCACGATTATGTATATCTTGCCGTACAAGCCCAACAACTACTACATGGATTTTGACTGGATCAAAATTCATCCAGTTATACGAGCTATTCTAAAAGGACATCCTCTAGCTCCGGCTCTCACTTATTGCGCAGATGTTCCTGAAGTATATCTTCAACAAGCATGGCATTCTATATCTAAGAATGAGAAAGTTCGTCCTCATAGGTTTGACATGACAAATGATCAGTTTGATTCCTTCCTTTCATACAAGCGCCTTCGACTGATTCTGGAGCTTCCTGAGCCCAATTCTCGACCCGGACGCACTTCTTACAACAATTTTCCTTCTGAAATGGATGTTCTTGAGGGTATTCGCAATCTTGGATATCTTGGTGCTTTGAACAGAGTAAGTGACTTTGACAAATCCAATCTACCTCCGGTGTGGTATGCTTTATTTTCCGTCCTCAACAGATGCCTTACATTGAAACATTCTGGCACGGATAATGCGAGTCTTCACTATCTCAGATTGTTCTATGCAGTTGTCTATGACCTGGATGTCGACTACACGTATATCTTCTGGACCGAACTTTCAAAGAGAGTGCAAGACAAACTGACGCATAAGAAGAGCAAGTTTATTCTGTTTGTCCGATATATGAAGCTGATTGTTCGCAGTATGCTCAGAAGTAATTCTGCTATTCCTCGTCAATTGTCTTGGCCTCAAGCTCCGGATACTGAGATGACATACATTCAGAAACCGAAGTAGTCTTTCAACTATTCGATGACAATTCCTTATGTTCTTATAGCAAATTATGCTAATATGACTGATGACAGTGTTGTTCAATACTGCATGGAAAATGATTTTTTGGAAGCTGACCAAGATGAACCAACTCATGATGAACAAGCAGAATCTTTTCATGCAGAACAAGAGGTTGAAGCAGCTGTTGCAGATAAACAAATAGGTGATGTTCTTGAAGCTATCGACACTGAACTTGATATTCCTCATGATGATGATGCTATTGCTGATGATGCTAATGATGGAGATGAAGATGGAGATGATTATGACAATGATGGAAATGATGGTGATCAACGTGATATTCTTGTTTATGAAAGGAAATCCAGGGAACCAGAAGTAGATGTTCAAAAAGATGTTATGTCTGATGAAGCGTCTGTACCGATTAATCCTGCAGTTGATGATATTCAAGTTGATGAGCTTGATATAGCATTTGCTAATGCTACGACTCAGCTTCGAGATCAAGGTACAACATTTTCTCATTTTTCGACTGAGCTAATTTCTTGTGTCGAGACTTCTTCAGTTGAAATATGTGATACGACGGAGAAATTCACAACTCTGAATGAGGTTATTCGTCAACTGACTGATCGTATGGATGCTGAGAAAGAGGCACAAGTGCAGAAGCTAAAGGCTCTTTTCAAAGGTAAGATGCCAGAGATTGATGCTACTTCGATTCCACAAGAAATTCCATTTAGACGACCGACTGGGGTAGTTAACCGTGAACCTTCAACTGTGTCTACCACTGCTCCAGCGATTGTTTCTATTCCGCTTCCTCCACCATTTACATAATCTGTTGGCGTATCAACTTCAGTTCCTCCTGTTTCTACTTCACGCTCTTCTGTTCAAGATAAGAATTGACTGATCTGCTCTATGCTCGTCTTCTTTCTATGTCGCCGCCAGAACAGCAAAATCAAAATTTGATCTCTTTGTTACGGACTTTTCAACCGAATCCGCCTCCGCCTCCGACTCCAGCTTCTACTTCTACACCTGTCAGGGTTTCTGCGCTATACGATGAATTCACTTCCTTCCGTACTGAAGCTCGGACGAATTTTTCAGAGATTAAGGATGGCATATCTCTCATGACTCAAGCTCAAACCGCTCTCTTTGACCGATTTGATCGTCATGAACTGGACTGCAGAACTGAAGCAGGTTCGTCTCTTAAACGAAGACATGACCAGGATGATCCAGATCATCAAGGTCATGAGGGGGAGATGACTAAGAGACAGAGGGTGGAGGATTCGTCAGTTAGAGAAGATCAAACGCAAGAAGAGGCAGCTGACAAAGATAAGGGTGCTGATAATATTCAAGAATGCAGTGTTGAAGATCTCGTAAACAACATAATAGAAAATGTTGATTTATCTGCTATGTCTAATGTTTTGAATATTTCTGAACAGAATATTGAGAATAATTTGCAGATTGTCGTTTACGTTGATCAAGACATTGCAACAAGGGCACATGAGCTAGATGATTCTGAAGCAGCTAATGATATGAGATCCTTCTTCGCAAACTTCATAGAGATTAACTCAGATGATGATGATGACATCAGATATGAGAAGCTTTGCAAAGTAAAGGAAGAAGAGTATGTGGATATCATTGTATTGTCTGATACTTAAGAAGATTCTGTTTTTATAGATGCAAAGGATGAAGAAATTGCAGACATGCCGTATAGAGATCTTCCTTCTCATGATGAGATTCCTAAAGTTACTCAAGGTCCTGAATCTGCTCCAGCTACTTCTACTCATGTTGAAGGTACAACTCTGTCACACCCCGCTAAAGCGGAAACACGAGGCGTAACAGCTCCGATGCCACAGCACAAGATTATAAACATACCAACATTTACTCAACATTCAAATTACATTACATTTTTGAGAACATAATATCGTCATCGGTTACAAATTCCAAATCTTTTAAACATAAGATACGCTTAAAGCGAAAATAGTCTTGTTTCAAAATATGAGTACGCTGATAAGGCATCATGGAATTACCTTCTAGATTCCTGGAAAGCATAAAAAAAAAACAAGGTCAACTACAAGGAGTTGGTGAGTTCACAGGTTTTAAATATGCACAAATCATTTTTATATGCAAGTTAACATTCGTAGATCGTACGTAAAAACCAACTTCAATTCTTTGATTCATGAGTACCACAACTTAAATTTCTTTATGATAAGTGTATGCAAGACAAATTTTTACGTTGAGCCACTACTAAGCCGTCCCTGACCAATTACAACGCCCCCGATGGACTAACTCAGCGGTGGTTCATGCCACATGTTTAGCCATCTTCTCTAGTATAGTGCACCCCTGCTCGTCAGCATTAAGGTGGGCTTGTCACACCAAATAGCGCTACCCACTAATACTATAGGCCCGATTTTCTTCGAGTTAATAGTAGTGTCACGGGGTCTTAACATTAAAAACTCAACACATCAATTGCATACTTATCATATAGCTTATAATTCCAAATGCTTTTAACAAAGCCTTATAAATTGCCAATTCGCAATACTTTCAAACAATTCTCATGAATCTTTAAATACGCAACTTAAACATGCTTTCCACCCCAAAATCAATTAAAACGATAAAAGTGGGGCTGTGAATACTCACCTTGATGCAAGCAACGAGTGAAGCTTTACTTTAAACTTAATGAATTTTGTCACGCCTTAACTTTCCCTATATATGAGTTGCCATAAGAAACACATTAATACCCTATTCCGATGTCCAACCAATATGTCCAATTGTCCCATGAAATGCCATCAAATAAGTTTCTTAGTCCATAATTATTTTGTCTAAACAAAGTTCCATAATATAATAAGACATTACTTAAACTTGATAAAACAACTTTTCTGGATTCAGCACATGCTGTCCAGAAAGTTATCCGGTAATTTCAACACGGAAACTTAACTTCTCAAGAGAATTATTTAATCACAAATTTTGTGATGAAACTATGATATGTTTAGATTAAATCTGCATTTTTTTATAATTTTTGAATAACTTTTGGTACATCAAATAATTTTGGTAGAATAAAGTGTCACTGATTTTCGGATCAGTGACATACCTCCCTTGTAACAGACTTTTGAGGTATCAATTCTTGGAATTAGCTAGTGATCCATATATGGATGCAAACCTAACTCAAAATCCTAACATTTGGAAAAAGATTCACTTAATTTGGATGAGTAGTGAGGGAGTTATGGCCTCAACAAGATAGGTGTATGAATCTGTCTTCATTGGACAGATTGCACCATTTTCTTATAAAATCCATTTAAGTGCCCAAATCATCTCCAAATTCTATGTTTTTGGACTTTTTAGAAAGCTAACACTCTAAATTAAAGTTTAGAAGCAAAAACCCCAAATTTGGACATGTGGTTTGTGAGTTGTGCAAGCTAGAAGTAGAGTCCATTTTCTGGACAGATTATGAAATGATGCAAATACTATTTTAAACCAAAAATAATGATCATTAGACATGGTTTTTGATTATAAACCATGTCTTCACTCTTCAACACATGATAAAATAACACATGCATCATGGATTCATTGCAATCAAAATGCTCATCCAAATGCATGCATGAACACAACATAAGAAAATATGACATTAACATTATTGATAAGTTCTTAATCATGTGGAACTTGGAGAATTTCTTCATAAGAACATTTTTATACTAACACTTCATTGTATCAAGAGTCAAAAACTTATATTATATAAATATCAAAGGTAAACCATCTTATTAACAAATTTTCAACCACATGCAAGACAACATAAACACTAGATTAGTGGTTTAACACTATATAGAACTCTTTAATCATATGAGATTGAACAATCTCATCCGAAGAGTTTATTTATACATAAAATTGATATAAATGCATAAATTTCAATCCAACATTATTTAAAATTTTGTGGACCAAAAACCACATTTCATAAAATTATCATCTCTTTAACAAAATTTCAAAATAACACACATGGAAACCCTAGTTTCATTGGAAGATCATTAAATGGTTCATTAGCAAATATATAGATACTAATGCATCCCATTTTTCTTCCAAAACTTGGATTATACAACATTTACATAAAAGATATGAAATATACCACTTTTGATTATAAACTTGAAAAATGGAAGTGTTAAGTGATTACCTTTAACAAAGGGGATGAAGACTTGGATTCCAACTTCAAAATGGTGAAGGATTCTTGTTTGGATCTTTGATTCTTAGCAATGAGAGGAAAAAGAAGAAGAAGAAAAAATAAAATAAAAATGGTGATGGTGGTGGTGTTTTCGGCCGAAAAGAGAGAGAGGAGAGGGAGAGGAGGTGAGGAGTTGTTTTTGAAAAATGAAGAGTGTGTATTGGTTTTAATTTGGTTTTTAATTAAAGAAATAAATAATTAAAATAGGTATGATTAGGACAAGTGTCCTAGTGACTCACCAATACATAAAAAAAAAATTGAATTTTAATACCATTATTTGAATTACTAGCTCTAAACTATAAAATATCAGATATATTTGAGAACCGAAATACCCGATTCTCAATTTTTGTTAAATAAATGAAAATTTTGAAAATTTTGCAATGCAAGAGAAATTAAAATTCTGATTTTTATAATTTAAAAATTTTGGACTTTTATTCACTTATTTGGCATTTCTGGACAGTGACGGTCAGATGCGGAACTGTTCCGGGTTTTTAATGCAACTTCTAAATTTTTCGGGGAAACTTTTTATCTTAAAGGCTTTTAATAAAATTTAAAAAGTGACAAGACTTATAAATTACTCTGAGGGTGCTGACCTCATTAATCAAAATTTGACAGTTGTCACAGTCTCCCTTCCTTCAAAGAATTTCGTCTCGAAATTTATGACTGATATTTCTGAACAGGCTTTTCATCAAACAACTTAGGATACTTGCGCTTCATGAAGTCTTCTCTTTCCCAGGTATATTCAGGTCCATGACGTGAATTCCAACGGACCTTTATGATTGGAATTTTGCTGCGCCTAAGACGTTTAATTTCACGATCAAGAATTTCGATAGGTTCCTCTCTAAAACAAAGGCGTCCATCAACTTTTACTTCATCTGGGGACACAATCATTGCTTTGTCTATCAGACATTTCTTTAAATTTGACACATGAAAAGTGTCATGAATAGCACTTAACTCTTGAGGTAGACTCAGCTTATAGGCTACTGGTCCAATTCTGTCCAGAATCTCAAACGGGCCAATATATCTCGGACCTAGCTTACCTCTCTTCCCAAATCTGATCAATCCTTTCCATGGTGATAATTTCAAAAGAACTTTGTCACCTTTTTGGAATTCTAATGGTTTTCTGCGGTTATCCGCATAACTCTTTTGACGATCTCTTGCAGCTTTGAGTCTTTCCTTGATGATTGATATTTTATCGGTGGTTTCTTGTATAATGTCAGGCCCAATCAGTTGACTATCACCAATTTCTATCCAACTAAGTGGAGATCTACACTTGCGTCCATAGAGAGCTTCGTATGGCGCACATTGAATGCTGGTGTGATAGCTGTTATTGTAAGAGAATTCAACTAACGGCAGATGCTTATCCCAGCTTCCTCCAAAATCTATAGCACACGCGCGAAGCATATCTTCCAAGGTTTAAATGGTCCTTTCCGTTTGTCCGTCTGTCTGTGGATGATATGCAGTACTCAGATCCAACCTGGTACCCAGTGCTTTCTGAAATGCTTGCCAAAATCGTGAAGTGAAACGACTATCTCTATCAGAAATGATAGATAGGGGTACTCCATGCCGAGAGACAATTTCGTCTATGTACAACTGCGCCAACCTTTCTATTTTGAAGTCCTCTCTTATAGGGAGAAAATGCGCAGATTTCGTAAGTCGATCCACAATGACCCAAATTGCGTCGTTCCCTTTTCCAGTCCTGGGTAGTTTGGTGATGAAATCCATAGATACCTGATCCCATTTCCATTGTGGTATCTCAGGTTGTTGAAGTAGTCCAGAAGGCTTTTGATGCTCTGCCTTGACTTTAGCACAAGTCAAACATTTACTCACAAATTCAGCAATGTCTTTCTTCATTCCCGGCCACCAATAATATTCCTTCAATCCTTTGTACATTTTATCGGCTCCTGGGTGGACCGAATACCTTGCTCCGTGAGCTTCTTCCAAAATAATTAATCGCAGATCATCAACCTTTGGTATCCAAACTTTATTCTTGAAATAACGTACTCCATCTGATCGTGATTCAAACTCTTTTTCCAGGTTATGCAAAGCTTCACAACAAAGATTTTCTGTTTTCAAAGCTTTCTCTTGAGCTTCACGAACTTGTGTCTTAAGGCTTGATTGGACCAACATTCCCAAAGCTCGTGTCCTTATTGGTTTTACTCTTTCTTTCCTGCTTAATGCATCAGCTACCACATTAGCTTTACCAGGATGATACTTTATTTCGCATTCATAATCATTAAGTAGCTCAACCCATCTCCGTTGTCTCATGTTCAACATTTTCTGATCAAAAATATGTTGGAGACTTTTGTGATCAGTATAGATGGTACATTTAGTGCCATAAAGGTAATGCCTCCAAATTTTTAATGCGAACACTACTGCTCCCAATTCCAAGTCATGAGTGGTGTAGTTCTTTTCATGAACTTTAAGTTGTCTTGACGCATAAGCTATAACCTTATTCTTCTGCATTAATACACATCCTAAACCTTGATGTGATGCGTCACAATACACCACAAAGTCATCCGTACCTTCCGGTAACGCAAGAATTGGTGCGTCACATAACTTGTGCTTGAGTATTTGAAATGCTTCCTCCTGTTTTTCTTCCCAGATAAATTTCTTATCCTTCTGAGTCAGTGCTGTCAGCGGTTGAGCGATTTTTGAAAAAATCGCTATGAACCTTCGGTAGTAGCCTGCCAGACCAAGAAATTGACGAATTTCTGTTGGTGTCCTTGGGGTTTCCCATTTCTTGATGGCTTCAACTTTTGCCGGGTCAACATGAATTCCCTGTTCATTAACCACATGACCCAGAAAGTGAACCTCTCGAAGCCAAAATTCACATTTGGAAAACTTAGCATACAACTTTTGATCTTTGAGAAGTTCTAAGATCAACTTCAAATGTTTCTTATGATCTTCCTTTCTTCGCGAATAAATCAAAATGTCGTCTATGAAAACAATCACGAACTTGTCTAAATACGGCCGACAGACTCTATTCATCAAATCCATGAAAACTGCCGGTGCGTTCGTCAATCCAAAGGGCATAACTAGAAACTCATAATGTCCATAACGAGTTCTAAATGTCGTCTTATCAATATCCTCTTCACGAACTCTCATTTGATGATATCCAGATCGTAAGTCAATCTTTGAGAAGTACGTTGCGCCTTGCAGTTGATCAAACAGATCATCAATTCGAGGAAGTGGGTATCGATTCTTGAGGGTTAGCTTATTGAGTTCTCTGTAATCGATACACATTCTGAATGTTCCATCTTTCTTCTTAACAAAAAGAACTGGAGCTCCCCATGGCGAAGAACTGGGTCTGATGAATCCTTTGTCAAGCAGCTCTTGGAGTTGTTCAGACAGTTCTTGCATTTCGGATGGCGCCAAACGGTATGGTGACTTGGCCACTGGTGCAGCTCCTGGAATTAAATCAATACGGAATTCGACTTGTCTCGGTGGAGGTAACCCAGGTAGATCTTCAGGAAATACTTCGGGAAAGTCTCGAACCACAGGAATATCTTGTAAGCACTTCTCCTTGATCTCTTTGTTGACTACATGAGCTAAATACGCAACATATTCCTTCCTTATATACTTCTGCATCTTCATGCAGGATACTATTCTTAACTTCCTTTTGGATTTTTCTCCGTGTACTATAAGTACTTCTCCTTGAGGTAACGGAATTCGAAGAGTCTTTTCGGAGCAACATATTTCCGCTTGGTTATTAGACAACCAGTCCATGCCCACAACTACGTCAAAGCTTCCTAACTTTATTGGAATTAGATCTATCTTAAATTCCTTTTCAGCTAGACTTAGGGTACAATTCGAAAATACATTTTCAACCCTAATCTCTTGTCCGTTAGCGAACTCGATGACATAAATTTCTTTTAGCTTTTGGGGCATTTGATTAATTTTTGATCTAAAACTTAATGACACAAAGCTTCTATCTGCTCCGGAATCAAATAATACAGATGCACGATGATTATTTAAGAGAAACGTACCTGTGATCACATCCGGATCTCGTCTCGCTTCTTCCGCTCCAATTTCAAATACTCGGCCTCGTGCTTGACCTTTTTGATTCCTCTGGTTTGTCGGTCGAGTCCGATTTGCGTTCATCCTTCTGACAAACTTAGGACAGGCATTCCTAAAGTGATCCTGACTCCCACATTCAAAACAAGCTCGCTTTCCCCCATACTTACAATCTTTCGCATAATGACCTCCTTTGTTACATTTGAGACAAATAACACAATTTCCGAAATGTCGATTGTTGCACTTATCGCATCTCGGGTATACATCCTTTCCTTTATCAGCTGTTTGAGTTTGAATTCCATAATTACCCATCGTTCTCTGTTCCTTCCCCCTTCTTCTGTCAAACGGTCTCCTTGAAGTTTCCTCGACCTTCCTTTTTCCTTTGACTTTATCGTGAATGAAAAGTCCCGACCGATTAGCATTATTGGTGAGCTTGGTTGCTAGACTTACCGCCTCCTGAATGGTTTTTGGATTACCCGAGGTCACATCACCTCGGATTTCTGGAGCTAAACCCCAGACATATCGGTCTACCCGATTTTCCTCTGGCGTAACCAGATGTGGCACCATCTTCGCCAGCTCATGAAATCGTGCCGTGTACGCACGCTTCAATGTCATTTCCTTTCATTTCATGCTCCCATAATTCTGCTTGCAGTTTCTGCATTTCACTTCTTGAACAATATTCTTCCCTAAGCATTTCCTTAAACTCCTCCCAAGTGAGTTTGTTAGCCGCTTCTCTTCCTCTAGGCTGCACTTGAGTGTTCCACCACGTCAGTGCTCTCCCTTGTAGTAAGCAAGCTGCGAATTCTACCTTATTTGCTTCCGAACATTTACTTATGTGAAGGACGGATTCCATTCCTTCAATCCAAGATAATAATCCAACCGCTCCTTCAGTACCGTGAAATTCTTTTGGATTACAAGACCTAAAAGTCTTATAGGTACATTCTTTTTCTATATTTGCACCGACTCCTGGTTGATTAGGCTGGTTAGCAATTAAACCCGCTGCTATCTGACTGACTATGTTAGGAAGTGAAGCTAAGATTTGCTCGGATACGAGTCGTGCAATCTCAGGATCTTCTCTCCTTGGCGGCATAATTCTATTGCACAATTAATTTTAAAGCCACGTCAATAATTAATTCCAAATTCTTATTTCCCTTATTTCTACCCCTTAATCTTAATACAATATAATTTGTATTTGCTTGATAATACATCTAATATATCAAAAATCAACCTTATGGAACTGAAATTCACAATTTTTAAACATACATAAACAATATAACATAAACATATTCATTATCATTACAAAACTACGCCATACATTCAATCATTCATCCAAAAATAATAGTCAAGCTATTTAATAATGTACTAATATGACGGGTTACACATCTTCAAAAGAAAGTTAGTTAACCAAATATCCATAAGTAAACCACGCTACTAATGTCCGAGAAATGACACCATCATCCACGCTATCACAACCACTAAAAGTCCCATCACCACCGATAAGCAAGTGTGCAACCATGCTACTATCGCTCTAGTTTCCACCAGTTCCCTCATAATTCCCCTCGTAGTTTGATCGCCCGCATTCATCATTGATATAAGTCCATTTAGAATCTGATCACTTGAATTCATTATCATCATGAGTGCATCTATGGAATGCTCATGATGGTCTACTTCCATTCTAACTCTCTCCACTTCCCGGGCCATACCCGAAACCCAGTAGTTTTCTAATGTTGTCATACCGGCTGGTTGAGACATTGGTATATCAACACATGGCGGTGGCGATACCCTACGACTCCTAAGTCGAGAAGGCCCCGCCTCGTCCCTACGTGGAACGGGTGTACTCTCTCGCTCGAAAGTGGCGGGTGAAGTCGGCTCCAAAGTGGGGGTGACCGATCTCTCCGGTGATCGATCAGAATCAGAATATTCGTGCTCAGATGGATCATAATCGTCAAGCGACTGATCTTGGTGCGATGGTGATCGAGACATGATGACTGCGATAATTAATAAAGTTTAATTGTCAATCATGCTACAATTTTTATTAATAATCAAAAGTACCATGCAAACTCACATAACAATCATGCTTCTCATTTTTGTATCAAAAAGTTTCTGTTTTTAGTAATTCCTAGTATAGCCAATCCATGTCCCCTTTATACACACTTAAATGAAACAAAGGTGATCAAGCTTTGTTTAAGTTAAAATATGATAATGTGAAACACATTTTAGTTATACTACAGCGTACCTTAATTTTGAAAACTTTATTTGCAAAAGGTTATAGTGTGTGGTTTTTAAAATAAAACCGGTATTCCCTATAACCTATGGCTCTGATACCAAATCTGTCACACCCCGCTAAAGCGGAAACACGAGGCGTAACAGCTCCGATGCCACAGCACAAGATTATAAACATACCAACATTTACTCAACATTCAAATTACATTACATTTTTTAGAACATAATATCGTCATCGTTTACAAATTCCAAATCTTTTAAACATAAGATACGCTTAAAGCGAAAATAGTCTTGTTTCAAAATATGAGTACGCTGATAAGGCATCATGGAATTACCTTCTAGATTCCTGGAAAGCATAAAAAAAAAACAAGGTCAACTACAAGGAGTTGGTGAGTTCACAGGTTTTAAATATGCACAAATCATTTTTATATGCAAGTTAACATTCGTAGATCGTACGTAAAAACCAACTTCAATTCTTTGATTCATGAGTACCACAACTTAAATTTCTTTATGATAAGTGTATGCAAGACAAATTTTTACGTTGAGCCACTACTAAGCCGTCCCTGACCAATTACAACGCCCCCGATGGACTAACTCAGCGGTGGTTCATGCCACATGTTTAGCCATCTTCTCTAGTTTAGTGCACCCCTGCTCGTCAGCATTAAGGTGGGCTTGTCACACCAAATAGCGCTACCCACTAATACTATAGGCCCGATTTTCTTCGAGTTAATAGTAGTGTCACGGGGTCTTAACATTAAAAACTCAACACATCAATTGCATACTTATCATATAGCTTATAATTCCAAATGCTTTTAACAAAGCCTTATAAATTGCCAATTCGCAATACTTTCAAACAATTCTCATGAATCTTTAAATACGCAACTTAAACATGCTTTCCACCCCAAAATCAATTAAAACGATAAAAGTGGGGCTGTGAATACTCACCTTGATGCAAACAACGAGTGAAGCTTTACTTTAAACTTAATGAATTTTGTCACGCCTTAACTTTCCCTATATAAGAGTTGCCATAAGAAACACATTAATACCCTATTCCGATGTCCAACCAATATGTCCAATTGTCCCATGAAATGCCATCAAATAAGTTTCTTAGTCCATAATTATTTTGTCTAAACAAAGTTCCATAATATAATAAGACATTACTTAAACTTGATAAAACAACTTTTCTGGATTCAGCACATGCTGTCCAGAAAGTTATCCGGTAATTTCAACACGGAAACTTAACTTCTCAAGAGAATTATTTAATCACAAATTTTGTGATGAAACTATGATATGTTTAGATTAAATCTGCATTTTTTTATAATTTTTGAATAACTTTTGGTACATCAAATAATTTTGGTAGAATAAAGTGTCACTGATTTTCGGATCAGTGACATACCTCCCTTGTAACAGACTTTTGAGGTATCAATTCTTGGAATTAGCTAGTGATCCATATATGGATGCAAACCTAACTCAAAATCCTAACATTTGGAAAAAGATTCACTTAATTTGGATGAGTAGTGAGGGAGTTATGGCCTCAACAAGATAGGTGTATGAATCTGTCTTCATTGGACAGATTGTACCATTTTCTTATAAAATCCATTTAAGTGCCCAAATCATCTCCAAATTCTATGTTTTTGGACTTTTTAGAAAGCTAACACTCTAAATTAAAGTTTAGAAGCAAAAACCCCAAATTTGGACATGTGGTTTGTGAGTTGTGCAAGCTAGAAGTAGAGTCCATTTTCTGGACAGATTATGAAATGATGCAAATACTATTTTAAACCAAAAATAATGATCATTAGACATGGTTTTTGATTATAAACCATGTCTTCACTCTTCAACACATGATAAAATAACACATGCATCATGGATTCATTGCAATCAAAATGCTCATCCAAATGCATGCATGAACACAACATAAGAAAATATGACATTAACATTATTGATAAGTTCTTAATCATGTGGAACTTGGAGAATTTCTTCATAAGAACATTTTTATACTAACACTTCATTGTATCAAGAGTCAAAAACTTATATTATATAAATATCAAAGGTAAACCATCTTATTAACAAATTTTCAACCACATGCAAGACAACATAAACACTAGATTAGTGGTTTAACACTATATAGAACTCTTTAATCATATGAGATTGAACAATCTCATCCGAAGAGTTTATTTATACATAAAATTGATATAAATGCATAAATTTCAATCCAACATTATTTAAAATTTTGTGGACCAAAAACCACATTTCATAAAATTATCATCTCTTTAACAAAATTTCAAAATAACACACATGGAAACCCTAGTTTCATTGGAAGATCATTAAATGGTTCATTAGCAAATATATAGATACTAATGCATCCCATTTTTCTTCCAAAACTTGGATTATACAACATTTACATAAAAGATATGAAATATACCACTTTTGATTATAAACTTGAAAAATGGAAGTGTTAAGTGATTACCTTTAACAAAGGGGATGAAGACTTGGATTCCAACTTCAAAATGGTGAAGGATTCTTGTTTGGATCTTTGATTCTTAGCAATGAGAGGAAAAAGAAGAAGAAGAAAAAATAAAATAAAAATGGTGATGGTGGTGGTGTTTTCGGCCGAAAAGAGAGAGAGGAGAGGGAGAGGAGGTGAGGAGTTGTTTTTGAAAAATGAAGAGTGTGTATTGGTTTTAATTTGGTTTTTAATTAAAGAAATAAATAATTAAAATAGGTATGATTAGGACAAGTGTCCTAGTGACTCACCAATACATAAAAAAAAAATTGAATTTTAATACCATTATTTGAATTACTAGCTCTAAACTATAAAATATCAGATATATTTGAGAACCGAAATACCCGATTCTCAATTTTTGTTAAATAAATGAAAATTTTGAAAATTTTGCAATGCAAGAGAAATTAAAATTCTGATTTTTATAATTTAAAAATTTTGGACTTTTATTCACTTATTTGGCATTTCTGGACAGTGACGGTCAGATGCGGAACTGTTCCGGGTTTTTAATGCAACTTCTAAATTTTTCGGGGAAACTTTTTATCTTAAAGGCTTTTAATAAAATTTAAAAAGTGACAAGACTTATAAATTACTCTGAGGGTGCTGACCTCATTAATCAAAATTTGACAGTTGTCACAAACTCTGACTACCACTGCTCCTTCAAGCACATTTGAAGTTGGTCAGTCATCCAGAGCACAAGCTGATGTTCCTCCTTCTGAACCTGTGATTCCACCGTCTATCCTAGAAGAAGGACCAGCTTCGTCTAGACAGCAGAGACAAAGAAGTTTGCAACTACGGCATTTGTCTTCAAGGCTAAGATCTGCTTTTCTAGAAAACTCTCAGAGAAATATTTTTGTTTCTAGAAAAAGATAAATTAATATTCATGCAATTCTTGGGGTTGAAAAGGAGTCTGCTGATTATCAGTATGAATACTTAATGTTAATCAAGTGCCAGCGCCGTGGAAAGAATCTCGTTTCTTCTCCGCATCTGATTGTCCGAGTTATCAGCGTCACAATAAATAACTTTGTCAATATTTGGTATCCGGATTTTAAAGTGGAAAGAAGAGATTGCAAGCTTTATACTTTCTCGGAGGCAGATTTTAATGATCTATCTATTGATGACATTGAATTTCTGTATAATCATTTCAGGGATCTTTATCATAGAACACAAGATGTCTCTCAAGGACTGTTTGTGAAAGGTTTATTCGGCGCCAAATCAGATTCTATAGAGTGTTTGATTTTCAAATGGATGCTGAAAGCTTTCAGCCAGTGGTTAATCTTCTATGGCCCAATCGTAGCTTGCAGAACTTAGACTCTTATCCTCTATTCACCATTCTTCAAGATCCATTTGGAGTTATCTACAGGAATGGTTCAAGTCAAAACTGCTTCCTCAGATTTGAAGAGATAAGTCATTACTCTGATGGAACCTTGAAGGTGATCAAGCTACAGTTGGAGCAACGTTTAAAAGCTGTTGAAAGAAGATTTTTGGAGACAAGAAGAAATGCATTCCAGCTTGACAATGATGAAATTCGACTTCTCAAGAAGACATTTAATATTATTGGTGAGAAGTTGATTTTCCGCTCAACTCTAAGACGCCTAGAAGTGTTGCTTGGACTGAATAGACTTCGTCAAAGAGAAGAGCGTCATTGATTACTAAGGGGGAGATTGTTAGGTCTATTTTGAATAGTAATCAATGTATTTATTATCTGTGGTCTAAACAGGGTGAGCTTATCTGTTCTGTTTAGGCCTTGGGGTATTTAAGTCCCCTTGGTGCCTTTGTTTTGTAACTTTGGAAGCTCATTTGAATATCAGTTTTACATTTTGGCGTACTCTCTCTCTACTTTCTCTCTCTAAGAATTAGAGATTTTGGGAATCTCAATCTACAAAAGCAGAGAAAGAGTTTTGATTACACCATGCCAGTTCCTCAAGTATTACTCTCTTATGCCAATCCAAAATTCAAGTATGTAGTAGCGTATAGAGAGTCTATGGGACTACCAGAACCGGTAATCCTTACCCATGACTCAATCCCTAGGCGAGCGGAGTCGTTGAGGGTTTCTGAAACCACGGGGGTTCAGGAGCGGGGAGAGACGAGAGAAAATTCTGAGAGGGGAACAGGTGGGGTTCAGAATATTATACCTGAAGATGTGAGGACCTCGACACAAGATGCCACACATCTAGAGGTTCACACATTCAAACCTGAAAGGACTATAATTCGTCAATCTAGTCCTCAGGAAAGCTGATGAAGGTATGAATACTGATACTGAGTCGGATAGGCATTCAAGTTCTTCAGAGCATGTTCATTCAGCTACTTCGGATCATCAAGCTGAAGATACTATTTTTCATGAAGCTGACATTGACAATGAGAATCTCCAGCAAAGTTTCGGATTTTTAGATGATGTTTCTTTACATCATGAGGACATGGCTTTTGATACTGCTGATATGGAGATTGCTCAGGTAGTGGGAGATATAAGGAGATCAGAGGGAGATATAGTTGAAAATATTTAAAGTGTGAGACTGAGAGAGGTTGAAGCAAAAGAACATGGTGAGCGTAAGTGTCATCTAACCTACCAATCCAGACGGGTAACCACATCTCGTGCTCCATTGCATGTGTTACAATCGGAAGTACAAGACATAAGTCGCCCACGTATGCAATTTCACACCATAGCCACCCATTATACTGCTTCTCAACAGGCTGTAGTCTCATATTTACACGGGGAATTAGCATAAACTCTATCTGCCTTTCACTCGGAAATGGCAGGTATTGAAACAAGAGCTCAGCTTCCCTCGAGCTCGACTTCTTTAAGTGCACATTTGAGTCTAGAACCAATTGCAACATCATTCATTCCTAGGACACTACCAATTACTTCTTCTACCACCGGTCGTCTAAGTGACCCGGTCGGAACACCTGTAGTAGATCCGCAGTCCGGACTACGAGGATCAGGTGGAAGTCCTGTCATCGACACATCTTTGCCACCGATGAACACAGGCCACACTGTTGGATCCTCAACAGTTGTGCAACGGGAATTCTAAGTGAATCTGGTGTTAGTTTACCTGACTTCGTGTCTAAGGAGTATCTCGACGGCGCCTTAAAGGCTGTTGAAAACCGTATCACTGATCGCTTAACAACGAATTTTCAGGAGGAGATAGCGACAGTAAAGAGTTTGTTAAAGGGAAAAGGCCCAGCCGTGGAAGAACCTGTTCAGCCACCTCCACCACCACCTGTTCAGCAAGATGATTTATCCGTGGAGGAGCTGAAGTCACTCTTATATGCCAAATTGCTTTCTCAAGTACCCGCTGAGGCTTCAGATGTTGATTTACTTGGTTTGCTCAGAACTCAACAACCCTATGCTCAACCTGAAACAGTTTCTATCACTGAGTTTCAACCTTTCAAATCAGAGATGATTCAACATATTCAAGAATTAACTAGAGATGTTCAAGATTCGTGCAAAACTCAAGCAGGCTCTCGGAAAGGACATGATCATGATTCGGATCATGATCATGAGGGGGTGATAACTAAGAGACAAAGAGCTGTTGCATAATCTGAACATGTTGCTGGCGGTTCAGAAAAGGGTGAAGATACATAGATTGTTGATTTAGTTGGTGAAGATCAGATGGAGTTTGGTGAAAATCATGGTAAAGAGCTGATTTTATATGTGAATGAAGATGTTGAACCATTGGTTGAAAAGCCTGTGGTTGCTACAAAGGAGGAGATAATCAGACTCACAGGATTGGAAGAGATATATGTTATTGATCTGTCATCTGATGATGAAGCATCCTATGGTGAGAAGTATGAAAGGTTTTGGAAAATTAAAGTAGAAGAGAGGGATGTATATGAAGGAGAAGCTAGCATTCTGGATATTCTAGCGTGCTCTCAAGAGGATATTCATCTGGGTCATGTGAACAATGAATTTCCAGAAACCAATGTACAACAACCTCCCAACTAATCAACAATCAAACTTACCCTATCTAACCAAACTACCCAACCTACCCAAGTTGAACCTATCCAATCTGTTCAAGTTACCTAACCAATCTCAACTCAACCTATTCCTTCTAGCCAACCTATTTCACCTATCCAAACCAGATTACCTAGCCCTCAAAGATTTTCAAGCCCAATTCACGAAGAACCACCCAGACCTGAAAACAAACCAGAAGTGCAAACTGAACTTGAACCTGAACCTTTCTTTCCTTCAAACCCTGTTGAAACCCAAGCCGGTCCTTCAAACCAACCATTCTTACCTCATGTTCTTACTGATGCTCAAGTAAGACAGCTGAGAAACCGATTGAGGCAACCATTCTTGGAGGAGGATATGAGAGATATATTTGTTCACAGGATCAGGGAGATGGACAAATTTAAAGTCTTGGGTGTAGCAGATCAACATCCAGATTATCAAGAAGAATTTGCAAGGATGATGAGTTGGGCTAGACAAAGGGAAAGTATTGTGAGTAACAAGTCAGGGATTGTTTCTTTAAAACTTGTGAGACTTGTTTCGTTTGTTCGCATATGGTATCCGGTGTTTCATGTTCAGAGAAGAGATATGTCAGAATGTGTGTTTTCAGAAGTTGATTCTTGTTACCTGAATGTAGATGATATCGAGAATCTCTATCATCTCTTTCGAAATATGACTGTAAGGAATGACAATATTTTGGTGGCTTTGGATGCAGTTAAGAGATTCATGAGAAGGCAAGTGAACTACACATACTGTTATGACTTCCAGCTTGGAATTAAAACAAACCAAAAGAAGATCAACATGATAAAGCCTAATCTAAGTCTGGAGAATATTGATGAGTATAGTTTGTTCACTGTGCTTGAGAAACCTGAACTTGGTGTGGTATACAAGAATTCTGAGAACAAGAAAAGGTTCTTCATATTGTCATAAATCGCCAAGTTTTCAGATGGAACTTTAAGGATGATTAAGCTGCAGTTGGAGAGAAAGCTTAAAGAAAGTAAAGAAAAGAGGAAGCAAGGTGAGAAAGGTATGCCAAAGAAACTCAGACTCAACACTGAAAGAATAGTTGATGCTCTTTATGATAGATTTAACTTCAGACGCGGCATCAGAAACTTTGAGTATTTGCTGGGAATTCGTCAAGGAAGGTTAACACGTTGGGGACGACCAATTGTTTATAATTGATCTAAAAGGGGGATATTGTTACTGTATTTTGTTTAGATCAATGTATCTTTGACTTTATGTTTTGAGTGAACTTTGTAGTGAGGTTTAAATGTAATGTTGCTTGAGAGAAAGTTAAGTGTATAAATAGTAAGTATTGGAGTGAAGCTTGTAACGAATGTCATTGTACGCATCACATTGGAATTAATCAGACATATGACTTTCTCTCTCTACACTCTCTCTCTCTACATTCTTGATATGATTTGTTGTAAACTGATACTATTAGCTTGAATTGGACATAATCATGGGGGCAGAGGGGAAACTGTGGAGGTTGAAATGAAGGACATAACAGGGCTCTCTAGCTCTGGTGATGAAGAGGATGAAGAGAAGAAGAGAAAATCGAAGGAGGAGACGGTAGAAAAAGATGCCTTAGGCATACAACCCAAACCAACTCCCTGTGCAACCCACATTTCGACCTCTGCAGTTCTAGTACAACAAAGTATTGAAACAAGAGGGCACAGTCCGAACCCTAACCCTACCAACTGGACAGAGGATATTCCTTCATCCTCTGTACCACTCTTAACTGGGGAAACCAAATCTGCCTCATCCTCTCAAAAGGATGAAGGTGCAGATATAAGTGTCCTTTTACCCCAGGACACGACACCACCACACAGAGGCATTTGTTGCCTCTGTCACACACACGAGTGACCACCAAACTGCTTCAGAGTTGGCAGTGAGAGTGCACGATACTTCTGCGGATCTAGAACATCGACAGACTTTAATCGACAGAACCCTTGAGAGAGTCTCTGAACCCTATCCCAAGAAGTTTGTCTACATAACTTCTATAGATGATTCCTTTGTGGAACATCGAAGATTAGAAGGAAATCCTCCAGAGCTCATCATACCTACAGACTTTGAAGGTGCCAAAGACTCCTTGGATAAATCTGGATCATGTGTTGATCCAGAGGTTACCCCGGGCACTTACGTCACAAAGGAGGAGTTTAAAGCCTTTGTCGACCAAGTGTGCGAAAAATTGATGACTTGGCTGATAATATCCCTAATATTCCTTTCAAGACTATCCTTGGTATTAGCGACGACTGCAAAACCTCGAGCAACGTATCCTTCACAACTGCTCTGGAAGTATCAAAGCCGTCGAAGCTCAGACAGAAGCTCTGAAGGCTCTCCAACAAATATCTAATCAGAATTCCCTCGACATAAAAAGTTTATTAGAGGCTTCATCTTCACATGCCACCAAAACTGACTTCAACAACTGTGCCCAATCCATCAATAACCAAATAGACGCCATGAAGACTCTTGGGGATATCTGCATGGAAGAAATGGGAAAGTTTGCAGCCATAGTCATTGTATCGGGGGTGGATGATTTAACCAAATTGAAAGTGGAGATAAAGGACATGACTCGCAGTGTCATGGTCCATGTTCAGCAAAAAGCCTCAACCTCTGCAACTCCACCACCTCCCTCTGCCACCAACACATCCGACCTGGCCACAAAAGAAGAATTACAAGCCATGGGCTGGATGCTTATGAGGACCCTGAACCTTATGGGAAAATATAACACCAAAGAAGGGAAGGCAGTGGCAGAGGATCTAAAGAAAACGGTCGCGACAATCAAGTTCAAGTCCGACTATGAAGTAAACAAACTTGGCCTTGCTGTAGAGGACGTGATGACCAAAATCATGAAGCATAATGACACACACCTCAGCAGAAGGAAGAGAAAGGCACTTGCGTCTTGCAAGGCAGAGGCAGCGCAAAAGAGGGCCAACCATGATGATCAGGACCCAGATGCATCTGGCCCTGGACATCATGAGGGGAGAAGGCCAAATTGATAATCATAGGCTCTGCCCCTATAGTTGTTGCTCCCCTACAAGCCCTACCTCTACACAAAACCTCAGAGGCACACAACACTCAGAGTCTCAATTCATGTGCCTCTGAGGAATTACACAAAGGAGCTACTTTTGTTAAAGGTACTACTTATGCAGAACCTTAGAAGGGAAAGGTGAGCGTTGGCTCTGAGGAAATAGCAGAAGGACTTGCAAGATTCGTAGAATCTTCCAGTCCTGAGTTGGCCGACTGCACCGATCCCCAAAGTTCAATTTCAGTCTCTCGATCCAGTGAATACCTCAGAGATAACAGAGACCCACCCACAGAGCCCTGTAAAGAAACCCTCTGAGCCAAAGAAGACAAATCCCTCAGAGCATAAAGAACAAGAGGACAGGGTAAAACAAATTGTCCAATCGATGGATGCCATGAGGAATCCCATCCCAAGACCTCCACCGAAAGAACTCAAATTCCACGAGAACATTTACACCTACCTCTATAGCGCAGAGCCCGAGGCCGTCTTCATGGCACCCAATCTACATCCTTTAATAAAAGAAGACATCAGAAGACGTTTTGAGCAAACTGTCCAAGAAAAGGATGAGGTGTTTTCTACAGAGGACATAAAAACTGTGATGAGGATCTCTCTGCACTCCTTCGCTAACAAGTCCATAATGTATACCAAGTACTTAGTCGGGAGAAAGAATGGGCGGCAGTATACCTTCATAGATGTTGATCTGAAGAACCTCTGCGCTTATGACGTTCCTCAACTACATGCCTTCACTGAACAAAGACTTGAAAAGAGGAAGGAGTATATGATAGCAATTGGATGGATAAAAGAGGTCATGTGCGAACACGTGAAGTATCATAGCAAAATGGACTTTGAGGTGGTTCTACAAATCGGAGTCGAAAAGCTATCGATCACTAAACCAAATGACCAATTCCCCGAAATCGAAGATGTTCCTTCAAATTCTCTAATCACAGAGCCTGAGTTCGGTTTATTTATAGAGACGATGATGGGCTAAAGAAGATGTTCAGGCCAAATCAAAGTCATAAGTATTCGATCAACACTCTGCTAAAGATCAAGTACCCGATTCTAAGGAAAAGGGGTTCAAAGACTGTGCAAAAGGGGCCTGCAGAGAGAATGATCCAAGAGATAGATGCTCAGATCAAGTACAGGGAGCGCATTCTGTCGATGAAGAAGACCCATGCTAAAAGCTTCATGTTAAGTCCTATTTCAAGTTCTAATCAATCACAAACAATCAAGATGAGAAATCATATGTCATTGATATTCAAATCTCACATATTACAAGCTTTCTCTCTTCCTCACTCTACTTTCTCACTCTAGAATGGTATTCTCTAATCTACTCTTCTATCATACGTTCACTCTCAATTACAATGACTTACCCGCTTACAAAGTCAACAAAGACTATTTATACCTACAACTAATTACAAAAGAAACAAACACAATACAAGACACTTTGACTTTTATTACAAAATAACTTTGACTTTTAATGAGAGTTGACTTTCAGCCTTGACTTCTTGAATCTTTGACCTTCAGCATTCTTGATCTTGTATCCAACCAATTTCTGCTCTAACAATCTCCCCCTTTGGATTCAAGATCATCACAAAAAGATTTAGCAAAACAATCTCCCCTTTTAATTGCATTGAAGAACTTTAAATCTCCCTTTAAGCTCAAACTGAGTACAATCATCCTCTTTTGGTTGATCTTTAACTTTAATCTCCCAAGGTCTATCTTCAAGAAATACCAACAATCTCTTCCAAGGATGGTAGAAACATTCTTTAATAAACTTCTCAAAATTGTCTCAAACCACTTTCAGTCTTCAGAAAGAAATTATCTTCAGATTTAGCTAGGATAGCTTCAGCAAATAATCTTCAAATAAAATTTCAGTGAAATCAGCACATCTTCAAAATTTCTTTATACAAACTTCCAAACTCTCAATCTTTGAACTTTATCTTCTTCAGATCTTTAACTTTGAAAATTTCTGACACTGACATTTCTTTAAATCATCTCCCCCTTTTTGATGAATATAACATCAAAACTTCTCCAAAAAATGTCTTTAACCATTCTGATCTGTCCAAGAGCATCTGATTCGTTGCCAATTCGAAGAATGTATTCATCCAGATCTTTGCAAATCTAGACAAAATATTCGTGTAACACCTGAATCAACAAATGAATCAGTTAATATGCCTGTCAGAAACACAAAGTCACTGTGTGTAACGAATACACATTGTAAAGGAGCTTTTTGATGTTCACTCCCCCAGGGCTTCCATCCAATCATCGAAACACCACAAAGGAAATTTCTATGAATGTTATTGTCGGTCCAACAATACTAATATCAAGTTCTTAGAAACAACAACAATTAGATTACCAACCTGTATTGATTATAACAAATGAGTTACAAGGTTGATCGATTAAGGCTTGGATTTGTGTTCTCTGTTTTTCTCTCAAATACACCTTTAAGTGTGTGTTTGTATGTGTTAAATGTGATCTGATCTGTTAGAGAGATTGAGAGATATCACAAATCTACCAAGTGTGTCTAACACACTACCTTAGATAATATCTAGATATTAGATCTAGATATTATTTTCTAATATAAAGTAAACTAGAAACTAACTAAGTAACTTTATCTAACTATTACCATACTATAACTTAGATATTTAAACTAAGTTAACTTAATATAATAAACAAATACATTGATTACTTTGACATTTATTACAAACTACATAGACTTTAATATCGAGAGTCGACGTTCCGGCTTTAGCTTCAGATTGCGATCTCCCCCTTTTGGATCAAGATCATTACGAAAATGATTTTAGCAATTCAGTCTTCTTGTTCAGCTCAGAAGATGCAATCTCTTTCTCTAGCTCTGAAATCAACATGTCATTAATCTAATAATCTGCCCCTTTGATGAGTGGACGTGATTCTTGAAACATGTGATCTTTGCCATTTCTTGTGTAGTCATTCTCCCCCTTTTTGATGTTAAGTGAAACGACTTCATCAAAATTATTTGTAAGAAATGTCTATTTTGCAGTTAGAGCCCCCGATCCGTCAATTCAAAAGATATTCATCCAGATATTTTCAAATCCAGACAAAATAGTCGTGTAACACCTGAATCAACTAATGAATCAGTTCACATGCCTGTCAGTAACACTAAGTCACTGTGTGTAACTAATACACATTGGAAAGGAGTTGTTTGATGTTGACTCCCCCAGGGCTTCCATTTAATCATCGAAACACCACAAAGGTTATTTCTATAAACGTTATGACAAAGAAACTAATTCCTTGTGTGTTCGTGCTTGTGTTAAAAAGAATTAAGCACAGATGATTGCTTATAAGGCTCAAAATTGTGTAAACCACTAAGACAACAGTAAGTTAAACACAGACTCAATGTGCATGATTGAAGTGCGAAGGTGGGGCAAACTTCCTTCTTTTCAATATCCAGATTTTCCAAATGAAAATCAGATAGCAAATGTGTTGCATACCCTTTGAAAATGTGAAACATTTTCTTGTAGAGAAGAAAATGAGTAGATGGTGAGGTTTGATCAAGAGTTGGCATGGGTTAGTTGTCTATTTCAATAATGATCACCAAAGAATTGTGAATCACTAGAATGGTGGCTACCCGACTCAGAAAAAGTTGGTTCAGAGTTGTGATATTCTTTTAACTCTGTTCTCACACGCTCTTTCTTTTAAACATTTTGCTTTCTCTAATCACACTCATTTCTTTTCGACTTCTCACACTCAATCACTAAGGATTAACTTCTTGGGTAGAAATCACTGGTTAGGGTGATTCCATAGAAGTTGTGTTAATTCCTAGCACAATGATTCCTTGTTTTCCTATGATGCCCGTGAAGCTTAGATTGGTTTAACTTAACAGTTAAAGCACAATTTAGATCATGAAAACATTTAAAATACACTCCCAAAATATAAAATATGATGAAAAATCAGGAAGTGTTTTGAACATTAAAAACAATGTTTTCCAATGATTGAAAGTTGTCCTTCTTTCAACCATATATGAGATGAAGATAAAGGATTGTACCTTTACGTATGATCTTACATCTCATGAAGCTAAGCTTTAAGTCATAGACATATGAACTTGTAAGCTTCTTTCAAAAATTCTGCAAAAGTCTTTTGTCAAGTGAAAGTAAAATTTATTCACTTAAATTGAAAAGACAAAAAGCAGTAAAACTTTTAATGTACGAGTTCTGATCAGAAACAATCAGAAGTCATATCCGAACTCCTTGACTTGAAGAGCTCCCCCTAAATTCTTTCATTACAAAAAAAAAAAATTGGCATTAAAAGGTACATGCAAAATTTTATGAGCTCCCCCTCGAGGTAATATTGACCACTTGTCAATTTATTCTCATTCTCCCCCTTGGATCATGAACATCAGATAGAAGTGCAGATATCAATCAGAGTTAAGAATGAAGAAATGATGAAAAAGTATACAATTTAGAAAACTTTTATAGGTAACTACCGATTAAATCTTAAGATTTAGCATACCAAGCTTAGAGACAAGAAAGTTAAACCTCTTTTCGTCTAAGGGTTTGGTGAACAAATCGGCAAGCTGATAATCAGTTTTTACAATGAAAAGTTCAATTGTTCCTTTTTCAACATGATCTTTAATAAAGTGATACCTGACGTCTATGTTCTTTGTCTTGGTGTGTTGAACAGGATTCGCTGATATTGCAATGGCGCTCTTGGAGTCACAGTATATCGGGATTTTGTTGAAGTGGAAACCGTAGTCGCATAATTGAGTTCGCATCCATAAGACCTGAGAACAGAAGCTAGCAGCAGCTACATATTCTGCTTCGGCCGTGGACGTTGAAACACAAAGTTGCTTCTTCGATGCCCAACTTACGAGTTTGTCACCGAGGAACTGTACATGTCCCGACGTGCTCTTCCTGTCTAACATACAACCTGCATGATCTGCGTCTGTGTAGGCTGTTAGTTCAAAACTAGTATCTTTAGGATACCACAGACCAAGATCTGCAGTGCCCTTCAGATACCTAAAAATGCGCTTCACAGCAGACAAGTGGATTTCTTTAGGATTGGCCTGATATCGTGCACATAAGCATATTGAAAACATTATATCTGGCCAACTAGAAGTAAGTTACATTAAAGAACCTATCATCCCTCGAAAAGTCCTAACATCAACAGCCTTTCCCGAAGGATCGGTGCCAATCTTAGTACCTGGTGCCATTGGGGTACCAATCGGTTTTGAATTTTCCATTTGGAACTTCCGAAGAATATCCCTAATGTATTTTGATTGATTGATAAAAATACCCGATGAAAATTGTTTTACTTGTAAACCGAGAAAGAAATTCATCTCTCCCATCAAATTCATCTGAAATCTAGACACCATAAGGTTTGCAAAATTCTTACAGTACTTTGGATTTGTAGAGCCAAAGATAATATCATCTACATAGATTTGAATTAAAATGATATCGCCTTTTTCCTTTTTGATAAACAAAGTGTTATCCACCGTACCTTTTGAAAACCAAGACTTGACTAGAAAAGTGGAAAGGACATCATACCAGGCTCGAGGTGCTTGTTTCAGACCGTAGAGTGCTTTGTCGAGAATGTAAACGTGATCTGGCTTCTCTTGATTGACAAAACCCTCTGGCTGAGAGCCGTAGACTTCCTCCTTCAGAATTCCATTCAGGAATGCTGTCTTCACGTCCATTTGAAAGATAGTGAAGTTCTTGTGGGCTGCGTAGGCTAGAAACATTCTGATTGCCTCTAATCGCGCCACAGGAGCATATGTTTCGTCATAGTCTATTCCTTCCTCTTGTCTGTATCCTTTGGCTACTAGTCTTGCCTTGTTTCGGATAACGGTACCATCTTCGTCTTTCTTTATCTTGAAAACCCATTCCGTACCTATAATGATTTTACCTTTAGGCTTTGGTACGAGTCTCCAGACTTGAAGTGCGTTGAACTGATTTAGCTCTTCTTGCATAGAGATCACCCATTATGGATCAGCAAGTGCCTCTGATACGCGTGTTGGCTCAAACTTGCTCAGAAAGGAGTCATGCATGCACATGTTCATTGATGCTGACCTAGTTTGCACCGGTTTTGATGGATCGCCAATAATCTGGATTAGCGGGTGCTCTTTGGTCCATTTATGTTCATGAGGCAGTGGATTAGATGATTGTATGCCTGTTGTGTCATCTACGAATCCACTTTTACCTTCTTCTGTTTGTGCAGGAGGATTGATGATTTCAATTGAAGTGGCAGGTTCAGAAGGCTCAGCAGGTACAGCTTGATCTGGCTGTAGATTGATCTGTACAGAATCTCCTACTGTTTCAGCTACTTCTATCTCTTTATCAATTGTCATTTCTTCAACTGTTGGAGTCGGCATTTGAATTGTAATTTCTTGTTGAATCGGGGCATTTGATTCAATAGGAACATCTGAACTGGTTGGATGAGTAGTTGTTGAGTCTTCCATCCTGTCAACCACAACAGATTTCTTTACATTAGATCCAAGAAATTCATTATTAAACAATTCAAATAATAAATCTAAATCAGATAAGTGGTTAGTAGAAGTTGATGCTTCATCTGATTTATTCTGTTGAGACGCAGGTTCTGGACTGAGTTGCCCAGAAGCTAGTACTCCGGTTATAACGGGTTCTGAATGTTGTCGTTCGGAAGCCATTTCTTCATCAAAGGTGACATTGATGCTTTCAATCACCGTCTTTGACTTCTTCAGATAGACACGATATCCAGTTGATGTCGAGGAATAACCAATGAAGATTCCTTCGTCCGCCTTAGCACTGAACTTATTGAGATTCTCCCTATCGTTCAGCACGAAACACTTACATCCAAATATATGGAAATATTTTATTGTCGGTGTTCGGTTGTTGATTAACGCATAAGGAGTCTTCTTGAACCTTCGATGTACCATGGATCGATTCTGTGTGTAGCACGCGGTCGAAACAGCTTCTGCCCACAAGAATAGAGGTAAGTTAGATTGACTTAGCATAGTACGAGCAGCCTCAACTAGCGTTCGATTTCTTCTTTCAACCACTCCATTTTGTTGAGGCGTTCGAGCAGCAGAGTACTGATGTGAAATCCCGACAGATTCGAGATATTCTTCAACCTTTTGGTTCTTGAACTCTGTGTCGTTGTCTGTTCTTAGAAACTTGACCGGTTTCTGCAGATTCACCTGGGTCGTCTTTAGGAATGTAATGAGAACATCAGGTGTCTCATCCTTTGAACGTAGAAACTTGACCCATGTGTATCGCGAGTAATCGTCCACGATCACTAGTATGTACTTCTTGCTGCCTAAGCTTTGAGTTCGCATCGGACCGCATAAGTCCATATGCAATAACTCTAACGGATCATTGGTACTTGGTTCAGGCTTTGGTTTATGAGGTTCCCTCTTCATCTTGCCCTTTTCACAAGTTGCACAAAGATGTTCTCTTTCGTATTTGAGCTCTGGAAGTCCTTTGACGAGATTTCCACTAACCAGATTGTTGATGTACCGAAAGTTGAGGTGAGAAAGACGTCGATGCCATAACCAACTTTGTTGCATCGATGCTTTCGTCAGTAGACAAACTTTCTTGTCAGTCTGGACATTTGATAAATTGATTGTGTAGAGGTCTGATTCTCGAGTACCGACCAAGAGTTCTTCGCCTTCTTCATTGCGAACTGAACATCTCTTGGCTTTGAAGTTGACCTCTAAGTCTTTGTCACAGAACTGGCCTATACTGAACAAGTTGTGTCCTAAGCCTTCTACATAGCTCACCTTCTTGATAGTGATATTGTCATGTTGTACATCACCGTATCCCGTGATTGGAGAAAACTGGTCGTTGCCAAATCTAACTGCTCCACAAAATTTGTCTTTGAAATTGGACAGTATCTCTTTTTGCCCTGTCATGTGCTTGGAACATCCGCTGTCCAAGAACCATGTATGACTAGTCTGCATAAGAGAAATAACAAATTTAGATATTTATACGACAACTTTGGAATATTCACTTTCATTATCGAAGTGCGGGTCTTGAACTGATTTGTTCAAAAGCCTATTTTGACTTTGATGTTCGGGTTTTGAACTGTATTATCCAAAAACCTATTTTGACATTGAAGAACGAGTCCTGATCTATACATAATCAGAAGTCGCGTTTTCTCTAAGCTTTGTGTGCCTGCAACACAGATTTAGCTTTAGGTACCCATTGGAATTTGAGTCCTTCTGTGTTAGCACAAGATTTTGGTACCCATTTCAAATTGGGTCCTCTTTTCTTTTGAAATGCATTTGAAGAGTTAGTATGAAATGAATGCACATGGTAATTTCCAAACCAATCTCCAGAATCCTGACAAGAGATAGAAACATGTTTATCATAAATAGAAGACTTTCTAGCAGATAAAGATAACTGAAATAATTGCTTCATTGTATATTGTTTACGAGAAACAACAAGTGTTGAGTTCAAAACAGCAATATCAGCAATTAGGACATCTTTACTAAGCGAAGTCTTATTACAATTAACATTACTAAACGATAAAACGGTCTTGTCAAGCTTCCGTTTGGGTTGCCATTGAGAATTTACTTCTGGCCTTTGCTTGCTCAGATCTGAAACATGTAAAGCTGGTGAGTTAGACCTTTGAGCAACAAGCGATTGCTTCTTCTTAGAATCACCAGTAGTGTTCGGTTTCTGTGAATGCTGAGATATTTTCTTACCTTTAGCATGATTAGCTTTCACAGAGACTGATTTATCAACTTTCGTTGATTTTGCACTGTTCATAGGCATACTGGTTTTTCTCAAGGATTTCTTAACAAAAGATGAATGGTTAGGAAGTTTTGTATTAAAGTCAAATTGATTACAACCATTATCTAAACCACCGTCAGAGTTTAAAAAATCAAATCTTTTATTTGATGAACCAAACAAATCCTCAGAGTTTGAAGTCTTTGAAAGAACAAAATTTGAAAACACAGTTGAAAAAATGTTTTGCTCAATATTTATCAAAAGTCTTTCATCTGACAAAGAATTCTCGAGTTCAGAAATTTTACGTTCTAAAACGAGAGGAGGGACATATAGTTTACCTTGAATAGGCTTCGCCTCCATTTCCTTTTCAGAATAACTTGGAAAGAAATCACTTGAAAGAGTTTTCTTCTTTTGATATATAGGATTTTCATTATAACTATTATTCGTCTTCGCATAATTAAATAGAAGATGAACTTTAGCTGATTTCAACCGTTTTTCCGTTTCATTGGCTTCATCCTTTTCTGATAGTTTAGTCCAAAATGTTTTAAACTCAGGGATTCTGCGAGCTAATTGCATTGAAAGATGATCATAAAGACCTGGCACTTCAGACATCCCTTTTTGTAGACAGTGAGGATTCTTATAACCGATTCCCCATCTTTCTATTTCCTCTTTGGGTTTGTTTAGAAAAATAGTCTGTTCAGTTTGACCCTTTTTATATAACTTCTCTTCCAAACTTTTTAATTTTCCCAGTAAAGAAAAGTTTTCTTTGGTACAACAAGCATGCAAATTTGTAAGCTCATATTTATCAATCTCACATTTTAGCAGTTTAGACTTGAGATCTGAATTCTCTTTAAGAATTATTGTCTTTTCCTTAGCGTTGGTGTCATTATCTTTATGTAAAACCTCAACCAATACTTTCTTCTCAACAATTTCATTGCGAAGTTTCTGTATCAATTGGTTTTTGTTTAGTTCTAATACCATTTTCTCGCTCAAGATTAGATTCTAACTCTTTTTGTTTTAAACTCATGGCATGCATTTTATTCTTAAACTCTAAATCTGATAGATTACATACCTCTTCTTCTTCATCATCTGAATCAGCATCAGCATCTGATTCTATCTGGCCCATCAAACAAATGTTGACGGCTTCATCTTTTTCTTCATCCTCTTCTTCTTCATCTGAGTGATCAAGCCAGTATTCATCCTCAGCCATCAGTGCCTTTCCAGCCTCGTGTTGCTTTGCAAGAAGCATCTTGTTCTTGTAGTAGTCGGAGTTTCTGAACTTTGATCTGCAGCAGTCCTTGGCAAAGTGACCTGCTTTGCCACAGTTGTAGCACGTTGGTGGTTCTGGCTGGCTGGATCCTTCAGCTTTAAACTTTCTCTCTTCCGGTTTCCTCTCCTCTAATCTCTTTCCTTCATACTGATACCTTCTCTCTTCAGGTTTCCTCTCTTCTGTTCTCTTTCCCTCAAATCTCTTCCCTTCATACCTACTGCCTTCAACCCTTTCTTTGTGGATGTAGTTGTTCGGACCAGAAGAGTATCTCTGACTGTTTGAACTTGGCTTTGTGTAGAACCTTTTCTGAAAAGCACTTGTCAGCATCATCATTGCTTGCTTCAACTGATCATTTTCATCTGTGTCAGAGTTTGCATTAGCTTCATCTTCTTCTGATTCGTACACAATCATCTTGTTCTTCTTCTTCCTGACTACAAGAGCGACTGTGTTATCAACTGTCTTTCCTCTCTGCCTTTTCTCATCTAGAATTTCATCCACCTCTTCTTCATTCTGTCGGAGGGTTTCATACACCTCATGAAGTGGAATCTCATTCAAGTCTTTAATCTGCTTCATTTGCCTAGCAAATCTTTTCCATTCCGGTTGAAGAATGCTCAGGAATTTGACGTTCAGCTCAATTTGAGATTTGTGAACTTTGTTCTTGCTAAGTTCGTTCAGCAAAGTTACAAACCTGTCATAGGTTTCTTCTAAAGTTTCTCCCACCCTGCCTCTAAATTCTTCATAATTATTTAGGCAGTTGGAGATTTTCAGTTGATTTCCAAACTTTAAGCCCAACATCATCTTTTCAAGCTGATCCCACATTTCTTTACCGGAGGCCTTGTAGCTGTCAATCTTTACGTTTATTTCATTTGGGATTCCTTGTAAGATGTATGACTTAGCTAATCTGTCGCCTTTGGCTCTTCTGAGGTTATCATCTTGTAGTTCATGATACTTAAGTTCAACCTGAGTCGGCACATTATCAACTACACGAGTCGTCATTGGTGGTCTCATAACCCCTTCTTCTATATATGTCCTGATGAAATCACCCAGCTCATGTCTGTCAATGAAGTTCAGAAACCGATCCTTCCACTGTTCTTATTCTCCTTTGAAGAGAACTGGTGGCTTAGTGTCAGTTCCTATTGCAAGGGCTTCTCTGGATGTCATCCTGTATTTATTAGAAAACTTGAATATGATCGTTAGCCCAGATAAAATTTGATCACACAAGAAATTTTGTCCCCCTATGAAGACTTAGCACGGGGGTCCCGCTAAGTGAGGAGCGCAAACTGAGGTTTGCGGGTCTAGTGGGAAGCGCAAACTAAGGTTTGCGTTTGTCTTGAGATGCGCAAAGTTGAGGTTTGCGTTTCTGAGGTTTGATCCGAGAAGTGAAGTTGAGGTTTGTGATTGCTTTTTGAAGCGAGAAGTGTGCTTTGCGTTTGGCTTGAGAGGCGCAAAGTGAGGTTTGCGGGTCACTTGAGGAGCGCAAAGTTGGACTTTGCGTTTCACTTGAGACGCGCAAAGTGGGACTTTGAGTTTCACTTGGGACGCGCAAAGTGGGACTTTGCGTTTGATGTGAGACGCACAAAGTTGGACTTTGCGTGTGTTCTTCTTCTGCTTTGCGTATGTTCGTCCTTAAACTTCGAAAATCGACTAGAACTTGATCCTGAAACGATTAGCAGTACCAAAACACTACCCTTATGTCTAGAAACACTTCTAGAACTGATTGTAAGCACTCGATCTTAATAACACACACTTTTTCGAAATTAATTTGATGGCACAGTGAACTTCTAAACTCGACTGTTTGACCACGGAATCCACAAAATGGAACTCGATAAAAGCTTAAAAGTGAAATCAAACACTCACAACTCTATCTAGCATGCTAATCCATCACAACCTGATCGATTTTAACACCTAAAAGAGTTTAAATCTCGAAATCGATTTTCAATAAGAACACAGAGTCGCTTTTCTTTTCAAAATTGATTTGATCTTAATCAGGCTCTGATACCAATTGTCAGTCCAACAATACTAATATCAAGTTCTTAGAAACAACAACAATAAGATTACCAACCTGTATTGATTATAACAAATGAGTTACAAGGTTGATCGATTAAGGCTTGGATTTGTGTTCTCTGTTTTTCTCTCAAATGCACCTTTAAGTGTGTGTTTGTATGTGTTAAATGTGATCTGATCTGTTAGAGAGATTGAGAGATATCACAAATCTACCAAGTGTGTCTAACACACTACCTTAGATAATATCTAGATATTAGATCTAGATATTATTTTCTAATATAAAGTAAACTAGAAACTAACTAGGTAACTT
Source organism: Arctium minus (assembly GCA_954870635.1). Classification (NCBI taxonomy): domain Eukaryota; kingdom Viridiplantae; phylum Streptophyta; class Magnoliopsida; order Asterales; family Asteraceae; genus Arctium; species Arctium minus. The sequence goes on along the minus strand of OX941088.1, from coordinate 73,562,015 downwards.
TATCTAACTATTACCATACTATAACTTAGATGTTTAAACTAAGTTAACTTAATATAATAAACAAATACATTGATTACTTTGACATTTATTACAAACAACATAGACTTTAATATCGAGAGTCGACGTTCCGGCTTTAGCTTCAGATTGCAATCTTCAGATTGGATGATCTTGAATCCAATGAGACTGTGTCTTAACAGTTATGACAAGAAAAACAAATTTCTTGTGTGCTCGTGCGAGTGTTAGAAAGAATTAAGCACAGATGATTGCTTTTTAAGGCTCAACATTTTGTAAACCACTGAGACAACAGTAGATAAACACAGACTCAATGTGCATGAGTGAAGTGCGAAGATGGGGCAGACTTCCTTCTTTTTAAATATCCAGATTTTCCAAATGAAAATCAGATAGATTATGTGCTGCGTCCCCTGAAAAATATGAAACATTTTCTTTTTAAGAAGAAAATTAGTGGCTGGTGGGGTATTATCAAGAGTTGGCACGGGCTAGTTGCCTATTTCAATAATGTTCACCAAAGAATTGTGAAACATTAGTAATGTGGTTGTCCGGCTAAAAAAATAGTTGGTGCAGAGTTTTGATATTCTTTTAACTCTGTTCTCTCACCCTCCTTCTTTTAATCATATGAGCTCACATCTAACCAAACTCTCTTTTCCATTTTACCTCAACGCACAACCCACACTCATTTCTTTTAGACTCCTCACACTTAATCACTATGGATTAACTTCTTGGGTAGGAAACACTGGTTATCGTGAATCCATAGAAGTTCATTTAAGTCCTAGCACAAAGAACCCATATTTCCTATAAAGCAAATGTTGCTCAAAGTGATTTAACTAGAACAGTTAAAGCTCAAATACAAATATCAGATATTGATATGCTCAGAATATAATCATGAAGATATGAGCATTTTTAAACACTGATTTTTTTTTCAAACAAGTATATTGAATGAATGAATATGAATGCAAGAGACTTGTTTGAAAATCTAACATTGTATGAAAATGATAAGAAATGAAATGACATAACAAATAATTTTTATGGTAAAAAATAATGGATTTTGTCTATATGAATCAAAATACAGACATTCTTGAAATGAACGTTTTAAAATGAAATGACGCTAAAAATTCGTTGAAGTACAAGCGGTGTGTCTTTGTTGGATCCCAGATTTAATCTTATAACAATAATGATATAAACAACAAGAGTATTAACAGCGGAAGCAATAAAGTTTAATATCAAAATCAGATTCAAATATCACAGTTCATATATATAAAGCAAGTAGAAAGAACAAGATCTTCGTGAGATATATTCCGTTGATTCTTCTTTTACAAGATATCAAAAAGCACACTTTTGTCAAAGGAGTGATGGTCCTATTTATAGGACCATAAAGTGAATAGTGTACTATTCTGACAAATTAAAGCATGCTTAAATAGTGTCTTACCTAATAGGTAAGCTCAAGACATGCTTGAACAGTAACCTACTCTATAAAGTAACTCTTATCACTAAGTGGTTGGTTATCTGTTCTGATACTTCAGGAAAAATGTCTTCAGCTCCTTCTTCAGAGAGAATGTCTTCAGAGCTCTGATGTAGTCTTCAGAGCCTCTGATGAAGCCATCTCTGATGTCTTCTGCTGAAGGTGTTCCTCTGATACGTACTTCAGAGGCAGGTATGTTCTCTGAAGTCTTCGTCCTCTGAAATCTTTGTTCTCTGAAGTCTGTCTCTGGAAGTCCTTTGAAGTAGGACTTAGATATTTTCAACACTTTAAACAAATGAAGATCTGGAGCTAACAATATCCCCTAAGTGTTGAAAATAGAAAATGCAAGAGTTGCAAAGAATAGAAAAACTTAAAATAGAAAGCATAGAGGAGAAAATCATCCTCTTAAACATTACTAATAAGTTTTAAATTCATTACAGAGAAAGTAATTATCAAAAATAAGGAAACACACTAAAATTTGTCACTTGAACAGATTCCATGGAACTTCATGATCAGAGCTCTGAAGTTGATCATCGACCCAATGTCCAAGTCAAGTTTCGCCAGTAGATCTGCTCTGTGCCTTTCTTCCTTTACATGGATCATTTTCTGTATTCCTCTCAAAGTTTCATCAGAGTACTCTGAAGATGAAACCCAGAGGTTCTGCTATGATTGATCCAGTCTGCTTTTTGTCATGATTTTCGATTGACTCTACAGGTTCAGTCACGTCCATCTTCTCTTCTCCTAGGTTCAGAGCAATCTGGAAGTCACGTTTTACTCTGTGTTTGACATAGGCCTCCATTGCCTTTCTGCTTCCACCATACCTATCCTGATTTCTCTTCTTCCCTGATCGTATCTGGCAGAGCAATAGGCATATAAATATGGTAAATCATATGGATTTAGATTTACGAGATCATTGTCATTGAACTCGTAAATCTTCTGATCAGAGCGAGTTACCACATAGTGCCTATAGATTATCTTGTTGTAAACAAAAGACTTCTCCGAGATTTTGTTGATTTTGATGATTGGATCATCAAAGAGGACCTGTGCTCTTGGTGTGGTTTTATCTCTGATAAATATTCGCTCATAGTCCGGCATGTTTTCTCTGAGCCTTGGATTTAGGGGAATGACTAGAGTGTCTGCCAAGTTGAACTCACGATAGATGTATCTGAAGTTATCTTCTATGGAGACTTCGGGATTTGATGCAAGGAATGTAGGAGGTTGAGTAAACACTTTGGCTGGTAAACCAATGCTTGCTTTTGAACAGGATTCTCTGAAGGAGCCTGTTCATCAGTAACCATGGTCTCTGGTTCCTTTGTCTCTGAAGGATCTTCTGTTGTAGGTTCAGAGATGTAGCCATCTATCTCTAGAGATTCCCTCAGCTCTGTTTCTGTTGAAGTATGATGTGGTTGAGCATTCTTGAAAACATACTCTTCAACATCAACTACTTCAATCTGATCTTCAGCAGCTTCTTGTCCAGAATCTGATTTTTATTTTTTTTCAGATTCTGATTCAGCTTTTTCAACCTCTGATTCGTAAGCATCTCTCATCACATAAGTTTGTCTTTCTAGTGATGAGAATGCCTCTTCTGATGTAGAAAAGTCTACTAGTTGATTGTCTTCATCTTCTTTCAGAGCTCCAATAGTTTCTGGAGATGCATCTATTATTGGAACTATTAGAGCAACTGAACTAGAGGAAGCTAGGAAGATAACAGGTACAGGAGACTCTAGAGTGGCCTGGTTATCTTCAGCAGAGGTTGAGGTTGAGCGTCTCTCTGTTTCTTTGTCTTTGCCTCGGTTTGTTTCAGAGGGAGTGGACTTCTTTTGTGTTTCAACATTTCTTGGTGTTGGAGTCTTCTCCCCCTTATGAAGATCTGATGACCCTTGAGGTTGATTGTCATGGTCATCAGAGTCTTCATACCTAGCCTTTTTTTGAGCTTCCTCAGAGCATGCGACCTCTGGTTCCTATCTCTTCAATGTTCCCTCTGAAGATTTGACATTCTTCAGAAGGTCTTTAAGCTTTTTGTTCTGTTTAAGTGGTCTTGGAGACGAACTTGATGGAGATATTCATTACATTGCTGGTGATCTTCTTGGAGAAGTTGGTGAGGTCAGCCTTTGTAACAAATTCGGATGTAGCAGGAGCAGCAGCAAAGGAGGTAGGAATCTTTGCAATTACCTCTGCCAAAGAACGCAAGACTTCCTCTTTGAATTGAGAAAAATCTGCATGTGTTGGAGTGGGGGCAGAGGGAGTTGGAATCGCCTTGAGGAGCTCTGTGGTGGAGTTCTGAATTTTTTCTGGAGAGAACCCCGTCATTTTTGATAACCAGGCTTTCCAGAGCATCCAGTTTATCATTCTGAGAGATAATGGTCGTGCGTAGCTCTGAGACCTCTGAAGTGAGCTTTGCAACTTCAGAGTGAGAGGCAGAGGCCTCTAAGGTCTTCTCCATTTGAAGCTTAATCTACTTCAGAGTTTCTCTGATTTTATCACCAAAGATTCTGAACTCCTCTTTGGTAACGTAATCAGAGGGGGTGACCTTAGGATCAACACATGATTCTAAGTTTCCCTCGAGTTCAGAGGGGCCTTCTTTCGGAGTTGGCTTGATATTGACTCCGGAAGGACTTCCCATTAATCCTTGAGGACCCTTTTTCAAGGATTTCTCTATAATGGTTCTGATTGGTCTCTGATCATCAGAGTCAGAATCTGATGATGATGAGAACCGAATGTGTGTGGAAACCTTGATGTCCAGGCTAAGGAGTCCATGTGCAAGAAGGTCGTGCCATTCTTTCTCTGACAGGCAATCCTTACGAGAGATCTTAGATCTCTCCTAATATAAGGGATGGTCCAAAATGTCATGAGCCACAAAGGCATCATGTGTGTGAGGTGGTTGCATACTCTGGGGTGAATGAGTATTTTTATCTTGGTCTAAGTCCTTTTGGGAGGACTTAGCCGTTTCAGAGGTTGCCCCTTTTGTGCGTGCTTCAGAGGCAGAAGAAGATGCCTCTGAGCGGCTAGGATGGGAAGGGTTCGAGGTGTGCATCTCTGTTTCAATGTCCACTGATGGTGGACTACCTTGGACAATAAATGTGTTTGGACGGGGATTTGGGCTTTGGAATCGCTCATGTGTGCCAACAAGGACATCTTTTTCTACCTCGCCGCCCTCGGATTCTAAGTTTAGAAACTCACCCTCTGGAATTCTCTCTTCCTCACCTTCCTCTGCAATGACAGAGTTATTCTCTTCGTCAGAGGGAGGGTTCTCTTGTCTTCTCTCCCTTACTCTTACAGAGCCACCCTCTGGTTGCGCTCTGTTAACGTTTTGAGCAGTATCAGAGATGTCACTCTCTGATTTAGACTCAGGCTCAGAACCTAAGTGTGTTGGGGATCCCATCATCGGTTCTGATGATTGGGCAACACGACTAAGTAGGAGATGGGTATTAGAGTTTGTAGGAATTACCTCAAGCAGGGTGTGTGGGAAACGACGCTCATTTGGATAAGGATGAACCTCTGTTGCTTTGAAGGAGTTCATGATAAACAGAGGCGTCCTTGAACCTTCCTCAGTGATGGTGAATTTCTCCATTGCTCTTTGAATGACCACAGAGATGAATCTTGGAAACAGTACCGAAATTGGTTGTTTACCTTTGGCCAAGTCTTTGTTCTTCTTGTCCACTACCGTTAGTATCTCACAGAAGAGAATGTGAGCCATATTTATGCTTCTGTTGAAGAAGAGAGCATACATGATGGCAAGAATCGCTGGATGGGTCTGATCCTGACTTCTAATCTTGCAGGTAATTGTTCGATTGAGAACACTAAACATAAAGTTCCACTTGGGAGGTAGGTACGGACGTCTGAATTGACTTAGGCGTGTGATTTACTTGTTGTAGCCTAAGTGGTGGAGGAACTGAAGAAGAACTTCCTAAGTTGGTGGTTTCTCAAATTTCTCTATTTGAAGGTCTGAGGTTGTGAGCAGGTTGAATCTGTGAGTTAGGGTTTGTGGAGTGATTCGGATATTCATGCTTTGGTCACCTAGGTCAATGTACCCAACAATGCCTTCCTTTTGGTCATCGTATTCACTTGAATACCACCATTGTTGGACAAATCGTAAAGGAACATCGTTGGCATGTTTGGTGAGCACATCGTTGAGTTCGCAGTTGGTCAAGAAATCTAGTATGGGGCGAAACTGATCATCGTATTTGGTAGGGGTGACATCCAGAATGTAGTTGTTACCTTTCACTAGAACGTCAAACTGCGCCATATTCAAGCTTGGAACAAGTTTGCTTGAGTTTTCTGAGGTTTGGGAAAGAGCCGCCATTGTTGCAGGTTTGGAGAAAGATGAGAGCTTAGAAAGAGAGAGGGATTTGGGATTTTGGATTCTGAGAGAGGAAAGAGTAATGAGAAGAGAAAAAGGGTTTTTCTGGACAAAAAGGTAGAGGGAGAGGTTATGGAAACGGCAATTGAGAGTTTCAATGTCAGATAAGGACGTTCCATCATCCCCTAATAAATAGGTGACACTTTGAGAGGTGTAGGGGAGAGCCGCTTGGTGTCAGAAAACCGCCAGCAGGGTTTTTGAAAAGAAACGAATGGTTATCCAAAAGATTTATTTTTTAAAAATTCTTTTAATGAGAAAAGGCAGAGGCTCTGATATGAGTATCAGAGACAATATCAGAGGCTCTGATACAAATATCAGAGACAAGATTAGAGGATCTGATATAGAAATATCAGAGAAGATCATAGACTCTGATATGAGTACTACATAAGCTCATTTGCTCCCCCTTGAAAGATGAAAGGGTCTTTGTCTCCCCCTTGACAGATGCTTAGAGATACAAAAGAATGATTTTTACCATTTGTAAAAAGTCCATAGGCTCTGAAATTAGTTTCAGAAGCTCTGAACATGCTACGCATGCTAGAGGCTCTGATCAAAAGATCAGAGACTCTGATGTTTTCCTGTTTTAGGGACACATGTTCAACATTCCTAACTTGTTGATTAAAAAATTGAACCTTCGTTCATCTAATGCTTTTGTGAAAATATCAGCAAGTTGAAGTTCAGTTGGTACAAAATACATCTCTATTGTTCTCTTTTCAACATGATCTTTCAGAAAGTGGTAGCTTACATCAATGTGCTTTGTTTTGGAATGTTGTACTGTATTTGCAGAGATGGCTATGGCACTTTTTGAATCACACAAAATTGGAATTCTGTCATATTGTAAGCCATAGTCTCTGAGCTGAGTTTGCATCCATATAACTTGAGAACAACAACTAGCAGCAGCAACATATTCTGCTTCTGCTGTGGAAGTTGAAACACAGTTCTGCTTCTTGGATGTCCAACTTACCAGCTTATTTCCCAATAATTGACAGCATCCTGATGTACTCTTTCTGTCTAGCATGCATCCTGCATGATCTGCATCAGTGTATGCTGTTAAATCAAAGCTAGACAGTTTTGGATACCAGAGACATAAATAAGGTGTGCCTCTGAGTTATCTAAAAATTCTTTTGACAATAGACAAATGAGATTCTTTTGGATTTGCTTGATATCGAGCACAAAGACATGTTGAGAACATTATATCAGGCCTGCTTGCAGTTAAGTATAGAAGTGATCCTATCATGCCTCTATAGGTTTTGACATCTACAGATTTTCCCGAAAGATCAGAGTCAAGCTTGGCTCCTATGGCAATAGGTGTTTTCATAGAGGTTGAATCATTGAGTCTGTATTTTTTCAAAATGTCAGAGACATACTTAGATTGAGTTATAAAAGTACCCTCTGATGTTTGCTTTACTTGTAAGCCTAAAAAGAATGTTAATTCTCCCATGAGACTCATCTCAAATTTACTCTTCATCAACTCTGAAAATTTATGACAATACTTTTGATTTGTAGAGCCAAATATAATGTCATCAACATATATCTGTACTAAAAGCATCTCATTTTTGTACCTTTTGATGAACAACGTTGTATCTATTGTACCTTTTTCAAAACCATTGTTTATCAGAAATGTGGACAGAGTAGCATACCATGCTCTTGGAGCTTGTTTAAGTCCGTATAGAGCTTTATCAAGATAATAAACATGGTTAGGAAACTCTGTATTCTCAAATCCAGGTGGTTATTGGACATAAACTTCTTCATTTAGTTTACCATTTAGAAAGGCAGATTTGACATCCATCTGATATACTTTGAACCCTTTGTGTGTAGCATAGGCTAAGAAGATTTTGATTGCTTCTAGCCTAGCTACAGGTGCAAAGGTTTCATCATAATCAATACCCTCTTCTTGGCAATATCCCTTAGCAACCAACCTAGCTTTGTTTATGATTATTACGCCATCCTCATCCTTTTTATTTCTGAAGACCCATTTAGTTCCAATTGCAAATTTTCCTTTAGGAAGGGGAACTAAGGTCCAGACTTTGTTTCTTTCAAACTCTTGAAACTCATTTTGCATTGCAGAGATCCAATGAGGATCCTGAAGAGCTTCGTTTACCTTCTTTGGTTCAATGATGCTTAAGAAACTTACAAAAAAGCATTCATTGATTGTAGCTGATCTGGTTTTGACACCCTCTGAAGGTGAACCAATGATCTGATCTTGACGATGATCTTTTGTCCATCTTGTGAGTGGAGCATGAACATGAGGTGGAGTTTGAGCTTCAGAGATGATAGTTGGAGATATCTCTGTTGTGCTGAGCAGAGGCTCGGATGTTGATTCCAGAGGCTCTGAAATAGATTCCAGAGGCTCTAAAATTGATTCCGGAGGTTCTGAAATAGATTCCAAAGGCTCTGAAATTGATTCATTTCTTGGACCTGCATTCAAGGAAGCAGAAGTTGTAACTTCAGAGGGACCAGAGAGATTTGTACCTGAAGTTTGTGGTTCCTCTGAAGTTGCTCTATGAATATCTCTGAAAAGAAACTCTGAGTTTTCATCACCAAAGAAATCTTCAAATATTTTGTTTAGTTCAGATTCTCTTATCTTTGATGATTCAGAGATATTTTTGGCAATTTGATTGATATCTTTATTGGCCAGACTCTTGTCATCATCAAAAGACACATCGATACTCTCTTGGATTGTTCTGGTTCTTTGATTGAACACTCTGAAAGCTTTTGAGGCTAATGAATATCCAATGAATTTGCCTTCATCTGCTTTCTTGTCAAACTTTCCAAGAGACTCTCTATCATTTAGAATATAACATCTGCATCCAAAAACATGGAAATATTTAACATTAGGTTTCCTATTGTTAATGAGTTCATAAGATGTTTTCTTGAATCTTTTGACAATGGTAGCTCTGTTTTGAGTGAAACAGGATGTTGCCACTGACTCTGCCCAAAAGTTTGTGGGAAGATATGATCCTTCAAGCATAGTTCTTGCAGCTTCAACCAGTGTTCTGTTTTTCCTCTCAACAACACCATTTTGTTGAGGTGTTCTGGCTGCAAAGAAGTTTGGAGTTATGCCTTCCTCTGAAAGATATGAGTTGATTTTCGCATTTCTGAACTCTGTTCCATTATCACTTCTCAGCTTTTGAACTTTGGTATCAAACAGAACCTGCAATCTTTTTATCAATCTTATTAAAATATCAGGGACATCAGACTTGGCTCTGATGAATTCTATCCAAGTATATCTAGAGTATTCGTCAATCAAAACGAGGATATACTTTTTACCTGACAAGATCTGTACAGAGATAGTACCACAAAGGTCCACATGAAGCATATGCAGAGGTTTTGGACAATTATTATCACTTTTGGTCTTGTGGGAAGATCTTTTCATTTTTCCCATTTCACAAGCAGAACAAAAATGATCTTTGTTAAACTTCAGAGATGGCAATCCCTTAACTAGATTTAGTTTGACCAATTTATCAAGTGAAGAAAAGTTCAGATGTGAGAACTTTTTATGCCAGAGCCAAACATCTTCATTGTTCAGAGATACTAGACAGAGTTTCTCTGAGTAAGTTTTTATGTGTTTGGAAAAATTCGTTTTGTATAAATTTCCCTTTCTGTCGGCTCTGAGCATTTCTTGACCTGTTTTTTAGTGAAGTAGTGAACAATGTTTTTCTTGAAATTTCACATCAAAACCATGGTCACAAAGTTGACTTATGTTGATCAAGTTATGCTTTAACCCATCAACATAAGCGACCTTTGATACTGAAACATTACCTCTTGTAAGCTCACCATAACCCTTAATCTGTCCTTGCATATTGTCTCCAAAAGTTACTGCTCCCCTAGATTTAGCTTTGAAAGAGGATAGTAACTTTTTATCTCCAGTCATATGCCTTGAACATCCAGAATCTAAGTACCAGATCGGCATTGACTGTTTCTGCAAGACATATTAGATTTTCTTAGGTACCCATCTCATTATGGGTCCTTTTGTGTTAGACTTTTGATTTTCTTTTTGAAATTTTGCCTTCTCATCTTTTGATGTTTTGGCAGAATTGTCCTTTTCCCTTTGAGGTTTTGTCTCTGAATTTTTATTTAGAGATTGATTTAGAAAACAGTGAGAACCTTTGAAGTGATTTTTCAGTTTCATCAACAGTTGGATGCAATTGCACTTTATAGAACAAGAAGAAGTAGAAGCAAAGAATTTATTTTCATTAAATGCATTTGATACATTATGATTCCTTTTTGAATTAGTACTAGGAATATTACAAATATTCCTAACTAATTCCTTTCTTCTAGCTTGAAAGACAACCTTCTTTTCATGTTGTCTTTTCTTGTTCAGAAACATCCTCTTCTCTTTGTTGCTCACTGCACAAACAGGATCAGAATGGTTAATTTCTTGCCATTTTCCTTTTTGTACAGGAGTAAACTTGATTGGTTTATAAGTGTAGAGTTGAGAAGTGATGGTTTTATTCTTTGCCTTAACTTTTAATTCTTTCTCAAGATCCAAAGAAGTTTTTGCTTGAAGTCACATTTCTGCAAAGTCAGGACATATTGGTATTCTAGGTTTATTTTTCAAAACAGAAATAGGAATATTCAAAATTCCAGAACCAACAGTCTCTATTTTATTTTATTTTTGAATTGCCTTCTCTGATCTGCAGAAAATCTGTTCATCTATCTCTTGATCAGATTCAGAATCAGAGTCAAGAAAGTCTCTTTCAGTCTTACCAGAGATAACTACCTCTGATGTTTTCTCAATTTTCTTGGGTCTTGAGACTCTGATGATTCTTTTCATGCTCTCTTTCTTCTTCAAATCAGCTATAGTATTTTCCTTATTTATTCTTTTGATGTCATCCTCAAATGTAGTTCTGATGCATTCATCAGAGATTGGTGAATACAGAGGAGCATCTGGATTAAGTGAACTCTGAGGTTCATCTTCAGAAGTACTTGTTTCAGAGGTACTTTATTCATATGTATCTGATTCGTTTATCATAAATGCATCGAACTTGAAAATCTCTTTAGGATCATTGCTCTGAGGTTTTGTTAAAAATACCTCTGAAGTTTCTTTTTCTATTTTTAAGATAGAGTCTGGAAAGCTTTGTACTTCAGAGTATGCAACATTTTTAAAGTTCAGAGCTCTTGCTTTTGTTTTTGATCCCTCTGAGGTTTTTATTCTCTTGAAATTGTTCACAGATGAACAGTCAGAGCTCTGGGCCTTTCCTATACAGAAAGTGGAAGAAAGTGAAGTTTTCTTCAGTCTAGTAAATGGATCCAATTCATTGAATCCTAGCCCTTGAGTATCCATTTGAGAGTTTATCTTTATATGCATATCCTGAGCATCAAGATAGCTATTGATTTGAAGTTCTTTTCCTACCAGAGATTGATGTAGCACTTCTCTTTCCTTTTTGAAAAAATTGGTTAAGGCAACAGAATTGAGTCTTTCATACTCAGATATTTTTACTTCTTCTTCTTTAACTTTTAAAACCTTTTCAAGTTCTTTGAATTTGTCTGAAAAAGATTTTTCCTTTTGTTTCTGAGATTTTTCATGTTTAGATTTTTCAATAAAAATATCATTCTTTTCTGACTCAAGAAGATCTTTCTCCCTTTTGTAAAAACTAAGATCTTTTGACATTTGTTTTCTTTTTTCTTTTTCATCAACCAGTTTTTGCTTTAAGATTTGAAATTCATCTGTTAGCTTAATAACGTCCAATTCAAGTTCACTGTCAGAGGTGGAAAGAGAGTTTACCTTTTCAGAGTAGTCCTCTGATGACCCATCATTTTGATCATCTATGAAAGCCATACCACAGAGATTGGTAGGTTCTTCCTCTCCGTCACTTGTTGAGTCTGACAGCCAGTCTTCTATCTCTGCAACAAGTACTCTCTTTTTGACGTTGTACTTGTATTTGTTTTTGTAGTAGTCTTCATCTTTGATGAGCCTGCCACTGCAGTTTGCAGAGTAATGGCCTGGCTTTCCACATCTAAAACATCTTCCATCGTTTTGGTTTGATGGAAGAGCAGTATCTGATTCTGTCTTCTGTGCTTGTGTTGATGGTTGTGGCTTGAAGTACCTCTGAGGTTGAGGATACCTTGGCTGAAATGATTGTTGAGATCTTGATTGTTGAATAGAATCATGATTGGTGAAATGAACTCCCTTCTGATCACTATGCAGAGTAGATCTGGGCTCTTATTGATAATCAGTTTTCTGAAATCTCCTTTCTGGATTTCCTCTTCTTTCTTCATCCTCTCTTCTTCCTTCAAAAACTTTCTTGCCAAATTTCTTGTTAAATTGATGGGTGATTAATGCAAGAGATTTGGCAAAGGCATTGATGTCATCATCTGAGTCAGAATCTGAGTGTTCAACTTCTTCAGACATCAGAACCTTCTTGGATTTTCTTTTAGATTCTCTCTTTGAACAGTTGTCTTTTTCTGCATTTCTGCATTCTTGTGATATACCTTTTTGTTTTGACATGAGTGCAAGAGGTCCACCTAAAGAAGTTTTTGATTTTTGTTTTACTACTTCTTTTTCTTTTGCAACAAGGGTGCCATAAATGTCAGTTAATGACCATGATTCAAGATTTTGATTGGCTTGTATTGACATTGACAGTTGTGACCATTCTTCATTTAGACTTTTAAGAAAAAGAACATTATTTTCTTCTTTAGTTCTCATGACTCCAAATTTTCTGCATCTGTTGATGAGGATGTTGAACCTTGAGTATGTTTGGTGCAAGGTTTCTTCGGGTAATGCATGAAAATCAAGATATTCATTGATACAAAGGTTTCTCCTGTTCTTTTGAGTTTGTAGGCCACCTTCAAGTTGATTTAACAACTGATCCCATATCTCTTTTGCAGTTACACAAGAATGAAGTTCTTGGAAGATATCATTGGGAATGGCCATTATAAGTAATCTAACAACTTTTGAATCATTATCCATCATGTTAGTTTCTTCATCCGTGAAGTTTGAAGTTTTCTTTTCATAGTAAGCAGGGATTTCAGCAGTATGTTGTTGCTGGAACTCTTGGTACCAACACCATTGGTTGGTGAGGTCCATCGTTCACTGATCTTAACAGATCCCTGTCCTTACCTTCTAAGAAATTTACCATTCTTATCTTCCATTGAGGATATTCATCCCTTAGAAGTGTAGGAGGTTTGGTTAATGATACGGCTGTATAAATGGCACTTATGCTTGAGTTTTCCATTTTTGTGAAGAAAAGATGAATATTTGAAGAACTGATGCTTTTCTATGAAGATCTTTCTATTAAATGATGTAACTGATTTACTTTTAAATCTGGAGCATATGAAGTTTAATAAACCAGGGTTTATATAAACATGCACAGATGTTAAAAGCTTGAATCAATAAGAAATAAATCTATCCGAGTATGCATATATGATCTTTCTTTGTTTTAGAAAACAAAGGAAGCTCTGATACCAATTGTTGGATCCCAGATTTAATCTTATAACAAAGATGATATAAACAACAAGAGTATTAACAGCGGAAGCAATAAAGTTTAATATCAAAATCATATTCAAATATCACAGTTCATATATATAAAGCAAGTAGAAAGAACAAGATCTTCGTGAGATATATTCAGTTGATTCTTCTTTTACAAGATATCAAAAAGCACACTTTTGTCAAAGGAGTGATGGTCCTATTTATTGGACCATAAAGGGAACAGTGTACTATTCTGACAAATAGAAGCATGCTTGAACAGTGTCTTACCAAATAGGTAAGCTCAAGACATGCTTGAACAGTAACCTACTCTATAAAGTAACTCTTATCACTAAGTGGTCGATTATCTGTTCTGATACTTCAGGAAAAATGTCTTCAGCGCCTTTTTCAGAGAGAATGTCTTCAGAGCTCTGATGTAGTCTTCAGAGCCTCTGATGAAGCCATCTCTGATGTCTTCTGCTGAAGATGTTCCTCTGATACGTACTTCAGAGGCAGGTATGTCCTCTGAAGTCTTCGTCCTCTGAAATCTTTGTTCTCTGAAGTCTGTCTCTAGATGTCCTTTGAAGTAGGACTTAGATATTTTCAACACTTTAAACAAATGAAGATCTGGAGCTAACAGTCTTACCATCGAAAAATATGTTTCAAATTTGAGACATGGTAAGAACAATATCAACAAAAATTAAACCGGTGTGTGTAAATACTTAAAAGTATATGGAAAAGATAATACACAAGTATTTATCTTTGGAAACACATGGTTTGTGAACATGTAAGCACACATAAAATGAAAACAATTAAAATCACACTCCAATTCATGAAAACGGTTTAAGAATCAGGAAGTGGTTTGAACATTTAAGAACATGTTTTCTATGATTGAAAGTCATCCTTCTTTCAACCATATATGAGATTAAGATAAGAATTTTAACCTTTTCGTGTAGTCTTAAATCTCATGATGTCAGCTGAAGTCATAAAGATATGATCTTGATATCTTCTCTCAATCTGCACAAGTCTCAAAGTCTAGTCAAAACAACTTTATTCACAAAATTTATTCAAAATTAAAAGACATAAAGCAGTAAAACAATTAAAGTGCGAGTTCTGATCTAAAATAATCAGAAATCATCACCTTTACTCCCCCTGAAATTATGCATCTAAAATATGTCAGTGAAAAAGCACATGATAAAGATCTACAATTCTATTTTGAAATGTAGTTCATCATATCTATCGGATGCAAAGTATTTCAGAAAAATATGTACTCCCCCTTGATAGTTGATTTCCTCATTCGAGTATTGGAGTACAATCTCTTATCAGCACAGGAGTAAGGTCTTTTGATCACTGAAGTACGAGTCCTAAACTGTTGTGTTTAGAAGTCAAACTTCGTTGAAGTACGGGTTCTAAGTTGATTTACTTAGAAGCCTTAGTTCTCTTAATCCCCCTTGACTGTAGGTGCCTGCAACACATATTCACTTTTCGGCTTTGGTACCCACTGGTATTTGGGTCCATATGTATTAGTTGCAGTTCGAATGGGAGTAACTGAATAAAAACCATACCAGAAATGATCACTTGTTTTGTGAACATGATCATGTGTACGACAATAAGAACAATAATATTTCTTACTTGACAATTTGATTAACTGATCTCTCGAGTAGATATGATCAGGTTTACCTTTACGCGCTTTGTTCTTCTTTTCTTTCGTCTCATGTACACATGATTTCTTTCCTTTCAGCTCATCTTGCTTTCCATCTTTCTTTTCATCTTCAATTGGTTTCTTTTTCCAGACCAGTTTTTCTTCTTTGAATCTCCTTCTTCTTCGATGTGTACCTGAACCATCTATATTTCTATCATAGAAAAGGTTAGTACTACGAATCTGACTAGAAGATTTAACTGACCTTTTGGAAGAAACAGTCTTATGATGTGAGCATGCAGGTGTCTTGAATGAGCATTCAGAATCAGCTGGATCATCTCTAGGTGTGTGGATTTGTGACTATGGAGTCGTGTGCTCAGTCACCACCACCTTGGAAATGATATCTTCAAGCTCTTTTATCTTTGAAGAATAATTGTCTCTTTCTTTGACGAGTAGGTCAATCTTCATCTCGAATTCAGACTTCGTTTTCTGCTCTTTCAGTACACATTCAGACAGTTCAGATAACTTGACAGTAAGCTTTCTAATCTCGGCCTCAAACATGCTTCTTTCTTCTTCAAATCCCTTCTCAGCATCCTTTCTCTGACCAGATATTTCTTTGAAGATTCCTACATTCCTCTGTTCTATTGTCTTTTTCTCTTTGTCAAACTTTTCTCTTTCCAAAATAATCACTTTCTCAAAATCAGAAATCTGTTGAGAAAGCTTTAAACATTTCAGCTTAACTGTCTTCTTCTCTTAAAAACTTTTTCTGGAAAATTCTGAGAATTTCTTAGCAAACTTTTTCTGTTTATTCTCAAAATCATCTCTTTCTTTAGTTATCTTTAATTCCAAAACATAAATCTTTCTATTCAGTTCTTCATTCATACTTTCTAAATCCTTAGCTTTCAGCTTATACTTATGGACGGACTCTACTTGTATCTGAATTTGGACAAGTTGATCTTCCAAATCTGAGATCTTTCCTTTCAACTCAGTATTTTCAGCTTCTAAACTCAGTAATTTTTCATCATTCAGCCCAGAAATCTGTTTCAGAAGTTCTTCATTAACAATCTTTAATGAACTAACTTCTTCTCTTAATAGCTTCCTGTCATTAGAATATCTCTTTGCTCGCTTGGAATAATAGTCAACTGACAAATTGAGATTTTCAATCTTTAATGCAAGCTTGGCAATCTTCCTTTCATCATCATCAGAAAAATATTCCATCTTGAATATCTGTTTCAAAAATAGAACTTGAATATGATCGTTAGAAATTCAGAAACTTTGATCACAATCAGAACTTTGTCCCCCTTCACAATTAAAGGCCATATTACAGTTTTGAAAAATTCCCAGAAAATATTCTAAGTATGGAAACTAGCAGATCACTAAAAAACGCTTGAAACTCGCAGACGCCTAAAGTCGCAAATCACTGTTCCAACAGAACTCGCAGGCTTAGGCGTGCGTGTTTGTGAAACTTGCAACCAAAGGATTGCGCATTTTGACAAACTCGCAGACCGAAAGAATCGCTGAAACTCGCAGATAGAGGCGTGCGTGTTTCCTGAACTCGCAAATGCCTACTTGCGCGTTTTATTCAAACTCGCAGACTGAAGAGCAAACACGCAAACTTTGATTTGCGCGTTTCTAGAACTCGCAAATAACACATTGCGCGTTTCCGGCCAAAATCTAAATCTTCAGCTTGCGCGTTCTTTTGATGAACCTTGCGCGTTTTATAGATCTTGCGTGTTCTTCACTTGTTCGAACAAAAACTTGATTTTTAATCTGTTTTCGATCGAATACTTCACCACTCGATATGAAACTGTGCAGAAATCATCTTGAACATAATTCGAACCAATTACAATACAAAAATTACAATGAAAAACATTAAAAGTACAAAATTGATCTTTGAAACAATACGTAATAAAAGTCGAACACAAAAACTTAGAACAATCTAAAATTCACTACACAATCGAGTGAATTAGCCAAAACCATTCAAACGAAAGTTGTTCTAAACATCAATTCGATTATAATGAAAACAAAATCAAATCAAATGCATTACTAGAACTCGAAAATTGATTATGAACAGTAATTAGCGAGTTCTTGAAAACTGTCGATCAAAAATCTTCAATTCAATCCATTTCTGAATTTCAATTTGCTCTGATACCAATTGTTAAGTCCTATTTCAAGTTCTAATCAATCACAAACAAACAAGATGAGAAATCATATGTCATTGATATTCAAATCTCACATATTACAAGCTTTCTATCTTCCTCACTCGACTTTCTCACTCTAGAATGGTATTCTGTAATTTGCTTTTCTATCATACGTTCACTCTCAATTATAATGACTTACCCGCTTACAAAGACAACAAAGGCTATTTATACCTACAACTAATTACAAAAGAAACAAACACAATACAAGACACTTTGACTTTTATTACAAAATAACTTTGACTTTTAATGAGAGTTGACTTTCAGCCTTGACTTCTTGAATCTTTGACCTTCAGCATTCTTGATCTTGTATCCAACATATTTCTGCGCTAACACTTCACCAATTCGATAGATGATTTCCCCAAATATTCCCTGTAATAGAATAACTTTTCATTCTTGTACACGAATTTCAATGTAATTGCCTTCTGGTATTTCTTTTTTAATGAAAATCGTGTCTTCAGAGATTGAGTTCCTTTCACCTCTCTTAGTTTCTAACTTAGCCAAACATTCAACATTCCAAATCTTTATTTTTCAATACTTAGGGGGAGATTGTTAGATCCAACTTTCATGTATAGAAGTATTGAAAAATAGGCTAAGTATAGGAACTGCTGAAGATTGCTCAGAACGAACAAGCTCACCACAGAAGCCACATGCTCAGAAGACTCTGTCGATTCTCTGCCAAAAGACTCGTAACCTAAAGATGATTTTCAGATCACAGAGCCTCTGTGATCACTCACAGAGCCTCTGTGAGGGCTAACCTCTGGAGACTAAAGTTCGAATATTTCATGGCTATAGTTCAAGACAAGGTCACGTGTTGAACACGTGAAGCCTGCTGTACGAAGATTTTCTAGATCATTTACCCGATGCACGATTGTTTACCTTTCCAGGTGGCATTCCGTTTATGGAATGTCAGGCTTTATCTTGTACTATGGGGTGCATCCTCCTTGTATATTATAGATGCACCACCTTTGTTTGTAATGAGTGAGCACACACAATTCATACAACACTTTGTATTTTCTGAGAGCGTATTTGCACATACCAGTGCGTGTTCTTGGTGTTCTTGAGCAATTCAATGAAACTGTTTCCTCAATGATTATCTTATTGCATTTTACGTTTCTGTTCATTGTTTGTTCATGTGTTTACTACCTTGCATGTTCTACTTTCTCTACATACTAAAACGTTTCCGCACTCTTGTTTATTATTTTGTGTGTAGTGAAAAGTTTGTCAAGTTAAGAACATCTTATTTTGGGATCAACAAGAAGCCTTCGTCAGCTTTCTTTTCAAACTTCCCAAGGTTATCATGGCCATTCAAAATACAACACCTGCAACCAAAGACACGCAAAAATTTAATATTCGGTTATCGTTTATTAATCAGTTCATACGTTGTTTTATTAAATCTCATAATCACAATCATCCGGTTCTGAGTGAAACAAGTGGTTGCAACGGCTTCAGCCCATAGGTACATTGGTAAACCAGAATATGCCAACATTGTTCTTGTTGCTTCGACCAATGTTCTATTCTTCCTTTCAACCACGCCATTTTGTTATGGAGTGTAGGCAGCAGAGAAATTGTGAGAAATCCCAACAGTGGTGAGATAACTTTGAAGAGTATCATTTTTGAACTCTATGTCATTATCACTACACAAAGTCTTTATTGGCAATTGGAGACGAACTTGGATTTTCTTAATGAAGGCAATAATCAAATCTGGTGCATCAGATTTGTTTCGCAAAAATTCCAACCAAGTATACCTTGAATACTCGTCTATCATCACAAAAATGTACTTTTTACCATTTATAGACTGAGTACTGTTAGTGCGTTGAAAGTTTGGAAAGTAAATGTATTATAAATTGTAATTGTATAGAGCTTAAAGTGTAAGGGCTTGTGCTTACATGTTGTAGAAAAGGTGGTAGGTAGGATTAGTGACACTATAAGTAGATGGTTAAGGCCTTGTAATCATTTGATAATTGCAATTTACAAAATGTAGTCTTTTAAGAATTCTCTCTCTCATTAGTGTAGTTTTCCGTTTCTAATAAATGTTCAATAAATCCTAATCCTATCTCATCCTACTTAATCAATTACAAGCACTTGAGATGTCTAGATCTAGGGTCCTACAAGTGGTATCAGAGCTAGAGTCGATGATATTTTTCTCGATACGATCGGATGTTGATGTTTCAAGCGTTTTTTAGCCCGATCTACTCGTAAGTTAATCCAAATTCTAAATCCTCTTGAAGTATTGTTTCTAATCACATTTCAGATCTATTACAATTCGTAGAATTTCATTTCGACATTTTTTGAATATTTTCGAAATTTTCAGCATTCTCATCGCGTCAAATTTGTTCGATCCGAAAGTTCGTTGCATGAATCGATTTGAATTATCAAGATCTATTCTTTATTGAATTTCGAGCGATCTACAAGTTTCGGATCTGAATTTCGTCGAAAATTGAGAGAGTTATGAGCATTTTAAGTCGTTTTGCCGGAATTTTTAGATCTCGCCGGAATCTGACCGGAATTTGAGGTTTGAGCATTGATGTTGTCACATCTCTTCCAGATATGTTATATAATGTTTCTCTAAGGTTTTTGATCAATTTTGAGCAACAAATCGAGAAATATGATGTGTTGAAATTCTCCTCGCCGGAAAAACGTTTTCGCCAGAAACGTTACTGTTCATTACCGGAAAAACGAGATTGATGTTGTGATTATGTCAAATATTCGTCCAGATCTGTTCTACAACATTTATATAAGTTTTTGGATCGATTTTGAGTATGTAAATCGAGATATATGGTCCGTGATAACAAGGCTCGCCGGAAAGTCGTTGTTACCGGAAAACCTTCTGTTTCGCCCGATTTTTTATGTAGAATCGGTCCAGATCTGTTCAATTCATTATTTTGATCATATTGCAAGCAAATGGCGACGGTTTCAGCAAGCGATTGAGAGTTTTTGAGCTGTTGGAAAAGAAAAAATGAATAGTAAGTGGGTTTTTTGTTGGATGAGATGATGAATAGTGATTTAACCGGCTTCCATTAGTCCGTTAAGTTTTTTTAACATTTTTGGTCCAAAAGTCATTATTTTGGCCAAAAATTGTTTCTCAACCCCTACCGAGTGGTGCATGATCATTTGTTCCTCACTCAAGCGAAATGTTTATGGCTTTCAATCGGAATTCTTATACGATTCGAGGTTAACGACGGATTCGTTGTTAAACACTAAGTATGCACCGATTCGTCACGTAAAATCCTCTTGTTGTCATTCTTGTGGGCTTAACGTAACAAGTTGGATTTCAACATTTTAAGATGCTTCGAAGTGCACTTAGTCGAGCTTATGGAGTACTTCGGATCCGGTTTTAAAATCGAAAATTCAAGAGTGAGAGCAACGATAAAGGGGGAGCCGAGCCTTTGATTGTCAAAGTTGTGCCAAAGTTCGTCTAGTAAATCAAGGGGGAGAGGATTTAAAGCTTTAAGAAAGATGATTTACTTTCACAAACTTTAGGGGGAGAATGTTAGTGCATTAAAAGTTTGGAAAGTAAATGTATTATAAATTGTAATTGTATAGAGCTTAAAGTGTAAGGGCTTGTGCTTACATGTTGTAGAAAAGGTGGTAGGTAGGATTAGTGACACTATAAATAGATGGTTAAGGCCTTGTAATCATTTGATAATAGCAATTTACAAAATGTAGCCTTTTAAGAATTCTCTCTCTCATTAGTGTAGTTTTCCATTTCTAATAAATGTTTAATAAATCCTAATCCTATCTCATCCAACTTAATCAATTACAAACACTTGAGATGTCTAGATCTAGGGTCCTACATTGTATCCAAGATTTAATGAGAAAAGTCTGAATCAATGTAAGTCAAAGTCTGTAAAGTCAATGTTGTAAAAGTCTTTGAGAGAACTTTTGTGTGAGAGTTTAGTGATGTAAGAGAAGTATCCTTGGTATAAACAGGGATATGACTTGTTAGTTTTAGAGAGTTCCACATTGTAATTTTCAGTCAGTGATAAATACGACTAAAGACTTTCTCTCTCTACTATCTCTCTAGTTCTTGATATTGTTAAATCTTGATTGAGATTGTGCTTGTTTAAGTTGGGATTAAAATTTCAGAATCAAACACTTTAACATCGAGAACAACCCTGTAGAATACATTTTATCAAGAACAAACATAATTCTGGGAATTAAATCTTTACAGCCCGCGAACAGAAAGCTTCTAAAATTGGAAAGATTGATCCAATTCTTTTAATTTGTTGATCAATTGAGTTTCCAATTCAAACAATAATTGTTCTATATCAATGGGCGATCCCATTGTATCCAATTTTACACTCAATCCATCATGATTTCACAATCTTGATTTCAATGTAACAGTGAACTTTCTAAACTTGGAAATTCGTGTTTTTCTTCTTCATATCACTTGTTGTTAATTCCTCTGATTAATCTGATCTAGCTTTCATACCAATTGTGATCCCAGATTTCAAGCAATAACAACAATTAAGATCAAACACAATAGAAATCTAGAGATAAATTGAGTCATAAGATTTCTTATTCATATATCTCACAAAGGGAATGCTTACAATGACATGTTACTCAGACTAAAGACTTCATGACATACATGATTAACAAAACAAGACAAGAAAAGCTATATATAGGGTCAAACATGCCTTGACCTCTATACAAGCATACAATGAAAAGGACAACAAAACAAATCAAACTAACTTAGCAAATTGACTCAAAACATATCTAACAAATGGCACTGTAACCATCAAGAAAGTAATTTACATGGAAGGAATTGATCATAACTTGTTTAGTACTAGTCATTTCAGCGATAGTATGTAGCAGGTTCGGCTTACAATCACTCTCTGTTATATTGAAGATCCGGACGGTTATGGAAATCTTTATGCGGTAAATTTTCCAACGCTTTTGGCTACACGTCCTGTATGCTTACTTGCAAAAGCATCGAAAGCTCAAAGTTGGATATGGCATCGGCGCTTGTCTCATCAGAACTTCAAGGCTATTGATAAGTTAGCGAGACAAGTAATAGTGAAAGGTCTACCGAAGATGAGGTTTGAGAAAGATTCACTTTGTCCCGCATGTAAGATGGGGAAGATGAAACGAAGTTCACAAAAATCAAAGACTGAATCTTCTTGCTCAACACCACTTGAATTAATTCACATGGACCTTTGTGTCCCCATGCGTACTCAGTCTATAAATGGCAAAAAGTATATTCTTGTTATGATAGACGAGTATTCAAGGTATACTTGGTTGGAATTTCTGCGAAAAAAATCTATTGCACCAGACCTAATCATTGTCTTCATTAAGAAAATCCAAGTTCGCCTTCAATTGCCAATAAAGATATTACGTAGTGACAATGGCACAGAGTTCAAAAATGATACTCTACAAAGTTATCTCACTTTTGTTGGGATTTCTCATAATTTCTCTACTGCCTACACTCCACAACAAAATGGCATGGTTGAAAGGAAGAATAGAAGTTTGGTCGAAGCAACAAGAACGATGTTGGCATATTCTGGATTACCAATGTACCTCTGGACTGAAGCCGTTGCAACCGCCTGTTTCACTCAAAACCGTACGACTGTGATTAAGAGATTTAATAAAACAACGTATGAACTGATTAATAAGCGAAAACCGAATATTAAATTTTTACGTGTCTTTGGTTGCAGGTGCTATATTCTAAATGACCGTGATAACCTTGGGAAGTTTGACAAGAAAGCTGACGAAGGCTACTTTATTGGATATTCACTAACGTCAAAAGTCTATCGTGTGTATAATCGACAAACCAACTGTATCATGGAAAGCGTAAATGTATCGTTTGATGAAAATACTACATTGACTTCTGAACAAAACAGTTCAGAACTCAAGCTTAAGGGAAAGGCTTCTGTTCAAAGCAGAATAGAACCCGCATATACACAAACTAAGTCTTCTAACTCATGAAATGTTACATTTGAGTTAGATATGCTATTTTTTGATGCTTTTATGGCCATATGTGCATATTTCGACAAATCAGGCGCATCCGCATCAACTTCAGAGGTCTCAGTGATTACTGAAGACATATATGGACCTTCTGAACCAGTCACTACTACAACCTCTTCAGGTATATCTACACCGAATGTTTCTGAAAATACTAATATTGAGTCTGCTTCTACAGATACAAATTCTAGACGAGAAGTCCCGAGCACTTCCTCTGTCGCTCCAGAATTACCTGCATCAGAAACACCTGAACATCTGTAATTGATTAACACAATGAGCAACTTACGCAAGAATCTGTTTAACCACTTCCAAGCACAATATTAATGGAGATATACAAAGTGGTGTAAAATGAGTGCAACATCAGTTAACTTTAGTCTATACTCAAGCTTCCTTAGTTCCTTAGAGCCGAAAAAGGTCTTTAAAGCTCTACGTGATCCTGATTGGATATTGGAAATGCAAGATGAGATTCTATAATTTGAAAGGAACAAGGTATGGCGACTGATCCCACTACCGAAAGGTAAATCAATGATAGGCACAAAGTGGGTTTTTAGGAACAAGAGGGATGAGGCTGGAGTTGTGGTAAGAAACAAAGTTCGCCTGGTAGCAAAGGGTTATTGTCAACAGGAAGGCATAGACTACGAAGAAACATTTGCACCTGTTTCTCGGATCGAAGCCATCAGAATCTTTTTATCTTATTCAGCACATAAGAACTTAACTGTCTATCAAATGGACATAAAGTCGGCGTTTCTTAACGGTATTATGCATGAGGAAGTCTACGTGGCTCAACCCGAAGTTTTCATTGATCCACATCACCCTGAGCATGTCTACGTCCTAGAAAAAGAACTTTATGGTTTAAAACTGGAACCACGAGCTTGGTATGAAACTCTTACCAGTTCTTACTCGCCTCTGGTTTTAAAAAGGGTACAATTGATACAACCCTGTTCCTTAAAAAGCAATGTGAGGATTTAATTCTAATCCAGATTTGTGTAGACAATATTATATTTAGGTTTACTAATCCAAAATTTTGCAAGAACTTTTCTAAAATCATGGAGTCTCTATTTGAAATGTCATTGATGGGTGAGTAAACATTTTTTCTTGGACTTCAAGTTAAACAGTCACCCGAAGGCATTTTCATAAACCAGTCGAAGTACATACGAGACATTTTGAAAAAGTTCAACATGAATGATCGTTCGATAATGAAAACGCCTATGGCTACCAGAACACTTTTAGACGTAGATTTGTCCGGAAAATCTGTTGATCAGAAACTGTACCGAAGTATGATTGGTTCAATACTGTATCTAACAGCTAGCATACCTGATATAATGTTTGCTACATGTTTCTGTGTTAGATATCAGAAAAATCGTAAGAAATCTCACCTGATCGCCGTTAAAAGAATAATTAGATACCTCAAGGGCACTCCCGAGTTAGGCCTTTGGTATCCTAAGGATTCTAGTTTTGAATTAACTGCATTTATATACTGATGCTGATCATGCAGGTTGCAAACTGGATAGAAAGAGCACCTCTGGATCATGCCAATTTCTAGGAGATAAGCTTGTTAGTTTGACATCCAAAAAAAAAACTGTGTTTCTACATCCACCGCCGAGGCATAATACGTAGTTGCGGCTAGCTGTTGTTCGCAAGTCGTCTGGATGAAGACTCTCTTAGAACATAAATGTTCAATTTAGGAAGTTTAGTAAAGTAATCCTTTATATTTGGATGTTGGGCCTTGTACTGGGTTTGGGCTTAAGTGTGTACAACGGTTTTGAGGGTATAAATAGGATCTGTTAGTTCATTTGTTTGTAACTTTCATTTTACACAATGTAGACATACGAATTTTGTTTGCTCTCTACAGTTAGTGTTTAGTATATGTGAATAAAACTACAGATTCAATCTCAATATCTTGTTAATTGTTTTAATCAATTCAACCTTGATCTCAATGGACCTCACAAGTAGTATCAAAGCCTAACGAAGAAATCATTCATCGTACGATCGAGATCAAGTTGTTTTGATGAACAGTCACTGTGAAAATTTCGAATTCTATGATTTGATGTTAATTTGGATGTTCTTTGTTGCAAAATTGATTAGGTGGATACAGTCGAACATTATGGAATCAATTACATCGTTGAATTTCATCAAATTTGGACGAATTTGATCGATTTTTGAGATATTTGCTTCGAAAATATGTTTGTTACTGTGTTGTTATCGAAGTATTCTACAGAGATGTTTTTGGAATAGATCATCAACTACAATTGTGCTCCATCATAATTTTTGAACCTGCTCACAAAGTCTAATCTCAAAATTCGAAGTATTGAAGTTGAATTCAAAGAAATTTGGAAAAACAATCGTAGATCCACAAAATTCGCATGAATATAGAAGAACTCACATGGTTTGGAAGAACTCGAATAAGAAGAATTCGCATGTTAGAATTCGCATGCTGAAGAGCTTTGAAGATGATATATTTCTTAGGTACATAATTCGCATTAGAAAGATATGCGAAATGTACAAAATTCGCATCACAGAGAGATGCGGAATGTTTAGAATTCGCACGATGAAAGTCTTTGAAGATGAAATTTTCCATGTGTAGAATTCGCATGTAGTCGTATGCGAGAAGTCAAGAATTCGCATGGAAGAGTTATGTGGAATGAAGGAATTCTCTTAAGAGAGATATGCGAATTGCGAGGAATTCACACATAGGCATATGCGAAAAGCTAGAATTCGCATGCAGGCCTATGCGAATTCTGAGGTTTTCGGCTAAGCCTCATGCGAATTATGCTCCACATGAATAGTGATATGCGAATTTTGATAGTTATGCAAAAAGCATGTGATTTTATGCAAAAAGTGACTGTTCTGAACCCATTTTGATACAAGTTTGCATTGTTCCCGAGATTTTTCCGCGTAATGCATATGTGACATCATTCCTATCTTCTGTTGGTCACATATTTTGTACAACTGATCTAAATTTTCACGAGTGCTAATGTTTCTCAAGATTTTGAGATACTGTATGTTCGGATTCAGTCTTTGATTGGATTGATTTAGTAGCCTGAGTATTTGCAATCATCAGTCTGGAGTGCTTCGGTATGTTGTTAGACCGTTGAGTGCTCTTGATCATTCTTCTGACCTGATCAATCACTAGTATGAGCGACTGCAATCAATATTCTGAAACTTTGGTTGTGATTCAGAATTCTGTGTGCTTAGATTGTTCTGTATTTTGAAAAGCTGTTAGGTACAATCATAATGTATAGAAGTATTGAAAAATAGGCTAAGTATAGAAACTGCAGAAGTTCGCTCAGAACATCCAAGTGCACCATAGAATATGCAATCTCAGAAGACATCTATCGACACTTTGTCAGAGGACACGAAACCTGATAATGATCTTCAGATCACAGAGCCTCTGTGATCACTCACAGAGCCCCTGTGATGGCTATCCTCCGGAGACTTCGACGTTTTCAGAAAACTCAGTTCAAGACAAGGTCACATGCAGATCACGTGATGCCTGTTGTACGAAGATTTCCAGATCACCTTGGAGCGGCGCACGATGGATTTACTTTCCAGGTGGCATTCCGTTTATGGAATGTCAGCCTTTGTCTTGTACTACGGAGTGCATCCTACTTGTATATTATAGTAGCACCAGCTTAGAGTTTCGCATGCGAGCACACACACTAGTCTAAATAGAGATTGTATTTCCCTGATAATATTTGCACACACAAGTGCGTGTTCTTGGTGTTCTTCAGAAAATCAATGAAACAGTTTCTTGAGTGAAATTCTTATTATATTTTACGATTCTGTTTGTTGATTGGTTGTGTGTCTACTACCTTGCATGCACTACCTTTCTACATACTATAATCGCTTTCGCACTCATATTACTAAATCTGTGCGTAGTAAAAGGTCCATCAAGTAAAGAACATCAATATTGGGATCAATAATTGGTATCAGAGCAGACTTTGATTCTTAATATCAAAGGATCCTATTCCATACTTGATTCCCACGTTCTAGGTAGTAGTTTGAAGTCTGTTCCTTTGCCTTGATCCCTACTCATAAACATACTCTGTTTTCTGGAGCTACTTCAACCTGTTTGACGTAGATTCAAAAGCAAGTGTATTTAAACCGCTAAAGACAGATTCAAAGCTTAGTTGATTGATTGTCATCTCTTTCATACCAAATACTCATCCTTGTTAAGAACATTCGTTATCTTTTCAAAAGAACTCTTCATACTCTGTTTTTCTCCTTGTCTAAAAATGGTGAACCCTGTTAACTATTTCAGTGCAGGATCTCAATCAAAACCTCCCACTCTACTGAGGGATGAATATCCTCGGTGGAAAATCAGGATGGTGCACTTTCTCGAAGGTGTGAATCCTGGTTTGGTTGAGTTCCTTCACAATCCTCCCTTCATTCCAATGACTATAGTTCCTCGTGTCCCTGCCACTGCAAACACCCCTGAAGTTCCTGAATATCAGCATCCCAAGCCCATCAATGAATGGACTGAAGAAGAAAGAGCATTACATGAACTTGCAATGAAAGCCAAAAGACTACTCATCATGGCTATACCAAACGACATCTTTCAGTCCCTTGATTCTTGTGAAACATCGAAGG
This sequence comes from Arctium minus, assembly GCA_954870635.1. Lineage (NCBI taxonomy): Eukaryota > Viridiplantae > Streptophyta > Magnoliopsida > Asterales > Asteraceae > Arctium > Arctium minus. Next base: position 73,534,382 of record OX941088.1, on the reverse strand, counting down.
ACTTATGGTTGGAGCTAGAAAAACAGCTTGAGGGTGGTGCTAAAACCCTCAAGAACAACAGGGCTCTATGCATAAATGAATACTTTTCATTTAAGGCTCTGCCGGGTGAATCCATCCAAAGCACATACAACAGATACAATTCCTTGATAAACAAGTGCAAGAGGTATGACGTCCACAGAACCTCTGAAGAAAACAATGTCCGGTTCCTTCAGAGCCTGAATGACGAATGGCTTCATCTAACCATGTCCATCCAAGCTACATTGGATCTTGATGTTTGGTCTATCTCTGACCTCTTCGGGACATTGATAAGCCAAGAGAACAGGATAACGAAGTTGATGACCCCTGTCGGTGGCCCTCTGGCGCTGGTTGGAAGTACCACAGAGGGTCAGGACAAAGGGAAGGATAAAGTGACTGAGGATGCTCAAAAGAAGAATTAGAAGAAAAAAGTTCTCGTGGCAGAGAGTGAGAGTGAGGAAGGATTTGAGGAGGAGATTGATACGGCTGCTCTGGCCAAAACACTTGCACTTATGACTCGACAATTCAATCGTGGTCTCAAAAAGAAGCCAGAGTACAGAGGAAGAGAGGAAAGAGACGACAGAAGCAGAGGGTATGGTGAGGTGAGAAAGTATGGGAGAGAAGAGTTTGAGGATCAGAGGAAAGGAGAAAGAAGGAGTGGATAGAGGTCAGACGGCAGAGGTGGTGATAAAATCCCCAAGCAAACTGAAGGCTGCTTCAAATGTGGGAAACCAGGACACTTCGCCGCAAAGTGCATGTCATCTGCCATGAAAGGGAAACCCACTAGAGACGCTGCTTTCTACAAAAAGAAGGCAGAGTAATTCACCCAGAGATCCCTAATGGAAGAACAACAGAACCTTGAGACCGATGAGTCCTCTGATGAACGGGACAACAACGCACTCTTTTGTGGCATGGCAGAAGTCCACTCTTCTGACGACAAGAGTGAGGTATCTACTTCTAGCTCTTATAACTCTGACTCTGAAATCAAACTTCTTGAAGTACAAAATGATCTTCTTGCATATAAAAACATGTGCTCAGAGCTAGAAAAGAAATTGGCCTTCTTTGAGAGAGAAACAAGGTTCTCACTCAAGAAAAGGACAAGCTCTATCTTGAAAGAAAACCTCTCATCTCTGAGCATATTGGTGAAAAGAAAGGATTAAAAGAAAAAATTTCCAAACTTGATAAAGCCTTGAAAGAGAAGGTGAAAGAGCTAAAGAACAGTGAGAGTGATCGATTACATGCCATTTCCTTGAAAAACTTTTTTCAAAAAGAAAGAGAAGTTTTTCATCAAGATCTGTTCGACAGAGATATCCTAATTAAGAGGTATCAAGATGCTCAAAAGGTCCATGAAAATGTCAACACCCAGATCGGCAGAAGAGGAATAGGGTTCGATGATATTGATCCCTACACTGGAAATAAAAGAAACAAATCTTTAGCAAATATCTTCTGCCCTGGACAATTTCTAAAACCAAGTCTTCCAAACCTATTATGCATATTTAAGAGGCGTAGAACCTCTGAAGGACCACATCTGAGGAAACCTCTGCAGATGGTGAATGTTTGGTATGAAAACAATGATTTACCATCTGCGTTCTCATCAAAGAGAAAATCTATTCCAAAAAATATCTGTCACAAAAACAGATAGGGGTCTTTAGATTTGGTCACCCAGAAACACAAACTCAAATGGCGTTTATGTGCATGATGTTTCCTGAAAAGAACTGTCCTCCGATGCACCAGAGTTTGTTCCAGTCTCTATGGAAGAAAAACTCTTTAAAAGGTTTTTGGAAAGTTACTTGAGAAGGACCTATGAAAATCACTTTCTCAACCATCCTGATCTAACCTCTGAAATAGAAGAAATATTTTAGCAAGATCTTCTAAGTTGTCTTATTGTTCCTATGGTCATTCCCTGTATTTCAAAAAATCTGAATGCTCCCAAGGACGCTACAAATGGACAAAGCGACGTACTTCCAGAAAGTCATGCTCTCATTCACAAGGACTTTCTTGATATAGATTCAGAATCTGAATCTGAGTCCTCTGTCGAAGTTGAGAAAAGATCTGTGGAACTTGAAATGGTCACCTGTGGTCAAGAGGAAAATAAGTTACCCTCTGGCATCCTTAACAGGATAGTCGCTCCCAAAAAGAGAACCACAGGTATACCTACCTACCCTGACTTTTTGGACATGTGTCTTCAAGCAAAGACTTCTCTTGAGCTTGAAAAATAAAAAAATAAAAAAATCAAGATCACTCAAACTTCCAAAGTTCCAAAACCTGTCAAAAAAACAAAACCTTTTCAAGAAAAACTCACCTGGCAACAGAAGGCAAAATGGCCCAAATTTGATAAAGTTAATGCTTACGTGGCAGTGAATGCTCGAAAGGAAGATCGTCGAGGGAGAGTACACTTAGAGAGCCATCCAAGTGGAGTTTTTGACAAAAGACAACCTAGATTAGATAAAGTTTTCTGTAAAAAGAAACCCAAATCTAAAATGGGTTGTTGTAAAAATTGCTCTGTACCCTCCTTTGACAATTTTAATGAAATATTTAAAAAGTTTGCTTCTGAAGTTCATCATTGCAAATGTTTTGATTTTGTGCATGCTTTGAATCAACACTTTTCTAGGCCCTCCTGTCTTATATATCACCTGAAGCCAATGAGTGCCAAATTCAAAGGTGAGAAAGGACAAAATGGTACCTCTACCAAGGAGGATAAAGCCAAAATCAAAGGTGTTTAGATATCTTTAAAGACTCCTAACAAACCCGAGCCCATTTGGAAATGGGTACCTAAATCCTCTTAATTTGTCCACAGAAGAAACAGCATGTGCCCATTTGGTACCTAGACTCCGGGTGTTCAAGGCACATGACTAGCGACAGAGGGTTGCTCTCCGCTTACGAAGATAAACTTGGAGGTGGTTCTGTAACCTTCGGAGACAACAAGAAGGGCCAAATTAAAGGCTATGTAGTCATTGCCAACGGAGGCATCGATGTCAACAAAGTTGCATATGTGGATGGCCTCAAGCATAACCTGCTAAGTATTAGCCAACTTTGTGACAATGGACTCGATGTGATGTTCAAAAAGAAATACTGCTCCTTGTTCAAAAAACACACAAATATAGAGCTTATGTTGGCTAAGAGACGAGGTGATCTATACCTCATGGACTTCAAATCCATCAACAGAGACGAAAAGCTCTGTCTGGTCTCAAGTAAGAACGACGAAGCTTGGCTCTGGCACAACAGGTTCTGTCACTTAAACTTTCATTCTTTGGACTAACTTATGAAACTAGATCTGGTAAAGGGGCTACCAAGTATCAGATTCGACAGAGATCATCTATGCTCTGCATGTGAAATGGGAAAACTCAAAAGAGCTGTCCATAAGACCAAAACAAACATATCTTGCACTAGACCTCTGCATATGCTTCACGTACACCTCTGTGGTCCTATATCTGTGCAGAGTCTAGGTGGCAAGAAGTACATTCTTGTATTCATAGATGAATTCTCTAGATATACTTGGGTGGAATTCGTTCGAAAGAAATCAGATGTTCCTGAGGTACTAATCAATCTTCTTAAGAGGATACAAGTTCTTCATGATTACAGGGTTCAGAGAGTTCGAAGTGACAATGGGACAGAGTTCAAGAACTCAACAATAGAAGCCTATCTTATGACAGAAGACATCTCACAGAACTTCTCTGCTTCAAGGACTCCACAACAAAACGGTGTTGTTGAACGCAAAAACCGAACACTTATGGAAGCCGCAAGAACCATGCTCACTGCCTCAGGACTTCCGATTTCCTTTTGGGCAGAAGCCATCTCCACGACATTGTTCACCCAAAATCGATCATTGGTGGTAAAAAGACATGCAAAGACCCCTTACCACCTAATCAATCAAAGAAAGCCAAATATCAAGTACTTCCATGTCTTCGGCTGCAGATGCTTTGTGTTGAACGACAGAGAGCAAATAGGGAAATTCAGTCCCAAAGCTGATGAGGCCAAATTTGTTGGCAACTCATCAAACTCCAAGGCTTACCGAGTCTATGTGCTCAAATCAAAACATATACTTGAAAGTATTAATGTTTCATTTGATGACTCGTTTCAGGTGACTTCTGAGCAAATCAGCTCAGGACTCAAGCTCCAAGATAAGAAACTGGTGACTCATCAAGAACAAATGAACTTCATCATCTTTTTGAAGAGATGTTCGATGATGGACCCTCAGAGGATGACCACAGAGCCTTTGGAGCTGAAGCCTCTGTTGACCAATCATGTACGTCTCTATCAGGTCCTACCAATACTTCACCCTCTTCCAACACTTTTGCAGGTGCAAATGTCAAAGGGGAGCACTCAGAGGCTAATACTGACCAAGGCTCCAGGATTAATCAAGAACTTGGTCATCTACAAGCTATCTCTAAAGGGTCAACACCAGAACAATCAGAGAACTCTGAACAAGGCACCACAGAGCTTATAATATCAACTCAAAATAATCAAAGTCCCATGACAAGTACAAATGATCTCCATTCTACAGAGGGTGATCAACCTCAAGAGATTGAACATGCTCTAGAAGTGATTCCAGAAGGTCCAAATGATCACCTACCACGAATGACAAAGTGGACCAGAAGTCACCTACAGAGCCAAATTATAGGTGACCCCTCTGACAGAGTCTAGACTCGATCAAGTACCGCAAATTTTTGTTACTATACAAATTTTGTGAGCATTATCGAGCCCAAAAAAGTCTTTGAAGCTCTTGAAGACCCAAACTGGGTAGAGGCTATGCAAGAAGAGCTTCTGCAGTTTCAAAGAAACGAAGTATGGACCCTAGTGCCTTTGCCGAAACGGAAAACCGCAATTGGGACCAAATGGGTCTTTAAAAACAAAAAAGATGAGGATGGTGTGGTGATCAGGAACAAAGCAAGACTGGTGGCCAAGGTATATTGCCAATAAGAAGGGATTGACTACGAAGAAACTTTTACCCCTGTGGCAAGGCTTGAGGCAATAAGAATATTTCATGCCTTCGCAGCCCACAGAGGCTTTAAAGTATTTCAAATGGATGTAAAGTCAGCCTTTCTAAATGAACAAATTCAAGAAGAAGTATACGTTCACCAGCCACCAGGGTTTAAAAGCTCCAAGTACCCAAATCACGTGTATTTCTTGGACAAGGCTCTGTATGGACTCAAGAAAGCCCCTAGAGCCGGGTACGACAGACTTTCAAACTTTCTTCTTGCCAATGGTTTCGAAAGAGGTACAACTGATAGAACTTTGTTCTATAAAAAGAGAAAAGGTGAGATTCTACTTGTACAGATTTATGTTGACGACATTATTTTTGGGTCCACAAATGAATCTTATTGTAAAAAGTTTGAGTCTTTGATGAAGGATGAGTTTGAGATGAGCATGATGGGAGAACTTACCTTCTTCCTATGATTACAAGTCAAACAAACCAAAGAAGCTATTTTCATAAACCAATCTAAATATGTCTCTGACATACTTGAAAAATACAAGCTCTCTGACTCTTCACCAATGAAAACCCCTATAGCCACTGGATCCAAGCTTTACAGAGGTATGATAGGGTATCTGTTGTATTTAACCGCAAGTCGACCCGATATAATGTTTGCCACATGCCACTGTGCAAGATTTCAGGCTAACCCCAAAGAATCTCATCTTCATGCTGTCAAGAGGATCTTCAGATACCTGAAAGGGACCAAGAATCTTGGCCTCTGGTATCCGGAGAACTCTGGATTTGATCATGTGGCTTATATAGATTCAGATTACGGAGGATGCAAGCTTGACATAAAGAGTACCTATGGGAGTTGCCAATTCCTTGGAGGGAAACTGGTGAGTTGGACTTCTAAGAAGCATAATTGTATCTCAACCTCTACGGTAGAAGCGGAATATGTTGCTGCTGCCAGTTGTTGCTCGCAGGTTCTGTGGATGAGAACCCAACTCAGAGATTATGGATTTGACATCGAGAAAATCCCCATCCTCCGTGACTCCAAAAGCTCCATTGCGATCTCTGCAAATCCTGTTCAGCACTCTAAAACAAAGCATATCGATATCAGGTACCACTTCTTGAAACATCATGTGGAGCATGGGACGATAGTAATGTACTTTGTCCCCACAGATTACTACCATGCCGACCTTTTCACAAAGGCATTAGATGAGAAAAGGTTCACTTTTCTTGTTGGCAAGAATGGCATGCTAAACATGAGTTGACTCATAGAGCCTCTGTACCCTTGCACAGAGCCTCTGCAGTACATACTGTATATCCGTACATATTTTCTTTTCTTTGTGCAGTCTTTTTTTTCGAAAAACCTTTTGTTAGATGGCTCTCTTGCTCTGTGTCTTGCTCAATGTTGATTTCTAAAAAGATCCAAGCACAAATCAAGGGGGAATTGAAATGGGAGACCTTGACATCTCAAAAGGGAGCTCGACATCTTTTACCAAGTATGTCTCTTTGCCCCTCAAAGGTGCTTTCACAACTATTGAGTGATCACCAACCCAAATTATTTCCTAAATTAGAAGTTTTGGTTCTCAGAGTCTCTGAGGTCCTCCACAGAACCTCTGTGACACTTCACAGAGCCTCTGTACCTCACAAAAAGAGTCTCTGGTCCATTACTCACATGATCGGGTCTGTATTCGATAAACTCATACGTTCTTTCGAAAGTGTTGGTCTTCTTAGTATTTTGGAACCTCATAATGACCTCATAAGCTCTTGACCCACAGAACTTCTGCCAATTTTAACTTCAACATTTTTTACCATTCGGTCATTATGTGCAGGTTATTTTTTCAAAATCACTATCATGTGGGAATAGTAACAGCCACGCGCGTGAGAGTAGAGGGAGGCGCATGTACTCGATCGTGCACCGCCTATCCTGACGTGGCACATTTCTATTGGTTCGTATCTATACCGTCGTTTTTGAAAACGGCTACCTATCCGTTAGCACTCATTACGAATTTCAAATATTAATTTTTTACCGCTAATTGTTTTCACCCCTCTCAGTATATATAAACCCTTATATACCTCTTCTTTTCTTTTTACCTGCAATTTTTGCTCTCAAGAAATCCTTTGCAAGAATCTTTCACTGTTTGAACAATGGCTTCCCACTCCAGCTCTTCCAAGAACTCCAATGGCTCTAAAACCTCCAACAAATCTCTTCACTCTGAAGCACAAAAAGCTGATTCGAACTCTTTTGGTCAACAACAAGTTCTGACAAGCAGAATGCTTTCCTTTACTAGGCATGACTATCACCTGACTCAGATGAACAACAAACCAAACAATCACTTTGTCACCCTGAATCCCTCTGGATTCCTTGCTGAAGCCAAACCCCTAATCAAAATCCTCCTAAACCATTTTCTTGTCAAAGCACTAACTATGAAGAGAAATGACATCCCTGAATCATACATTCAACAGTTTTGGCTAAGTGCCCGACATGCCAAGATGGATGGATATGGACACTGTATCATTGGGTATGGAACCCATTCCTCGACAACAAAAATACTAGATTTGGGCATCAATCAAAGGAAATTGTCAGATGTCTTCGAACTCCCCACCAAGGAAGACCTCAACCTTCGAAAATACTCAAAAGAACCCACAGAGGAAAAACTCTTGGAGTTTCTGCGGTTCATTGGATACGCAGTCCCAATAACCAAAAGAATAAACTTCAGACGACAGAACCTTCCCCCTTTGTGGAACGTGCTCTTCTCTATTCTGAATAGATGCCTAACGTCCAAGGTTGGGAGCCCAGATCAGTCGAGCCATAGAATTTTGGCTATCATGTATGGGATATACTATGACCTAACGATTGACTACACAGGGCTAATCTTCAAAGAGATAAAGAATGTTGTAATAACCATGAAATAGGATCAAGATAGGGGCACATAGCCCAAGAACATTGCTTTTGGACATTTCCTAGGACTGCTTCTGGGAGTTGATTTGATTGGGGAGGATAAATTACCAGCAGAGGGCAAGACGATCAAGCTACATGAGATGAAGTCTCACAAACCAAATACTCTAAAAACTGGTTACCCGAACGCCAGACCTCTGTCATCACGCATGTTAACTTATCTGGGTAGTGAAGAGAGAACTAGGGCTTACATATGAGGGCACAAGACTCCCGCACCGAGTCCTGCAATCCCCCTCGCGTAGGTTTCCAAGTAGGAGATATAGTTGTGTACTTGAGAGATGAGGGTGCGAGGGAGACAGAAGTTGTGTCCACAGAGACACAAGTAGTGAGTAAGAGAAAGGGAGAGTTAGCTAAAGGGGAGGGCAGTGCGAAAAAGGAGAAAAAGAAACAAAAGAAAAAGAGAACCGCAGAAGTAGAGGTTACACAATCCGAGAAGGCTGCAGAAGAAACGACAGAGGTTGTCAAATCCTCTGAGAAAAAGAAAAAGAGGAAACTGCGTACGCTCGCAGAGAAAGAGCAATATGTTGAAGCCAAGGTTGAGGCTCTAAGTGCTAGGATTGAACCTGCATAGGGTCGCGAAAAACCTCTGCAGAAGACAAGGAAGAGAGCACTGATCTTCAAGGAAACAGTTAGTGCATAAATATGTTGGATACAAGATCATGAAGAGAAAATTCAAAGTTCAAGATGTCAAAGCTGAGAAAGTCAAATCTCATCAAAGTCAAAGTATTGTATTTGTATTTTACTTTCCTTGTTTTTGTTGTAGGTATAAATAGTTTCCTTTCCTTTGTAAATTGTAGTTAACAGAGTTAAGATGTCAGATTGTAATATCTGAGAGAGAGAGATTCGTAGAGAGAGTTCTAGAGAGAAAAGTTGTAAATTGTGAATTGAAAGTGAAATCAAAACAGGTAATTGATTCTTGTGTGTTTTTGTTTGTTTAATTGTGATTAGAAACTAGATTCAGGGACAAACAGAAACCCCTGACAACAGACCTCAGAGCCCCTTGAAATTGGCCTCTAAAATAGCTAAAAAGGTCATTCTCAAGTACTCAGGGGATTTGGGCGAAACCGTGGCTATAGAGATTGAAGATCTGACAGAAAAGTCACAAAGTGAAGAGGAAGAAGAGAATAAAAAATCGAAGGAGGAGAGTGGAATAAAAGATGCCTTGAGCACACAACCTGAACCAACTCCCCGTGCAACCCATACTACTACCTCTACAGTTCTAGAGCAGAAAGGTAATGAAGAAGAACTACAGAGTCCGATCCCAACCCAAGCCAACCGGTCAGAGGATATTGCTTCATCCTCTATGCCACCATCCGGGGAATCCAAATCCACTTCACTCTCTCAAAAGGGTGAAAGTGTTGTTTTAAGTGTCCACTTGCCCCAGGACACAACCCTACCTCACACAGAGGCATTTGTTGCATCTGTCACGCACATGAGTGACCACCCAACTGCTTCAGAGTTGGCAGAGAGAGAACACACCAGTTCTATGGGTCTAGAACAACCACATAACTTGATCACTAGGACTCTTGGGGAAGCCTCTGAACCCTTCCTCAAGAAACCTACTGATAGAACTTCCATAGATGATTCCTTTGTGGAACATCGAGGATTGGAAGGAAATTCCTCCAGAGCTCAACATCATCTCAGGCTCTAGAGGTGCCAAACACTCGTTGGATCAATCTGGAACATGTGTTGTTCCAGAGGTCACCACGGACACCTTCGTCACAAAGGGCAAGTTTAAAGCCTTTGTTGACACGGTGTTCCAAAAATTTGAAGAGTTGAAAAGCTCTGTCACGAAGGAATCCCAATAGAAAACCAATGTCCCTGCAGAGGCTCTGAAAGCCAACGCAAAGGCTCTGAAAGCTCTTCATCAATCTTCAGTACAACATTCGACAAAGATCAAGAAGCTGACAAAGAACTCTGTGACAAGGGAAGATATTCAAGAATGCGAAAGATCGATTAACATTCAAGCAGATGCAGTTATGACCCTCGGGGATATTTGCATGGTGGAGATGGGAAAATTTTCCGCATGAGTCGTTCAGTCAGGAGTGGATGACCTAACCAAGCTTCGAGAGGAAATCAAGGACATAACTCGCAGTGTTATGGTTCCTTTTCAACCTCAGGCGTCCACTTTTGCACCTCCACCCTCCACCTCTGCCACTGACATTTCAGGCCTCACAACAAAAGAAGAGTTAGAAACAATGGAGAAAATGGTTCTCAGAAATCTCAACTTCATTGAAGCAGATATCTCTCATCAAGGCAAAAAGGTGGCAGAGGATCTGAAAAAGACTGTAGCCATGATAAAATTTAAGTCTGATCTTGAAGTCAACAGACTATCGTTGCCTACAGAGGACGTTTTAAAGAAGATCACCAAGCATGCTGAAGATCACTTCTGCAAGAGGCGAAAGAGGAAGGCACCTGCGACCTGCCAAGCTGAGGCAACGCAGAAGAAGGAACGACATGAGGATCAGGATGCTGATGACTCTGGTCCTCATGATGGGGAGATGTAGATGACTCCAAGCCAAATTCAAGCAGATAGAAGACAAGTTCGGATGGAAAAAATAGTACCAAGACGCCCACCTTACAATCAAGAGAACGATGAGGGAAAATATACTCTTCTACAGCGTAGTGGATTTTCAAGTGGCACTTGATCTGGGGGTCAAGAAAGTGAACTTTCCTCCACTAGAGGATAGTACACCACCCTCTGCCACAATTCTTCCGAACTCAATAATCAATTCACCTTCTTTTGGCTTCGTGTACATAAACCCCAAAGGCGAAAAGAAGATTTTTATGGGGAATGAAAGTCACAAGTACTCAACTCAGTCTCTGTTGTTCATCCAAGACCTAATCATCAAACACAGAGGCACACCACTTGTACCCACAGAAGCTGCAAATGTTCTTCTCGAAAATATAAGTGCAACCATAAACTTCATAGACTTGTGCGTGTTTTACCAAAGAGAGTTGAAGAAGGAAGGTGGGTTTGGAAGAAAAATAGATGATTTTCCAGACGCCAAAGTATAGGCTCTGAAGATATGTATTTTATTTACTTTCATTTATTGTACTTAAATGTAATTGCCTTCTGGCATTTTTTTTAATGAAAGTAAGTAGATAGAGATTGAGTTCATTTCACCTCTTTTTGTTTCTAACTTAACCAAGCTCTCAAATTTTCACTTCTTTATTTTTCAATACTTCGGGAGAGATTGTTAGCTCCAATCATAAAGTATAGAAGTATTGAAAAATAGGCTAAGTATAGAAACTGCAGAAGTTCGCTCAGAACATCCAAGTGCACCACAGAAGATGCAATCTCAGAAGACATCTATCGACACTCTGCCAGAGGACACGAAACCTGATAATGCTCTTCAGATCACAGAACCTCTGTGATCACTCACAGAGCCTCTGTGATGGCTATCCTCTGGATACTTCGACGTTTTTAGCAAACTCAGTTCAAGACAAGGTCACATGCAGATCATGTGATTCATGTTGTACGAAGATTTCCAGATCACCCTGGAGCGGCGCACGATGGTTTTACTTTCCAGGTGGCATTCCGTTTATGGAATGTCAGCCTTTGTCTTATACTACGGGGTGCATCCTCCTTGTATATTATAGGAGCACTGTTAAGTCAAAGATGTAAAAGTCAAAAATATCAAAGTCATAGTTGTCAAAGTATGTTTAGTTTCCTTATTCATTAAGTCTTGTAATAGTTAGGTGGTATAAATAGGTTTTGCTTTGTTAGCTTGAAGAAGGAATTGGGAAGCACCTAATTGTAATATTCAGACTTGTGATTAGAGAATTCAAGATCTACTTTCTCTCTCTAGTTTATCTCTCTTGTTCTTGAGTTTGTCATATCATTTTATGAAAAAAGCTTGATAGATTGGGATTTTATAATTCACAATTGGTATCAGAGTCGTACCAAACATATTCAGAAATGATTTGATCAGTAAATTGGATTGAAATCTGAATTTTTTTGGATCAATTTTTCGAAATTTTTTTAAGTACTCGAATTTTTTAGTACTGTTCATCCGAATTTGATTGAAAAATTGTTTTTGGTGCAAGAAAATGGAATTTTTTTAGTTCAATTTTTGTTTTCGATTGTTTCTTGTATTGATTACATCTAGTAATTCGAACTAATTCAATGTTAAATTTTGATTTTTGAATTTTTCTTGAAAAGTCGAGTTCGAATACTGTTCTTGATCGTTTTTGTGGAAATTGTTGGCTTTAATCTGAAATTGATAGTAAATTTGTGTTTAATATTGTTTTTCGATTATACAGATAAGTTTTTGAGAACCAATTTGCAGATTTGAATCGATTTGGATCAAATTGTGAAAGTTAGATCCAAGTTTGCACTAGATCTACAATTTGCGCGAATTCGTCTTCATTTGCGCGAATTCATCACATTTGCGTGAGCTTATCAGGGTTTTCGCCATCTTATATTCACACAAATCAAAGTTTGCGCTACAAGGTTCTCACGCAAAAGAGATTTGCGTCTTATACATCTCACGCAATGTTACATTTGCGTCTTTTGTATCTCACGCAAACCCCACTTTGCGCCATACACTGATAACGAAAAGTCCACTTTGCGCCATACATTGTTCATGAGAAGATCGCTTTGCGTCATACACTGTTCACGAGAAGTGTACTTTGCGCCATTCTCTGCTCGCGAGAAGTTTGGTTTGCGCTACCTACAGTTCACGCAAATCTCAGTCTTGTGCCACCAACTGTTAGCGCATAACAAGTGTTGTTCAATTTTTAATTTTGTGCAAGATTTCAATTTGATCTGATTTTTGATTTTCTGATTTACAGTTTGGGAACGATCTTTCATATCAAGTTGATTACTCATTCAATATGGGATATTTTGCTGAGCTTGAAGAAAAGAATAGAAAGCTTGAATTAGAGAAAGTAAATCTGGGTTATACTGTTGACTTTCACTCGAAAAAGTCAAAAGAGTATTATGCTGAACTCATTATACTGAAAGAAGAAATTAGTGCTTTAAAGTCAATCAATGAAGATCTTCTGAAAAGAACTTCTGGACTGAATGATGAGAAGATAATGAGATTGGAATCTGAGAATGCTGAGCTTAGAAAGAATATATTAGATTTGGAACAAAAGCTTGCTGAAAATAAAGATGATTTTGATAATGAAAAGAAAAGTTTTTCAAAGAAGTTCTCAGATTTCTCTAAAAAGTGTTTTGAAGAGAAGAAGTCAGTTGATCTTAAATGCATAAAACTTTCTCAACAAGTTTCCGATTTTGAGAAAGTATTAATTTTGGAAAGAGAGAAATTTGCTAAAGAAAAGAAGGCCATTGAACAGAAGAATGTGGGATTTTTCAAGGAACTATCCGGCCAGAGAAACAATTCAGAGAAAGGATTTGAAGAAGAACGATGCATGTTTGAGAATGAAATCAAAAAGTTGACTTCAAAGTTATCTGATCTATCTGCTAATGCACTAAAAGAGCAAAAAACGAAGCCTGAGTTGTCAAAGAAGATTGACCTGCTTGTTAAAGAAAGAGACAACTTTGCTTTAAAGATCAAAGAGCTTGAAAAAACTGCTTCAAGTTCAAATCAGAAATATGTCTCTTTACAAAGGTCAGTTAAATCTTTTGATCAGATTCGTAGAACTAACATTTTCTATGATAGATATTTAGATGATTTAGGTACATCTCCAAGAAAAAGAAGTTACAAGTCGGAGAAACTGGTCTGGAAGAAGAAATCATTTAAAGATGAGGAATCCGATAAGCTGAAAGGAAAGACATCATGTGTAGATATTCACAAAGCCAAGAAGAACAAAGCACATAAAGGTAAACCTGACCATATATACTCAAGAGATCAATTACTCAGGTTTTCAGGTAATAAATTTTATTGTTCTTATTGTTGTACACATGATCATATTCACAAGACTTGCGATCATTTCTGGTATGGTTCTTACTCGATTACCCCCACAAGAACTGCAACTAACATTCATGGACCCGAATACCAGTGGGTACCAAAACCGAAAACTGATTATGTGTTGCAGGCATCTCAAGTCAAGGGGGAGTAAGAGAACAATGGCTTTTGAACACAGCAGTTCAACTCGGACTTCAATGTCAAGATTATGTCTCTTGAATAACACAGTTCAAGACCCGCACCTCAATGTCAAGATTATGGATTCTAAGTAAATCATCTTAGAACCCGTACTTCAACGGAGTTTGACTTCTAAACACAACAGTTTAGGACTCGTACTTCACCGATCAAAAGACCTTACTCCTGTCATGATCAGAGATTGTACTCAAATACTCAAATGAGGAAATCAACCATCAAGGGGGAGTACATTCTTTTCTGAAAAATGCATTAGAGAGATATGACGGACTACATTCCCGAAGGAATTGTAAATCTTTATCCTGTACTTTTTCACTGATATGACGGACTACATTCCAGAAGGAATTGTGGATCTCTATCTTGTTTTCATTGATAAATCTACTGTTGCATAATTTATAGGGGGAGTAAAGGTGATGGCTTCTGATCACATAACAGATCAGGACCCGTTCTTCAAAGTTCAGAAGTATGGATATTTTGCTAATATCCAGGGGGAGGTTACAAGAACATTCAAATTTTGAGATTAATGTTTAACTGACTGTGTGTTTCCAAAGATCAATACTCGTGTATTGTCTTTTCCATATACTGTAAAGTATTCACACACACAGGTTCAGTACTTCATTTGAATTTGTTATTATCATGTCTCATATCGAACCAATATTTCGATGGTAATACCCTCATTTGAAATTCACTGTTGTTGAGCATCAATCATTATTTCTAATCATTGAGCGCTCATTGCTAAATTGTTTATATTCGTTCATATAAACAAATTATCCAGTTCTTTGATACCCTAACCATTTCTTGTTCATATTTCATGATATTTGATCTGATTGATACATTGTCAGATTCTCAAAACAATTCTATTGACTTCATTTCATTCATTCAATATCTCTGTTTTGATAAATCTTCAAAGTTCAATTGCTCAAATCTCATGAGCATACATTTTGACAATGTTTTCATACACTTTGTGCTTAACTTTTCAGTTAAACTGTTGAGCAACTATTCTTTATAGGATTTACATGGGATTCGTGTGTGAGCTTAAACAGAACTTCCATGGATTCACGTAACCAGTGTTTCCTACCCAGGGAGTTATCCTAAAGTGATTGAGGGGTGAGGGGTCAAAATCAAAGAGTGGGGGAGATAACTCATCCGGTTGAGTTTTTCTCATTGTATGGAGCGGTAAAATTGAAATGAGAGTTTGGTTAGAAGTGAGCTAAATGTTAAAAAGAAAGAGGGTGTGAGAACAGAGTTAAAAGAATATCAGAACTCTGCACCTACCACTTTCTGAGCCAGGCAACCACATATTCTGATTGGTTCACATTCTTTGGTGACCATCATTGAAATAGGCAGTGAGCCCATGCCAACTCTTGCTATTACCCCACCAACCACTCGTTTCTTTGTCGAAAAAGAAATGTTTCATTTTCTTGGGGAAGCAACATATATGCTATCTAGTCTTCACTCGGAAGATTTAGATATTGAAAAAGAAGGAAAGTTGCCCCACCTTCGCACCTCTTTCATACACATTGAGTCCGTGTAATACATGTTGCTGTCTCAACATTTTACACAATTTGAGCCTTATGAAACACAATCATTGTGCTAAAATTCTTTCATACACAAGCACGAGCACACAGAAAATTTGTTTTTCTGTCAGAACATTAATAGATAAACCTTGTGTTTTTCAATGATTGAATGGAAGTCCTGTGGAGTCATCATCAAACCAGCTCCTTCAATAATACATTCCTTGTACACAGTAACTTTGTGTTACTGACAGGCATTCCTAACTGTTTCATTTGTTGAATCAGGGTTACCACGTTCATTATATCTGAATTTGAAAAGATTCGGGTATATACCGTTCATGATTCAGTTACTCAGATCAAAGCGCGGCGACTGTCAAATTATCATTGAAAGGGGAGATTGTTATTCGAACACAAAGGGGGTGATCAAAGACTGTGTTGAAATTGAAGATGTTTTGATAATCATGATGCTCACAATCATCAAAAAGGGGGAGAAATTTACAAAGATTCATTTTCAAAGCCATGAAGAGTTGTCAAAGTGAAAAGACTTGTGAAGAAATTTTGAGAGTTCAAAAGTCAATTCAAAATGCTTCCGCTAATTCAAAGTCAAAAGATTCTGAAGAAAGATTGTTCAAAGATAAATCAAGATGATTCGTGAAAGTTTGTTTCTCTGAAGACAGTCAAGAGATCAATGTGATGAAGATACAGTTTTGAAAGATTTCTCTGAGATGAAAGAAGTTTCAAAGTTTCAAAGGTGTTTCATGAATTCAGATTCGCATTCAAGACTTGTTGACTTTCAAAGCTACAAGTGCAAAAGACTTTTCAAGATTCTTCAAAGGATGAAAGAGTAAAGACTGTGAAAGATTCAAAGTTCAAAGTTAAAGATACAAAAGCTGAAGAATCAAGAGTTGAAGATCAGTGTCAAATTTTTTATTAAATCTTGAATACAAAGGGTGAGATTGTTAAGTCTAAATATTGTATCCAAGATTTAATAAGGAAAGTCAAAGATGTAAAAATCAACAATATCAAAGTTATAGTTGTCAAAGTATGTTTAGTTTCCTTATTCATTAAGTCTTGTAATAGTTAGGTGGTATAAATAGGTTTTGCTTTGTTAGCTTGAAGAAGGAATTGGGAAGCACCTAATTGTAATATTCAGACTTGTGATTAGAGAATTCAAGATCTACTTTATCTCTCTAGTTTATCTCTCTTGTTCTTGAGTTTGTCATATCATTTTATGAGAAAAGCTTGATAGATTGGGATTTTATAATTCACAAGCACCACCTTAGAGTTTTGCATGAGAGCACACACACTAGTCTAAATAGAGATTGTATTTCCCTGATAATATTTGCACACACTAGTGCATGTTCTTGGTGTTCTTCAGAAAATCAATGAAACAGTTTCTTGAGTGAAAATTTTATTATATTTTACGATTCTGTTTGTTGATTGCTTGTGTGTCTACTACCTTCCATGCACTACTTTTCTACATACTATAATCGCTTCCGCACTCATATTACTAAATCTGTGTGTAGTAAAAGGTCCATCAAGTAAAGAACATCATTATTGGGATCAACAAAAGCAGTTTGAAAATGAGTGTCTTTCGTCAGTTATTGAAATCTATTAGAGTCGCCTTCTAACCCGTGGATTGTAGTGTTTGCTACCAGATGCTACCTCCTGTAAGCTGATCATATTAAGTTATTAAGTTGAATTCTTATTTCAACTCGAGGTTCAAAGATAGATCAGATGTCATACACTGAAGATGCACTTTGGGTATCACTCCATACTCCACACATATCATTCTTGTGGGCGTAAGGAATGTGTTGGGTTTACAAAAGATAAAAGTTGTCTTTATGTGCAATCAGTCAAGGTTATGGTCTACATCAGATCTGGTTTTAAAGTTGAAACTTCAAGGATAAGAGCTATATTCAAGGGGGAGCTGAGGATGCTTTGAAGTTTATGCAACACTAAGTTTTCTAAAGAAATCAAGGGGGAGAGGAGCTGAAGTTGAGCTGAAATGGATGATTACTTTATAAAACTTAGGGGGAGAATGTTAGAACATAAATGTTCTATTTAGGAAGTTTATTAAAGTAATGCTTTATATTTGTATGTTGGGCCTTGTACTTGGATTTGGGCTGAAGTGTGTATAAGGATTTTGGGGGTATAAATAGGATCTATTAGTTCATTTGTTTGTAACTTTCATTTCACACAATGTAGACATACAAATCATGTTTGCTCTCTGTAGTTAGTATTTATTATATGTGAATAAAACTACAGATTCAATCTCAATCTCTTGTTAATTCTTTTAATCAATTCAACTTTGAGCTCAATGGACCTCACAGACTCAGTTGAAGGATTTTGGATATTCGTACAAGTGTGTCCCTATTTATTGTGACTCCAAGAGCGCAATTGCAATAACCGCTAATCCAGTTCAACATTAAAAAACATAGCATATTGATGTGCACTACCACTTTATCAAAGATCATGGAGAGAAAGGAGACGTTGAAATGCACTTTGTTCAAACAGACTACCAATTAGCTGGTCTTTTCACTAAGTCGTTAGATGAAATGCGATTCAAATTCTTAATCAGCAAATTAGGTATGTTGAATATGTCTGTTTGAATACTTATCCATGACGTGAGGGGGAGTGAATCTTACTTATGCTTACCTCTATGTGTCTTGGGGAATTCTGAACTGTTGTTATTATTCATCAAATACTAACTAAGGCAGAATCATTTCTATAATGATTACCAATATCTATTGTTTTGCAGGTTATTTCATGTGACTATGGCTTCTGAATAACTTAGTTCAGAGCCCATTCTCAACAGTTTTTCTTCTTCAGGATGCTTAATAGATAACATCTTTCAAAAGAAGTTTTTACTTGGAGGGGGAGTTTATAAGTTTTCACTGTTATATCTTTAAGGGGGAGATAATAGCAATGTTACTTATACTTTAACGGTCATGTTTTTCTAATGAAATGACTTTTTACAGATACATAGGGGGGTATCTGAGGTTTTTGTCAATGATGCTTAATAGATAATATTCATTTTAGGGGGAGTTGAGTTTTTTATACTACATGTATATTTTTCTGAATCTCAAACTCTACCATACTTTGAAAAAAGAACAACTTTCAAGTGTGAAAAATGATTTCTTAAATGTTCAAACCACTTCCAATTCTTAAATTTTTTTCATGAATTGAGAAATGTGCTTTTAAATGTTTTTGGATACTTTGACGATTATCTGAGGGTGTGTTTCCAAAAGATCAATACTTGTGTATTATCTTGTTTATATACTGTCATGTATTCTTACACACATCGGTTCAGTACATTTTCATTGACTTTGTTATTACCATGTCTCAAAAGATATATCTTTCAATGGTAATACTCCCGCTTGAAATTCAATGTTGCTTGAGATCATACGTCATTTCTTCTTTAAATGTGCGCTCCTTGCTAAATTGTTTATATCTTGTTCATATAAACAAATGTCTGATCTTTGATACCCCATTACATTTTTCTTCATGATAATTGATCTGATTAAATCATTGTTAGATTCTCAAAACAATTAAATTAAATGATCATAAATGTTCAATGTTTTGAGAGATCTTAAATGTTCACATTGCTCAAATTTCATTCTTATTATTCATGAGCATACATTTTCTGACAAGTGATTTCTTGTGCTTAATTGTCAAGTTAATTGTTGAGCAACACATTCTTTTTAGGACAAAATACATGGGATTCGCGTGTGAGTGCTTAAAAGACATCCATGGATTCATGTTAACCAGTGTTTCCTACCCCAGAAGTAATCCTTGAGTGATTGAGGGGAGAGGGGTCAAAAGATAGAGTGTGGGAGTGTGCTGAGGTAAAAAGTAAAATAGAGATTAGTTAGAAGTGAGCTCAAATGTTTAAAAGAAAGAGGTTAAGAGATAAGAGTAAAAGAATATCAAACTCTGCACCAAACTTTTTTGGGGCCGGGCAGCCGCACAATCTGTTGTTTCACACTTCTTCATGAACGACATTGAAATATGCAACTAGCCTATGCCAACTCAACAAAGGAATGTTTCACATTTTCAATAGGAAGTAGCACATAATCTATCTGATCTTCATTTGGATGATTCGGATATTGAAACAGAAGGAATGTTGACCCACCTTCGACTCTTTCTCGTGCACATTGAGTTTGTGTATAAGTGTTGTTGTCTCAATGGTTTACATATTTTGAGACTTATCAAAGAAATCATTATGCTTAATTCTTTCATACACAAAGACAAACACACAAAAAATTCGTTTTTCTGTCAGAACGGTCATAGAATAACCTTGTGTCATTCGATGATTGAATCGAAGTCCTGGGGAATGAACATCACATAAGCTCCTTATAATGTACATTTATTGTACTCAGTAACTTTGGGTTATTTACAGGCATCATAATTGTTTCATTAGTTGATTCAGGGTTACCAATCATTATTTGTCTGAATTTGAAAAAATTCGGATGAATACATTTCATGAATTGACTGCAGAATATCAGATCAGATGGAATTATATTCTCGTTGGGGGAGATTGCTCACATTTTTCCAAAGGGGGAGAATATTTTCGTTTCTCTTGAAGACTGTGCTTATTTGTTATTTTAGGGAGATGATTTCAAAGAAAGAGCTGACCTTGAATGTTTTGATGATTCTGATTTTCACAATTCATCAAAAAGGGGAAGAGAGTTCAAGATTTCAATGTCAGATCCGTTTCAAAGCTATAGTCAAGCCATATGTGATAAAGGAGAAAGTAAAGTCAGAAGAAGTTAAAGTCGATAAATCTTTCAAAGTGAAGTCTGAAGATTCTCAAGTCATTGAGCTTATCTGAAATTGCTATCTTTACTCAAAGGGGAAGATTAAAAAGTGTTCAAATTTTGAAGATTTAAAAGTTTTGTGAAGATTGTCAAATATGTTAAAGAAATCCAAAGGGTTAGTTACTTAAAGCGCTATTAAAGATTAATCAAAGTAGCAAAGATTGAATGTGTCAAAGATGTGAAGGATTATTTGTTGAAGACTTTTCTAAAAAAAGAAGACTTGAAAATTAGTGTCAAATTTTTTTAATCTTGAATCCAAAGGGGGGGAATGTTAGAGCTAAATTGTATTCAAGATTAAAATGAGGGTCTAAAATGTGATTGTTGTAAAGTGTGAGGGTTTGTGTTGTAAAGTAAACTGATGTTGACTTAGTATAAATTGTTTGTGTCTTTGTAAACTATAGATTCGCGGATCACAACACACGCAACGTTCGTTTAGGAACACAGTGACACACTGAGCATATTGTAAAATGCACGAAATATGGATATGACTTAATTTAGATTGTTTGATCAATAAAACGTGTTTCTGGATCGATTGTGTTTGAATCGATAGCTAGAATCTGGGATCACATTCTCTATCATCAGAGTCAGAGTCATCACTATCAGAATCAGTAGATTTAGAAATCACAACTTTCTTATTCTTCTTCGTACCTTTCTTTTCTTTCTCTTTCTTCTTATCCACCACAAGAGCAATAGGATCAACTACCGGCTTTGCACTCTCTTTTATTTTCTCCTCTTTTCTCTTCAACTGTCTTAGTGTCTCATATACTTCATGTAAAGGAATGTGACTAAGATCCTACATTTTTTTCATCCTCCTTGGGTGTTTCTTCCATTCTGGCTGAAGAATGCTTAAGAATTTGACGTTGTTTTCAATCTACTTCTTATTGACTTTATTCTTAGCCAGCTCATTTAGCAAAGACACAAATCTCTCATATGTTTCCTCTAAGCTTTCCCCATCTTTAGCTTTGAATTCCTCATAATTGTTGATGTAGTTAGCCACATTCATTTGGTTTCCAATTTTAGAACCCATCATCATCTTCTCTAACTGACCACACATTTTCTTGGTTGTAGCCTTGTAGCTATCGATCTTGATGTAGATTTCATTAGGTATGCTTTGAAGAAGTAATGACCTTGCTTCTTTATATGCCTTATATCTCTTCTTTTGCTCAGGTGTATAACTTGCAACATCAACAAGAATCTCTTTGGTCTTGGGCACTCGTGGCTCCGTACCATCTTCATTGTCAGAACTCTCATGTTCCTCATCTGGTACAATAGTTGTGACAGGTTATATGAGACCTTCATCAATAGGCTGTTTGATGAATTCTCCATTGTCGTGTCCATCAATGAAATCCAGAAATCTATCTTTCCATTGCTCGTATTACCCTTTGAATAAGACACGTGGTTTGACATCTGTACCGATCGCAAGAGCATCTCTAGAAGTCATCTTGAACTTTGTACTGATTTGAAGTGATCATCCAAAAATTTCAGAAATAAACTTGACTTGAAAAGTCAAACGTGGTCAACACTTGAAAAACTCAGAAAATTTTCTAAGTGTCAGAACTCGCAGAACAAAGAAGTCCACTTCATGTAGAAAGAGGTCTGCACGTTCTAGGTTTGTGCAGAAAGATGCCTGTGCGTTCTTGGTTCGCGCAGAAAGAGGCTTGCGCGTTCTGAAAAAGTACTTTGTGCAATCACTCTGCGCGTTTTATACTTAGCAGATTTTTCACAACTTTACTTCTCGCAATGCTTCTGCGTGTTCTATGCTTAGAAAAAATTATGAAAAGTGTTAGTGCAAATATTTGTTGCATACAAGATCATAAGACTGAAGACTGAAAGTCAAACAAGTCAAAGTTCAAGTCAAACTCTAATGCATAGAAGTCAAAGTCTATTTGTAATAAAGTCAAAGTCAAAGTCTTGTATTTGTTTTGTGTTGTACGTGTTTTTTTGTCCCACATGTGTTAAATAGGAATATGACTATAAGTGGTTCTCGTGAATACGCAAAGATTCTAGAGAGAGAATTATTCAGAGTCCTCTATATACGAATTCCTTAAAACGAATTGAAACAGGTTGATTGTTCAATTGATCTTGAATTGAATTTGTGATTAATTGTTCTTAGAACTTGAAATCTTGGGAATAACAATTGGTATCAGAGCAGAGCTCAAATTGAAATCATCAAAAATAATGTTTTTTCGCACTGTCGTCTGAGATAGGATCGAGTTTTAGTCTTTCGAGTGTAATTGTGATTGTAATTGGTTCAATTGTATTCGTATAGTGTTTTAGACAAATCTTGTATAGGTTTGAGGATCATTTGCACTATAATTGTACATCAATTTGGTGATTTTGTTAATTTTAGAGACACGAGTTCGAAAGCACTGTACTTGATTCAATTTGTACGATTGAGTGAATTTCTTTGAAATTCATTGGTTGTAATAGATTCTAGATGTATTAGTGATTAAATTGTCAAAGATACATATCGAAAGTTGAAGATTTGATGGGTTTTTGAGAAGGTTAGAGTGATTTTAAGTCGAGATATCAAGAACTCCATAAGCCTCAAGAAGATTTCGCATAATTTATTTTCTGAAAATTTCACAAGTGTAGAATTCGCATGAGTGTGATGTGTGAAATGTGTAGAATTCGCATGTGTGTGTTGTGAGAATTCCTTAGAATTCGTACAAGCTTGTATGCGAAAAGTCAGAATCACATAAGTCATATATACGAAACGTTTTGAAAAAAAAATATTCTAAGGAAATAACTCGCATAAAGAAGGATTCGAATTCCTAAGAACTCACATCTAGCTTTATACGAATTCCTCAGAATTCGCATAAGAATGTTTTAAAAGTTTCTATGTATAGAATTCACGTAATTCTGTTGTGTGAAAAGTTTATGCGAAAGGTGTATACGAAAAGCTTATTTTTCAAATTTTTCTAAGTCTAGTTTTCGCCTAAGTGTTGTGTGTGAATTCCTAGAACCCGCATATAACTACTTGCGAATTCAGCAGGGTGCGAATTCTGGTTTGTACTTGTATGCGAAGTCTGGTGTTTGTTCGAATTGTTGTCTGCGAATTCTGTAGTGTGTGAATTCTTGACTAATTTTGTTTGTGTGCGAATTCTGTGTGCAAATTGTGCTTGTATTAGTATAGTGTGTGAATTCCATACTTAAGAGTTTTTGGAAATTTTATTTTTTGTTACTGTTTTCTGATTTCATTTGAACTAACGATCATTTCAAGTTCTTTTCAGTGTAAATCAGATTAAGATGGGATTTTTTGATGAGGACGAAGAAGGTCAGATTTTTAAACTGAAAACTGAGAATAAAAATCTCACATCATCTGTTGAATACTACTCAAAGAGGTCAAAGAAATACCATGATGAAAAGAGATTTCTAAGAGAAGAATTCAATGAATTAAAGATCATTAATGTGGATCTTCTGAAGCATATTTCTGACACTCATCAATTAAAGGATGGTAAGAACATTGAAGACAAAGTACAGAGTTTGGAAGCAGAGAATACTGAGTTGAAAAATAAAATCTCAGGTCTAGAAGCTCAAATTGTCAAAATCCAACAAGAAGACTCTATAAGTAGGAATGAGGAGACTACTAAGGTTTTGAAAATTGCTAATGATGAGCTGAGAAAGAAAATTTCAGAGTTGGAAGATAAAATTTCCAAAGACAAAGAAGAGTTTGAAAAAGAAGAGAAAGGGTTTGCACATAAATTCTCTGAATTTTCTAGAAAGACTTTTGAAGAGAAGAAAGTTGTTGAACTTAAATGTGGAAAACTTTCTCAACAAATATTTGATTTTGAGAAAGTAATCATCATTGAAAGAGATAACTTTGCAAAAGAAAAGAAGATGTTTGAACAGAAAAATGTTGGAATCTTTAGAGAAATATCTGATCAGAGAAAGAATGTAGAGAAGGATTTTGAAGAAGAAAGGAGTATATTTGAGACTGAAATAAAGAAGCTTACAGAGAAGTTATCTGAACTGTCAACAAGTGCTATGAAAGATCAAAACACGAAGTCTGTATTCCAGAAGAAGATTAACATACTCACTGCAGAAAGGAACAACTTATCTTCCATGATAAAAGAGCTTGAAGATATTGTCTCTAAGGTGGTTTTGACTGAGCAGAAGACTCCAGATTCAATTTTTCAAACACCTAGAAATGATTCAGCTGATTCTGAATGCTCGTTCAAGACAGCAACAAGTTCACATCATACAACTATTTCTACAAAGAGGTCAATTAATTCATATGATCAGATTCATACAACTAACCTTTTATATGATAGAAATGTGGATGGTTCAGGTACATACAGGAGAAGAAGGTATAGAGAAGAAAAGTTGGTATGGAGAGTGAAACCAGCTTCTGATGAAAAAAAGGATGAGAAGGAAAGTAAGAAATCCTTTGTTCATGCATCACAAGCCAAGAAGAACAATGTGCGAAAAGGCAAACCTGAGTTTGTTTATTCGAGAAATCAATTACTCACGTTAGCTCATAAGAAGAATTATTGTTCTTATTGTCATACATATGATTTTATTCATAAAACAAGTGATCATTACTGGTATGGTTCTTGTTAGAGCATATATTTGTTGCATACAAGATCATGAACTATGAAGTTGAAAGTAAAGTAAGTCAAAGCTCAAAAGTCAACTCTCAAGCAAAGTCAAAGTCAAATGTAATAAACTTAAAGTCAAAGTCTTGTGTTTGTTTAGTTTGTAAGCGCGTGTACTTTTTGTTTTCTCTTTAATAGATATATGGCTAGGTTGTGTGGTAAGCCTGTAACTATAAGTATTGATACACATAGCTTTAGAGAGAGAAAGTTAGAGAGTGAAAGTTTGTATACGAATTTCAGAGTTGCAATACAAATACAGGTTGAGTATTAAATCTGTAAATCATCTTGTTTGTTTGTTTGATTTAGTAAGAACTTGATAAATCTGGGAATATTAATTGGTATCAGAGCAGATCCAAAGTGAAATCAAGAAAAATATGAGTTCGACACTGTATTCATCGAGTTTTGAGTTTTTTTTGGATTTATGTGTGAAATGCGAGTTGTAAATTGATTTAATTGTGTTCGAAAAATGTATTAGATGAATCTTGTATAGGTTTCATAGGGGACTGCACTGTAATTTTTCAGAATTTTGGAATTTTGGTCATTCGATTTGATTTGTTGAGTGATTTTTGTTGTAATGGGTTCAATTTGATTTGTTGAGTGATTTTTGTTGTAATTCAGTGGTAGAATTCAATTCTAGATGTGTTAGAGTGCAAATTTTCAAAATTTCAGATTGTAATTTGAAGTTTTGATAGGGTTTTGAGTTGATCAGAGGGTATTTTTCATTGAGATCTCAAGAACTCGCAGATATATCAAGAACTCGCATCATGAACTCACAGAGTGTTTAGATGATGCAGATCCATTAATTTTTGCATAAGTTTGTTTCTGAAAATTTTTTGAAGTTTAGAATTCGCAGATGTGAGATGTGCGAAATTCGTAGAATTCGCAAGTGTGTGTGTTAAGTTTTCTCAGAATTCGTATAAGTTTTCGTGCAAATTTCCAAGATTCGCATAAGAGTTTTCTTCGAAAATTTTGTGAAAATTTTCAAGGATAGAATTCGCAGGTGCCGTTGTGCGAAAAGTGAAAGAACTCCCAGATAGTTATGTACTAATTCCTAGAATTCGCATCGTGTCTTGTGCGAATTGATAAGAATTTGCATAAGGGGAATATACGAATTCTTGTTTCTCAAAATTTCAAGTTCATAATTCGTATAAGGGTTTTCTGCGAAAAGTGTTTCGTGCGAAAAGTTTGACTTTCAAATTTTTTTTACAAGTTTAGAACTCGCATAATATTTCATGCGAATTCTGATTGCTTGCGAATTCTAATTTCTTGAAGATGTGTGAATTCTTGGTTGTCTTTCTTATGTGTGAATTCTAAAGTGAGTTTAGTGTGTTGTGTGCGAATTCTGTTTGATTCTTGCTTGTATGCGAATTGTTTATGCGAATTCCATGTCTTTCACTCTTATATGCGAATTCCAGACTTAGAGAATTATGGAAATTTCATTTCTAATTTGTTGTCTAAGTTTTTCTGAATTGCTTGATTTCTGTTGGAATAACGATCATTTGGCAAGTTCTTATTAAACATTTGAAACAAGATGACATCAAGGGAAGGACATGCGATTGGTACGGACGTAAAGCCACCAATACTCTTAAAAGGACAGTACGAGGAATGGAAAGACCGTTTTCTAGATTTCATAGATCGCAACGATCTGGCAGATTATATCCGAATTTTTTGAAGGAAGGAATCATGAAACCTTCGATAAAGACACTCAATGTTGCAGGAGAGAATGGAGAAGATGAGCAGAGAGAGTACCCTCTACCACTTGAGGAGTACACAGACGAGCAAAGAAGAAGACATAAGACTGATAGACTGGCTAGATCTTTTATTCTCCAAGGCATACCTAATGAGATCTATGTAAATATTGATAGCTACAACGCCATGGGCAAGCAAATGTGGAATCAGTTAGAGAAGATGATGCTTGGGTCAAAGATCGAAAACCAACTCAAAGTCTCCAACTGCCTCAAT
The DNA here is from genome assembly GCA_954870635.1 of Arctium minus. Taxonomy (NCBI): domain Eukaryota; kingdom Viridiplantae; phylum Streptophyta; class Magnoliopsida; order Asterales; family Asteraceae; genus Arctium; species Arctium minus. The sequence continues at coordinate 73,507,528 of OX941088.1, read as the reverse complement.
AACTACGAAGAATTCAAGGCTAAAGAGGGTGAATCTCTTGAGGCAACTTATGACAAATTTGTGACTTTACTGAATGAGCTTAGCAAGAGCAAAGTAAAGAAATCACAGATTGAACTCAATGTCAAGTTCCTCAGTATTTTGCAGCCTAAAAGGAAAAGATTTACCTGGCAGATAAAGCAAATGAAGTATTTGAATGAAATACCACTCCACAAGGTATATAAGACTCTCAGGCAGAATGAAGAAGAGGTTGATGAGATTAAGGATGAAAAGAAAAAGGCTGAGACGATAGTTCCTGATCCGATTGCTCGGGTGGTGAAGAAAAACTTTGTGAGCTTGAAAAAGAAGAAGAAAGTTGTAGTTTCTGAGTCTGAAGAGGCTGATAGTGAAGAGAATTATGATTCCAATGATTGTGAGAACTTAAAGCAGGCTATGTTGATGCTGACCAAAGCCTTTCAGAAAAAGTTCTACAAAAATCCTAGCTCAAACAGTCAGAGATATTCTTCTGGTTCCAGAAACTATGAACACAAGCAGCGGATTGAAGGAAAGAGAATAGAGGAGAAGAGGTCTGATGGGAAGCAGTATAGAGCTGAAGAGAAGAAACAGCCAGAACCGACAAAGTGCTACAACTGTGGCAAACTCGAACAGTTTGCTAAGGACTGCCGAAAGCCCAAATCTGAAACTCCGAGTATTACTAGAACAAGATGCTCTTGGCCAAGCAACAGGAGGTTGGCAAGGCACTAATGGCGGAGGATGAGTTTTGGCTCGACCATTCAGATGAGGAAGAGGAGAAAGAAGAAAAAGCCTATTTGTGGTTCACGGGTACAACAAAGAGGTATGTGACATGTCTAAATTTTATTTTCTTAATATTATGCAAGCTATGATGATTGAACTCCAGGAATTAAAGTCTAATTTTAAACGCGAAAGAGGTATCAATAAAGAAAACAATCAATCAATATTGAAACTTAGCAAGGATCTTGCTGAGAAGAACGTATTGATTGAAGCTTTACATAAAAATATTGATACCAACGCTAAAGAGAAGACTATAATTCACAATGAATTAGCTGAAACTACTTCAAAGTATAAACTGTGTCAATTTGAATCAAAAGAGATTGCTAAAAATTGTTCATCACTTTCAAAAGATAATAAATCTTTAACTGACAAGGTGAATGTTTTGCAGGACAAACTTTACAGTTTAGGTCAAATTGAACACACTATTCATCTGAACAAACCTAAAGAGAGTAGTGAGTGTTGGGGACTTGGTTACGAGAACCCACACTACCTCAAAAAGGGTATTTCAAAAGTGCATGCGCTTTGTGACTTTGGATTTTTAAAATTGGCATCACAATACAGAAGCTCACAGTTAAGTGGACCAATTTGTCTGATGAGGATGAAGTTAAAGAAAAAGAGAAACGGAAGAACACAACTAAAATGCAACTTCCATTCCGTTATGAGAAGTTGAATTATAGTTACAGTTCTGATAAATCAAAATTTCTTTCTAATGATTTTTTTGGAAGTTATTCTTCAAAAGAGTTGGAGGCTAAGCCTATCGAAGGTAAGATTTATGTACCTCCTCTCGTGTTGGAAAGTAAAATTTCTAAACTCGAGAATACTCTAGCCGAAGAAAGAATTTTGATGGATTTAGAACAAATTGTGTTTTCCACTATGTTTAAAAATTATGATTTTTCTAAATATTCTTAAGCTTCAAAATCTGATGATATTTTTGATCTGTTTAATGAAGAGTTTGATTTCTTAAACTCTGAAGTTGAGTTAGATGATTGTGTTGGTCAATTTGATTTTAATGGTAAACTTCCTGATCATTCACAATTTGTCATAAACTCCTTCGGATTACCAAGTGTGTACGAGAAAGGTGAAAATCAACGAAAGTTGATGAACCAATTTCTGTGAATTCCAAGAATGCTAGATGTAAGAAAAAAAAATGTAGGCATTCACAGAAACAGGAAACCACTGGTAAGCCAAAGAAGAAGCAATCTTTTAAAACTCACAGATCTATTTCTAAAGTTTCAAATGTTTCAGATGTGAAAAAGAAAAAGATTGGAGTTAAATCAGCATTGCTACCAAAGCAGAAGGTTGAAGAGACTGATAAATCATCTTCTGCTATTTCTGATTGTAATAGAGGAACATCTAGTACTAATGATATAGTTGAGAATATTGCATTCAATAAACCAAAACTTGTATCGTCTTACAAGAAATATTCAATAAAGCAATTGTTCCGATTATCTCCGTCTGCTAGAAAGTCTTCTAATTATAAAAGAAATGATTATGCGTCTCGACAATGTTCTGATGATTGGTTTGGCACATATCATGTATATTCTTATCATTCTATTTCTTCTAATGTTTTTCAAAAGGTAAACGGGTCCATATATAAATGGATGCCAAAATCTTGTGCTAACTCTGTAGGACCCAAATTTAAATGGGTACCTAAAGTTGTTTTTCCCTGATTTCTCATGTGCAAACCCGTCATATGTGGTACTTGGATTTTGGTTGCTCCAAGCATATGACCGGCCAGAAACATATTTTATCTAATTATACAGAGAAATATTGCAGAACTGTTCGATTCGGCAACGACCAGTTCTCACCAATTCTAGGCTTTGGTGATGTAATTCATGACAATGTGACGATTACGAAGGTGACCTATGTTGAAGTATTAGGGCATAACCTGTTCAGCATTGTGCAGTTCTGTGAAAAGATCTAGAGGTAAATTTCAAGGCCAAAAGATGTTCTTTGCGTACGGAAGATGGTAAGGAACTCTTGGTCGGCACGAGAAAGTCTAACCTCTACACGATTAACTGTCAAAAGTCCAGACTGACAATGAGGTTTGTCTACTGTCATAAGCCTCGCTGCAACAAAGATGGTTAGGGCACCAAAGGCTTTCTCACCTAAATTTTTGTTACATCAACTAACTGGTAACGGGAAAATTGGCAAAAGGACTTCCTGAGCTGAAATATGTCAAAGAACATCTGTGCGCAGCATGCGAGAAAGGTAAGATGAAGAGAGTCGCTCACAAGCCAAAGCCTAAACCTAGTACAAGTTCTTCATTGGAGTTGTTGCATATGGATCTTTGTGGTTCTATGCGTACGCAGAGTATTAATGGCAAGAAATATGTATTAGTTATCGTGGACGATTATTCGTGGTACACATGGGTGAAATTTCTGAGGACGAAAGATGAGACGCCCGAAGTCATCATAACATTCTTAAAGACTATCCAAGTGAATCTTCAAAAGCAAGTCAAGCTTCTTAGAACGGACAACGGAACAGAGTTTAAGAATAAAACCGTGGAAGATTATCTCGAGTCGGTTGGGATAACACATCAATTCTCTGCTGCCAGAACGCCAGAACAGAATGGAGTCATATAGAGACATAATCGAACGCTAGTCGAGGCTGCTCGTACTATGCTAAGTCAATCCGATCTACCTATGTTTCTATGGGCCGAAGTTGTTTCGACTGCGTGCTACACATAAAATCGTTCCATAATACATCGTCGGTTCCGTAAAACTCCATATGATTTGATTAATAATCTTACACCTAGTATTAATTCTTCCATGTTTTCGGATGCAGGTGTTTCGTTTTAAATGACAGAGAAAGCTTGAACAAGTTTGGACCGAAGGCTGACGAAGGCATCTTCGTTGGATATTCTCAAATGTCTGCAGCATACAGAATGTACCTGAAGAAGTCAAAGACTGTGATTGAGAGAGTAAATGTCACATATGACGAAGAAGTGGCTTCTGAATAAAGCAGTTCAGAACCCGTACTTACAGGAGTTTTAGTTTCTGGGCAGATCAGTCCAGAACCTATACCTACTTAGAAGAAATCAGATGAAGCGTCATCATCGACATCTCATTTATCTGATTTAGATCTTTTGTTTGAATTGTTTGATGATGAATTTGTTGGAACTAGAGTGTGTAAACCTGTTGTGGTTGATAGATCAGATGATTCACAAAGACATCAACCAACCACTTCAGACATATCTACTGAATGAAATTCCCCGATTCACCAAGAGATTCCAATTCAAACACCTACTCCAACAGTTGAATGTTGTGAACATTAATGAGGAGACTGAAGTTACTGAATCAGTTGGTTGCACTATAACGACAAATCAACAGTCAGAAAATCTTGTCCCAACTGCAGCTTCTACAAAAGAAACTTTAATTGTACCCCTCTCAATTCCTTAGCAAACTGATGAAGCTGACAGTGGATATCTAGATGATAATCATGATCAATCTCCATCAAATGCACTTCCTCATGAACATAGGTGGACCAAAGAGCACCCGATAAGTCAGATCATTGGAGATCCATCAAAACCGGTGCAAACTAGGTCTGCTACATTGAATATGTGTATGCATGACTTCTTTCTAACCAAGATAGAGCCAACTCGCGTATCAGAAGCTCTAGCTGACTCAGATTGGGTGACTGCAATGCAAGAGGAGCTGAACCAGTTCGAACCTTTAAAAGTCTAGAGACTTGTGCCAAGACCGGAAGGTAAATCTATCATTGGTACAAAATGGGTATTCAAGAATAAAAAGGACGAAGATGGTATCGTTATCCGAAATAAAGAAAGACTTGTGGCTAAGGGATACCGACAAGAGGAAGGAATTGATTATGACGATACATACGCTCCAGTGGAATGCATCGAAGCGGTCAAAATGTTTCTTGCATATGTTGCCCACAAGAACTACATTGTCTACCAAATGGACGTGAAGACAACCTTTCTCAATTGCATATTAAAGGAGGAAGTCTACGTTTCACAGCCTAAAGGCTTTCTCAATCAGGTGAAACCGAATCACGTCTATATTATCGACAAAGCAATTTACAATCTGAAACAAGCGCCTCAAGCCTGGTACGAAGTATTATCTAAATTCCTAGTCAAGTCGGGCTTCTCCAAAGGTAAAATTGATACTACTTTGTTCATCAAAAAGGAAAAAGCCGATATTATTTTAATTCAAATATATGTGGATGACATCATATTTGGCTCAACTAATCCAAAATACTGTAAGAACCTTTCTAACCTCATGGTGTCACGTTTTCAGATGAGTATGATAGGAGAGATGAATTTCTTTCTCGGATTACAAGTCACACAATTTTCAACGGGGATTTTTATAAATCAATCAAAGTACATTTTCGACATTTTTAGAAAATTTAAAATGGAAAATTGTACACCTATTGGAACCCCTATGGCACCAGGAACTAAGATCGGCGATGATCCTTCAGGTAAAGCAGTTGATGTTAGAACCTACCGTGGGATGATCGGTTCTTTAATGTATTTAACTTCTAGTAGGCCAAATATAATGTTTTCTACATATCTATGTGCTCGATATCAGGCTAATCCCAAAGAATCCCATTTGTCCGCGGTCAAAAGGATCTTTAGATATCTGAAGGGCACTGCAGATCTTGGTCTATGGTATCCTAAGGATACTAGTTTTGAACTGACAGCCTACTCAGATGCTGATCACACAAGTTGTATGTTAGATAGGAAAAGTACATCGGGGCACATACAATTTCTGGGCGATAAACTCATATGTTGGGCGTTAAAGAAACAACTTTATGTTTCCACATCAACAGCTAAGGCGAAGTACGTCGATGCGGCGAGATGCTGTTCTCAAGTGTTGTGGATGAGGACACAACTACGAGATTATGGCTTCAAATTTGACAAGATCCCGATATACTGTGATTATTAGAGCGCCATTGCAATATCTGCGAATTCTGTGCAACAAACAAAGACCAAACACATAGATGTCATATATCATTTTATCAAGGATAATGTGGAAAAAGGTACAATAGAACTTTAATTTATAAACACTGATTACCAACTTGGAGATTTATTTACCAAGCCTCTCGACAAAAAGAGATTTAGTTTTCTTGTCTCGAAACTTGGTATGCTAAATCTCAAGACATAATCTGTGATTACCTACTGTGATCCCAGAAATCAAGCAATCATGAGTAATTATACACAAGTGAATTAACCATCAAGAGAATAAGATGAGAGGATTTAAGTCACAAGTAATGTCGTATTCATATATCTCACTTAAAAAAGATTACAATATAACAAGCTTACTTAAAAAAAAGACAAAAATGGTTTATATAGGGTCAAACAAAGACTTGACCTCTACACAAGCTACATGAAAAAGACTTAACCAAATTGACTCAAAAATTAACTCTAACATTCTCCCCCTTTTTGAGCAATTTGAAAATTTTCAATTAGTCCACCTCTTCATGCTAGTTCTTCTCAATCCCAGATATCCCTCAGACCTTCTGATTGCATGCCTGAATCTGATTTTATCCTTGATTATATCTATGACATCTTCAGTACAAATCCTTTACATTCTGGGCATATGATCATTTTCAGCCAACCTTTGCTTTTCACTCTCCTCATACTTGTCCTCCAAGTTCTTCAAAACATCCTTCAGAGTTCCATCAGAATACTTAGCTACTTCAGATGCTCTCATAAATCTCTTCTCCTTTTTAAAATCATTCTCATACACAACACCAAGTTCTGGCTCTCTTAGTACTGTGTAAAGTGGAATCTCTTCAAGTAGAGGATGAGTCATGTCAGATGCAAGCAAATTAACCCTCTTTTGGTTAGTTTCAATTCCTAGCTGAAAATCATACAAATAATTATGATAGATATGCATTCGGATAAATCTCTTGATGCAATCCAACGAAAATACAATATTAGGATGTCTAATAGTTCTACTTCTGAAGTCTTGATAGATAAACTCAATATCCGAAAAGTTTATGTTGCCAAAATCAGCTTCACTGAAAGTATAAGTAGACATGTTCTTCCTCTGAACTTCAAACTGTGGATACCATATGCTATTATACTTCTTCATGGTAACAAAATAAACTTGCACAATTTCATGTCTGATCCTCACTTCTTTTTGAGTTCTGCTCCTTACTTGCAACATTTTGATGTAATCCTTCTGGTATTCTGGTGACTTGTCTTGAATTCCCAGAAGTTCAGCTTGATCAAACTGTCTAATATATCTCACAAAAATCTTAACTCCTTCTTCCAAGTAAGGAACTCTTAACATTATTCTGATTCTTTTAATCTCTTCCATAGACATACCAGATTCATCATATCCAGTAAATGAAGTTGAACCCTCTATTGGTTTATCTGAAGGACCTGCTTCAGTTTGTGGAAACTTTGGCACAATCGGTGGTTCTTTAACAAACTCCTCTTGATGAACTGGACTTCCAGGCTTCTTTTGATATGGCAATTCTTCTTCCATATGAGTATTAGAAACATGAGTATCAGTCATATGAACATCAGATTCATGATTGACAGTTGATTCAACATTAGGATTAACATTCTGCTCAGCAACATCAGATTGAACAACATTGGGATGAGAACTAAACTCACTGAATGAAGGAACAGATTGAACTGCAACAATACTTGCTTCAGGAATATGCTCATGAACAGGACTTAAATGTAACCCCTCAGGTGTACTCTGAGCAAACATATCATTTCGTGCGTCTGTGTCTCTGTCCTCAAATAAATCATCAAGTATACTAGCTTCATTTTCTGGAATCTCTTGAGCTCTTTTAATAAACTCAGTGACATGAACAACTTCATCAGCATATTCCAGCTCCAAGAATTCATCTCTTTGATTCTCCTCTTTTATTTTCCAATACAGATTATACTTTTTATCAGCTTCATCAAAAGTATCATCTTCAAGAGCTATAACATCATGATTAGGAAGACATGTAATCTCTAGAATTTCCTGCCTTGTTGCATTAATCTTAGGCTTTTCAACCCTCGATCCAACACCTTCTCCAACAAATAACACAATCTCCATTTGATCATTATGCTCATAAACATGATCAACTCCCCTTTCCTCACCTTCAACATTTTCAGTTCTCTCCTCGACCATAACTGATACAACAGATCTAGTAGCAACTACCTGTTTCTCCCTTTTCTCCCCCTCATGATCATTATCTGGATCATGATCATGTTCTCTAGTAGAAACAACTACTTGGGTTTTACAAGAAGTTTGAACTACCTGTTTGATTTCAGATAGAGCAAACATAATATCAGATTTGGAAGAATGAAACTCTGAGGCACTAACCACATCTGTTGGTTGAACAGTTTGTGGCGGTTGATTTTGTTGGTGGGATTGCAGAAGCATAAGAAGATCCGCATCTTGCTGAAAATCTGGAGCTTGAGATAGCAACTTTGCAAGCAGCAAAGATTTAAGCTCATCAATGGATAAATCAGCAGGTTGAGTGTTTGGAATTTGTTGGCTATGTTGAACAGGCTCAGGTTGAATTACTGGATCCTTCCCTTTCAAAAAACGTTTAATACCTCCAACTCCCTCCTGTACCTTCTAAAGAATACGATATTCAACAACCTTTAAGGCGTCATCGAGAAGTTCCTTAGGCACAAAGTCTTGGTGAATAACTCCGGTATCACGTAGATTAACCATTTGCATAACACCTGTAGAAACAGATGCATGGCCTGTTTTTATCGTTGGCATAGACGTGTCGATGACAGGAATTCCTTCTGATCCCCGTAGTCCGGATTGCGAAGCTACTACGGATGTTCCGATCAGGTCACTAAGACAACCGATGGTAGAAATATCAAAATTTGTCCTAGGAATGATAATTGGTAAACGATATGGCACTAGACTCAACTGTGAAGGAATAGAAATCGAGAACGGGGGTTGTTGTTCTCTATTTTCAATACCTTGATTCTTCGAATGAGAACCCGTTAGATTTTGTGCTAATTCCCCGTGAGAATATGAAACTATATCTTTTTGAGAAGACATAGAGTGGTTGGTTTCGGTGTGTGAATGCATAAGTGGGCTGCTTATGACTTGAGCATCCGATTGCAACACATGCAACGAAGTGCTAGATGAGGTTGCCGTTTTGGAAGTGTAGGTTTGGGTAATCACACGCTCACCATGTTCTTTTACTTCAATTTCACTCTCTCTCTCAAAATTTTTAACTAAAACTCCCTCGTTATGCCTTATATCTCCAACAACAACTTTAAGAACTGAGTCGACACATTGTTGCTCATCCACTTCCATGGCATCAGTACCATAGAATGGTTCAAAGACATCAATTTCATCATCATCCCAGACATCAGCTTGATCTATGTGAGTAGTAGCAACATCAGTAGATTTAACAAAATTTCCATCATCAGCGTTATCATCATCATCATGATCATCACCATCATCTGATCCACCTTTAGCAGTTTCAGCATCCGAATATGTTTGATCATCATCCTTTGACAGGAGGTGTCACTATACATGGGGTAACAACCCATGACCCTGATGCCTCTAGTCATTGTCTCTGACCCCTTCCAGAACCCCTCTTGGGATTTTTTCTCTTTGCTCCCCGTTTCTGTACCCCCGAGGTATTAGAATACCTCACAGACTCCGCTCGCCTACGGGTGAAACCTTGGGTAGGGATGACCGGTTCTGGACGTCCCATAGACTCTCTATAATTTATGATACTATCACACTCTGGATCTGCGTAATCTAATAACAGTTCAGGCACAGGCGTGGTGTATAAAAATTCTTTCTTCTGCCTCATAAGATACCTCATCTCACTGACTGGATCATGTGGATAAGTAATCCTTTTAGGAATCTTGTTATTACTTCTTAACATGCTTTGAACAATGAGCGCCATGAAACGTTGGTAAGGAATGTAGTTCGGAGATTTTGAAGTCTTCTTGGCCACCACTTTCTCATATAGCTCAGTCCAGAAAATTTTAACATAATCAATATGCAAGTCATGAAGCACTGAGTAAAACAGTTTCAGATCATAACTGCTGGCATTATCTTATCCAAAATTCTTGGCAGTTAGGCACCGGTTTATCACAGAGAACAGGTATAATAGAACAGAGGTAGGTTGTTTTTCTTGAACTGAATTACTTGAGTTAGCTGACCTACATAGCCCATATCTCTAATGCCTCGGAGTACTTCATCTTCAGAAGATAACTCATCATAACTGATTCTTCCTTCCCTTGCAGTCTCAGATGGAAGACTTAGAATAAATCTCAGCCTCTCTTGTCTGAGAACATATGTGAAGTGATCAAATTCCAGCTTTAAAATCTGAACTCTGACTCCTTTTTCATTCATGTGAGAAACCCTGATGGTTTTCCATGCTTGCTGTACCTAGAGTTCTGGAACTACAACTTGAATAGTAAGTGCATTTTGGAGTGGATGATTTCTCAAGATATCCAGTACCAAAGGATCTATACGGATATTGAACTGGAGATGATGATTGTTTGCCTGTTGTGGTTTCATCTTAGATGGTGAAATCAAGAATAGATCAGGATTTACATCTTGTGGAATTTGGAAATCAGATCGGGAGGATGGCATTGGGCATTGTTCAAAAGCCTCCTGTGCTTCTGGTGAATTCTCACCGGTCTGTACTTGCTAATCTACAGTCTGATCTGCCATTGGTACCTGAAAAGATATAACAATAATGGACAAGGCCAAATGGGTTAGTGAAAAACTAAATGAAATTGATTTTTGACATTGAAAACCAAAGTTTGAAAAACTCTAAGTCAAGAATCCGCAAGACAAGGATCTTCGAATTCTGTACTTAGGAATTCAAGGATACAAGCAAGAATTCGTTAGAAGAATTCATAGACTCAGAATTCGTAGGATACAACTTTACGAATTTCACACTTAGAAAAATATGAAACATGACACTCTAGAATTCGTATAGAACAAGTATACGAATTTCAAACTTAGCGAAAATTGAACATGGAAACTCAGAATTCGTAAGGACACTGTTGAATCAGGAATTTTTATAAACTTTGATTTCTTGAAAAAATTTCTATGTTTTCTTAAGAACATCAAGAACATATTCAAATCTTCAAGCCAAACCGAGATTCAAATATTCGAAATTTGAAGTTTTAAAATTAAAAATTTGTTATGCTAGAATCGATTAATGATTATAAAATATTTAGTTCTATAAATCTTTGAATTTAACCCTATTAACTGTTAATCTTGATTTTTACCAAGAATATTCAAAACCCAGATTCAAGAACACCAATAGTCAGTTTTAACAAATCGATCGAACAACAATCAAAATTAGGTCAAAATAATAGTTTAAAATAGGTCGATTTCAGAATATGAATAGTCCTTTAGTTCGAATTTCCACTTAGAAACATTATCAAGATAAAAAAATAGATGAAAATGTATTCAACGTTCGATACGAGTTCTTGAAGAACAGTCCAAACGAATCGAAAAACCCTAGATCTAAGTCCAGTTAGGGTTAACCTGCAACAAAATCGAACAACAAAACGATATGAGAATAACAAACATAAACAAGAAACATATAAACACATTGTATTCAAAGAATCGAAGAAATCAAAGAAGAAAACTCGAGAAGTCGTAGACAAGGGTTTTGAGAGGATGTGCTCTGAAAAATTCATAAGCCGAATGATATGCGAAAAGTGAGGTTTTCGTAGAGAACAACTCTATTTATACTCAGGAGTGAGATTGACACGTGTCACCTTCTGATTGGACCATCACTTTTCGTAAAAAGACTCATGCGAGTTGTCTTTGAAAAAATAAGACAATGTGTGTGAGAATTCACAAGAGACAAGGTTGCGAATTCTGTGCAAACTTCAAGAATTCGTAAATCTGTGTGATGCGAATTCTTCACATTTCGCAGAAACACTTATGCGAATTGTTAGAATTCGTAACACTCAGAGAAGCGAATTCTCAAGAATTCGTATCACACACATCTGCTAATTCCTCAGATTTTGCATGTGTGTGTTATGCAAATTCTTGACTTAGCATAATTTCCAACTTTTGAAAAACATTCTAAATGAGCAAATTTGCTAATTTTAGATACTTTTTGAAAGTATGCCAAAAATAGAAACTTTCCATAAATGGAAATTTTCCAAAAATGATATTTTTACTCATTTGAATTTCAAAACAAGTTACACACAATGCACACTTAAAACCCTTATTCGGATATAATTTGTAAGCTCTCCCTTGACTCAATGTTTGTTTCTTATGTTCCTTAACATGATGTATTTGTCTGTCTGATTTTTGTTGGGCTCCCCTTGGACATTGTATGGGACTTGTGAACACTCATACAGATATGCTCCTCCCCCTTCATATCTGCATACAGATAAAATATAACAATTTAGAACAGTTTCTCTTTTCTTATACAAACTCTCCCAATATAAGATATAACAATTAAGATTAAAACTTCCTGGTATGATTTGACATTCAAGTTCTTCAGTATCTTGACATTTAAGTTTGAGTCCTAGACTGCTTTGTCTAGAAGTCGTAGTCTTGAACATTGAAGATTGGGTCCTAAACTGCTATGTTTAGAAGCCATTGTTCTGCTCACTCCTTCTTGAGTGAAGATTCCTGCATCACAGGTTGTACAGGTTTTGGTACCCAGATAAGTTTGGGTCCATTCTGGTTAGTATGTGGAAGCTTCATTGAGTGGTTTCCACCTCCGTTTTAAGCAGTATCATTAAACTTCTTATTAGGAAAATACCTTTTTAAACATGTGCTTTATGAACAAAATCATTACTACAGCAATATGAACAACAAAGTTTTCTTTTTGCTTACCTGATTAGATGTTGATTTGACTTGATAACATCAGGTGCAAAAGTTTTACCTTTTTGAGCTCTGTTCATCTTTTTCAGTTCAGCTTCTACAGATGATTTTTTGTAATTGACTGACTCTGAAGAACATTTGACAACCCAAATCATCTTCTCTTTCTTAGAAGCATTGAGGATGGACTAGAAGGTTTAACCTAACTTGATTTCAAGATTTCAGATTGAACAATTTGTTTCTTGAAAACCATTTTTTGATATAAGTTGTTTACTAATTGAAAAGAGCAAACTGATTCACTAGTATCATTATCATAAGAAGATAATACAGGTATATCAGATGCTAACTTGTCAGATAAATCAATATTAGCTTTCTCAAGTTGACTGATCTTGTCATTCAACTTGGCTTTTTCATTACAAATTTTGTCAAATTTTCTTTGGAAATCAGATTTAGCCTTTTGTCCTTTTTGAATATCTGTAGATAAGACAGATAACTTGTCAATAAGTTTAGAAATCTCAGATTCAAAATGTTTTCTTTCAGATTAAAAATCTTTCTCTAAGTTCTGATTTTTCTCAGAGATTTCTTTGAATAATAAAGTATTTTTCTTTTCAACACTTTTCTTTTCTCTATTAAAAACATCTCTTTCAGTAATAACAATTTTTTCAAAATCAGAAACTTGTTTTGAAAGTTTTGCACATCTAGGTTCTAAATCGTTCTTCTCTGATTCAGCTTTCCTTGAAAGTTCAGATAACTTCAGATTGAAGGTTTTCTCAAGTTCAACTTTCTCTTTCTTGAATCTTCCATCAACTTTCTTAATCCATTCTTTTACATTGGATTCATAAGTTGATACTTGTGTCTCAGCTTTAGTGAGTTTGACATTCAGAACTTCAATTTGAGCTTTCAGCTTTGAATTTTGACTTTTAAGTTTCTCATTCTCAACTTTTATTTTTGGAATCTCTGGCATATATGACAATGCACATTCCCTGTTAGTAAGACATAAATTTCCCTTCTCATCAGTATAAGGCATGATTAGTATGAATGTACAATGATGCTTGAAATAATCTTTTATCAGAAAAACAGAAAAATTTTGAAGTAAAAATTCAGAAAAAATTACTCAAAATGAAAAACAAGGAAAGAATTCGTAAGATACTCACAATGCAAAATTCGTATCACACAATTCGCAAGCACATAATTCACAACGCACACACAGAAAAATTTACAAGTATAGAATTCGTAAGAAAGCAATTCGTATAAAAGGATATATGAAAGGATACGAATTGTGAGATTTTCGCAAGAAGGCTCATGCGAGTTTTAAACTTTTCGCAAGAAAGCTTATGAGAATTCTAAGAATTCGTATAAGACACAGGTACAAATTCTTCATAATTCGTGTATCTCACACTTACGAATCCTTGGCTTTTCGTATGATCCCTTATGCGAATTCCATCCTTAACAATTTTTCGTCTCTGTGATTTGCGAGTTCTTTCCTTAAGAAATATAAAGATCAACGAATCTGCGAATTCCTTTGCTCTGCGAGTTCTACTTGCGAGTTCTTCATGGATTCTGCGAATTATGTTGATCTTGACTTTATTTTTCAATTTTCTACTTGAAATCCACCCAAATGTTGATATTTGACTCTGAAACTTTGTAGCAACAATCTCTATAGCATCGTAAACAACCCTATGAAGCGAATTTTTACAAGGATAACAATTGACATTGTAATTGATCCTGGATAGTTCGCGATAGAACACTTTTCAAAAATATAAAGATTGATCCAATTCAATCAATCTGTTGATTAATTAACTAGATAACCAAAACAAGAATTGATCTCATACATCAAACGAGCGCTGTGGTAGCAAATCCACATCAAAATGACCATGAAACAAAAAAATTGATTTCAATGAAACAGTGTCTTTCCGAAAATGGAAAATACGATCTTTCTGTTTTCAAATCTGTATCAAATTTTTCTAAAATTTTTGATTAAGCTCTGATACCAATTGTGATCCCAGAAATCAAGCAATCATGATTAATTATAGACAAATGAATTAACAATCAAGAGAATAAGATGAGAGGATTTAAGTCACAAGTAATGTCGTATTCATATGTCTCCCTTAGAAAAGATTACAATATAACAAGCTTACTTAAAACAAGACAAAAATGCTTTATATAGGGTCAAACAAAGACTTGACCTCTACACAAGCTACATGAAAAAGACTTAAGGAAATTGACTCAAAACTTAACTCTAACACCTACTAAAGTTTTGTTATTGTTATATTTCTTCATTTCTTTATCTTTTTTTAATCTGAAAGATATATGCACTTAAGGTTTGTTCATGATTTCAGGGGGAGTGTGAGAATATACTTAGATGATCTACATTCATTTGAGGGGGAGTTCATATTATTGCATATGTTTATCACTGATAAATTTTTCTGATGTATAAGTGCAGGGGGAGTAAAAGACAAGGAGTATGGATTATGATTTCTGATTACATCTGATCAGAACTCGTACTATAAACGTTTTACTGTTTTATGTCATTTACTTTTCAATAAATGTTGTGAATAAAGCTTTGCACTTTGATGACTTTGTGACTTTTTGCATATTTGAGAGTAAGCTTAAATGATCATATCTGTTATGACTTAGAGCTAACTTGATGAGATTTAAGACTAAGCGAAAAGGTTTATTTCTAATCTTAATCTCATATGTATCTGAAAGAAGGACAACTTTCAGGTATGAAAACATGTTTTTAAATGTTCAAACCACTTCAAATTCTTAACTGATTTCATGAATATATGTGATCCCAGAAATCAAGCAATAACAATCAATCATGCATCTATGACAATCATAGAATCAAAGATGAGAGAGAAAATGGTTTAGTCATATATCTCTTAGACATGGAATTACAATCATACGCTTACAAGCTTAGAACTTCTAACAATACACTTACAAACAAAGAAAGCAAAGACTTATATATTGGTCAAACAAGCCTTAACCTCATACAAAGCCAACATACAAAAGGTAATATTAACCTTCTAATTGACTCAAAACTCTAGGTCTAACAATCTACCCCTTTTTGATCAATTAGACTTTCTTGAACTAGTCCATCTCTGCATGCTTGTTCTTCTCATCCCCATGTATCCTTCAAACCTTCTTATGGTCGTCCTAAATCTCAATATGTCCTTGATGGCATCTATCACATTTTATGTCCAAATTCTGTCCATCCGATGCCAATGATCATTTTCTGCTAACCTCTTCTTCTCACTTTCCTCATGTAACTCTTCCAACTTTTTTAACACACCTTCAAGAGTACCATCAGCAAACTTATGAATTTCAGCTGCTCTCATGAACCTCTTCTCCTTATTGAAATCATTCTCATACACAACACCAAGTTCGGGCTTCCTTAGCACTGTGTAGAGTGGTGTCTCTTCAAGCATTGGATGTGTAATGTCTTGCTTTAGAATATTGATTCTATTTTGATTTGTCTCAATGCCTAGTTGGAAATCATGAAGATAAGTATGGTAGATATGCCTCCAAATGAATCTTTTGACAGTATCAAGACCAAAAACAATCTCTAGATGTCTGATAGTTCTGTTCCTTAAATCATTGTAAATGAACTCAATGTCACTGAAATAAAGATTGGCAAAGTCAGCTTCATTGAATGAGTAAAACTTCAGATTCTTTCTTTGCACAGTGAATTCAGGATAGCAGATTTTTCTGTACTTCATCATGGTTACTTTGATAACCTCCAGAATTTCAGACCCGATCTTGACATCTCTTCTTGTTCTTCCCATAATCTGTAACATCCGAATATAATCTTTATGATACTCAGGAGTTTTATCTTGGATTACCAAAAGTTGAGCTTCATCCAACTTTCTGATGTAGCTAACAAATATCTTAACTCCTTCTTCCAGATGAGGAACACGTAACATACGTCTAATCCTTCTTATTTCTTGAATGGATATTCCTTCTTCATCATAATCAGTATAAGGAATAGAACTTTCAGCTTTAGAACTTGAAGATTCTTTTTCAGTTGGGAACTTTGGTACTATTGGAGGCTCTCTCACAAACTCTTTATGGACCAATGGACTATCATGTTTTATTTGGTACGACAACTCTTCTTTAGATTGAACATTAGCAGTACCGGTTTCCAGATTAACACTATGCTCAGCCTCAGAAGTTTGGGATACATTAGGATCAGAAGCAAATTCATGAAATGATGGAATAGTCTGAACAACAGAAGGTTCTGGCATATTCTCATGAATAGGACTTAGGTGAAGTCCTTCAGGTGTACTCTGCTCAAACATAACATTCAGAGCATCTGAGTCTCTATCTTCAAACAGATTAACCAGAACACTTGCTTCATTTAACGAAATTTCTTCAGATCTGTTGACAATATCATATATATTTTCTCCTTCTTTGTCATCTGAATCAAGATCAATACAAATATCTTTCTGATCTTCTTCTTTCATCTTCCAATAGAGATCATACTTTGCATGGACCTGCTCAAGAGTATCATCATCCAATACAATAATTGCACGTTGAGACAAACCTGTAAACTCCATGATCTCTTCCATGGTTGCAACCTTAGGCTTTTAAACCCTTGGTTCAACACTTTCCTTAGCATAAATCACCAACTGCAACTGATTTTGCTATGATCTATCAGCATCATCAGTTCCCCTTTCACCACCTTCATCGGTTTCAGCTCTGATTTCCATCAACATATCACCTTCAGAGCTTTCTACAACCTGTTTCCCTCTTATCTCCCCCTCATGATCATTATTAGAATCATGATCATGCTCTCTAGTGGAAACAGCTGCTTGGACATTGCATGAAGTTTGAACTACCTATTTAAGATCAGATAGAGCAAGCATGACATCAGATTTAAAAGAATTAAACTCTGCGGCACTGACCAAATCTGTTGGGTTTACAGATTGTGGCGGTTGATTTTGTTGGTGGGATTGCAGAAGAGTAAGAAGATCTGCGTCTTGCTGAGAATCCGGAGCTTGAGATAACAACTTGGCTAACAACAAGGATTTTACTTCATCAACGGATAAATCAGCAGGTTCAGTGTATGGAATTTTCTGACTAGGAATAGCAGGCTCAGGTTCAACAACTGGATCCTTTCCTTTCAAAAGCCTCTTTAGATCTCCAACCTGGTTTTCAACTTTCTTCATAATCCTGGTTTCAAAAGATTTCCTTTGACACAAAGTCTGGGTTAATAACTCCGGTATCACTTAGATTAACCGTTTTCATGACAACTTATGAATCAATTGCATGGCCTGTGTTCATCGTTGGCAAAGACGTGTCGATGACAGGACTTCCAACCGATCCTTGTAGTCCGGATTACGGAGCTACTACGGTTGTTCCGATCGGGTCACGAAGACTTACGATGGTAGCTATAAGAAAATGTGACCTAGGGATAACAATTGGTAATTCAAAGGACACTAGACTCGATTGTGAACAAAATGAAGTTGAGAACCGGGGCAAGTGTTCTCTATTTTCCATACCTTGATTCTCCGATTGAGAACCTGTTGGGTCTGAAATGTGCTAAGTCCAGATAGTGCTACTAAGTATTGAAGATTACTACTGCTGAAGACTTTAGTACTGCTACTTGAATATCACTAATGCTAGTAGTATTAGTGCTGCTTGAAGGGTTAGTACTGCTAGAAGAATAGTTATTACTGCTTGGAGAGTTAGTACTGCTAGTCAGAAATTACTACTGCAAGCATGATTAGTACTGCTGATGATGAAGATACTGCTGGAAGATTAATGTTTCTTATGATGATAAAGATGGTTGGTTGCTTAAAGCGAAAGACAAGGAGATGAAGATAATTATGGAATGAATACTGAAGATCAATGTTTCTTTAATAATTATCTTGTAATCTGTTTTGTATATATAGTCTAGAAGTCTTAGATTTTTGGATACACACAGAGATACATACGTATTTTGTTTTAGAGAGAATTAGCCTCAAGATTATTAGTAGTCCTTTCATTAGAGAAGTATTGAACGTCTGTTGAGCTTGTTCAACAGATTGAGGCTTTGGTTGTAATCATTAAGTTAATTCAATATAACTTGTGATTTGATTCATATACTGTTTCATTGATTTATTGTTAAAGTGTTATTCCGCAACTTCTTTAACAAAGTTTCTGAGTGTTTAATCAAATTCTTGTTTTGAATTTCGATCTTGACAAGTGGTATCAAAGCTAAGGAACTCAGAAAGCAATAATCATCATGGACGGATCACACGACAGTGTTCTTGTTTCAAAGGTTCCCATGCTCAAACCTAATGAGTTTGACATGTGGAAAATCAGGAACAGGCAGTATATACTTCTTACAGACTATTCAATGTGGGACATCATTGAGAATGGTCCCTCCAATGAAGGAGACATAGGAGCAGATGGAAAGAGACCTCCACCAAAGACTGATGGAGAAAGAAAGATGAGGCAGACGGAGATGAAACCCTTGAGCACTCTGCTCTTGGCAGTTCCTAATGAATACCAACATCAGTTTTGCAACTGTGCTGATGCCAAAATCTTGTGGAATGCTTTGGAGAAGAGATTTTCAGGTACCAAAAGCACTAAGAGAAATCAGAAAGCAATTCTCAAGAAACAATATGAAAATTTTATGTCTACAAAGAATGAGTCTATGACTCAAACCTTTGATAGGTTCAACAAGTTGATTGGAGAATTGGCCACTGTTTGTGTCAAGATGGACCAGGATGATGTCAACAGAAAGTTTCTAAGATCTCTTGGTGAAGAATGGGTAATGTATACAGTATCATTCAGGCAGAATGATAATCTGGAGGATAAGGAACTTGATGATCTCTACAATGATCTCAGGGTGTTTGAAGCAGAAGTTGAATCTAAGAAGAAGCCATCTGGATACTCTCACAATGATGCTTTCTTATCATCTACTACTGATTCTTCTTCTAATACAGAACCAGTTAGTACTGCTTATGGCTCAAAACAGGATGGACCCAATGATTCTGTGTTGGAATCTTTCCTTGCTAGTCATGCTACATCTTCTCTTATCAATGATGATCTGGAACAGATTAATGTTGATGACCTTGAAGAGATGGATATCAAGTGGCAAATGGCAATGCTCACCATGAGAATCAAAAGATGGTGCTGGATTTGACAAATCCAAAGTGGAATGCTACAAGTGTCATAAACTAGGGCACTTTGCAAGAGAATGCAGAGGAGGAATCTCTCAACAGCAACTGGAACCCATCTCAAGCACTTGTCTCACAAGATGGAATGGGATTTGATTGGAGTGATCAAACAGATGAGGCAATTCAGAATCAAGCATTGATGGCTGAGGTTTCAGAGTCTTCAAGCACTGCAATTCCCACAGAGGTAAAATCTAAACTTTGCTCTAAAGCCTGTCTTGAAACTGTTAAGAAGTACAGGGATCACAATCAAAGCATGTGTGATGATCTTAAAAGGTTGGAGAAACATAGGAGAGAGTCTAATATGATCATTGTGAATTTTGAAGAACAAATTAAGGAATATCAGGCCAATGAACTTCAACATTCATATGATCAAAACTATTGGAAGTGGGAGAAGAAGGAGTTAGAGATTAAGCTAGAGAAAGCTAAAGAAGAATGTGACAAACTTAGGAGTGAATTTGAGAAGGCCAAATTAGATATTGAGAAATTTTCTAATGCTTCTAAAGCAATGGACACTTTACTCAAATCTCAAGTTCATGACAAACTGAAGAGAGGTATAGGCTACAACAACACCCCTCCACCTTAAAATAACAACTATATTCCACCCACCTCAGACCTCTTAGAAAGGCAAGATAAGATTGACTTACCTGCAGGAGCCACAAAGGTAGATCCACTAGACACTGTAGTGGTTGAGGCAGAATCTAAAGAAGAGAACAATGAGGATAAGAATAAGGAAGACCAGAAAGAAATTCCCGTAGAAAACCATATTCTTACAAATGAAAGGGGAGGTAAACCATTTGTCAAAAGTGAGAAAGTGGAGAAGTCTAAGATTGGGGAAGAGACTGTTAAGAGTGAGAAAGCTGAGACCTCTAGGAAAGCGATGGAAAAGGTACAAGGAGATCACTATATGCAAACTACTATTGTCAATCCCTATACTTGTCAACAGATCAAGCCCCATCAACATGATAAAATAAGGGGAAATAAGAGAAACAGAAATAACTAGTGGGCTCAAAAACAAGGAATTGATCTAAGCAAAATCAATAGACCAAAGCCTTGTTTTATTTGTGTCAAGTTAAATCATATAGCCAAACACTGTTATTTCAATCCTGTTAACCAAAGAATCTTTTCAAAGAAAAATACAAAGTTTTTTTGGTTATAGAAAGCAATCAAGAAGATCAAGGAATCACATGACTGAGAATGTGAGAACAACACCAATGAAGACTGGTACTGCAAAATCTCATATTCAGAATAAGTTTGCTAAAACAAAAGAAGATATTCCAAGCAAATCAAGGAGTAACACAAAGAATAGGAAAGAAAACAACTATGTCTTAATTTGGGTCCCAAAAGAAACTAAACCTGTTAGTAGTGCAACCTCAAATAGTACTGTTAACAGAAATAGTGCTGATGATAGCAATACTACTGCTGACCAAGTTAGCACCGTTAATAAAGTTAGTACTGCTGACCACGTTATTACTGCTAATGAGATAGTACTGCTAACAAAGTTAGTGTTGCTCACCAAGTTAATATTGCTAACAAGGATAGTACTGCTATCAGTGTTAATACTGACAAGCCTATAATTAAGACAAAGTATTCCAGCCATGAGATTCCTGACTCTGATCATCTCATCAAGACTAAGCTTAATGAATATGAGTATGTTGATGAGAAAGGGCAACCCAAGACCACTTTGGCTTGGGTTCCCTCAAGAAACTAACTGTTTTATCTTATGTGTAGGGTAACCAACAGCTCAAGGGGAAGAGCATTTGGCATGTAGATAGTGGTTGCTCTAGGCACATGACAGGTAACATGTCCTGCCTTCAAAATTTCAAAAGGTTTAATGGAGGACGTGTTGCTTTTGGTGACAATATAGCAGGAGGTAAGATAAGTGGTAAAGGTATGGTATCAAAAGGTAAGATGACTTTTGAAGATGTTTACTATGTTGAGCAATTGAGATACAACCTGTTAAGTGTATCACAGGTCTGTAACAAGAAACATAGTATATTATTTAGTCATACTGAATGTATCATCCTTGCTCCAAGATTCAAGGTAGTTGATGAAAACATGATACTACTTAGAACTCCTAGAAAGGATAATGTTTATTGTTTGGACTTAGAGAGTATTTCATCTGATTCATCACTAAATTGTCTGTTTTCAAAAGCTTCTATAGATGAATCATTTCTTTGGCACAGAAGGATGTGTCACATGAATTTTAAAACTATGAATAATCTTGTGAAAAATAACCTTGTGAGAGGTTTGCCTCAAAAAGTGTTTTCATGTGATGATCATTGTGTTGCATGTCTTAAAGGCAAGCAGCACAAAACTTCTCATAAGTCCAAAGAAATAAACACAATCTCTTCACCTCTTCAGTTATTACATATGGATCTTTTTAGTCCTACAAATGTGATGAGTATTGGTAAAAAATCCTATTGCTTGGTCATTGTTGATGATTGCTCTAGATTTACTTGGGTATATTTTCTAAGGACTAAGGATGAGACAAGTGGACTAATCAAATCCTTTGTTCTTAGGATTGAAAACCAAACAAGTCTAAGAGTTAAAGTCATCAGATTTGATAATGGAACTGAGTTTAAAAACAGTGACTTAAATAGATTTTATGAGACTAAAGGTATTGAGAGATAATTCAGTGCTCCTAGGACTCCTCAACAAAATGGTGTTGTTGAGAGGAGAAATAGGACATTGATTGAGGCTGCTAGATCTCTGTTGGCAGATTAAAATCTACCCATCACTTTCTGGGCAGAAGCAGTTAATACTGCTTGTTATGTCCAAAACAGAGTTCTAGTAGTCAAATCCCAAGGAAAGACACCTTATGAACTTTTCAAAAAGAAGAAACCTTTTATTGGATTTTTCAAACCTTTTGGGTGTCATTGCACAATTCTCAACCCCAAATCTCATTTAGGCAAGTTTGAAAGCAAAGCTGAGGATGGATTCGTTGTTGGATACTCCTCTTAGAGTAAGGCATATAGAGTTTTCAACAGTTCTTCCAGGATTATAGAGGAAAGTGACAATGTCAAATGCAATGACAACACACCAAATCTGATTGGTACATGTCCTGATTGGCTGTTTGACATTGATTCACTAACTAATTCTTTGGGTTTTAGTAATGTACAAATTGCAGGAACAAGTTCAGAAAAGGTACAAACACAGAAACCAGAGTTGGTGCTGTTCCCTATACCTACAGTTGATCATGTTGAATTTTTCAACATGAACAAAAGGATGATTCAGAAATATTGTATTCTGAACCAGAACAAGCTGAAGAGGATAAAGGTGATAAAGAGGATGCTCATCCTTTAGGTTCAGGAGACACAGGTCCTGAAATGCCCACATTGTCAGAAAAGGATGAAGAAAATTCTTCAGTATTTGGTGGAAACACTCCTGAAGAGAATGACTCTAATCTGGATGTAAATATTAATGAGGAGGCTGCCATCAAACAAGAACTCAGAAGAATCATCCTCCTCAGTTGGTGATTGGTGATATTAATTCTCCCAGGATCACAAGGCATCAAAGTAAGTTAGGAGGATTGAAAGACTTACAGTCAGGTTTATTGTCCTGTTTTTTATCCCAGATTGAACCTAAGAAGGCATATGATGCAATGAAAGACGCAAGATGGATAGAAGCAATGCAAGAGGAGCTGCTGCAGTTTGAGCTGCAAAATGTGTGGAATCTGGTTTACCTTTCACAAGGACAAAGGGCAATTGGTACTAAATGGGTTTTTAGGAATAAAAAAGATGAGAGAGGAATAGTGATAAAGAATAAGGGCAGACTTGTGGCACAAGGGTACACACAAGAAGAGGGGATAGATTATGAAGAAGTGTTTGCACCAGTAGCCAGAATTGAGGCAATTAGGTTGTTTCTAGCCTATGCTTCTTTCATGAAGTTCAGAGTATTTCAGATGGATGTTAAGAGTGCATTTCTATATGGGAAAATCGATAAAGAAGTGTATGTTTGACAGCCTCCAGGGTTTGAGAATCCTAACTTTCCTGACAAAGTATACAAACTAAATAAGGCACTCTATGGGCTACATCAAGCACCAAGAGCATGGTATGTCACTCTGTCTACCTATCTCTTGGAAAATGGTTTTGAAAGGGGAATCATTGACAAGACCCTTTTCATCAAAAGGAAGAAGAAGGACATCCTGCTTGTTCAAATCTATGTGGATGATATCATCTTTGGATCCACAAAAGAATATATGTGCAAGGAGTTTGAGGAGCTGATACACAAAAGATTCAAGATGAGCTCTATGTGTGAACACACATTCTTCCTTCGGCTACAAGTTAAACAGAAGAAAGATGGCATTTTCATAAGTCAATCCAAGTATGTGCAGGATATACTTACAAAGTTTGGTTTTTCAGAAGCAAAGCCTGCAAGCACACCTGTGGAAACACACAAACAGATCACTGCAGATCTTGAGGGGGAGGATGTGGATGTTCATCATTATAGATCTTTGATAGGCTCCCTCATGTATCTAACAACTTCAATACCAGACATTATGTTTGTTGTCTGTGTGTGTGCCAGATTTCAAGTGAGGCCTAAGCAATCTCACTTTGAAGCATTCAAAAGGATCTTCAGATATATCAAAGGACAACCTAGGTTAGGCCTTTGGTATCCTCATGACTCACCATTTGATCTACTTGCAAATTCTGATAGTGATTTGGGTGGTGCAAACTTGGATAGAAAGTCTACATCATGAGGATGTCAGTTTTTGGGTGCAAGACTAGTCTCATGGCAGTGTAAAAAGCAAACCACAGTGTCCACCTCTACAACAGAAGCAGAGTATATAGCTGCTGCTCACAAGTGCTATGGATTCAGAATCAGATGTTGGACTATGGTATTACTTTTCTTCACACTCCAATCTTCATTGATAACAGCAGTGCTATAAGCATTGTTAATAATCCAGTGAAGCACTAAAAAACCAAGCTTATAGAAATCAGGTACCATTTTATTAGAGATTGCAATGAAAAGAAGTTAATTCAGGTTTTGAAAGTACACACTAGTAACCAATTTGCTGATCTATTCACCAAAGCTTTTGATGTGGGTAGATTCACATTCTTGGTCACAAGTGTAGGCATGACAAACACTAAATAAGCCTCTTTTGATTTTCTTTATGTACCATTTCTGTATAGATTCCTTAATGCTTACTTTCTCATATTGTATTGTGCATGGTGCTGCTAACTATTTGTGTTTAAGTGGTTCAGATTACCTTGCTGATTATAAACTTGGTACTTCTGGTTAAGTTAATATTGCCCTCACTATTAATCCTGCTGACAGTTCAAATATGGTTAAGTATGGTTACTACTGCTAGGTAGTTTATACTGCCAGTGCAAAGTTACAACTGCTTTCCTTATTTCTACTTCCAGACAGCGTTAATACTGCTGGTATGTGTTAATACTGCTAGTCTGTGTTAATACTGCTGGTATGTGTTATTACTAATTATATGGGTTAATACTGCGGGTTCGATTAATGCTGCTAGGATACTTAGTACTGCTTTTAACTGAAACCCTTAACCTACAAATACCCTCTCTGACCGCCAAAACCCAAACGGCTCTTTGAATTCCTAGCGAGTTTTCATCCTCTCTCTCTCTCTCTCTCTCTCTCTTTAGAATTCTTGCTTCTCAGTGCGTAAACCCTAGTGTTGATTCGAACCCAAGACTCGATCAAAACGATGGCAGGACTGGATTTCGTTGATGATCACAATGAACTTGCAATGCTGTAGAAACCCAAACAAGCTGAGGTTTTGATGAAATTGTGGATTTCCTGAAAGCATCACACATTTCCTATGCACTCACAGTCGATCCCACCATCTACGTGGAACACATGCGACAGTTCTGGGTAAACGCATCCATTCAGACCATTGATGGAACTTAGCTCATTCAATCACGGGTCTGTGATAAACCTATCCAAATCACAGAAGGATGCATACGCACTCATCTACGTCTAGATGATGCCTCAGGTATTACTACTTTTTCAAACGAAGATCTCTTCCAAGCAATTGGCAGAATGGGGTATGAAGGTCCTACTGAGGTTTACAAGTTTTTCAAAAGAAAATTTTCACCTCAGTGGAGATTCTTTATTCATACTCTTCAGCATTGTTTATCTCGCAAGACAACTGGATGGAGTGAGTTTAGCAGTACAATAGCTTATGCTCTTGTCTGCTTAGCTACCTCCAGAAAGTTCAATTTTTCTCAAATGATTTTCAATGATTTTATGTCAAACTTGGATACCAAAACCTAAACCAAAAGATTCTATATGTATCCAAGGTTTGTGCAAGAGGTACTACATAAGGAATTGACGGATTTACCCTCTTTTGAAGAGGTGTATGTACCTAAACCTCCCAAAGGGAAGGTATTCTCCAACATGAGAAGGCCTAGTAAGGACTTCTCTGGAACAGACACACCATTGTTCTCTACAATGATTGTTGTGTCTCATTCCCATGGTGAGGCATCAATGTCGCAGCCCATATCTGACCAACCCACTGATGACCTACCCACACCATTCATTTCAAATGATCTTCCTCAGATCTTTGTTCATAAGCCAATTCCCCGAATCACTCAAACCTATGTAAGGAAGAAGGTACAGATGGTTCCTTCCCTTCATGTACCTACACCCCAAAAGCCTACAAGACCTCTGATGGAGCATTCTCCATCAGAGAATATCGAAAGGGAATCCACAGGGGTATCTCCCAACCCCAAGAAGGTGCTCTCTAAGGAGAAGGATGAGCATGTGGGCAGTAAGGCTCACACTACTGATTCTGCAAGGTGTGGCTCAGGACAGTGTCAACATCACTAAGACCTTCCCCACGGAAACTTTGGATGAGAAATCATCTAAGGGTCCCAGGTGCCAAGAAACCAAGGGGGTAGTAGGTGCTTCTGCTTGGCAGAAGGCCTCTACTAAAAGATCGAAGGATCCTTCAAGGGTGCCCAACACACCTAAAAAAGGTGAGGACAAATATAACTATGATGAATTGATTGAAACCATTGGCAACGTAAACTTGGATGTAGTCAATCAGGGTTTGGAAATAAAAGCAATGCAAAAGGTGATCATCTCTCAACAGGAGCAGATAGCCAAACTCAAGTAGATGGTACTAAACTTGGTGCACCAAAAGAGGAGAAAGCAATTTGTCTTAAAGAAAAGGGGAAGTGCTCATGATGCTTCCAAAAAGGGGGAGAATCAAACTGAAGTTGAGAAGGAAAGCTCAGTTGGAATGGAATACAAATTTGAGGGGGAGATTAGAGTGGTGAAACTGAAAAGAAGACTGAAGCAGAAACAGTGAAAGCAGCAAAAATAGAGAAAAAAGCAGAAACTGTGGAAGCAGTAGTAACCAATGAACCAGAAGTAGAAACTACCAAAGCAGTAGAAACAGAGAAAGCAGCAGAAACTGGAATGTCAATAGAAGAAATAGAGATTGCTGAGACTTTGGTGAAGGCAAATAATGACACTCCTAAGTCCACTTAAAAGGCTAAGGGAGTGGTGATCAAAGAAGGAGTCTTAGAGAAGAAAAAGAAAGAGGTCAGTATGTCAGAGGCCAAGAAGAAAGGCAAAGAGAAGATGGTTGAGCCTGTGAAATCATTGAAGAAGAGGAAGCAAATTGATTTGGATGCAGAATTGGCAAAGGAGTTAAATATGCAGTTTGAAAAGGAACTTGAAAAGGAGAATGAAATTCAAAAAGCCAGAGACAGAAAGATTGCATTAAATTTGGCAAAAAGGCTCAATGAAGAATATCAGAAGAGCTTGAAACTGGCTGCAAAGAGGGTTATAATGATAGTTTCAAAGAAAAGACAACCTTCACAGACCTTCCTAGCCACACAGGAAAGAAGAAAAATGATAAACTTCCTGAAAGGATCAGTTGGAGTTCTTGAAGGGATGTTTACCAAAATGTCTTTTGGCAGAATATAAGAATTATACAAGAAGGAGATGGCCAAGCTTCAAGGAGACTTCAGTCAAAGGCTTGAATTTGAAAGAACGATGAAAGAAAGACATGATCTGAATATGCAACAACATTTTCCTGACAGTGAAGAAGGCACTCCTACAAAACAAAAGAAGGAAGTCAAGAAGACAGAGAATTTAGCTCAAAAGATTGGAGCTATTAAAAGAATGAAGTCAATTGCTTCAAAGAAACAGGCAAAAAGGCCAAGGACTGAGGAAGGTGAGAAAGAGCAGGAAAGTGAAAGAATGGAAGCCGAATCATCAAGACCTACTGCTGCACCTCCTGTAGAGCAGCAGAAACAAGCTGAGCAGGTTGAAAATCAAGAGAAGAGTCAAGAGCAATCAAGTAAACAATCATCAGAACAACCAAGACAACCTGAGCAGTTTGATTTATATATGACAGTGACAGATGAAGAAGCTCTAAAAGTTGATCCTATCTAAGTGAATGCTCCAGAAATCATTCATTGGGATACTCGTTTGGATAAAAGAACAGAATACTTCAGAATAAAGATAATGGTTGACAAATATGAGGTATATTCAACTTGGGGTAAGATAATTAGAAGCTGTACTAGAGCTGATTTAGAAGAACTGATTGTTCCAGATTCTAGTTTCTAATAAAAGATTAATCAAATAAACAAGAATAAGAATCAAATACCTGTTTGATTAACTTCTCAATTTCAATATTACAATATCTCTCTCTCTAGAACCCTCTCTAATGACCTCTCTTTCTCTCTCTAACTTTCTCTCTCTAGATGCAACTGAATATTCACTAATTAAGTTCGTACTTACAAATTACAAAGACAAAAACTATTTATACTAAAACTTACAATACAAAATACATTGACTTATTACAAATAGACTTTGACTTTTAATGAGATTTGACTTTAGCAGCTTTGACTTTCTCCACTTTGACCTTCAGTATTATTGATCTTGTATCCAACAGATTTATGCTCTAACAATCTCCCCCTTTGGATTCAAGATCACTGTTGAAAGATCTAGCAATTCAGTTTTTCACTTTAAGCTCTGTCAAAATAATCTCCCCAAAGCTTGCATAGAACACTTTCAGACTTTTGGAAAGAAATTATCTCCAGAATTAGCTGGAATGCTTTAGCAAATAATCTTCAAAGAAAATTTCCTCAAAACTTCAGAAATTCTTTGATCATCTTCAAATCTTCAAATCTTTATCATTTCTTTGAAACCATCTCCCTTTAACTTCAAAAACTTTAACATTTCTTCATACCATCTCCCCCTTTTTGATGAATGGAGCATCTAGATCATCAAAACTTTGCTTCCAAGAAATGTCTTTGACCATTCTAATCTGATAACGAGCCTCTGATTCTGTGATCCACAACCAGTATTCATCCAGATCTTTTTCAAATCCGAACAAAATAAGAACATGTAACTCCTGAATCAACAGATGAATCAGTTAATATGCCTGTCAGTAACACAAAGTCACTGTGTGTAACGAATACACAATATAAAGGAGCTTTTTAATGTTCACTCCCCCAGGGCTTCCATCCAATCATCGAAATACCACAAAGGCAATTTCTATGAATGTTATGACAAAGAAACGAATTCCTTGTGTGCTCGTGCAAGTGTAGAAAGAATTAAGCACGAAAATTGCTTTTATAAGGCTCAACATAGTGTAAACCACTGAGACAACAGTAGATAAACACAGACTCTAAGTGCATGATTGAAGTGCGAAGGTGGGGCAGACTTCCTTCTATTTCAATATCCAGATTTTCCAAATGAAAACTAGATAGATAATATGTTGCGTCCCCTTGAAAATGTGAAACATTTTCTTGTTGAGAAGAAAATGAGTGGTTGGTGGGGTTTAAACAAGAGTTGGCATGGGCTATTTGCCTGTTTCAATAACATTCACCAAAGAATTGTGAAATGCTAGTAATGTGGTTGCCCGGCTCAGAAAGTAGTTGGTGCAGAGTTTGATATTCTTTTACTCTGATCTCACACCCTCTTTCTTTTTATCAATAATCTCACATCTAACCAAACTCTCTTTTCCATTTTACCTCATCACACCCACACTCATTTCTTTTAGACTTCTCACACTCAATCACTAAAAGATTAACTTCTTCGGTAGGAAACACTGGTTAACGTGAATCCATAAAAGTTCAGTTAATTCCTAGCACAAAGAACCCATGTAATCCTATAAAGCATGAGTTGCTCAAATGGTTTAACGATAGCAGTTAAAACTCATATACAAATGTCAGATGAATGTATGCTCATAAAATATAATCATGAATATTTGAGCATTTTTAAACATTGAAGTATTTTCAAACAAGTATATTGAATGAATGAATATGAATGCAAAAAAAAAAACTTGTTTGAAAATCTGACATTGTATGAAAAATGATCAGAAATGAATGATATATCAATTAAGGCTTATGGTCAAGAATAACAGATATTTGTCTATACGAAACAAAATATAGACATTCTTGAAAAACCGTTTAAAAATGAAATATCGCTCAAAATTCTTTGAATATAAACGGAGTGTCTTACCATCGAAGAAAAATTGTTTCAATTTAGAGACATGGTAAGAACATTTTGAACAAAAATTCAAACCGGTGTGTGTGAATACTTGAAAGTATATAGAAAAGACAATACGCAAGTAATTATCTTTGGAAACACACGGTTTGTATATCGATTAAGCACAAAAATAAAATGAAAACATTTAAAATCACACTTCCAAATTATAAAATCTATTTAAAAAATCGGTAAGTGGTTTGAACATTTAAGAACATGTTTTCTATATCTGAAAGTTTTCCTTCTTTCAGATATATTTGAGATTAAGATAAGAAATTTACCTCTTCGCTCAATCTTAAATCTCAGAAAGTCACCTGTAGTCATTAAGATATGATCGTTGCAGCTTCTCTCATTCTGCAAGTCTCAAAGTCTAGTAAAAAATTTATTCACAAAATTTATTCAAATGTAAATGACATAAAGCAAGAAAACTTTGATAGTACAAGTTCTAATCTGAAACAATCAGAAATCGTCGTCTTACTCCTTTTGACTTATAAGCTCCCCCTAAAATCATGCATTGAAAAAATTTTGTCAGTTAAGCAAAATGCAGAAATTAGTTTTACTCCCCCTCAAATAAATGTAGATCATCTAAAATCTTCTAATACTCCCCCTGAGATCATGAGCAAACAATTAAAGTGCAGGTATCTTTCAGAAATAAAGAATAAAGAAAAATGACGAAAAATAACAATTTGTAACTTTAGTAAGTAACAACCGATTACGTCTTAAGATTTAACATACCAAGCTTAGAGACAAGAAAATTAAATCTCTTTTCATCTAAGGGTTTGGTAAATAAATCTGCAAGTTGATAATTTGTTTTTACAAAATAAAGTTCAATTGTACCTTTTTCAACATTATCTTTGATAAAATGATACCTTACATCAATGTGTTTGGTTTTGGTGTGTTGAACCGGATTAGCAGATATGGCAATCGCGCTCTTCGAGTCACAGTATATCGGAATTTTGTCATATTTGAATCCAAAGTCTCGTAGCTGTGTTCGCATCCACAAGACTTGAGAGCAGCAACTGGCAGCAGCTACGTACTCTGCTTCAGCAGTTGATGTGGAGACGCATAACTGTTTCTTTGAAGCCCAGCTAACGAGCTTGTATCCAAGAAATTGTACGTGACCAGAAGTACTCTTTCTGTCCAACATGCAACCTGCATGATCTGCATCTGAATATGCAGTCAGTTGAAACCTTGTATCCTTAAGATACCACAGACCAAGGTCTGCAGTCCCCTTCAGATATCTAAAGATTCGTTTGACAGCGGCCAAATGGGATTCTTTGGGAGCAGCTTGATATCTAGAACAAAGACATGTTGAGAACATAATATCTGGTCTACTCGAAGTAAGATACATCAACGATCCTATCATACCTCTGTAAGTTCTAACATCTACACTTTTACCCGAAGGATCAGTGTGAATCTTAGTACCAAGTGCCATCGGGGTTCCAATTGATTTACAATTTTCCATTTTGTACTTCTGTAAAATGTCCAAAATATACTTAGATTGATTTATAAAAATCCCCGTAGAAAGCTGTTTAACTTGTAATCCGAGAAAGAAATTCATCTCTCCCATCATACTCATTTGAAAACGTGACACCATGAGGTTAGAAAAGTTTTTGCAAAATTTTGGATTAGTAGAACCAAATATTATATCATCAACATATATCTGGATAAGTATAATATCAGCTTTTTCCTTCTTTATGAATAAAGTGGTATCGATCTTACCTTTAGAGAAACCAGACTTGACCAAGAATTTGGATAAGACGTCAAACCAGGCTCGAGGGGCTTATTTTAATCCATAAAGGGCTTTGTCCAAGATATATACATGATCTGGCTTGTCTTGATTGACGAACCCTTCAGGTTGAGACACGTACACTTCTTCTTTAAGAATGCCGTTCAGAAAGGCTGTTTTCACATCCATCTGAAAGACTGTGAAATTCTTATGAGCGGCGTAGGCGAGAAACATTCTGATTGCCTCTATGCGTGCTACTGGAGCATACGTCTCGTCATAATCGATGCCTTCCTCTTGCCGGTAGCCTTTGGCAACAAGTCTAGCTTTGTTTCTGATGACGACACCATCTTCATCCTTTTTGTTCTTGAATACCCACTTAGTGCCGTTCACGGTTTTGCCTTCTGGTTTAGGAACCAATCTCCAAACATTTAGGGCTTCAAACTGATTGATCTCTTCTTGCATTGCAGATACCCAGTCCGAATCAGCAAGAGCCTCAGATACTCGAGTTGGCTCAATCTTACTGAGGAATGAGTCATGCATACACTGATTAAGAGTCGCTGACCTTGTCTAAACAGGCTTGTCAAAATCTCCAGTTATTTGATGTAATGGATGGTCCTTGGTCCAGCGATGCTCATGTGGGAGTGGAGTAGATACTGATTGAATATGATCATCATCTTGAAATCCACTTGTAGAATCTTCAGTTTGAATTACAGGAGGGGGGTTTTCAGTTGAAATATCAGTTGCAGAAGTATCAGTTGGGACAGCAGGAACAGGCTGTTGAGTAGACAATGTAGTACACCCTACTGAAATAGTTACTTCTGGCTCAGCAATTGCTTGTTCATCTTCAACTGTAGGAGTAACAATAGGAATATGAGTTTCTGTCTGAACTTGGGAAGCTTGTTCAGTAATAATATCTGAAGTGACTGGATGATGACAGCTTGTATCTTCAGACCTGTCAGTCACAGCAGATTTAGGTATATTAGACCCAAGAAACTCATCATAAAAGAATTCAAATAACAAATCTAAATCAGTTAAATGAGAAGTAGATGTAGAAGCGTTATCCGAATTTGTCGCTGTAGACACAGGTTCTGGACTGATCTGCTCAGAAGCTAATACACCAGTAATAACGGGTTCTGAACTGATTTGATCAGAAGCCATTTCTTCATCAAATGTAACATTGACACTCTCCACAACTGTCTTTGACTTCTTTATATAAACACGATATGCAGTAGAAGTTGAAGAATAACCGATAAAGATGCCTTCATTCGCCTTAGCACTGAATTTATTCAGACTCTCTCTATCGTTAAGCACAAAACATTTACACCCAAATATATGAAAGTATTTGATGGTAGGTGTTCTGTTGTTGATCAACTCATATGGAGTCTTTTGAAATCGACGGTGAATTATGGATCGATTTTGTGTATGGCATGCAGTCGACACAGCTTCCGCCCACAAGAATAGAGGTAGATCCGATTGACTAAGCATAGTCCGAGCGGCCTCGACTAGCGTCCGATTACGTCTTTCTACTACTCCATTTTGTTGAGGCGTTCTAGCAGCAGAATACTGATGTGAAATCCCAACTAATTCGAGATATTCATCAACAGTCTTGTTTTTGAATTCTGTGCCATTGTTAGTTCGAAGGAACTTGACTTGTCGCTGCAATTTCACCTGGGTCGTCTTTAAGAATGAAATGAGAACTTCAGGTGTCTCATCTTTTGATCGAAGAAATTTGACCCACGTGTATCTTGAGTAATCGTCCACAATGACCAACACGTATTTCTTACCACCCAAACTCTGAGTTCTCATTGGACCACATAAATCCATGTGTATCAGTTCTAACGGAGAACTAGTGCTAGGTTCAGGCTTCGGTTTGTGAGCGGCTCTCTTCATCTTACCCTTCTCACAAGCTGCGCATAAGTGTTCTTTTTCGTATTTCAGCTCAGGAAGTCCCTTTACCAATTTCCCACGAACCAGCTTGTTGATATAACGAAAGTTCAAATGAGATAAACGTCTATGCCAGAGCCAACTTTGCCGCAGTGAAGCTTTTGTCATCAAGTATACCTGATTGTCAATCTGAAATTTGGAGAAGTTGATGGTGTAGAGGTTTGTCTTTCGATGTCCACCCAAGAGTTCTGTGTCGTCTTCAGTACGAACTGAGCAACTCTTAGACTTGAAGTTGACCTCTAACCCTTTATCGCAGAATTGACCTATGCTGAATAAGTTGTGCCCCAAACCTTCGACATAACTCACCTTACTGATCGTTTTCTTGTCTTGAATGATGTCACCATATCCTAGAATAGGTGAAAGCTGATCGTTTCCAAATCTGAAATTGCCACTGAATTTCTCTGTATAGTTAGACAATAAAGCTTTTTGCCCAGTCATATGCTTGGAACATCCACTATCCAAGTACCACATATGTCGGGTCTGCAAGAGAAATCAGGCAACAATAGATTTAGGTACCCATTTAAAAACGGGTCCTAACAGTTTAGCACAAGATTTTGGTATCCATTTAAATATGGATCCTCCTTTTCTTTGAAAAACATTTGATCTCGAAGAATTAACATGATAAGATCCATACCAATCAGAAGAATTATAAGAATAAGCAAAATCATTTCTCTGATAAGGATAAGATGTAGTAGTAATAGGAGACAATTGAATCAATTGCTTTATTGAATATCTGTTGTAAGAAGTTACAAGGTTTTGATTATTAGAAGCAATTTGATCAATCACATCAGTATCACTACTCAATGATCTATTACAAGTATTATCAGAAACTGATTCCACTATCTCATCCTCCTTCCGTTTTGGTCTCCATTCGGATTGAGCTTTCAACTTTTTCTTCCTTAAATCTGAAACATAAGAGATAGATGAATTAGGAAAAGCAGATTTCAAAGATTGAGTTTTATTTTGTGTACCAGTGTTTTTCTGTTTCTGTAATCGCTGTTTCTTATGTTTCTTACCATGGGCATAGTAATCAGCAGTTACAGAAACTGATTTACCAACCTCAGTTGATGATTCAACAGTATTTACACCACTTGGTAACACTTTATCATTTTTAAGACAAGTAGAATGATCAGGAAGTGTAGTATTGATATCAAACATATCAAATTCTTCCATGCACCCATCATCAGAATTTAGAAAATCATTTGCAGACTCAAATAAGTCATCAGAATTATCAGATGAAGATTGAGATGCCTTAGAAACTGTAGAACACTTTGTAGATTTAGTTTGAAAAACAATGTTCTTTATAACTGTAGAAAATACATTTTGTTGAATATCAGCCAAAAGTTTTTCATCAGATAAAACATTTTCAAGCTCGACTATTTTTCTTTCAAGAATAGATGTAGGAACATAAACCTTTGCAATCACAGGTTTTGCCTTCATCTCAGAAGCGGAATAACTAACAAAATAGTCAGTTGAAATAACTCTTGGTGTTTTGGAAAGATAACTATCATTTAACTTTTCATAGTTAAACGGTAGTTGCATTTTCTTTTTATTCTTTCTATTTTCAGTTTCTTGGTCCTCAACTTCTTCTGGTAATTTGGTAACAAATTTGGGTTTTAAATGAGTATGTTTACCAGCACAAGCAAGAAAATCATAGTTCTAAAGTGCCGGCTGTTTTCTGATGGCTTTCTTAAGATAATGGGGGTTTTCAAAACCAAGTCCCCATTTCTCTTTAACATCAGCCTCTTCATTAGGTGCATTGAGAAAAATGGTTTGATCTGTTTGACCTCTTGCATAAAGTTTTGCTTCCAGACCATTTACCTTCTTATTCAAATTCTTGTTTTCAACCTGCAGTTTATAAACAGTTAGTGCAGATTCATTTTTCTCAAACTCATATTTAGACACTTTACCTTCAAACTCAGAAATCTTCTTTTCAAAACAATCTACTTTAGATTTGGAATCAAAATCAGATTTGCGTAAAGAATCAATCAGATCTTTGTTTGAAATAACAGACGTATTAAGCTCAAATATCTTTTTGTTCTTTTTAACAACTCTTTCTTTTTCCTTTTTCAGATTATTTTGTAAATTTTGTAGCTCAACCACCATGGTTTCCATTTTGGTAATAAAATCTTTTTCAGATAAGTTTAATACCTCATTAACTGCCTCATCATCTGAATCGTCATCCTTAACTTCTTTGCCCATGAGACAAATATGAGTTGTTTCTTCTTTCTTGTCATCCTCTTCTCCTTCTGAGTAATCCAGCCAAAACTCATCTTCAGCCATTAGAGCGACACCCGCTTCTTGTTGTCTTGCCAAAAGCAACTTGTTCTGATAGTACTGAGAGTTGCGAACTTTCGGCTTTCGACAATCTTTTGCAAAATGACCCATCTTGCCGCAATTGTAGCACTTGATTGATTCAGTTGCTGGCTTTTCAGCTGCTGTGTAATCATTCATAAATTTCTTCTTCTCAACTGGTTGCTTCTCAACATATCTATCCTCTTCATGTCTCTTTCCTTCCACTCTTACTCGGTGCTCATGGTTCTTTGAACTTGAAGAAGAATACCTTTGAGAATTTGATCCCAGCTTCTTGTAGAATTTCTTCTGAAAGGCACGGGTCAGCAACAACATAGCTTGTTTCAGACTTTCACCATCATCACTATCTGAAACAGAATTTGACTCAGAAGATGTAAGAACTTTCTTCTTTTTCTTCTCTTTCTTTTCTTTCTTCTTTTCTCCAGCTACTAAATCAATCGGATCAGGAACTTTTTCTGCCTTCTTCTTCTCAACTCTTTTCTCTTCAACCTCTTCTTCATTCTGCCTTAAGGTCTCAAATTCCTCATGTAATGGAATTTCATTCAAATCCTTCATCTGCTTCATTCTTCTTGTATGCTTTTTCCATTCCGGACGTAAGATGCTCAGAAATTTAACATTGTTTTCCAACTGCTTCTTTTTGACTTTGTTCTTTGTCAACTCATTTAGAAGCAACACAAACCTCTCATAGGTATCTTCCAGACTCTCATTCTCCTTTGCTTTAAACTCTTCATAACTATTTATGCAGTTCGCCACTTTCATCTGGTTTCCGACCTTTGATCCCATCATCATCTTTTGCAACTGATCCCACATCTTCTTAGCATTGGCTTTATAACTGTCAATCTTGATGTAGATCTCATTTGGGATGCTTTGAAGAAGTAGTGATCTCGCTTGTTTATCTTCTTTGTATCGGCTTTTCTGCTCTTCAGAATATTGAGAAATATCCACTGTCACTGTTTTCATCTTTTGCTCTCTTTCCTCAGTTCCATCTTCACTATCAGAAGAGTCAACATCAGGTACTTGAACTGTTATTGGAACCATTGGACCTTCGGTGATAGACAGTAGAATATTCTCTCCATTTGAATGTCGATCTATGAAATCCAGGAATCTGTCTTTC
This sequence comes from Arctium minus, assembly GCA_954870635.1. Classification (NCBI taxonomy): domain Eukaryota; kingdom Viridiplantae; phylum Streptophyta; class Magnoliopsida; order Asterales; family Asteraceae; genus Arctium; species Arctium minus. The sequence continues at coordinate 73,470,241 of OX941088.1, read as the reverse complement.
TATTGCTCATATTCACCTTTGAATAAAACTGGAGGTTTCACATCAGTTCCAATTGAAAGTGCATGTTTGGAAGTCATCTTGTTTAACCTGTTTGAGAAATATATCAATAAGATACTAGAACTGATCGTTAGTCCAAATGAAACAATCAAGAAAATACAGAAAACATGAAATATAAAATCAGAATTTTTAATCACAAAAAGAACTATGTCCCCCTAGGCAGACTTAGAACGGGGGTCCCGCTAACCGGTTAGTGGGTGGAGTCAAGGGGCAACGCCCTTGCGGGGTCGAGGGGCAGCGCCCCTAGAGAAAAAAATTTCACTATTAAAGGGCATATTTCAATTTCGAAAAAATTCAAAAAAAAAAAAAAAAAAAAAAATATTCCAAGTCTTTTATACTATGCGTGTCATACTTGAAGCGCATTCCTCAACTATGCGTGTTACATTGGAAACGCATTTCACAATTATGCGTATTACACAGGAAACGCATTTCACAATTATGCGTGTCATACTGGAAACGCATTTCACAATTATGCGTGTCAGGTAGGAACCGCATTCCTTTACTTTGTGTGTCACAAAGGAATATCAAGTCTCTACTATGCGTGTTACAAGGAGTCGTAACTTTCTGTTATGCGTGTCACTAAGCAAACGCATTTCAACTTCGGACATTGAATGACCCGCATTCCTCTGAAAAACTTGTATGAATGTTGATGAGTGACCCGCACAATCCGATGATAGACCCGCATTACTCAAGAACAACCCGCATACCTCTAAAAACGTCCAAATTCACTAAAAACTTATTTCTGCCTAGAATTCCAACTTGAAACTTCGACAATTTGACCTTCTAAACAACTCGAACACAAAACTAACACTAATTTTTTGATCAAAAACACAAAAATTACAATTCTGAATAAGAACAGTGTCAAGAACTCGTGTAAACTCAAAACCACAAAATTCGAAAAATCGAATTGATTACAGTGCAAGACTCAAATCTATCTATAGAAAACACGATCGATTTCACATTCCTAACATAACCTAATCAATTACAACTCTAAAAACTCACTCAAACTCGGAATCAAATCTGGACACGATGAACAGTAAAAACGAACTTTCTTGAATTTCTTGATTTTTCTATTTGGATCTGCTCTGATACCAATTGATTGTTCCAGATTCTAGTTTCTAATAAAAGATTAATCAAACAAACAAGAATAAGAATCAAATACCTGTTTGATTAACTTCTCAATTTCAATATTACAATATCTCTCTCTCTAGAACTCTCTCTAATGACCTCTCTTTCTCTCTCTAACTTTCTCTCTCTAGATGCAACTGAATATTCACTAATTAAGTTCGTACTTACAAATTACAAAGACAAAAACTATTTATACTAAAACTTAAAATACAAAATACATTTACTTATTACAAATAGACTTTGACTTTTAATGAGATTTGACTTTAGCAGCTTTGACTTTCTCAACTTTGACCTTCAGTATTATTGATCTTGTATCCAACAGATTTATGCTCTAACAAGAATGTTGGTCCCGAAGGTGCTTAACAAGATTGTAGAAGGGGGGGGGTTGAATACAAACACAGAAATTAAAGTTTAATAAATTGTTTATTGATAAATCAAAATACAATTTACAAGTTTGTTGCGGAATAAGATTAAGACAGACTCAATCTAAACAAACTTAAGAAACACTAAGATGGTTGCACAAGAAATTCAGAGAATGGGGGATTTTTAGAGAGAGAGAAAACAAGGGTTTCTATCTTTGGAGTTCAAAGGATTGAGCACACCTTCAGATGAAGGAGTGAGCTTCCTATTTATACCCTATGCATTAAATGCATGGCAGGGTACTTTACACGTGGCATTCATAGATTGGCTTTGGTAGTCTCACTTTTGGAGACATGCTTTTGGCCACTTTATGAACAGTGTAGTTGACAGAGTTGGTGTACGATTTGTGGCAGAGACTTGTCCGTTCTGACACATCGTACTGGTTGTGCAAGGTAAGACAAAAGAAAACTTGAGGCATAAGCTTTGTGATCGTTGATCGCTGAGTATCTCTTCTTCCAGAGATAAAGTTCAGCTATCGCTGAAGCTTTTCCTCAGGCTTCTTCGCGTAAGTAGATTTGTCTGGTCTTCGCTGATATCCGCATCAGGTCACTAGTAGACTTATCTATTGTTCAGTGGCTTCGTCTTTGATTCAGCTATGAACTATGTTGACGCGAGACTTGTCTTCAGGGATTACGTTAACTGTGTTACATAGGAAACGATCAGTGATGACTGAACAGACTCAGTTTGATCGCTGAAAGTGAAACACATACATATTAAATGTTTACAGAAAGGTCATCAGCGATAACTGAACAGACTCAGTCTGATCGCTGATGATGAAACACTAATACATATAATAACGTAATTTTCACTAAGTATAAAAGAGGGTCGTTATCAAATCACTGAGAGAGTTTGGATCAACAAAGAACTGTACAAGGTTGGACTAAAACTGTATGGTGACTTGTTGAAAGGAGCAGGGATGAGTCTAACAAAGATGGCTCTGGAATATTTATGCATGATGTTTGATCCTGTGAAGGTTGAATATCTTATCAAAGATGTGCATCATGAAAATGGATTTAAAAGTATTGATCACCGGATGCTTTTTGAAGGATCTGGAGTCTATGTCATAACCATTGACAAAAGCTTTCATGAGTACTACTTGGTTGATAAGGTGTATGACCACAGCAAAGAAAAGTTGCAGAGGATGCTGAAAGCTAAGTTGGTCTGCCCTAAAGGTTCAGAAATGGCAAGAATTGTGATCAGAAGAACCATCAATCAAAGTGTAGGATTGGATCCTAATCTAGGAAATTGAGCAGTTATTTTGAAAGCTTCATGACGACCGTATTTTGAAGAAACTTAACTTCTTGAATTGAAAAGTTAAGTTACGGGAAGATTGTTGGGTCTGAAATGTGCTAAGTCCAGATAGTGCTGCTAAGTATTGAAGATTACTATTGCTGAAGACTTTAGTACTGCTACTTGAATATTACTACTGCTAGTAGTATTAGTGCTGCTTGAAGGGTTAGTACTTCTAGAAGCTAATATTGCTTGGAGAGTTAGTACTGCCAGTCAGAAATTACTACTGCAAGCATGATTAGTACTGCTGATGATGAAGATACTGCTGGAAGATTAATGCTGCTTATGATGATAAAGATGGTTGGTTGCTTAAAGCGAAAGACAAGGAGACGAAGATAATTATGGAATGAATACTGAAGATCAATGTTTCTTTAATAATTATCTTGTAAGTTGTTTTTTATATATAGTCTAGAAGTCTTAGATTATTAGATACACAGAGAAATACAGAGATACATACGTATTTTGTTTTAGAGAGAATTAGTCTCAAGATTATTAGTAGTCCTTTCATTAGAGAAGTATTGAACGTCTTTTGATCTTGTTCAACAGATTGAGGCTTTAGTTATAATCATTAAGTTAATTCAATATAACTTGTGATTTGATTCATATATTGTTTCATTGATTTATTGTTAAAGTGTTATTCCGCAACTCCTTTAACAATGTTTTTGAGTGTTTAATTAAATTCTTGTTTAGAATTTTGATCTTGACAGAACCCGATGAGAAGAAATAGAGTGTGTGGCCTAGGTGTGCGAGTGCATAAGTGGGCTACTTATGTCTTGTGCATTTGTACCCAACACATGTGATGGAGCATTGGATGTGGTTGCCCTTTTGGACAGGTAGGTTTGGGTATACGTACGCTCACTCTCACCATGTTCTTTTCCTTCCCTTTCACACTCTTTCTCAACATGATCTACTTTATCTCCCTCAGTTCCCCTTATTACACCAACTACTGCATTTAAAATAGAATCAACTTGACGTTGCTCTTCCACTTCCATGGCTTCAGTACCATCGAATGGAGCAAATGCATCTACATCAGCAAGTATATCAGCTTGAGTCTCAACAAACTCATCAGATTCATCATCAGCAATCTCAACAACTTCAGTATTATCAACTGACTTAGCTGTTTCAACATGAACAACAACATCATCACCATCATGAGCATCATCACCATCATTGTCACACCCCGCCAAAGCGGAAACACGAGATATGACAGCACACGGTTTCATAACATAAAGTAATAAACAACACCTACCATAACATTCAACAAAATAGTGTGGATATTGTTATACAACCCAAAAAAAAGTTCTCAAAATAACGGCTGTCACAAAAGTTGACAAAAGTTTGTTAATGTCTTATCGGTTGATGATGTCACACATGAGTGCACCCTAAGTTCCATCACTTACTTATTTGCATCTGAAAAGCATAAAAAAAAAGGTCAACTACATTGAGTTGGTGAGTTCACAAGCTTTTGTATGCACAAAATAGTTTTGCATGCATAAATTTTCATTTAATGTGAAACGTTCGTTCACAAGACGTTTAAGAAACTGATTCTTCAATTATTTGCATGAGGTTTGTTGTATACAGTAATGCCTTAAACCAAACCTTTCGACCAACCATTGCCTCTTAAATTACACGTCATTACCTTAGCGGTGGACTGAATCCATATGTGTAAGACAATTATTGTTATTGGTAAAGTGCACTTCTAGCTCGTCAGTCAAAAGTGGGGTTGTCAATCCAAATAGCGCTACCCACAAATACCATCAGATCCCGTTCGAGTTAATAGGTAGTGTCCAACCAGTGGGGACTTATTCATTAACACTCAATTGCATCGTAAAGTATACATACCATAGTGCATAAACAATTTACTTCAAAATTCAACAATTTTAATGAACAATCATTCGGTAAAAACAATTTGTAAATTCACATGCTTTTCACCCCAAAACGTATAAAAACGGTAAAAGAGGGGTTGTGAATACTCACTTGTTCATTGGGTAGTCCTGAAATATCCGCGAGGTTGCACAAGACCCATGGTTAAGCCCTTGCTATGAAAGTGAAACACACTATCAGTTCGGGTCCTACTCTTAGGGTTTAAGTGTCACTTAGATCGCTACGTCTTATAAAATGCCTTATGTGTTCTTTAAGTCAAAACGTATGTATTATATATATATTAGATTGATGATACCGCAATTTCGTCACAACAAGTAACGAAAAGGGTCTAAAACCAAAGAGAGAATAATAAGTTGATACATAATATATATATATATATATACCGCAATTTCATCACATGAAATGATGAAAAGGGTTAAAAGGTAAAAGTAAAATATAAATTTCATATACATATATAATATAAGTTAGGTTAACATAAATGTATATATATATATATACCGCAATTTCATCACATGAAATGATGAAAAGGGTTCATGGTTAGTTTTTAACAATAGTGAGAAAATCGTCCCTTGCAGTCCAGAAATTGTTGTCATTTTGTGTCCATAATCAGATGTCCTCCAAAGTTCCTTTGGTCATAAAATTTTTACTCAATATAAAACGTTGAGTTAGAAAACTTTTGGCATAGGTTTCATGATTTTTGGAGGTATATAAGTCCACCAAAACAGTCCATAATCAGGTGTATAACAGAAAGTTTGGTAGTTTGCGCACTTGTTTTGTAACAACTGTTTGGTGGTTCAAATTATAACATTTTAGGTAATCTCCTTAATTTATTATTTAACAAAATTTTAATATGAGTAAATATGGTGCTTTAGGGAACATTTTGAATAAAAGTCACCACTTTTGAGGTGGTTTGTTAAGGTAATCATTTCATTAAAGTTTCTTGGTCACATTAAACAATGCAATCTACAACCTCTGCTTGTCACAGCCATTTGACAGGACAAAACTTATTGTTTTTCGGTCATTCAAATTGGGTTGTAACCCTAACTCAATTTTGAAACTTCCAGAAAAAGATTCACCTCATTTGGATAAGTAATGAGTAAGTTATGGACCTTTTATGCCAAGTGTTCTAATTTGCCAGATTATAACTTTTTGCACACTAAATTTGTCATGAGGGGTTGAACACCCAAATATTCATATTTTTAATTGAAACCAAGTTTTTTTGAATTCTAATTCAACAAAGTTACTTTCTGAAGAAAAATCATAATTTTTTTATGGATTTAAAAGATGGTTATGGTTGTTTGAATGGAGGTTTTTGTCCAGACGGATTCATCCTGCGCACATAACTTTATAGGTGAGGATGAGGGGTCAAAACTCAATATTTTTGAGTGAATCCAGTTGGGTTAGATTTTTAACTCACTAAATAAAGTTCCAGAAGAAGATTCATAATATTTGGTTGAATAGTTTTCAAGTTATGGCCGAATCAAGAACATGCATGCAATCTGCCAGATTCTAAAATGAAATTTCAGGGCAACATGTATGCTTTTTAACTTTTATTCTCACCCAAGGGGTGGTCTTTTTGTTTAAAAACGTTTTTACAATGCTTTTTAACATAAGTTTTGTAAAATAACATCCTTTAGATTACAAAGAAGGAGGTACACATGCGTGAATTCTACCATCTTAGATAATGAGAAAAATAGCCATGCATGTCTTCTAAGCTCCATTTTCTTGAGTTTTGATTACATGGATCATGGGTTATCCCCATTTCTTGACATTTAACATGTCTTTGGTGTCTAACCTACTATTTGAAGGCCTATGAAGGTCCTTATTTTCAGAAACCTGAAGAAAGTGATGAAAAAGGTGAAGAAAAATGCAAGTAAAATGAGAGAAAATGCAAGAAAAGAAGGAGATGAAGAAGAATGCAAGATATTGTACTTACCCACACTAGAGATGATTTTTGATCTTCAAAGTTTGATGGATTGGAGAGAGTTTTGGGGCTGGTTTTCAGCCAAGAAAATGAGAGAGAGAGAGAGATGAGAGCTCTAACAAGAGAAAGAGAGATGTAGGGAAATGAGAAAGTTACTTGAGAATTGTGGTTTTGAGGGAAAAGAGATTTTAAAACGAGTTTGGGAGGGGGAGAGAGAGATGACGGTTCTATCTCTCTATTTTTTATATATATATATATATATATATATATATATATATACATAATATGTAATTTTTATAAAAAGAGAGATTAAAGGTAGGTAAATTCTCAATTATCTACTCAAATTTTTGATTTGATTACTTAAAGTTTAGAATTTATATTTGATTAATTAAATTTTATATTTAACCCACTTATTATTATTACTAATATAATAAAATGTTAATTTTATCAGATTGGCATTTTATAAGACAGCGTATACCGTTACGTGCGATAACCGGATATTCTAAGAGCACTGTCGGGAATCTTAGGAAACTAAAACCCTTGCCTACACAATAAGGTCATATTAGGGTGTTCCTACATGTTAAGACATGTATTATACTGTTCGGGTGCTAACCTGTAAATTCTGGTTGTCAGATGTCACAGACTCCCCTTCTTAGAAGAATTTCGCCCCGAAATTAAATGATTGTCACTCTCGGACTGATCCTTCGTAATGAGGTGACGGTACTTAAGTTTCATGTGATCTTCTCGCTCCCAAGTATACTCAGGTCCATGCCTCGAATTCCAACGAACTTTTAGGATTGGGATCTTACCGCGCCTTAAATGCTTGACTTCATGGTCAAGGATCTCAATTGGTTCTTCTACAAAGTTCAATCGATCATTGATCTGAACGTCTTCTAGAGGTAGAACCAATGATTCATCTGTTAGACATTTCTTAAGGTTTGACACATGGAACGTATTGTGGATAGCACTTAGCTCTTGCGGTAACTTAAGTTTATACGCTACTGGACCAATCCTTTCAACTATTTCAAACGGGCCAATATATCTCGGGCTTGGCTTGTCTCTTTTTCCAAAGCGTACAAGTCCCTTCCAAGGTGAATCTTTGACGGCTATGACTAATTTAAAAGATGAATTTTCAGATAAAATAAATAAGTTAGAAGAAAAACTTTATCGAAGAGACCAATCTGAATAAACAATTTATATGAACAAACCGATGAGTGAAGAGGCTTTAAAACAAAGATGGGGACTTGGTTTTGACAATCCTCCTTGTTTAAACAAAGTGATAGACGAAGTTCCCACCTTATATAAATATGACTATCTAACTCTTGCTCATTATGGTCCACAGTTCAAATTTCATTGGACTAGTGAAAAGGAAGTGTTAGATCTCGAAAATGAGAAAAGGATAAATAACAAGAAAAATGAAATTCCTTTTTTTTATACGTCTGAAAATGCAAAATATTTTCCTGAAAAATCAAGAAGAGGAAAAAGAGTTTTAAATGATATATCTCCTATCAAATCTTCAATGTCTAATGATTTTATTGCTCCTTTTGCACCTGATACTGATAAGGAAAATATTTCTCCAATCATTTATGATTCAAAGAAAATATACTCCTCCGTTGATATTAGAAGGAAAAATCACAGATCTTGAAGATAAGATAGAAGATCAAAATATTTTAAAGGAAATTGAATCTGATATTATTTTTTCTTTTATGACGTCTAGTCTTGATGAAAATTTATTTTTTCAAAAACCAGATTCTATTTCTAGCCTATCTTCTGATTCTAAGGAAAATAAAAAGAAAGTTTCAAATTTTAATATCTTTTCTCAAAATTCTTCAGACTCCGAGGCAAATTCAGATTTATTAGTTGATCAGATTGGTTGCTTGGATAAATTTATTTCTTCTGATTTAAATATTTCGTCTAAAATTCTTGATGATTCTTTTACACTCAATGTTCAATATTATAAACCTAAGCGTAAACGAAGACGGTCAAAGAAGTCGAAGAAACGAGATACAGTCATTTCTGATTGTTCTAATTCTTCTGATATAATTCTTACAGATAGGGCTTTGAGTGCTCATTCCAAGAAGCAAATCTGGAGAGCAAGGCGGACATCTGATGAACCTATTGTTGATGAGGATAAATGTGTAGACAAAGTTTATAACAGTGATTCATTTGCTAAATGTAATAAAATTTCAAAATACTCTATAAAGCAAATGATTCGAATTTCAAAACGTGTCTCATGTTCTTCCTCAGATTCTAGTTCTGATGATTATGCTTTCTCTCCAGCTGGTTGTGATTATTTTTCTGATGATATTCATCATGCTTCTCATATCAAATTTGCTTATTGTTTCCCCATACGAACTGCAACTAACAAACACGGGCCCAATTTCAAGTGGGTACCCAAATCTTTATGTGATTCAAAGTTGCAGGCATCACATGTTAAGGGGAAGTAAGAGAACATTGGCTTCTGAGTACTTCAGCTCAGGATCCGCACTTCATAGACATCGACTTCTAAATACAACAGTTTAGAACTCGTTCTTCAATGATTAGGCTTCTGACTTAATGAGATATTGTGAGTACATCAATTTTAATTCCGCTGCATTTATCTCTGATAATGATGGTATTCCAGTTTTTCTCAATGTTTCAAGAATCTGAGCTTGTTTATCTATCTCATGAATTTGTATTACCCAAATTTTTATTTTAATATGAGACACAAATTTATTTTCTTCAATGTAAAAGATGAAATAGTTGAATTTTATTTTGTTCCAACTAAATATTTATTAAAAGTTTAAATCTTTACAAATTTTAGTCTATAAAGTAAAGTTTTACATTTTTTCTTTCTTTTGAATAAAATATGTGTCTAGGATAAATTTTCAAGTTCTTTTGTTTATATTAAAGTTTTTATATGGTCAAATTTCAAGTCTTACAAAAGTCGAAAAGTCAGCAACGTGTTTGAAACTTTTATTATTGTTTTAAATTTATGTGATTCGGAATTTTTATAGTTTACTTTGCTTAAACTACCTAAATAATCAAAAGTATAGATCAGAATGAAAATATGGGGTAAGCACTTAGATGTTGACCTGAGTGATTGAGATGAATTATAATTTCTTAAAATATAGAAATCTTTAAGTTTAAAAGTTTGTACCTGTGACCTTTCTGGTTTGGGAAAGTAAGTTCCTCGGGATGCTTGTCATCTGGTCCCCTAAGGTCATTTGGTCTGGGAGTGATCGAACAGAAATCCTTCTATAGAATCAGATCGAAAGTCATGTTTTACTGGTATGAATGGGTTTATAATATGTCGATGTAGCCTTTCTGATCTGGGAGAGTAAGTTCAAAGGGGTGCTTGACACCTAGTCCCCTAAGGCCAACTGGTCTGGGAGCGGTTGACCCAAATCCTGCAATAGGGTCAGATAGAATGTTACGTTTACGGCATGTTCTTTACATAATAAACTTCTTGATTAAAAAGATGCCAAAGTGCACGAGCTTAAAAGATGCCAAAGAGCACACTCATGTCAAGATGCCAATGTGCACAATGCTAAAAGATGCCAATGAGCACACATCTCATGATACTTGGTGAAATGTTTGAGTTGGGATAAACCTGTAAATTTGTGAAAATCTTAATTTTTGATGGCTTAGTGTTAGTACATGCACAGTTGTCTATAATATTTTTAGAATTGCATTTTCTTGAAGCTAATTGAAGATTCGCATGTGAGCACACTGAATAGATTGCTCGAAGTTTTTGAAACTGAACATGCCTTAACTTGATATGCAATGAAACTTGTTCTTGTATCTTACAAAATATGTTTGATTTCAAATGTTTGATAAATTTGTAATATTTTATTCTGTAGAATTTAATTTTTTTAGTGTTTAAAATTTTATATGTTTAGTTGTTTCAAAATTTACATTCAGTATATTTTTCTTTCTACATTTATATATGATCATTGTATTCTCATAAATATATTTTAATGGGTTTATGCATTATTCAAGGCGGAGTGAACAAAGATAATGTTTTTCAAAGATTATATCTGTTTTTGAGGGGGAGTATCTGATTTTCTTTATTTGAATGCTAACTTGAATTGTCATATCTAGTGCATTTGTGTAGGGGGAGTCAAACGGTTTCAAAAGGTAAAATTTGTCTAAGTCAGCTTTGCGCTTCCAGCATGACACGCAAACTTTGATTTGCGCGCCCTTCATGAAACGCAAACCTTGGTTTGCGTCTCCAACATGAAACGCAAATCTTGGTTTGCGCATCCAACATGAAGCGCAAACCTCCTCTCTTTCTCTGTTTCTTTGTTTTTGCAGATCTTACGATGTCTCGTCTCCAACATTTGCATGACCAAGTTGATCAAGATCATCAAGGTCATGAGGGGGAGAAGTCAAGGAGAAGTTAAAGAGACAAAGCGCTCAAAAGTTTATCTGCTAATCAAGATTCGCTCAAAGATTCTATTCTCTCAGCCATATAAATTATTTTGTTTTTTCTGCTTCGAACACCACAGTTCATTCAAGATCATTCAAAAGAGGTGTATCGTCTAGAGTTCAAGATAGTAAAGACAACTTTATCTGAAAGATGCTAAGAAGAATTTTTTTCTTTAAAAAGTCAGAAAGCTTCACAAAGTCGCTTTGTTGGTCCGTGCTGTTATAGAAGATATTTTTTGAAGACCAGAGCGCCAATGATTACTAAGGGGGAGATTGTTAGGTCTGATTTTATAGTAATCATTGTATTTATAGGTCTTGGTCAAATACTGTGTTTAGTGCTTTTCAGTGTTGTATCTGACCAAGGGTATTTAAGTCCCTTTGGTCTTGTTCCTTGTAAGTTTCACACGCACAATATTGAATACATTCTACTTTACGCTTCCAAGTCACTCTCTCTCTACTTTCTCCCTCTAGGATTCATAAGATCTTGGACTCTCAAGTTTTGTTTTGTCAAATAGGGATATGACTTGAAGAGTTTTGTACGCATTCTGAGAGAAAGTTGTAGAGAGAGAAAAAGACTTGTAGAGAGAGAAAGTCATAAACAGAATTGTAATCGTTTGATTTGTGAATTGAAATTGAAATAGGTAGTTTACCAATCTTGTTTGTGTTGATTGTTTGTAATTAGAAACTTGAACCAGGGACCTCACAATTGGTATCAGAGCAGATCCAGATTGAAATCAAATCAAGAAATGAAGCCGACACTGTTCCATTGAAGTTCAGATTTGTTTTTGAAATTTTATGTGTTTTTCTAGTTGTAACCAATGGATTTGTGTTCGTATTGTGTTTTAGAATGAGTTTGTATCATTTGATTTGAGTTTAGCACTGTAATCGTGATCCAATTTGATGATTATGTAGAGTTTTGAGTTCACGAGTTCGATATGCACTGTGTTGAATTAATTTGTTCTTCTGAGCGTGTTTTGTTGAAAATTCTTGATTGTAATCTGTTCTAGATGTACTAGGGAACACATTGTCAAAGTTATGATTTGTAATTCAAACTCTAGATAAGATTTTGGGCAGAGCAGATTGATTTTTCTTTTCAGATCTGAAGAACTCGCAAGTTTTTCAAAGAACTCGCAGATTGAGCAGATTTCGTAGAAAATCTTGAAGGATTCGTAGATTGTTGGAGTTTTCGCAGATCATTAACTTTCACAGTTTTTGATTGATTTCTGAATTTGTTAAAGTATAAAATTCGCAGGTGTGAATATTGCGAATTCTTGAAGATTCACAAATCTGAGTGTTGAGAGTTTTCCAAAATTCGCATAGTGTGTTTTACGAAAACTCAGGTTTCGCAGAAGTCATTATTGCTAAGAATTCGTGATTTTTTAAAAGAATTCACAGAATTCTTTATGTGAAAAGTTTTTGAAAATTTTACAAGGATAGAATTCGCAGGTGTCTCACTTGCGAAAATTGAAGATTTTATACTCAGGTTATTACGAATTCCTCAGGATTTGTAAATTTGAGTATTGCAAAATTCTGAAGATTAAATCTTACGAATATCTTTGCTTGCGAATTCTGAAGATTATTTGTTACGAATTCTTGTGATTGCAAATTCCGAGTTTCTGATTTCGCACGAATTCTTATTGATTGCGAATTTTAAAGTTCATTTCTTGCCAATTTTTGTGATTTGCGAATTCTATATACTTCTTAGTATATCTTACGAATTCAATACTTGAAGAATTTTTGGAAATTTTATTTCTGTTTTTCTGTGTTTCTGATTTTTGTGATTTCATTTTTGGACTAACGATTAGTTTCAAGTTTCTTATTGCATATTTTTTAAAACATGATGACTTCAAGGGAAGCACTTGCTATTGGGTCTGATGTCAGGCCTCCTGTTCTATTCAGAGGTGAATACGAACAGTGGAAGGATCGTTTCCTTGATTTTGTGGACAGGCACGCTGTGAGGTCCAATTGAGATCAATGATTGGTTTGATTAGGAGATGAACAAGGAATCATAGGGAAGAAATCAGTAGATTATTCAATGCATAAAAGTAAATCTACACTAAGAGAGACAAGGAAAGTGTGTGGCTACATTGCTGCAGAATTGGAATTACACAAAATGAAAGTTTCAATAAGTTAACCTAAAACACTATTACATGATTCCTATTTATATCCCCATAACCCTTGTCCACAATAAAGCCCAAACCCAATACAAGGCCCAATACATTTATATTTGATTACTTTATAAAACTTCTAATAAGAACATAAAATATGTTCTAACATTCTCCGCCTAAGTTTTGTAAAGTAATCATTCTCTGATCAGCTCCAGCTTCAGCACTTCCCCCCCTTGATTTCTTTAGAAAACTTAGTGTTGCATAAACTTCAAAGCTCTTGTTGCTCCCCCTAGAATGTAGCTCTTATCCTTGATGTATCAACTGAAATATCAGATCTGATGTAGACAATAACCTCGACTGAGTGTACATAAAGACAACTTTTTCCTCTAGTAAATCCAACACATTCTTTAACGCCCACAAGAATGATATGTGTGGATTATGGAGTGACATTCAAGTGCATCTATCAGTATATAACATCTTATCTGTCTGTGAACCATGAGTTGAATTTGGTAGCATCCGGTAGCAACACTACAAGGCAAGGGTTAGAAGGCATGCAATGTTCAACAACTGATTGAATATGCTCATACTGACTTCTCTCCAGAATACTGAATAATCAAACCCAAGACTCCTTTCTTCAAGAATCAGCTGGATGATTATAAGCACTCGGGATTCTGAATCACAACTCAAATAGCAGAACAATGATTGCAGTCGCTCACACTACTGAGTGATCAAGTCAGAAGAATGATAAAGTGCTCTCAACGGTCTAACCACAAAAGAAGCTTTCCAGACTGATGATTGCATATACTCAGGCTGCTAGTCCAATCCAATCAGAGCCTAAGTCATCAAATCCAGAATCTGAAAATCTTGACAGGCATGAGCACTCGTGTAAAAATAAATCAGTTGCTAATGATATGTGACCAACATATGATAAGAGTGATGTCACATATGCATTCCGCGTATAAAGCTCATGAATAGATTGTCCCCCTACACAATAAAGCCCAAACCCAATACAAGTCCCAATACATTTATATTTGATTACTTTATAAAACTTCTAAAAAGAACATAAAATATGTTCTAACACACGCAAATGGAAAAACATTAAGTCGTCTATCAAAAATGCTCCTTTCAAGATTCCAACTACTGAGATTCCTGCTCCAAATAATGGATCAGATGAAGATGCAGTTCAGACAAGGACAATTGAGAAAGAACCTGTTCAGCTCACTGACGCTAAGAAAAATCGGTCACAAGCTGATAAACAAGCCAAATCTCTTCTGCTTCAGAGTATACCTAATGAGATTTATATCAAGATTGACAGTTACAAAGATAATGCCAAATCTATGTGGGTTCAGCTACAGAAGATGATGATGGGTTCGAAAGTTGGGAATCAGATGAAGGTAGCAAACTGCATAAACAATTACGAAGAGTTCAAAGCGAAGGATAATGAAAGTCTGCAGGACACTTATGAAAGATTTGTACCGCTTCTTAATGAACTTTCAAAGAATAAGGTCACAAAGAAGTAAATTGAAAACAATGTGAAGTTTCACAGCATCCTGCAACCTGAATGGAAGAAACATACTCGCAGGATGAAACATATGAAAGATTTGAGTGATATCCCTGTTCATGAAGTCTACGAGACGTTGCGACAGAATGAAGAAGAGGTGGAAGATAAAAGAGCTGAAAAGAAGAAAGTTGAGAAGGTTGTCGATCGCATAGCACTTGTAGCTAGAGAGAAGGAGAAAGAAAAAGAAAGAGAAGAAGAAAAAGAAGAAGATAGTCATATCTAGCTCTTAGTCTGATTCTGAATCCGATGGTGATGACGGGGAGAACCTCAAGAAGACAATGCTTTTACTGACCCGAGCTTTCCAGAAAAAGTTCTAAAAGAAACCAGGGTCAAACTCAAAGAGGTATTCTTCTACGGGATCAAAGAATCATGAGCATAGAGAAAGAGTTGAGGGTAGAAGATTTGAAGAGACAAGATTTGTTGAGAAAAATCCAGAAGAGAAGAAGAAGTATGTGAATGACTAAACCAATACTGAAAAGAAAGCCGATGATTTGATCAAATGCTACAACTGTGGTAAGGTCGGACATTACGCAAAAGATTGTCGGAAGCCGAAGGTTTGGAATTCGGAATACTACAAGAACAAAATGCTCTTGGCCAAGCAACAAGAAATTGGCAAGGCATTAATAGCCGAAGACGAATATTGGTTAGATCATTCGAATGTCGAGTAAGAGAAAGAAGAAACAACTCATTTATGCTTAATAGGTAAAGAAGACAAGCATGATGATTCTGAAGATGAGACAACTGATGAGGTAATGCAGTTAACTAAAAATGATTTTATGACCAAAATGGAAGCCATGATGGTCGAACTTTAAGACCTTCAATCTAAACTGAAAAAGGAAAAAGACAGAGTTGCTAGGAGAAATCAAAAGATCTTTGAGCTTAATAAATCAGTTATTGAGATCAAAAATTTAATTGATTCTCTACGCAAATCTGCTTCTGGTTTTAAACATGAAAAAGATTGTTTTGAAAATAAAGAATCTGTACTAAAAGCTCTTAAATTGCTGGCTGAAAACAAGAGCTTGACTAAGAAGGTAAATGGTTTAGAAGCCAAACTTCATGCTATAGGACAAACGGATCAAACCATTTTTCTAAATACACCCAATGAAGAGGCTAATATTAAAGAGAAATGGGGACTCGGTTACGATAACCCCCATTACTTAAAGAAAGCCATTAGAAAACAACCAGCGTTTTATAACTTTGATTTTCTTGTTGCTGCTGGTAAATATCCTCATTTAAAACCCAAATTTGTTACCAAATTACCAAATGAAGTTGAGGCCAAAGAAACTGAAAATAGAAAGAATGTAAAGAAAATGCAACTACCATTTCGCTATGAAAAGCTGAATGATAGTTACCTTTCTGAAACACCAAAAGTTCTTTCAAATGATTATTTTGCTAGCTATTCTGTTTCAGAGATGGAGGCAAAACCTGCAACTGCAAAAGTTTATGTTCCTCCACTCATTCTAGAAAGCCAAATAATTGAGCTTGAAAAAGTTTTATCTGAAGAAAGAATTTTGGTAGATATAGAAAAATGTGTATTTTCAACTTTGTTAAAGAACATTGTTTTTCAAAATAAATCTACAAAGTTTTCTAATTTTTCTAAAGCTCCTCAAACTTCAACTGATAATTTTGATGACTTATTTGCGTCTGCAAATGATTTTCTTAATTCTGATGTTGGGTGTGTAGAGGAAATTGATATGTTTGACTTCAATGCTCCACTTCCAGATCATTCTACTTTTGTTGTTAATGGACAAGCTTTACCAAGTGTTCATGAAAAAGGTGAATCATCAACTAAGGTTGGTGAATCAATTTCTGTGAATGTTGATTACTATGCTAAGGGTAAAAAACGTAAGAAACAGCGATCACAGAAACAGAACAACACTGGTAAAAACAAGCAAACACAATCTCAGAAATCTGATTTTCCTAATAAATCTAAATTCTTTGTTTTAGATTTAAGAAAGAAAAGGTCGGAAGAGCGAACTGAATGGCGACCTAAAAGGAAAATTGATGACAAGGCAGAATCAATTCCTGATAATTCTTGTAATAGATCAAATAGTAGTGTGTCTGATGTAGTTGGTTATGTTGCTTCTACTAATAAAAACCATGTAACTTCTTACAAGAGATATTCCATAAAGCAATTGTTTCAATTATCTCCATCTACTACTAACTCTTATACTTATCGGTGGAATGATTTTGTTTCTCATCATTATTCTAATAATTGGTTTGGATCATATCATGTTTATTCTTCTAAACCAAATGTTTTTAAGAGTTTTCAAAAGAAAAGAGGATCCATAATCAAATGGATACCAAAATCTTGCACTAATCCGTTAGGACCCGTTTTTAAATGGGTACCTAAAATTGTTATTCCCTGATTTCTCTTATGCAGACCCGTCATATGTGGTACTTGGATAGCGGTTGTTCCAAGCATATGACTGGGCAAAAGGATTTATTGACTAATTATACAGAGAAATTTTGCGGGAATGTAAGGTTTGGAAACGACCAGTTCTCACCGATCTTTGGATTTGGTGATGTTATATAAGAAAACATAACGATTACGAAGGTGAGCTATGTTGAAGGATTAAGACACAATTTATTCAGTATTGGCCAGTTCTGTGACAAAGACTTAGAGGTGAATTTCAAGGCCAAGCGGTGTTCTGTACGAAATGAAGACGACAAGGAACTCTTGGTCGGCACTCACAAGTCAAACCTCTATACAATCAATTTGTCAAAGGTACAGACTGACAATCAAGTGTGTCTACTCTCAAAAGCCTCGATGTGACAAAGTTGGCTATGGCATCGACGGCTCTCTCATCTGAATTTTCGCTACATAAACAAACTGGTCAGTGGAAAGTTAGTGAATGGACTTACTGAGCTCAAGTACGTGAAAGAACACCTGTGTGCAGCATGTGAAAAAGGAAAGATGAAGAGAGCTCCACATAAACCAAAGCCTGAACAGAGTACCAGTTCTCCATTAGAGTTGTTGCATATAGATCTCTATGGTCCTATGCGAACGCAAAGCTTAGGCAGAAAGAAATATGTTCTAGTTATCGTGGACAACTATTTAAGATACACGTGGGTCAAATTTCTACGATCAAAAGATGAGACACCTGAAGTACTCATCACATTTCTGAAGACTATCCAGGTGAATCTGCAAAAACCAGTCAAGCTTCTCAGAACTAATAACGGCACATAGTTCAAAACAGAACTGTTGAAGAGTATCTCGAATCGGTCGGGATATCACATCAATACCTTGATGCTCGTACGCCAGAACAGAATGGTGTAGTCGAAAGGCGAAATCGAACGCTAGTCGAGGCCGCTCGCACTATGCTCAGCCAATCAAACCTACCTCTGTTTCTGTGGGCAGAAGCTGTTTCGACTGCGTGCTACACTCAAAACCGTTCCATGATACATCTCAGATTTCAAAAGACTCCGTATGCTTTGATCAACAACCGAACACCAACCATCAAATATTTTCATATTTTTGGTTGTAAGTGTTTTGTGCTAAACGACAGAGAGAGTCTGAAGAAGTTCAGTGCTAAAGCAGAAGAGGGCATCTTCATGGGATATACATCTACATCTGCTGCATACCGAGTGTACTTAAAGAAGTCGAAGACTGTTATCGAGAGCGTAAATATCACATTCGATGAGGAAATGGCTTCTGAACAAGTCAGTTCAGAACCCGTGATAACCGGAGTGCTAACTTCTGGGCAACTCTGTCCATAACCTGTATCTGAAAAGAACAAATCAGATGAAGCATCATCGTCTACTACTCATTTATCTGATTTAGATTTGTTGTTTGAATTTTTCTATGATGAGTTTCTAGGATCTAAACTTCCTAAATCTGTTGTGGTTGATAGGTCTGACGATTCAACGACTAATCATCCAAGCACTTCGGATTTATCAACTGAACTATTACTCCCGATTCAGATAGAAACTCAAGTTCAAACACATACTCCTTCAGTTGAAGTTTCACCTGATAATGAAGAACCAGAAGTTGCTAAAACAGTAGGGTGTACTGTAAGGACATATCAACAGACTGAACACGTTGTACCTACCGAAACTTCTGCAACTATTTTTTCAACTGAGCCCCTCCCTCATAATGTACAAACTGAACAAGCTGATAGTGGATTCTTAGATGACAACCATGATCAATTTTCATCTAATCCACTCCCTCATGAATATTTCTAGACCAAAGAGCACCCTCTTCACCAAATCATTGGAGATCTAGACAAACCGGTGCAAACTAGGTCAACAAATTTAAATCAATGTTTGCATGACTCATTCCTGAGTAAGATAGAGCCCACTCGTGTATCAGAGGCTCTAGCTGACTCAGATTGGGTGTCTGCTATGCAAGAAGAGTTAAACCAGTTCGATGCCCTAAAGGTTTGGAGATTAGTGCCAAAACAGGAAGGAAAGTCCATTATCGGCACTAAATAGGTATTCAAGAATAAAAAGGACGAAGATGGTATTGTCATAAGGAATAAAGAATGACTGGTTGCCAAGGGATATATGCGAGAGGAAGGCATCGACTATGACGAGACTTATGCTACAGTAGCGCGTATAGAGGCAATCCGCATGTTTCTAGCCTACGTTGCTCACAAGAACTTCACAGTCTATCAAATGGATGTGAAGACTGCCTTTCTGAACGGCATTCTGAAGGAGGAAGTCTACGTATCTCAGCCAAAAGGGTTTGTAAATCCAGATAAGCCAAATCACGTATACATCTTGGATAAAGCTCTTATGGTCTGAAACAAGCACCTCGCGCCTGGTATGATGTTTTATCTCAATTCTTGGTCCAGTCAGGATTTTTCAAAAGGTAAAGTCGATACCACTTTGTTTATTAAAAAGGAAAAAGCCGATATCATTCTTATTCAGATATATGTGGATGATATTATATTTGGCTCAACTAATCCCAAATACTGTTAGAATTTTTCAAACCTCATGGTGGCTAGATTTCAAATGAGTTTGATGGGAGAGATGAATTTCTTTCTCGGATTACAAGTAAAACAATTTTCAACGAGGATTTATCATTAATAAATCTAAGTACATTTTTGATATTCTTCGAAAATTCAAAATGGAAAATTCCAAACCTATTGGAACCCCAATGGCACCAGGTACTAAGATTGGCACTGATCCTTCGGGAAAAGTTGTTGATGTTAGGACTTATAGAGGAATGATAGGTTCTTTAATGTATCTTACTTCAAGTAGGCCAGATATAATGTTTTCAACATGTTTGTGTGCAAGATATCAGGCTGGTCCTAAAGAATCCCATATGTCTACCGTGAAGCGCATATTTAGATATCTGAAGGGGACTGCAGATCTTGGTCTGTGGTATCCTGAAGTTACTGGTTTTGAACTAACTGCTTATTCAGACGCAGATCATGTTGGATGTATGTTAGACAGGAAGAGCACGTCGGGTCATATTCAATTACTCGGTGATAAACTTGTTAGTTGGGCATCAAAGAAGCAATTATGTGTTTCCACATCGACGGCTGAAGCAGAATATGTAGTTGCTGCAAGCTGTTGTTCTCAAATCTTGTGGATGCTAACACAGCTGTGAGATTATGACTATCAGTACAACAAGATTCGGATCAATTATGACTCGAAGAGCGCTATCGCAATATCAGCTAATCCTGTGCAGCATACTAAAACAAAGCACATTGATGTCAGGTATCATTTTATCAAAGATAATGTAGAAAAAGGTACAATATAACTTTACTTTGTAAAAACTGATTATCAGCTTGCAGATTTGTTTACCAAACCTTTAGATGAAAAGAGATTCAATTTTCTTGTATCGAAGCTTGGTATGCTAAATCTCAAGACCTAATCAGCGAATGCCTATTAAAGTTTCTTTTATTGTAATTTTTCATCATTTACTTATCATTAATTCTGAAAGGATATCTGCACTTTAACATTTTTTTTCATGATCTCAGGGGGAGTGAGACAAGACCTTAAGATGATCAACATTATTTTGAGGGGGAGTTTATAGAATTTTTGCATTTACTTAACTGCCAAATTTTTGTGATGCATGAATTTAGGGGGAGTCTATGAGTACAACAAAAGGAGTAAGAATATGATTTCTGATTACTTCATATCAGAACTCGTTCACTCAATGTTTTACTGCTTTCTGTTCTTTACTTTTCAATAAATTTGTGAATAAAGTTGTTTTAACATGACTTTGAGACTTTTGCAGATTGAGAGAAGCTATCAAGATCATATCATTATGATTTTAATCTTGACTTCATGAGATTTAAGACTGAACGACAAAGGTTAAATTTCTTATCTTAATCTCATATATGGTTGAAAGAAGGACGACTTTCAATCATAGAAAACATGTTCTTAAATGTTCAAACCACTTCCCGATTCTTAAATAGATTTCATGAATTGGAAGTGTGATTTTAAATGTTTTCATTTTTCCTTGTGCTTAAACGATTAAAAAACCGTGTGTTTCCAAAGATAAATACTTGTGTATTGACTTTTCCATATACTTTCAAGTATTCACACACACTAGTTTAATTTTTGTTGGATATGTTATCAGCATGTCTCATATTTGTACAATTTTTTCGATGATGATACACCCCGATTGCATTTCATAGAATTTGAGCGTGATTTCATTTCAGAATATCATTTCAATACTTGTCTATATTATTGTTTCGTATAGACAATATCAATTTTTGCTGACCTAAGCCTTAATTGCTATATCATTTTATTGTGATCATTTTCATACAATGTCAGATTTTCAAACAAGTTTCTTGTATTCATTTCATTTTTTTAATATACTTGTTTGAAATATCTTCATGATTTTAAATGATCAAATCTTCATGATTACTTTTCTGAGCATACATATATCTGACTTGTATTTGTGCTTTAACTGATAAAGTTAAACCATTTTTTTGCAACAATGTGCTTTCATAGGAAAATATGGGTTCATTGTGTAGGACTTAAATGAAACTTATATGGATTCACGTTAACTAGTGTTTCCTACCCAAGAAGTTAATCCATAGTGATTGAGTGTGAGGAGTCGAAAAGAAACGAGTGTGGGTTGTGTGACGGGGTAAAATGTAAATGAGAGTTCGGTTAGATGTGGGTTTTCAATGATAAAAAGAAAGAGGGTGTGAGATCAGAGTAAAAGAATATCAAACTCTGCACCAACTACTTTCTGACCCGGGCAGCCACATTACTAATGTTTCACAATTCTTGGTGAACATTATTGAAATAGGCAACTAGCCCATGCCAACTCTTGCTAATAACCCCACCAGCCACTCATTTTCTTCTTAAAAAGAAAATGTTTCAATATTTCAAGGGGACGCAACACATAATCTATCTGATTTTCATTTGGAAAATCTGGATATTGAAAAAGAAGGAAGTCTGCCCCACCTTCGCAATTCGATCATGCACATTGAGTCTGTGTTTATCTACTGTTGTCTCAGTGGTTTACACAATGTTGAACCTTATAAAAGCAATCATCAAGTGTTTGATTCTTTCAATCACTTGCACGAACACACAAAGAAATTTGTTTTTCATGTCATAACGTTCATAGAAATTGCCTTTGTGGTGTTTCGATGATTGAATGGAAGCCCTGGGGGAGTGAACATAACAAAAGCTCCTTTCCAATGTGTATTCGTTACACACAGTGACTTAGTGTTACTGACAGGCATTTTAACTAATTCATTTGTTGATTCAGGTGTTACATTTCTAATTTTTCTGGATTTGAAAAGATCTGGATGAATATCTTATTTTGGATCGATGTTGAATCAGAAGCTCAGTTCAAAAGATCAGTGGTCAGAATTGATAATGACATTTCTTGGAGAAAGTTTTGATGATATCACTGTTGCTATTCATCAAAAAGGGGGAGATGAATTAAAGAAATGTCTGAGTCAGAAATTTCAAAGTTAAAGAATTGTTTGAGATCAAAGGTTAATTGTGAAAGAAGGATGCAAAGTTGAAGATTTCTGAAGATGTGTTGAGACTTTACATAATTTTTCTTTGATGGGAAGTTGCTAAAGCAAACAGAGCTGAAAATAGAGATAATTTATTTCTGAAGTTTGAAAGACGTTTCTTATAACCTTGAAGAGATTATTGAAGATCGTATCTATCATATTGGGGGAGATTGTTAATTTTTTTTCAAACACAAACTTGGGAAGAATACAGTCAAAGAAAGGGGAGGTTGCAATGTTTGTGCTTAAAGAAGAAGTTTGTTACAAAGGAGAGATTGTAAAAATGAAGCCTAAAGAGAAGACTGAATTGCAAAATCTTTCAAAGATGATCTTGAATCCAAAGGGGGAGATTGTTAGAGCATAAATATATGTTGGATGCAAGATCATAATATCTGAAGACTGAATGTTAAAGATCAAGAAGTCAAAAGCTGAAAGTCAACTCATAGAGAAAGTCAAAGTCTTTATGTAATAAAGTCAAAGTCAAAGTGTAATTGTTTTGTTCATTTGTAATTGTTGTTAGGTATAAATAGTTTTGTTTTGTCAAATAGGGATATGACTTGAAGAGTTTTGTATGCAATCTGAGAGAAAGTTGTAGAGAGAGAAAGAGACTTGTATAGAGAGTAAGTCATAAACAGAATTGTAATCGTTTGATTTGTGAATTGAAATTGAAACAGGTAGTTTACTAATATTGTTTGTGTTGATTGTTTGTAATTAGAAACATGAATCAGGGACCTCACAAGGCTCAACCTCAGATGTACTCGGGACATCTTGTACATTTGTTTCTGACTGAAGTAGTTCTGGTGCAACAGAAGAAGTACTCGGGACTTCTTTTCCAGAATTAGTATCTGCAGATGCAGAATTCAAATTAGTATTGTCAGAAATAACATGTGTAGATGTACCTGATGAGGTTGTTGTGACAATATCAGAAGGTCCAGAGATATACGTAGTTATAACCGGGACCTCTGAAGTTGGTGCAGATATGTTTGATTTGTCAAAACCTGCACATTTATCCAAGAATGCATCAAAGAACAGTAAATCTAACTCAGATGATACATTAATTGATTCAGAAGACTTAGGTGCCCTTTTGTTTTTTAAGAGGTCTAAAGTCTGAAGTCTTATTTTAGTTATGATTAATAAGAGGTGGTCTGTAAAAAGGTCTGAACGATTCAGACTTAACAGTCATTAAGAGTTTTTTTTAAAAAAAACAAACAACCCCTTAGTCTTTGAAGGATCGAGTTCTATTCTGTCTTGAATAGAATCCTTCTTTTTCAGCTTGAGTTTTGAACTGTTGTGTTCAGAAGTCAACGTGAATGATTCATCAAAAGACACGTTCATACTCTCCATGATAGTCTTGGTTCGTCTGTTGTAGACCCGATAGGCTTTTACGTCAAAGAGTATCCGATAAAATAGCCTTCGCTGCCTTCTTGTCAAATTTACGAAGATTTTCACGGTCATTAAGTATGTAACACCTACAACCAAAAACACGAAGAAATTTAATATTCGGCTTTCTCTTATTTATAAGCTCATATATTGTTTTCTTATGTCTTTTGATCATAATGGTACGGTTTTGTGTAAATCATGAGTAGCTATAGCTTCAGCCCACAGATACAAAGGAAGACCAGAGTATACCGGCATCGTTCTCGCTGCCTCAACCAGGGTTCGATTTTTCCTTTCGACCACGCCGTTCTGTTAAGGATTATAAGCAGCAGAAAAATTATGTGAAATCCCGAATGATACGAGATAATTCTGAAGAGTATCATTTTTCAATTTTGTGTCATTGTCAGTTCTCAATGTCTTTACCGGTAGTTGAATTCGAACCTGGATCTTCTTAATAAAGGCAATGATTAACTCTGGTGCATCTGATTTGTTTCGCAGAAATTCCAGCCATGTTTATCTGGAGTACTCATCTATCATCACTAATATATACTTCTTCCCATTAATAGACTGAGTTCTCATATGGGCGCAAAGTTCCATGTGAATAAGCTCAAAAGGTGATGAACAAGAGAATTATGTCTTTGCTTTATGTGAATTGCGTTTCATTTTTCCCATCTCACAGGCGGGGCAAAGTGAATTCTTCTCAAACCTCAGTTCTGGTAGACCATTGACTAAGCCATGTCTTGCCAATTGATCTATCCCTTGAAAATTGTGGTGAGACAGACGCCTATGCCAAATCCAACTTTTAGCTTTTGAAGCTTTGGCAAGTAGACACACATATCTAATTGCAGAAAGTGTTGAAAAATGCACTGCATATAAATTTCCATGTCGCTCTGCTTTGAAAATCTCACAACCGTCCTTATCTTCAATAAAACAGTTGTCAACAGTGAACCGAACTTGAAATTTACTGTCGCAGAATTTACTTGTGCTGAAATGTTTATGATCAACCCCTTCTACAAACAGTACTTTCTTGATTGTGACGGTGACATTTTTCAATGAACCATGTCCTCTAATGATGCCATTACGTTCTGAATTTGCAAAGCTGACTGTCCCTGCAGGTTCCTCAACATAGTTATGTAACAGATGCTTAAATCCAGTCATGTGACGCGAGCATCCTGAATCTATGTACCACAGATGTGAGGCCTGCAAAAAGAACAAATAACTTCTTCTTAGGTACCCATATCCAAATGGGTCCTTCTTGGTTAGCCTTATGCAATTTATTCAAATCTTTTACCTTAGCCTTGATTCACCACTCATAACGAGGCTTCGGTATCCATTTCCAAAACATTTTTATATTAAGCTCATTAAATCTCTATTTTCTAGAAAGATTAGCATTCTTAGCATGAAAAACTTTAGCATGTTGTGTTGAGGATTTATATACAAGTTTAGCACGAGATGCCTTTGTAGCAACTTTAGATTTAGGAGGAATGGTGTGAAGTATGAAAGCATTGTCATGACAGTCTTTGCAAATAAAGTTCTTATGAGCAAATGTCAAAAGTTTTGATTTATCAATTTGAGTACAAACATTCATAAATTTTTGACATTTTGGATCGTTGGAACTTTTACATTTCAAACTAGCACTATCATTAACACTACTTTTATTCTCAACAACTTTCTTTTCAGAATTCTTCTTCACCCATTCTCCTTTATCTTTTTACTTTCTTAAATCTGAAACAGGAAATGAAACATTGTTAGTTTTCTTCTTGAAAGATGAATTATACTTGGAGGATATTCAGGAGTTTCAGTATAAACAATAGAGGTTTTGGAAGTGATAGTCTCAAACTCTGGGTTTGAATGAACATTCCATTTCTGAGATTCAAACATCTTTTTCTCATTATGATTTCGCTTAAACAAATCAGTTTTCAAAGTATGTAACTATTTGGAGAGTTCTTTGTTTTCCTCAAAAGATTAGTCAAGTTTGAATTTGAGATCACAATTCTTGTCTTCCAACTCTTCAATGAATTTTTGAAGATCTTTTATTTGTTTCTCAGAAGTAGATGTTTGGTTCAGCTGAGAGTTTGATTCTAACTTCTCAATAATAGGAACAGAATAGGAAGCATTCATCATGTTTTCAAAAATCTCCTCAGTCATATTCTTTGAAAAATAAGTTTTAATACTATTTTTCATGACATTTATACACTCATAAGTCTTAACCGCTTTTGGAGATTCAGAAATGATTGATTCAGATAATGGAGTCTGATTCTCAACATCGGTGTCTGATTCATACTCATCATACTGACATTGAGTTTCAGGTATATCTGTTTCAGTGTTGGTTGATTCTGTTGGTGTAAATGTAGAAAATAATGATTGAAACTCAACAAACTCTAGTTTTCTGGTTTTATAGATTTTTGTTAGTGCATTAATTGTATACAAGATTTAATTAGGAAAGTCTTGTTTAAAGCCTTTGTAATTGCATAGTAAATGGAAGTCAATGTAAGTCAAATAGTGAGAAGTCAACATTAGTTTTAGAGGGTTTTAAGTACTTGAGTGTTTAAGTATTTGAGAGTTTGAGAGGATCCTTATTCAAGTTACTTGAGAGTTTCATAGAGGGTATAAATAGTTTGTATTCTTTGTAAATCATGTAACTAAGAAGAGCTTAATTGTCATAATCAAGATTTACTTTCTCTCTCTACTCTCTCTCTAGAAATATACATTGTTATATCATAATCTTGATTGAGAGTACTTGAATTGCTTGATTGAATCAGGGAAATACAATTTCAATTGGTATCAGAGCGAACCAAACTGATTCAGAAAGATTTGCACAAAAAATTAAATTGATTTTCTGGAATTGTTGGATTTTCATGGAAATTTTTCAAGAACACTGCAGATTCACTGTGATGTTGATTTTTCGATAAATTTGTTGTTAGAAAGTGTTTGGGATTGGATTTTGATTGTATTGATGCATTATCTAGATTTAATTTTGCAGATTTGAACTGAATTGAATCAATTCGTGAAGCCAAATGAAGAACACGCAAAGTTCTTTAAGAACACGCACATCAAGCCACTAATCTTGCGAGTTTCGAATTGCTTCAATCTACGAGTTTGATGTTGCTTTGGCTTGCAAGTTCGAAATTTCAATTCCATTTGCGCGTTTCAGATTGTGCAGCTTGCGTGTTTTAGGCAAATTCCACTGGCGCGTTTAATTCTTCGATGTGCGAGTTTAAGAAAACACGCAGATAGGCATCTGCGCGTTCTGTAAATCCGCAAGACCTTATCTGCGCATTCTAATGTTGCAATTCCTTCAGCTTGCGAGTTTGATTATCAATTGGGTTTGCGCGCTTCATCCATTCAGTCTGCGCGTTTCAGATTGATTCGATTTGCGCGTTTGAATTTAATCGACTTGCGCGTTTCAGTATCAAATTGACCTGCGCGTTTGAAGTTCTTCGACTTTGAGCGTTTTATGATGTTCAATTTCAATTGACTTGTTCAATTTCATATTCAATTGACAGATTTCAGATTCAATCGATAGATTTCAATTCCAATTGCTCAAATTGATGAAATTTGTAATTTGTTGGTCGAGTTCTTCATGCGTTTCATCAAATTTGGATTTGCGCGTTTCAACTAAATCGATATGCGCGTTTTGATTTGTAGGTTTGAATCCCAAATCAATTTCAGTTTGCGAGTTCAAATTGTTTGTAATTCAAATTGCAGATTCAATTGAACAGCCTGAGAGTTTATTTGATGTGTTCCAGGTTCTCAATCAATATTCAAATTAATGTAATTAGATCTATTGGCAACTGGGGTCGATGTGATTTGTGCTTCAGTTAAAAGTGAACTGTGTGTTTCGAGTTCGATGTGATTTGTGCTACTAGTTCAATTAGTTCGCATCATTCAAGACAATCATTTTGCACATTCCAATTCACACAACTCATTTAATTTGAAATTCAACCAGGTTCTAATTGAGCTTTAATTGGTTGAGATTTTCAATTTCATTTGATTTTAATTGAAGTACCAAATTGATTTGCAGGTTTTAAACATAGTTTGGATTTGCAAGGTTTAAAGATCTGTGATCTGTGTAATTCAATCTGCAAGTCATGGTTCAAACACAGTTTGCAAGTGTGTTTTGTCATGTATTGTGAGTTTATAAATAACACATAACCTGCAAGTGTAAAGGATCTGTTTGGTGCACTGTTTTCAACACAGTTTTCAGTTTGTGTGCACTCTTTGGATCAGTGTTTCAACACAATTTAGTTTGCGAGTTCTAATTCATAGTAATTGTGAGTTTCAAGTGACCAAGTTTCATGTTCAAATATCTGCGAGCTTAAGTTCATAGTTGTTGGGTTTACAAGTTTCATTTGATCAAGTGATCTGCGCGTTTCACTTGAAAAGTTTCAATTGAAGTTTCATTTGGTTTACAGTTCATAACACAATTGGTTTGCAGTTCATAACACACAACCTGCACGTTCCGTAATACACTCAGCTGGTCATATAGCTTGCAAGTTCTAGCAGCTGTTATTTGCAGATTTCTAATTCCATGTGATATGTGATTTCAAGTTTTTGGATCTGTTTCAATTGAAGTTCCAATTGATTTCCAGTTTCGAGTTTTTGGTCACACAACCTGCATATGATCTATTTCACTTCAAATGCATCTGTGAGAATCTATGATTTTAACATCCACTTGATCTGCACAGTTTGTGTGTTTTGAGTTTGTAATTGATTTGCACAATTACTAATTGATTGGTATCACTTGGTTGGACATTTCAAGTTTTCACTTGGTTTGATTTGTATTGATTTTTTTTAGTTCATGTGGTCTGCACAGTAAATGGGTTCTAGTTTACACAATATTTGTAATCTGTGTTTCTGAGTGTGTGTGTTTCAAAGTTATTGATTTGCAGGTTTAAGTTTGGTCACACAATCTGTGAGTTGTAAACTTGAATTCTATTGTTTTAAAACTTTTAAACAGCTTGCAAGATCAATTAACTCATAATATGCTGTTTTTGAAACTTGAAAATACAGTCCGCACACAGTTTGTGAATTGTTGGATTATTGCTCTGTGTTGTGCTAGTTTGAGATTCAGATTGAGTGAATTTCATTTGGACTTTTTCACTTGATTTGCACAGTTCACAGTCTGAACACAGTTTGTTCCATTTGACTGTAATCTGTGTTTTAATAGTCTGCACAGTCCGCAAGTTTGTGATTAATCAGTCTGTGAGTTTTCAAGCGCAAGTTTCAAGTGGTTTGAGAGATCCAGAGACAGAAAATTTTTCAGAGATAGAAAATATTCTGATATTTTTTTAAGTTTGACTTTTAGTCAACTGTTCTGAATTGTTTGGGAATGATCTTTCACATCAAGCTAATCATTCAAGATGTTTTCTACAGGCAAACATTCTACAGAGAGAAAGCGGATGATCAACAACAAAGATTTGGAGCATATCGTTTTAATTCCACATATCATTGACACATCTGTTAAAGCAGAGATTATTTCAGATACATCAACTAAAATAGAAACAGAAATTATTATTAATGATGGTTCATCTGAAATAATAGATATATGTCCTATTATAGTAGATGGAAATGACAAGTCTCAAATTTTAAATAAATCTAAATTGTCAAACACTGATAAAACTCCTGTTTGTGCAAAATGTATTGATGATTCTAAATCTGTTGCAGGTATAATCAGTGCGAAAGACAAAGAGATTAAAGAAAGAGAGAAAATCATTGTTTTAAAAGAAAACTTAATTGTTACATGTGAAAAGGAATTAAAGCGGAAAGAGAGAAAGATTGAAAATCTTCAAAGCCAACTGAAGACAACTGAACAAACGTTATCTGCACTACAAGCTGAATCAGTTGAAATTCAAAACAAGTTTAAGGCTTTCGAAGATAAGATATCTGCCTTGGAAATCAAAAATGCAGAATTAATAAAAAGCATCCAAGCAGAGAAAGAAAAATCAAATCTGGAGGCATCTTCAACTCAACAGATATCTGAATTTTCAAAGAAAACACTCCAAGAGAAAAAGGATTTGGAGCATAGATGTTTCAAACTTTCTAAGCAAGTATCCGAATTTGCAAAGATTTTAATAACTGAATGGGATACTTTTGCAAAAGAAAGACAAGTTTTGAAGCCAAAATAACTGAACTTCCCACACAGATTTCTACATTACAAGACTTGCTCGAAAAAGAAAGACAAATTTTCAAAGAAAACAAAAAGTCTTATGAGCTTGAAAAGAAAAACGCAGAAAAGAGAAATACTGGGATTTTCAAGGATATTTCAGAGAAAACCAAGAACTTGGAAAAGGATTTTGAGCAAGAACGTTCACATTTTGAATCTGAAATATCTAAGCTCACATCCAAATTAACTGCTCTGTCATCAGATTATCAAAAAGAACAGAAGGCCAAATCTGATTTGAAACAAAAGTTTCACACACTTTCAGATGAAAGAAACATTTTGACTAAAAAGATAAATGACTTGGAAGCTGCAAACAATGAATTGTCTGGTAAAGTAACAGCTGATGTGATTAGCCAATCACCTGTTGATAACTCAACAGAATCAGTCTGTTCTTTCAAAATAGCTTCAAGTTCTATTCATGATCAAAATGTTTTCAAAAATAACAGTGTCAAACCTAAAATTGTCAAATCAAGTCAGATTCGACCATCAAATCTATTTTATGACAAATCTGTTGATGGATCAGCGAGCTTCTATGTTAAATCTCTTGGAAAGCAATCGAAGAAAAATCAGATGGTCTGACGAGTGAAGACTCCTGAAGAAGATAAGAAGAATGACAGATCATTCAAATCCACAACCAATGCCAAAAAGAATAGTACGTATAAAGGTAAATCTTTTGATAATTCTGATATATATTACTCGACTAATCATTTGATCAGGATTGCTCAAAGGAAAATCTGTTGTTCTTACTGTGGAGAGAATGATTTCGTCCAATAAGAATCTGCTCATAACTGGTACGGATCTTCCAGAATTACTTCTCAGATTTCGGATTTTAAAAGATATAAATCTAATGAGAGGTGGATTTCTAAATCTAACATACCAGGACCCAAATACCAGTGGGTACCAAAGCCTGTTAAATCTGTTTCGCAAGTACCACAGGTATAGGGGGAAGAAGATGTTTGACTTCTGAGTAAATCAACTCAGGACTCGGACTTCAAAGTCAAAGAAGATTGGCCTTTGAACAAAACAATTCAAAACCCGAACTTAAATGTCAAAATTGTGGCTTCTGATCACATGACAAATCAGGACCCGTTCTTCAATGATCAGATAAGGATATTTTGCTAATATCCATGGGGAGCTTAATAGACCTAAATCATTCTACCATGATTTGAGGGGGAGCTAAAAGGTAAATATCTTCTGATCATAGATCTCTGATTGTTTGAAAGAAGAACAACTTTCAAGCATGAAAAATGTTTTCTGAAATGTTCAAACCACTTCTCTATTCTCAAAATATTTCATGAATTCAGAAGTACGACTTTTAAATGTTTTTCATTATTGAGCTTTCGTGTTTCACTGACCGTGTGTTTCTAAAGATCAATACTTGTGTATTATCTTGTCTATATACTGTAAAGTATTCACACACACTGGTTCAGTACTTTATTTGAATCTGTTATTACCATGTCTCATAACGAACATATTTTTCGATGGTAATACTCCCGTTTGCTTTCAAATGTTGTTGAGCATCATTCATCATTCCAAATTTGTTCTTGTTGGATCATAATTGTATTCAAGATTAAAGTTAAAGTTAAGGGTTTAAACTGCAATTGTGTTAAAGTTAATTAGAGGGTTTATTATGTAATAAGTTAATAGTTATTAAGCTATTGGGCCCAAGCCCATTAGAAAGCCCATTAAGGTTAAAGCTCATATGGCCTAGGTATTTAAAGTTTTGATTAGTTTAGTTTTGGGTTAACCTTGAAAGAACTCTGATAATTTTCTAAATAGTTAGCCGTATTTTCTCTGTATTCAAAGGATATCAAGAACACTCAAGGGTTTCATTGTTTATTCAAGGGATTGGTACGTTTTGTTAATCTTATTATCTCTTGATTATTATTGTGTTGCTTGATTACTTGATTGATTATTTACCAACTAGATTAAAATCTAGGATAACAATTGGTATCAGAGCGAGGTCGCGGGTTCGAGTCTCCCAGTGTGCAAATGATGGGGGGGGATTGTTGAGGAGAAATCCCAACATTTGCTGGGAATGCCACAAGCATCCAGCGCCCTCACCTTCGACTCGGGAGTACGTAACTGGCCGGGACTAACAGCCCGAGCCGCTGGCTCCACGAAAGTGGTGCATCCCCTCATGTCCGCCTGTCGCTTAGTACGGGGCTTTGCGCTACCATGGTTTAAGGAAATAAAGTTGCGCCTTCACCATCAACAATTGCTTTTGGTGTAGTGGCAAGCGCTTGATCCTAACAAGTTAAGCGTGCTCGGGCGAGAGCAATCCTAGGATGGGTGACCTCCTGGGAAGCTCAAGCCTTGGGACCTAACAGTTCTTTCATTGCAAACTTGTTTATATTCGTTCATATAAACAAAACTTTCAATTCTTTGATACCCTAACCATTTCATTTGATCTGATTGATACATTGTCAGATTCTCAAAACAATTCTCTTGATTTGATTTCATTCATTCAATATCCTTGTTTTGAGATATCTTCATTGTTCAAATGCTCAAATTTCATTCATATCTTTAATGAGCATACATTTTGACCGTGTTATCTTATCTGTGCTTAACTGATCAAGTTAAACTGTTGAGCAACCATTCTTTTTAGGACTTACATGGGATCAGTGTGAGAACTTAAACAGGACTTCCATGGATTCATGTAAACCTTCGTTTCCTACCTAGGAAGTTATCCTCGAGTGATTGTGGGGGAGATAACTCATCCGGTTGAGTTTTTCTCATTGTGTGGAGCGGTAAAATGTAAAAGAGAGTTTGGTTAGAAGTGAGCATAATGTTAAAAAGAAAGAAGGTGTGAGAACAGAGTTAAAAGAATATCAAAACTCTGCACCAACCACTTTCTGAGCCGGGCAGCCACATCTTCTGATTGGTTCACATTCTTTGGTGACCATCATTGAAACAGGCAGTGAGCCCATGCCAACTCTTGCTATAACCCCACCAGCCACTCGTTTCTTTCTTAACAAAGAAATGTTTCATTTTCTTTGGGGACGCAACATATCTGCTATCTAGTCTTCACTCAGAAGATTTAGATATTGAAAAAGAAGGAAAGTTGCCCCACCTTCGCACCTCTTTCATGCACATTGAGTCCGTGTAATACCTGTTGCTGTCTCACCAGTTTACACAATTTGAGCCTTATGAAACACAATCATTGTGCTAAATTCTTTCATACACAAGCACGAGCACACAGAAAATTCGTTTTTCTGTCAGAACATTCATAGATAAACCTTGTGTTTTTCAATGATTGAATGGAAGTCCTGGGGAGTCATCATCAAACCAGCTCCTTAAATTGTACATTCGTTGTACACAGTAACTCCGTGTTACTGACAGACACTCCTAAGTATTTCATTTGTTGAATTAGGGTTACCAAGTTCATTATATCTGAATTTGAAAAGATTCGGGTATATACAGTTCATGATTCAGATACTCAGAACAAAGGATGAAAAATTTCAAATTATCATAAAGGAGGAGATTGTTAAGTTGAATACAAAGGGGGATGATCAAAGAGAATGTTGAAATTGAAAACTTTTGATGATCATGAAGCTCACAATAATCAAAAAGGGGGATAAATTTATAAAGATCAATTTCAAAGACAAAAGACTTTATGATGAAAATGGTTAAGATAATTCTGAAAGATCAAGCCAGATGAAAGTTTTTAAAAGATTATGAAGAAGATTCGCGAAAGTTTGTTTTTCTGAAGACGGTCCAGAGATCAAAGAGATGAAGATACATAGTTTTCAAAGATTCCTCGAAGTTCCAAAGAATTTTAAAAGGTTTCAAAGCTTTATTCAAGACATGTTGATTTCCAAAGATGCAAAGTGTTAAGACTTTTCAAGATTCTTCAAAGACTGAAAGACTGAAGATTATTAGAGCTTCAAAGTTTTAAAGATGTCAGAGACAAAAGTTGAAGAATCAAGCGCTGAAGACAAGTGTCAATTTTTTTAATTCTTGAATACAAAGGGGGAGAATGTTAGTGCATTAATTGTATACAAGATTTAATTAGGAAAGTCTTGTTTAAAGCCTTTGTAATTGCATAGTCAATGGAAGTCAATGTAAGTCAAATAGTGAGAAGTCAACATTAGTTTTAGAGGGTTTTAAGTAATTGAGTGTTTAAGTACTTGAGAGTTTGAGAGGATCCTTATTCAAGTTACTTGAGAGTTTCATAGAGGGTATAAATAGTTTGTATTCTTTGTAAATCATGTAACTAAGAAGAGCTTAACTGTCATAATCAAGATTTACTTTCTCTCTATACTCTCTCTCTAGAAATATACACTGTTATATCATAATCTTGATTGAGAGTATTTGAATTGCTTGATTGAATCAGGGAAATACAATTTCACTTTTGTTCAATTCATTATAAGAAAAACCAACAGATTTAAAACTTGAATTTGAATCAGCACAACTTGATGTATCATCATCAATCACTTCTTTACCTTTAGAATAGATGTCAGAGTTAAGAGTTTCAACTTTCACAAACGTATCATGAATATCTGGGATTTTCTTAGGTTTTGTCCCCAATTTCTCGAAATTATACAAGTTTTCTGGTCTCTTTTTAAAACATCATTTTCTTAAAAACCTAAACCCGTTTTAGCATTATAAAAACGGACATCTTGGAGTTTGTTTGTTAATAAATTCAATGTTTGCTCAGTCTGTCCTCTCTTTAGGTTCAAATCCTCTAGCTGCTTAATTTTGCAATAAGCCTCATTTCGCTCCTGAAAACAAGCTTCAAATTTAATTTTAAATTCGCCTTTTTCAGAATTTAAATTAACAAAATTCCTTTCAAGTTCAGTGATTTTAGATTTTAAAACTTCGTTCTCTTTCTTCAAGGCACCTTTTTCTGACTCTTTATCCTCAACAACAACTTTCAATAATGCGTTTTGATCACGAAAACTCGTCATTGATTGTCTTTTCTTGCTAAGTTTGCCTTTTAAATTTTCAAACTCTTTTTCCATGGTTTGAATTTGAGCCATGGGAGATTCAACAAGTTCAAAATTATAAAGAGTACTTACCTCGGATTCACAATCAGACCGGTCAGAAGAGGTTTCAGCTTCATCATCAACTTTGGCCATCATACACACTTGTGTAAAGTGTGTTGATTCTTCATCAGAACTATGGTAAAACCAATTTTCTTCCTCAGCTATAAGTTCTTTCCCTTCTTCTGCCTTCTTTGCCAATAGAGATTTCTTGGCATAGTACTCTGAATTGTTTACCCGTTTGAACTTGCAATCTTTGGAGAAATGGCCAGGCTTACCACAATTGTAACACCTGCCAAATTTAGGCTCAAATTTCTCTTCTTTCTTCTCTTCTCTTTTCTCTTTTCTCATCTCTTTTCTAATCTCTTTTGTCTTCTCTCTTTTCTTCCTTCTTTCCAAACCTCGGCTTGTATTTCTCTGATTTGTCTTTTCTGTACCCATCATACTTTGATTTTGAAAGTCTCTTCTTGCCAAAACTTTTCTGAAATTGCTTTGTGATGAGGGCCAGATGATCAACAAACTTTTGTACATCGTCATCTGAATGTACTTCAGTTTATGTGGAGGAATCTTCAGAACTAGATTCAGTCAGTTCTGTAAGGAAAGCTCTGGACTTCTTTGACTTATATTTTGATGAAGAAACCGTCTTGGAACTTGATCCCTTTTTCTTTTCAGCTAAAAGAGCTAGATAATTTTTGACAATCTTCTTTTCTTCATTCAATACTTTTACCTCATCTTCATGCTGAGCAAGAGTAGTGAAGAAATCATTAACGTCCTCTAATGCCATATCTTTGGCCATCTGAATATTTATGGCATAGCTCTTCCACTCAGGATTCAAGTTCTTGATGAACTTGTAGTTGATCTCCAACACTGAGTTGTTCATGCCATTTCTTCTCAAATCATTTAGAATCACATTAAACCTTGTGTATGTGTCCAGAAGTGATTCCCCTTCTTTAGAATGAAAGCCTTCGTCTGCATTTATACTTTGGTTGAGCTTGGCTTGTATGGATCGTTCAGTACCTTGGAACTAACTTTCTAGTTCATCCCACATAGCCTTTGCTGATTCCCGACTATCTAGTCTATTGTAGATATCGTTTTGTATAGCCATAGTGAGGTAGATAAGGGCCTCTTCATCGATCTTGTAGAGTTCCTGGCACATATCGCACAAGAATTTCTGGAGAAGTTTCCGTGGCCACTTGTCCAGGTACTTTAACAACTGGTTCAACTGGATCTTTTGTTATGGATGTCATATAATCTCTGTTCTTGTGATTCAAGAACTGAATCATCCTCCTTTTCCATTGAGAATATTCGCCGATAGACATAACTGGAGCCTTTGATTGGGAACCCATGGAAAGCAATTCTTTTGACATGATGAGAAAATTATCTGCACACAAACAAAAATTAGCTAGTAATGACCTTTTGATTCAACAATTTGAACAAGACTTGAAAATTTTTCAGAAACTGAAATTTCTGAAAACCTTAACTCTAGAATTCGCATATACTATAAACAAGTAACAATTTGCATTAAAATTTGTATTAGAATTAACACAACACTTGAAATTCGTAAAGCAAGATTCACAATTCGCAAAGTATAGAATTCGCAGACAAGAGAGACAAAAATTTAAGCAATTCGCATGAACTTATATGAGAATTCTTCAGAATTCATATAAAGGTTTTTGCGAATTCTTTACAATTTGCACGTCTCTAAGATGCAAATTTTATCCTTGGAAAATATTTGCTTGAAAATCTATTCGCATACAAGCTTTTCACAAGTAGAATTCATATAACAACAAGATACACATTCTTTATTTAGAAATATTCTTTGAAGCACTATACGAAAACTAACAAGAATTCGTATAAACACTTGTACGAAAACCTACAATTCGCACCACTCAAGTATGCGAAAATTACACAATTCGCACTACACAGTATGCGAATTTTGTACATTTCGTATCAAAACTCTGCGAATTCTTGCCTTGATATTTCAAAATCCAACTTTTCTCAAAACACACTTATGCGAATCATTGCATTTATGATAATGATGTGTACGAATTCCAGCACTTAGAAATTTTAAGAATCAATCTATGCGAATTCTACAACATTTCGTATACAACAGATATGCGAATTCTCTACTTAAATGGATTTAGATTAACTATTATGCAAATTCTTTATGCTAAAATTGAGTTCTGCGAGTTCTTCGTACGAAATACATAAATCTTGCGAGTTCTTGAGTTTACAGTTCAAAAATATGAATTCTTGCCCAAAAATCTATCAAATTATTTGAATCAAACGCTGTAACTTCACAATATCAAAAAAATTTGTTAGTAGATCAATCCAATTCAATTACAGACTCTAAATCACACTTAATCACATACAATTCTATCAAACAGTGACTCGACACTTTTTCGAACCAAGAAACCAACAAATTCACAAATTTATCACCAAAATCAGTTTCTAAATGCAATTTGTTCCAAGAAATACATTATGTATCATATATCGACCAATCGTATACCAAAAATTTTCACAAAGACATGCTTTTACTCAAAAATCAACTCAAGAAAAACTCGTCCAGAATACGAACTAAAAAAAAATCTTTAAATCGTTGAATCCTGTGCACTGATACCAATTGTGACCCATATACTAGCATATAATTCATACAACACAGATTAAGAACACAATATTATTGATGAAATCATGATATTACAATTAGTCACATATCTCACATGTAATCACAAGTCTCACGTAGTTCACTGTGTGTGCGAGTTCTTACCACTCTCTCAGAATGAATCTAATACGCGTGCTTACAAGATTAAAAAGAAACCTAAGTATTTATACTAAGTCAACATAGTTGACTTTACAACTCAAGACCTTTAAAAATTCAACATTTACAAACTATACCCTCACATTTAATCTTGAATACAATATATATCCAACAGATTTCGAGAATTGAAGGATTTAAGGACGAAAAAGTAGTGTCATACTCGAAATACTGAAGAACTCGCAAGATCTATAGAACTCGCAAGCATCATGAAAAACTCACAAGCTTCAAAGTGTTATTGAGTGTTTTGGTGTTAATTTTTCTAAGTGTTGAACTCGCAGGAAGTGATTTACGTCAAGTTAAGAACTCCCAAACAACAGCTTACGAGAAGCACAAGAACTCGCAAGCCTCTTTCACCGAGAAGTGTACTTGACGCAAATCTCTATTTGCATCAAGTTATTGTTCACGTATTATGATCTGCAACAAGTTGAGAACTCGGATTCTTTAGCGTGCGAATTCTAACTTCTCGTATCCTTTGCCTTGCGACAAGCTTGTTCCCATTCACCTGAAGTTTTTCTAAATCTAGAAATCGTGTGCTTTGTCTTCCGAGAAGCACAAAACTCGCATACAGAGGCTGACGAATTCATACTTCTCGGGTATAGTGGTTTGCGAGAAATTCAGTTCTCGGTTGCTTTGGTTTGTGACAACCAACTTCTCGGGTGTAAGATTTTGCGACAAGTTTGGTTTTGGTGACTTGTGACAAGTTGAAGTTCTTTGGTATGCAAGTTCTATTTTTTAGTCAATTTTTGACAAGTATCAGTTTTTGAGAACTTTTTTTGATTTTTGTGATCATTCCAAAGCTAGTGATTTCGAGATGACTTCTAAAGATGCATTGGCTATCGGTACTGATGTCAAACCACCGGTTCTTTTCAAGGGAGAGTACGAACAATGGAAGGATAGATTCCTAAAATTCATTGATCGTCATGAAAATGGAGAATTATCAAACAGTCAATTGATGAGGGTGTGATGAATCCAGTCACTACTATTTTTCCAGATGATGATACTTTAGATAGTGAAGATGGTACTGAACCCAGAGAGCCAAAGACAAAGAGAGTACCTATTGATATTTCTAACTACAGAACTGAACAAAAGAAACGGTATAAGGCTGATAAGCAAGTAAGATCTCTTTTGCTACAAATCATCCTAAATGACATCTACATCAAGATCGACAGCTATAAAGCAACTGCAAAGAAGATGTGGGATCAACTTGAAAAGATGATTATGGGTTCTAAGATAGGCAACCAGATGAAGGTAGATAACTGTGTTAAGTCTGATTTTATAGTAATCATTGTATTTATAGGCTTGGTCTTATACTGTGTTTAGGTTGCTTATCTGTTGTGTGTAAGCCTTGGGTATTTAAGTCCCTTTGGGCTTTGGTTGTTATAAGAATCACACGTTCATTCAATACAATTTACATCTTGCGCTTAACTCTCTCTCTCTAATTTCTCTCTCTAAGATTTAGAGGATTCTTGGATTAACAATTGGTATCAGAACAAATCTAAATCTGAGAGATTTGAGAGATTCGATTTTAGTATCTGAATTTGTAGTTTAATCTGACAATTTGATTGATTTTCATGAATTTTTCAAGAAAATCTCGTTTTTGGATTTCTCATCAAATTCGGACGTGTTTTTGAACGAATTTCTATGAAAATTGGTTTGTTGGATTCGATTTTGATTGTTAAACACTTTTAATTCACATCGATTTGCAAGAAAATCAAGTTTTAATTGTCGATTTTGAAATTTTTGGGTTTCTGGAAAAACGATTTTTCACATACTGTTCGATTCAAGTTTTTTTTTTTTTTGTGTGTTTTTGATCGAATTGTTTGAATAAAAGTTGTTACAAATCTGTTTTCGATCATCTCTGTGGAAGAAACTGTTTTTAATTTCTAATCTGTAATCAATTTTGTTGTTTTTTACTTGATTTTCAGCGGTTTGCGCCAGATCCTCACTTTGCGCGAGTTCATCTTCGTTTGCGCGAGTTCATCATCTTGCGCCAGTTCATATTGCGAAGATCAGGATTCATCAAAGAAAGTTTTCGTCACAAGTGCTTTGAGCAAGTTCACATTTGCGTTTCCCATATAACACGCAAACCTGTTTTGAGTTATATTCTTGTCACGAGAAGAAAGGTTTTCGTCATCTCAGCATCGTGAAAAGATCAGTTCTCGCCATAAACAGCTCACGAGAAGTTGAGTTTTCGCCATATTTGCCTTACGCAAATCCTAATTTGCGTCATTAACTTCTCACGCAAAGTCAGCTATGCGCTATATATTGCTTGCGAGAAGTTACATTTGCGCCTCAAGCATCTCACGCAAAGTCATTTTTGCATCTTCAGTGCTTCACGCAAATCATAGTTTGCGCGACTTTCTGCTCAAGCAAACCTAGTTTGTGTCATTGTCTTATCACACAAAGCTTCTCACACAAAAGTTGGTTTGCGTCTTCAACGCCTCACGCAAGTCTAGTTTGCGCCAGTTTTGTCAAGACTTCGCATTTTTCTGACATTTTTTATATGGATTCTGCAAACTTTGCCTTTCAAGCTCAGTTCTACAAAAGCGACCTCATGATGTCATTGGGCACAGAAACTCATTCTCCAGTTCTAGTCGATGAAAACGAATTCACTCAATGGCAAGATCGGTTCCTGAACTTTATCGAGCGTCAAGCTAATGGAGATAACATGATGAAGTCTCTCACTGAAGGACCTTTCGTAAAGCCTAATAAAGAGACTCCTGCAACAACTGAAGAGGCTTCACGAATGAAAGCTGATCAAGAACTAAAAGCTAACCTGATGCTAGCTTTACCAAACTCTGTCTACAACCGGGTTGATAATTGCAAGGATTATCCAAATCTGTTGTGGGCACAATTGGAAAATATTATGCTTGGGTCTTCAGTTGCTACTCAACTTCGGCATACGCGCTACATGAACAACTTTGAAGAATTCAAAGCCAAGGATGGGGAGTCACTAAAAAGTGTTTATGACAGATTATGTGCCGTTATAAACGATCTAAGGAAAATTAAAGTGGAAAAGACTGAGCTGGAAACCAATTTGAAGTTCCTCAATGCACTTCAACCGGAATGGAACAAATCCTGCCATCGCTTGAGGAATGATGTCAGAATATCTTCCATGCAGATCCAAGAGATGTACGAGATTCTGCTAACAGATGAGTGCATTGTAACTAAGAAGAAGGCCAAACTAGATAAGAAAATTAAGAAATCAGTGGACCCGGTTGCACTACTAACGAGTCGTCTCGCCGATCAAGCATTATCTGATAATGCTTATGACGGGGCTACTAATGATGATGGCGAGGCTCTTCAGAAAGCAATGATCCTTCTCTCACAACATTATCAGAAAAATTTCCAACCTCGGTCGGGTTCCAACAATCTTCGCTTCACTTCTGGGTCTAAAGTCAAAGTGCCCGAGCCAAAGACAGTTGTTGCCTGTAACAACTGTGGAAAGACCGGTCACATTTCTAAGGAGTGTAGAGTGAAGAAGGTTCG
Organism: Arctium minus; assembly: GCA_954870635.1. Lineage (NCBI taxonomy): Eukaryota > Viridiplantae > Streptophyta > Magnoliopsida > Asterales > Asteraceae > Arctium > Arctium minus. Next base: position 73,428,693 of record OX941088.1, on the reverse strand, counting down.
GGATTCGGCATACTATAGGAAGAAAATGGAACTTGGCGAGAAAAGAGAGAACGGAACAGCTTTGCTCGTAGAAGAGGAATACTGGCTGGATCACTCCGATGATGAAGCTGATAATGTTGAGACAGCTCACATGTGTTTCATCGGAGATGATCAATCTGATGTTGATTCCTCAACTGATGAAGATGAGGTAATTTCTGAGTTTGATTACAACCTGATTTCTTCTCAGTTGACCATTATTATAACTGCTTTATCTGATCTTCACTCGAAGATAATATTTGAAAAGAATTTAAATTCAGAAGAGTCAGATTTGATTGACAAATTGAAAATTTCTTTGAAAGATGAAAAATCAATTTTGGAAAATACAAAAGACATCTTTGAAAAGAAATTAGATGATTTGGAAAAATCGAATAAGACTTATCTTGAATCATTGACTGATATGACCACATTAAAAGACAGTTTTTCGGATAAAATAAATAAATTAGAAGAAAAGTTATATCGAAGAAATCAATCTGAACAAACAATTTTCATGAATAAACCAAGGAGTGATGAAGCTTTAAAAGAAAAATGGGGACTTGGTTTTGAAAATCCTCATTGTTTAAACAATGCGATTGAAAAATCTCCTACTTTATACAAATACGATTATCTAACTCATGCTAAATATGCTCCTCAGTTTAAAATTGAGTGGATGAATGAAAAGCAAGTGTTAGAAATCGAAAATGAGTAAAGAATGAAAAACACGCACAAGGAATTTCCTTTTGTTTATACAAGCGAAAATGCCAAATATTTTCCTGACAAATCAAGGAGAGGCAGAAAAGGTTTAAATGAAATATCTCATGTCAGGTCTTCAGTGTCTGATGATTTTGTTGACATTTATGCCACTAATTCTGATAAGGAAAATATCTCTCCAATATTTTATGATTCTAAGAGATATACTCCTTTAATATTAGAAGGCAAAATCATTGATCTTAAAGATAAGATGGAAGATCAAAATATTCAAAAAGAAATTGAATCTGATGTTATTCTTTCCTTCATGACATCAAGTCTTGAAGAAAATTTAATTTCTCAAAAACAATATTTTTTTTCTATTTCTGGCCTTTCTTCTTCTTTTAAAGAAAATAAAAAGGAAGTTTCTCATCCTAAAATCTTTTCTCAAAATTTTTCAGACTCCGAGGTAAATTCAAATTTATTGTCTGATCAGTTGGGTTTCTTAGGTAAAATTGTTTTATCTGATTCAAATATTACATCGAAAATTCTTGATGAATCTTTTACGCTAAATGATGATTATTATAAACCTAAGCGTAAAAGAAGAAGGTCAAAGAAGTCAAAGAAACAAGATACAGTTATTTCTGACAATTCTAATTCTTGTACTTCAAATCTTTCAGATAGGACTTTGAGCACATCTACCAAGCAGATATGGAGAGCCAAGCGGACATCAGATGATTTTATGACTGATGAGGATAGATGTGTAGACAAACTTTATAAAAGTGATTCATTTGCTACTTGTAATAAAATTTCAAAATACTCTATAAAGCAAATGATTTGAATTTCAAAACATGTCTCATGTTCTTCCTCGGATTCTAGTTCTGATGATTATGCTTTCTCTTCTGATAATTCTTACGTTCATTTGTCTGATTATATTTCTTGTGCTTCTCGTGTCATATCTAACAAGTTTTTCCCCATAAGAACTGCAACTAACAAACATGGGCCCAAATACAAGTGGTTTCCAAAATATCAAATTGATTCTAAGTTGCAGGCATCTAATGTCAAGGGGGAGTAAGAGAACGTTGGTTTCTAAGTACTTCATCTTAGAACCAGTGCTTCAAAGGCCTACGACTTCTAAACATGTCAGTTTAGGACTCGTTCTTAAAAGCTTTCAACTTCTGACTAATGAGAAACTGTGAGTGCATCTATTTTATTCCGATGCATTTATCACTGATAATGATGTTGGTCCAGTTTCCTCAAATGTTTTTCAAGAATCTGAGTAAATTCATTTTATACTTGATTTTGTTCAACCCAAATTTTTTCATATGAGACACAAAATTTATTTCACATTATGTGGATGAAGGTATTCTTGAATTCTATTTTGTTTCAACTGAATATAAATTTGCCATTTTTTTATCAAATATTTTTTTTTATCTCGGCATGTTGAATTTAAAAGTTTAAACCTTCACAAATTTTATTCTATAAAGTAAAAGTTTTACAATTTTTTTTGAATAAAATGTGTGTCTAGGATAAATTTTCAAGTTGCTTTGTTTATATTAAAGTTTTTATATGTTCAACTTTCAAGTCTTACAAAAGTCAAAAAGTCAGCAACATGTTTGAAACTTTTGATACTGCTTTAAAGTTATGTGTTTCGGAATATTTATAGTTTACAATGCTTGGAAATCCTAAAAAGTCAAAATTATGGATTGTAATGAAAATATGGGCTAATCACTTAGATGTAAAACTGGGTGATTGAGATGAATATTATATATAAAAATACAGAAATCTCTAAGTTTAAAAATTTGTACCTGTGGCCTTTCTGGTTTGGGAAAGTAAGTTCCGTGGGATGCTTGTCATCTGATCCCCTAAGGTCATTTGATCTGGGAGTGATCGAACCCAAATCCTTCTATAGAATCAGATCGAAAGTCATGTTCTACTGGTATGAATGGGTTTAGGATGTGTCGATCTAGCCTTTTTGATCTGGGAAAGTAAGTTCCAAGGGGTGCTTGACACCTAGTCCCCTAAGGCCATCTGGTCTGGGAGCGGCTGACTTAAATCCAGCAATTGGGTCAGATAGAAAGTTACGTTTACGGCATGTTCTTTACTTACCAAACTTGTTGATTAAAAAGATGCCAATGTGCACAAGCTTAAAAGATGCCAAAGAGCACACTCATATAAAGATGCCATAGAGCACAATGTTAAAAGATGCCAATGAGCACACATCTCATGATACTTGGTGATATGTTTGAGTTGCGATAAATCTATAAATTTGTGAAAATCTTAATTTTTGATGGCTTAGTGTGATTATTTGAAAAGTTCTCTATTATATTTTTAGAATTACATTTTCTTGAAGCTAATCGAAGTTCGCATGCGAGCACACTGAATAGATTGATGAAAGTTTTTGAAACTGAACATGTCTTAACTTGATATACAATGAAACTTGTTTTTGTATCCAAACACATACATTTGATTTCATCTGATGGATTTTATTGTGATATTTTACTAAGTAGAATTTTAATTTGTATAGTTTTTAAATTTTTATATATTTAGTCGTTTCAAAATACATATTCAGTTTATTTTTCTTTCTTCATTGATGTTTTAATTCTTGTGTTCTCATATCTTTTTAAATGGGTCTGTACATTATTCAAGGGGGAGTGAATAAGGAGATTTTTTTTTTCAAGATCATATATGTTTTCGAGGGGGAGTATCTGATTTTCTATACGAATGCTATCTTAAATTGTCATATTTTAGTGCATTTGTGTAGGGGGAGTCAAAAAGCTTATCAGGTAAAATTTTCTGAGTTTAAGTCAGCTTTGCGCCAACAGTTGGTAGCGTAAACCTCACTTTGCGCCACCTTCGGCTAGCGCAACACTAACTTTGCGCCACCAACGTGTTGCCCAAATCTTCCCTTTTCCTCCTTTACTTTGATTTTGAAGATCTTAAGTTGTCTCGTATCCAACATTTGCATAACCAAGTTGATCCAGATCATCAAGGTCATGAGGGGGAGAAGTTAAAGAGACAAAGAGCTCCAAAGTTTATCTGCTGGTCAAGATTCGCTCAAGATTCAATTTCTTCAGCTATACTTGTCTTTTGCTGTTCAAGCTCCGATCACCACAGATTCTTCAAGTTCATTTAAAAAAGGTGTGTTGTCTAGAGCACAAGATATAATCCAGTCTTGTCAAGGCAGCAAAGGCAACTGAGTTTAAAAGATGCTGAGAAGAATTTTTTAAGTCAAGAAGCTTCTTCACAAAGTCGCTTAGATGGTCTGTGCTGATTTAGAAGATGGTTTTTGAAGACCACAGCGCCAATGATTACTAAGGGGAGATTGTTAAGTCTGATTTTATAGTAATCATTGTATTTATAGGCTTGGTCTTATACTGTGTTTAGGTTGCTTATCTGTTGTGTATAAGCCTTGGGTATTTAAGTCCCTTTGGGCTTTGGTTGTTGTAAGAATCACACATTCATTCAATACAATTTACATCTTGCGCTTAACTCTCTCTCTCTCTCTAGTTTCTCTCTGTAAGATTTAGAGGATTCTTGGATTAACAAACTGTATAAAAATTTATGTAAATTTTAAAGCTAAAAGAGGAGAGAATCTAGAAGCTACATATTATAGGTTTGTTTCTTTACTTAATGAGTTGGCTAAGAATAAAGTCATGAAGAAGCAAATTAAGAATAAAGTCAAGTTTCTGAGCATCTTGCAACCAGAGTGGAAGAAACATACTAGACAAATGAAGCAAATGAAAGATCTGAATGATATTCCACTTCATGAGGTTTATGAGACTCTAAGGCAGAACGAGAAAGATGTGGAAGAGATGATAGAAGAAAAGATAAAAGACTGATAAACCTGTGCCTGATCCGGTAGCTTTGGTTGTTGAAAGGAAAGAAAAGAAGAAAGAGAAGAATAAGAAGAAGAAGGTTGTGGTTTCTGATTCTGACGAGAGTGGTAGTGCTAAATCTGATTCAGATGATGGTGAAAGTCTGAAGCAAGCCATGATTCTTTTGACCCGGGCATTCTAGAAAGAGTTCTACACAGAAGCCAGGGTCAAACAGCCATAGATACTCGTCTGGTAGGGGTGGCAAAAGTGACCCAACCCGCCAACCAAACCCGAACCCAACCCAAAATTAACTGGTTAGGTTGAGATCATTCCCATTTATGTAAACGGGTTGGGTTGGGTTGAAATTTTTGACCTATATTCAACCTGATTTCAATCCATTTGCAACCTGTTTCCAACACATTTACATCCAGTTATCAACCCATTTATAATACGACATAACTTTATTTTATTTTTAATTATTAATGTTAGTGTATTATTGTATCTAAGATTTATTGTGAAAAGTCAAGTCAAGATAAGTCAACAAAGTCAAAGTTTAGTTTTAGTCAATCTTAGATTTTACTTTGTTGTTAAGCTTGTGATTTAGTCCTTGGTTTAAATACCTTTGTCTTGTAGCAATCTTGTAGCTAGAAACATTTTGTACGCATTCATTGATATTGCAATACACATATGACTTGAGAACTCTCTCTTTCTACTCTCTCTCTAAGATCTTGATATTGTCATATATTGAATTGAGAATTGCTTGATTGTATCTGGGAATACAATTTCAATTGGTATCAGAGCAAACCAAACTAATTCAGAAGGATCAGATCATCAGATTGAATCAAATTTGAGAAATTTTAATTTTCACGAACTCGTTTCTTTAAAATTCACTGTTTGATCAATTTTTTTGTTGAAAAAACGTTTTTAGTACAAGTAAATGGAATCATTTCATTCGATTTATGTTTTGGATCATTTCTTGTGTTGATCATATCTCAAAATTCGCATTAAATCAGATTCATTTTTTTAATTTTTAGATTTTTAAAAAAGAATGGACTCGAACACTATTTTTGAATCAGATTGTTGCATTTTGGTGTTTTTAATCAAAATCTTGTGATAGAATTTTGTTCTAATTGGTAAATCGATCATTCTTGTGCAATTTCAGGTTCAAATTTGCAGGTTTGAATTGATTTGGATCGATTTCGTGAACAACTGTCAAAACGCGCAAGGAAAACCCAAAAACGCTCAAGATCCGTAGAACGCGCAAGATTCTTGGTGAAGAACGCGCAAGTGTCTGAAGAACGCGCAAACTTCAGTCTGCGAGTTCTTGACAAACGCGCTAACAGAGGCAAGCGAGTTTCAGAAACGCGCTAAGCAAAGTTGTGAGTTATGTGGTGAACAGGTGTTTGCGAGTTTCATCATCGTGCTAGTTTATTGATTAGCGAGTTCTCAAAACGCACAAGAAGAACTCTGCGAGTTCTCGAAACGCGCACACAGTGGCCTGCGAGTTTTTCAAACGCGCATATAACGTCTAGCGAGTTCCTCAGTGAACAGTGCTTTACGAGTTCCTCAGTGAACATGGTCTGCGAGTTTAGTGCTTTGCGAGTTCCAGAGATAGAAAATTTCTGAATTTTTTTTTCAAGTGGTGATCCATGTTTGACTTTCAGCCAACTTTTCTGAATTGGTTTGGGAACGATCATTTTATTCAAGCATTTCTTTCAAGAGAAAAATATGTCAGAAATTACCCCGTGCTAAGTCTGCGGAGGGGACATATTTTGATAGTGGTTGTTAAACATAAAATCCCAATCAATCAAGCTAATTACTCAAGATATGACATTAAAACTCAAGAACTAGAGAGAGAAAGTCTAGAGAGAGAAAGTAGATCATGTATTGCACCCTCTAGAATATTACAATATGCATAAGCCTCTAGTTCGTTACTACATGATTACAAAGGAAAACCTATATATACCACACATCTAATACAAAGCCTTAACGGCTAAGGAAACTAAACTTACATTGACTAACTATTACAAGGTCAATGTTGACTTTTACACATTTGACTTTCCTATTAAAACTTGGATACAATATTTAGACTTAACAATCTCCCCCTTTGTATTCAAGATTTAATAAAAATTTGATGCAGATCTTCAACTCTTGATTCTTCATCTTTTGTCTCTTGAAGCTTTCAAAAACTTTGCTCTTTTGCAGGTTTTGAAGAATCTTGGAAAGTCTTTTTAATCTTTGACGCTTTGGAAAGTCAACATGCCTTGAACAAAACGGAAATTCTTGAAACTTCTTTGAAACTTGAAACTTCATTTCTGAAAAAATCTTTCATCTTTGTCAGGATCGAATTCTCAACAAGAATAAAGTCTCAGAAACAATATCAAAGAAGTTACGGAAAAACACTTTGATATTCAATGTAACAGTAAACAACCAGTATATGATTAACAACTTGTAAACTTGTATTGAATGATTAAAATCACAAGATTACACACTTAACCTAAATCTTGAAGAACAAGCTCTTTCAAGACGAATTCTACTTCTCTAGAATTAGGATCTATGCCTTGAGGTTGATTCTCTCTAAAACAAAAACTTAGAAAATAAAAACTGTATCTAAACTATTCTGTCAAATCTATACATATACTGACTAAAAAGATAATTACAAAAAATAGAATATCTTCAGTATATCTTGCATAGTTATCTTCAATCCTTCCATGAATATCTTTATTCTTTACAGCTGTCATCCTCTCCATCCGAATCTCCAATTCATAAGCAGCACTAATCATAAGCAGCATTAACTACTAAGCAGCACTAACCACTAGCAGTACTAACTAGCTAAGCAGTACTAACTTTGTTCAAGCAGCACTAACTATGACTAGCAGTATTAATTCTACTAGCAGTAGTAATACTCAGCAGTATTAACTTTGAAGTCCTCTAGTGGTAGTAATTCTAAACTAGCAGCATTAACCATACTTGATGAATTCTTCAGTTCCCAACAATCTTCAAACAAAATTGTATCTTCATCACTTTGATCTCTGAATCGTCTTCGGAAGAACAAACCTACTTGAATTCTTGAAATTTTTTTTTGAAGAAACTTTTGAAGAAGCTTTTGACTTTGAATCAGCCTTTGAAACAGCGTTTGAAACATCCTTTGAAACAGCGTTTGAAACAGCGGAAGCAAATTGAACTTTAGGCTTGAACTTTGAACTTGAACTCTGAAATTGAATCTTTATAACTCTCCCCCTTTTTGATGATGTGAGCATCATTATCATCAAAATATCATCAATTTCAGCATAGGCTTTCATTTCCCCCTTTGTGAACAACAAACAATCTCCCCTTGATATTGCTGTACTTTTGATCTGAAGAGCCGAATCATGAACAGTATATATCCGAATCTTTTCAAATTCATACATAAGGAGCGTGTAACCCTGATTCAACAAATGAAACAGTTAGAAATGCCTGTCAGTAACACGAAGTTACTGTGTACAACGGATGTACAATGTAAGGAGCTGGTTTGATGTTGACTCCCCAGGACTTCCATTCAATCATTGAAAGACACAAGGTAATTCTATGAATGTTCTGACAGAAAAACATATTCTCTGTGTGCTCGTACTTGTGTTTTGAAAGAATCAGTACAATGATTGTGTTTCATAAGGCTCAAAGTATGTAAATCACTGTGACAACAATGATTATACATGGACTCAATGTGCATGAGAAAGGGTCGAAGGTGGGGCAACTTTCCTTCTTTTTCAATATCAGTATCTTCCAAGAGAAGATCCGATAGATTATGTGTTGCTTCCCCAGAAAATGTGAAACATTCTCTTTTTAAGAAAAGAATGAGTAGCTGGTGAGGTTGTATGCAAAAGATGGCATGGGTGTTAGACTATAATTGTATTCAAGATTAAATGAGGGTCATTATTGTAATTGTTGTAATAGTTGTTTGTGTGTGTTGTAATGAGCTTAGAAGGTTTGACCTTGCTTGGTCATGTTGACCTATATATAAGCAAGTCTTTTTATTGTTTCTAGAAGACGTATGTAAGCAAGAGATTAAGTGTGTGAAATAGAAAGTGTAATATTGGTGGTAGTTGAGAGGAACACATAGTTGCACACATTGAGTACACACACAAACACATTCTATCTTGAAAGGTTAATCATTTTTAGATCTATGACTTGATGTAATTCTTGTGATTAATAAACAATGTGTTTTGTGTTAATTTGTATGTGTTTATGCTAGTAAATCTTGGGCCACAATTGGTATCAGAGCCAAATCCGTTTGAAAATCAAGAAAATGTTTTGAGTCGTACTGTTCACGTCACTGTTCATAAAAGTTCAAATCGATTTTGAGTTTTAGTGGAAATTTTGAGTTGAAATCGATTAGGTTATGTTCGTTTTGTGAAATCGATCGAGTTAGTATGTTTTAATTCTTGAAATGCATGTGATTTGATCATCAATTTGAAGATTTGGTGTTTTTAGAGTTTTTGAGTTTCACGTACTGTTCTTGAATTAAAATGTGATGATTTGTGTTTTTAATCGAAATTGTTTGTTATGATTGTGTTCGAAATGTGTTTGTGAATGAATTGTAAAACTTTCAGATCGAAATTCGAGGTCTAGATGAGTTTTTGGTGCAAATTTGTTGGTTTTATAGGTTTGCGTTTCATTCATCAGGTTTGCGTTTCATTCATCTGAGGTTTGCGTTTGATTCATCCAGGTTTGCGTGTGATCATCAGAGTTTGCGGGTGTTCATCTTGGTTGGCGTGTGATTCATACTGGTTTGCATATCGAATGTTTCTTTGTGCTTGATTTGTATTTTGCGTATCATTTCATAAACACAAACTGAGTCTTGCGATTCACGGCACAAACGCAAAGTGGTGTTTGCGTTCCATACTACACACGCAAAGTGTAGGTTTGCACTTCTCGACACAAACGCAAACTTCTCGACACAAACGCAAAGTGTCGTTTGCGTTCCACTCTATAAACGTAAAGTGGCATTTGCGTTTCACAAACTGAACACGCAAAGTAAACCACATCACAAACGCAAAGTATCGTTTGCGTTTCACAGCACAAACGCAAAGCTAAGGTTTGCGGGTCACTCGACAAACGCAAACTAAGGTTTGCGGGTCACTCTACAAATGCAAACTAAGCTTTGCGGTTCACACTACAAACGCAAAGTCTGGTTTGCGTTCCACGCTTGACACGCAAAGCTTGGCATACTTAGAATTTTTTTTAAGAAATTTTCAAAACTGTAACTCGCCCTTTAAATGTCAAAAAAAAAATTCTCTAGGGGCGCTGCCCCCATACACCCCGCAAGGGCGTTGCCCCTTGACCCCACCCGCTAACCGGGTAGCGGGACCCCCGTGCTAAGTCTGCGGAGGGGGACAAAAGTTCTTTCTGTGATCAAACTCTCTGAATTTTTTTTAAGATTTCTGTAATTTTCTTGATTTGATTGGATTTAAAGATCTTTACTAGCTAATATTTTTCATCTTGTGAAGGTACATACATCTTTCAATCATGGCAAATGAATTTCTCTCTATGGGATCTCATATAAAGCCTCCGGTCTTATCTGTTGGAGATTATTCGCAATGGAAGAAAAGAATGATTCAGTTCTTAAATCTAAAGAACAGAGATTACATGATATCTATCAAAGATGGTCCGGGAAATCCACAATCATTTGTACCTAGACAAGCAGCCACAGCTACATCTCCAGCTATCCCAGATTGATATGTGTCAAAACCATATCAATTCTTTACTGATGTGGAAAAGGCAAGACACAAGATAGATGAAGAGGCACTTATCTATCTTACTATGGCAATCCCAAATGACATCTACAATCGCGTAGATAGTAGGGAATCTGCAAAAGAGTTATGGGATGAATTGGAGAAACAGTTTCAAGGATCAAAGAAGTCAATTCAGATAAAGCTGAATCAGAGTATAAATGCATATGAAGGCTTTCATGCAAAAGAAGGAGAGACTTTGTTGGAAACATACAATCGTTTCAATGTGATATTGAATGATCTAAGGAGAAATGGGATGAACAAGTCAGAATCAGAGATCAATTATAAGTTCATCAAGAACTTGAACCTAGAATGGAAAAGCTATGCTATCAACATTCAGATGACCAAGGACATGGCACAAGAAGACGTCAATGATATCTTCACAACTTTATCTTAGCATGAGGATGAAGTAAAGCAGCTTGGTGCTGAAAAGAAGATGGTCAAAGATTCTCTTGCCTTAATGTCTGAACGTAAGAAAGGGTCAAGTTTCAAGTCCAGTTCTTCTTACAAGTCAAAGTCAAGGAAATCCAGAGCTCTCCTCACTGAAGTTACTGATTCAAGCACTGATCAATCTTCTACTGAAAGTGAAGAATATTCAGATGAGGATATGAAACGATTCGCTGAAAATCTGGCTCTTCTCACAAAGCAGTTCAAAAGCTTTGGAAAGAACAAGTACAAGCCGAAATATGAGAGTTACAAGAAAGACAAGTACAAACCGAGATCTGAAAAGAAGTATGAGAAAAGAGGAGAGAAAAGAGATGAAAAGCGAGAAGAGAAGAGAGAAGGAAAGAACGAAGAGACTGAGCCGAAATATGGAAGATGCTATAACTGTGGAAAACTAGGTCATTTTTCCAAGGATTGCAAGTTCAAGCGTACAAAGAATTTTGAATATTATGCTCGAAAAACACTGTTAGCAAAGAAGGTGGAAGAAGGTCAGAACTTAATGGCGGAAGAAGAAAATTGGTTGTACAAGAATTCTGATGACGAATCTGCACACTTTACTCAGGTGTGTATGATGGCCAAAGTAGATGAGGACATTGGATCATCTTCTGATCATTCTGACTGTGGTTCCTAGGTACGTATTCAATCCTTAAAGGCTCAAGTTAAGTTCATGAAAGAAGAATTTAAAACTTTAAAAGGCAAACTTAGTCATGAAAGACAAACAATGTTGAATTTTCGTGATGAAAATTCAATGTTGAAAGATGTTGTTAAGGAAAAAGAATCTGAGAAAGATTGTTTGAAAAAGGACAAAGATGTTTTAAATTCAAAAATATTTGAGCTTGAAAGAGATCTTGTAAACTTAAATGCTGAAAAAGGTGATTTTCAACTAAAATTTGAAGCGTGTTTTCAAGAAAGAAACGAGGCATAATGTAAAATCAAGCAACTGGAGGATTTAAATCTGAAAAGAGGACAAACTGAGCAAACATTAAATCTTTTAACAAACAAACTCCAAGATGTCAGATTTTATAATGTTAAAAAAGGTTTAGGTTTTGAACCAAATACTGTTTTGAAAAGAGCACCAGAAAATTTGTATAATTTTGATAAAATGGGCTCTACTTCTACAAAACCTGATATTCATGATACTTTTGTAAAAGGTAAAATCGTGAATGATGATGACACTTCATCTTGTGCTGATTCAATTTCAAGTTTAAAATCTGTTGGTTTTGCTTATAAAGATTTAAATGAAAGTTACAAAACAAGAAAAATAGAATTTAGTGAATTTACATCACTATTTTCTCCTTGTTTACCAATAGAATCAGCCAAGGTTGACGAAAATAATACTGAATCTCAGTGTCAGTTTGATGAATCTGATTTAGAAACTGATGTTGAGAATCAAGTGTTATCATCTGATTTTGTCACGTCAAATTCCTCAAATGGTTCAGAAAGTGAAAATATCATGAATCAAAACCTTACTTCTGATTTTTCAAAAATTATGACTGAGGAGATTTTTACAGAAATGATGAATGCTTCAGATCCTGTTCCTATTATAGAGAAAATGGAATCAAACTCTGAGGTAAATCAAACATCTAATTTTGAGAAGCAAATCACAAATCTTCAAAAGACAATTGAAGAGTTAGAAGATGAGAATGTTGATCTCAAATTCAAACTTGACAAGTCTTCTGAAGAAAACAAAGAACTCTCTAAAGAGTTAAATATTTTAAAAAATGATTTGTTTCAACAAAATCTAAAGGAGAAAAAGATGTTTGACTCTACAAACTGGAATGTTCATTCTAATCCAGAGTTTGATATTGTTAATTCTAAAACTTCAGTTGTTTATACTACTAATCCTGAATATCCTCCGAGTATTTTTGAAAAAGGAGAAGCTTCCTGTACTTCAAAGCCAAAATCATCTTCTTCAAAGAACACTAACAAGATTCTGTAACCTGTTTCAGATGTAAAAAGGCAGAATGGTAAAGGAGAAAGGGTGAAGAATGTGAAGGAAAATAAAGTTGCTATAAATAAATGTAAAATCAGTGATAGTGGTAGTTTGATGTGTAAAAATTCAAACGTTTTCAAATGTCAAAGTTGTATGAATGATTGTACTTCATTGGATAAATCGAAGCTTTTGACATTTGCACGTAAGAATTTTATTTGCAAACACTGTCATGATAATGCATTTGTCATTCCTTCTATTCATCCTAAATCTAAAGTTGCCAGAAAAACATCTCATGTCAATTCAGCTTAAAAATCCTTAACTCATCAGGCTAAAATTTTTCATGCTAAGATTGATCATTTTTCTAAAAAGAAAACATTTCATGAGATTATGGTTAAAATGATATGGAAATGGGTACCTAAGCCTCGCTATGAATGGCGAATCAAGGCTAAGGTAAATGATGTTGATGAGTTGCGAAAAGCTAACAAGAAAGGACCCATCTGGATATGGGTACTTAAACAGAAATGAGTTGTTCTTTTTGCAGGCCTCACATACATGGTATATAGATTCAGGATGCTCGCGCCATATGACAGGATTTAAGCATCTACTTCACAATTATGTTGAGGAACCTGCCGGTACTGTAAGTTATGCAAATTCTGAGGTTACTGGATACATTCGAGGACACAGATCGTTAACAAATGGCATCGTGACGATCAAAAGAGTACTATACGTAGAAGGACTTGATCATAATCTTTTCAGTACAAGTCAATTCTGCGATAGTAAATTTCAAGTTCGGTTTACGGATAAATGCTGTTACATTAAAGATAAAGATGGTCGTGCAGTTTTTAAAGCCAAGCGGAATGCAAATCTTTATTCTGTGAATTTTCCAACACTTTCTGCATCAAGACCTGTTTGTCTGATTGCAAAATCTTCACGAGCTGAAAGTTGGATATGGCATCGACGTCTGTCTCATCAAAACTTTGATGCGATTAATCAGTTAGCGAGACAAGGCATTGTCAAAGGTCTACCAGAACTAAGGTTTGAGAAGAATTCTCTTTCTCCCGCTTGTGAAATGGGAAAGATGAAGCTAACATCTCATAAGGCAAAGACAGAATTCTCATCTTCAACACCTCTTGAATTGATACATATGGATCTTTGCGGCCCGGTGAGGACTCAGTCTATCAATGGTAAGAAATATATTTTGGTCATGATAGATGAGTACTCCAGATATACTTGGCTGGAATTTTTAAAGAACAAATCAGATGCAGCAGAGCTGATCATTGAGTTGATAAAGAAAATCCAGGTTCGACTACAATTGCCGGTTATATCTTTGAGAAGTGACAATGGCACGGAATTCAAGAATGAAAAGCTTCAAAGTTATCTCATATCTGTTGGGATCTCTCACAACTTTTCTGCTGCCTACACTCCTCAGCAAAACGGTCTAGTTGAAAGGAAGAATCGAACACCGGTGGAAGCTGCAAGGACAATGTTAGCCTATTCCGAATTGCCAATGTTTCTGTGGGCTGAAGCCGTAGCCACTGCGTGTTTTACACAAAACCGCACGATTGTCATCAAAAGACATAAAAAGACAGCGTATGAACTTATTAATCATCGAAAACCGAATATTAAATTTTTTCGTACTTTTGGTTGTAGGTGTTATATTCTCAATGATCGAGACAATCTTGGTAAATTTGACAAGAAGGCTGACGAAGGCTATTTGATTGGTTATTCGTTGACATCTAAAGCCAATCGCATTTACAATAGACGAACCAAGACGATCATGGAGAGCATTAATGTGTCATTCAATGAACCATCAACGTTGACTTCTGAACACAACAGTTCAGAACTCAAGCTTAAACAGAAAGTTTCTATTCAAGACGGAATAGAACCTGAAGTCAAACACAATAAGTATTCTAATTCAAATAAAATTACAGCTGAATTAGACTTATTATTTTTTGATGCTTTTATGGATATTTGTGCAGATTTTGAAAAATCAAGCATATCCGCATCAACTTCAGAGGTTCCAATTATAGTCGCAGATATTTCAGGACCTTCTGAAAATGTCACAAGATCAACCACATCAGGTACATCTACACATATACATTCTGAAGATACTAATGTTGATTTTGTGCATGCAGATCCAAATTCTGCAACAAAAATTCCGAGTGATTCTTCTATTGCTCCGGAAATATTTACTTCAGAAGAGACTGTACAAGATGTCCCGAGCACATCTGGGGTTGATAAAGACTTACCTGCAGTATATGATGAATATGAGGAAGATAATACTCAAGCTGAAATTCATTCGATTCCAAGTACAATGAAATGGACAAGAAATCACCCACTTCATAATATCATAGGTGATGCACAGTCGGGTGTACAAACGCGTGCAACATCAGCTAATTTTTGTTTATATTCAAGTTTTTTATGTTCTCTCGAGCCGAAGAAAGCTTCAGAAGCCTTGCGCGATCCAGATTGGATACTGGCGATGCAAGATGAACTTCTGCAATTTGAGAGGAACAAAGTTTGGCGACTTATACCACTTCCAGAAGGAAAATCCGTTATTGGAACAAAGTGGGTTTTCAGAAATAAGAGAGATGAATCTGGAGTTGTAGTTCGAAACAAAGCTCGCCTTGTTGCAAAGGGTTATTGTCAACAGGAGGGGATTGATTATGAAGAAACATTTGCTCCTGTGGCACGACTGGAAGCGATACGAATCTTTTTATCCTATGCAGCGCATAAAAATTTTACGGTCTTCCAAATGGACGTAAAATCAGCATTATCTCAGCTCACTCCCACACTCAATTCTTTTAGACCCCTCTCCCCTCAATCACTCAAAGGATTTCTTCCGGGGTAGGAACACTGGTTATCGTGAATCCATGGAAGAATTATTAAGCACTCACACTGAATCCCATGTTCCTAAAAGTAAATGTTGTTCAATGATTTTCTTGACATGTAAAGCACAAGAAATCATATGTCAGTGTATATATGCTCATCAAAGATCAGAAATGAAATTTGAGCATTTTAAACATTTAAGATATCTCAAAAATTTATATGAATGAATAATCATGAAAGAATAGAAATGTTTTGAGAGTCTGACAATGATTAAGATCAGATCAAATAATCATGAAGAAAAAATATTTGGGAATTCAAAGGCGTAAGTTGTTTATATGAACAATATATAAACATATTATCAATGAAAGCACATTAAAAATGAAATGACGTTTGATTCAAACAACAGTGAATATCAAACAACGGGAGTATTACCATAGAAAGATATATCATTTGATACATGGTAATAACATGATCAATTTAAAAATACTGAACCAGTGTGTGTATGAATACTTGACAAAGTATATAGAAAAGAAAATACACAAGTATTATTCTTTAAAGAACACACAGCCAGATAAACAATAAAATTCACACGTATCCAAAAATCATTTAAAATTCACACTTCTCAAATCAGAAAAAACATTTTAAGATCGTGAAGTGGTTTGAACATTTTGAAAACCATTTTTCACAAGTAAAAGTTGTTCTTCTTTCACAAGTGTTAGAGTATAAGGATTAAAATAATATACCTGTAGATCAGAATCCTTAACTCCCCCTGGAATGAATATAGCAATTAAAGTATCCTTGAATAGATATCTTTCCCTTGATATCTGTAAAACATCAATCTTTTTAGAAATATTATTAAAAAAATATAGCAATATAATTTCTAAACTCCCTTTCAAACGAAAAACTTTCTGAAAAGATGTAATCATGAAAACATCCTTCAGAAGAAAACATTCGAATACGGGTTTTGAACTGAGTTATCCAGAAGCCTTTCTTCGTTGAATTACGGGTTCTAAGTTGATTTACTTAGAAGCCATTGTCACATAAAATATCCTGCAAGAAAAAGATTTTGGTAATCATTATACAAATGATTCTGCTTTAGTTAGTCAACATATGATGAAATATCCAAAATATATTCAAATAAAGCACAAGATTAGAAAACTCCCCCTAGAATCATGAAGTGGCGTTTAACATACCAAGTTTGCTAACTAAAAAGTTAAACCTCTTTTCATCCAACGGCTTGGTGAAAAGGTCAGCCAACTGGTAGTCTGTAGTCACGAAGTGCATCTCGATGCGCAAGTTCATCCTGGTTTGCGCAACATTCATCGAGATTTTCTTAGTGTTTGATCTGATCTTTGCGTATTCAAAGACAAACGCAAGATTGAACTTTGCGTATTCCTCTCGAAACGCAAAGTGCATTTTGCGCAAGATTCGTTTATCGTATATTCAGTATTTGGTTTCAATAGTTGCACAAGTGTTATTTGCATATCACGACACATACGCAAAGCAGTGTTTGCGTATCACGGCACATACGCAAAGTTAGATTTTCGTATCACTCTTGTCACACTTTGCGTATCCTTGTCACTTTGCTTATCACACTTGTAACACATACGTAAAGTAAGATTTGCGTATCACACACTGGACACACTGAGAAGGTTTGCGTATCACACACTGAGAAGGTTTGCATATCACACACTGAGAAGGTTTGCGTATCATACACTGAGAAGGTTTGCGTATCACTCTTGTTACGCAAAGCAAGTTTTGCGCATCACACGGGTTACGCAAAGTCCAGTTTGCGTACCGCACTTGATACGAAAAGTGTGGTTTGCGCACAACAACCTGTTCACGCACAATTTCTACCTTGCGTTTCACACTGTGTGGTACTTAAAATTTTTTTAAAAGTTTTCTTGATTTGTTGGATTTAAAGATCTTTACTAGCTAATTTTTTTTATCTTGTGTAGGTTTATACATCTTTTCATCATGGCAAATGAATTACTTTCTATGGGATCTCATCTGAAGCCTCCGGTATTGTCTATCGGAGATTATTCACAATGGAAGAAAAGAATGACTCAGTTCTTAAATCTAAAGAACAGAGATTATATGGAATCTATCATAAATGGTCCGGAAGAGCCACAAACGTTTGTACCTGGACAAGCAGCTACAGCTACATCTCCAGAAATCCCAGATCGATATGTGCCAAAACCATATCAATTCTTCAGTGATGTAGAAAAGGCAAGACACAAGATAGATGAAGAGGCACTTATCTATCTTACTGTGGCAATTCCTAATGATATCTACAATCGTGTAGATAGTAGGGAATCTGCAAAAGCTTTATAGGATGAGCTGGAAAGACAGTTTCAGGGAACAAAGAAGTCAATTCAGACAAAGCTGAATCAAAGCATAAATGCGTATGAAGGCTTCCATGCGAAAGAAGGAGAGACTTTGTTGGAGACATACAATCGTTTCAATGTGATATTGAATGATCTAAGGAGAAATGGAATGAACAAGTCAGAGTCAGAGATCAATTATAAGTTCATTAAGAACTTGAACCTAGAATGGAAAAGCTATGCTATCAACATTCAGATGAATAAGGACATGGTACAAGAAGACGTAAATGATATCTTCACAACTTTATCTCAGCATGAGGATGAAGTAAAGCAGCTAAGTGCTGAAAAGAAGATGGTCAAAGATTCTCTAGCCTTAATGTCTGAACGTAAGAAAGGGTCAAGTTTCAAGTCCAGTTCTTCTTACAAGACAAAGTCAAGGAAATCCAGAGCTCTCCTCACTAAAATCACTGATTCAAGTACTAATGCATCTTCTACTGAAAGTGAAGAAAATTCAGATGAGGATATTCAACGATTTGCTGAAAATCTGGCTCTCCTCACAAAGCAGTTTAAGAAAAGCTTTGGTAAGAACAGATACTTCAAGCCGAAAGATGAAAGCTACAAGAAAGACAAGTACAAACCAAGATATGAAAAGAAGTATGAGAAAAGAGGAGAGAAAAGAGATGAAAAGAGAGAAGAGAAAAGAGAAGAGAAGAGAGAAGGAAAGAAAGAAGAGACTGAGCCGAAATATGGAAGATGCTATAACTGTGGAAAACCAGGTCATTTTTCAAAAGACTGCAATCAGAAGCGCATAAAGAACTCAGAATATTATACTCGGAAATCACTGATAGCAAAGAAGGTGGAAGATGGTCAAAACTTAATGGCGGAAGAAGAAAATTGGTTCTACAAGAGTTCTGATGATGAATCTGCACACTTTACTCAGGTGTGTATGATGGCCAAAGTTAATGAGGACATTGGATCATCTTCTGATCATTCCGACTGTGGTTCTGAGGTACGTATTCAATCTTTAAAGGCTCAAGTTAAATTCATGAAAGAAGAGTTTAAAACTTTGAAAGTCAAACTTCTGACTCATTCACTTCTAATTCCTCTAAAGATTCAAAAGATGAAAATATCATGAATCAAAACCTTAATTCTGATTTTTCAAAAATTATGACTGAGGAGATCTTTACAGAAATGATTAATGCTCCAGATCCTGTTCCTATAATAGAAAAGATGGAATCAAACTCTGAGGTGAATCAAGCATCTAATTTTGAAAAACAAATCACAAATCTTCAAAAGACAATTGAAGAGTTAGAAGATGAGAACGTTGATCTCAAATTCAAACTTGACAAGTCTTTTGAAGAAAACAAAGAATTCTCTAGAGAGTTAAATGTTTTGAAAGATGATTTGTTTAAACAAAATTTAAAAGATAAAAAGATGTTTGAATCTCCAAACTGGAATGTTCATTCTAATCCAGAGTTTGAGACTGTTAATTCTAAAACTTCAGTTGTATATACTACTACTCCTGAATATCCTCCGAGTATTTTTGAAAAAGGAGAAGATTCTTGTACTTCGAAGCCAAAATCCTCTACTTCAAAGAAAGCTAACAAAATTCTATTTACTGTTTCAGATATAAAAAGGCAGAATGGTAAAGGAGAATGGATGAAGAATGTCAAGGAAAATAAAGTGGCTAAAAATAAATGTAATATCAGTGATAGTGGTAGTTTGATGTGTAAAAATTCAAACGTTTCCAAATGTCAAAGTTGTATGAATGCTTGTACTTCATTGGATAAATCTAAGCTTTTGACATTTGCACGTAAGAATTTTATCTGCAAACACTGTCATGATAATGCATTTATCATTCCTTCCATTTATTCTAAATCTAAAGATGCCAGAAAAACATCTCGTGTCAAATCCGTTTCCAAATACTTAACACATCAGGCTAAAATTTTTCATGCTAAGATTGATAATTTTTCGAAAAAGAAAACATTTCATGAGCTTAATGTTAAAATGATTTGGAAATGGGTACCTAAGCCTCGCTATGAGTGGGGAATTAAGACTAAGATAAATGATGTTGATGAATTGCAGAAAGCTAACAAGAAAGGACCCATATGGATATGGGTACCTAAGAAGAAGTAATTTGTTCTTTTTGCAGGCCTCACATACATGGTATATAGATTAAGGATGCTCGCGCGATCAAAAGAGTACTACCACCTTAAAGTCAAAGAGTTATGGTTTTTGAACAAAACAGTTCAAAACCCGAACTTAAGTGTCAAGATTGTGGCTTCTGATCATATGACAGATCAGGACCCGTTCTTTAATGTTAAGACATGGATATTTTGCAAATATCCAGGGGGAGCTTAATAGACCCAAATCATGATATAATGATTTGAGGGGGAGCTTAAAGGTAAATATCTTCTGATCTAGATCTCTTATTGTTTGAAAGAAGAACAACTTTCAAGCAAGAAAAACAGTTTCTGAAATGTTCAAACCACTTCTGGTACTCAAAATATTTTATGAATTTAGAAGTGTGATTTTAAATGTTTTTCATTATTGATCTTCGACACTCTACCAGAGGACAACACCTGATAATGATCTGCAGATCACAGAGCCTCTGTGATCACTCACAGAGCCTCTGTGATCACTCACAGAGCCTCTGTGATGGCCAACCTCTGGAGACAGTTCGAAGATTTACGCAGACTCGGTTCAAGACAAAGTCACATGCAGATCACGTGATACCTGTTGTACGAAGATTTCCAGATCACGTTGGTGCGGCGCACGATGGTTTCACTTTCCAGGTGGCATTCCGTTTATGGAATGTCAGCCATTGTCTTGTACTACGAGGTGCATGCTCCTTATATTATATAAGAGCACCTCATTCTTGTTTTGAGTATACGATCACACACAATAGAAAATAGAGATTGTATATTCCAAGAGAATAATTGCACATACCAGTGCGTGTTCTTGGTGTTCTAAAGTAATCAATGAAACAGTTGTTTTGAGTGATTGTCTCGTATTATTTAACTTATTTGTTTATTTATTACTTGTGTGTTTACTACCTTGCATGTTCTATCTTTCTTACACATCTTAAACGCTTCCACACTCTGTTTAATTAATCTGTGTGTAGTGAAATGTTAAATCAAGTTAAAGAACATCATAACTAGGAACAACAATTGGTATCAGAGCAGACTTTGATTCTTAATATCAAAGGATCCTGTTCTATACTTCATTCCCACAATCCAGGTAGTAGTTTAGAGTCTGTTTCTTCATCTTGAACATCAATCACAAACATACTCAGTTTTCTGGAGCTACATCAACCTGTTTGACGTAGATTCGAAAGCAAGTGCGCTTAAATCCTCGAAGACAGATTCAAAGCTCAGCTCAGTTAGTTGTCATCCTTTTCATACCAGAAATTCATCCCTACCAGTTACATTCCCTATCTTTCTTAAAAGAACATCTCATACTCTGTTTTACGCTTCACTCAAAAATGGCAAACCCCATCAACTACTTCAGTGTAGAATCTCAGTCTAAACCTCCCACTCTACTGAGGGATGAATATCCTCAGCGGAAAATCAGGATGGTGCACTTTCTTGAAGGTGTGGATCCTGTTCTGGTTGAGTATCTTCACAATCCTCCCTTCATCCCAATGACAATTGTTCCTCGTGTTCCTGCCGCTGCGAATACTCCTGAAGTTCCTGAGTATCAACATCCCAAACCAACCATCGAATGGACTGAAGAAGAAAGGGCATTGCATGAACTTGCAAAGAAAGCCAAAAGACTAATCATAATGGCCATTCCAAATGACATCTTCCAATCTATTGATTCCTGTGAAACATCAAAGGATTTATGGTTAGAGCTTGAAAAACAGCTTGAACATGGTGCCAAAACCCTTAAGAACAATAGAGCACTATGCATCAATCAGTATTTTGCATTCAAAGCTCTGCCCGGTGAATCCATTCAAAGCACTTACAACAGGTATGTGACATCTGTCCGTTAACCAAAATTTTAAGGTTAGTAATCTTTGACCTTTTAGGATTTAATTATAAAGTTAAATTCTTTAGTATTTAACTCGTTTGATTAGATTAGAATTTTACCCGAAAAATTTTAGTATTTAAAGCCAAAACTCGTTTGGTTAACTCGTTAACCAAAATTTTAAGGTTAGTAATATTTGACCTTTTAGGATTTAATTATAAATTTAAATTCTTTAGTATTTAACTCCTTTGATTAGATTAGAATTTTACCCGAAAAATTTCTGTAGTCGCGTAGAATACCCGGTGCGGACTGATAACTGACCATTTTATCTTAGAAATGCCAAAAATTATGTTGGAAGTCTAAAATATATAAAATAATAGGACTATATTATTTTCAAAATAAAAATTTAGTTATTAATTTATAATATTCAAGTTTTAGCATAATCTGATAATTAAAGGTTGCGATACTAAAATTTATCTGATTTTTTTTTTAAAAACCAAGTTATCTTCATAATTAAAATTTTAAATTATTAAAAATTAATTTTTATGATTCATGGCCACATGGCTGAAAATTAGAACCCTTCGCTTATTTTCATTTTTAAATTAAAACCAAAATTTGATAAGTATCATTATCACTTTCAAATTTCCAAATTAACTCCTCATCTCCCTCTCCTCTCTACCCCAAAAATCGGCCACCACACCACCACCGATTTCAAGAACATTATCAAAGAAAAATCAAGTTTATAGCACTCTTCTACATCAAGGAATCAAGCATTCATTTCATCTTTGTGAAGGTAATCACATTATTTCATCATTTCTCAAGTTTAAAATCAAAATTTTTGTATTCTTCATCATTTTATGTAATGGTTATATAATCTTGATTTTTGGAAGTGAAAAGGGATGCAATAGGTGTAATAAACATTTGCAAAGTAAACCCCTAAATTATCTTCCAATAAAATTTGATATTTAAGTATGATTTTTGAGATTTCAATGAAAATATCAATTATATGAGTTTTGGTTTTATGGTCCACGAAATTTTAATGGTTTTGAGATTAAAATTTATGTATTTGACATTGTTCGTGTGTAAAAGAAACTTTTAAGATAAGATTTCTTAAATCTTAAGTGATTAAAAGTTTCTAAATGGTGTAAAATCACTAATTTAGTGGTTATTTTGTCTTGCATGTGATTGGATGAACACTTGTTGTTGTTATGACTCCATGATGCAAAAATTGTTTTATAAGAATCATTGAATAATGATTTAAGATGTGAGGCCATGTGTTATTAGCAAAAACCATGGCAAATGATCATCATTTCATGTTAATATAAACCTCATCTTACCAACAGCTTGCTGTCATGGATTTTGTATCCACTTTCAAGCTGTATAAGTCGGTTTATATTCCTTAAAAATTTGGGATTTTTGCTTCAAAACTTCAATTTAAGGTGTTAGTGATTTATAGCATCAAGAATCACTCAAAATTATTGAGTTTTGGTCACTTATTTGTATTTTAGAAGAAAGTAGTGTAATCTGTCCAGAAATGACAGATTGGTACACTCAACTTCCAAAGGCCATAACTCTCTCATTATTCTTCCAAGTTGAGTGAATCTTTTTCCATATGTTAAGTTTTTGAGTTATCTTTGCAACCATATATGGCTAATTATGTAGTTTTGAGTTTTGGTTTCCCAAATGCATGATACAAAAGAAGTGTGTAACTGATGCAAAACTCAGTGACCTTCTGGTTTGTAGAAATTCTTTGGAACATCAAAACATCTCCAAAATTTATAAAATTTTGACTAAATGTTCTTAACTCAGTATATTAGTTCCTATAAAAATTTGATTATTTTTGATATTTGGGAAGTGTTATTTTGAAGCACATTTTGTGATCACAAATTCTGGACAGTAAGTGCTAAATCCAGAAGATTGATCTTAAAACTGAAAAGGGTATGTTTTGGTGATTATTATTGATATTTTAATCCTAAATTCTATTTTAGACAACAAATTAAACATAAAGGCATATATTGAGATGTAGGAATGGTTAAGTTAGGATTATAGATGGATGTTGACTTTTGGTGTTCATTTATGCAAATAACTCTAGGGAAGTAAAGGCTCCGGACGAGAGATTTGCGTTGTTGCGTTATTTAGCATTATCATCATTTGAGGTGAGTAATCACAGCCCCTCTTTTATTATTTTATATGTTTTGGGGTGAAAAGTATGTTAAAGTATTTATTTAAATAATTCACGAGGTTTGTTTAAATACAATTGTTATATTAACTTTCGTAGCTTTGTTATAAAGCGTTTGGTTTGGATGTTATATGACATATATGCAAAAATTGGTATGTTGGGTTGATTCTTTAAGTCCCCGGCTGACTCTACTAGTTAACTCATAAGGAGCTTATAGTTTTAGTGGATAGCGCTATTTGGTGTGACAAGCCCACCTTATACTGACGAGTAAGGGTGCACTAATTCTAGAGAAGTAGGGGCTATCCATGTGATTCATGACCACGTCGGTAGTCCTTTTTGGGGCATGTTTATTGTCAGGGATGGTCTAGTAGAGGTCCAACATACAAAAGTATTGGTTATTTTGAAGGCATAATTTCTTTCATATAAATTAAAGATTTGGTACTCGTGAATTAATGGTTTTGAAGTTTGGTTTAATAATTTGATTTACGTTTGATTACTTGCATATAAAATTGGTTTTGTGCATATTTTAAACCTGTGAACTCACCAACTCTTGTAGTTGACTCTCTTTATTTAAACATGCTTTTCAGGAAACAAGAAGGTTACGGGAAATGTTTAAGATTTTAACCTGATGTAACCGCATACATTAACATTTAGTAGTGACTTTTGTAATCAAGCTTTTGGATGTATTAAGTTTGTTTATTTTTGTAAACTTGATGTAATCTTTGGTTGAAATGTATGATGGTATTTTATCATTTCCTAGTGTTATGACTATCGAACTGTTATACTCCGTATTTCCGCTTTAGCGGGGTGTGACAGACTTGGTATCAGAGCAGTAGGTTATAGAGAATACCGATTTTTGCTATAAAACCATACACTATAACCACTATTTTTAAAAATTCATTTTCGCAAACAAATCTTGAGCTTGAGCACACTACTAGTATAACTAAGACGAGTGGCGGCTTAGCATATTACAATTAGACAAAGCTTGATCACCTATGACTAATTTGGTATGCATAAGAAAGGACTTGAAATTGTTATATTATGAGTTGCTAAATATAGAAACTTTTTGTTTCAAAAATAAAAAGCATGATTAATATGTGAGTTCGCATAAGCAATTTGTGATTTTAATATTTATTTTAGCATTCTAATAATTTAAAGTTTATTATTAATTGCAGTTATCATGTCTCACTCATCATCACACTCTGAGTCGTCCCCTGACGAGTCTGGATACGTCACTGGTCGACCTAGGAGAGCACGAGTGAGTGAGGACTATGATCCGTCCGAGCATAGCTACTCGGGGACCGGATCTTCACCAGCGAGATCGTCTACTTCTGTGTCTGCACCCTACCACCGTCGGCGCCCCGATCTAGAGTCTGGGCGACTGCACGGTTTAGTGTTCCGAGACCAGCCAGAGAGACCTTTATCATTCCACCTAGGGATGAGGCAGGGCCCTCTCGGTTGAGGGTTAGATATGAAATGCCATCACCACCTCGGGTCGCGGAGCCGACAGGACAGCGGACCGGAATGACTTCACTTGAGAATTTATGGGTCACGGGCTTGTCCCAAGACGCGGAGATATTTAGGGCCACACTGGACCATTATGGTCGGTCTCTCGACAGGGTGATGGGGATTATGAACACTCAAGATCAGACCATGAATGGAGTCTTGACCATGCTTATGGACACTAGAAGGGCTATTCGGAGGCTATACGCAGGTTTAGCCTTAATGTTAGGAGCATTAGTAGTCATTATGGGATGGTTTATTTTGTTTTTCATGCGTTAGATGTTGACTATTGGATGATGTTTGGTAACTTTAAAACTTGTTTCTTTTGATGGGATGTAACCCATAGATTTAAAATATTTTCTGTTTAGTACTTAATATTTTGAAATTATAAAGTTGATGATTATGATAAAGTTCTAATTGCAATTATTAGTAATATTGTATGATAAAAATGTATATTATCATTGTATATTACTTCGAATGCATGATTTAATTATTAGATGAATATTGTTAATACGCGACGCATAGAGAGATTGTCGGTCCAGACAAATAATTAGATACCGGTTTGGAATTTTGTAGTAGAATCATGCCTCCAAGAAGAGAAGATCCTGAAATCGCTCGACTTGTGTTTGAGCAAATTATGGCAGCACTCCCTAATATAGTTAGCCAAGTAGCTGCTGGCCTAAGTACCAATCAGGAAAACAATCCAACAACCGGTACAAATAGGGATAGAGAGTGCAACATCAAGACTTTCAGGACTTGTAATCCTAAGGAATTTCATGGAACCGAGGGAGCCGTCGGACTATTAAATTGGATTGAGGGTATGGAGTCCGTTCTTCATATTAGCAAATGCACTAAAGCTAATAAGGTGGAATTTTCCGCTTGTCTACTGCAAGGACGAGCATTGACCTGGTGGAACACACAGGTCCAAACCCGAGGCCGAGAAGCAGCTAACAGACTTAAGTGGGATGAGTTCAAAGAAATGCTCAAGGAAGAGTATTGTCCAAAGAATGAAATACAGAAGCTCCAAACGGAATTTTGGAACCATGAGATGAAAGGGAATGATGTAGATACTTACACTGCTCGATTCCACGAATTGGCAAAGTTAGTTCCTCATTTGGTGACGCCGGAAGAGAACAGGATCGATAGGTATATTTGGGGATTAGCTCCTGAGATAAGGGGAGATGTGACTTCGGGAAGACCGAAATCGATTCAGGAAGCAGTAAGCTTAGCAGCTAAACTCACGGATAACGGAACTCGTTCAGGATTGTTTTCAAATGAAAGAGTCAAAGGTAAGAGAAGAATGGAGGAGCCCAGGAGGAGGCAATTTGATGGAAGAAAAGGTAAGGAACAAAGAATAACAGGAAATTTTGGAATCCAGGCACAGGCCGCATAGAAAGAAAAGGGAATGATTTCAAAATGTGATAAGTGCAATTATTACCATCATGGGCGATGTATGGTATGTTATAGGTGCAACAAAGTGAGTGATTTTGCGAAGGACTGTAAGAGCACGCAAAAGCGAGTATGTTTTGAATGTGGAAGTTTGGATCATATGAGGAACAATTGTCCCAGGTTTAACAGAAAGACGTTTGCAAATCAAGGCCGACCAACTAACCAAGGGAACCCAGGGAGGCCGGCACGGGGACGAGTATTTGAGATTGGAACAGAAGAGGCAAGACAAAACCCGGACGTGATTACAGGTACGTTTCTCTTAAACAATCTCTGTGCATCCGTATTATTTGATTCTGGAGCGGATAAGAGTTTCGTATCACTAGAATTCAGATCTAAAATTTGTTTAAAGTCTCAAAAATTAAAGGAAGATTATATTGTTGAATTTGCTAACGGTCAAGAAATTAGAACTAGAGATGTAATTCCTGACTGTACTTTAGAATTGGCTGAAAAGGAGTTCAACATAGATCTGATTCCAATTAAATTAGGAAGTTTTGACATCGTAGTGGGTATGGATTGGTTATCCAAAAACCGAGCAGAAATTTGTTGTTCTGAAAAGATACTTCGAATCCCACTACCGGAAGGAGGAATGCATTTAGTTTATGGAGAAAAGTCAAGGAGAGGCTTAAAAATAGTATCGTGTATGAAGATGCGGAAGTATCTAAGGAAGGAAGGTGTTGCTTATCTGGCACATGTAGTAGATAAGGAAATAAAAGGGAAGCACATTCAGGACATCCCAATAGTCCGAGATTTTCCGGAAGTATTTCCCGATGAATTACCCGGATTACCTCCACCAAGACAAGTTGAGTTTCGCATTGATCTAATTCCTGGAGCTGCACCGATAGCAAAATCTCCATATCGTTTAGCACCGTCGGAAATGAAAGAATTATCCGAACAACTTCAAGAACTTCTCGGCAAAGGATTTATCAGACCAAGTTCTTCGCCATGGGGAGCCCCAGTGATCTTTGTCAAAAAGAAAGACGGAACCTTTCGAATGTGTATCGATTATAGAGAGCTTAATAAACTAACTCTCAAGAATCGATACCCACTACCTCGAATCGATGACCTGTTTGACCAGTTGCAAGGAGCTATATATTTCTCAAAGATAGATCTCCGATCCGGTTATCATCAGATGAGAGTTCGCGAAGATGATATTTCCAAGACAGCATTCAGAACTCGGTATGGACATTACGAGTTTCTAGTTATGCCATTCGGTTTGACAAACGCACCGGCAGTTTTTATGGATCTGATGAACAGAGTTTGTAGACCGTATTTAGACAAGTTTGTAATCGTTTTCATTGACGACATACTCATCTACTCTCGAAGCAAAGAGGATCATGAGCAACATCTGAAGCTGATGCTCGAATTACTCAAGGACCAGAAATTGTATGCCAAATTTTCCAAATGCGAATTTTGGATTCGTGAAGTACATTTTCTCGGTCATGTAGTCAATCAGAAAGGAATCCATGTCGACCCAGCAAAGGTGGAAGCCATCAAAAAGTGGGAAATTCCGAAAACACCCACGGAGATTCGTCAATTTCTTGGTTTAGCAGGATATTATCGACGATTTATTTCTAATTTTTCCAAGATTGCGCAACCTTTAACAGCTTTAACTCGAAAGGATGAAAAGTTTATCTGGGGAGATAAACAGGAAGAAGCTTTTCAGACTCTTAAGCAAAAGCTTTGTAATGCCCCAGCTTTAGCATTGCCGGAGGGTACAGACAACTTTGTGGTTTATTGCGATGCATCACGCCAAGGATTGGGGTGTGTTTTAATGCAAAAGGATAAGGTCATTGCATATGCGTCTAGGCAGTTAAAAGTTCATGAGAGAAATTATACCACTCATGATTTGGAGTTGGGGGATGTAATATTCGCATTGAAGATCTGGAGACATTATCTTTACGGGACGAAATGTACTATCTTTACTGATCACAAGAGTCTTCAACACATCCTTGATTAGAAAATGCTTAATATGAGGCAGCGAAGATGGGTGGAATTGCTTAATGTTTATGATTGTGAAATAAAATACCATCCAGGAAAAGCTAATGTAGTAGCGGATGCGTTAAGTAGAAAAGAAAGAGTAAAGCCCTTAAGGACGCGAGCTATGGGAGTAATAGTACAGACAAGTCTTAAGGCGCAAATTCTTGAAGCTCAGGAGGAAGCATTGAAGCCAAATAATTTAAGCAATGAAAATCTACATCATCTGGAGAAGGAATTTGAGATGAGATCAGATGGAGTACACTATTTTAAGGATAAAGTATGGATACCAAAGGATGACAACCCGCGGTCCAAAATTTTGGAATAAGCACATAAATCAAGGTATTCAATCCATCCAGGAGCGGACAAAATGTATCAAGATTTAAGAGAGCATTTTTGGTGGCCAGGAATGAAGCGGGACGTTGCCTTGCACGTAAGTAAGTGTTTGACATGCGCAAAAGTGAAAGCAGAGCATCAAAAACCTTCGGGTCTTCTTCAACAACCCGAAATACCTCAATAGAAATGGGATCAAATTTCAATGGACTTTGTAATCAAATTACCCAGGACTAAGAAAGGTCATGATGCTATTTGGGTAATAGTAGATCGACTTACGAAGTCTGCGCATTTTCTACCAATTCGAGAAGATTTTAAAATGGAAAAGCTAGCGCAACTGTACATTGATGAGATCGT
This sequence comes from Arctium minus, assembly GCA_954870635.1. Lineage (NCBI taxonomy): Eukaryota > Viridiplantae > Streptophyta > Magnoliopsida > Asterales > Asteraceae > Arctium > Arctium minus. Next base: position 73,399,111 of record OX941088.1, on the reverse strand, counting down.
ATCTCGTCACGGAGTACCCATTTCTATCATTTTCGATAGAGATAGTCGCTTTACCTCTAGATTTTGGCAGATATTTCAAAAGATGTTGGGCACTAGATTGGATATAAGTACAGCTTATCATCCTCAAACGGATGGCCAAACGGAAAGGACTATTAAGACTTTGGAGGACATGTTGCGTGCATGTGCAATAGATTTTGGCGGTAATTGGGATCAGCACTTACCATTGGTTGAATTTTCTTATAACAATAGCTATCACACCAGCATCCAATGTGCACCGTATGAAGCTCTTTATGGACGAAAGTGCAGATCACCACTTGGATGGATAGAATCTGGAGAGAGTAAATTATTTGGACCGGATATCGTTCAGGAAACTTTTAACAAAATATCGATTATTCGGGATAGGCTTAAGGCAGCAAGAGATCGCCAAAAGAGTTATGCTGATAACCAAAGAAAGCCATTGGAATTTCAAGTGGGTGATAAAGTACTATTGAAAGTATCGCCTTGGAAAGGAATCATACGCTTTGGGAAGCGAGTTAAATTGAGTCCAAGGTATATTGGTCCATTTGAAGTAATGGAAAGATTTGGACCAGTGGCATACAAACTCAAGTTACCCCAAGAATTGAGTGTCATTCATAATACTTTTCATATTTCAAATTTAAAGAAGTGTCTGACCGATGAATCATTGATTATCTCTCTGGAAGAAATTGAAGTTGATAAGCGTCTGTATTTTAGAGAAGAACCCATGGAAATTCTTGATTGAGACATTAAACGATTAAGGCACAGTAAAATTCCGATCATAAAAGTTCGTTGGAACTCAAAGCACGGCCCGGAATATTCTTGGGAAAGAGAAGACTTTATGAAGACCAAATATCCCCAGTTATTTGAAAAGTTTAGATCGAAAGGAACTAAAGTGTGAATTTCGGGACGAAATTCCTTTAACGGGGGGAATCTGTGACATATGTCCGTTAACCAAAATGTTAAGGTTAGTAATCTTTGACCTTTTAGGATTTAATTATAAAGTTAAATTCTTTAGTATTTAACTCGTTTGATTAGATTAGAATTTTACCCGAAAAATTTCTGTAGTCGCGTAGAATACCCGGTGCGGACTGATAACTGACCATTTCATCTCAGAAATGCCAAAAATTATGTTGGAAGTCTAAAATATATAAAATAATAGGACTATATTATTTTCAAAATAAAAATTTAGTTATTAATTTATAATATTCAAGTTTTAGCATAATCTGATAATTAAAGGTTGCGATACTAAAATTTATCTGATTTTTTTTTAAAAAACCAAGTTATCTTCATAATTAAAATTTTAAATTATTAAAAATTAATTTTGATGATTCATGGCCACATGGCTGAAAATTAGAACCCTTCCCTTATTTTCATTTTTAAATTAAAACCAAAAATTGATAAGTATCATTATCACTTTCAAATTTCCAAATTAACTCCTCATCTCCCTCTCCTCTCTACCCCAAAAATCGGCCACCACACCACCACCACACCACCACCACACCACCACTGATTTCAAGAACATTATCAAAGAAAAATCAAGTTTATAGCACTCTTCTACATATCAAGCATTCATTTCATCTTTGTGAAGGTAATCACATTATTTCATCATTTCTCAAGTTTAAAATCAAAATTCTTGTATTATTCATCATTTTATGTAATGGTTATATAATCTTGATTTTTGGAAGTGAAAAGGGATGCAATAGGTGTAATAAACATTTGCAAAGTAAACCCCTAAATGATCTTCCAATGAACTTTGATATTTAAGTATGATTTTTGAGATTTCAATGAAAATATCAATTATATGAGTTTTGGTTTTATGGTCCACGAAATTTTAATGGTTTTGAGATTAAAATTTATGTATTTGACATTGTTCGTGTGTAAAAGAAACTTTTAAGATAAGATTTCTTAAATCTTAAGTGATTAAAAGTTTCTAAATGGTGTAAAATCACTAATTTAGTGGTTATTTTGTCTTGCATGTGATTGGATGAACACTTGTTGTTGTTATGACTCCATGATGCAAAAATTGTTTTATAAGAATCATTGAATAATGATTTAAGATGTGAGGCCATGTGTTATTAGCAAAAACCATGGCAAATGATCATCATTTCATGTTAATATAAACCTCATCTTACCAACAGCTTGCTGTCATGGATTTTGTATCCACTTTCAAGCTGTATAAGTCGGTTTATATTCCTTAAAAATTTGGGATTTTTGCTTCAAAACTTCAATTTAAGGTGTTAGTGATTTATAGCATCAAGAATCACTCAAAATTATGGAGTTTTGGTCACTTATTTGTATTTTAGAAGAAAGTAGTGTAATCTGTCCAGAAATGACAGATTGGTACACTCAACTTCCAAAGAACATAACTCTCTCATTATTCTTCCAGGTTGAGTGAATCTTTTTCCATATGTTAAGTTTTTGAGTTATCTTTGCAACCATATATGGCTCATTATGTAGTTTTGAGTTTTGGTTTCCCAAATGCATGATACAAAAGAAGTGTGTAACTGATGCAAAACTCAGTGACCTTCTGGTTTGTAGAAATTCTTTGGAACATCAAAACATCTCCAAAATTTATAAAATTTTGACTAAATGTTCTTAACTCAGTATATTAGTTCCTATAAAAATTTGATTATTTTTGATATTTGGGAAGTGTTATTTTGAAGCACATTTTGTGATCACAAATTCTGGACAGTAAGTGCTAAATCCAGAAGATTGATCTTAAAACTGAAAAGGGTATGTTTTGGTGATTATTATTGATATTTTAATCCTAAATTCTATTTTAGACAACAAATTAAACATAAAGGCATATATTGAGATGTAGGAATGGTTAAGTTAGGATTATAGATGGATGTTGACTTTTGGTGTTCATTTATGCAAATAACTCTAGGGAAGTAAAGGCTCCGGACGAGAGATTTGTGTTGTTGCGTTATTTAGCATTATCATCATTTGAGGTGAGTAATCACAGCCCCTCTTTTATTATTTTATATGTTTTGGGGTGAAAAGTATGTTAAAGTATTTATTTAAATAATTCACGAGGTTTGTTTAAATACAATTGTTATATTAACTTTCGTAGCTTTGTTATAAAGCGTTTGGTTTGGATGTTATATGACATATATGCAAAAATTGGTATGTTGGGTTGATTCTTTAAGTCCCCGGCTGACTCTACTAGTTAACTCATAAGGAGCTTATAGTTTTAGTGGATAGCGCTATTTGGTGTGACAAGCCCACCTTATACTGACGAGTAAGGGTGCACTAATTCTAGAGAAGTAGGGGCTATCCATGTGATTCATGACCACGTCGGTAGTCCTTTTTGGGGCATGTTTATTGTCAGGGATGGTCTAGTAGAGGTCCAACATACAAAAGTATTGGTTATTTTGAAGGCATAATTTATGTCATATAAATTAAAGATTTGGTACTCGTGAATTAATGGTTTTGAAGTTTGGTTTAATAATTTGATTTACGTTTGATTACTTGCATATAAAATTGGTTTTGTGCATATTTTAAACCTGTGAACTCACCAACTCTTGTAGTTGACTCTCTTTATTTAAACATGCTTTTCAGGAAACAAGAAGGTTACGGGAAATGTTTAAGATTTTAAATTGATGTAACCGCATACATTAACATTTAGTAGTGACTTTTGTAATCAAGCTTATGGATGTATTAAGTTTGTTTATTTTTGTAAACTTGATGTAATATTTGGTTGAAATGTATGATGGTATTTTATCATTTCCTAGTGTTATGACTATCGAACTGTTATACTCCGTATTTCCGCTTTAGCGGGCTGTGACAAGGTACAACTCCTTATTAAACATGTGCAAGAGGTATGGGATCCACAAAACCTCTGAAGAAAACAATGTCTGATTTCTTCAAAGCCTGAATGATGAATGGCTTCATCTAACCATGTCCATGCAAGCCACGTTGGATCTTGATGTATGGTCCATATCTGATCTCTTTGGAACACTGATTAGCCAAGAGAACAGAATTTCCAAGTTGACAACCTCTGTGGGAGGTCCTCTGGCTCTTGTAGGAAGTGCCTCTGAAGGCAAAGACAAGGGAAAGAAAGAAAAGGCAGCTGAGGATGCACAGAGGAAGAAAAAGAAGAAGGTGCTTGTAGCAGAGAGTGAAAGTGAAGTAGGATCTGAGGAGGAGATTGATATGGCTGCTCTGGCCAAAACGCTTGCACTTATGACCCGACAATTCAATCGTGGTCTCAAAAAGAAGCCGGAGTATAGAGAAAGAGAAGAAAGAGATGACAGAAGCAGAGGATATGGTGAGGAGAGAAAATATGGTAGAGAAGAATTCGAGGAGCAGAGACAAGAGAAGAGGAGCGGACAGCGGCCAGACGGCAGAAGTGGTGACAGAGCCTCAAAACAAACGAAAGGTTGTTTTAAATGTGGAAAAGCAGACCACTTTGCTGCAGAGTGTAGGTCCTCTGCCAACCAAGGGAAGCCGACTAAAGATGCAGCTTTCTACAAAAAGAAGGCAGAGTATTACACACAGAGGTCCCTGATGGCAGTGCTCCAAGACCTTGAAACTGATGAGTCCTCTGATGAATGGGACAACAATGCACTCTTCTGTGGAATGGCAGAAGTCTACTCTTCTGACGACAAAAGTGAGTTATCTACTTCTAACTCCAGTGATTCTGACTCTGAAAACAAACTTCTTACAATACAAAATAAGTTTCTTGCCTACAAAAACATGTACTCAGAACTAGAGAAGAAATTGGCCTTCTTTGAGAGAGAAACTAGGCTTCTCACTCAAGAAAAGGACAAGCTCTATCAAGAAAGAAAAACTCTTGTTTCTGAACATATTGTTGAAAAGAAAGGATTAAAAGAGAGAATTTCAAAACTTGATCAATCCTTGAAAGACAAGGTAAAGGAGCTAAAGAAATGTGAGAGTGATCGATTAAATTCCATTTCCTTGAAAAACTTTTTTCAAAAAGAAAGAGAAGTACTTCATCAAGATCTGTTCGACAGAGATCTCCAAATCAAGATGTATCAGGATGCTCAAAAGGTCCATGAAAAGGTCAACACCCAGATTGGCAGAAGAGGAATAAGGTTCGAGGATATTGACCCTTACACTAGAAATAAAATAAACAAATCTTTATCAAACATCTTATGCCCTGGAAAATTTCTAAAACCAAGTCTTCCAAACCTATTATCCACATTCAAGAGGCGCAGAACCTCTGAAGGACCACATCTGAGGAAACCTATGCAGATGACGAATGTATGGTATGAAAACAATGATTCACCATCTACACTCTCATCAAAGAGAAAATCTATTCTAAAGAAATATCTGTCTCAAAAACAGATAGGAATCTTCAGATTCGGTGACCCAGAAACTCAAACACAAATGGCTTTTATGTGCCTGATGGTTCCTGAAAAGGAACTATCCTCTGATGCACCAGAGTTTGTTCCAGCCTCTGTGGAAGAAAAACTATTTAAAAGATTTTTGGAAAACGACTTGAGAAAAAACTATGAAAATCATTTTCTCAACCATCCTGATCTAACCTCTGAAATAAGGGAAATCTTTGAGCAAGATCTTCAAAATTGTCTTAGTGTTCCCATGGTCATTCCTTGTATTTCAAAAAATTTAAATATTTCAGACACCAATGGACAAAGCAAGGCACTTACAGAAGGTCAGGCTCTCATTCACAGAGACTTTCTCGATTCAGACTCTGAGTCAGAATCAGAGTCCTCTTTCGACAATGAGACAAGTTTTGTGGAACTTGAGATAGTCCCCTGTGGTCCAGAGAAAAGTAAACTTACCTCTGGCATTCTTAATAGAACAGTTCTTCCCAAAGGAAAAACCACAGGTATACCTATCTGTCCTGATTTATTGGACATGTGCTTGCAAGCAAATACTTCTCTTGAGCTTAAAAAATCTAAAACTGAAAAGAACAAGAACTCTCATGTTTCAAAAGCTCCAAAACCTTTAAAACCATTTCAAGAAAAGCTCACTTGGCAACAGAAGGGTAAATGGCCCAAAATTGATAAATTTGATGCTTCTGTTGTAGTGAAAGCAAGGAAAGAAGATTAAGGGAGATTAAAATCTCAGAGCCACTCAAGAGGAGTTTTTGAAAAAAATCAACCTAGATTAGACAAGATTTCTCTAAAAAAGAAACCCAAATCTAAAATGGGTTGCAGTAAAATTTGCTCTGTACCCTCCTTTGACAATTTCAATGAAATTTTCAAGAAGTTTGCCTCTAATATTCCTTATTGTAAATTTATTGATCTTATGCACGCTTTAAATCAACATTTCTCGAGGCCCTCCTGTCTTATATCTCACCCCAAATCCAAGAATGCAAAATTCAAGGGTGAGAAGAGACAATCTGGTACCTTTGCCAATAAGGATAAACCCAAAACCAAAGGTGCTAAGGCATCTTCACAACCTCCTAACAAAACTGGACCCATTTGGAGATGGGTACCTAAATCTTCTTGATCTGTCCACAGATGAAACAACATGGCCCATTTGGTACCTAGACTCCGGGTGTTCAAGGCACATGACTGGCAACAGAGGGTTACTCTCCGCCTACAAAGAAAAATCTGGAGGTGGTTCTATAACCTTCAGAGACAATAAGAAGGGACAAATCAATGGCTATGGAGTTATTGCCAACGGAGACATCGACGTCAACAGAGTTGCATATATGAATGGCCATAAGCACAACCTGCTAAGTGTTAGTCAACTCTGTGATAATGGACTCGATGTAATGTTCAAAAAGAAATAATGTTCTTTGTTCAGAGAAGACACCACCACACAGCTTCTGCGAGCCAAAAGACGAGGTGACCTATACCTCATGGACTTAAAATCCATCAACAGGGACGAAAAGCTCTGTCTAGTCTGAAGTAAGAACGAAGAAGCTTGGCTTTGGCACAACTGGTTCAACTAGGTCATGCAAATATTGGAGACGAGACAACATAAGATCTGTAAAATCAAAGAAACAGAGAAAACAGGGAAGGTTTGCGCGTCATGTTGGTTACGCAAACTGAGGTTTGCGATACTCGTGAGTTGCGCAAAGCACGGTTTGCGTTTCACGCAGGATACGTAAAGCACAATATGCGTTTCACGAAGGATGCGCAAAGCACGGTTTGCGTTTCACGAAGGATGCGCAAAGCACGGTTTGCGCGACCAACTAATTGCACAAATCTGACTTGGAGTCCGAAATTTTTTACCTAATTATCACTTTGACTCCCCCTACACAAATGCACTAAATTTCACAATTCAAGTTAGCATTCATATAAAGAATCAGATACTCCCCCTCAAAAACAGATAAATTCTTTGAAAAATATTCTCTTTGTTCACCCCCCCTTGAATAATGCATAAATCCATTAAAATATATTTATGAGAACACAATGATTAAATATAAATGTAGAAAGAAAAATATACTGAATGTAAATTTTGAAACGACTAAACTTATAAAATTTTAAACACTAAACAAATTAAAGTCTATTCAGTAAAATATCACAGATTTATCAATCAGTTGAAATCAACCATGTGTTGTTGGATACAAGAACAAGTTTTATTGCATATCAAGTTAAAACATGTTCAGTTTCAAAAACTTCCAGCAATCTATTCAGTATGCTCACATGTGAATCTTCGATTAGTTTCAAGAAAATGCAATTCTAAAAATATAATAGAGAACTTTGCATGTACTCACACTTATCCATCAAAAATTAAGATTTTCACAAATTTATAGGTTTATCGCAACTCAAACATATCACCAAGTATCATGAGATGTGTGCTCATTGGCATCTTTTTAGCAGTGTGCACATTGGCATCTTAATATGAGTGTGCTCTTTGGCATCTTTTAAGCTTATGCACTTTCGCATCTTTTAATCAAAAAGTTTATTAAGTAAAGAACATGCCGTAAACGTAACTTTCTATCTGACCCTATTGCAGGATTTGGGTCAGCCGCTCCCAGACCAGTTGGCCTTAGGGGACTAGGTGTCAAGCACCACTTGGAACTTACTCTCCCAGATCAGAAAGACTACATCGACATATCCTAAACCCATTTATACCAGTAGAACATAACTTTCGATCTGATTCTATTGAAGGATTTGGGTTCGATCACTCCCAGATCAATTGGCCTTAGGGGACCAGATGACAAGCATCCCACGGAACTTACTTTCCCAAACCAGAAAGGTCACAGGTACAAACTTTTAAACTCAGAGATTTCTGAATTTTAAGAATTTAATATTCATCTCAATCACTCAGTTTTACATAAAAGTACATAGCCCATATTTTCATTACAATCAAAATTTTGACTTTTTAGAATTTTCCAAGCATTGTAAACATTAAATATTCCGAATCACACAACTTTAAAGCAGTATTAAGAGTTTCAAACATGTTGCTGACTTTTCGACTTTTGTAAGACTTGAAATTTGATCATATAAAAACTTTAATATAAACAAAAGAACTTGAAAATTTATCCTAGACACATATTTTATTCAAAAGAAAGAAAAAATGTAAAACTTTACTTTATAGAATAAAATTTGTAAAGATTAAAACTCTTAAACTCAATATGCCGATGTTAAAAATTTTCATTAAAGACAAAATGTAAAGAATTCGGCAAATTGATATTTAGTTGGAACAAAATAAAATTCAGTTATTTCATCTTTCACATTATAAAAATAATTTGTGTCTCAAATTAAAAAATTGGGTTATACAAAATTAAGAAATAGTTTAACAAGCTCAGATTCTTAAAAAATAATGAGAAAAACTGGAACACATCATAATCAGAGATAAAATGCAGCGGAAATAAAATTGATGTACTCACAGTATCTCATTTATTCAGAAGCTTAAATCATTGAAGAACGAGTTCTAAACTGATTTGTTTAGAAGTCGTAGTCTATGAAGTACGGGTCCTGAGCTGAAGTACTCAGAAGCCAAAATTCTATTACTCCCCCTTGACTTGAGATGCCTGCAACTTTGAATCAGATTAAGATTTGGGAACCCACTTAAATTTGGGCCCGTGTTTGTTAGTTGCAATTCTTGTGGGGAAATAATAAGCAGATTTGTTACGAGAAGTATGAGGAATATCATCAGAATAATAAGCACAATCATCAGAAGAGAAAGCATAATCATAAGAACTAGAATTTGAGGAAGAGCATAAGACATGTTTTGAAAGTCGAATCATTTGCTTTATAGAGTATTTTGAAATTTTATTACATATAGCAAATGAATCACTGTTGTAAAGATTGTCTACACATTTATCCCCATCAAAAATATGTTCATCAGATGTCCGCTTCGCCCTCCAGGTCTGCTTCTTTGACTGATCGCTCAAAGTCCTATCTGTAAGAATGGAATCAGAAGAATTAGAACTGTCAGAACGAGTTGTATCTCGTTTCCTTGACTTCTTTGACCGTCTTCTTTTACGCTTAGGTTTATAATATTGATCATTGAGCGTAAAAGAATCATCAAGAATTTTAGACTTAATATTTAAATCAGAAGAAATAAATTTATCAACTAATAAATCTGAATTAACCTCGGAGTCTGAAGAAATTTGAGAAAAAATTTTAAAATTTGAAACTTCCTCTTTCGTTTTCCTTAGAATCAGAAGAAAGGCTAGAAATAGAATCTGATTTTTGAGAAAATAATTTTTCTTCAAGACTAGACGTCATGAAAGAAAGAATAATATCAGATTCAATTTTCTTCAAAATAATTTGATCTTCTATCTTGTTTTCAAGATCGATGATTTTACCTTCTAATACTAAAGAGGAGTATATTTCTTCGAATCGTAAATGATAGGAGAAATATTTTCCTTATCAGAATCACGGGCATAAGAAGAAAACAAAATCATCAGATACTGAAGATTTAATAGAAGATATATCATTTAAAATTCTTCTTCCTCTTCTTGATTTTTCAGGGAAATATTTGGCATTTTCATACGTATAAACAAAAGGAATTTCATTTTTCTTATTATTTGTCATTTTCTCATTTTCGAGATCTAACACTTCCTTTTCACTAGTCCAATGAAATATGAACTGAGGAGCATAGTGTGCAAGAGTTAGATAGTCGTATTTATATAAGGTAGGAACTTCGTTTATCACTTTGTTTAAACAATGAGGATTGTCAAAACAAAGTCCCCACCTTTGTTTTAAAGCTTCTTCACTCCTTGGTTTGTTCATAAAAATTATTTGTTCAGATTGGTTTTATTCGATAAAGCTTTTCTTCTAACTTATTTATTTTATCTAAAAATTTATCTTTTAAAGAAGTCATTTTAGTCAAAGACTCAAGATAAGTCTTATTTGAATTTTCCAAATCATCCAATTTCTTTTGAAAGATGTCTTTAGTATTTTCTAAAATTGATTTTTCATCTTTCAAATAAATCTTCAGTTTGTCAATTAAATCTGACTTTTCTGAATTTAAATTCTTTTCAGATAATAACTTTAAACGTAAATCAAATAAAGCAGTTATCATGATATTCATCTGAGAGGTAATGAAATTATAATCAAACTCAGAATATACCTCGTCTTCATCTGTTTCAGAATCATCTGACTGGTCATCGCCAACCAAGCACATCTGAGCAATCTCGATGTTTGAAGCTGCATCGTCAGAGTGATCCAGCCAGAATTCTTCTTCTGCCAGCAAAGCAGTTCCGTTCTCTCTCTTTTCAGCAAGTTCCATTTTCTTCTGGTAGTAAGCTGAGTCTCTAACCTTCTTCGCTCGACACTCTTTTGAGTAGTGGCCCGACTTTCGACAGTTATAACAGGCAGTAGATTTTGGCTCGGGCACTTTGACTGTTGAACCAGTAGTGAAGCGAGAAGAGTTGGAACCCGTTCTTGGTTGGAACTTTTTCTGGTAATGCTGAGAGAGAAGGATCATAGCTTTCTGTAAAGCCTCGCCATCATCTTCAGTTGACCCGTTGTAAGCGTTATCAGACAACGCTTGTTCAGCCAATTGCTTCGTGAGGAGTGCAACCGGGTCTACTGATTTCTTCTTTTTCTCTAATTTTACCTTCTTCTCTATTATCACCAAGCTTTCATCAGTCATCAAAATCTCGTAAAGTTCCTGAATCTGCATTGAGGAGATCCGAACATCATTCCTCAGTCTGTGATATGTTTTGTTCCATTCAGGCTGAAGAGCATTAAGGAATTTCAGATTCGTCTCAAGCTCTGTCTTGATCACATTTATCTTTTGGAGATCATTCAACATTGCACAAAATCTGTCGAAAACACTCTTTACAGACTCGCTGTCTTTGGCCTTGAACTCCTTAAAGTTGTTCATGAATCTAGTATGTCGGAGCTGAGTTGCGACAGAAGAACCAAGCATGATCTTTTCCAATTGTGCCCACAACAGATTTGGGTAATCCTTGCAATGATCAACCCGGTTGTAGACAGAGTTTGGTAAAGCCAGCATCAGATTAGCTCTTAGCTCTCGATCAACTTTCATTCGTAAAGCCTCTTCAGGCGTTGGAGGAGTCTCTTTATTAGTCTTTATGAATGGTCCTTCAGTTAGAGACTTCATCATGTTCTCTCCATTGGCTTGACGTTCAATGAAGTTCAAAAATCGGTCTTGCCATTGAGTGAATTCATTTTCATCGACAAGAACTGGAGGACGAGTTTCAGATCCCAAAGACATCATCAGATCGCTGGAGTAGATCTTAGCTTGTAAGGAAAACTTTGCAGAATCCATTTCAAAATTTCAGAAAAAAATCTAAGTGTAAGGCTTGCGCAAAGAAGAGCTTTTCGAAAGCAGATGAATACGCAAAGTTGAGTTTTGCGTATGAAGGCTGATGCGCAAACAAAGCTTTGCGTGTGAAGACTGATGCGTAAATTAGACTTTGCGTGTGAAGGCGGATACGCATACTATACTTTGCGCGTGAAGGCAGATGCGCAAAGTAGCTTTCCGTATGCTGAGGGATACGCAAATAGACGATTCTCGAATGTAGAAGGAAACACAAAGTTGAGCTTTGCGTATGAAAAGGAATGCAAACTAGACTTTGAACTTTGCGTATGAAACTGATGCGCAAAGTAGCTTTGCGTATGTTGAATGATACGCAAACTATATTTTTCGGAAACCACATGATACGCAAAAAGAACTTTGCGTATATATCTCGATGCGAAAACCTGAAACAAATAAACAAATTTAGAAGAACATGCAAATCCAACTATGAACTTGCGCAAAACTATATGAAACATGCGCAAACTTTAGATCTTGCGCAAACCGAAGAAGAAACACAAAAACTTCTAAAAACTTGATTTCAACACCGATTTTGATGAAATTTTCTTATACACAAAAGATCGAAAACACCTTTTCAACTCAATTCAATCAAAAAATTCGATTAAAATCCACAAAAAACAAGTTTCGAAAACGTAACAGAACGTAAACAACGAGTTTTCAGAAAAACACGATTTCTCAAAATCGAAGATCAAAACTTTGTTTTCTTGCAAAACAATCTGAAACAAATGTGATCGATTATCAAAAACGAAACTAATGAAATCAAAAACAACACAATTCGATCACAAACACATCCAAATTTGATGAGAAATCAAGAAAACGAGATTTTCTTGAAAAATTCAAGAAAATCGATCAAATTTTCGATTTCAATCACAAATTCAGATTCAAAATTACAAACTCTCAATCCTCTAAAGATTCAGATGGCTCTGATACCAATTGAGAGTCCAAGATCACTGATTCTTAGAGAGAGAAAGTAGAGAGAGAGAGAGAGAGAGACTTGGAGCGCAAAGTGTAAATTGTATTAATGTGTGCTTGAAGTTCTTACACGGAACAAAGACGAAAGGGACTTAAATACCCTTGGTCAGATACAAAACAGATAAACTCTAAACACAGTATTTGACCAAGACCTATAAATACAATGATTACTATAAAATCAGACCTAACAAATCTCACAGAACTTCTCTGTTGCAAGGACTCCACAACAAAACGGTGTTGTTGAACGCAAGAACCGAACGCTTGTGGAAGCCGCAAGAACTATGATCAACTGCCTCAGGACTTCCAATTTCCTTTTGAGCAGAAGCCATCTCAACTGCATGCTTCACCCAAAATCGATCGTTGGTGGTGAAAAGACATGAAAAGACCCCGTACCGCCTACTCAATCAAAGAAAGCCAAACATCAAGTTCTTCCATATCTTTGGCTGCAGATGCTTTGTGTTGAACGACAGAGTGATAGGGAAATTCAGTCCCAAAGCTGATGAGGCCAAATTTGTCGGCTACTCATCAAACTCCATGGCTTATCAAGTCTATGTGCTTAAATCAAAACATATACTTGAGAGTATTAATGTTTCATTTGATGACTCGTTTCAGGTGACTTTTGAGCAAATCAGCTCAAGACTCAAGCTCTAAGATAAGGAAACTGGTGACTCATCAAGAACAAATGAACTTCATCACCTATTTGAAGAGATATTCAGCGATGATGGACCCTTAGAGGATGACCGCAGAGCCTCTGGAGCGGAAACCTCTGTAGAACAATCAGGTACCTCTCTGTCAGGTCCTAGCAATACTTCACCCTCTTACAACACTTTTACAGGTGCAAATGTCGAGGGGGAGCACTCAGAGGGTAAAATTGACCAAGGATCCACACTCCATCAAGAAAATGGTCAACTTCAAAACATCTCTGAAGGTTTAACACCAGAGCAATCGGAGAACTCTGAACAAGGCACGACAGAGCTTATGACATCGACTCAGAATGACCAAAGTCCAGTGACAAGTACAAATGATCTCCCTCCCACAGAGGAAGATCAGGTTCAAGAAAATGAACATGCTCCAGAAGTATTCCAAGAAGGTTCAAATGATCACCTACCTCGAATGACCAAGTGGACCAGAAGTCACCCACAGAGCCAAATTATTGGTGACCCATCTGACAGAGTCCAAACTCGATCAAGTACTCCAAACTTTTGTTACTACACAAATTTTGTGAGTATCATCGAACCCAAAAAGGTCTCTGAAACTTTTGAAGACCCAAACTGGGTAGAAGCTATGCAAGATGAGCTTCTGCAGTTTGAAAGAAACGAAGTATGAACCCTAGTGCCTCTACCGAAAGGAAAGACCGCTATAAGGACCAAATGGGTCTTTAGGAACAAAAAGGACGAGGTTGGTGTGGTGATCAGGAACAAAGCAAGACTGTTGGTAAAGGGATACTGCCAAGAAGAAGGGATTGACTACGAAGAAACCTTTGCCCCTATGGCTAGACTCGAAGCGATAAGGATATTTCTTGCCTTCGCAGCCCACAGAGGTTTCAAAGTTTTTCAAATGGACGTTAAGTCAGCCTTTCTGAATGGCCAAATTCAAGAAGAAGTATATGTACAGCAACCACCAAGGTTTGAAAGCTCCAAGTACCCAAATCGTGTGTACTTCTTAGACAAGGCTCTGTACGGACTCAAGCAAGCCCCAAAGCCTGGTACAACAGGCTATCAAACTTTCTTCTTGCAAATGGTTTTGAAAGAGGTACAACTGATACAACTTTATTTTATAAGAAGAGAAAAGGTGAGATTCTGCTTGTACATATTTATGTTGTTGACATTATTTTTGGGTCCACAAATGAATCTTATTGTAAAAAGTTTGAGTCTTTAATGAAGAGTGAGTTTGAGATGAGCATGATGGGAGAACTTACCTTCTTCTTCGGATTGCAAGTCAAACAAACCAAAGAGGGCATTTTTATAAACCAATCTAAATATGTCTCTGACATACTTGAAAAATACAAGCTCTCTGACTCTTCATCAATGAAAACCCCTATGGCCACTGGATCTAAACTTTATGCGGACCCAGAGGGTAAATCTGTGGATTGTAAACTCTACAGAGGTATGATAGGGTCTCTGTTGTACTTAACCGCGAGTCGACCCGATATAATGTTCTCCACATGTCTCTGTGCAAGATGTCAAGCTAACCCCAAAGAATCTCATCTTTATACTGTCAAGAGAATCTTCAGAAACCTAAAAGGGACCAAGAATCTTGACCTCTGGTATCCGGAGAACTCTGGCTTTGATCTTGTAGCTTACACAGATTCAGATTACGGAGGATGCAAGCTCGACAGAAAAAGTACCTCTGGGAGTTGCCAATTCCTTGGAGGGAAACTAGTGAGTTGGACTTCCAAGAAACAGAATTGTGTCTCGACCTCTATGGCAGAAGATGAATACGTTGTCGCTGCCAGTTGTTGCTCACAAGTTCTGTGGATGAGAACCCAACTCAGAGACTATGGAATTGACATCGAGAAAATCCCATCTTCTGTGACTCCAAAAGCGCCATTGCGATCTCTGCCAATCCTGTTCAGCACACTAAAACGAAGCATATCGATATCAGGTACCACTTTCTGAAACATCATGTGGAGCATGGAACAATAGAAATGTACTTTGTTCCCACAGATTACCAGCTTGCCGACCTTTTCATGAAGGCATTAGACGAGAAAAGGTTCACTTTTCTTGTTGCCAAAATTGGCATGCTCAATATGAGTTGATTCATAGAGCCTCTGTACCCTTGAAAAGAGCCTCTGTAAGTTCATACTGTATCCCTGTAAATAGTCTTTGTACATTCTCTTAGAGCCTTTTCCAAAATAGCCTTCTTGCTCTGTGTCTTGCTCAAACGTCTATTTCAAAAACTCGAGCACAGATCAAGGGGGAGCAAAGATAAAAGACCTTGACATTTCAAGGGGGAACCGACATCTTCTGTCAAACATGTCACTCTGCCCCTGAGCAATGCTTTCACAACTGAGTGATCACCCAACATAGATCATTTCCTAAATTAGAAGTTTTGGATCTCAGAGCCTCTAAGGTCCTCCACAAAGCCTCTGTGACCCTTCACAGAGCCTATGTACCTCAAAGGGGTCTCGTCCATTACTCAATTGGATCTGTGGTCGATCAACTCGTACGCTCTTTTAAAAGTGTCGGTCATTTTGAAGACCCTAAAACCTCATGATGACCACAGAAGCTCTTGTGCTTCTGCCAAATTTAACTTCAACAATTATTTACCATGGTCATTATGTGCGAGTTATTTACCAAAATCACTGTCATGTGGGAATAGTAACTGCCACGCGCGTGAGAATAGAAGGAGGCACACGTACTCGATCGTGCACCGCCCATCCTGACGTGGCACATTCTTAGTGGTTCGTATTTGTACCGCCGTTTTTTGAAAACGGCTACTTATCCGTTAGCACTCATGACGAATTTAAAAAAAAAAATTTACCGCTAATCCTTTCACCCCTCTCTGTATAAATAAACCCTTCTTTACCATTATTTTTCTTTTACCTGAAATCTTTGCTCTCAAGAACATCCTTCGCAAGAACCCTTCATTTTCTCAGCAATGGCTTCTCCCTCAAGCTCTTCAAGGAACTCCAATGGCTCCAAGTACTCCAACAAATCTCATCACTCTACTGCTCAAAAGGCCGATACGACCTCCATTGGACAAGAACAGGTACTCACGAGCATAATGCTCTCCTTTACTAGGCATGACTATCACATGCTTCAGATGAATAACAAGCCAAACAACGATTTTGTCACTCTCACCCCTTCTGGATTCCCTGCCGAAACAGCTCCCCTGATCACCATCCTCAAGAACCATTTTCAGTTCAAAGCCCTAACCCTAAAACGAAATGATATCCCTGAATCCTACATTCAGTAGTTCTGGCTGAGTGCTCGCCATGCCAAAATGGAGAAATATGGTCATTGCATCATTGGTTATGCAACACATCCTTCGACATCAAAAATTCTGGACTTAGGCATCAACCGAAGGAAACTGTCTGAAGTTTTTGAACTTCCCACTAAGGCAGATCTCAATCTACGAAAATTTTCAGAAGAGCCCACAGAAGAAGAGATACTGGAATTTCTGAAGTTCATTGGCTATGCAGTTCTAATCACCAAACGCACAAACTTCAGAAGACAGAACCTGCCTCCTCTATGGAATGTACTCTTCTCAATTCTGAACTGTTGCCTAACGTCAAAGGTTGGGAGCCCAGACCAGTCTAGCCACACCATTATGGCCATCATGTATGGGATCTACTATGATCTCCCATTAGATTATGCGGGACTCATCTTCAGGGAAATCCAAAATGCCGTGATCACCAAGCAGCAAGATCAAGATAGGGGCACAGAGCCTAAAAACATAGCCTTTGGACGGTTCCTAGGCTTACTTCTGGGAGATGACTTAATCGGAGAGGGAAAACTGCCAGCAGAAGGGAAGACGATAAAACTTCATGAGATGAAGTCTCACAAACCTACCACTCTTCAAACCGGTTACCCGTTTGCAAGGCCTCTATTTACGAGAATGTTGATCTACTTGGTTAGTGAAGAGGGTACTAGGGATTACATACGAGGGTACAAGACTCCTGAACCGAGCACTGCAACCCGCCCTCGCGTAGGATTCCAAGTAGGTGATGTATTGATATACCTTAGAGATGAGGAAGAAAAGGGGACAGAAGTTGAAGCCGCAGAGGCTCAAGTTAGTGAGAGAGAAAGAGCGGTAGATAGAGGGGAGGGGAGTGAGAAAAAGGCGAAAAAGAAAAGTAAGAAAAAGCGAGCCGAAGATGTAGAGGTTCCAAAGTCCTCTAAGAAGAAGCAATTCAAGAAAAGGACCACAGAAGAGACTGCAGAGGTCAAATCCTCTGAGAAAAAGAAAAGAAGAAGATTGAGGACTCTTGCTGAAAAAGAAAAATCTGTGGAAGCCATCCAACAAAGAAGAATAGATCTGGTCGACGATCTCATATCCAGAACCGAACCTGCAGAGGGTGGCGACAAAGAAAGAGTTAGAAACAATGGGGAGAATGGTTCTAAGCAACCTCAACCTCATTGGCTCTGACATTTCTCAACAGGGCAAAAAGGTGGTAGAAGATTTGAAGAAAACTATAGCCACGATCAGGTTCAAGTCTGATATGGAGGTTAACAAAATGTCGTTGGCTAAAGAGGACGTTTTACAGAAGATCATGAGGCATGTCAACGAGCACCTCTGCAAGAGAAGAAAAAGGAAGGCACCTGCGACTTGCCAGGCCGAGGCATCGCAGAAGGGGGCAAGAAGGATCCTGATGCCTCTGGTCCTCATGAGGGGGAGATCATGTCATCAGAAGTAATCATTTCAGCAGTTGAACCCCTGAACCAAGTCCTTACAAGCTCAGATCCTGGACCACAGAAGCCAGATCAGAAACAGGCCTCTGCAGCTCTATCATCCCCCAAAGTCCAAATCCTAAAAATCCAAATGAAAGCACCACCCACCACAAAAGACAAAGGCAAAGATATTTACATAGAACCTTTGAAAAAGAAGGCCCCTCCTAGCACTGAGAAGCTCCTCCAAAGATCTATGGATGCCATCATAAGTTAGGTTCTGAGAGGCATTAAACCTGAAGAGGAAGACTGGGCTTTTGATCTACAACCCCTCTCTGAACTCCCCGTCCTTGACCCCATTGAAAAACCATCAAAGGATAGAGTGGCAGAGGTAATGCAAGGCTTTGAGATCTTAAGAAGACCCTTCCTCGTTCCTCAGAAGAAGAACCTAGAAGAAGACGTCTAGAAGTACCTCTACAGTCGTGGGGTCCATGCTCAGCCTTTGGTCAAGCTCTCAGAGGAAATCATCTCAGAGGAGAGGAGGAGATTCTACAAATATAATTCCAAACCAAGGGACCAAGTCTTCTCTATGTTTAAAATCATAGAGGTTCTGTCAATCAAGCTGAGCCACACAAAATGCAAAAACTTCTGGTTCTGCGCGTATGCCGTGAAGAGAGAGGATGGGAATATATGGACATTCACAGATACTTATCTGACTACTCTCCATCCCCACGATCTCCCAGAGATGCTCAAATGGACAGAAGACAAGTACGGGTGGAAGAGGGAGTACCAAGAAGCCCACCAAATGATTAAAAGAATTATGAGGGAAAAGTTACTCTTCTACAGCGTGGTGGACTTGTGCGTGTTCTATTACAGAGAGCTGAAGAAGGAAGGAGGATTTGGAAGAAAAATAAATGACTTTCCAGACGCCAAAGTATAGGCTCTGAAGAATTGTATTTTCAATTTTACTTTCATTATTGTAATAAAATGTAATTGCCTTCTGGCACTTCTCTTAAATGAATGTAAGTAGACAGAGGATGAGTTCCTTTCACCTCTTTGTGTTTCTAACTTAGCCAAATGCTCATTTTTCATTTCTTTATTTTTCAATACTTAGGGGGAGATTGTTAGCTCCAATCACATTGTATTGAAGTATTGAAAAATAGGCTAAGTATAGGAACCGTAGAAGTTTGTCGCAGAACAACCAAGTGCACCACAGAAGATAAAATCTCAGAAGGCATATATCGACACTATACCAGAGGACAACACCAGATAATAATCTTCAGATCACAGAGCCTCTGTGATCACTCACAGAGCCTCTGTGATGGCTAACCTCTGGAGACAGTTCGAAGATTTACGCAGACTCGGTTCAAGACAAAGTCACATGCAGATCACGTGATACATGCTGTACGAAGATTTCCAGATCACGTTGGTGCAGCGCACGATGGTTTCACTTTCCAGGTGGCATTCCGTTTATGGAATGTCAGCCATTGTCTTGTACTATGAGGTGCATGCTCCTTATATTATATAAGATCACCTCATTCTTGTTTTGAGTATGCGAGCACACACAATAAAAAATAGAGATTGTATCTTCCAAGAGAATATTTGCACATACCAGTGCGTGTTCTTGGTGTTCTACAGTAATCAATGAAACAGTTGTTTTGAGTGATTGTCTCGTATTATTTTACTTATTGTTATATTGATTACTTGTGTGTTTACTACCTTGCATGTTCTATCTTTCTTAAACATCTTAAACGCTTCCGCACTCTGTTTAATTAATCTGTGTGTAGTGAAAGGTTAAATCAAGTTAAAGAACATCATAACTGGGAACAACAGACACAACTCTCTTTATAAAGAAAGAGAAATGCGATATTATTCTCATTCAAATTTATGTTGATGACATAATTTTTGGGTTAACAAACCCTAAGTACTGTAGGAATTTTTCTGCCTTAATGGTGTCACGTTTTCAAATTAGTATGATGGAAGAGATGAATTTCTTTCTCGGATTACAAGCCAGACAATTTTCCACGGGGATTTTTATAAATCAAGCTAAGTACATTTGTGACATTTTAAAGAAATTTAAAATGGAAAATTGTACACCTATTAGCACCCCGATGGCAACAGGGACTAAGATCAGTGCTGACCTAAATGGGAGAGTTGTTGATCAAATGACCTATCGAGGTATGATTGGTTCTTTAATGTACTTGACGGCCAATCGACTTGATATTATGTTCTCGACATGTTTGTGTGCGAGATATTAGGCCAAGCCCAAAGAGTCTCATATTTCGGTTGTGAAAAGAATTTTTATATATCTGAAGGGCACCGCAGATCTTTATATATCCTAAAGATACATGATTTGAACTTACAACATATTCAGATGCAAATCATGCAGGTTGCATGTTAGACATGAAGAGTACATCGGGTCACATACAATATTTGGGAGACAAGCTCATTAGTTGGACATCAAAAAAACAACTTTGTGTATCTACTTCAACAGCGGAAGAAAAATATGTAGCTGCTGCAAGCTGTTGTTCTCAAGTGTTGTGGACGCGGACAAAGCTTCGAGACTACGTATTCCAATTTAACAAGATTTCGATATATTGTGATTCGAAGAGTGCAATCGCTATATCTGCTAATCCTGTCCAACATACCAAAACAAAGCATATTGACGTGAGATATCACTTTATCAAAGACCATGTTGAAAAAGGTACTATTGAGTTGTACTTTGTAAACACAGATTATCTGCTTGCTGGCCTTTTCACTAAGTCGTTAGATGAAAAGAGATTTAATTTTCTGATTTCAAAACTAGGCATGTTGAATCTTAAAACATGATCTTTACGTAATCCGTATTTTCGTTGTACAGTTTGGTTTATAATTTTTCTTCATGTCTTTATTTCTAATCTGAATGATATTTGCACTAAAGGTTGTTCATGATTTCTGGGGGAGTAACTACTAAAGATAGATGATCATATTTCAAGGGGGTGTTAGATATGTTGCATATGATTTGTACTGACATATTTTTCTGAATATATATTTTCAGGGGGAGTCATTGACTTCTGATCAATTCAGATCAGGACACATTATTCAATGTCTATGACTTCTATCTTTGAATAAGACTTTGATATTTTGACGACTTTTTGATTTTGTGCTATTTTTGAGGGGGAGCTTACAAGTTTTATTAAATCAATCCTAATTTGAGGTTGATTCATGAGATTTAAGCTATCCGTGAGGATTTTTCATTCTTAATCTCTAAACGTTTGAAAGAAGAACGACTTTCAAGCATGAAAACATGTTTCTAAACATTCAAACCACTTCTCGATAAAGATTTTATGAATTCTAGAAGTGTGATTCTTAAATGTTTTCATTTTATGAGCTTCAATGATTTACTGACCGTGTGTTTCCAAAGATTAACACTTGTGTAATATCTTTTCCATATACTGTCATGTATTCATACACACCGGTTCAGTCATTCTTATTGATTTAATAATTGCCATGTCTCATATTGAAACAATTTTCGATGGTAATACACCCCATTTGAATTTTGAAGTTGTTGAGCATTACATTCATTCAAAACTAAGGGACTATTTCATAAATGTCTATATATGTTCATATAGACATATTACAATTCTTTCATGACCTAAGCTTTAATTGATTATCATTCATATTTGATCTTTCGATACATTGTCATATTCTCAAACAAGTCTTTTGTATTCATTTCATTCATCCAATATACTTGTTGTGAGAAATATTCAAGGTTCAAAATGCTCAAATATTCATGACATTTTTTAAGAGTATACATTTGTCTGACATTGTACTTCGTATCACTGTGCTTTAAATGTTCAAGCTAAACTGTTGAACATCATTCTTTTAGGACATTACTTTCATGGGATTAGTGTGTGAACTTATAAGTCTTCTATGGATTCACGTTAACCAGTGTTTCCAACCTAATAACTTATCGTAAGTGATTGAGGGGCGTGGGGTCATAGATTAAAGAGTGGGGGAGATAACTCGAACGGTTGAGTTTTTCTCATTGTGTGGAGCGTCAAAATGGAAAAGAGGGTTTGGATAGAAGTGAGGATAATGATAAAAAGAAAGAGGGTGTGAGAATAGAGTTAAAAGTATATGAGAAGTCTGCACCAACTCTTGACTTAACCCCACCAGCTACTCATTTCTTTCTTAACAAATAAATGTTTTAATTTTTCATTAGGATACAACACATATGCTATCTGATCTTCACTAGGAAGATTTGGATATTGAAACAGCAGGAAGTTTGCGCCACCTTCGCACTTCGATCATGCACATTGAGTCATGGAAATTTTTTTGGTCTATAGTGTTGTTTTGGGATTGGATTTATATGTTCTAGATTCGTTCTGATATTTAGAACATTTTCTGTTCGTAATACAGAGTCCAATTCACATTAGTTTAGTGCGAATTTTGAATTTTTCTTGATTTTGTTGTTCGAGTTATCATATGCACTTATTTGTATTGAGTTTGTAATTTTGTTGTTATAGTTTGTAATTCATTGAATGTAATCCGTTCAGACATTATTCGTGGTCCAATTGGTAAGTTTTCAGGATCTAAGTCGAAGATTTGGATCGATTTGGGCTGAAAATTTGAGTTTTTAAACAGAGATCTAAAGAACTTGCATAGACACTGAAGAACTCGCATAAATTGAAGAACTCGCATAGTGAAATTGGCATGGAAATTGATTTCTGAAAAAGTTTAAGTGTAGAATTCGCATATGCCTTTATACGAAAAGTCAGTTTTCGCATAAGGCCTTTATACGAAAAGTTTTGTTGAAAATATTTTCTAAGTTCAGATTTCGTACATGTCTACGTGCGAGAAGTGAAGAACTCGCATACTTTGGCATACGAATTCCTAGAATTCACATTGTGCTTCATACGAATTGCTCAGAATTCGCATAAGAGTCACATATGAATTGCTAAGATTTCGCATGAAAAGTTTTTAAAATTTTCTAAGTCTAGAATTCGTATAGATGCGAATTGTTTGATTTTGAAAAAGTTTCTAAGTACACAATTCGTATGTTTCTGTGATGAGAAAAGCTTGTGCGAAAAGTTGATTTTTGAATTTTTTCTAAGTCTAGATTTCGCATAATGTTGTGTGCGAATTCTCAGAACTCGCATATAACTTTGTGCTAATTCTGAAGTGTGCGAATTTTGAACATTGTATTGTGTGCGAATTTCATAGTTTGTGCGAATTCTCAAGGTGTTTTTGTATGTGTGCGAATTCTTTGTGACTTATGCGAATTCCATACTTAGAATTTTTCTGAGTTTTTCCAGATTTGACCAAGTTTGACTTTTGCAGATTAAGTTTGTTTCTGAATTTCTGACGATCATTTTAGACAGTGTAAAGCTCAAGATGACTTCCAAAGATGCTCTTGCAATTGGTATAGACGTCAAACCACCGGTTCTCTTCAAGGGAGAGTACGGACAGTGGAAATACCGGTTTCTTGATTTTGTGAATAGACATGCCAACGGGGAAAATATTCTGCTATCAATCAAAGAAGGTCCAATGGTTCCGATAACCATGGAAATCCCAGATGATGAGTCCTCGGATAGTGAAGACGGGAATATGGACAGAGAGCATAAAACAAAGACAGTACCAAAAGATCTTTCTAAGTACACAGATGGGCAGAAGAATAGATACAAAGTCGACAAGCAAGCTAGATTTCTACTTTTACAAAGTATACCAAATGAGATCTATATCAAAATAGATAGCTACAAGGAAAATGCAAAGAAGATGTGGGATCAGCTTCAGAAAATGATGATGGGATCCAAGGTTGGGAATCAGATGAAGGTTGCCAACTTCATTAACAATTATGATGAATTCAAGGCAAAGGAGAATGAGAGCATAGAAGAAACATATGAGAGATTTGTTCTATTGCTAAATGAGCTTGCACAAAATGTTAGATTGATATTGTATTCAAGATTAAAAGTGAGGGTCTATTTTGTAATTGTTTATTAGTTTGAGGGTTTGGTTGTAAAGTCAAAATAAGTTGACTTAGTATAAATAGGTTTTGTTCTTGTTAGATTGATAGACACACACACTTGATACTTTCAGAGAGAATTGGTGAGAACTCATATCCAGTACACACAGTGAACGTAAGATCTGTGGCACAATGTTAGATTTGTGATTAAATGAAATAATATGATTTGATCATTATAAATGTGTTCATAATCTGTGTTGTGATTAAATGCTAGTATAAACTGGGTCACAATTGGTATCAGAGCTTTGTAATTCAACGATTTGAGTGTTAGAAAAGTTCGATTTATGTCAAAACTGTGTTCATTGAATTTTTGCGTAAAAGTGAGTTTTTGGTACAATTGATGATAGATTAGTGCTCGAATAGTGATTTATAACATTTGTATCAGATTGATTTTCGTAGAATAACATCTTTTAATCGTGAATTTTGAGATTTTTGAAGTCTGTGGTTTAAACGAATATCGAGACACTGTTTGATAGATTTGAATGTGCAAATGTGTAAATTGGATTTTCATATTTCATTGGATTGTTCTTTGGACTAATAAGATTAATTATATGAAGTTACAACTTCGAATTTAGAGTTTTGAATTGATTTCAGGATCAAAATCGTTAATTTTAGACTGTGTAGTCAAGAACTCGCAAGATCTATAGGATTCGTATGAAGAACTCGCTAAATAGATAGATTTCGTATTCAGATTTCGCAAAGTTTCATTTTTGAATTCTTTAAGTAAAGAATTCGTAACAGTGCATATTACGAATTGTAGAAGAATTCGCAAGATTTTTTGAAAATCTTATAAGGACATAATTCGTATCTCTCTCTGTAACGAAAAGCTAGAATTCGTGAAAGTAAATTTTGCAAAAAGTTGTGTTTTTTAAAAGTTCAAGTAAGGAATTCACTATTGTGTCTATTACGAATTCTGAAGAGTTCGCTTCTGTGTGTATAGCGAAAAGTGGAAATTCGCATAAGACTATCTTACGAATTGTTGAGAATTCGCAGTGTGTTTTGAAAAATATTCTAAGTAAAGGATTTGTATCTCTGTGGTTTACGAATTCCTTTTGCGAATTTCTATTGCGAATTGTATTTCAAATTTTGTACAAGGACAGAATTCGCAGAAGAGAGATCTGCGAATTGTGAACTTTTCGCAGAAGAGCTTTTTGCGAATTGTGTGTCTTGTGTTCACTCTTGCTTACGAATTCCTGACTTTGAGAATTTCTAAGCTGCGTGTTGCGAATTTTATGAGTTTTATGAATTCTGAACTTGTTTTACTTTAAATTCCGAATTGTTCTAGATTTAAAGCTGCTTGCGAATTCTGAACTTGGAATTTTTAGAAATTTCATTTTCTGAAAATTTTCAAGTTTTTCTCAAATTGTTGGGTTCAAAGATCTTTACTAGCTAATATCTTTGTTGTGTGTAGACTAATACATCTTCTCATCATGTCGAAAGAATTTATCTCAATGGGATCACAGTCAAAGCCTCCTGTCTTATCAATAGGAGAATATTCGAAGTGGAGGATGACCTAGTTCTTAAACCATAAGAACAGGGATTACATGAAGTCTATCATCGATGGTCCAATACAACCAGTAGTCACAGTACCTGGACAGGCTGCAACTGAGACATCACCTAAAATTCCAGTTCGTTGTGTCCCAAGGCCCTATCAATATTACAGCGAACGAGAGAAAGAATTGCATAAAATTGATGAAGAGGCCCTGATATATCTGACCATGGCTATCCAGAATGACATCTACAACCATGTAGATAGTAGGGAGTCTACAAAAGCCATGTGGGACGAATTGGAAAGGCAGTTTCAGGGCACTGAGAAGTCCATACAAGCAAAACTGAACCAAAGCATAAATGCTTATGAAGTCCTTCATGCAAAAGAAGGAGAGACTCTTTTGGATACGTACAACCGTTTCAACGTTATCCTGAATGACTTAAGAAAGAATGGGATGAACAAGACGGTATCTGAGATAAACTACAAGTTCATCAAGAACTTAAATACTAAATGGAAAAGTTATGCAATTAACATTCATTTGACCAAGGACATGGCTCAAGAAGACATAAATGATATCTTCACAACTTTATCTCAACACGAGGATGAGTTCAAGCAACTCAGTGAAGAGAAGAAGATAGTCAAAGACTCTTTAGCCTTGTTATCTGAAAAGAATAAATGATCAAGTTCTAAGCCCAGTTCTTCATTCAAGTACAAATCCAAGTCAAGAAAATCCAGAGCTCTTTTTACAGATATTACAGAGTCAAATTCTGATGACTCCTCCTCCGAAGTTGAAGAACATTCTGATGAAGATATTCAGAGATTTGTTGATAATCTTGCTCTAATCACAAAGCAATTTCAAAGAAGCTTTGGAAAAAAAAGATTCTCAAAGCCAAACTATGAGGGATACAAGAAAGACAAGTACAAGCCGAGGTTCGAGAAGAAGTTTGGAAAGAAAGATGAGAAAAGAGATGAGAAGAAAGATGAGAAAAGAGATGAGAAGAAAGAAGATAAAAGAGAAGAGAAGATAGAAGGAAAGAAATAAGAAACTGAGCCAATGTATTGCAGGTGCTATAATTGTGGGAAACCTGGCCATTTCTCTAAGGAATGCATGTTCAAGCGTACAAAGAACCCAGAGTACTACGCTAAGAAATCACTGATCGCCAAGAAGGTAGAAGATGGAAAAGAACTGATGGCCGAGGACGAAAACTGCGCACTTCACTCAGGTGTGCATGATGACCAAAGTCAATGAAGAAGCTGAATCATCTTCTGACCAATCTGAGTGTGATTCCGAGGTGAGTACTCAATCAAACTCTGAACTTGTTCAATCTTTACTGGCTCAGATCAATTTTATGGAAAAAGAGATTGAAAGTTTGAAAGTCAAACTTAGTACTGAAACACAAACAATGATGATTTTTCGTGATGAAAATGCATTTTTGAAAGTTGTCGTTGAAGAGAAAGAATCTGAAAAAGATGTTTTAAAAAGGACAAAGATGTTTTAAAATCAAAGATAACTGAGCTTGAAAGAGATCTTATTAATTTAAATGTTGAAAAAGGTGATTTTAATATCAAATTTGAAGCTTGTTTTCAGGAACGCAACGAGGCTTATTGCAAAATTAAGCAACTGGAGGATTTAAATCTGAAAAGAGGACAGACTAAGCATACATTGAATCTTTTAACAAATAAACTCTAAATGTTCGTTTCTACAATGCTAAAACGGGTTTAGGTTTTGAGGAAAACGATGTTTTGAAAAGAGCGTCAGAAAATTTGTATAACTTTGATAAACTGGGCTCAACTCCTAAGAAAAACCCGGATATTCGTGATAATTTTATTCCTTTTCTTAAAAGTGAAACTCTGAAGTCTAACATTTCTTTAAAAGGAAAAAAGGTGATTGATGATGATACATCAAGTTGTGCTGATTCCGTTTCAAGTTTTAAATCTGTTGGTTTTTCATACAATGAATTGAACAAGAGTTATAAAACTAGAAAACTTGAATTTGTTGAATTACAATCATTGTTTTCTACTTGTTCACAAACAGAATCAGCCAATGTTGAGACAGATATTCATGAAACTCAGTATCAGTATGATGAGCCTGACTCAGAAACTGATGTTGAGAATCAAATTCCAATATCTGAATCAGTCATTTCTGCATCACCAAAAGAGACTAAGACGGGTGAGTGTGAAAATATCACGAATCAAAGCATAAAAACTGATTTTTCAAAGAATATGACTAAGGAGATTTTTACAGATATGATGAATGCTTCAGACACTGTGCCTATTATATAGAAGTTCGAATCAAACTCTAAGCTGAATCAAACATCTAATTTTGAGAAACAAATCACAGATCTTCAAAAGATGATTGAAGAGTTGGAAGATGAGAACAATGATCTCAGATTTAAACTTGACAAGTCTTATGAAGAAAACAAAGAACTCTATAAAGAGTTAAATGTGTTGAAAGATGATTTGTTTAAACAAAACTTAAAAGGGAAAAAGATGTTTGAGTCTTAGAACTGGAATGTTCATTTTAACCCGGAGTTTGAGAC
The DNA here is from genome assembly GCA_954870635.1 of Arctium minus. NCBI lineage: Eukaryota > Viridiplantae > Streptophyta > Magnoliopsida > Asterales > Asteraceae > Arctium > Arctium minus. Next base: position 73,371,076 of record OX941088.1, on the reverse strand, counting down.
CGTTACTTCGAAAACCTCTGTTGTTTACACGACTTCTCCTGAATATCCTCCTAGCATATTTGAAAAAGGAGAAGCTTCTAATACTTCAAAGCTAAAATCATCTTCTAAGAAGAAAACTGACAAGAATTTGTTTCCTGTTTCAGATGTAAAAAAGCAATCAGTTAAAGGAGAATGAGTGGAGAAAATAGTTTGTGAAAATAAAGTTGTTGATAATAAATGTAATGTTAGTGATAGTGGTAGTTTGTCATGTACAAATTCGAATGTTCGCAAATGTCAAAGATGTATGACTGATTTTACTTCTATGGATAAATCAAAACTTTTGACATTTGTTGTAAGAATTTTATTTGCATACACTGTCATGACAATTCATTTATAGCTCACACCATTCCTCCTAAAACTAAAGTTGCTACAAAAACATCTCATGCTAAACATGTTTCAAAATCCTTAACACAACATGCCAAAGTCTTTCGTGCTAAGAATGATTTTCACTCTAAAACTCAAAAGTTTCATGAGCTTAATGTTAAAATGTTATGGAAATGGATACCTAAGCCTCGCTATGAATGACGTATCAAGGTTAAGGTTGATGATTTAAATAAATTGCAAAAGGCTAACCAAAAAGGACCCATTTGGATATGGGTACCTAAGAAGAAGTAATTTGTTCTTTTTTCAGGCCTCACATATGTGGTACATAGATTCAGGATGCTCACGCCATATGACAGGATTTAAGCATCTTCTACACACCTATGTTAAGGAATCCGCCAGAACTGTAAATTTTGCAAATTCAGAGCTTACCGAATTCACCAGAGGATACGGATCTTTAACGAATGGCACTGTGACAATCAAAATAGTACTATTCGTAGAAGGACTTGATCATAATCTTTTAAGCACAAGTCAATTAGGCGATTGTCAATTCGAAGTTTGGTTTACTGTTGATTGTTGTTATGTTGAAGATGAAGATGGTTGTGCGATTTTCAAAGCATAACGGAATGTAAATCTTTATACAGTGTATTTTCCAACACTTTCTGCATCTAGACCTGTCTGTGTAATTGCCAAAGCTTCAAGAGCTGAAAGTTGGATTTGGCATCGGCACCTGTCTCACCAGATCTTTGATGCAATAAATCAATTGGCGAGGCATGGCATAGTCAAGGGTCTTCCAAAATTAAGGTTTGAGAAGAATTCTCTTTGCCCCGCTTGTAAAATGGGAAAGATGAAACGAAGTTCTCATAAAGAAAGACAGAATTCTCCTGCTCAACACCTCTTGAACTTATCCATATAGACCTTTGCGGCCCTATGAGGACTCAGTCAATCAATGGAAAGAAATACATCATAGTTATGATCGGTGAGTACTCCAGATACACATGGCTGGAATTTCTGCGAAGCAAATCAGATGCACCAGAGCTAATCATTGCTTTTCTCAAGAAAATCGAAGTTCGACTCCAATTGCCGGTAAAGTCTTTGAGAAGTGACAATGGCACAAAATTTAAGAACTCTACTCTTTAGGGTTATCTCGTATCAGTCGGGATCTCTCACAATTTTTCTGCTGCTTATACTCCTCAACAAAACGGAGTCGTTGAAAGAAAAAATCGAACTCTGGTTGAAGCAGCAAGGATGATGTTAGCTTATTCTGGTCTGCCATTGTATCTGTGGGCTGAAGCAGTAGCCACTGCTTATTTCACGCAAAATCGTACAATTGTAATTAAAAGACATAAAAAGACAGCATATGAGCTTATAAATCGTAGAAAACCTAATATTAAATTTCTTCGTACTTTTGGTTGCAGGTGTTATGTACTAAGTGATCGTGACAATCTTGGAAAATTTGATAAGAAGGCGGACGAAGGTTATTTCATCGGTTATTCTTTAACATCCAAAGCTTATCGGATCTAGAATAGAAGAACCAACACGGTCATGGAGAGTATGAATGTGTCTTTTGATGAAACATCAACGTTGACTTCTGAACACAACAGTTCAGAACTCAAGCTGAAAACGAAGGCTTCTATTCATGATAGAATAGAACTCGAATCGTCATAGACTAAGTCTTCTAACTCATCAAAGGTAACATCTGAGTTAGATTTACTTTTCTTTGATGCTTTTATGGATATTTGTGCAGATTTTGACAAATCAAACATATCCGCATCAAGTTCAGAGGTTCCAATCGTAACTGAATATATTTCAGGACCTTCTGAGAATGTCACAACAACCTCATCAAGTACAACTACACCTGTTATTTATAGATACTACTATTGAATCTTTTCCTGCAGATACAAGTTCTGGAAAAGAAGTCCCGAGTACTTCTTCAATGGCTCCAGAGTTATTTACTTCAGAAACTGTACAATATGTCCCGAGTACATCTGAGGTTGATTTGAACTTACCTGTTGTATACGATGAATATGATGAAGAGAACACGTAGATCACTGTTTATTCAATTCCAAGTACTACTAGGTGGACACGAGATCATCCCCTACACAATATCATAGGTGATATCTACAGTGGAGTCAAAACACGGGCGACATCTGCTAATTTCTGTCTTTACTCGAGTTTCCTTAGTTCCCTTGAGCCAAAGAAAGCTTCAAAAGCCTTGCGCTATCCTGATTGGATTTTAGCCATGCAAGATGAGCTTCTACAATTTGAGCGGAACAAGGTCTGGCGACTTATCCCACTATCTGAAGGAAAAACTTTAATAGGAACAAAGCGGGTCTTCAGAAATAAGAGAGATGAAGCAGGAGTTGTGGTTCGAAATAAAGCTCGCCTGGTTGCAAAAGGGTATTGTCAACAGGAGGGGATTGATTATGATGAGACATTTGCTCCTGTTGCAAGGATTGAAGCTATTCGGATATTTCTTTCATACGCAGCCCACAAGAATTTTACAGTCTATCAAATGGACATAAAATCTGCTTTCTTGAATGGGATTCTGCATGAAGAAGTCTATGTCGCTCAACCCGAAGGCTTTGTTGATCCAAAACACCCGGATTATGTCTACGTCCTAGACAAGGCTTTATATGGACTCAAACAGGCACCGAGAGCTTGGTACGAAACACTTGCCAATTTCTACTTGCTTCCGGATTCAAGAAAGGTACTATCGATACTACTCTCTTTCTGAAGAAACAAGGTGAAGATATGATCCTAATTCAGATCTATATAGATGACATTATTTTCGGTTCTACAAATCCTAAATTTTGTAAAAACTTTTCAAAAATCATGGAATCTCTATTTGAAATGTCAATGATGAGCGAACTAACTCTCTTTCTTGGTCTTCAAGTGAAACAGTTACCCGACGACATTTTCATTAATCAATCAAAATATATCAGAGATATCCAAAAAATGTTTAACATGACTGGAAGTTCAGTGATGAAAACACCGATGGCAACGGGTACACTATTAGATGCTGATTTATCTGGTAAATCAGTAGATCAAAAGATGTACCGTAGCATGATTGGTTAATTACTGTACTTAACATCAAGTAGACCGGATATTATGTTTGCCACATGTTTCTGTTCTAGGTATCAAGCTAACCCGAAGGAATCACACCTAGTCGCTGTGAAACGAATACTTAGGTATCTCAAAGGCACTCCAGAGTTAGGCCTTTGGTATCCTAAGGGTTCGAGTTTTGATTTAACTACATACACAGATGCTGACCATGCAGGGTGTAAGTTGGATCGTAAGAGCACCTCTGGATCGTGTCAATTTTTAGGTGACAAGTTGGTAATTTGGACATCAAAGAAGCAGAATGGTGTATCCACATCTACTGCCAAGGCTGAATATGTAGCCGTTGCGAGCTGTTGTTCACAAGTCCTTTGGATGCGAACACAATTAAGAGATTTTGGATATACCTACCAACGAGTTCCTATTTATTGTGATTCAAAGAGCGCGATAGCTATAACAGCTAATCCAGTGCAACACCCCAAGACAAAACATATTGATGTGCGATACCACTTCATCAAGGATCATGTGAAGAAGGGCGACATAGAGATGCACTTCGTTCAAACTGACTACCAGTTGGCTGATCTTTTCACCAAGCCGTTGGATGAAAAAGGTTTACCTTTCTTGTCAGCAAACTAGGTATGTTAAATGCCGCTACATGATTCAAGGTGGAGTAAATCTTATTTTGAGCTTTAATGGTTTATGTCTTGGAATTCATGAACTGTGTCTATTATTCTTCATTTATTGACAAAGGCGGAATCATTTTTAAATGATTACCAAATTTTTTTTATCTTGCAGGTTATCATTCTTGTGACATTGCCTTTTGATTACATCAGATCAGATTCAATGCTTTATTGGTAAAACTGACCATTACTATTCTCACAGGAGAATAAGTAATCATGGCTTTTGGATACTTATGTTCAAAACCCGCACTCAAATGTTTTCTTCTGAAGGATGCTAATCAGATAAAATATTTTCTAGATTTTTTTTATTTGAGGGGGAGTTAGAGAAGTTAACTGCTATATCCTTTTAGGGGAAGGAGATTTAACTGTTCTATACTATCATTGTCATATTTTTCTGATTAATTGACTTTTTACAGGTATCGAGGGGGAGGATATCTGAGGTTTTTGTCTAAGTGAGCTTACAGGTATATTTTTCTTTACCTTAAACTTCATCACTTGTTGAAAGATGAACAACTTTCACTTGTTAAAAATGTTTTTTAAATATTCAAACCACTTCACATTCTTCAATGTTTTCATGAATTGAGAAGTGTGTTTTTAAATGATTTTTGGGATACTTATATGCTTATCTGACCGTGTGTTCTTAAAGAAACATACTTGTGTATTTTATTTTCATATACTTTGTCAAGTATTCATACACAACGGTTCAGTACATTTTTCTTGAACTTTGTTATTACCATGTATCAAATGATAAATCTTTCTATGGTAATACTCCCGGTTGTATTCAATGTTGTTTGAATCAAACGTCATTTCATTTTTACATGTGCTTTCATTGTTAAAATGTTTATATATTGTTCATATAAACAACATTCGTCTTTGTTTTTCCCAAAATATTATTCTTCATGAATTTTAATCTGATCTTAATCGTTGTCAGATTCTCAAAACATTTCTATTCTTTAATGAATATTCATTCATATACAGTTTTGAGAAATCTTAAATGCTTCACATGCTCAAATTTCATTTTGATTCTTAATGAGCATACACATACTAACAAATGATTTATTGTGATTTCATGTCAAGAAAATCATTGAGATACGTATATTGTTTTTAGGAAAATACATGGGATTCGGTGTGAATGCTTAACATAACTTCCATGGATTCACGATAATCAGTGTTTCCTACCCAAGAAGTATTCCTTGAGTAATTGAGGGGAGAGGGGTCAAAATATTGAGTGTTGGTGTGTGAAGAGGTAAAATGGAAATGAGAGATTGGTTAGAAGTGATCTTAAATGATTAAAAGAAAGAGGGTGAGAGAACAGAGTAAAAGAATATCAGACTTTGCACCCAACTTCTTTCTGAGCCGAGCAGCCACATTACTGATTGGTTCACATATTTTGGTGATCATCATTGAAAAAGGCAGTGAGCCCATGCCATCTCTTGCATATAACCCCACCAAGATACTCATTCTTTTCTCAAAAAGAGAACGTTTCACATTTTCTGGGGAAGCAACACATATGCTATTGGTTCTTCACTTGGAAGATACTGATATTGAAAAAGAAGGAAAGTTGCCCCACCTCCGACCCTTCATCATGCACATTGAGTCTGTGTATACCATTGTTGTCTTAGTGGTTTACATACTTTGAACCTTATGAAACACAATCATTATGCTTATTCTTTAATACACAAGCACGAGCACACAGAAAATTTGTTTTTCTATCAAAACATTCATAGAAAATACCTTGTGTTTTCAATGATTGAATGGAAGTCATGGGGAGTCAACATCAAACAAGCTCCTTACATTGTACATTTGTTGTACATAGTGGCTTTGTGCTAATGACAGGCATTCCTAACTGTTTCATATGTTGATTCAGGGTTACCATTTCAATTTGTTTGAATTTGAAAAGATTCAGATGAATTCATTCATGAATTGACGGCTCATTCAGATCAGATGAATCAAAGGGAGATATCATGAAGACTGTGCTTACTTGCTTACTTGGGGGAGATGTTCCAAAGACAGATCTATACTTGAAGAGTTTTAATGATTTTGATTCTGGCAAATCATTAAAAAGGGGGAGATAATTCAAAGTTCAAGTTCAGATGATTAAAGTTTGAATCAAGAAGGGGGAAAGTTGAATTTCAAAGTCAAACTTCAGAATATGTAATGAAAGGGGGAGATGAATCAAATGTTATATGGTTGATTGAGAAAGAGAAAGTAAAGATGGAGAATGTCATGGTTTTGAAAAATTCAAAGTTATGAAGATTTTTGAAGACAAAGCTGTTTGAAAAGTCAAAGTGAAAGATACCAAAGGGGAAGATACGTTTAAAATATTATTGAAGTTTGAAGAAGTTGTCAAACCTATGAAAGATCAAAGCTGAAAAAGATTTAATGCTGAAGATATTTGTGAAGAAAAGAAGACCTGAAGATTATCGTCAATTTTTTTTTAATCTTGAATCCAAAGGGGGAGATTGTTAGATTGATATTTTATTCAAGATTAAAAGTGAGGGTCTATTTTGTAATTGTTTATTAGTTTGAGGGTTTGGTTGTAAAGTCAACGTAAGTTGACTTAGTATAAATAGGTTTTGTTCTTGTTAGATTGATAGACACACACACTTGATACTTTTAGAGAGAATTGGTGAGAACTCATATCCAGTACACACAGTGAACGTAGGATATGTGGCACAATGTTAGATTTGTGATTAAATGAAATAATATGATTTGATCATTATAAATGTGTTCATAATTTGTGTTGTGATTAAATGCTAGTATAAACTGGGTCACACAGAACAAGGTGAAGAAGAAGCAAATAGAAAACAACGTCAAGTTCCTCAACATCTTTCAACCTGAATGGAAGAAACATACACGAAGGATGAAACATATAAAGGATCTTAGTGACATCCCTCTTCATGAAGTGTATGAAACACTCAGGCAGAACGAGGAGGAAGTGGAAGAGAAAAGAGGAGAGAAGAAAAAGGCTAAGAAAGTTGTAGATCAAATTGTGTTTGTTGTAGCTAAGAAAGAGAAAGAGAAGGAGGATAAAAAGAAGAAGAAAGTGGTGGTATCTGATTCTGATGATTCTGAGAATAGTGATTTTGATTCTGACGATAGAGAAAATTTGAAACAAGCCATGCTACTTCTGACCCGTGAATTTAAGAAGAAATTCTACAAAAAGCCGAGATCGAACAGTCATAGGTACTCGTCAGGGTCTAGAAACTATGATCATAAAGAAAAGATTGAAGGTAGAAGATTCAATGAGAAGAGGTATGAAGGGAAGAAGCCAGAAGAGAAAAAGAAATTTGTGAACGACTGTGGAAGTGAGAAGAGGTCTGCTGAGCTGATTAAATGCTACAATTGTGGTAAAGTGGGTCATTATGCCAAAGACTGCAGGAAGCCTACAGTAAGGAACTCAGACTATTACAAGAACAAAATGCTTCTGGCAAAGCAAAAGGAAGCTAGAAAAGTGTTGATGGCAGAAGATGAGTTTTGGCTAGACCACTCAGATGAAGAAGAGAAGGAAGAGACCACTCACATGTGCCTGATGGGGAAAGAAGTTAAGTATGATGAATCTGACGAAGAGATTTCTGATGAGGTACAAATTTTTTCTGAAAATGATTTCTTACAGAAATTTGGAAGCCATGATGATTGAACTTCAAGATCTTCAAAATAAACTGAAAAAGGAGAAAAGCAGGGTTGCTAAGTGTTAGAGCGCAGATTTGTTGGATTCAAGATCATAAAGCTTCAAGATGAAAGTTCAATAAGTCAAAGGTTGAAAGTCAACTCTCACTGAAAGTCCAAGTCATTTTGTAATAAAGTCAAAGTTAAAGTTTGTGTTTTTGTTTCTTTGTTTTAGTTGTGGGTATCAATACCTTGTGTTCTTGTCTTTGTAATCCGTTGGTAGAATTCAAATTGTAAGAGATGTGAAGTGAGCGAATTAGAGAAGAGGTGAATAGAAAAATCATTCTAGAGAGAGAGTGTGTTTGTAGAGTGAGAAAGTTGTGAGATTTGTAATTGTTGATATTTGATCAATGACATGTGATTACGATTCTTGATCATGTTTCTGTTTTACGATTAGAACTTGATGAATTTGGGAATAACAATTGGTATCAAAGCATATCCAATTGAAATCATTCAAGAAAATCAGAGTTGTTACTGTTTCATCGACTTTCAGATTCGAATTTTGAGTTTGAAGTTGAATTAGTGTCTGTAATTGATGAGAATGTATTCGTATATTAGTTTAGATCGAGTTTGTGTAATTTGATTTGTCAATTGCACTGTAATCAATCTTGATTTTTTGATTTTATCATTTTCGAGTTCACGAGTTATTCAAGCAATGTATTGGATCAATTCGTTCTTGTTGTTGAGTTTTATTGAAATCCTTTGATAGAATTATGTTCTAGATATATAAGTGTTCGATCTGTCAAAGTTTCAGATCGAAATCTGAAGTCTAGGTAAGTTTTTGATTGATTCAGAGACGTGTTTTCGAACGAGATATGAAGAACTCGCAGGTTTTACTTAAGAACTCGCAAATAAACATGAAGTACTCGCAGATCAATTAAGTTTCACAGAGTTCATTGTTTTCGCAGAAAGTCTCAAGAATTCGCAGAATTATTCAATATTCGCAAAGTTGATTTTTCTGAAAAATCACAAGTACAGGATTCGCAGAGAGCTGTATTGGGAATTGTAAAGAATTCGTTGGACTGAGTATTACGAATTCCATGTATTTGCATAAGTGTGACTTGCGAAAGCTTTAGGATTCGTAGGTGTTGCTTGCAAATTCTGAGTTTTTGAAGCTTACGAATTCTGTAACTTGCTAATTCTGTGGTTACATTTGTAAGTTGCGAATTTCTTGTGTTTTTCTTTGCATCTTGCGAATTCTGAAGGATTTTCACAATATTTTGCGAATTTTAGACTTAGAAAATTTTGGAAATTTCATATCTGATTTTATGTCTAAGTGTTTCTGTATTGTTTGATTTCATTTGGATTAACGATCATATTCAAATTCTATTTTGAAACAGATATTCAAGATGGGATATTTTTTTGATGATGATGAAAGGAATATTGCCAAGCTTGAATTAGAGATCGAAAATCTCAATTTGTCAATTGACTATTATTCAAAGCGAGCAAAGAGATGTTCTGATGACAGGAACTATTGAGAGAAGAAGTTAGTTCATTAAAGATTGTTAATGAAGAACTTCTGAAACAGACTTTTGGGATGAATGATGAAAAATTACTGAGTTTAGAAACTGAAAATACTGAGTTGAAAGGAAAGATCTTAGAATTGAAAGATCAACTTGCCTAAATTCAGATACAAGCGGAGTCAATCCAGAACTATCAGAAGAAAGCAAAGGATTTAGAAAGTATGAATGAAGAACTGAATGGAAAGATTTCTGTTTTGGAGTTAAAAATAGCCAAAGAAAGAGATAATTTTGAGAATAAAAAGAAAGAGTTTGCTAAGAAATTCTCAGAATTTTCTTGAAAAAGTTTTGAAGAGAAGAAGACAGTTGAGCTTAAATGTATCAAGCTTTTTAAACAAGTGTTTGACTTTGAGAAAGTAATCATTTTAGAAAGGGAAAAGTTTGCAAATGAGAAAAAGGCAATTGAACAGAAGAATGTCGGAATTTTCAAAGAGATATTCGGTCAGAGAAAGAATGCTGAAAATAGTTTTGAGGACGAAAGGAATATTTTTGAGGCTGAGATCAAGAAGCTTAATGACAAGCTATTTGTACTATCTGAAAGTGCAATGAAAGAACAAAAAGTGAAGTATGAATTAAAGACAAAGATTGACATGCACATCAAAGAAAAGAACAGTTATTTTTCAAGGATAAAAGAGCTTAAAGATATCATTTCTTAGATGGTGGTGGTGACTAACTACAAGACTCCAGAGTCAATTATCCACACACCTAGAGATGATTCAGCTGATTCGGAATGCTCATTCAATACAGCTGCAAGCTCACATCATAAGACTGTTTCTTCCAAAAGGTCAGTTAAATCTTCTAGTCAGATTCGTAGTACTAACATTCTCTTTGATGAAAATGTAGATGGTTCAGATACATACAAAAGAAGAAGAAAAAAAAGATATGAAAAAGAAAAGCTAATTTGGAGTGTGAAACCAATCGAAGAAAAGAAAGATGAGAAGAAAGAAGAAAAGAAAGGTAAGAAGACATGTGTACATGAGACTAAAGCCAAGAAGAACAATGTGCGAAAAGGTAAAACTGAGCATGTCTACTCGAGAGATCAGTTACTCAGGTTGTCAAATAAGAAATATTATTGTTCTTATTATCGTACATATGATCATGTTCATAAAACAAGTGATCATTTCTGGTATTGTTCTTACTCAGTTACTCCCATAAGAATTGCAACTAACAACTATGGACCCAAATACCAGTGGGTACCAAAGCCAAAAAGTGAATCTGTGTTGCAGGCACCTACAGTGAAGGGGGAGTAAGAGAACCAAGGTTTCTGAATAAATCAGTTCATGACCCGTACTTAAACGGAGTTTGACTTCTAAACACAACAGTTTAGAACTCGTACTTCAAAGATTAAAAGAAATAATACTCCTGGGCTGATATGAGAATTGTACTCCTAGACTCAAATGAGGAAATCAACCTTCAAGGGGGAGTACATACTTTTCTGAAATACTTTGCATCCGATAGATATGATGAACTACATTTCAATATAGAATTGTACATCTCTATCATGTTCTTTTTGCTGACAAAATTCATATGTATATGTTCAGAGGGAGTAAAGAATTATGACTTTTGATTATTTCAGATCAGAACTCGTACTTTAATTGTTTACTGCTTTATGTCTTTAATTTTGAATAAAATTTGTGAATAAAGTTGCTTTGATATGACTTTGAAACTTTTGCAGATTGAGAGACGCTTACAAGATCATATCTTCATGACTTAAAGTTTGACTTCATGAGATTTAAGACTGAACGGAAAGGTTTATTTCTATTCTTAATCTCATATATGGTTGAAAGAAGGACGACTTTCAATCATAGAAAATACGTTCTTAAATGTTCAAACCACTTCTCGATTCTTAACCAGATTTCATGAATTGGAAGTGTGATTTTCAATGTTTTCATTTTACTTGTGCTTAACTGATTATAAACCGTGTGTTTCTAAAGATAAATACTTGCATATTGTCTTTTCTATATACTATCAAGTATTCACACACACAGGTTTAATTTTTGTTCAATATGTTCTTACCATGTCTCAAATTTGAAACATATTTTTCGATGGTAAGACACCCCGCTTGTACTTCAAAGAATTTTGAGCGTCATTTCATTTCGAAACGTTCATTTCAAGAATGTCTGTATTTTGATTCATATGGACAATATCTATTACTTTTGACCATAAGCCTTGATTGTTATATCATATGATTTTGATCATTTTCATACAATGTCAGATTTTCAAACAAGTCTCTTGCATTCATATCTATTCATTCAATTTACTTGTATGAAAAATCTTCAATGGTTAAAATGCTCATATCTTCATGATTATATTCTGAGCATACAAACATTTGACTTGTATTTAAGCTTTAACTGTTCAAGTTAAACCATTTTTTAGCACCATATGCTTCATAGGATTATATGGGTTCTTTGTGCTAGGACTTAAATGCACTTCTATGGTTTCACGTTAACCAGTGATTCCTACCCAAGAAGTTAATCCATAGTGATTGAGTATGAGGAGTCGAAAAGAAATGAGTATGGGTTATGCGTTGAGGTAAAATGGAAAAGAGAGTTTGGTTAGTTGTGAGCTTAATGATAAAAAGAAAGAAGGTGAGAGATCAGAGTAAAAGAATATCAGACTCTGCAACAACTACTTTCTGAGCCGGGCAAGCACATTACTAATGTTTCACAATTCTTTCGTAAACATTATTGAAACAGGCAAATAGCCCATGCCAACTCTTGTTAAAAACCCCACCAGCCACTCATTTTCTTCTTAAAAAGGAAATGTTTCATATTTTTTAAGGGGACGCAATAATCTGTCTGATTTTTATTTGGAAAATCTGGATATGGAAAAAGAAGAAAGTCTGCCCCACCTTCGCACTTCAATCATGCACATTGAGTCTGTGTTTATCTACTGTTGTCTTAGTGGTTTACACAATCTTGAATCTTTATAAGCAATCATCAAGTGCTTAATTCTTTCTACACTTGCACGAAAACACAAGGAAATATGTTTTTCTTGTCATAACATTCATAGAAATTGCCTTTGTGGTGTTTCGATGATTGGATGGAAGCCGTGGGGGAGTGAACATAACAAAAGCTCCTTTACATTGTGTATTCGTTACACACAGTGACTTTGTGTTATTGACAGACAGATTAACTGATTAATTTGTTGATTCAGGTGTTACGCAAATATTTTGTCTGGATTTGAAAACATCTAGATGAAGACTTGGTTACGGATCAACAAATCAGTGGATCTTGAATAGATCAGACTAGTCAATGACATTTCTTGGGAAAAGTTTTGGTGATATCGATGCTCTATTCATCAAAAAGGGGGAGAAGGTTTAAGAAATGTATGATTCAGAGAAATATTAAAGCTGGGAGACAAGATAAAGAAAGTTATTGGAAAGTATTCAAGAATTGATTGTGAAAGTTTGCTGAATGAGTTCAAAGATTTCATAAGTGTTGAAGATAATTTGCTAAAGCAATCAGAGTTATGTCTGAAAGAGACAAAGTTTATCAAAGAAATGGGAGAATGTCAATTTTTCATTTGAATAGGGGAAGAATGTTGATTGATTCTTAAAGATCAAAGTTTTGAAGATTGTGCTTATTAAAAGGAGAGAATGAATTTTTTGAGCATTTATAATGTCTAAAGGGGAGATTGTACTTCAAAGATTATCCTTATTTCTGAAGATGATTTGAATTAACAAGGAGTCTACAAGAGAAGATAAAGTTGATCAAAGGGGGAGTTTATATAATTTTGAGCTTAAAGAGAGAAGATTGAAATTGCTAAATCTTTTAGTAATGATCTTGATCCAAAGGGGGAGAATGTTAGAGCACTGATTTGTTGGATTCAAGATCATAAATCTTGAAGATGAAAGTTCAAGAAGTCAAAGGCTGAAAGTCAACTCTCACTGAAAGTCAAAGTCATTTTGTAATAAAGTCAAAGTCAAAGTTTTTGTTTTTGTTTCTTTGTTTTAGTTGTGGGTATAAATACCTTGTGTTCTTGTCTTTGTAATCAGTTGGTAGAATTCAGATTGTAAGAGATGTAAAGTGAGCAAATTAGAGAAGAGGTGAATACAAAAATGATTCTAGAGAGAAAGTGTGTTTGTAGAGTGAGAAAGTTGTAAGATTTGTAATTGTTGAGATTTGATCAATTACATGTGATTACGATTCTTGATCATGTTTCTGTTTTACGATTAGAACTTGATGAATATGGGAATAACACTAAGAAGCGTCAAACTATTTTTTATCTCAACAAAGAACTTGTTGGGAACAAAAGTCTTATTGACTCTTTGAACAAATCTGCAATTGAGATTAAACAGCAAAAATATTGTTTTAAAAATAAGATTTCTGAAGTTGTTTCTAAACTTTCAGAGTCTGATTTTGATAAACAAGAGTTTGTGCTAAGAGTTCATAAATTGCAGGTTCAGGTTGACAATAAGAGTTTAAAGAAAAAGGTAAAAGATTTGGAAGCCAAATTGTATGCTATAGGACAACAAATCAAACCATCTTTCTAAACACACCAAATCAGAAAAATGATGTTAACGAAAAGTAGGGTCTCGGTTATGATAACCCACACTATTTAAAGAAAGCAATCAGAAAACAACCAGCTTTGTATAATTTTGATTTTCTTCTAGCGGCGAACAAACATCCTCATTTGAAACCGAAGTTTGTTACCAAATCTTCTGATGAAGTTGAGGCCAAAGAAGATGAGAATAGAAAGAAAACAACAAAAATGCAACTACGATTCTGCTATGAAAAGCTGAATTATAGTTACCTTTCAGAACAACCAAAGGTTTTATCGAATGATTATTTTGAAAGCTATTCTACAAAAGAGTTGGAGGCAAAACCTATTAAAGCCAAAATTTATGTTCCTCCACTTGTTTTAGAAAGCAAAATAATTGATCTTGAAAACATTTTATATGACGAAAGAATCTTGGTTGATATTGAACAAGATGTATTTTCTACAGTCATGAAGAACACTGTTTTTCAATTTAAATCTAATAAGTGTTCAAACTCTTCCAAGGCACCTCAAACTTCTAAAGATGATATTGATGACTTATTAGTGTATGCAAATGATTTCTTAAATTCGGATGATGGTTGTGTTGATGAAAGAATTGGTATGTTTGACTTCAATGCAAAACTTCCAGATCATTCTGCTTTTATTATTAACTTTGAAGCTTTACCTAGTGTGTTTGAAGTAGGTGAATCATCAACTAAGGTTGGTGAATCAGTTTCTGTGAGTACTGATTATTATGAAAAATGTAAAAAGCAAAAGAAAAGGCGCTCACAGAAACGGACCAACACATGTAAGAAACAGAAAAGACAAACTCAGAAATCTCATTTTCCTAACAAATCTAAATCTTTTGTTTCAGAACTGAGAAGGGAAAGGTCTGAAGTTAGAACTGAATGGCGACCAAAGAAAGAAAGTTGGAGAGCTTACAAAGTCATTTTCGGATTCTGAATGTAATAGGATTTTTGTTAGTAGTACTGATTTGGTTGGTAACATTGCTTCTACAAAAAACAAATCTTGTAACTTCTTACAAGAAATATTCAATTAAGCAATTATTCCAATTATCTCCGATTACTAATCAGTTGTCTATATATTGTGGAAATGATTTTGTGACTCGAAAATATTCTGAATGTTGGTTTGGAACATATTGTATACCTCATTTTTTTCAAAATAAAAGAGGACCCAAATTCAAATGGGTGCCAAAATCTTGCGGTAAGCTGAAAGGACCCAAATATAAATGGGTACCTAAAGTTGTTGTTCCCTGATTTCTCTTATGCAGACTCGTCATATGTGGTACTTGGATTCTGGTTGCTCCAAGCATATGACCGGGCAGAAAGATTTATTGTCTAATTATATAGAGAAATTTTGTGGAAACATGCGCTTTGAGAATGACCAGTTTTCACCAATTCTTGGTTATCGTGATGTTATTCAAGACAACGTAACGATTAAGAAGGTGAGCTATGTTGAAGGCCTAAGACATAACCTATTTAGCATTGGACAGTTCTGTGACAAAGACCTAGAGGTTAATTTCAAGGCCAAGAGGTGTTCTGTGCGTACTGAATATGGTAAAGAACTCTTGGTCGGGATGAGAAAGTCAAACCTCTACACAATCAATTGAGCTGTAGAAAGACGAAACAAAACGCTAGTCGAGGCTGCTCGAACTATGCTGAGTCAATTAGATCTACCTCTATTTCTATGGGCTTAAGTTGTGTCGACTACATGTTATACTCAGAATCGCTCCATTATCCATCGTCGGTTCGGTAAAACACCATATGCTTTAATCAATAATCGAATACCTAGCATTAAACACTTTCATATTTTTGGATGCAGGTGCTTCGTACTGAATGATAAGGATAACTTGAATAAGTTCAGTCCAAAAGCTGAAGAAGGCATTTTTATCGGCTACTCTCAAACGTCTGCAGCTTATAAAGTATATCTAAAGAAGTCGAAGATCGTAGTTGAGAGCGTTAATGTAACATTCGATGAAGACTTGGCTTCTGAACAACACAGTTCAGAAACCGTACTTACTGGAGTGTTAGCTTCTGGGTAAATCAGTCCAGAACCTGCGGTTAATGTTTTAAATTCTGATAAACCGTCAGCTTCTACATCACATTTATCAGATTTAGATTTATTGTTTGAACATTTCTATGATGAATTTCTTGGTATGAAAGTGACTAAACCTGTTGTGATTGATTGGTCCGAAGAATCAAACGATAATCATCCAATCACATCAGATGTATCTAGTGAATCAGCAATCCCGATTCAAGAAGAAATTCAAGTTCAAACAACACCTACTCCTTTAGTTGAAGTTGTACATGAAACTGTCGAGCCAGGAGTTGCTGAATCAGTTGCATGCACGGTAACGAACAATGTCCAATCAACTGAAGCTTCTGCACATAATACTTCAACTGAACCACTACCTAATCCTGAACAAAATGAAGAAGCTGAAAGTGGATATTTAGATGACCATCATGATCAATCTACATCTAATCCCCTCCCTCATGAACACAAGTGGACCAAAGAGCACCCAATACATCAAATCATTGGAGATTCATCCAAACCGGTGCAAACTAGGTTTTCTACACTTAACTAGGGCATGCATGATTCATTCCTGAGCAATATAGAGCCAACACGAGTATCTACAGGTCTAGCTGACTCAGAATAGGTGACTGCAATGCAAGAAGAGCTTAATCAATTTGAATCGCTTAAGGTATGGAGATTAGTGCCTAAACCTGAAGGAAAAACTATAATCGATACAAAATGGGTGTTTATGAACAAGAAAGACGAAGATGGTATCATGATCAGAGACAAAGCAAGACTTGTGGCTAAAAGATATAGGCAAGAGGAAGCTATTGACTATGACGAGACTTATGCTCCAGTTACGTGCATAAAAGCAATCCGCACGTTTCCTGCTTATGCCGCACATAAGAACTTCACCGTCTATCAAATGGACGTGAAGACTGCCTTTCTAAATGGCATCTTAAAGGAGGAATTCTACGTTTCATAGCCTGAAGGTTTTGTCAATCCAGAAAAACAAATCATGTATATATTCTGGAAAAAGCTCTTTATGGTCTGAAGCAAGCCCCTCGCGCCTAGTATGAAGTCTTATCCAAATTTTTAGTCAAGTCGGGCTTCTCAAAAGGTAAAATCGATACTACTCTTTTTTTTAAAAAGAAAAAAGACGATATCATTTTAATTCAGATATATGTAGATGATATCATATTTGGTTCAACTAATGCCATGTACTGTAAGAATTTTTCTAACCTCATGGTATCAATATTTTAGATGAGTATGATGGGAGAGATGAATTTATTTCTCGGATTACAAGTCAAACAATTTTCCACGAGGATTTTTATTAATCAAGCAAAGTACATTTTCGATATTCTTAGAAAATTTAAAATGGAAAATTGTACTCCTATTGGAACCCTGATGGCACCTGGAACTAATATTGGTGTTGATCCTTCTGGAAAAGCTGTCGATGTTAGAATCTACCGAGGTATGATTGGTTCTATAATGTACTTAACATGTAGTAGGCCAGATATAATGTTCTCTACATGCCTTTGTGCAAGATATCAGGCTAGTCCTGAAGAATCCCATTTATCTGCAGTTAAGCGTATATTTAGATATCTGAAAGGCACTGCAGATCTTGGTCTGTGGTATCCTAAGGATACATGTTTCGAGTTCACAGCATATTCAGATGCAGACCATGCAGGTTGTATGCTTGAAAAGAAGAGTACGTCGAGACATATACAATTTCTTGGAGTTAAACTCGTGAGTTGGGCTTCAAAGAAACAACTTTGTTTATCTACTTTAACAGATGAGGCAGAGTATGTAGCTGTGACTAGCTGCTGTTCTCAAGTGTTGTGGATGCGAACACAACTCCGAGATTATGGCTTCAAATACGACAAGATCTCGATCTACTGCGATTCAAAGAGCGCTATTGCAATATCTGCTAATCCTGTGCAACATACCAAAACCAACACATAGACGTGAGATATCACTTTATTAAATACTGTTAATGATAATTTCCTAATCTATCAAGCTTTTCTCATAAAATGATGTAACAATTATCAAGAACAAGAGAGAGAAACTAGAGAGAGAAAGTAGATCTTCAATAACCACACGTCTGAATTTACAATGACGTGCTTTTTCTATCCCAATCACAAGCATACAAAGCAAACCTGTTTATACCAACTATCTATTACAAGAGTTAATGATTAAGGAAACTAAACATACTTTGACAACTAAGACTTTGACATTGTTGACTTTTTCATCTTTGACTTTCCTTATTAAATATTGGATACAATATTTAGACTTAACAATCTCCCCCATTGTATTCAAGATTTAATAAAAATTTGACACTGATCTTCAGCTCTTGATTCTTCAGCTTTTGTCTCTTTAACTTTGAACTTTGAAGCTTTCACAGTCTTTACTCTTTCAGCCTTTGAAGAATCTTGAAAAGTCTTTTGCACTTGTAGCTTTGAAAGTTAACAAGTTCATCTCAGATAAATCTTTCAAAAACTGTATCTTCATCACATTGATCTCTTGACTGTCTTCAGATAAACAAACTTTCACAAATCATCTTGATTTATCTTTGAACAATCTTTCTTCAGAATCTTTTGACTTTGAATTAGCTGAAGCATTTTGAATTGACTTTTGAACTCTCAGAATTTCTTCACAAGTCTTTTCACTTTGACAACTCTTCATGACATTGAAATTGAATCTTTGAAAATGTCTCCCCCTTTTTGATGATTGTGAGCATCATGATCATCAAAACATCTTCAATTTCGACACAGTCTTTGATCACCCCCTTTGTATTTGAATAACAATCTCCCCTTTTTATGATAATTTGACTGTTGCCGCCCTTTGATCTGAATGGCTGAATCATGAATTGTATATACCCGAATCTTTTCAAATTCAGATATAATGAACATGGTAACCCTGATTCAACAAATGAAACAGTTAGGAATGCCTGTCAGTAACACAAAGTTACTGTGTACAACGAATGTACAATTTAAAGAGCTGGTTTGATGAAGACTCCCCAGGACATCCATTCAATCATTGAAAAACACAAGGTTTATCTATGAATGTTCTGACAGAAAAACAAATTTTCTGTGTGCTCGAGCTTGTGTATGAAAGAATTTAAGCACAATGATTGTGTTTCATAAGGCTCAAATTGTGTAAACTGTTGAGACAGCAACAGATAATACACGGACTCAATGTGCATGAAAGAGGTGCGAAGGTGGGGCAACTTTCCTTCTTTTTCAATATCTAAATCTTCCGAGTGAAGATTAGATAGCATATATGCTGCGTCCCCAAAGAAAATGAAACATTTATTTGTTAAGAAAGAAATGAGTGGTTGGTAGGGTAATAACAAGAGTTGGCATGGGCTCACTGCCTTTTTCAATGATGGTCACCAAAGAATGTGAACCAATCAGTAGATGTGGCTGCCCGGCTCAGAAAGTGGTAGGTGCAAAGTTCTGATCTTCTTTTAACTCTGATCTCACACCCTCTTTCTTTTTAACATTATGCTCACTTTTAACCAAACTCTCTTTTCTATTTTTCCGCTCCACGCAATGAGAAAAACTAAACCGGATGAGTTATCTCCCCCACTCTTTGATTTTGACCCCTCACCCCTCAATCACTCAAGAATAACTTCCTGGGTAGGAAACATTGTTGACGTGAATCCATGGAAGTTCTGTTTAAGCTCACACACGAATCCCATGTAAGTCCTAAAAAAACATGGTTCCTCAACAAGTTAACTGAACAGTTAAGCACAAAGTGTATGATATCATTGTCAAAATGTATGCTCATGAAATTTGAGCAATTGAACTTTGAAGATTTCTCTAAACAATGATATTGAATGAATGAAATGAAATCAAGAGAATTGTTTTGAGAATCTGACAATGTATCAATCAGATCAAATGAAATGGGTAGGGTATCAAAAAAACTGGATATTTTGTTTATATGAACAAATATAAACAACTTTGCAATGAAAGCACAAAATTAGAAATAATGAATGATGCTCAACAACATTTGAAAGCAAACAAGAGTATTACCATCGAAAAATTGGTTCGTTATGAGACATGGTAATAACAAATCAAATGAAATACTGAACCGATGTGTGTGAATACTTTAGAGTATTTGGAAAATACAATACACGAGTATTGATCTTTGGAAACACATGGTCAGTTAAACATTAAGCTCAAAATTTGAAAAACATTGAAAAGCTGAATTCTGAATTCATGAAATCTTTTGAGAATAGAGAAGTGGTTTGAACATTTAAGAACCTATTTTTCATGCTTGAAAGTTGTTCTTTTTTCAAACAATCAGAGATCTAAGACAGAAGATAGTTACCTTTAAACTTCCCCTCAAATCATGATAGAATGATTTAGATCTTTTAAGCCCCCCCTGGATATTAGCAGAATATCCTTCTCTTGAATGAAAAACGGTTCCTGATCTGTTATTTGATCAGAAGCCATCACCTTTACTCCACCTATAAATTATGCAACAGTAGATTTATCAATGAAAACAAGATAGAGATCCACAATTCCTTCTGGAATGTAGTCCGTCATATCAGTAAGATCTATCAGTGAAAAAGTACAGAATAAAGATCTACAATTCCTTCTGGAATGTAGTCCGTCATATCTCTCTAATGCATTTTTCAGAAAAGAAAGTACTCCCCCTTGATGGTTGAATTCCTCATTTGAGTATTGGAGTACAATCCTCATATCATGACAGGAGTAAAGATCTTTAATCGTTGAGGTACGGGTCTTAAGCTGATGTGCTTAGAAGCCATAATCTTGACAATGAAGTCCGGGTCTTGAGCTGATTTACTTAAGAGCCATAATCTTGACATTGAAGTCCGGGTTTTGAACAGCTGTGTTCAAAAGCCATAGTTCTCTTACTCCCCCTGACTTGAGCTGCCTGCAACACAACATCAGTTTTTGGTTTTGGTACCCACTGTATTTGGGTCCATGAATGTTAGTTGTAGTTCTTGTGGGGGATATAGAGTAAGAACCATACCAGAAATGATCACTGGTCTTGTGAATATGATCATGTGTACAGCAATAAGAACAATAATATTTATTACCTGAAAACCTGAGTAATTAATCTCTTGAATATATATGGTCAGGTTTACCTTTATGCGCTTTGTTCTTCTTGGTTTTGTGAAATGTACACATGATATCTTTCCTTTTAGCTTATCGCTTTCCTCAACTTTAAATGATTTCTTCTTCCAGACCAGTTTTTTTGACTTGTAACTTCTTCCTCTTGGAGATGTGCCTGAACCATCTAAATATCTATCATAGAAAATGTTAGTTCTACGAATCTGATCAAAAGATTTAACTGACCTTTGTGAAGAGACATATTTCTGATTTGAACTTGAAGCAGTTTTTCCAAGCTCTTTGATCTTTAAAGCAAAGTTGTCTCTTTCTTTAACAAGCAGGTCAATCTTCTTTGAGAACTCAGACTTCGTTTTCTGCTCTTTTAGTGCATTAGCAAATAGTTTAGATAACTTTGAAGTCATCTTTTTTATTTCATTCTCAAACATGCATCGTTCTTCTTCAAATCCTTTCTCTGAATTCTTTCTCTGTCCTGATAATTCCTTGAAAAATCCCACATTCTTCTGTTCAATGGCCTTCTTTTCTTTAGCAAATTTCTCTCTTTCCAAAATAAGTACTTTCTCAAAATCGGAAACTTGTTGAGAAAGTTTTATGGATTTAAGATCAACTGACTTCTTCTCTTCAAAACACTTTTTAGAGAAATCTGAGAACTTCTTTGAAAAACTTTTCTTTTCATTATCAAAATCAGCTTTATTTTCAGCAAGCTTTTGTTCCAAATCTGATATATTCATTCTAAGCTCAGCATTCTCAGATTCCAATCTCATTATCTTCTTATCATTCAGTCCAGAAGTTCTTTTCAGAAGATCTTCATTGATTGACTTTAAAGCACTAATTTCTTCTTTCAGAATAATGAGTTCAGCATAATACTCTTTTTACTTTTTCGAGTGAATGTCAACAGCATAACCCATATTTACTTTCTCTAATTCAAGCTTTCTATTCTTCTCTTCAAGCTCAGCAAAATATCCCATATTGAATGAGTAATCAGCTTGATATGAAAGATCGTTCCCAAACTGTGAATCAGAAAATCAAAAATCAGATCAAATTGAAATCTTACGCAAAATTTAAAATTTGAACAACACTTGTTATGCGCTAACAGTTGTTGGCGCAAGACTGAGATTTTCGTGAACTATAGGTAGCGCAAACCAAACTTCTTGCGAGCAGAGAATGGTGCAAATTAAGCTTCTCGCGAACAGTGTATGGCGCAAAGTAAGCTTCTCGCGAACAGTGTATGGCGCAAAGTAAGCTTCTCGCGAGACACAAGTGGCGCAAACCATAAATTTTCGTACTGTGGAAGACACAACCTAGATTTGCATGAGGTGTTGAATGCGTAAATCTCTTTTTCGTGAGAACCTGTGACGCAAACTTAGAGTTTCTTGAGGTGATGCACACTGATCTTTGCGCGAAAAATGGTTGGTGATTTGCGTGAGATATGATTGACGCAAGATAGACTTTGTGCAAACAGCATTTAACGCAAACTTTGATTTGCGTGAATATAATATGGTGAAAACTTTGGCTAAAAGCACTGTTAAGCTCACGCAAATGTGAAAACTCGCGCAAATCTTTATGAACTAGCGCAAAGAATAGATCTAGCCGATTCTTGGCTCTGACATGCTCAATTCGATCCAAATCTACAAATTGGTTCTCAAAAAAAAATTATCAGTATCATCGAAAAACAATACTAAACACACATTTACTATCAATTTCAGATTAAAACAACAATTTCCACAAATACGATCAAGAACAGAGTTCGAACTCGACTTTTCAAGAAAAAAAATCAAAAATCAAAATTTAACATTGAATTAGTTCGAATTACTAGATGTAATCAATACAAGAAACAATCCAAAACAAAAATCGAACTCAAAAATTCCATTTTCTTGCATCCAAAACGATTTTTCAAATAAAATCAGATGAACAGTACAAAAACTCGAGTTCTTGAAAATTTTTTTTTGAAAAAATTGATTCAAAAAAAAAATCAGATTTCAATCCAATTTACTTATCAAATCATTTCTGAAAATGTTTGGTACTGCTCTGATACCAATTGTTAATGATAATTTCCCAATCTATCAAGCTTTTCTCATAAAATGATGTAACAATTATCAAGAACAAGAGAGAGAAACTAGAGAGAGAATGTAGATCTTCAATAACCACACGTCTGAATGTTTACAATGACGTGCTTTTTCTATCCCAATCACAAGCATACAAAGCAAACCTATTTATACCAACTATCAATTACAAGACTTAATGATTAAGGAAACTAAACATACTTTGACAACTAAGACTTTGACATTGTTGACTTTTTCATCTTTGACTTTCCTTATTAAATCTTGGATACAATATTTAGACTTAACAAAGACAACGTTGAAAAAGGTACATTCGAACTTTACTTTGTAAACACAGATTATCAGCTTGCTGATTTGTTCACCAATCTGCTTGACAAAAAGAGATTTAATTTTCTCATTTGAAAGCTTGGTATGCTAAATGTGAAGACGTAATATGTTGTTACTTAATAAAGTTTAGTTATTGTTATTTTTCTTCATTCCTTTACTATTAATCTGAAAGATATCTGCACATAAGGTTGTTAATGATTTCAGGGGGAGTGTGATACAATGCAAAGATGATCTACACTTGAGGTGGAGTTAATGAGTTTTCGCATTTATTCTATAACTGACAAATTTTATGATGTATAATTTCATGGGGAGTTAAGGAGTATGGAAAATGACTTCCGGTTACATCGGAACATAACTCGTTTTTTTTAAACATTTTATTGTTTTATGTCATTTACTTTGATGACTTTGTGACTGTTGTAGATTTGAGAGGGAGCTTACATGAACATATTCAATATGACTATTGAGCTGACTTCGTGAGATTGAAGATGAGCGTAAGGAAATAATCTACTCTTAATCTTATATATGGTTGAAAGAAGGACGACTTTCAATCATAGAAAATATGTTTCTTAAACGTTAAAACCACTTCTGATTCTTAAACAGATTTCATGAATTAAGAAGTGTGATTTTAAATGTTTTCATTTTTCATGAGCTTAATTGTTTAAATAAACCGTGTGTTTCCAAAGATAAATACTTGTGTATTATCTTTTCCATATACTATCAAGTATTCACACACACCACTTTACAATTTTTCTTGATAAGTTCTTACCATGTCTCATATTGAAACATATTTTCGATGGTAAGACACCCCGTTTGAAATTCAAAGTTTAAGCGTTAATTTCATTCAAAACATTTCTTTCAAAACTTGTCTATATTTTGATACGTATAGACTATATCCGATTTTTCATGACCTAAGCTTTTCTTGATAAATCATTCATATTTGATCTTTTTATGATGTCAGATTTTCAAACAAGTTTTGTGTATTCATTTCATTCATTCATTATACTTGTTTTGAAATATCTTCAATGTTTAAAATGCTCAAATCTTCATGATTATCTTAATGAGCATACAAACATCTGACATATATTTTTGCGCTTTAATTGCAAAGTTAATCCATTTGAGCAACATATATGCTTATAGGACAACATGGGTTCATTGTGTGAGAATTTAACAGAACTTCTATCGATTCACGTTAACCAATGTTTCCTACCCAAGAAGTTAATCCTTGAGTGATTGAGAGGCGAGGAGTCAAAATTATCTGAGTGTGGGTATGTGTGATGAGATAAAATGAAACAAAGAGTTTGGTTAGAAGCAAGCTTAGTTGTTAAAAAGATAGAGGGTGAGAGAACAGAGTAAAAGAATATCAAACTCTACACCAACTTTTTCTAAGCCGGGGAGCCACATTACTGTTGTTTCACAATTCTTCGTGAACATCATTGAAATAGGCAACTAGCCCATGCTAACTCTTCCTTTAAACCCCACCAGCTACTCATCTTTTTCTTAAAAAGAAGATGTTAAAATTTTTTCTGGGGATGCAACATATAATCTATCTGATTTTCATTTGGAAAATCTAGATATTTAAAAAGAAGAAAGTTTGCCCCACCTTCGCACTTCGATCATGCACAATTGAGTCTGTGTAATACAGTTGTTGTCTCAAAGCTTTACACAATTTTGAGCCTAACAAAAGCAATCATCATGTGCTTATTTCTTTCATACACAATCACGTACACACAGGAAATTCGTTTTTCTGTCAAAACATACATAGTTTAACCTCGTGTTATTCGATGATTGAATGGAAGACCTGGGGGAATGAACATCAAAAAGCTCATTTCCAATGTGTATTCATTACACATAGTGACTTTGTCTTACAGACATGCATTTCTAACTGATTCATTTGTTTATTCAGGTATTACACTCATACTTTGTCTGAATTGACGGATGATCAGAGTCTCAGTGACAAAGATCAATGGTCAGATCAGAATGTTCATGACATTTCTTATGAAAGTTTTGATGATTTCAATGTTACAATCATCAAAAAGGGGGATAGATTCAAGAAATGGAGAAGTTATTTTCAAGAAATGAATTTGGGAGAAGCTAAGTTCAAGAAATGCAGAGTTTGAAGAAAGTTAATTGAAAGTTTTTGTTAAAGAATGCAAGATTGCTGAAAATTGTACAGGTTTGAAAGAGCAAATTCAAAGAATTCTGTTAGCGAGCTGGATTTTACTGAAATTTTCTTTGAAGATAATTTGTTGTAGCAAACTGAGCTAAATCTGAAGTTAATTTTTTTCCGAAGTCTGAAAGAGGTTCTTATTACCTTGGGGGAGAATGTTAAAGCTGATTGCAAAAGATGGTATACGAAGACTTTGGAGAGATTACAGAATGGTTGAAGTTTGATTATGAAAAAGGGGATATTGTAATTTTTGTGCTTCAATGTTTATCTTTCTGAAGATGATTTTTGCTGAAAGAAATCTACAAAGTGGAGATAAGCCAACTAAAGATTAATCAAAGAGGGAGATTGTATTGAAAAATATTTTTGAAGATGGTCTTGATCCAATGGGGGAGAATGTTAATGCACAAATATGTTGGATACAAGTTCATAGAAGACAGAAAACTGAAGTCAAAGCAAGTCAAAGCTCAAGTCAAACTCTCAAGCAAGTCAAAGTCTTTTGTAATAAAAGTCAAAGTCAAAGTGTTGTAATAGTTAGTTAGTATAAATAGTGTTTTGTTTTTCAAATAGGGATACAGCTAAATGTAAGAAGTACACATTCATTTCTATAGAGAGAGAGTTTTGAGACAGCATACTGTAATCGTTTTCTTGATTGTAATGAAAATGGAAATTGATTGAAATTTTTTTTGTCATCTTGATTACATTGATTGATTGGGACTATTTCATAACACAAGCACTTACACACATAATTTTTTCTGTTGGAACATTCATAGAATTACCTTGTGTGTTTTCAATGATTGAATGGCAGTCCTGGGGAGTGAACATCAATAAAACTCCTTGTACAGTACATTCGTTGTACTAAGTGGCTTCGTGCTACTAACAGGCATGATAACTGTTTCATTTGTTGATTTAGGGTTACAACTCCATTCGAAATTTGAAAAGATTCAGAATCTTTATGAATTGACGTATGTTACTTATCTCCGTGGAGAGATCAGATGAAGATATTGGTTAGTAATTGAAATAATGCATTTCTTGCAAAGTTTTGATGATGTTAATGCTCACATTCAGCAAAAAGGAGGACAAGTTATCAAGAAATGATAGTTTGTGAATATTCAATTTAAAAAATTGATTTATTTGTGAGAAACTAAAGAATGAAAAAGAAATTTCCAAGAGCATCAAGAGATAGATAAAGCATATTCGATGAAAGAAAGATAGTTCAGATTGCATTGATTCAAAGAAATCTAAAAGTTTGTTAAAGATTTCGGAAATTTTCTTTGAAGAATGTTTGAAAGAAGAAAGTGAGCTAATGCTGAAGATAATTTATATTCTGAAAACAATATCAATTAAGAAAGTGGGAGGTTTGTTAAGTTTTGAAGCTATTCCAAAGAAGGGGGAGATTAATTTAAAAGGGGGAGATCGTTCGTTCAGGCTAAACTTTGTTTAAAGAATGATCTTGAATCCAAAAAAGGGAGATTGTTAGTGCACATTTTGTCGTATTCAAGATCATCATGTTTGAAAAAAAAGCCTCCAAGTCAAAGCCTCAAGATAGAAAGTCAAAGTCAACACATTTAAAGAAGAAAGTCAAAGTCAAAGCTTAAAGGAGAAAGTTAGTTTTCCTTGTAATACTTATAGGTATAAATAGGTTTTTCTTCTTCGTAATTCTTGTAGCACTTCATAGAAAGCACTAATCTTGGAGAATATATTGTAGAGAGAGAAAGCGAGACCTTTAAAAACAGAAATCTTGTAATCGTTTGATTCATCAATACAAAGTGAGATTTGTGGAAGTCATATTTAATTGTATTGATCATACTTGCATATTTGGGACTATCAAAACTAGATACATATCTTGTGTGTTCTTTCATTCTTAATCTCTATTATTTCGTTAGAATCCTTGAAGAACATGAAAATCCCTTTTATTTATTATGTGATTGTTTATGGGGTTCTTTAGAAATGATGCTTTATTTGGTGTTTTAAAGGTATTGTAGTTGCCTCTCAACAAAGTTATTTGTACCTAATAATTTTATGAAAATACCCAAACGTTAGGGTTTAACCTAAATTATGGATTTGCTCAAACGTAAAGTTATTGATAAATTATGTGATCATGCTTTGGGTATTAAAATGTGTTTACATGGATCGTATGGTACAATTTGGATCCTTTTGTGGTATTTTATATGCCTTATGGCTAGATTTGACATATGGTAATATTACGTAAACCCCTCTATGATATATGTGATATGTATTTCACAGGATGCCTATGATAGTATTGGATATATATCCCATGACTTACGTTCCTTATGGCCTCATTGGACCGTTGGATGAACCAAGGCAAGTACACACTTGGACGACATAGTCTTGAGTGCCATCTTGTAGGTATTTGCCTAGACCTCCGTCATTTGGGGCAATGCCTCAATTGTAACACCCGGATGTGTCGAGCCTTTTAGTGTCACTCTTGAGAGTTTACACTAAGGTATCTCAACTCTTTGGGTGAAACTTGATTAGTGTAATGGATCTCCCCCATTGACTCCAATTATTGAATTGATTATTTGGAGATATGTTATTCTCACCTCGTACCTTGATTATTCTTAATTGTACAAACTCACTAGGCTTTTTGGCCTAACACTTGTTTAGTGTCGATGTGTATCTCAGGTTCTAGCGATGTCGTTCCCAAGAAGGTCTAGCTGGGATTTGTGTCAACTTGGGGAGTGCATTCTGAGGCATCTTATTGTGAAGTCTTTTATTGGAGTAGAGAAGACACCTTTTTTATAATCTTACTTCTATTTAGAGATTAGATTAGTTAGTTGTCGTTTATTTCCGTTAAAATTACAAACTTGTAATTAAACAGATACTTTTATTTTCCCCATTTTGGGGAGGCTGATGCTATGGCATTATATATACCGCATTTCCATTTTTGGAAATTTTTGTTTATCGCAATTTTTAGGGTGTTACAAGTTTGTATCAGAGCTTTAGTTTAAGTGAACTAGGTGTTGACTTCAGCATACCTGGACTTAAGCTGTAAATGCTAGTGACATTTGGTCCACTTGGGTAAGCGTCATTGGTGGGGAGAGCGTTAAGACTTACGGAATTGAGTTAATTGAGAATTGTGACAACGGTAACAGGAATTCTTATGTTAATGTATTCATATTTCCACTTAGCTAGTGATATTATGAATATATCGTTACATGAGCATACTTGATTTATTGTTGTTGTGATACTTAATAAATGTGGTAGTACGTATCTATAGCCTGTTTCTCACCCTCATTCTCGTGTGTATGACAGACTCTGATTTTAGATTCAAGCATATAATATCAATTCACAACAAGAATCAATCAAGAACATGTAGTTTATAGAGAGAATGTATAGAGAGAAAGTGTCGTAGTCATTGATCTCACGAAAGATACAAGTACATGGAATGGTCAAAAGGTTACAAAGAAACACAAGGAACAAAGCTTATATATGGATCAAACAAGCCTTGACCTCAAACAAACCATTACAAGGCATTAAAGCAAAATACACATACAAATTGATTCAAACTATGACTTAATAATCTCCCCCTTTTGGATCAATTTGTGAATCTTCTAACTCGGTTATCTCTGATTCCCACCTGATACCTTTCTTGAACTCAATCCAATCATCCAAAATGTCTAGAGCTCTTTCCATAACAATTATGTCCCTTCTTTGCAAGCGGTCACCAACAACAAATCATTGTCTTTCACTCTCCTCATGTCTACTCTTGAGTTGAAGCCTTATCACCTTGAGTGTTCCATCAGAAAAGTTTGCAACTTCAAAAAATCTTAGGAACCACTTTTGATTCTGCCTATTCTTGTAGACAACACCGAACTCTGGTTGCTCCAACACCGTGAACAACATATAATCTTCTAAACTTGGAAGATTCATATCTAGCTTTGTCATATTCACTCTCTTTTGATTAGTCTCTATCCCCAACTGGAAGTCATAGCAGTAAGTGTAGTAAATATGCCTTCTGAAAAATCTGTTAATGGTTTCCAAGGCAAAGGTAATGTTCTATTTCCGAATGGCCATATTTCTGAATTCATGATACATATACTCCAGATCATCCACCTTCATATTATGAAAGTCGGCTTCAGTAAAGGTATAGTCACTCATATTTCTTCTTTGGATAGTGAAGACTGGATACCAAATTCTGATAAACTTTTTCAGACGAACCTCTTTCACAGTGACTATCTTTGTTTTACTCTTTACAGCTCTTTGTTCTTTCCTCAGATAGTTGAGCATATCAACACACTCTTGTTGATATTCTATTGGCTTATCTTTGACCCCCAATATCCGAAAGATGTCCATAGGACTAATACGGTGTACAAAAACCTTCTTCTTTTCCTCTTCAAGAAATGGTACTCTAAGAGCATGTCTCATCTGTCTTAACTCAGATTCTGTAGGACCAAAATCATATTCAGGTGCATTAACATTAGAAGGACCGGCTTCATCTATGTTAGGCATGTGAAAAGTTTCATCAGGTTGGTCAGAATTGCTTGGTGGTTGATCAGAATTACTTGGTGGAATAGGTTGGCTTTAAGGACTAGAATGTCTTAGTGGACTTTGCTGCCTAACCGGAACTTCAGTAGCATCTGGAAAGTTGAATTCATGAAACATTGGAATAATAGGCACTTCATTCAGATTTGGCTCTGGAATCTCATTGTGAACAGGACTCAAGTGAATATCTTCAAGAGTACCCTGCTCAAACATTTCTTGCAACAAATCTGAATCTTGGTTGACTTCCAACAAAGTATCAAGTACACTGGCTTCATTCTCTGGAATAGGTTCATCATTAATATGATCATCATCAGAATCATTCATCAAATTTTCTTTCTCTTCTTCTTTGACCTTCCAAAACTTCTCATACAAATCATCTTCATCATCATCTGAAGTTAGGTCAATTATATCAACAGAAAAGATACAGTTGTCATCAAAACTTCTTCTCCTGTAGCTACCTTAGGCTTTTCAACCCTTGGTACTACTTCAGGATCAACATATAAAACCAACTCTATGCATTCTGTATCCTGATTCTCTCCTTGATTTTGAGCCTGAACTGTATTTTCTTCATCTCCTTCAACACTAATTGTCTCAATATTTTACTCAAATTCCCCCAAAGTTCTCTGCTTCTTAGTCTCACCCCTCATGATCATGATCTAAATCATGGTCATGTCTCTTACGAGAACTTTCAGCTTGAGACTTTCAGGATTATTGAACAACATTGGAAAGATCAGAGAATGCTTGCTGCATGGCATTGATTGATTTGAGAACATCATCCTTGAAAACATTAAACTCAATAGCACGGACAACACTTGTTGGCAACTGAGGAACCACTTGAGGGACTGCTTGTGGTTGTTAAGACCTCAGAAGACCAACAAGATCAGCATCAGCTTGGTCAGCAGGTGCTTGAAATAACAGCTTTGCAAACAATAGAGATTTCAGCTCGTCCACAGACATGTCAACAATATGTACTTGTGGAGGTGGAGGCGGAGCAAATTGCTCGGTTTCAACAATCGGATCCTTCCCTTTCATCATCCTTTTAACTCCCCCAACCTGTTCAGAGATGTGATCCTTCAAGCTAGATTCAACAACCTTTAAAACACCGTCGAGAAATTCCTTTGACACGAAGTCAGGTAATCTAACACATGAGTAACTAAGACTTTCCGTTGTCAGAATAGTTGACGAGGCAACCGTGTGGCATGTGTTCAATGCTGGAATATCGTTAGCATTGATAGGACTTCCACTCAATCCTTGTAGTTCAACTTGTAAATCTACTATGAATATTCCGATCGGGTTACTAAGACTTATGATAAAAAGAGATTTATCAATATGTGACATTGGAATAAAAATTGGCTATTCAAATGCCACTAGACTCGATTGTGCATTGAAATGAAGTGAGAACTAGGGCTTTGGTACTCTATTTTCAGTATCTATGCTCTCCGAATGAAAGCTAGATAGTGGTTCTGTTAAATTCCCGTGAATATGTGAAACTATCACCTGTTGTGAGGTGGTAGAATGGTTGGCTTGGGTGTGCATATGCATAAGTGGGCTACTTATGTCTTGTTTAATACCTGCTCGCAACACATGCGGCTTGGTAGTAGATGCAACTGCCCTTCTGGAAATGTAGGTTCGAGTATACACACTCTCACCATATTCTTTTTTTCTCCTTTCACTCCGGCTCACATTGATATTTTCAACAATAACTCCCTGAGATCTCCTTATATCCCCTACCATATTTTGAATTGTGGTATCAAGATTAATCTCCATGGCATTATTGTTGAAACCATGATCAACATCATCATTATCATTGTCATCCTGGTCATCATTGTCATCACCATCATCATCAGTATCAGCAGTAGCAGTGTGCACAGATTCAGTTTCAGCATCACTTTGTGCTTGATCCGACTCAGTTACAAATTCTGCACTTTCCTCGGCGTTCTCTTCCTAACTACATAATTGAGGAATTTTGGCACAACCAGGTTGAGATAAGGAATTAACATGATGTGAGGCATTTTCCTGTGATCCCACAGCCTCCGGTTCAAAATTTTGTCCCCCTCCAGTTCCCCTCTCAGAATTTTCCCTCTGCTCTCCCGGTTCAAGTACCGGCCGGTAACAGGAACCCTCACTGACACCACTCTCCTAGAGTTTGAAACTTGGGCAGGGGAAACTGGTGTTGATTGTCCCATAGACTCTCTATACTCTTTAATACACTCAGAGTCCGTGTTATTCCCAAATTTTTCAATAATATCAAGATTAACAACAAGATTATGATTCAATTAGCCATATGTCATTGATCTTTAATCACGAATTACAAATGCTCTGCAATGGAATATTTCTCTCTCTAAA
The DNA here is from genome assembly GCA_954870635.1 of Arctium minus. Lineage (NCBI taxonomy): Eukaryota > Viridiplantae > Streptophyta > Magnoliopsida > Asterales > Asteraceae > Arctium > Arctium minus. The sequence goes on along the minus strand of OX941088.1, from coordinate 73,338,769 downwards.
AGATAACTCTCTAATAAGTGCCACACTATTAATAAAGGAACAAAAGCTATTTATACCTATGAACATTACAAAGACAAAAACAACAAGCTAAACTAATACCCTTTACTTTGTTAACTTTCCCCATTAAGAAGATTTGACTTTGACTTTGCTTTATCAGGCTTTGACTTGAGCTTTGAATTTCATCACAATGATCTTGGATCCAACTTTATGTGCACTATCAATCTCCCCCTTTGGATTCAAGATCATTTTCAAAAAGAAATCTAGCAATAACGAGCAATCTCTCCCTTTGTTAGTTCTTTTAACGAATTCAATCTCCCCCTTTAGCATGAATACTAAAATCTTCTTCTTTGGTAAACCTCTTCAACACATTGACAAACTTCTTTTTCTATGAAATGTCTTCAGCTTTTCTGTAATCTCCCTAAAAGTCTGTGAAAATGCATTTTAAGAACTTTAACAATCTTCCCCACGGATATGAAAAAACCTATTCAAACTATAGAAAAGAAAATATTTTCAAATTCAGCTCACTTTGCTCCAGCTAATAATCTTCAAATAAAATTACAGCAAACTTTTATCAAATTTTCTGAACTTTCGTACTTTCTTTTTCATTCTGAACATTCTCTCTTTATTTTTGTCATTTCTTGATAACTTTCTCCAAAACTGTTACAAACTGTTCTTCAAACAACATTTCTTGAAAATTATTTCTTTCATATCTTCTTTTCCATTTCTTGACTTTCTCCCCCTTTTTGATGATGTAGGGCATAGAAATCATCAAAACTTTTTCCAAGAAATGTCACACTATTTTGACCATTGATCTTTCCAAACGAACATCTGAACCATTCGTCAATTAATAATGTATTCATCTGAATCTTTTCAAATTGGGACAAATAAAGTGTAAACCTGAATCAACAAATGAATCAGTTCAGATGCCTGTAAGCAGCACGAAGCTACGTTGTACAAGGAATGCACTGTACAAGGAGTTTTATTGATGATCACTCACCCAGGTCTTCCATTCAATCATCGAATAACACAAGGTAATTCTATGAGTGTTCCGACATAAAAAACAAATTTTTTGTGTGTTTGTGCTTGTGTATGAAAGAATTTAAACATGAAAGTTTTATAATAGGCTCAAAATGTGTAAACCGTTGAGACAACAATAGTAATACACTTACTCAATTGTGCATGATCGAAATTCGAAGGTGGGGCAGACTTCCTTCTGTTATCTTCCAAATGAAGATGAGATAGATTATGTGTTGCGTTCCCGATCAAAATTGAAACATCTTCTTGTTAAGAAAAAGATGAGTAGTTGGTGGGGTATAAAGCAAGAGTTGGCATGGGCTCACTACCTATTTCGATGATGTTTACGAATGAATTGTGAAACAATCAGTAATGTGGTTGTCCGACTCAGAAAGTGGTTGGTGCAGAGTTCTAATATTCTTGTAACTCTGTTCTCAGACCTCTTTCTTTTAATCATTTGAGCTCACTTCTAACCAAACACTCTTTTCATTTTATCTCATCACACACCCACACTTAGATATTGACACCTCGTCTCTCGATCACTCAGGATAACTTCTTGGGTAGGAAACACTGGTTATCGTGAATCCATAGAAGTTCATTAAAGCTCACACAATTCCCATGTATTTTGTCCTAAAATCAAAAAGTTGCTCAATGACTTAATTTTATCAGTTAAAGCACATGAAAATATAATACATGTCAGATAATATTATGCTCAATTAGATAATCATAAACACTTGAGCATTTTAATCATGGAAGTTTTTCTCAAAAACAAGTAGATTGAAATAATGAAATGAATACAAAAGACTTGTTTGAGAATCTGACAGTGTACTAAAAAGATCAAATATGAATGATATATCAATAAAAGCTTAGGTCATGAAAAGTTGAATGTTGTCTACACGAATCAAATATAGACATTCTTGAAAGAAACGCTTTGGATGAAATGAACTAACGCTCAAATATCAATGAAGTATAAAACGGGGTGTCTTACCATCGAAAAATAGTTTCATTTTGAGACATGATAAGAACATATACAATAAAAGGACTAGACCGGTGTGTATAAATACTTGATAATATATGGAACAGATAATACACAAGTATTTATTTTTGGAAAAACACTGTTAGTTAATCATGAAAGCACATAGAATGAAAACATTTATGTTGGGCTTAATTTGACTTGTAACCGATAAACGCAGCGGAAATTAAAATAATTTTGGTTACAACAAAAGTAAACTTTCTAAACAATTAAAACCCAATCGAATCTAATGCTGTATTTAATCAAAACTCAAAACCACACCATAGGGTGTTTAGAGATGTACCTTTTGGGATCTATTGTCGTTGATCGAACTGAGCACTTAGAAACCAGTCGAGGTTTCCTCTAGCGGTATCCACACACGAACACGCGAAATTCCACTGGGTGCTAGCCCAAAAGAAACCGTAATGCTAATATGTGTATGAGGTGTATACCAGATTCAGAGAATTGAATCAACTTATTAAACCGTCTGGCCTATCACCCTATTTATATAGTCTGGTGTTCCAGATAGTTTATAACTCTAACAGAGTTAATGTTTATCTGTAATTCATTAAATAATTATTTGAATTCAAATAACTATTTGAATTTGAATAATTATAAGAATTTGAATAATTATAATTTTTTGGATAATTACTAATTATTCATATTTACAGATAAAACCTTGTAATTATCATAATTACACTATTTACACATATTATATAATTATCCTTCAAGAATAATCATTTAACCGTCAAACATGACTTTACCCAGTTTTTTTCTAATGGAATCAAACGTATTCTTTGTGTACGACCCTATAGGTTTACATACTCATTGGTAGTATTCTTGTGCGACACATGTCGTGGCCATACATTAGTCTTCAGTCTTCCAATTGCACATGATACACAGTAGTACAGACGGTGGTAAGCGTCTAGCAACACGTCACCACCCCCAAGGCTATGTAAATGTGCTTTTACTTTCAAGTAATTCGATTGATCCAATCAATCATATAGTAGAACCATTCATTATCCTTTTACTTCACGATATATTATTTTGAACTTAAGGCATAGATCTATCTCATCATTTATAGTTCAAAGATTATGTTTCCCGATCCCAAAATATTTGATTATACAAGTGCCAATAGTCCAACTAATCCACTTGTTCATGCATGTAAATCTTACTATGTAATCGAGGGGCCCAAAATATCTCTCTCATCTTGAGAGGATCAAATCCCTTATTGCATGTACACGACTAACTACACAATTAATGTAATACCTAATATAGCCCTTATGATTACCCGGTTAAGGGTAACGTTAGACTACACCAAAGTATAACACTCCTTGTGCATTAGGTCCCAATACACATCTCACGTCTGAGGAAAAATAGTGTTGTACTATTTCAAGACTCACCTTATGGCACCGATCTATGAGGTGATCTTGACCTTGGGTCTTATCTAACGCCTTGTTTACCGACAAGCGCATGTGACTCTGATTGCACCTAGTGCACTTCCAACTTAGACTATTATCAGATTTCACAATGATCTTAGTTTATTGTTAGTCCTCTAATAATAATCAATCAAGGACGGTTTAAAACAATCATATTTGTTTAAGGATTCTTAAACATGTTAAAAAGAACACATAAATGTTTAATGAAGATACTCATATCCAATATGCCATAACATGTAAAATATAACTGTTTTAATGTTTATAAAGTAAAGATTACTAAAATTTTACAAATCAGACTAAATTATTACAAAACCTCAAGCCTATTATGCTAATGTGAGCATCATGTTTGCTTTGACTCAAAGGCTTGGTAAGAGGAGCTGTTGGATTGTCTTCTGATCGAACTTTACATATCTTTATGTCACCTCTTCCAATAATCTCTCGAATTAGGTGATATCGTCTCATGATATGATTGGAGCACTGATGTGACCTTGGCTCATTTGCCTGAGCAATACCACCCTCATTATCGCAATAGATATCTACAAGGTCACATATACTAGGGACTACTCCTAGATCTATGACGATTTTCTTCATCCAAACATCTTCCTTTGCAGCGTCCGACGCCGCAATGTACTCTGATTCTGTAGTTGAATCCACTATTGTGTTTTGTTTGTAGCTCTTCCAACTCACAACACCCCCGTTTAACACAAACATGTATCCCGACTGTGATTTATAGTCATCTCGGTCATTTGGAAACTAGCATTTGTGTATCCTTTAATACACAGATCTTTTTCTTGACCGCCGTACAGTAAGAACATCTCTTTAGTTCTTCTCAGATACTTCAGAATATTCTTTACTGCTACCCAGTTAGCATCATCTAGGTTTGATTGATATCTGCTTGTCATGCTTAGGGCATACGAGACATCTGGTCTAGTACATAACATGGAATACATGATTGAACCGATGGCTGAAGCATAAAGAACACCTTCATGCGGTTCATGTCCTCTTTAGATATAGGACTCTGAGTTTTGCTCAGATGTATATAATCTATTATTGGCAAGTTTCCTCTCTTAGAACCCTCCATCTTGAAGTGTCTTAAGATCTTGTCAATGTATGTACTTTGGCTTAATCCAATTAAGTGTTTCGATCTATCACGATAGATCTTTATACCAATGATATAAGCTGCCTCTCTTATATCCTTCATCGCGAAACACTTTCCTAACCAGACTTTTATAACTTTAAGGGTAGGGATGTCTTTTCCGATGATCAATATATCATCGACATATAGTATCAAGAATACTATTATGCTCCCACTGACTTTCTTGTATACACAAGGTTCATCTTCGTTCTCTAAGAAACCAAATTCTTTAATCTTCTCATCAAAACGAAGATTCCAACTGCGAGATGCTTGCTTCAGTCGATAAATGGACATCTGCACCATTTCAGGAAAATTTGGATGTTTAAAACCTTCTGGTTGTACCATGTACACGTCCTCGCTTAAAGTTCCGTTAAGGAACGCGGTTTTAAGATCAATTTGTCATATTTAATAGTCATGATATGCAACTATGGCATGAAGTATCATGATGGATTTAATCATGGCTACTGGAGAAAAAGTTTCATCATAATCTACTCCCTAAGTCTGAGTGAAACCTTTAGCTACCAACCTAGCCTTATAGGTATGTACAATCCCATTCATGTCACTTTTCTTTTTGAATACCCACTTGCACCCTACGACTTTGCAGTCGGTAGGTACATCTACGAAGTTCCAGACATGGTTATCTGACATGGATTGTATTTCAGCCTTCATGGCATATTGCCATTTTTCAGATTCTAAACCTGATACGGCTTCCTGGTAGGTTATGGGTTCATCATCAACCGTATCGTCACTGCCAATGAGATAACCATATATGTCAATGTAATGTTTAGATCAATTAGTTTGACTTTTATGTTTGACTTTGTTTTGTAAGTATGTGAGGGATGTAATCTATTAAGAGTTTCTCATATATTGTCTTATGTTGTGTGAGAGTTTGTGAGTAACCATTGTATGAGCGTTCATGTACTTGTGACTTAAAGAGATATATGACACCATCGTTTCTCTCACTACTTTCTCTCTCTAGATTCTATGTGATTTTTTGAGTTTAATTGATATAGCTTGAATCTATGGAGTAACATTTAGTATTAGAGCAAACCAAAATCATTCAGATTGTTAGATTTCACTTGATTAGATTGAACTTTCAGTTTACATGAAGAACACGCACCATGTTTTCACTGTTTGATCAAATTCACATTTGTTAATCGATTTATGTGTTTGAAAATGTGTTCACTGTAATCGTTGGATGTTATTATAGGAACTTTTTTGTTTACACTTGATCACGTAATTCTCACAAAATCGATTTGAAATTTGGATATTTTTTATTTTTCTTGAAAAATATGACGAACACTGTAATTTTGTTGTTTCTAGTTGAAAAGTTGTATTAGAAACTTGTTCTAAATAGTTGTGCGATCATAATGGTGGAATCTCAGGTTTAAATTGCAGGAAACAAAGTTGTTGGCTGAAATTCGTGGTTAACACTGAAGAACACGCACGGTACTAAACACGCAAGCTAGAAAGAAGGCGGACGATAAAGAGTGTTGGTGTTTTTATGGGCTTTGCGAGTTTCTGATCGATACGCGCATAGAGTGCTTTGCGAGAAGTGAAAATGCGCAAATCATGTTTTGTGAGTTTTATGTTTGATCAGCGAATTTTGATTCTGCGAGTTCTAGTTTGCTCAAAAATTTTCTAAGTGTTGAAACACGGAAAGGCATTGGAAGAGGTTAAGAGCTCAAAAAATTTCTAAGTGTTGGAACGCGCAAAGGTTTTGCGAGAAGTATAGTCCAGAAATGCAGACATCTCTTCTTGCGTGAACTTTAAACGTGCAAACTTCGATCTGCGTGAACTGGCTACGCGCACAAGCCTATTTGAGCGAAGCTAATCTATAGTGATCTGCGAGTTTTAGTGTTTTGCGAGTTCTGAGTGTTAGACACTTTTTCTGATATTTTCAAGTGTTCACCCAAGTTTGACTCATCCAGTCAAGGTATCTGAATATTTTGGGACGATCAGTTCCATCAAGATTATAATCATTTTATCTTCTCAACCAACAAATATGTCACGAGCTTTGCTCAACATGGGTTCTAAGTCGAAGCCTCCGGTACTTCAAGCCGATGAATATCCTCAGTGAACTGGATAGAGAATTGGTGGAAAGAGATGCTCAGGCCTTGCCTTTTCTGATAATGGCAATTCCGAATGACATGTTTAACAGAGTCGATAGTAGAGAATCTGCCAAAGACATTTTGGATAAGCTTGAGAAGCAGTTTCAAGGGTCTGCAAAATCCATCATGACAAAGAGAAATCAAAGTATAAACGCGTACGAGGGTTTCAAAGAAAAAGAAGGTGAATCATTGAGGGAAACGTATGACAGGTAAAACATCATTCTGGATGATTTGAGGAGGAATGGAGTTCAGAAGTCCGAATCATAGATCAACTTCAAATTCATCAAGAATGTCCAGCTTGAATGGGACGTCTATACAATACAGATGCAAATTAACAAAGATATGGACGAGGAGAAACTGAATGACCTGTTTTGTGCTCTAAATCAGCATAAAGACAAAATTAAAGAACAAGCTGCAATCAATAAAGATCTGAATCAGTTGAAAGACAAGCAGAATAAAGGTGAGGATTCTTTAGCTTTACTATCACAAGGCAAGGGTAAGTTGATTAAGGGAAGCTCAATCTCTGCAAAGGCTTCTAAGAAGAATGCTTTGATGTCAAGCCTGATTGAGTCTTCTGAAAGTTTGGAGGAGGATATTCTCAAGAAGAATATGAGGATGATGAGCTAACCGAATTCGCTAAGAAACTTGGTCTGTTGACTTCAAGCTTTCACAAGAAGTTTGGCAGAAAGAAGTGCTACAACAATCCAAAGTATGATTCTTACAAGTGAAGCCAGTACAGAGGCAAGTTTGAGAAGGAGAAAGAGAAGAAAGAAGAGACGAAAGAGGAGAAGAAAGAGGAAAAGAGAGAAGAGAAAGATAAAGAGAAAACGGACAAGTGCTTTAATTGTGGAAAAGTTGGTCACTTTGTTAGAGATTGTCCAGTTAAGAGAGTTAAAAACTACAAGTACTACGCGAAGAAACCCCTGCTAGCCAAAGCAATGGAGAAAGGAAAGGCTCTGAAAGCTAAGGAACATATATGGTTTGAGTACTCCGATGATGAGAAGGAAGAAGAGGTCAAAGTTAATCTGACGCAGGTTCATTACAATCTGATGGCTCATTTGAACGAGAAGTCTGATTCTGAGGCTTGTCATATGTGGATCATATACTCCGATGCATCAAGACACATGACAGCACAAGCACCTCCTATTCGATTATGTTGAACATTATGCTGGATCAGTTAACTTTGGAAAAGAGATGAAAGGATATGTCAGGGATATGGTGTGATCAAGAACATTATGATTTCAATATCAAAAGTTTTGTATGTGGAGGGCCTAGCATATAATCTTTTCTCTATCAGCCAATTCACTGAGAAGAAATGCAAAGTCGAATTTGATGCGGATTATTGTTATATCAAAGATCAAAGTGGAGCAGAATTAATCAAAGTTGGGAGAATGGGTTTACTGTACGGTGTTTATTTTCCGACACTCAAAGCTTCAAAGTCAGTATGTCTCAACATCGTGTGACTGGTCTTCCAGATCTAAAGATAGAACAAGATTCACTCTGTTCTGCATGTGAAAAAGGCAAGATGAAGAGAAGTTCTCACAAGCTGAATATGGTATCCAACTCCACCAAATGTCTCGAGATTATTCACATGGATCTCTGCGGGCCTATGAGAACTCAATCAATAAATGGCAAGAAGTATATCCTGGTCATGGTGGAGGAATATTCAAGATATACTTGGTTAGAGTTCTTAAGGTAGAAATTTGAAGCTCCAGATCTGATCATCAAGTTTATTAAAAAGATTCAAGTTCATCATCAAATTATGGTTCAACAATTACGAAGTGACAACGGTATTGAGTTCAAGAATTCAAGGTTACAATTTTATCTTGACTCTGTTGGCATTTCTGACAACTTCTCGGCGGACACCTCAATAGACCGGTGTTGTTGAACGGAAGAACAGGACTTTGGTAGAAGCTGCTCGGACAATGCTTGCGTATTCTAATCTTCCTTTATTCCTTTGGGCTGAAGCAGTAGCAATTGTGTGCTTTACACAGAACAGGACTATTATTAATAAGCATTTAAATAAAACATCTTATGAAATTATTAATGGTAGAAAACCAACTGTTAAATTTTTTTCGTGTTTTTGGCTGCAGATGCTACGTGTTAAATGATAGAGATAACCTGTCGAAGTTTCAAGCCAGAGCTGATGAAGGAATATTCATCGGATATTCACTTTAATCCACAGCATAGAGGATATATAATACTCGTACAAAGACAGTTCTTGAGAGCATCAAGGTCACCTTTGACGAATCAAAGACGAGGACTTCTGAACACAACAATTCAGAACTCCAACCTAAAGACAAAGCTTCTACATTAAGTAGTACAGAACCTGGTCTGCAAAAGACTAAGCATTCTCAAAAACTTACTGAATCTAATATTGACTTGTTATTTTTAGATGCGTTTAATGATATAACTGCTGAAGATAACAACCAAGAAAATTTAATAAACACTGACACACTCATTATAAGTGCAGATATCTCTAGACCTTTAGAAGTAAATGGTGATGTTTCCACAAGCCAAACTCAAGTGGTTTCTGAACATACAACACCGAACAACACATCTAAAATGGTTTCACCATTGGTTGAACCAACATCTACATCTGCTGTATCTGGAGAAAATTAGCCAGAAACTACAACTGAGGAAAATACAACCAGTGCACTGTGTCTAACTGCAACAGAAACTGATCTACCTACAATTCAGGATGAATTTGACAATTCAAATGATCAGACAGAGATTGAAGTGTAAACCATTGAGACAACAATAGTAATACGCTGACTCAACTTTGCATGATCAAAATTCGAAGGTGGGCAGACTTCCGTCTGTTATCTTCCAAATGAAGATGAGATAGATTATGTGTTGCGTTCCCAATCAAAACTGATTCATCTTCTTGTTAAGAAAAAGATGAGTAGCTAGTGGGGTATAAAGCAAGAGTTGGCATAGGCTCACTTCCTATTTCAATGATGTTTACGAAAGAATTGTGAAACAATCAGTAATATGGCTGCCTGACTTAGAAAGTGGTTGGTGCAAAGTTCTAATATTCTTTTAACTCTGTTCTCACACCCTCTTTCTTTTATCATTTAAGCTCACTTCTAACCAAACTCTCTTTTCATTTTATCTCCTCACACACCCACACTCAGATATTGACACCTCGTCTCTCGATCACTCAGGATAATTTCTTGGGTAGGAAACACTGGTTATCGTGAATCCATAGAAGTTCATTAAAGCTCACACAATTCCCATGTATTTTGTCCTAAAATCACAAAGTTTCTCAATGACTTAATTTTGTCAGTTAAAGCACATGAAAATATAATACATGTCAGATAATATTATGCTCAATTAAATAATCATAAAGACTTGAGCATTTTAATCATGGAAGATTTTCTCAAAAATAAGTAGATTGAAATAATGAAATGAATACAAAAGACTTGTTTGAGAATCTGACAGTGTACTAAAAAGATAAAATATGAATGATATATCAATAAAAACTTAGGTCATGAAAAGTTGAATGTTGTCTATACGAATCAAATATAGACATTCTTGAAAGAAACGATTTGGATGAAATGAACTAACGCTCAAATATCAATGAAGTATAAAACGGGGTGTCATACCATCGAAAAATAGTTTCATTTTGAGACATGTTAAGAACATATACAATAAAAGTACTAGACCTCTGTGTATGAATACTTGATCATATATGGAACAGAGAATACACAAGTATTTATTATTGGAAAAACACTGTTAGTTAATCATGAAAGCACATAAATTGAAAACATTTATATAGGGCTTAATTTGATTTGTAACCGATAAACGCAGCGGAAATTAAAATAATTTTGGTTACAACAAAAGAAAACTTTCTAAACAATTAAAACCCAATCGGATCTAATGATGTATTTAATCAAAACTCAAAAACACACCATAGGGTGTTTAGAGATGTACCTTTTGGGATCTATTGTGGTTGAAAGAACTGAGCACTTAGAAACCAGTCGAGGTTTCCTCTAGCGGTATCCACACACGAATACGCGAAATTCTACCGGGGGCTAGCGTAAAAGAAACTGTAATGCTAATATGTGTATGAGGTGTATACCAGATTCAGAGAATTGAATGAACTTATTAAACCATCTGGCCTATCACACTATTTATATAGTCTGGTGTTCCAGATAGTTTATAAATCTAACAGAGTTAATGTTTATCTGTAATTAATTAAATAATTATTTGAATTCAAATAACTATTTTAATTTGAATAATTATAATTTTTTGGATAATTACTAATTACTCATATTTACCGATAAAACCTTGTAATTATCATAATTACACTATTTACACATATTATGTAATTATCCTTCAAGAATAATCATTTAACCGTCAAACATGACTTTACCCAATTTCTATCTAATGGAAGCAAACGTATTCTTTGTGTACGACCCTATAGGTTTACATACTCATTGGTAGAATTCTTGTGCTACATATGTCGTAGGCATACATTAATCTTCAGTCTATGACTTGCACACGATACACAGTAGCACAAATGGTGGTAAGCGTCTAGCAACACGTCACCGCCCCCAAGGCTATGTAAATGTGCTTTTACTTTCAAGCAATTCGATTGATCCAATCAATCATATAGTAGAACCATTCATTTTCCTTTTGCTTCACGATATATTATTTTGAACTTAAGGCATAGATCTATCTCATGATTTATAGTTCAAAGTGCCATTAGTCCAACTAATCCAGTTGTTCATGCATGTAAATCAAACTAAGTCATCGAGGGGCCCAAAATATCTCTCTCATCTTGAGAGGAGGAAATACCTTATTGCATGTACACGACTAACTACATAATTCATGTTATACCTAATATAGCCCTTATGATTACCCGGTTAAGGGTAACGTTAGACTACACCAAAGTATAACACTCCTTGTGCATTAGGTCCCAATGCACATCTCAGGTCTGAGGAAAAATAGTGTTGTACTATTTCAAGACTCACCTTATGGCGCCAATCTATGAGGTGATCTTGACCTTGGGTCTTGTCCAACGCCTTGTTTACCGACAAGCGCATGTGACTCTGATTGCACCTAGTACACTTCCAACTTAGACTATTATCAGACTTCACAATGATCTTAGTTTATTGTTAGTCCCCTAATAATAATCTGTTGGTCCCTAAGGTGCTTAACAAGTTTGTAGAAGGGGGGGTTGAATACAAACACAAGAATTTAAGGTTTAATAAATTGTTTATTGATAAATCAAATACAATTTACAAGTTTGTTGTGGAATAAGATTAAGACAGACTCAATCTAAACAAACTTAAGAAACACTAAGATGGTTACACAAGAAATTCTGAGAATGGGGGATTAAGCGATATAGAAAACAATGGTTTCTATATGGGGTTCAAGGATTGAGCTCACATCAGATGAAGGGGTGATCTTCCTATTTATACCCTATGCATTAAATGCATGGTAGGGCACTTTACACGTGGCGTTCACTGATTGGCTTTGGTAGTCTGACTTTTAGAAGACATGCTTTCGGCCGGACAATGAACAGTGTAGATGACAGAGGTGTTGTACGAATTGTGGCAGAGACATGTCCGTTCTGACATATCGTACTAAGTTGTGCAAGGAGAGACAAAAGGAAACTTGAGACATAAGCCAAGTGATCATTCGATCGCTGAGTATCTCTTTCTTCAGAGATATCAAGATTTCAGCGATCGCTGAAGCTTTTCCTCATGTTCCTTCGCGTATAAGTAGATTTGTCTTTGCTTCACTGATATCCGCATCAGGTCACTAGTAGACTTGTTTTTGTTCAGCAGCTTCGTCTTCGATTCAGCTATGAACATCTGTTGACGCGAGACTTGTCTTCAGGGATTACGTTACTGTTTACATCAGAAACTATCAGCGATACTGAACAGGATCAGTTTGATCACTGATAGTGAAACACTAATACATACTAGATGTTTATAAGAAGGCTATCAACGATAACTGAACAGACTCGGTCTGATAGCTGATGGTGAAACACTAATACATATTAAAACATAATTTTCACTAAGTATAGAAAAGGGTCGTTATCAAATCACTGAGAGAGTTTGGATCAACAATCTCCCCCTATTTGATAATGACAAAGTAACTGCAGAAAATTACTTTATAGTTCAAAATGATGGAATAATCAGGACTCATAACATACATGTCCCAATTACTATTTTGAGGGATCTTTTACAGTACTGATAGAGTTAAGTACTTCACTGAAATTCTCGTTAATCCATGAAAAGAATTACAAGGAATGAAAATTACAAGTACAAGTGATGTACTAACTACTATAAGTTAAACTAATAGATTACAAGAAAAGAAACTAATCTATGAGCTATCTAAAGAGGGTTTAGGAGGATTGATCAAGTACTCAGGTATTTCTTCTCCTTTATTCCTTCGCTCTAAAGATTATTTGCAGATGATCGCTATGATTGGCTCAGCAGCAGGAGAGAGAGTACACCATAGGCACGTGAGATCCTTGAGAAGAGCGAGGGGACAGATAGGGATTTCAGAGACCCTTTGAAATCTGAGCTGTTCCTCGTCATCTCTGAAGAAGATTCCAAAAGGTTCTTTGAGTACTTGTCCCGCAGCATATGGTCCGCCAGAAGGCAGAGATAGATCCAGAACTGAAAGATCAGGAGGAGGACCGAACAGAGCTTCTCTTGAGAATTTGATGGAGGTTTCATTCCTGATCACTGCGACATTATCAGATGAGGAGGAGATAGGCTTTCTCTTGATTTGCTTGGAATTTGGAGGAAGAGTGGATGGCACTTTTAGTATAGCAGCGACTCTATTGATGACGGCATCATTTACCCTTTCAACATAGCCTCTGTATGTAGACTTTGATTTCTTCAGCGCATCTTTGAACTCAAGCCACTCCATGTAGCCAAGATCTTCCAGCTTTGAAATGAACATAGCCTTGCAACTTCCATCCTCTCTGGTAAATCTCCATGGTGACGGAGAGTTTATCCTTCTTCTTTCTTCCAGAGATAGCAACCGCTATGATCTTCAGTGGGTCAGAGCGATAGTCGATTTTGTGTTTGCACCAATCGATAGAATTTTCGCTGACCGCTTTATCTTTGGAGCGTTCCTCTTCAATATCTTTCAAAAGAGCTGCCTGAACTTCTACTGGTTTGCTTTTCAGCTTCTTGTCTTTGACTTGAGAAGACTGAATTTTGAGAGCCAGAGAAGCATCTCTTTGACAGTCTGCAATCAGCTTCTCATCCCTGACGGATTCTTCAATTTCAGCTTCAGTCAGGAACTCCAGATCTGATGATTGAGAGGGGACCTTTCGTCGTTGACTCTCCAGATGAGAGATCATCTTTGTTCTTTTCTTTCTCTCTTCCTCTGACCAGTGAGATGGTCTAGAGGGCCTTCCATGATGTTGTAGGGACTCTTCTTCTTCTTCATCCTCTTCATCAATCTCTCGGACAGAGATTGGAATTATTTGGTCATCAGCTTCAGCAGCTGGGATTATTTGGAGCTCTTTACCCTTAAGCAGGGGAGAGAACTGTTTGTTCAGAAAAAGAAAAAGGTTAGATTTATTTTAGGGAAGGAGAGAGATAAAGGCTAGAAATAAACAGGGGTGTGATTTTTATAGAATGAAAAATGAACAAGAGTAAGGCATACCTGAGAAGGATTCTCCTCAGGTAGTGAAATCATTTTCAGGGTTCCCTCAGCAGTTGCACCTTTTCTTTGGGAAGGGGTTCCTGAAGGTGTCTCTTGACTCCCCCCAGCTTGGATAACTTCTTTCGAAGCTATCGCTGATGAAGTGACGGCTGAAGAACACCATAGAGATTGATCTTCATCGTCATCATCATCATCTTGATGAGAATCATCCTCTTGATCTTCAAGATTAAGGTCTTCATCATCGTCCTCTTCCTCCTCTTCATCATCGACTAGATCAGCGATGGTGGGAGAGGTTATGTCAGCAGCTATCTCCCCCTCAACCTGAGAGGGAGTTTCCTTCAGTTGTTCAGTAGCTTCAGCTTCTTTCTCCTTATTTTCTTCAGATGCTTTCTCCCCCTCTTTGTCATTTTTACGAAGGGAGAGATCTTGGGAAGGAGTAGAGGTCTTAGCGGTGGACAAATTTTGGACTTCAGCTTCCAGTCCTTTGATCCGGTCTTCAAGTACAGGGATATCAGACGTAGCTTGATGAATAAACTCCACAGCTACGTCTAGAGCGGTGCGATCGTCTTCTGTAAATGAAGGAGAAGGAGTTGGAGATGGTTCCTTCAGGCGGGAAAGGATTTGCTGAAGAAGGACCTCACAGGCATCAACCTTTGTAGTCAGAGCTGCAACCTGTTGCTGTGAGTCCTCCCTGACTTTGTCAATCGCTTCTTGGAGAGTAGCGATGTGAGAAACGTCAGCTTTGGAGGCGCAGGTGGCAGTCAACGTCTTCAGTGCTTCACCAGCTGATTGAACAGCGTGGGTGGTGGTGTTGAGAGAGGCAGTCATAGATTCCACCTTTGCACTCAGATTGTTGACATTGGTGTCAACAATCGCCAAAGTAGGACCTGAAATATAAGTTAGTTTTTGAGAAACAGGCTTATATGGTGAGTTGGGAGAAGTGTTTAAGGTTATAGGGATACCTGAATTATCAAACATTTTGTAGAATTGTAAAGATTCCTCAAAAGATTGATGTTCAGGTCCTATGGGTCCAAACTGTGGAGTAGAGACAGATGGAGGGTTAGAGATCAAAGAAATAGAAGGACTAGAGATGGGGATAGAAGATGTAGGGATAGGGGTAGTTACGTCATGTTGTTGAACTGAGATTGTGGGTTGCGTCACTGTTGTTGTGACAGCGACCGAGATCACTGGCACGGTTGAAGTGGTTGTCGCTGAGAATGTGGAGGAGAGACCCACGAAAGCATCCAAGGAAGTTTGTAGAGAAACATCCTTAGGTATAGAGCTAGAAGTAGCTTTCTCCTTGGTCACCTTGGCCTTCTTCGAAGGACCAAGGGAGCCAGTTGATGGTCGTTTGGAAGGGGTAGTGTCAGGGATAGCAGAAGAAGGAACCTCCCGCATGGCCGCTGAAGTAGAAGAAGTGAGGAGAGAGAGTCGGGAGCGAAGTTCAGAGATACTTACTTCGTTGGGGAGCGTCTTGACTTCCAGGGAGCGCTGACCCACTTTCGGAAAAGATGCATCCGAGTTGGTGGGGTAAGTGGTAGGGTAGAGGAACTTCAGTTACGCGTAGATAAAGCGTACGTAGGGGACTTTGGGATCCCTCTCGGTCTTCTATATTTTTGACTTCAGGTCGTCAAAGATGGCTGTTGCGAAGTCGAAGTTTCGTCCAGCTATTACTGAGTAAGCCATCTGGACCTGAACCTTGTTGGCTTGGTCCAGTGACCCACTCTTCCCACTCATGCACTGAATGAAGTGTGAGAAAATGTAGTTTAGCTGGGAAGGCATCAGTGCCTTCTTTACAAGAGTCAGCTTCTTGTTTGGAATAGTCATCCGTGGTTTGGGTTCCCAAGCATATTCCATGGCATCCAGGAATTGGATGAGTTCAGCGTCAGTTGGCAAGGCGTCGAATCCATTCCTGGGTTTGTCGGGAAAACTTAGAGCTTTCCTCAGGCCTAGGGCAGTCATCATCCCTGAGCCAAGTTGAGTGCTAAAGGAGATAGCAGGAACCTGTTCACCCTTTTTGTTGGTGATAGAGGTTTCATCAGCAGTGAACCAGAATTGCTGGAGAAGAGCTTTGGAGGGTGTGGGATCCACAGTGATAGCATAAGCAATGCAGGATTGCTTTAGGAATGTTGCAGCTTCCTTCAGGTGTGGATACTTAACACCTTCAAAATCGAGACGAGCGAGATGATTGTTCTTCGGAAGCTCCGATTCAGTGATGGAGAAATTGACATTCTTAGAGGCGACAAGTGCAGATTGAGCCATTCTGAATATGAGTAGATTCAAGAGTAGAAGAAAAGATTTTAGTCTAAAAATAAAGAAGATTTTCTTGTTTCTATTTGAGAAAAGAAACATAGAAAATCAACAAATTTGAAGATTAAAAAGATGTTCTTAATATAAGATACAAGAACAAGAAGAAAAAACAAAGATTTTGAATGAAGAATAATCAAAATAACATGGTTTTTAAAGAATAAAATCAAAAAAATGAAAATGATTTTATCTGATTAGTATCTTATAAACCCATAAATGGAGGTTTATGTAAAAAGATTTGAGATAAGAAAATAAAAAGATCAAGAGTAACCTGTTGATCTTTGAAGAAGATGATGCAAATGCTTGGGAAAGTATTCTTGCTTTGAAAGTATTTCCAGAAAGCGTAAAATGATAAGAATGGAAAAACATTCCTTTTATATGTGTAAGAGAGGAGAGAGAATGTGAGAGGCGGGAAAGCAAATGCTCATCATGACATGGACACATCCCACGAAGTTGATTGGATAGAAGAGCAACAGACGAACGTGTCAGAAAAAGGCATGTCGCGGATTGTCGGTTCAAATGACGTCATAGAAGAGAGAGAGACTGTTCATTTGTCCGTTTGAAATTATCGCTGAAGAAAAGTCAGCGATAGATTTTTCTTTTTGAAAGGATCACTTACTAGAAATATCAGTGACAAATTTATTTTTCAAAAAGCTTTTAATCATTTGAAGAAAGTTTCAGTGATTAAAGTTTATATTTTGAAAAACATCTTAACTGAATGAAGATTCTGTTGTAGGGATTGAGAAAACATACCTGAGAGTCAGATTGTTTATCAGAGAGATGATAAAAGGGGAACTTATGATTACTGACACAATGCATGAGCGCTGAAGATTTATTCTTCATGATTCAGCATTCCAAGCTCACTGATGAGAAAGTTGAACCTTGTCTCATCAAGAGGTTTGGTGAATAAATCAGCAAGCTGAAAGTCAGTAGGGATAAAGTGAAGTTCAATATCACCATTCATCACATGATGTCTGATAAAGTGATATATGATCTCTATATGTTTCGTCTTTAAATGTAGCACTGGATTATTTGCTATAGCGATAGCACTAGTGCTGTCGCAATAGATAGGAATTTTTGATAGCTGAAGGTCATAATCTAATAGTTGATTTCTCATCCATAAGATCTGATAACAACAGCTTCCAGTGGCTACGTATTCAGCTTTAGCTGTGGAAGTGGACACTGAATTTTGCTTTTTGCTTGTCCAACTTACCAGCTTTCCTCCCAAGAGTTGACATCCACCAGTGGTACTCTTTCTGTCAAGTTTACAGCCTGCAAAATCACTATCAGAATAACCAGTTAGATCGAACCCTGAGTCTTTGGCATACCAAAGACCGAGGTTAGGAGTTCCCTTCAGATATCTGAGGATTCGCTTAACAGCTATCAGATGGGATTCCTTGGGTTCAGATTGATAGCGTGTACATAAACAAGTAGAGTACATAATGTCAGGTCGGCTCGCTGTAAGATACAGCAGGGAGCCTATCATTCCTCTATAGGCAGTAACATCATCAGGTTTTCCAGAAGGATCTTTGTTAAGTGTCAGGGGTGGTGCCATAGGATTTTCATTTCTGAAGTTTGAGTAAGATCAAACTTCTTCAGCATATCTTTAACATATTTACCTTGGCTGATAAAAGTACCTTTGTCAGATTGTTTAATCTGAAGACCAATAAAATATGTCCGCTCACCCATCATACTCATTTTGTATTCTTTCTTCATTCTTTCAGCGAATCGAGTACACAGAGATGGGTTAGTAGAACCAAATATGATGTCATCGACATAAATTTGTACAAGAATTATATGACCTTTTATCTTTCTGAAAAATAACGTATTATCAATCTTGCCACGTTCAAAATTTTCAGAGATAAGAAATGATGAGAGAGTGTCATACCAAGCACGAGGGGCTTGTTTAAGACCATAGAGAGCCTTATCCAATTTATAAACATAATTTAGATATTTAGGGTCATAGAACCCTGGAGGTTGTTCTACATAGACTTCTTCATTCAGCTTTCCATTTAGGAACGCTGATTTTACATCCATTTGATAGACGATGAAGTCTTTATAGACTGCATAAGCTAAGAATAGTCGAATTGCTTCGAGCCTAGCCACAAGGGCAAAGGTTTCATCATAGTCTATACCTTCCTCTTGTGTGTATCCCTGAGCAACAAGTCGAGCCTTGTTGTGGGTTACAGTTCTATGTTCATCTAACTTGTTTCTAAACACCCATTTGGTGCCTATAACAGTTTTATCAGATGGTCTAGAAACGAGATTCCAAACTTTGTTTCGAGAGAATTCAGTCAGCTCTTCTTGCATAGCGCTGTCCCATTTTGGATCTCTGAGGGCATCATCAGTCTTCTTTGGTTCTATTAAAGAAAGAAAGTTGACGAAGAGACATATATTACCTGAGCTTCGTCGTGTCTGAATACCTGCATCTGGATCACCAAGAATTTGATCTATTGGGTGATCTCTGGTCCATCGCTGAGCAGGAGCATAATCGCTTAACTCAGAGGTTGGATCAACAATTTGGATGTTTACTGATGAGGATGTTTGAGGTTCATCAGCAATTAACTGTTGAGTAGTGGACAGACGGTTGTTATCAGAGAGGTTTTCAGACAGAGGTAGATCTGATGGTAGCAAAGTGTTTAGAGGTTCAGTTGAAACCCATGAGTTGGATTCAGCGCTAGGAGGTATAATGTTTGGATCATCATCAGCGGCTGGAGGATCTGAATGCTGATGGTTTGAGAACAAAGGTTCAGTTTCTCTGTAGTGAGAGAACATCCAAGCATTTAACTTTTCATTGTCAGTGATTGGTTTAGAGTTCGCTGAGTGAGTTTCATCGAATGTGACATGAATTGTTTCTTCCACAGATTGTCTTCTTTTGTTGAAAACTCTGTAGGCTTTGGAGATGGAGGAATATCCTAGAAATATTCCATCATCAGCTTTTGGATCGAACTTTCCAAGTTGATCTCTGTTGTCTTCCCAAGTCGCTTTACTATCAGCGATCTGTTTTGAGTAAAACATGCAGTGTTTACAGCTTCTGCCCAAAATTGAGTAGGGAGGTGAGAATCGCTGAGCATTGATCTAGCAGCTTCAATGATCGTTCTGTTTCTTCTTTCAGCGACTCCATTTTGCTGAGGTGTTCTTACTGAAGAGAAGTTATGAGAGATTCCCTTGTTCTCAAAGAAGTTGTTCAGGGAACTATTTTTGAATTCAGTTCCATGATCACTTCTTATTGAACGAACAGTAAGATTATTCAGCACTTCCATCTTTTTATCAAAAGAAATTAGTTCTTCTGGATTATCACTCTTACAGCAAAGAAAGATAACCCAGGTATAACGAGAGAATTCATCTACAATGACAAGCGTATATTTCTTTCCAGCTATTGATTGGATGTTGGCAGGGCCGAACAGATCCATATGCAAGAGCTGAAGAGGACTTGTCACTGAGGAAAGTTGTTTACACTTGAAACTAGCTTTTGTTTGTTTTCCTTTTTCACATGCTGAGCAGAGAGATTCTTTAGTATATGAGTGGTGAGGAAGACCAGAAACCAGTTCCTTAGATGAGAGAGAATTCAGGGTTTTGAAGTTTAGATGAGAGAGCCTTTTATGCCATAGCCAGTTGACATCAGAAGAGGCCTTAGAGAGAAAACATAAGTTTTCAGTGATAGTAGAGTCCATATCTATTACATAGACATTTTCTCTGCGATAACCACTGAGAGCAAGTGTTCCTTTCTCATCCACCACTGAACATTCTTTCTTAGAAAAGCGAACTTCGTAGTCTTTGTCACATAGCTGACTGATGCTCAGAAGGTTGTGCTTCAGTCCATCTACATAAGCGACTCTTCGAAAGGTAGTTGTCCCATTGCTGAGGACACCAAACCCTCGGGTATATCCTTTTCCATTTCCACCGAAGGTCACAGAGGGACCTTTCTCTTCCTTGTAATCAGTGAGCAGGTCTTTTTGTCCAGTCATATGACGAGAACATCCACTATCGAGATACCAGATGCCCTTTGATCCCTGCACACATAAGAAAGATTAAGCGTTGTTTGGTACCCACTTTTCAATGGGTCCTTTAGAGTTAGTGGATAAGAAAGTTTCAGCAGTCTTCAGAGCAGATGAAGATTCAGCTTCACTGGTGATCTTTACTTTGGTTAATTTCTTAACCTTCGTGGTATTCTTCACCTTGGTCGATTTTTCAACTTTAGTGACCTTCTCAGCTTTAGAGGCATTTATCTTAACTTTAGTTGTTTTATCAGCTTTAGTAGCAGTTGGAGATTTGCTTGCAATATGGTCAGTTAAACCACAGTGATAACATTTTCTGTATTTGAAAACGGTTTTAGGACTTGAAGTAGAAGGTTTTGCAAGTTTAAGATGAGCAGGACCAGGTCCGAGAAGGCTTTTCTCATGAGATCTGGGAGTGTGACATCTGGCTTCCGGAACCTCCAGGTTAACCGGAGTAGTGTAATACACGATTAAATATATAGGAACACCCTATTACGACCTAATTTTATAAGCAAGGTCTTTAGTTTCCTAAGATTCCCGGCAACATGCTTAGAATGTCCGGTTAACGCCAGTAACAGTTACACCGTCTTATAAAGTACCAAACTGATAAAATTAACATTTTATTATATCAATAATAATGATATGTAGGTCAAATATAAGATTTATATAAACAAATATAAATTCTAAACATTAATTAATCAAACCAAAACTTTTAAGTAGGTAAATGAGGTTTTAGCTACCTTTAACCAATATTTAAAAAAAAAAAATTACTTATATATATACATTATTATTTAGTAAAAAAAAAAAGAAAAAAAAGAAAAAGAAAAGAGGAGGCCTAAAATTCAGCGACCTCCCTCCCCTCTTCCCAAAAACCATCATTATTAAACCCCATTTACAAGACAAACACTTCATTTTGCATCCATCACTTTCATTTTGAATTTCTCACACATCTCTCCCTCCCTTTCAGTCCCTTGACCGAATTCCAGCCCTAAAACCCCCTCCAAATCAGATTTTTGTAAAGTCCCTAAATGTTAGGTTATACACCAATGACATGTTAAATGTCAAGCAATGGTGATAACCCATGATCCATACCTCTAAAACTCAAGAAAATGAAGTTTGGATGACATGCATGTCCATTTTACTTAAGCATTAAATTGAAATGGTATGACATCGTATGATCGGTATGTTGAGTTTTAAAGTAAAGTAAAGAAAAGTCCCCTGTACACTACTATTAACTCATGAACAAATGGGCTTATAGTATTAGTGGATAGCGCTATTTGGTCTGACAAACCCACCTTAATACTGACGAGTAGGGGTGCACTATACTAGAGAATGCGGACACTCATTTGGGGTAGGCCGCTAGGGGATGGAAAGAGCTAAGTCCGGGACGGTTTAGTAGTGGCTCAACAAGACGAAAGAAAACCGAATCATGTCATAAGAATGTTGAAACGATAAAGCTCATGAACATTTTCGATTTAAGATATCGAATAAATTCGAAAGTTATATTTATCAAACCCTGCATACAAAAATTGTTTTGTGCATAGTTGAAAACCTGTGAACTCACCAACTCAATGTAGTTGACCCTTTTTCTTTTATCTTGCTTTTCAGGTGCAAATAAGTAAATGGTGGAACTTAGGGTGCACTCATGTGTGACATCATCAACCGTTATGACATTGTCAATTTTTATCAACTTTTGTAACAGCCGTATTTTGAGAACTTTTTAGTTATGGGTTGTATAACTTTATTTCTCTCTAACTTGTTAAATATTATAGTTGATATTGTTTATTACTTTATGTTGTGAAACCGTGTGCTGTCATGTCTCGCGTTTCTGCTTTGGCGGGGTGTGACAGATTTGGTATCAGAGCCTAAAGTTATAGAGAATGTTGGTTTCCTTATGGAAACCTCAAACTATAACAAAATATAAACATAATTTCAAAACGGTTTTCGAAATGATTCTCAAAGGCTGAAGTGTATCACTAGTATAACTAGGTTGAGTGTCGTATTATTATACCATAACTTAGACAAAGCCTGATCACCTCTGTCTAATTTAGGTATGCATAATGGGGGACTTGAACTAGTTGTATTAGGAGTGCAAAAGGATTTTACTACTTAAAAGCGTCGAGCATAAATTTTGTGTGTGCATGCATAAACATTGCATATCTTAGACACTCCTTTTTCCCATAACACCCATACTAATAGTCACTATACATCAGTACTATTTTATTCTGGAGAGGATAGAAGCTTTGTATCACTAAATTTTAAGCCAAAAATTAATTTGAAACCCCAAAAGCTGAAAGAAGTCTACACTATTGAATTTGCGAATGGGCAAGAAGTTAGAGCTAGGGATATAATTACGGACTGCACTCTAAACTTAGCTAATAAGAATTTTAGCATAGATCTTATCCTAATTTAACTAGGAAGCTTTGACATTGTTGTGGGCATGGATTGGCTATCCAAAAATCGAGCCAAAACATGTTGTTCCGAGAAGAGATCGTCCGAATTCTGTTACCAGAAGGAGAAACTCTCATCATTCATGGAGAAAAGCCCGGAAAGAATTTTAAGATTGTGTCGTGCATGAAAATGCGAAAATACTTGAAGAAGGGAAGCAATGCATTTTTGGCCCATGTCATCGACAAGGAAATGAAGGAAAAACACATCCAGGATTTTCCTGTTGTCCGGGATTTTCCCGATGTCTTTCCTGAGGAGTTACCAGGATTGCCACCACCAAGACAAGTCGAATTCCACATCGACTTAATTCCTGGAGCTGCAACAGTGGCCAAATCACCTTATCGATTGGCCCCATCGAAAATGCAAAGAAATGTCAGGACAACCCCAGGAGCTGCTCGACAAAGTATTCATAAGACCCAGTTTGTCACCGTGGGGAGGACCAGTTCTTTTTGTTAAAAAGAAAGATGGATCCTTGTGAATGTGCATCAATTATAGAGAGCTTAATAAGGTAACCATCAAAAACCGTTACCCTCTTCCCCGAATCGACGACCTGTTCGACCAACTCAAAGGCGCTACTTACTTTTCAAAAATTGATCTTCGATCTGGATATCATCAAATGAGGGTCCGTGAGGAGGATGTTTTCAAGACGGCGTTCAAGACTCGTTACGGCCATTACGAGTTTCTGGTTATGCCTTTCGGGATAAGAAACGCACCAGCTGTCTTTATGGACTTGATGAACAGAGTTTGTAGACCGTACTTGGATAAGTTCGTGATCGTGTAAATAGATGATATTCTAATTTATTCGTTAAGCAATGAGGATCATGAACGACATCTAAAGTTGATTCTGGAACTACTCAAAGACCAGATATTGTATACGAAGCTCTCCAAATGAAAATTCTGGATTCGTGAAGTACATTTTCTTGGTCATATCATTAATGATAAAGGAATACATGTGGATCCTGCAAAAGTTGAGGCCATCAGGAAGTGGGAAACTCCGAAGATCCCAACAGAAATTCGCCAATTTCTCGGTTTAGCAGGTTATTACCAACGGTTCATAGCAAATTACTCGAAGATTGCTCAACCGCTGACGGCTTTAACCCAAAAGGATAAGAAATTCATTTGGGGAGAGAAGCAAGAAGAAGCATTTCAAACGCTAAAGCATAATCTATGCAACTCACCAATTATGTCATTGCCAGAAGGCACTGAGAATTTTGTAGTTTACTGCGACGCATCACACCAAGATTTGGGATGTGTGTTGATACAAAAGGACAAGGTCATTGAATATGCGTAAAGACAACTTAAGGTTCACGAGAAGAACTCTACAACTCACGACCTTGAGTTGGGAGTCATGGTCTTCGCACTTAAGATTTGGAGACATTATCTTTACGGCACGAGATGGACCGTCTACACTGATCACAAGAGTCTCCAACACAGCTTTGACCAGAAGATGCTATATATGAGGCAAAGAAGGTGGGTCGAATGGCTAAACGACTATGATTGTGAAATAAATTACCACTCAGGAAAGGCTAATGTGGTAGCCGATGCACTAAGCCAAAAGGGAAGAGTGAAACCGTCAAGGGTGCGAGCTTTGGGTGCGATCGTGCAGACGAGTCTAAAGGCACAGATCCTCGAAGCTAAAGAATAGGCATTGAAAGTAGAGAATTTGAAGGACGAGGCCCTACATCAATGCGAACGTAGCTTTAACACAAAGTCAGATGCGATACACTACTTTGATGACAGAGTCTGGATACCAAGGGTTAAGGATTTACGAGCTAAAAATTTTGGATGAAGCCCAATCAAGTTATTCGATTCACCCGGGAGCACAAAAAATGTACAGAGATCTAAAGGAATTCTATTGGTGGTCGAAGATGAAGAGAGACATAGCTTTGTATGTAAGCAAGTGCTTAACCTGTACGAAAGTTAAGGTCGAACATCAGAAACCATATGGTCTGTTACAACAACCCGAGATTCCCCAATGGAAATGGGAACAAATAACCATGGATTTCGTAACCAAGTCACCCAGAACCGGGAAGGGGCACGACTCAATCTGGGTTATAATAGATCGGTTTACAAAATCTGCGCATTTCCTTCCTATTCGGGAAGACTAAAAGATGGAAAAGCTTGCACAAATTTACATCAATGAAATTGTTACACGTCATGGAGTGCCTATATCCATTATCTCGGATAAGGATAGCCGTTTTACATCACGATTTTGGCAATCACTCCAGAAAGCGTTGGGTACGCGTTTGAACTTGAGCACGTCCTACCATCCACAGACGGACGGACAGACGGAGAGAACTATTCAGACGCTAGAGGATATGCTGCGTTCCGATAAGATAGATTTTGGTGGAAGTTGGGATACTCACCTACCATTAGTTGAATTCTCCTATAACAACAACTATCATAATAGCATTCAGTATGCACCGTATGAGGCCTTATATGGACAAAAGTGTAGATCCCCACTCAGTTGGTTGGAGATTGGCGACAGACAATAGACTAGGCCCGACATCGTGCAAGAGACAACTGACAAGATCTCAATTATCAAGGATAGACTTAAGGTCGCAAGAGATCGTTAGAAGAGTTATGTTGATAACCGCCGAAAGCCATTGGAGTTTCAAGTAGGTAATAAGGTGCTCCTGAGTACACTTTGGGAAAAGAGGAAAGTTGAGTCCAAGATACATTGGGCCATTTGAAATAGTTGAAAGGGTTGGTCCAGTAGCGTATAAACTCAAGTTACCGCAATAATTGAACGTCATCCATGACACATTCCACGTGTCAAACCGTAAGAAATGTCTAAATGATGAATCATTGGTTCTACCTCTGGAAGACGTTCAGATCAATGATCGATTGAACTTTGTAGAAGAACCAATTGAGATCCTTGACCGAGAAGTCATGCGTTTAAGGTGTAGTAAGATCCCAATCCTAAAAGTTCATTGGAATTCGAGGCATGGACCTGAGTATACTTGGGAGCGAGAAGATCACATGAAACTTAAGTACCCTCACCTTTTTGCGAAGAATCAGTCCGGGAGTGACAATCATTAATTTCGGGACGAAATTTTTTTAAGGAGGGGAGACTGTGACATCTGGCTTCCGGAACCTCCAGGTTAACCCGAGCAGTGTAATACACGATTAAATATATAGGAACACCCTATTACGACCTAATTTTATAAGCAAGGTCTTTAGTTTCCTAAGATTCCCGGCAACATGCTTAGAATGTCCGGTTAACGCCAGTAACGGTTAAACCGTCTTATAAAGTACCAAACTGATAAAATTAACATTTTATTATATCAATAATAATGATATGTAGGTCAAATATAAGATTTATATAAACAAATATAAATTCTAAACATTAATTAATCAAACCAAAACTTTTAAGTAGGTAAATGAGGTTTTAGCTACCTTTAACCAATATTTAAAAAAAAAAAAATTACTTATATATATACATTATTATTTAGTAAAAAAAAAAAAAGAAAAAAAAGAAAAAGAAAAGAGGAGGCCTAAAATTCAGCGACCTCCCTCCCCTCTTCCCAAAAACCATCATTATTAAACCCCATTTACAAGACAAACACTTCATTTTGCATCCATCACTTTCATTTTGAATTTCTCACACATCTCTCCCTCCCTTTCAGTCCCTTGACCGAATTCCAGCCCTAAAACCCCCTCCAAATCAGATTTTTGTAAAGTCCCTAAATGTTAGGTTATACACCAATGACATGTTAAATGTCAAGCAATGGTGATAACCCATGATCCATACCTCTAAAACTCAAGAAAATGAAGTTTGGATGACATGCATGTCCATTTTTCTTACAATCTAAGATATTAGAGTCCATACATGTGTTTCGAAAAGTTAAAGAATGATTTTTACTAAAACGTATGTTAAAATGGAAGATAAAAACGTTTTCAATCAAGAAACCCCAATTTATGGGTCAAAAAGTGATAAAAAGTTCATAAAATTAAGTTATTTCATTTTTAGTTTCTGTCAGATTTATTGCATGTTAGTATTTCGGGTATAACTTGAAACATATGGACTCAAATGCTATGAATCTTCTTCTGGAATTTAATATAATGAAACACTAATCAAACCCCACTGGAATCACTCAAAAATATTGAGTTTTGCCTCTCAACCTCACCTCTAAAGTTTGTGGTGCAAACAGAATCCGGCTGGACAAAAACTTTCAATCAATCAACCATAACCATCATTTAAATCCATAAAAACTAATGATTCCTTTTCTCGAAGTAACTTTAATGAGTTGAGAATCAAATAAAATTGGATTTACTCGAAAATATGATGATTTGGGTACTCAACCATCATTAAAAAGTTGAGTGTGCAAAAAGTAACTTTCTGCCAGGTTAGAACACTTGACTTTAAAACGGACATAACTCATTCAGTATTGATCCAAATGAGATGAATCTTTTTCTGGAAATTTCACCTTTGAAGCAGGAACAAAACCCAATTTGAATCACTTGAAAATACTGAGTTTTGACCCTTGAAATGGCCGAGTCAACACAAGGTGTAATATGCATATTTCTCTGTGACCAATAAAATTTAAAGTAATCATTACCCTATATAGACTTATCCAAAAATGTTGTAATTTTTCCAAAAGTCCCCTTATACATTCAAATATGTTATATAAAAATTTGGTAAAATAATAAGTTTGGGAAAATACTCAAAATACAAAGATTTTATGACTTAAAATTTTGACAGCAAACAGTAGCTAATGAACTTTCTTAAAATGATCATTTTGGACATAATAATAATTAAAAATGAAGATTTTAATTTTAATATAAATATTATAATGTGATCAAACTTAAAATAAAACTTGTCAACCCATAAGCCTTAAAAATTTGATCCGAAGAACCGAAATTATGTCGATAAGTTAAGTAGGATTAGTACTCGCTAATCTTACGTAAAATAAATCTAAAGGATTTTTCCCTTAAAAATTGTATGCCCAAAATATGTGATTTCAAGAATCATCCAACCTTATGAATATCTATAATACGCGCTAATGTGTTACCCAAATTTAATAAAAAGACATGTAAAGCATTTTATAAGGCATAGTGACCTAAATAACGTCCGAAACCGTAAAAATAGGTTCGAACTGATAATGTGCTCCACTTTCATAGGAAAGGCGTAGTACCAAGATTAAAGCAACCTAGCAGATATTCCCGAGCAACTGCTAAAATCGGTGAGTATTCACAGCCCCATTTTACTTGTTTTGAATAAATTATGGGGTGAAAAGCATGCTAAATTGTGTTATAAAGATTCATGAGTAGTTTAAATTGTTATGCGATATTAATCGCCAAAGCTTACTTAAGCATTAAATTGAAATGGTATGACATCGTATGATCGGTATGTTGAGTTTTGAAGTAAAGTAAAGAAAAGTCCCCTGTACACTACTATTAACTCATGAACAAATGGGCCTATAGTATTAGTGGATAGCGCTATTTGGTCTGACAAACCCACCTTAATACTGACGAGTAGGGGTGCACTATACTAGAGAATGCGGACACTCATTTGGGGTAGGCCGCGAGGGGCTGGAAAGAGCTAAGTCCGGGACGGTTTAGTAGTGGCTCAACAAGACGAAAGAAAACCGAATCATGTCATAAGAATGTTGAAACGATAAAGCTCATGAACATTTTTGATTTAAGATATCGAATAAATTCGAAAGTTATATTTATCAAACCCTGCATACAAAAATTGTTTTGTGCATAGTTGAAAACCTGTGAACTCACCAACTCAATGTAGTTGACCCTTTTTCTTTTATCTTGCTTTTCAGGTGCAAATAAGTAAATGGTGGAACTTAGGGTGCACTCATGTGTGACATCATCAACCGTTATGACAATGTCAATTTTTATCAACTTTTGTAACAGCCGTATTTTGAGAACTTTTTAGTTATGGGTTGTATAACTTTATTTCTCTCTAACTTGTTAAATATTATAGTTGATATTGTTTATTACTTTATGTTGTGAAACTGTGTGCTGTCATGTCTCGCGTTTCCGCTTTGGCGGGGTGTGACAGGGAGGAATTTTCATTTCTTCAGATTTCGTGGATTTAAGATCAATCTTTAGCTTTGGAGGACAGAGATCAAAGATTTCTATCATAGAGCTAGAGGGTTGATTTGCTGAAAGTTTAGAAGGAACTTTTAGCTTTGCTTTCCTGGTAGCCTTCTGAGGACGAAGAATGGATTTTCCTTTATCCGCAGACTTAGAGTCTTTGGATATTTCCTCAGGGATAGAATTAGAAGAAGAACATGGATAGAATTGATTATAAGAAGTGTCAAAGAAAGAAGAGACAAACGTTCCAAACTTAAGCGAGGAACTTTCTTCTTTAGGCTTATCCTGAGGTGTCCAGAAGCCAAGACCAGTTCTATCACTTTCAGGAGTTTGAGCATTTATTATCTCAGAGATCTTTGTTGATGATTTGCACCATTTTTCAACATGAGCCTTTTCTGCTTTTAGAGCAGCGATGGCTTGTTCGCGTTCAATGCTGATGATTTCATTTATCATGACTTGATCTTTCAACTTTTCTTCTAAAAGATTTAGTTCTCTGATCTTTTCATGACATTTCTCTATCTCTTGAGTGAAATGAACATTTTTATTCTCAGCTTGAGTTTTGTCGTTGAGAGCATTATAGAGGTCAATCGTCAGCACATCAACAGCGCGACTTCTCTCAACTTCAGGCAGAGAGGGATTTATGGAGATAGATACCTGAGATGATATGTAGCTCATAGAAGGTTCAGATCGTTATTCTACTTCTTCTTTAATCTCGGCCATGAGGCAAAGATTTGCGACTTCTTCTTCATCAGAACTTGATTCTTCTGATTCATCCCAGTCATGTTCTTCAGCGATGAGACCTTTACCTTTTCGCTTGTAGCTTTTCAGCTTTTGATATTTGTTCTTTAGTTTTAGGTATTTGTCATCACTAGATCTTCTTGAGGTAGAAGGTTTGACGACCTTTTTCGACCTGCACTCACTAGCGAAGTGTCCAATCTTTTCACAGTTATAGCAAGTAGCAGTAGCCTTATCAACAGGTGTTGATTTTGGCTTTTCAGTAAGAGAGAGAGGCTTACTTCTTCGGAAGTTGCTCTTTCTTTCAAATCTCTTAAAAGAGTTTGTCAAGAGTGCTAAGGACTCATCAAACTCTGAAAGATCAGGGTCTGATAGATCCTCAGATTCAGAATCTAACTCAGTGATGGTGAGAGTAGATCGCTGGGATGGAATTATCTCGGAAGAGACTAAAGCAACAGGAGTGCTTTAGGAGTCTTTAGAATCTTTTACAAGATTATTCTTCAGTAGATTCGATTGCTCATAGTTGAGCAATATTCCATATAGAGTGCTGAGAGAAAGAGAATTTAAGTCTTTTGTAAGCTTAAGACATATTGAATAACTGTCCCAGCTTTCAGGAAGACATTCTAAGAATTTTGTTAGGACCTCAGAATTAGAATAGGTCCTACCAACAGTTCTTAGGTCAATGATTAAGCAGTTAAACCGCTGATGAACGTCAGAGAGAGATTCATTCTTACCAGCGATGAAACTTTCATACTGTCTGACCAAGTTAATCTTACAAGTTTCTTGGATTTCAGTGGTGCCCTCATATTGAACACATATAGTTTCCCACATTTCTTTTGAAGTTTTCAGATGCATGATGGAATGGAAAACTTCATCAGGCAGAGCCATTGAAATAATGGTCTTTGCTCTTTCATCTATTCCTACCTTCTTTTTATCTTCATCACTCCACTGTCTTATTTCCTTAACGACATATCGTTCAGGGACAGCTTCAGTGGTGGCAGTAGCAGGAACAACAGCTATAATTCTAACAGGTTCATAGGGTCCATTTTCTATATATTCAGGTATAGTAGGATCCGCGCCTTCCAGAAATAGCATCATTCGATTTTTCCATAGAGAAAAGTGATCTCTGCTAAATCGAGGAGGTTTAGAAAGTAAACCATTATCATAGTAGTTTGTGTTTGTGTTAAGTGCCATATAGAACAACAAAGAAGAGAATAAAGCAAGATCTTGTTTATTAGATTAAACAAACTGCTCTGATACCACTTGTTGGTCCCTAAGGTGCTTAACAAGTTTGTAGAAGGGGGGGTTGAATACAAACACAAGAATTTAAGGTTTAATAAATTGTTTTTTGATAAATCAAATACAATTTACAAGTTTGTTGCGGAATAAGATTAAGACAAACTCAATCTAAACAAACTTAAGAAACACTAAGATGGTTGCACAAGAAATTCAGAGAATGGGGGATTAAGAGATATAGAAAACAAGGGTTTCTATATGGGGTTCAAGGATTGAGCTCACTTCAGATGAAGGGGTGATCTTCCTATTTATACCCTATGCATTAAATGCATGGCAGGGCACTTTACACATGGCGTTCACTGATTGGCTTTGGTAGTCTGACTTTTGGAAGACATGCTTTCGGCCGGACAATGAACAGTGTAGATGACAGAGGTGTTGTAAGAATTGTGGCAGAGACATGTCTGTTCTGACATATCGTACTAAGTTGTGCAAGGAGAGACAAAAGGAAACTTGAGACATAAGCCAAGTGATCATTCGATCGCTGAGTATCTCTTTCTTCAGAGATATCAAGATTTCAGCGATCGCTGAAGCTTTTCCTCATGTTCCTTCGCGTATAACTATATTCGTCTTTGCTTCACTGATATCCGCATCAGGTCACTAGTAGACTTGTCTTTGTTCAGCAGCTTCGTCTTCGATTCAGCAATGAACATCTGTTGACGCGAGACTTGTCTTCAGGGATTACGTTACTGTTTACATCAGAAACTATCAGCGATACTGAACAGGATCAGTTTGATCACTGATAGTGAAACACTAATACATACTAGATGTTTATAAGAAGACTATCAGCGATAACTGAACAGACTCAGTCTGATCGCTGATGCTGAAACATTAATACATATTAAAACGTAATTTTCACTAAGTATAGAAAAGGGTCGTTATCAAATCAATGAGAGAGTTTGGATCAACATAATCAATCAAGGACGGTTTAAAACAATCATATTTGTTTAAGGATTCTTAAACATGCTAAAAAGAACACAGAAATGTTTAATGAAGATACTCATATCCAATATGCCATAACATGTAAACCATAATTGTTTATTAGTTCATAAAGTAAAGATTACTAAAATTTTATAAATCAGACTAAATTTTTACAAAACCTCAAACCTATTGAGATAATGTGAGCATCACGTTTGCTTTAACTCAAAGGCTTGGTAAGAGGATCTGCTGGATTGTCTTCGGATCGAACTTTACATATATTTATGTCACCTCTTTCAATAATCTCTCGAATTAGGTGATATCATCTCATGATATGATTGGAGCGCTGATGTGACCTTGTCTCCTTTGCTGAGCAATGGCACCCTCATTGTCATAGATCTCGACAGGGTCACATATACTAGGGACTACTCCTAGATCTATGAAGAATTTCTTCATCCAAACAACTTCCTTTGCGGCGTCCGACGCCGTAATGTACTCTGATTCTGTAGTTGAATCTGCTATTGTGCTTTGTTTGTAGCTCTTCCAACCTACAGCACCCCCGTTTAACACAAACATGTATCTCGACTGTGATTTACAGTCATCTCGGTCGTTTGGAAACTAGCATCTGTGTATCCTTGAATACACAGATCTTTTTCTTGACCACCGTAGAGTAAGAACATCTCTTTAGTTCTTTTCAGATACTTCAGAATATTCTTTACTGCTACTCAGTGAGCATCATCTAGGTTTGACTAATATATATCCGTCATGCTTAGGGCATACGAGACATCTGGTCTAGTACATAACATGGCATACTGTTAAATCCCAGATTATAGTTGATAACAATCACACAACACAATATAGATAAAAAGATAAACAGATCAGAATGACATACCTCGATCCCTTGATTAATCAATGAAAACCAGTGTGAGTGTTCTTGGTACCTTGATGATGCGTACGATTACAAAGAATACGACTACCTCTCTATAGGATTATGATAATAATTAATGATTAACCATAAAACCTAATTAATTAAATCCTATTTATACAAAGCATATAGGCCTAATGGGCTTGGGGCCCATTTACAATAAAACTATTTAGTAAATACAATTTGAACCCTTAAGTTTAATCTTGAATACAATTACTGATACAACAATCTCCCCCTTTGGATTCAAGATTAAAATTTTTTTGGCAATTATCTTCGGGTCTTCACTTATCTTGAAAACTTCAACAACCTTTACTTCAAAACTTCAAAAGTTCTTGTATATATCTTCCTCTTTTAGTATTCTCCCCCTTTTTGATGAGTGGTGAGAATCAACATCATCAAAACATAA
Source organism: Arctium minus (assembly GCA_954870635.1). NCBI lineage: Eukaryota > Viridiplantae > Streptophyta > Magnoliopsida > Asterales > Asteraceae > Arctium > Arctium minus. The sequence goes on along the minus strand of OX941088.1, from coordinate 73,305,333 downwards.
TATCATAATCTCCCCCTTTATGTATAGTCAACAATTAAGCACTGTCTTCATGTATAGATCCCTGTGTGGAAATAAGAGCAGTCTCCCCAGATGGAAAGAGTGATTATTTCAATCTTTTCAGATTCAAACAATTAAAAAGTGGTAACCCTGAATCAACAAATGACTCAGTTAAAGTGTCTGTCAGTAAGACAAAGTTACTAAGTAACACAAAGTTACTAAGTAACACAAAGTTACTATATAAAGAGCTGGTTTTGATATTGGCTCCCCAGGACTTCCATTCAATCATCGAATAACACATGGTTATCTATGAACGTTCTGACAAAAAACAAATTTCTATGTGTTTGTGCATGTGTATGAAAGAAATTAAGCATAGATGATTGCTTTTTCATATTGGCTCAAAGTATGTAAACTTGTTGAGACAACAACAAATTATACAAAGACTCAATGTGCATGAGAAAGGGTCGAAGGTAGGGAAACTTTCCTTCTTTTTCAATATTAGTATCTTTCAAATGAAGAACCAATAGCGTATGTGCTGCGTCCCCAGAAAATGTGAAACATTCTCTTTTTGAGAAAAGAATGAGTAGCTGGTGGGGTTGTAAGCAAGAGATGGCATGGGCTAGGTGCCTTTTTCAATGATGGTCACCAAAGAATGTGATCCAATCAGATAATGTGGCTGCCCGGCTCAGAAAGTGTTTGGTGCAGAGTTTGATGTTCTTTTACTCTGTTCTCTCACCCTCTTTCTTTTAATCTTCACTTCTAACCAATCTCTCTTTTCCATTTTACCTCTTCACACACCATCACTCAATTCTTTTGACCCCTCTCCCCTCAATCACTCAGGGAATACTTCCTGTGTAGAAAACACTGGTTGTCGTGAATCCATGGAAGTTCTGATAAGCTCTCACACTGAATCCCATGTATTTTCCTAAAAGAACTTGCTGTTCAACAGTCTTTTGTACATGAAAGCACAAAGGAATACAGTTACACATGAAGAATAAAAATTTGGAGAAGTGAAAACATAAGATGTTTGACAATGCAATTCTCCCCCTCAAACTAAAGGTGGTTGGCATTTAAGCTCCTTGACGATTAAGCTCCCCCTCAACTTAATAATATATATTTTTTATAGAATATAAAGCACTGAAGTGCGGGTTCTAATCAGATGTGATTAGAAGCCATAGTCACTTGAAAACACTTGCATAGAAAAGAAATCATGGTAATCATTTGTGAAAATGATTCATCTATCGTTAGCAATAGTTGAAGAATAAAACACAAGATGAAGATTCAGAATTCTCCCCCTCGAATCATGAGTAAGGTTAAGAAGACATGTTCATACCAAGTTTGCTGATGAGAAACATAAATCTCTTTTCATCCAACGGCTTGGTGAAAAGGTCAGCTAACTGGAAATTAGTTTGAGCAAAGTGCATTTTGATATCACCTTTTTCTACATGATCTTTGATGAAGTGATAGCGTACATCTATATGCTTGGTCTTTGAATGCTGAACCGGGTTAGCAGTTATGGCGATTGCGCTCTTGGAATCACAATAAATAGGAACTCCCTTGTAGTTGTATCCAAAGTCCCTTAACTGTGTCTTCATCCAGAGGACTTGTGAACAGCAGCTAGCAGCAACTACATATTCAGCCTCGGCAGTGGATGTTGAAACACAATTTTGTTTCTTTGAGGTCCAACTCACAAGTTTGTCACCTATAAATTGACATGATCCAGACGTGCTTTTCCGGTCTAGCTTACATCCTGCATGATCAACATCTGTAAAGGCAGTTAGTTCAAAACGAGAATCCTTTGGATACCAAAGGCCTAAATTAGGAGTGCCTTTGAGATATTTAAGGATTCGCTTAACAGCATTAAAGTGCGACTCTTTAGGATTAGACTGATATCTCGCACAAAAACATGTGGCAAACATTATATCTGGGCGACTGGCAGTCAGATAAAGTAAAGAGCCAATCATGCTACGATACACCTTTTGATCAACAGGATTACCAGAAGGATCTGCATCTAAGAGTGTACCAGTAGCCATTGGTGTTTTCATGACTGAACTATCTGACATATTGAACTTTCTTAATATATCTTTTATATATTTAGCTTGATTGATGAAAATGCCTTCGGGTAATTGCTTTACTTGTAATTCAAGAAAGAAGTTTAATTCACCCATCATCGACATTTCAAACTTTGTTTCCATAATTTTAGAAAAGTTCTTGCGAAATTTCTGATTTGTCGACCCATATATTATTTCGTCAACATAAATTTGTATGAGAATCAAATCCTCACCTTGCCTTTTGATAAATAAGGTGGTGTCAACCGTACCTTTCTTGAAACCAGAAGCTAGGTGAAATTTAGTTAGAGTTTCATACCAGGCTCTTGGTGCTTGTTTAAGACCATACAACGCTTTGTCTAGCATGTAGACATGATCAGGGTGATGAGGATCAATGAAACCTTCAGGTTGTGCCACGTAGACCTCCTCATGCAGAACGCCATTTAGGAAAGCTGACTTTACGTCCATTTGATAAACTGTAAAGTTTTTGTGTGCTGCATATGCTAAGAAGATTCTGATGGCTTCGATCTTTGCAACATGGGCGAATGTTTCGTCATAGTCAATACCCTCCTGTTGACAGTACCCTTTTGCAACCAATCGAGCTTTGTTTCTCACAACTACTCTCGCTTCGTCTTTCTTGTTTCTGAAAACCCACTTAGTTCCAATAACAGTTTTACCTTTAGGTAGTGGGATCAAGCGTCATACCTTGTTCCTTTCGAATTGCAGAAGCTCCTCTTGCATAGCAGAAATCCAGAAGGGATCACGTAGATCTTCATATGCTTTCTTTGGTTCTAAGAAACTTAGGAAGCTTGAAAACATGCAGAAATTAGCTGACACTGACCGTGTCGTGACACTAGATTGCACGTCACCTATCACGTTATGCAGGGGATGATCCTTAGTCCAACGATGTGTACTTGGTAAGGATTCAACTGTTTGTTGCGTGTTTGATGCATTGTATTCATCATGCACGGCTGGTAGATCCACAGATGTACTCGGGACATCTTATACAGCTATTTCTGATACTGAGGCTTCTGGAATAGCAGTTAAAGTACTTGTGACTTCATTTCCAGAAGAACTATCTGCAGAGACAGATTCAGCATTAGTGGAGTCAGAAACTAACGGTTTACTTGTACCTGATGGAGATGCAGTTTCAGTGACTTCTTCAGACGGTCCAGACATGTCTTCAGAAATAGTAGGGACCTCCAAGCTTGTTGTTGAAGTTGATATGCCTTTGTCAAAATCTGCACAAATATCATCGAAGGCATCATTAAACAACAAATCTAACTCAGATGAAGTAGAGTTAGAGTTAGAAGAAGTATATTCTTTAGACACTGGTTCTACTCTAGAGTGAATAGAAGCTTTGTTCTTAAGTCCGAGTTCTGAACAGCTGTGTCCAGAAGTACGCGTAGAATTCTCATCAAAAGACACATTCATTCTATCAACAACCGTCTTGGTTCGAATAATGTAGATTCGATAAGTTTTGGATGTTAGAGAGTATCCAACGAGATATCCTTCATCTGCTTTCTTATCAAATTTTGATATACCTTGACGCTCTCGCAGAATGTAACACCTGCAACCAAAAACACGAAGGAATTTGATGTTAGGCTTACGATTGTTGATTAACTCATTATGTTGTTTTGTCAAAACGTTTGACCACAATGGTACGAGTCTGTGTGAAACATGCTGTCGCGACTGCCTCAGCCCAAAGATACATGGGTAGTTCAGAATATGCAAGCATAGTACGAGCAACTTCAACAAGTGTGCGGTTCTTCTGTTTAACAATGCCATTCTGCTGTGGAGTATTGGCTGTGGAGAAGTTATGTGAAATGCCCACAGAGATAACATAACTCTGCAAGGTGTCATTCTTGAACTCCGTGTCGTTGTCACTGTGAAGAGTTCGGACTGGCAATTAAAGATGTACTTGAATACCCTTGATAAAAGCGATAATCAATTATGGCGCATCTGACTTGTTGCGAAGAAACTCGAGCCATGTATACCTTGAATAGTCATTCTGTCATTACTAATACGTATTTCTTGTCGTTGATAGATGCCGTTCGCATTGGGCCACAAAGGTCCATATGAAGAAGTTCCAGTGCAGATGAGGTTGATGATTCAGTTTTGGACTTTAATGAGCTTCGCTTCATTTTGCCCAACTCACATGCAGAACATAGTGAGTCTTTCTCAAACCTCATTTCTGGTAGACTTTTGACTAGACCTTGTCTCTATAGCTTAGCTATGGATCTGATATTTTGATGAGACAAGCGTCGATGCCACGTCCACGATTATGCTTTAGATGCTTTGGCTAATAGGCATACTGGACGTGTGGCAGACAGTGTCAAAAAATCTACATAATATAGATTTCCATGGCGTTCAACTTTGAAGATTTTGTACCCATCTGGACTCTCTAGATAGCAATGAGTTGTTGTGAAGCGAACTTGATATTTCATGTCACAGAAGTGACTGGTGCTAAACAGATTGTGATCAAGTCCTTCAACATATAGCACCCTTTGAATCTTCACAACTCCATTATCAAGCATTCCATATCCTCTGACGTGTCCTTCTACTTCTGAATTTGCAAAACGAACTGCTCCGGCAGGCTCCTCCACATAGTTATGCAAGAGGTGCTTGAATCCTGTCCTGTGGCGTGAACACCGGTAATCTATCACCCACAGTCGACAGGCCTGCAAAAGAGACAATTAGTTTTGCTTTGGTACCCATATCAGAATGGGTCCTTTGTTGTTAGCTTCAAGCAATTCAGGAATATCAGCAGGTTTAACTTTCACTCGCCATTCATATCGGGGTTTTAGAACCCATTTCCAAACCATATTAACATTTAATTCCTGAAAATGCTTTTTAGATTTTGGATTGGTAACCTTAGCACGAAACACTTTGGGTTGTGTGGAAGAATTAGAATTAGAATTAGACTTAAGGTTCAGTTTAGCTTTTCTATTACTCTTTTTGGACTTAGTAGTGGAGTAGTATTTGAATGAATTATCCCAACAGTGTTTGCAATATAAATTCTTTCGAGCAAAATTCATAAATTTAGATTTATCGGAACAAATCTTACATTCATGTCCATCAAAAGAATTACTTTTCAAAATAACACTGTCTGAAGTACAACTGTTTGTTAGAGCATAAATCTGTTGGATGTAAGATCAATATTGCTGAAGATTAAAGATACAAGAAGTCAAAGCTGAAAGTCAACTCTCTTTAAAGTCAAAGTTTATTTTGAAATAAAAGTCAAAGTGCATTGTATTTTGTATTTTCTTGTATTTTTAGTTCTTGGTATAAATAGTTTTAATTAGTTGTTCTTGTTAGAGTAGTATAAAAAGAGAAGTTGTGATTAGAAAGAATATACGTATTCAGAGGGAGAGTTTTAGAGAGAGAAAGAAGTCTAGTGAGAGAAAGTCAAGAACTGTGTAATCGTGTGAATTTGGAATTGAATCAAAACAGATAGTTAATTCAATCTTGTTTGTTTGTGTATTTGCAATAAGAATCTTGAATTAGGACACACAATTGGTATCAGAGCAGATCCAAAAAGTGAAATCAAATCAAGAAATGTTCGACACTGTGTTCGTGAAAGTTCAGATCGATTTCTGAGTTTTTGTGCAAATTTCGAGTAGTAATTGATTAGAATTTGTATGATTGAGTGAATTCGTTCGAGTCTGTATAGTTTGATTCGTGAAATGCACTGTAATCAATTGTTAATTTTCATTTTGAAGAAGTTCGAGTTCACGAGTTTTTGAGCACTGTAAATTGAATCAATTTGGTTCAATGTGTATTTGATTGTAAATTTCAAGTATTGTAACCTGTTCTTGTGTTGAAATCGAGCATAATTACAAAGTTTCAAGATCAAATTTGAAGAATTTGATCGAATTCAAGACGCAAGACTCGAAAAAGTCAAGAACAAGCAACGAAGTCTGAAGAACACGCTATATCGGCGAAACGCGCAAGTTCTTCGATAGAACGCGCAAGCTGAAGAATTTCATTTTTGCCCAAAACGCGCAAGGCGTTATTAGCGAGTTCTTAGAACACGCAAGGTGTTATCTGCGAGTTTTGAATGTTGGGAAAATTTTCTAAGTACCAAAACACGCACGTAGTGATTAGCGAGTTCTACAAACGCGCTAGTCTAAGTATGCGAGTTTCATCAGGATCAGGGTTTTGCGAGTTTGTTCATCGTGCGAGTTTGAAAAACTCATAATTTTTTCTAAGTGTTGGAACGCGCAAGTAGTGCCTAGAGAGTTTTGGGAACGCACACGTCTCTATTAGCGAGTTTCAAAGTGAATAGTTACTTACGTGTATAGGCATTAGCGAGTTTCAAAGAGAATAGTCACTTGCGAGTTTCAACAATTAGCGAGTTTCAGCTATCTGCGAGTTTATCAGAACACTCAAGTCTTTGCGTGCGAGTCTCACAAACGTGCAAGCTTTAGTCTACGGGTTTTTCAGCAATACTAACTTGCGAGTTCTACAGTGACTTGCGAGTTTTTTCACTTAGTCAAATTTTTCAAAATTTCTGATTTTTCTATATTTCAAGATTTTTTCTTGTGATTTCATATTTTGGACTAACGATCAGTTCTAGTTTCTTATTGCATATATTTTTCAAAACAAGTTTATACAAGATGACTTCCAAAGACGCATTTTCTATTGGCACTGATGTCAAGCCCCCGGTTCTGTTTAAAGGGGAATACGAGCAGTGGAAGGACAGATTTCTGGATTTTGTGGATAGACATGCAAATGGGGAGAATATTCTGCTTTCAATCACTGAAGGTCCTATGATACCACCTACTGTCTAGATACCTGATGACGATTCATCTGATAGTGAGGATGGTGATGAGGACAAAGATCAAAAGATGATGACTGTTCCATTGGATTTTTCACAGTATTCTGAGGAACAGAAAAGTCATTTTAAAGCAGATAAGCAAGCAAGATCTCTTCTACTTCAGAGCATTCCGATTGATATTTACATCAAGATAGATAGCTACAAGGCCAATGCAAAGAAGATGTGGGATCAACTTCAAAAGATGATGATGGGTTCCAAAGTTGGCAATCAGATGAAAGTGGCTAACTGCATTAATAGTTATGAGGAATTCAAAGCAAAAGAGGATTAGAGCTTAGAAGATACGTGTTAAGTCTAAATATTGTATCCAAGATTTAATGAGGAAAGTCAAAAATGTAAAAGTCAACAATGTCAAAGTCATAGTTGTCAAAGTATGTTTAGTTTACTTTTTCTTTAAGTCTTGTTTTAGGTTTGGGGTATAAATAGGTTTTGTCTTTGTTAACGAATTGGAGAAGCACGTATTGTAAACATTTAGACTTGTGGTTAATTCAAGATCTACTTTATCTCTCTACACTTTCTCTCTCTAGTTCTTGAATATTGTCATATCTTTTATGAGAAAAGCTTGATAGATTGGGATTTTATAATTCACAATTGGTATCAGAGTTGAACCAAACATTTTCAGGAATGATTTGATCAGTAATTTGGATTGAAATCTGAATTTTTTGGATCAATTTTCGAAATTTTTTCAAGAACTCGAGTTTTGTACTGTTTATCCGAATTTTATTGAAAAATCGATTTTGATGCAAGAAAATGGAATTATTGGATACGATTTGTGTTTTGGATTGATTCTTGTATTGATTACATCTCGTAATTCGAACTAATTCGATGTTAATTTTTGATTTTTGAAATTTTCTTGAAAAATCGAACTCGAACTCTGTTCTTGATCGAATATGTGTGAATTGTTGGTTTTAATCTGAATTTGATAGTAAATTTGTGTTTAGTATTGTTTTTCGATGATACTGATAAATTTGTTGAGAACCAATTTGCATATTTGAATTGATTTGGATCAAATTGTGAAAGTCAGATCCAAGAATGCGCTAAATCTACGATTTGCGCGAGTTCATATACATTTGCGCGAGTTCATCAGATTTGCGCGAGCTTTTCAGGGATTTAAGAAAGTTTGCGCCTTCAACAAGTCACGCAAATTTAAGTTTGCGCAATCTTCTGCTCACGCAAACCCAGTTTGCGTCACTAGCCTCTCACGTAAAAGAGATTTGCGCCAACAACAGATTCAAATTTTGCGTCTCTTGCATTTCACGCAAAGTTACATTTGCGCCTTTTGTATCTCACGTAAACCCCACTTTACGCCATACAATGTTCGCGAGAAGCTCACTTTGCGCCATACACTGATAAGGAAAAGTTCACTTTGCGCCATACATTGTTCACGAGAAGATCGCTTTGCGTCATCCACTGTTCACGAAAAGTGTACTTTGCGCCATTCCCTGCTCGCTACCTACAGTTCACAAAGAACTCAGTCTTGCGCGACCAACTGTTAGCGCATATCAAGTGTTGCTTAAATTTTTAAATTTTTAGCACGATTTCAATTTGATCTGATTTTTGATTTTCTGATTTGCAGTTTGGGAACGATCTTTCATATCAAGCTAATTACTCATTCAATATGGGATATTTTGCTGAGCTTGATGAGAAGAATAGAAAGCTTGAATTAGAGAAAGTAAGTCTGGGTTATGCTGTTGATTTTCACTCGAAAAAGTCAAAAGAGTATTATGCTGAACTCATTATACTGAAAGAAGAAATTAGTGCTTTAAAGTCAATCAATGAAGATCTTCGGAAAAGAACTTATGGACTAAATGATGAGAAGATAATGAGATTGGAATCTGAGAATGCTGAGCTTAGAAAGAATATATCAGATTTGGAACAAAAGCTTGCTGACAATAAAGATGATTTTGATAATGAAAAGAAAAGTTTTTCAAAAAAATTCTCATATTTCTCTAAAAAGTGTTTTGAAGAGAAGAAGTCAGTTGATCTTAAATGCATAAAACTTTCTCAACAAGTTTCCGATTTTGAGAAAGTACTTATTTTGGAAACAGAGAAATTTGCTAAAGAAAAGAAGGCCATTGAACAGAAGAATGTGGGATTCTTCAAGGAACTATCCGGCCAGAGAAACGATTCAGAGAAAGGATTTGAAGAAGAATGATGCATATTTGAGAATGAGATCAAAACGCTGACTGCCAAGTTATCTGAAATATCTGCTAATGCACTAAAAGAGCAGAAAACGAAGTCTGAGTTCTCAAAGAAGATTGACCTGCTTGTTGAAGAAAGAGACAACTTTGCATTAAAGATCAAAGAGCTTGAAAAGACTGCTTCAAGTTCAAATCAGAAATATGTCTCTTCACAAAGGTCAGTTAAATCTTTTGATCAGATTCGTAGAACTAACATTTTCTATGATAGATATTTAGATGGTTCAGGTACATCTCCAAGAAGAAGAAGTTACAAGTCGGAGAAACTGGTCTGGAAGAAGAAATCATTTAAAGATGAGGAATCGGATAAGCTGAAAGGAAAGACATCATGTGTACATATTCACAAAGCCAAGAAGAACAAAGCGCATAAAGGTAAACCTGACCATATATACTCAAGAGATCAATTACTCGGGTTTTCAGGTAATAAATTTTATTGTTCTTATTGCTGTACACATGATCATATTCACAAGACCAGCGATCATTTATGGTATGGTTCTTACTCGATTACTCCCACAAGAACTGCAACTAACATTCATGGACCCAAATACCAGTGGTTACCAAAACCGAAAACTGATTCTGTGTTGCAGGCACCTCAAGTCAAGGGGGAGTAAGAGAACAATGGATTTTGAACACAACAGTTCAAAACCCGGACATCAATGTCAAGATTATGGCTTTTGAACACAACAGTTCAAAACCCGGACTTCAATGTCAAGATTATGGCTCTTGAATAACCCAGTTCAAGACCCACACCTCAATGTCAAGACTATGGCTTCTAAGTAAATCAGCTTAGAACCCGTACTTCAACGGAGTTTGACTTCTAAACACAACAGTTTTGGACTTGTACTTCAGCCATCAAAATACCTTACTCCTGTCATGATCAGAGATTGTACTCAAATACTCAAATGAGGAAATCAACCATCAAGGGGGAGTACTTTCTTTTCTGAAAAATGCATTAGAAAGATATGACGGACTACATTCCCGAAGGAATTGTAGATCTCTATCCTGTACTTTTTCACTGATAAATCTTACTGATATGACGGACTACATTCCAGAAGGAATTGTGGATCTCTATCTTGTTTTCATTGATAAATCTACTGTTGCATAATTTATAGGGGGAGTAAAGGTGATGGCTTCTGATCACATAACAGATCAGGACTCATTCTTTAAAGTTCAGAAGTATGGATATTTTGCTAATATTCAGGGGGAGCTTAAATGACCTAAATCATTCTATCATGATTTGAGGGGGAGCTTAAAAGGTAAATATCTTCTAATCTAGATTTCTGATTGTTTGAAAGAAGAACAAGTTTCAAGCATGAAAAATAGTTTTTGAAATGTTCAAACCACTTCTAGTTCTCAAAAGATTTTATGAATTTAGAAGTGTGATTTTAAATGTTTTTCAATTTTGAGCTTTAATGTTTAACTGACCGTGTGTTTCTCAAGATCAATACTTGCGTATTATCTTATCCATATACTGTAAAGTATTCACACATACCGGTTCAGTACTCCATTTGAATTTGTTATTACCATGTCTCTTAACGAACTAATTTTTCGATGGTAATACCCTCGTTTGCTTTCAAAGTTGTTGAGCATCATTCTTCTTTTTCATATTTGTGCTTTCATTGATAAATTGTTTATATTCGACTATTCGTTCATATAAACAAAATATCCAGTTCTTTGATATCCTAACCTTTTCATTTGATCTGCTTGATACATTGTCAGATTCTCAAAACAATTCTTTTGATTTCATTTCTTTCATTCAATATCATTGTTTTGAGAATTCTTCAAAGTTCCATTGCTCAAATTTCATGAGCATACATTTTGACAGTGTTATCTTATCTTGTGCTTAACTGTTCAGTTAAACTGTTGAGCAACTATTTTTTTTAGGACTTACATGGGATTCGTGTGTGAGCTTAAACAGAACTTCCATTGATTCACGTAAACCTGTATTTCCTACCCAGGAAGTTATCCTTGACTTATTGAGGGGTGAGGGGTCAAAATCAAAGAGTGGGGGAGATAACTCATCCGGTTGAGTTTTTCTCATTGCATGGAGCGGAAAAATGGAAAAGAGAGTTTGGTTAGAAGTGAGCATAATGTTAAAAAGAAAGATGGTGTGAGAACAGAGTTAAAAGAATATCAGAACTCCGCACCTACCACTTTCTGAGCCGGGCAGCCACATATTTTGATTGGTTCACATTCTTCTTATGACCATCATTGAAACAGACAGTGATCCCATGCCAACTCTTGCTATTACCGCACCAACCACTCGTTTCTTTCTCGAAAAAGAAATGTTTCATTTTCTTGGGGACGCAACACATCTGCTATCAAATCTTCAATCGGAAGATTTAGATATTGAAAAAGAAGGAAAGTTTCCCCACCTTCGCACCTCTTTCATGCACTTTGAGTCCATGTAATACATGTTGGTGTCTCAACAGTTTACACAATTTGAGCCTTATGAAACACAATCATTGTGTTAAATTCTTTCATACACAAGCACAAGCACACAGAAAATTTGTTTTTCTGTCAGAACATTAATATATAAACCTTGTGTTTTTCAATAATTGAATGGAAGTCCTGGGGAGTTATCATCAAACCAGCTCCTTAAATTGTACATTAGTTGTACACAGTAACTTTGTGTTACTGACAGGCATTCCTAACTGTTTCATTTGTTGATTCAGGGTTACCACGTTCATTATGTCTGAATTTGAAAAGATTCGGATATATACATTTCATGAATTGACGGCTATTCATATCAAAAGGCGGAGACTGTCAAAGGGGAGATTGTTATTTTATTACAAAGAGGGAAATCAAAGTCTGTGCTGAAATTGATGAAGTTTTGATGATCATGATGCTCACAATCTTTCAAAGCCTCAAAGTTAAAAAGACTTTTTAAGATTCTTCAAAAGCTGAAAGACTGAAGAGTGTTAAAGCCTCAAAGTTCAAAGATGTTAGAGACAAAAGCTGAGGAATCAAGTGCTGAAGACTAGTGTCAAATTTTTATTAAATCTTGAAAAAAAGGGGAGATTGTTAAGTCTAAATATTGTATCCAAGATTTAATGAGGAAAGTCAAAAATGTAAAAGTCAACAATGTCAAAGTCATAGTTGTCAAAGTATGTTTAGTTTACTTTTTCTTTAAGTCTTGTTTTAGGTTTGGGGTATAAATAGGTTTTGTCTTTGTTAAGGAATTGGAGAAGCACGTATTGTAAACATTTAGACTTGTGGTTAATTCAAGATCTACTTTATCTCTCTACACTTTCTCTCTCTAGTTCTTGAATATTGTCATATCTTTTATGAGAAAAGCTTGATAGATTGGGATTTTATAATTCACAATACGTATGAACGGTTTGTCTTGCTGCTAAATGAATTGTCAAAGAACAAAGTGAAAAAGAAGTAGCTTGAGAACAATGTCAAATTCCTGAGCATTCTACAACCTGAATGGAAAAAGGATACGCGTTGGATGAAACAGATGAAGGATTTAAATGACATCCTGTTACATGAGGTTTACGAGACTTTGCGTCAGAATGAAGAGGAGGTGGAAGAGAAAAGAGCTGAGAAAAAGAAAGCATAGAAAGTTCCTGATCCTATAGCATTGTTAGCCGGAGAAAAAGAGAAAGAAAAGAAACAAAATAAGAAGAAGAAGAAGTTATTGGTTTCAAGTTCTGAATCAGAATATGAATCGGATGGTGATGATGGAGAAAGCCTCAAACAAGCTATGCTATTACTCTTCATCTAGCTCCAAGAACCATGAGCATAGAGAAAGAGTTGAAGGAAAGAGACGTGAAGAGAACCGACATGTGGAGAGAAAGCTGGAAGAAAAGAAGAAGTTTGTGAATGATTACGCCAATACTGAAAAGAAGATGTCTAATGATCTAATCAAATGCTACAACTGTGGCAAGTTCGGATATTATGCGAAAGAATGTCGGAAGCCAAAGCTTCGCAACTCAGAGTATTATCAGAACAAATTGCTCTTGGCCAAGCAACAAGAAGCTGGCAGGGCATTAATGGATGAAGACGAATACTGGTTGGATCATTCTGATGAGGAGGAAGAAAGAGAAGAAGCTGCGCACCTATGCTTAATGGGCAAAAAGGTGAAATATGATAATTCAGATGATGAAGCAGCTGATGAGGTAATGCACTTAACTGAAAAAGATTTCATAATCAAAATGGACGCCATGATAGTTGAGCTTCAAGACTTACAAACAAAACTGAAAAAGGAAAATGTCAGGATCGAATTCTTAACAAGAATTAATACTCAGAAACTAATATCAAAGAAGTTGCGGAAAAACACTTTGATATTTGATAAAACAGTAATCAAACACAGTATATAATTATCAAACAGTAAACTTGTATTGAATGCTTAAAGTTACAAGATTACACACTCAACCTCAATATTGATGAACAGGCTCACCAATACGAATTCTACTTCTCTAGAATTAGGATCTATGCCTTGAGGTTGATTTCTCTCTTGAAAAACAATTATCAAAAGTTATCTCTATCTATTCTAAACATTCTATACATATACTGATAAAAAGATAATTACAAAGAATAAACAAATCTTCAGTATATCTTCCATGTATATCTTCTAATTATATCTTCAGTATATCCAGCTGTAGTACTTTCCATCCGGATCTCTTTAGCAGCACTAATAATGCTCAGCAGCATTAACTTCAACTAGCAGCATTAACTTCAAGCAGTACTAACTACTAGCAGTACTAACTAGCTAAGCAGTACTAACTTTGTTCAAGCAGTACTAACTTTAACTAGCAGTAGTAATTCTACTAGCAGTAGTAACACTTAGCAGTATTAATCTTCAACTTGTTCTGGCAGTAGTAACTACACTTGTACTAGCAGTAGTAACTACACTTAGTAGAATCTTCAGTTCCCAACAATCTCCCCCTAACTTGACTTTTAGAATAGAAGTCAAGTTCTTCAGATATTCTTCCAGATGCTCTTTTTGATGCTCCCAAAACTTCCAAGATCATGCTCCTAAGTCTGGATTCAGTCCCAAACTCTGATTGATTATCCTCTGAATTAGATACTTGGCCATTTCTGAATTTGGTGCACAACCCAACTTCTTCTTTAGCATGGCATGAACCTTCAGTCTGGTGTGATTATATACTCTATCCACTAGGAAGTATTCTGTGTGATTTCTATCCAAAGTCACTGCATATACTCCACTAGTTTCATATAGAGTCCAACTTGTGACTTCTTTAAACACACTCTTGATGACCTGGTCCACTTCTTCAGGTTTGAACATCATGCATAGATACTCCATCACCAGTTTTGTAAGAGAAATTCCTGGAGTATTCAGATGATCTGTATACAGCTTAATTCCTATGTCAAACATCTCTTCTATATCAGATCTAGAGCATGTTCTGACAATCTTGACCCAAGTGTTGAATACTTCATACTTATCACCCTTCTTCTTGAGTCTGATGTAATCTTTCCCATCCATTGTCAGTACATCCCAGTGAATGATCTCGGGTGGCTTAACTCCAACAGGTTCTGCAGAAATTGGTTCAGGCACTTTGTCCATCACTACCATATATAAGCTTACATCATCTTTGATTGATGACCCTTGCTGACTTGATGACTCAGGTGCCACTTCTTCTTCAGCAACATTTTGTTCTTCTTCTACTCTAGGCTTCTTATCTTTCTTTCTTTTGGCCATCATCTTGGTTCTTTTCAAAGTCTTTTGAACCTGTACTAGAGTAGCTTCCTTCTTCTTTTCTTCCTTTTCCCTTGCCATTTCTTTGATAGGAGTTCCCTCTTCACTTTCAGGAAATGGTTGATTCATATCTATATCATTACTCTCCTTGGCCTTCTTTTCAAACTCTACTCTTTTCTTTTCATTGCTCTTCAGATTCCCCATTTCCTTTTCATAGAGTTCTCTGATTTGATCAAAACTCATCTTCACAAACATTTCTTTCTTTACCCCAATTGCACTCCTCAAGAAAGTTATCATTTTGTTTCTTTCCTGAGTGGCAAGGTAAGTTTGTGAAGGTCTTCTTTTCTTTGCACTTGTATTAGCCATCATAGCCTTTCTCAGACTTATAGCCCTTTGTTTAGCCTTTTCAGTTTCAAGCCCCTTTTGATAAGCTTTATTTAGCTCAGCAGCTAAGGCCTTTGCCATTTCCCTGTCCTTCTCCACCTGAGCTCTTTCTTCTTTTTCCATCTCCTTCTGCATTTTCCTTGCTAAAGCTTCATCTGATTCAACCAACCTTTGCTTCTTGATTGGTTGATCAGATTCAACTAACTTTGCCTTACCTTTATCTTTACCCATCTCCTTCTCAATGCTAGAGTTCTTTGCTGCATCACCTCTTTCTTTTATGACAACTCCTTTGGCCTTTGAGGTGACCTTGGGAGTATCATGTTTTGCTTTGATGAGTGTTTCTGCAACCTCAAGCTCTGTAAGGACCTCTTTTACTTGTTCTGCTGCTTCTTTCAGCTCAGCAGTATTAACCATTTCTGCTGCTTTACTTGAGCTCAGCAGTATTAACCTCTTTCTGTTTTTGCTTCCTTCTCCCCCTCAACTTCAACTCTCTCTTTATCAATCTCCCCTTCCCTTGATGCTTCTTCCATGTTGATCTCCCCCTTTTTGGGAGCATCAGTCACTGAATTCCTCCTTCTGAGCACAAATTGTTTCTTCTTCTTTTGCAGAATCAGTTTCCTTACCATTTGCTTCAACTTGATGATTTGTTCTTGTTGTGACAGTACTATGAGTTTTAGCTCTTCTATATCTTTGCCCTGTTTGAGTACATCCATGTTGATGTTGCCCATTGCCTCCATCAATTCATCATAGTTATATCTGTCCTCACCTTCTCCAGGAGTGTTACCCCCTATTGAAGGATCATTGGATCTTTTAGTAGTGGAAGTCTTCTGCCTAGCAGAAGCACTATCCACCCCTGTGGTTTCTTGGCACCAGGGACCTTCAAATGAGTGCTCATTCAAAGTTGCCATGGGGGAGGTCTTATTGATGTTACCACTTTCCTCCTCTGTGTTAGCAGGAGTAGTGGCAGCCTCATCACCCATATGCTCTACCTCCTCCTCAGAGAGCACCTCCTTTGGGTTGGGAGACACCCTTGTGGTTTCCCTTTGGATATTCTCTAGGGGAGAATTCTCCCTTAGAGGGCTTAAAGGCTGTGTGGGTGATGGTACAAGAAGGGAAGGATCCTTCTTTACCTGTTTTCTTTGATAAGTTTGGGTAATTGGAGAGGTTGGTTTTGTAAGAATGGACTGGGGAATTGTTTTTGAGTGAGAAGGTTGGGCTTGGCTAGCAGTGGGATGGTCTAATGAGGGCCTTGACCCTGCTGCCATACCTTCAGTGGTTTGGGACACCACCATCATTGTAGAGAACAATGGGGTGTCAACTCCTTCCGAGTCCCCAGCAGATCTTCTCATATTTGAGAAAACCTTGCCTTTTGGGGGTTTAGGTACATATACCCCAACAGGTTGAGGTATATCCGTCAATTCATGGTTAATTACTTCCTGAACAAATCTGGGATACATAAAGAAACTCTTTTTGTTTCCCATATTTGATACAAGATCACTGAAAATCATCTTTGAGAAATTGTACCTTCTGGATGTAGCCAAGCATACCAAAGCATATGCAATTGGACTGCTGAACTCACTCCATCCAGTGGTCTTTTTGGAGATGCAATGCATCAGGGTATGAACAAGAAAACGCCATTGGGGTGAAAACTTTGCTTTTGAGAATTTGAAAACACCCAATGGGCCTCCATACCCCATTCTAGTAAGATTAGAAAACAGTTCATCATTAGAGATAGACATTATACCAGAGGCATCGTCTAGACGTAGACTGATGCGAATGACTTCTTCAGTAACTGTAAGTGAGTGATCACAGATTCTTGTCTTGATCATTTGCACACCATTTTCCACAACAATGGTTGCATTAGCCCAGAACTGCTTTTGGTGCTCAATGTAGATTGTAGGTGAGACAGTTAGAGCATGAGCAATGTGACTTGACTTGAGGAAATCCACAATCTGATGAAATCCTGAAGCTTGCTTTGGCTTTTGTAGCATCGCAATCTCGTTGTGCTCGTCGATGAATGTCATGGATGCCATTGGTCTTAGTGAAAACTTGCCTGAAAACTACGAACTTGAGAGAGAAAAGGTTTTGAGCGCAAGAGAACAGTATGCAAAGAGTCGTTATGAACTTTTAGGCGGGCAAAAAGTAGTTATAGTATTCGGAATATAAGCAGTATTAACCTAGAGCAGTATTAACTAAGTAGCAGTATTAACCGCGAGCAGTATTAACCACGAGCAGTATTAACTGAACTAGCAGTATTAACCGCGAGCAGTATTAACCACGAGCAGTATTAACTGAACTAGCAGTATTAACTATTAGCAGTATTAACTGAAAGCAGTATTAACCACTAGCAGTATTAACTACTAGCAGTATTAACTACTAGCAGTATTAACTGAAAGCAGTATTAACTGAAAGCAGTATTAACCACAAGCAGTATTAACTAGACTTACTCCTTTTAAACTTGCTAAATACTGAGTACTGCTATGCATATCCTGAAAAGAAGATTAGTAACACCAAGAATAAAAATATACAGGTATAAAACCACTTTTTGAGAAGAAGATTATTCAGAGTTTATCATTCCCACACTTGTTACCAAGAAAGTGAATCTACCCACATCAAAAGCTTTAGTGAATAGATCAGCAAACTGATTATCAGTGTGAACTTTGACAACTTGAATAAGTTTCTTTTCATTACAATCTCTTATAAAGTGATACCTGATTTCAATGTGCTTTGTCTTTGAGTGCTTGACTGGATTATTTACAATGCTAATAGCACTGCTGTTGTCAATAAAGATTGGAGTGTGTAGAAAGGTTACCCCATAATCCAGCATTTGATTCTGAATCCATAAGACTTGAGAACAGCAACTTGCAGCTGCTATGTACTCTGCCTCTGTTGTAGATGTGGATACTGTGGTTTGTTTCTTGCACTGCCATGAGACTAGTCTAGCACCCAAAAACTGACATCCTCCAGAAGTAGATTTTCTGTCCAAGTTTGCCCCACCTAGATCACTGTCTGAGTATGCTATTAGGTCAAAAGGTGAGTTATGAGGATACCAAAGTCCCAATCTGGGTTGCCCTTTGAGATATCTGAATATCCTCTTAACAGCTTGAAAGTGAGATTGCTTTGGCCTAACTTGAAATCTTGCACATACACAGACTGGAAACATAATATCTGGCCTTGATGCTGTGAGATACATGAGAGAGCCAATCATGGATCTATAAAGATGCACATCCATATCCTCCCCCTCAAGATCTGCTGTGATCTGCTTGTGTGTTTCCATAGGTGTGCTGGCAGGTTTTGATTCTGAGAAACCAAACTTGGTTAGAATATCCTGCACATACTTGGATTGACATATAAAAATGCCATCTGACTTCTGTTGAACTTGGAGTCCAAGGAAGAAAGTAAGTTCCCCCATGGAACTCATTTTGAACCTTTGATGCATTAAATCCTCAAACTCCTTGCACATGTTGTTTCTTGTAGAACCAAAAATAATGTCATCAACATATATTTGGACCAGCAAGATATCCTTCTTCTTTCTTTTGATAAATAGAGTCTTATCAATGACTCCTCTTTCAAAGTCATTTTCCAAAAGATAGGATGACAGGGTGTCATACCATGCTCTTGGGGCTTGATGTAGTCCATAAAGTGCTTTCTTTAATTTGTATACTCTGTCTGGATAGCTTGGGTTTTCAAACCCTGGTGGTTGGCAGACATATACTTCTTCTTCAATTGACCCATAGAGAAAAGCACTTTTTACATCCATTTGGTAGACTTTGAAGTTCATGTAAGAAGCATAGGCTAGGAATAGTCTGATTGCTTCTATCCTAGCTACAGGTGCAAAAACTTCTTCATAATCTATGCCCTCTTCTTGAGTGTAGCCTTGAGCTACCAGCCTTGCTTTGTTTCTTATAACAATACCTCTTTCATCTCTCTTGTTTCTGAAGATCCATTTTGTACCAATTGCTCTGTGACCTTTAGGAAGGTCTACTAGATCCCACACATCTTGTAGCTTGAACTGTAACAGTTCTTCTTGCATTGCTTCTATCCAGCTAGATTCTTTCATAGCATCATGTGCCTTTTTAGGCTCAAGCTGGGATAGAAAACATGAGAGCACTGTATGCTGTTGATCTTGCATTTCCTGAAGCCTGCTTTGATGTCTAGTCATCATGGGAGAAGAGACATCACCTATTATCAACTGTGGAGGATGATTCTTTTGAACTCTTGTGTTATGACTAGGTTCTACATTCAGTCCAGCCTCTAGATTAGAGTCATGCAATTCAACTGAAGTGTCTTCAGATGTCACTTCTGATTCTTGAGTCTCCTCATCTCTAGTGTCTTCTTCACTCTGACTTGGTTCAGTAAATGATTCCTTGTCACAGTCTTCATTTACTGTGGGTATGGGAAAAATCACAGATTTAGATATACTTTCTTGAACTTGTGTGATCTCTGATTCTCCACCATCTGTTCCTGTATACTCATTACTGAAACCAAAAGAGTTAGTTAGTGAATCAATGTCAAATAGCCATTGAGGTCCAGACCCAACAGGATTTGGTGTGTTCTCATTGCATTTGACATTGTCACTTTCTTCAATTATTCTAGAAGAAGAGTTAAAAACTCTGTAGGCCCTACTCTGAGATGAATATCCAACAAGAAATCCATCATCTGCTTTGCTATCAAACTTACCTAAGTGAGATTTGGTATTTAGAATTGTACAAGGACACCCAAAAGGTTTGAAGAAACCAATAAAAGGTTTTCTTTGATTTAAAAGCTCATATGGGGTCTTGTTCTTTTGCTTGACCACTAGAACTCTGTTTTGGACATAACAAGCAGTATTAACTGCTTCAGCCCAGAATGTAATTGGCAATTTTGAATCAGCCAACAGAGATCTAGCAGCCTCTATTAGTGTCCTATTTCTCCTTTCAGCAACACCATTCTGTTGAGGAGTCCTAGGAGCACTATATTGTCTCTCAATACCTTTTCCTTCACAAAAAGTGTTTAAATCATGATTTTTAAATTCAGTTCCATTATCTGATCTAATGACTTTTACTCTTTGATTAGTTTGGTTTTCAATTCTTAGAATAAAGGATTTGATAAGACCACTTGTTTCATCCTTAGTCCTTAGAAAATATACCCAAGTAAATCTGGAGTAATCATCAACAATAACCAAGCAGTAAGATTTCTTTCCTATACTCATAACATTTGTAGGACCAAACAGATCCATATGCAATAACTGGAGACAAGAAGAAACAGAATTTAACTCTTTGGTCTTATGAGAAGTTTTGTGTTGTTTGCCTTTAAGACAAGCAACACAATGATCATCACATGAAAAGACTTTTGAAGGTAAACCTCTTACAAGGTTATTTTTAACAAGATTGTTCATAGTCTTGAAATTCATGTGACACATCCTTCTGTGCCATAGGGAGGATTCATCTATAGAAGCTTTTGAAACAAGACAATTTAAAGATGAATCACTATTGACATTGTCCAAATCAAGACAGTAAACATTGTCTTTTCTTGGAGTTCTAAGTAGTATCATGCTTTCATCAACTACCTTGAACCCTGGAGCAAGAATCATACACTCAGTGTTAGTAAATAATATACTATGTTGTTTGTCACAAACCTGTGATACACTTAACAGGTTGTACTTTAATTGATCAACATAGTAGACATCCTCAAATGTCATCTTACCTTTGGTGACATTACCTTTTCCACTTATCTTACCACCAGTAAGATTGTCTCCAAATGCAACATGTCCTCCATTAATTTGCTTGAAATCCTGAAGGCATGACATGTTGCCAGTCATGTGCCTAGAGCAACCACTATCAACATGCCATATGCTCTTTCCCTTGAGCTGTTGGTTGCCCTGCACATTAAATAAATCAATTAGTATGATTGGGGACCCAAGCCAAAGTGATCTTGGGTCTTCCTTTCTCATCAAAGTATTTACATTCCTTTTTAATGAGGTTTTTAAACTCAGAGCACTCTTTATTAGAGTACTTTGTCAATATGATTGGCTTAGCAGAATCAACACTAGAAGCAGTACTAACCTTAGAAGTACTAACAGAGTTAGCAGTACTAACAGGTGTAGCAGTACTAACAGGTTTAGCAGTACTAACCTTGTTAGCAGCATTAACATTGTTAGCAGTAGTATTACTTCTAGCAGCACTATCATTGTCAGCAGCACTACTTGTGATAGCAGTACTAACAGTTTTAGTGCTTTTAGGAATCCACATATTGACACTTTCTTTAACAGAATACTTTTTCTTCATGTGGCTTTTAGTTTTAACAGTTTTCTTAGCCACATGATTCTTTTCAATTTTCTTATAACCAAAGGGTTTTTGCATGGATCTTTGGAAATTCATTCTTTGGTTCATGGGATTGAAATAACAGAATTTTGCAAGATGATTCAATTTGCTACAGATAAAACAAGGTTTTGGTCTATTGATTTTACTCAGATCAACCCCTTGTTTATGTGCCCATTGATTATTCCAGTTTCTTTGATTTCCCCTCTTTTTGTCCTGTTTTTGGGGCTTATTCTTCTTACAAGCACACTGTTTGCAAGGACCTGGATTCACAACTGTGGTCTGTTTATAATGGATCTTACCAAACTTTTCCTCTGTCTTCTCTATGTTCTTGGATTTGATCCAAGCCCTTCCACAATCCTCATTGGTGATAATGTTGTTTTCTATAGAAATCTCACCACTCACCTTGTTCTCCTTACTCTTGCCAACCTCTTTCTCAGTCTTATCCTCAACAATTACCTCATCTAAGGGATCTATTTCAGTGGCTCCCTCATGCAAGTCCTTCCTATCTTTGGTGTCTAATAGGTCTGAAGTAGGAGGAATGTAATTGTTGTTATATGGTGGAGGTGTGGCATTATACCCAATTCCTCTTCTCAACTTATCATGAATCTGATTTTGCAGTAAGGAGTCCATTGCTTTAGAAGCATTGGAAAACTTTTCTACATCAAGCTTAACTTTGGTTAACTCCTCTTTCAGTTTTTCACTCTCCTCTTTAGATTTGGTCAGTTTAAGTTCTAAATCCTTTTTCTCCCACTGCCAGTAATTAGTGTCATATGAGTGTTGTAGTTCATTGGCTTGAAAACCTTTGATTTGATCTTCAAATCTCTCTACTATCCTCACATAGTCTTTTATATCCTTTTCTAGTCTCTTCAGGTCATCACTCATCTTCTGATTGTGATCCCTGTACCTTTTAACAGTGTCTATGCAAGTTTTAGTGCAGAGATTAGAACTTACCTCAGATGGGAGATCAGATACTTTAGCCATAAGAGCTTGATTCTGAATAGCTTCTTCTGCTTGATCACTCCAATCAAACCCCATTCCTTGTTGAGAAACAAGGGCTTGAGCAGAGTTTCTGTTGTTATTGAAGCTTCCAGATTGAGCTTGTTGATGGTTGTTGTTGTGAGACATTCCACTTCTGCATTCTCTAGCAAAATGTCCCTTCAGATGGCATTTGTAGCATTCTACCTTTGATTTATCAAACCCTGCTCCATCTTCTCTTCTTTGTGAGAAGTTGTTTCTTCCAGTCCTCTTTATAAACTTTTTAACCCTCATGGAGAGCATGGCCATCTGCCATTTAATATCCATCTCTTCCAGATCATCAGGATGAAGTTGTTCTAAGTCATCATTGATCAAAGAAGAATTTCCATGATTAGAAAGAAGAGCTTCAAATACATAATCAGTGCCTTTATCTAAATTTGATCCATTAGCAGCATTAACTGATTCAGGGTTAGCAGTAGAATCAATTGATGCTGATAGGAGTGCAGCATTATGAACATATCCAGAAGGCTTCTTCTTTGCCTCCACCTCAGCTTCAAATACTCTAAGATCATTGTACAGATCATCAAGTTCTTTGTCTTCCAACTGATCATTCTGTCTGAATGACACAGTGTACATGGTCCATTCATCTCCAAGGGACCTTAAGAACTTTCTGTTCACATCATCTTGATCAATCTGTACTCCCATAGTAGCTAGTTCACCAATTAGTTTATTAAACCTGTCAAAAGTTTGAGTCATGGACTCATTCTTAGTTGAGGTGAAGTTTTCATACTGTTGTTTTAAGATTGCCTTTTGATTTCTCTTGGTACTTTTAGTACCTGAGAATCTCTTCTCTAGAGCATTCCAGAGCATCTATGCATCAGTACAATTGCAGAATTGGTGTTGATACTCATTTGGAATGGCCAAGAGCAGTGTGCTCAAGGCTTTCATCTCTGTCTGTCTTGATTTCCTGTCTGTATCTGTCTTTGGAGGAGTTCTTTTGCCATCTTCACCAATCTTTCCTCCATCAGATGGGCCATTCTCAATGATGTCCCACATAGAGTAATCTGTGAGGAGAATATATTGCTTGATTCTGATTTTCCACATGTCAAATTCATTGGATCTGAGCATTGGAACTTTTGAGACCAAAGTACTGCTTGATTCTGTAAGATTTTCCATGATGAATAACTGTTTCTGAGAGAATTTAGCTCTGATACCACTTGTCAGGATCGAATTCTTAACAAGAATTAATACTCAGAAACTAATATCAAAGAAGTTGCGGAAAAACACTTTGATATTTGATAAAACAGTAATCAAACACAGTATATAATTATCAAACAGTAAACTTGTATTGAATGCTTAAAGTTACAAGATTACACACTCAACCTCAATATTGATGAACAGGCTCACCAATACGAATTCTACTTCTCTAGAATTAGGATCTATGCCTTGAGGTTGATTTCTCTCTTGAAAAACAATTATCAAAAGTTATCTCTATCTATTCTAAACATTCTATACATATACTGATAAAAAGATAATTACAAAGAATAAACAAATCTTCAGTATATCTTCCATGTATATCTTCTAATTATATCTTCAGTATATCCAGCTGTAGTACTTTCCATCCGGATCTCTTTAGCAGCACTAATAATGCTCAGCAGCATTAACTTCAACTAGCAGCATTAACTTCAAGCAGTACTAACTACTAGCAGTACTAACTAGCTAAGCAGTACTAACTTTGTTCAAGCAGTACTAACTTTAACTAGCAGTAGTAATTCTACTAGCAGTAGTAACACTTAGCAGTATTAATCTTCAACTTGTTCTGGCAGTAGTAACTACACTTGTACTAGCAGTAGTAACTACACTTAGTAGAATCTTCAGTTCCCAACAGAAAAACACAGAGTTGCAAAAAGAAACAACAAGATCTTTGAGCTTAATAAGTCCGTTATTGGGAACAAAGATCTAATTGATTCTTTACGCAAGTCTGCTTCTGATTCTAAAGTTCAAGTAGATTGTTTTGAAAAGAAGATTTCTGATTTTGAAGTTAAAATTTCTAAGTCTGAGTTTAAGGAGAAAGAATCTACACTAACTGTTCATAAATTGCAGCTTGAGAACAAGCTCTTAAATAAGAGGGTCAAACAGATCAAACTATCATTCTTAATGCACCCAACGAAGAGGCTGATGTTAAGGATAAATGGGGAATTGGTTTCGAAAACCCTCATTATTTAAAGAAAGCCACCAGAAAACAACCAACACTTTATAATTTTGATTTTCTTGCTTGTGCTGGTAAACATACTCATTTAAAACCCAAATTTGTTACCAAATTACCAGAAGAAGTTGAGTCCAGGGAATCTAAAAATAGAACGAATATTAAGAAAATGCAACTATCGTTTAACTAGGAAAAGAAAATACAAAATACAATGCACTTTGAATTTTATTACAAAATAGACTTTGACTTTAAAGAGAGTTGACTTTCAGCTTTGACTTCTTGTATCTTTAATCTTCAGCAATCTTGATCTTGTATCCAACAGATTTATGCTCTAACAATCTCCCCCTTTGGATTCAAGATCACTGTTGAAAGATCTAGCAATTCAGTCTTCTCTTTTAAGCTCTGTCAAATGCAATCTCTCCCTTTAGTCATTGTAATCTTCCCAAATATGATACAATTGTAAGGTCTTCAACAATCTCTTCAGAACTATGACAATACTCTTTCAGACTTCGGATAGTTATCTTTCTGATAAACCAAAAGTCCTTTAAACGACTATTTTGCAAGTTATTTTGTATATGAGATGGGGGCAAAACCTTCAATTGCAAAAGTTTACATTCCTCCACTCATTCTTGAAAGCAAAATAGTTGAGCTTGAAAATGTTTTATTTGATGAAAGACTTTTGGTAGATATTGAGCAAAGTGTATTTTCTACTGTTTTAAAGAATACAGTTTTTAAATCTAAATATACAAAGTGTTCTAAAGTTTCAAAGGCACCTCAAACTTCGACTGATAACTTTGATGACTTATTTGTGTCTGCAAATGATTTTCTCAATTCTGATGATGGGTTGTCAAGATCGAAATTCTAAACAAGAATTTAATTAACACTCAGAAACTTTGTTAAAGAAGTTTGCGGAATAACACTTTAACAATAAATCAATAGAACAGTGTATGGATCAAATCACAAGTTATATTGAATTAACTTAATGATTACAATCACAACCTCAATCTGTTGAACAGGCTCAACAGACGTTCAATACTTCTCTAAAGAAAGGATTACTAACAATCTTGAGGCTAATTCTCTCTAGAACAAAAACGCATTATGTATCTGTATCAATGTATCATTGTATCTCTCTATGCTAAGACTTCTAAACTCTATATATACAAAACAGATTACAAGATAAATATCAAAATAATATTGATCTTCAGCATCCAGTCCATAATTATCTTCAATCTCCTAGTCTTTCGCATTAAGAAACCAATCCATCTTTATCTACATAAGCCGCATTAACTTCATCCTCAGCAGTACTAACCATGCTTGCAGTAGTAATTCTTCAACCAGTAATAACTACTAGAAGTATTAACTTTCAAGCAGTATTAATACTTTCAGCAGTAGTAACTTCTTCAAGTAGCAGTACTAACTGGACTTAGCACTTTTTAGACCCAACAATCTCCCCCTAACTTAACTTTTCAATTCAAGAAGTTAAGTTCTTCAGGATGTGGTCTTCATGATGCTTTCAAAATATATGTTCAGATTCCTAGATCAGGATTCAAACCTAGGCTTTGATTGATTGTTCTTTTGATCACTATTCTTGCCATTTCTGAACCTTTAGCACATACCATCTTAGCTCTCAACATCCCTTGCAACTTTGCTTTGTTGTGGTCATATACCTTATCCACCAAGTAATACTCATGATAGCTTTTATCAATGGTTAAGACATAGACTCCACATCTTTCAAACAACATCCAATGATAAATTCTTTTAAAACCATTTTCATGATGCAGATCTTTGATAAGATACTTCACTCTATCTGGATCAAACATCATGCATAAAAACTCCATGACCATCTTTATTGGATTCATCCCAGCCCCTTTCAACACTTCACCATATAGATTCAGACCAACCTTATACATCTCCTCCAAATATGTTCTGGAACAACTTCTGATGATCTTTCCCCAGGTTGAATAAACTTCATACTGATCACCCATTCTCTTGATTCTGATATATTCTGTTCTTTTGTCCAAGAGTGTATCCCAATGAATGATTTCAGGAGCATTCACTGAGATAGGATCAACTCTCACTGGTTCTTCATCTATTACTGTCATGTACAAATCAAACTGCACATCAGATTGACTTGATTGTTCTTGACTATGCTCAGTTTCAACATGATCTGTAGGAGGTGCAACATTAGGTTCTGATGGTTCTGCATTCATTCTTTTACTTTCCTTTTCTTTCTCCACTTTCTCAATCCTTGGCCTTTTTGCCTGTTTCTTTGAAGCAATAGACTTCATTCTTTTAACAACTCTGATCTTCTTGGCTAGTGTTTCTTCTTTCTTGACTTCTGCCCTTTCTTTTGTAGGAGTGCCTTCTTCCCTGTCAGGGAAGGGTTGTTGAATGTTCAGATCATGTCTTTCTTTCATTCTCCTTTCAAACTCAACCCTCTGACTGAAATCCCCTTGAAGCTAGCCATCTTCTTCTTGTACAATTCTTCAATTCTGCTGAAGGACATATTTGTAAACATTCCTTCAGGAACTCCAATGGATCCTTTCAGGAAGTTGATCATCTTTCTTCTTTCTTGATTGGCTAAGAAGGTCTGTGAAGGCTGTCTTTTCTTTGAAGACTGTATTTTCTTTGAAGCTTTCATTGTTACCTTCTTTGCAGCCAGTTGCAAGCTCTTCTGATATTCTTTGTTGAGGCTTTTTGCCAAATCTAATGCAAGCTTTCTGTCATTGGCAGTTTGAGCCTCATTCTCATTTTCAAGCTCTTCTTGCATCTTCTTTGCCAACTCTGCATCCAAGTCAATTTGCTTTTGCCTTTTCACTGATTTAACAGATTCAACCACCTTCTCTTTTCCTTTCTTCTTTGCATCTGACATGCTTATCTCTTTCTTTTTCTTCTCTGTTTCTCCTTCTTTGATCACCACTCCCTTAGCCTTTTGAGTAGCTTTAGGAGTGTCATGATTTGCCTTAACCAGAGTTTTAGCTATCTCTATCTCTTCTCTGGACTTTTCAGTTTCTGCTTCTTGTTCTTTTGTTTCTATAGTTGGTTCAGTTTCTGCTGCTTTGACTGTTTCTGCTGCTGACTGAGTTTCTGCTGCTTTAACAGTTTCTGCTGCTGACTGAGTTTCTGCTGCTTTAACAGTTTCTGCTGCTGATTGAGTTTATGCTGCTTTAACAGTTTCTGTTGCTTCCTCCTTTTCTGCTTCACCAACCATCTCCCCCTCAAACTGAGATTCCCTAGCCTCTGAACTCTCCCCCTTTTTGGAAGAATCATGTGCACTTCCTCTTCTCTTTAAAACAAACTGGGTTCTCTTCTTTTTGTGCATTAGTTTTGTGAGTCCAAGATCTAAGAATCTTTAGAGAGAGAAAGTAGAGAGAGAGAGACATAGTGCACAAAGTAAGAGTGTATTGATATGTGTGTGAATTCTTACAAGACACAAAGACCAAAGGGACTTAAATACCCTTGGTCAATACAACACAGAATAGGACACTAAACACAGTATTTGACCAAGCCCTATAAATACAATGATTACTATAAAATCAGACCTAACAATCTCCCCCTTAGTAATCATTAGCGCTTTGGTCTTCAAAAAATATCTTCAAAAACAGCATGGACCAACAAAGCGGCTTTGTGAAGTTTTCTGACTTTTTAAGAAAAATTTCTTCTCAGCATCTATCAGATTAAGTTGACTTTGCTGCTTGAGCTCTAGACGATACATCTCTTTTGAATGACCTTGAATGAACTGTGGTGTTCGGAGCAGGAACAGCAAAAGAAAAAGTTGTAGCTGAGAGAATAGAATCTTTGAGCGAATCTTGATCATCAGATAAACGTTTGTGCTATTTGTCTCTTTATCATCTCCTTAACATCTCTTAATTCTCCCCTTCATGACCTTGATGATCAGGATCAACTTGGTCATGCAAATGTTGGAGACGAGACAACTTAAGATCTACAAAATCAAAGAAAAAGAGAAAACAAGGAAGGTTTGTGCATCACATTGGTTGCGCAAAGTAAGGTTTGCGCGTCATGCTAGATGCGCAAAGTGAGGTTTGCGCGTCACGCTGGATGCGCAAAGTGAGGTTTGCGCGTTACGCTGGATGCGCAAAGTGAGGTTTGCGCATCACGCTGGATGCGCAAAGTGAGGTTTGCGCGGCCAACTGATTGCGCAAATCTGATTTAGAGTCCGAAAATTTTTTACCTGATTAGCTCTTTGACCCCCCTACACAAATTAACTAAATTTGACAATTCAAGTTAGCATTCATATAAAGAATCAGGTACTCCCCCTCAAAAACAGATATACACTTTGAAAAAATATTCTCTTTGTTCACTCCCCCTTGAATAATGTATAAACCCATTAAAATATATTTATGAGAACACAATGATCAAATATTAATGTAGAAAGAAAAATATACTGAATATAAATTTTTAAAACGACTAAACATATAAAACTTTAAACACTAAACAAATTGAATTCTACTGAGTAAAATATCACAAATTTATCAATCATTTAAAATCAAATATATGTTTTTAGATATAGAAACAAGTTTCATTGTATATCAAGTTAAGATATGTTCAGTTTCAAAAACTTCCAGCAATCTATTCAGTGTGCTCACATGCGAATCTTCGATTAGCTTCAAGAAAATGCAATTGTAAAAATATAATAGAGAACTTTGCATATACTCACACTAATCCATAAAAAATTAAGATTATCACAAATTTATAGGTTTATCGCAACTTAAACATATCACCAAGTATCATGAGATGTGTGCTCATTGGCATCTTTTTAGCAGTGTGCACATTGGCATCTTAACATGAGTGTGCTCTTTGGCATCTTTTAAGTTCATGCACTTTGGAATCTTTTAATCAAAAAGTTTATTAAGTAAAGAACATGCCATAAACGTAACTTTCTATCTGACCCTATTGCAGGATTTGGGTCAGCCGCTCCCAGACCAGATGGCCTTAGGGGACTAGGTGTCAAGCACCCCTTGGAACTTACTTTCCCGGATCAGAAAGGCTACATCGACATATCCTAAACCCATTCATACCAGTAGAACATGACTTTCGATCTGGTTCTATTGAAGGATTTGGGTTCGATCACTCCCAGAGCAAATGACCTTAGGGGACCAGATGACAAGCATCCCGAAGAACTTACTTTCCCAAACCAGAAAGGTCACAGGTACAAACTTTTAAAATTAGAGATTTCTGAATTTTAAGAATTTAATATTCATCTCAATACACTCTTACTTTGCGCACCAAGTCTCTCTCTCTCTACTTTCTCTCTCTAAAGATTCTTAGATCTTGGACTCACAAGTTTCAACACCAGCTTCTTGAGATGGGCTATCTGCTCCTGTTGAGAGATTATCACCTTTTGCATTGCCTTTATCTCCAGGCCCTGATTGATGACATCTAGATTGACATTTCCAATTGTTTCCCTCAAATCATCATAGTTATATATGTCCTCACCTCCTTTAGGTGTATTGACCACCCTTGAAGGATCCTTGGATCTTTTAGTAGAGGTCTTCTGCCTAGCAGAAGCACCAGCTACCCCCGTGGTTTCTTGGCACCTAGGACCCTTAGATGATTGCTCATCTAAAGTTGTCGTGGGGAAGGTCTTAGAGATGTTCACACTGTCCTGATCCACACCTTGTGCAGAATCAGTAGTGTGAGCCTTACTGCCCACATGCTCTTCCTTCTCCTTAGAGAGCACCTTCATGGGGTTGGGAGACACCCCTGTGGTTTCCCTTTGGATATTCTCTGATGGAGAATGCTCCATCAGAGGGCTTGCAGGCTTATGGGGTGAAGATACAGGAAGGGAAGGAACCTTCTGTACCTTTTTCCTTATATATGTTTTGGTGATGGGGGAAATTGGCTTTACAATAGGGATTTGAGGAGGATTAATTGAAATGAGTGGTGTGGGTAGGTCATCAGTGGGTTGGTCAGATGTGGGCTTTGACCCTGATGCCTCACCATGGGAATGAGACACACCCATCATTGTAGAGAACAATGGAGTGTATTGTCCAGAAAAGTCCTTACTAAGCCTTTTCATGTTAGAGAACACCTTCCCTTTGGGAAGTTTAGGTACATACACCTCTTGAAAAGAGGGTAAATCCGCCAATTCTTTGTTAAGTACTTCTTGTACAAACCTTGGATACATATAAAATCTTTTTGTTTTGGTTTTGGTTTTGGTATCCAGGTTTGACAGCAAATCATTCAAAATCATTTGTGAAAAATTAAACTTTCTGGAGGTTGGTAAGCAGACAAGAGCATAAGTTATGGTACTGCTGAACTCACTCCATCCAGTTGTTTTGCGAGAAATACAATGCTCAAGGGTATGAACAAAAAATCTCCACTGAGGTGAGAATTTGCTCTTGAAGAACTTATAGACCTTAGTGGCACCTTCATACCCCATTCGACCAATTTCGAGAAATAGGTCTTCTTTTGGGAGAGAAGATATACCTGATGCATCATCTAGACGTAGATGAGTGTGAATACAAGCTTCTATGATTGTGACAGATTGATCACAGACCTTGGTTTGGATGACCTAATTGCCATTGACAGTTTAAATGGAGGCATTGGTCTAGAACTGTCGCATGTGCTCCACATAGATTGTGGGATTTACAGTGAGTGCATAGGCAATGTGGGAAGCTTTCAGGAAATCCACAATTTCTTCAGAACCCTCAGCTTGTTTGGGTTTTTGCAGCATCGCAAGCTCATGATCTTCCATAAATTCCAGTCCTGCCATTGTTCTTGGGTTCTAATCAACGCTAGGGTTTATGTACTGGGAAGCAAGAATTCGAGAGAGAGAGAGATAAAGAACACTCGTAGGAAATTCAAAGAGACATTTCGATTTTGGCGGTCAGAGAGGGTATTTATAGGTGGAAGGTTTCAGTTAGAAGCAGTACTAAGTACCGTAGCAGCATTAACAAGCCCGCAGTACTAACCCATATAAGCAGTAGTAACACATACCAGCAACATTAACACAGACTAGCAGTATTAACATAGACTAGCAGTAGTAATACTGTCTGGCAGTAGAAATATGGTAAGCAATAGTAACTTTGCACTAGCAGTATACACCACCTAGCAGTAGTAGTCACACTTAATCATATTTGAACTGGCAGCAGGATTAATAGTGAGAGCAGTATTAACTTAACTAGAAGTACCAAGTTTCTAATCAGCAAGGTAATCTGAAACACTTAAACACACATAGTTAGCAGCACCATGCACAATACATTATGAGAAAGTAAGTATGAAGGAATCTATACAGAAATGGTACATAAAGAAAATCAAAAGAGGATTATTCAATGTTTATCATGCCTACACTTGTGACCAAAAATGTGAATCTACCCACATCAAAAGCTTTGGTGAATAGATCAGCAAATTGGTTACTTGTGTGTACCTTCAAAACCTGAATTAGCTTCTTTTCATTGCAATCTCTAATGAAATGGTTCCTGATTTCTATATGCTTGGTTTTAGAGTGCTTGACTGGATTATTAACAATGCTTATAGCACTATTGTTGTCAATGAACATTGGAGTGTGAAGAAAAGTAACATCATAGTCCAACATCTGATTCTGAATCCATAGCACTTGAGAGCAGCATCTTGCAACAACTATATACTCTGCTTCTGTTGTAGAGGTGGACACTGTGGTTTGCTTTTTACACTACCATGAAACTAGTCATGCACCCAAAAACTGACATCCTCCTGATGTAGACTTTCTATCCAAGTTTGCACCACCCAAATCACTATCAGAATATGCAAGTAGATCAAATGGTGAGTCATGAGGATACCAAAGACCCAACCTAGGTTGTCCTTTGAGATATTTGAAGATCCTCTTGACTGCTTGAAAATGAGATTGCTTAGGTCTTACTTGAAATCTAGCACACACACAGACAACAAACATAATATCTGGCCTTGAAGCTGTTAGATACATGAAGGAGCCTATCATAGATCTATAATGATGAACATCCACATCCTCTCCCTCAAGATCTGTAGTGATCTGTTTGTGTGTTTCCATAGGTGTGCTTGCAGGCTTTGAATCTGAAAATCCAAACTTTGTAAGGATATTTTGTACATACTTGGATTGACTGATGAAGATACCATCTTTCTACTGTTTAACCTGTAGCCCAAGTAAGAATGTAAGTTCACCCATAGAGCTCATCTTGAATCTTTTATGCATCAGCTCCTCTAACTCCTTGCATATATAATCTTTTGTGGATCCAAAGATGATATCATCCACATAGATTTGAACAAGTAGGATGTCCTTCTTCTTCCTTTTAATGAACAGAGTCTTGTCAATGATTCCCCTTTCAAAACCATTTTCCAAGAGATAGGTAGACAGAGTGTCATACCATGCTCTTGGTGCTTGATGTAGCCCATATAGTGCCTTCTTTAGTTTGTATACTTTGTCAGGAAAGGTAGGATTCTCAAACCCTGGAGGCTGACAAACATACACTTCTTCATCAATTGTCCCATATAAAAATGCACTCTTAACATCCATCTGAAATACTCTGAACTGCATGAAAGAAGCATAAGTTAGAAACAGCCTAATTGCTTCAATTCTGGCTACTGGTGCAAACACTTCTTCATAATCTATTCCCTCTTCTTGTATATACCCTTGTGCCATAAGCCTGGCTTTATTCTTTATTCTAAATTTATTCTTTATTCTTTATTCTGGTGCAAACATTTCTAGGAGTTATAAGTAGTATCATATTTTCATCAACTACCTTGAATCCTTTACCACTTATCTTACCTCCTGCTGGATTGTCACCAAAAGCAACATGTCCTCCATCAAACCTTTTGAAATTTTGAAGGCAGGACATGTTACCTGTCATGTGCCTAGAGCAACCACTATCTACATGCCAAATGCTCTTCCCCTTGAGCTGTTGGTTACCCTGCACATAAAATAAAGCAGCTAGTTTCTTGAGGGAACCCAAGCCAAAGTGATCTTGGGTTGCCCTTTCTCATCAACATACTCATATTCATTAAGCTTAGTGTTGATGGGATGATCAGAGTCAGGAATCTCATGGCTGTAATACTTTGTCTTAATTATAGGATAGGCAGTATTAACACTGGTAGCATTACTATCCTTGTTAGCAGTATTAACTTGGTCAGCAACACTAACTTTATTAGCAGTACTAACCTCATTAGCAGTACTAATTTGGTCAGCAGTACTAACTCTGGTAGCAGTACTAACTTTATTAACAGTACTAACTTGGTCAGCAGTAGTATCGCTATTAGCAGCACTATTTCTGTTAGCAGTACTATTGGAGGTAGCAGTACTAACAGGTTTAGTGTCTTTTGGGACCCAAATTAAGACACATTTGTTTGCTTTCTTATTATTTGTGTTACTCCTTGATTTGCTTGGAGTATTTTCTTTTGCTTTAACAAATTTATTCTGAATATGAGATTTTGCAGTACCAGTTTTCACTGGTGCTGTTCTCACATTCTCAGCCATGTGGTTCATTGATCTTCTTGATTGCTTCCTATAACCAACAAAATTTTGATGTTGTCTTTGAAAAGTAAATCTTTGGTTAATAGGATTGAAATAACAGTGTTTGGCTAGATGATTCAACTTGCCACAAATAAAACAAGGCTTTGGTCTATTGACTTTGCTTAGATCAATTCCCTGTTTTTGAGCCCACTGGTTATTTCTGTTTCTTTGATTTCCCCTTATTTTATCAAGTTGATGGGGCTTTTTCTGTTGACAAGTACAGGGCTTTTTCTGTTGACAAGTTGATGGGGCTTTTTCCTTGTACCTTTTCCTTCCCTTTCCTAGAGGTCTCAGCTTTCTCACTCTTTACAGTCTCTTCCCCAGTCTTAAACTTCTCTACTTTCTCACTCTTGACAAATGGTTTACCTCCCCTCTCATTTGTAAGAATGTGGTTTTCTAGGGGAACTTCTTTCTGGTCTACCTTGTTCCCTTCTTCAGATTCTGCCTCAATCACTAGAGTGTCTAAAGGATCTACTTTTGTGGCTCCTTCAAGTAAGTCATTCTTATCCTGCCTTTTTAAGAGGTCTGAAGTGGGTGGAATATAGTTGTTGTTGTAAGGTGGAGGAGTGTTATTATATCCTATACCTCTCCTCAGTTTGTCATGAACTTGAGATTTGAGTAAAGTGTCCATTGCTTTAGTGTCATTGGAAAATTTCTCAATGTCTAGTTTGGCCTTCTCAAATTCACTTCTGACTTACTCACATTCGTCTCTAGCCTTTTCTAGCTTAATCTCCAACTCCTTTTTCTCCGACTTCCAATAATTTTGATCATATGAATGTTGAAGTTCATTGGCCTGATATGCCTTAATTTGTTCTTCAAAATTCACAATGATGAAATTAGATTCTCTCCTATGTTTCTCCAGTCTTTTAAGGTCATCACACATGCTCTGATTGTGATCCCTGTACTTCTTAACAGTTTCAAGATAGGCTTTAAAGCAGAGTTTAGATTTTACCTCTGTGGGAATTGCAGTGCTTGAAGACTCTGAAACTTCATCCATCAATGCTTGATTCTTGATTGCCTCATCAACTTGATCACTCCAATCAAATCCCATTCTATCTTGTGAGACAAGAGCTTGAGATGGGTTCCAGTTGTTGGTGGACTTTGATTGTTGATTGTTGCTCACATGCTGTTGAGAGATTCCCCCTCTGCATTCTCTTGCAAAGTGCCCCAATTTATGACACTTATAGCATTCTACTTTGGATTTGTCAAATCCAGCGCCATCTTCACTTTTCATGGCAAAATTGTTTCTTCCAGTCCTTTTAATGAATCTTTTGATTCTCATGGTGAGCATTGCCATTTGCCACTTGATGTCCATCTCTTCAAGATCATCAACATTAATTTTCTCCAGATCATCATTAATAAGAGAATATTTTGCATGACTAGCAAGGAATGCTTCCAAAACAGAATCATTGGGTCCATCCTGTTTTGAGCCATAAGCAGTACTAACTGATTCTGTATTAGCAGAAGAATCAGTAGTAGATGATAAGAGAGCAGCATTATGAGAGTATCCAAATGGTTTCTTCTTAGATTCAACCTCTGCTTCAAACACCTTGAGATCATTGTAGAGATCATCAAGTTCCTTGTCCTCCAGATTATCATTCTGCCTGAATGATACTGTATACATCACCCATTCTTCACCAAGAGATCTTAGAAACTTTCTGTCCATCTTGACACCAACAATGGCCAATTCTCCAATCAACTTGTTGAATCTATCAAAGGTTTGAGTCATAGACTCATTCTTTGTAGACATGAAATTCTCATATTGTTGGTTGAGAATTTTTTTTGATTTATCTTTGTGCTTTTAGTACCTGAAAATCTCTTCTCCAACACATTCCACAAGATTCTGGCATCAGTACAGTTGCAAAACTGATGTTGGTATTCATTAGGAATAGCCAAGAGCAGAGTGCTCAAGGCTTTCATCTCAGTCTGCCTCATCTTTCTTTCTCCATTAGTCTTTGGTGGAGGTCTTTTTCAATCTGCTCCCATCTCTCCTTCATTGGAGAGACCATTCTCAATGATATCCCACATTGAGTAATCTGTAAGAAGGATATTCTGCCTGATCCTGATTTTCCACATGTCAAACTCATTGGGTTTGAGCATGGGAACCTTTGAAACAAGAATACTATCATGTCATCCGTCCATGATGATTATAGCTTTCTGAGTTCCTTTGCTCTGATACCACTTGTCAAGATCGAAATTCTAAACAAGAATTTAATTAACACTCAGAAACATTGTTAAAGAAGTTTGTGGAATAACACTTTAATAGTAAATCAATAGAACAGTGTATGGATCAAATCACAAGTTATATTGAATTAACTTAATGATTACAATCACAGCCTCAATCTGTTGAACAGGCTCAACAGACGTTCAATACTTCTCTAAAGAAAGGATTACTAACAATCTTGAGGCCAATTCTCTCTAAAACAAAAACGCATTCTGTATCTGTATCAATGTATCATTGTATCTCTCTATGCTAAGACTTCAAAACTCTATATATACAAAACAGATTACAAGATAAATATGAAAATAATATTGATCTTCAGCATCCAGTCCATAATTATCTTCAATCTCCTAGTCTTTCGCAATAAGCAACCAATCCATCTTTATCTTCATAAGCAGCATTAACTTCATCCTCGGCAGTATTAACCATGCTTGCAGTAGTAATTCTTCAACCAGTACTAACTACTAGCAATATTAACTTTCAAGCAGTATTAATACTTTCAGCAGTAGTAACTTCTTCAAGTAGCAGTACTAACTGGACTTAGCACTTTTTAGACCCAACATAGGTGTATAGAGGAAATTGATATGTTTGATTTTAATGCTTCTCTTCCAGATCATTCTACTTTTCTTATAAATGGAGAAAGTTTACAAAGTGTTTTTAAAATTGGTGAACCATCAACTAAGGTTGGTGAATTAGTTTCTGTGACTGCTGATTATTATTCTAAGGGTAAGAAACATAAGAGACAACAATCACAGAAACGGATCAACACTAGTAAACAAAAGAAAAATCAATCTCAGAAATCTGATTTTCCTAATCAATCTAAATCTTTTGTTTCACATTTAAGAAAGAAAAGGTCGGAAGGAAGATCTGAATGGCGACCAAAAAGGATAAATGATGAAACAGTTGAATCAATATCTGATAATTCATGTAATAGATCTGTTAGTAGTGATACTTATGTAGTTGGTCAACTTGCTTCTCCTAAACAAAACCTTGTAACTTCTTACAAGCGTTATTCAATAAAACCTTGTAACTTCTTACAAGCGTTATTCAATAAAGCGTTATTCTAATGATTGGTTTGGATCTTATCATGTTTATTCTTCTACATCAAATGTTTTCAAAAGTTTTCAAAGAAAAGGAGGATCCATATTCAAATGGATACCAAGGTCTTGTGCTAATCTGTTAGGACCCATTTTTAAATGGGTACCTAAAATTGTTATTTCCTGATTTCTCGTGCAGACCCGGCATATGTGGTACTTGGATAGCGGCTGTTGCAAGCATATGACCGGGCATAAAGCTTTATTGTCTAATTATACAGAGAAATTCAGCGGCAATGTTCGATTTGGGAACGACCAAGTTTCACCAATTTTAGGATATGGTGATATAATTCAAGACAACATAACGATTAGGAAGGTGAGTTATGTCGAAAGCTTAGGGCACAACTTGTTTAGCATCGGTCAATTCTGTGACAATGGGTTAGAGGTCAACTTCAAAGCTAAGAGATGTTCGGTTCGTTCTGAAGACGGCAATGAACTCTTAGTTGGCAATCGAAAGACAAATCTCTACACCATCAGTCTTTCAAAGATTCAGAATGACAGTCACATTTGCTTATTGACAAAAGCTTTGATGCAGCAAAGTTGGCTTTGGCACAGACGATTATCGCACCTAAATTTTCGTTATATCAACAAGTTGGTCAAAGATAAGTTGGTAAAAGGACTTCCTGAGCTGAGATATGAGAAAGAACACTTGTGTGCTTCCTGTGAAAAGGGTAAGATGAAGAGAGCTGCACATAAACCGAAGCCTGAACCAAGCACCAGTTTTCCACTAGAGTTGTTGCATATGGATTTATGCGGTCCAATGAGAACACAAAGCTTAGGTGGAAAGAAGTATGTGTTGGTTATTGTGAACGATTATTCAAGATACACGTGGGTCAAATTTTTACGTTCAAAAGATGAAACGCCGGAAGTTCTCATTACCTTTCTAAAGACGACCCAGGTGAATATGCAGAGACAAGTCAAGTTTCTTCGAACTGACAACGGCACAAAGTTCAAAAACAAAACAGTTGAAGAATATCTCGAATCAGTCAGGATATCACATCAATACTCTGCTGCACGTACACCTGAACAGAATGGAGTAGTCGAAAGGCGAAATCGGACGCTAGTCGAGGCCGCTCGTACTATGCTTAGCCAATCGGACTTACCTCTATTTTTGTGGGCAGAAGCTGTGTCAACTGCATGTTATACTCAGAATCGGTCCATGATACACCGCCGTTTTCAAAAGACTCCATATGAGCTTATCAACAACAGAATACCGACAATCAAGTATTTTCATATATTTGGGTGTAAGTGTTTCGTGCTTAACGACAGAGAGAATCTGAACAAATTTAGTGCTAAGGCGGACGAAGGGATCTTCATTGGCTACTTTTTAACATCTGCAGCATATTGTGTTTATCTGAAGAATTCAAAGTCTGTAGTTGAAAGCGTCAATGTAACATTTGATGAAGAAATGGCTTCTGAACAATACAGTTCAGAACCCGTGATAACTGGCGTATTAGCTTCTGGGCAGATCAATCCAGAACCTGTTTCTACAGAGAACAATTAGGATAACACTTCTACTTCACTTTCACATTTATCTGATTTAGATTTGTTATTTGAATTCTTTTATGATGAGTTTCTAGGATTTAATTTGCCTAAATCTGTTGTGGCTGACAGGTCTGACGACACAAGTTGCAATCATCCAGTCACTTCAGAAGTTGTAACTGAACTTGAATCCCCCGTTCAGTAAGAAACTCATATTCTATTGAATACTCCTACAGTTGAAGATATACATGTAACTACTGAGCCATAAGTAACTGTATCAATTGGGTGTGATACATTGTCTAATCAACAGCCAGAGTATGTTGTTCCAACTGATGCTTCTGCACCTGAAATTTCAACTGCAAACCCCCCTCCAATTATTCAAACTGAAAAGCCTGATAGTGGATTTCAAGATGATAATCATGATCAATCAGTATCTAATCCACTCCCTCATGAGCATCGCTGGACCAAAGAGCACCCTTTACACCAAGTAATTGGAGATCTTAACAAGCCTGTGTAAACTAGGTCAGCAACTTTAAACCAGTGTGTGCATGACTCATTCCTCAGCAAAATAGAGCCTACTCGAGTATCAGAAGCTCTTGCTGATTCGGATTGGGTATCTGCTATGCAAGAAGAATTAAATCAGTTTGAAGCCTTGAAGGTCTGGAGATTAGTTCCAAAACCGGAAGGAAAATCCGTAATTGGCACTAAATGGGTATTCAAGAACAAAAAGGATGAAGATGGTATTGTCATAAAGAATAAAGCAAGACTTGTTGCCAAAGCTTACCGGGAAGAGGAAGGCATAGACTACGATGAGACATATGCTCCAGTAGTGCGTATAGAAGCAATCCGTATGTTTCTAGCCTACGTAGCTCACAGGAATTTCACAGTCTATCAGATGGACGTGAAAATGGCCTTTCTGAATGACATTCTTAAGGGGGAAGTATACGTGTCTCAACCAGAAGGGTTCGTAAATCCAGATAAGCCATATCACGTCTACATTTTGGATAAAGCCCTCTATGGTTTGAAACAAGCCCCTCGAGCATGGTATGATGTTCTATCTAAATTTTTGGTCAAGTCAGGTTTTTCCAAAGGAAAAGTCGATACCACTTTGTTCATCAAAAAGGAAAAAGCCGATATCATCTTTATTCAAATATATGTTGATGGTATAATATTTGGCTCTACAAATCCTAAATACTGCAAAAACTTGTCTAACCTCGTGGTGTCACGTTATCAAATGAGTATGATGGGAGAGATGAATTTATTTCTCGGATTACAAGTAAAACAGTTTTCAACGGGGATTTTCATTAACCAATCTAAGTACATTTTGGATATTCTTCGGAAGTTCAATATGGAAAATTGTAAAACAATTGGAACCCCGATGGCACCAGGTACTTAGATTAGCACTGATCCTTCGGGTAA
The DNA here is from genome assembly GCA_954870635.1 of Arctium minus. Lineage (NCBI taxonomy): Eukaryota > Viridiplantae > Streptophyta > Magnoliopsida > Asterales > Asteraceae > Arctium > Arctium minus. The sequence goes on along the minus strand of OX941088.1, from coordinate 73,265,021 downwards.
AAGTGTTGATGTTAGGACTTATAGAGGTATGATAGGATCATTAATGTATCTTACATCAAGTAGGCCAGATATTGTGTTTTCAACATGCTTATGTTCTAGATATCAGGTTGCTCCAAAAGAATCCCATTTGGCTGCTGTCAAAAGGATTTTTAGGTATCTGAAGGGGACTGCAGATCTTGGTCTGTGGTATCCTAAAGATACTGGGTTTCAACTGACTTCTTATTCAGATGCAGATCATGCTGGGTGCATGCTTGACAGGAAGAGCACTTCAGGTCACATACAATTTCTTGGAGACAAGCTCGTTAGCTAGGCATCAAAGAAACAATTATGCGTTTCCACATCGACTGCTGAAGCAGAGTATGTAGCTGCTGCCAGTTGCTGCTCTCAAGTCCTGTGGATGCGAACACAACTGCGAGACTATTGATTCATGTCTGAGAAAATACCAATATATTGTGATTCGAAGAGTGTAATCGCGATATCTGCTAATCCTGTCCAGCATACGAAAACCAAACATATTGATGTCAGGTATCATTTTATCAAAGATAATGTAGAAAAAGGAACAAGTGAACTTTATTTTGTAAAAACAGATTATCAGCTTGCAGATTTATTTACCAAACCCTTAGATGAAAAGAGATCTAATTTTCTTGTCTCTAAGCTTGGTATGCTAAATCTTAAGACATAATCGGTTATTACCTAATAAAGTTAAGTATTGTTATTTTTCATCATTTTCTTTATCATTATTTCTGAAAGATATCTGCACTTTAATAGTTTGTTCATGATCTCAGGGGGAGAGTGAGATGTACTTTAAGATGATCTACATTCTTTTGAGGGGGAGCATATCTAATTTCTGCATTTTACTTAACTGACAAATTTTTGTGATGCATGATTTTAGGGGGAGTGTACAAGTCAAAGGAGTAAGACTATGATTTCTGATTATTTTAGATCAGAACTCGTACTTTAATCGTTTTACTGCTTTATGTCTTTTACATTTGAATAAATTTGTGAATATAGTTGCTTTGACATGACTTTGAGAGTTGCTTTGACATGACTTACAGCGTGACTTCATGAGATTTAAGACGAAGCGAAAAAGGTTCGTTTCTTATCTTAATCTCATATATGGTTGAAAGAAGGACAACTTTCAATCATAGAAAACATATTTTTAAATGTTCAAACCACTTCCCGATACTTAAACAGATTTCATGAATTGAAAGTGTGATTTTAAATGTTTTCATTTTTATTTTGTGCTTACATGTTTACAAACCGTGTGTTTCCAAAGATAAATACTTGCGTATTGTCTTTTCTATATACATTCAAGTATTCACACACACTGGTTTGATTTTTTTTATTAATTGTTCTTACCATGTTTCATATTGAAACATAATTTCGATGGTAAGACACCCCGCTTGTATTCAAAGAATTTTGAGCGTCATTTTAGTTTGAAGCGTTCATTTCAAGAATGTCTATATCTTGAGTCGTATAGATAATATCTATTATTCTTGACCATAAGCTTTAACTGATATATCATTTCATTTCTGATCATTTTTCATACAATGTTAGATTTTCAAACAAGTCTCGTGTATTCATGTTCATTCATTCAATATACTTGTTTGAAAATACTTCCATGTTTCAAAATGCTCATATCTTCATGACTATATTCTGAGCATATACATATCTGAATTGTATTTGAGCTTTAACTGTTCCAAGTTTAACCATATTGAGCAACATTTTGCTTTATAGGAAATATGGGTTCTTTGTGCTAGGAATTAAATGAACTTTTATGGATTCACGATTACCAGTGTTTCCTACCCAAGAAGTTAATCCATAGTGATTAAGTGTGAGAAGTCGAAAAGAAATGAGTGTGGGTTGTGCGTTGAGGTAAAATGGAAAAGAGAGTTTGGTTAGATGTGAGCTTAATGATTAAAAGAAAGAGGGTGTGAGATCAGAGTAAAAGAATATCAAACTCTGCACCAACTTTTTCTGAGCCGGGCAGCCACAATTCTAATGTTTCACAATTCTTTGGTGAACATTATTGAAACAGGAAACTAGCCCATGCCAACTCTTGACTAAACCCCACCAACCACTCATTTTCTTCTTAAAAGGAAAGTGTTTCATATTTTTAAGGGGACGCAGTACATAATCTATCTGATTTTCATTTGAAAAATCTGGATATTGAAAAAGAAGGAAGTTTGCCCCACCTTCGCACTTCAATCATGCACTTAGAGTCTGTGTTTATACTACTGTTGTCTCAGTGGTTTACACAATTTTGAGCCTTAAAAGCAATCATCCGTGCTTAATTATTTCTATCACAAGCACAAACACACAAGGAATTTGTTTTCTTGTCATAACATTCATAGAAATTGCCTTTGTGGTGTTTCGATGATTGGATGGAAGCCCTGGGGGAGTGAACATCAAAAAGCTCCTTTCCTTTGTGTATATGTTACACAAAGTAACTTTGTGTTACTGACAGGCATGTTAACTGATTCATTTGTTGATTCAGTAGTTACACGAATATTTTGTCTAGATTTGAAAAGATCTAGATAAATACATGATTACGGATCAACGAATCAGAGGCTCAATTTGACAGATCAGAATGGTCAATGACATTTCTTGGAGAAAGTTTTGATGATATCGATGCTCAAATCATCAAAATAGGGGAGATGATTTTAAAGAAATGTCCAAGTCAGAAATTTCAGAGTTAAAGATTTGAAAAAGACAAAGTTCAAAGTTTGAGAGTTTGAAAGTTTGTTCATGCAAAGTCAGAAATATTTGAAGATGTGCTGATTTTGAGGAAATTTTATTTCAACATTATTTGCTAAAGCAATCCAAGCTGAATCTGATGATAATTTCTTTCTGAAGTCTGAAAGAGTATTGTGACAGTTCTGAAGAGATTGTTGAAGACCTTAAAATTGTATCATATTTGGGAAGATTACAATGATTAAAGGGAGAGATTGCATCTGACAGAGCTTAAAAGAGAAGACTGAATTGCTAGATCTTTCAACAGTGATCTTGAATCCAAAGGGGGAGATTGTTAGAGCATAAATCTGTTGGATACAAGATCAAGATTGCTGAAGATTAATGATACAAGAAGTCAAAGCTGAAAGTCAACTCTCTTTAAAGTCAAAGTCTATTTTGTAATAAAAGTCAAAGTGCATTGTATTTTGTATTTTCTTGTATTTTTAGTTCTTGGTATAAATAGTTTTAATTAGTTGTTCTTGTTAGAGTAGTATCAGAAGAGAAGTTGTGATTAGAAAGAATATACGTATTTAGAGAGAGAGTTTTAGAGAGACAAAGAAGTCTAGTGAGAGAAAGTCAAGAACTGTGTAATCGTGTCAATTTGGAATTGAATCAAAACAGGTAGTTAATTCAATCTTGTTTGTTTGTGTATTTACAATAAGATCTTGAATTAGGACACACACTGTTTGTAACAGAAGTTTCACTAAAATTCAAACTATTCTTTTTATACAAACTATCATCCTTATTCTTCTTACTCCTCCCAACTCCATTTCCTTTTTTATCTGAAACAGAAACAGGAACCTTGTTAGTCTCTATCTTAGAGGGTGATTCTTTTATAGAGTTACTTGAAGTCTCACCCTTCTCAAAAATGTTAGGTGGATATTTAGGACAATCAGAGTAAATAACTGAAGGTCTTGCAGGAGCATCAAATTCTGGATTAGTTCTTACCTTCCAGCTTAGATCATTGAACATCTGTTTATCATTTGAAACATTTTTAAACAAAGAAATTTTCAAATCATTTATCTCTGTGCAAAGCTCTTGATTTTCTTTCAAAGATTTTTCAAGTTTAAATTTGAGATCAAAGTTTTCATCTTCAACCTCATCAAGAGACTGTTGCAACAGATCAATTTGCTTCATCAATTCAAATGTATGAGCACTCACAGAATTTGATTCCTTTAGATTAGAAATAGGATCAGAGTCTAAAGCATTCATCATTTCAGTAAACATCTCTTCAGTCATGTTGTCAATAAACTCCATTTGTCATTTTTAAAACAAGATTCATTCGTGATGGCAATTTCTTCTTCAGCCTCTTCAACAAGTAAAGGTATAGAAGCAATGGGATTTGAGACTGATGGTATATTTGATGGATCGGCATCCGATTCATACTCATCATATTTGCATTCGGTCTCAGGTGGAACAGTGTTGGTGGAGACTGATTCTTTTGAAGGTGTGGTGAATAGTGATTCATACTCAGTAAATTCAATCTTTCGAGTCTCATAGCTTTTATTCAAATCACCATATTTAAAACCAACTTATTTAAAAGGATTTTGAGAATCAGTGCCACAAGACTTGTCCTTTCCCATTTCTTCTCGACCTTTGGTCTCTGTAAAAGTTTTAGGAGTACTTGCTTCAACAAAGGTTGCACGAATGTTAGGAATTGGTCTGACTGTGGAGCCAAGTTTATCAAAATTATACAAGTGCTCCGTTGCCTTTTTCAAAATATCGTTAATTGGCAAACCCAAACCTGGTTTAACTTTATAAAACCTTTCATCTTGGAGTTTATTGGTTAACATATTTAATGTCTGCTCAGTCTGACCTCGTTTCATGTTAATAACCTCCAATTGCTTAATCTTGGTGTAAGCTTCATTTCTTTCTTGAAAACAAACTTCAAATTTGATTTTAAACTCACCATTTTCAGCATTAAGATTTACAAGATCCTTTTCTAAGCCAGATATTTTTATTTTTAAAGAATCCTTTTCAGCTTTTAAAACATCCTTTTCTTTTTCTTTTTCTTCCACAACAACTTTCAGTAAAGCGTTTTCATCACGAAAACTCAAGACTGATTGATGTGCGGAGCTAAGTTTACCTTTCAATAAAGCAAATTCATTTTTCATATTATGTATTTGGGCCATCAGAGATTCAATAAGTTCAGAATTATCACTTACCTCAGAGTTTGCATCTTCGGAATGTGCCTCAGAAGCTTCATCGTCACCATCCAGTTTTGCCATGTAGGATACTTGGGTGAAGTGCGCCTGCTCCTCGTCATCAGAACTTTGGAACAACCAGTTTTCCTCTTTAGCCATAAGCACCTTTCCTTCTTCAGCTTTCTTGGCAATGAGTGACTTCCTTGCATAGTATTCTGAGTTCTTTACCTTCTTGAACTTGCAATCTCTGAAGAAGTGCCCAAATTTGCCACAGTTGTAGCATCTGCCCGGTTCATCTTTTCTTTCTTCTTTCTTCTCCTCTCTCTTTTCTTCTCTTCTGTCATCCTTCCTGTCTTTTCGTCGTTCCTGTCTCCTTCCATGCCTTGGCTTGTATCTCATTTCAGACTTCTCTTTCTTGTATCCATCATACTTTGGCTTTGAGTAGTATTTCTTCTTGCCAAAGCTCTTTTTGTATCGACGAGTAATTAGAGCCAAGTCCTCAGAGAACTTCTGTATATCCGGATCAGAATCAATCTCTAGTTCTTCAACACTTGAAGCAGAATCAGACTCAGTAAACTCCGTAACAAGAGCTTTAGACACCTTTTTCTTTGACCTTGCAGAGGATATAGAAACTGAACTCTTTACTTGGCCATCTATGAGAGCCACGGAATCCTTCAGATTATTGGACTTATTATTAATGGTTCTCACCTCATCCTCATGCTGAGAAAGAGTAGAGAAGATATCAGTGACGTTTTCTTGAGCCATGTTCTTTGACATCTGAAGGTTGATGGCAAAGTTCATCCATTCAGGATTCAAGTTCTTGATGAACTTATAATTTATCTCTGAGGCAGATTTAGAGATATTGTTCCTTCGCAAGTCATTGAGAATGATGTTGTATCTGTTGTAGGTATCTAGCAGCGTCTCTCCTTCTTTTGCGTGAAACCCCTCATAGGCATTTATGCATAGATTCTGCTTTGCTTGAATGGAGGCTTCACTTCCTTCAAACTGCCTTGATAATTCATCCCATACCGCTTTAGCAGAGCCTCTTATCTATCTTGTACAGTTCTTTCTCCTTTTCAGTAAAGTACTGATACAGTTTAGGGACAAATCTCTCAGGAATTTCTGGAGATGTTTCAGTTGCCGCTTGACCAGGTACTTTGATCATTGGATTTACTAGACCATTAGTGATTGATTCCATGTAATCCCTGCTTTTTTGATTTTGGAACTGAATCATTCTCGTCTTCCATTGCTGATACTCATTAGCCATGAGAACAGGAGGTTTAGACTGAGAGCCCATTTAGAGAAGTTGGTTTGACATCTTTAGCTGAATGGTTAGAAACAAACTTATCTTTACCAAAAGAATCAACTAATATGATCTTTAGAATCAAGTATTGGATAAATACTACAGTAAAAAATTTTCCGAAAAATAAATTTCCAAAAAAAATAATCAAATGTAGAATTAGTAAACAGTATAACAGCAAACAGAAAATCTAAAAAAAAAATCAAGTGTAGCGACCGGTGCCTTGCTTTACCGGAGAGTCGCTCGACCGATGTCCGTCCGACCGGAGTTGAAATGGATCGGACCTGAGTATCGACCGGTATCCTGACCGGTGTGGTGCGACCGGATCTATTCGACCGGTATCCTGACCGGATCTATTCGACCGGTATCCTGACCAGATCTATTCGACCGTTATCTTGACCGGTGTGGATCTATTCGACCAGTGTGGATCTATTCGACCGGTGTGGACCGTGTGTTGACCGGGCGACCGGTATGATGTTTGGCGACCGGAGTTCTTTCGGGGTGAGGTGCGAAGTGGTGCGACCGGGACCGGACTTGATGAATAACTTTTATAAAAATACCTTTGTATCCATAAACATGTATCGATCAAATCCCAATCAAAAACACTAATTAAAAACAAGTTTTAATTATCCAATTTGATGAAAGCAGTATACGACAGGTTTATGAACTAGTCGAACCCAGTATCCAAATATCATCAAAAATTCAATCAATTAATGCTTTAAAGTGCAATTAAAGTATCAGGTAACATTCAATAACATAAAACGCACCTAAACAAATCAATTTTAAGCTTAAAAACACAGTAAATCGAGAAATCGATTTTCACCCAGATAGAAGTCGATGAACAGTTAAGGTATCGATAAATAATGTTTAATCCAAAAACTTGATTCACACTGCTCTGATACCACTTGTTAAATCCCAGATTATAGTTGCTAACAATCACACAACACAATAAAGATCAAGAGATAAACAGATCAGCATAACATACCACGATCCCTTGATTAATCGATGAAAACAAGTGTGGGTGTTCTTGGTACCTTGATGATGCGTACGATTACAGAGAATACGACTACCTCTCTATAGGATTATGATAATAATTAATGATCAACCCTAAAACCTTATTAATTAAATCCTATTTATACAAAGCATATAGGCCTAATAGGCTTGGGGCCCATTTACAATAAAACTATTAAGTAAATACCATTTGAACCCTTAACTTTAATTTTGAATACAATTACTAATACGACAACGTAATTGAACCGATGGCCGAAGCATTGGGAACACCTTCATGCGGTTCATGTCCTCTTTAGATATAGAACTCTGAGTTTCGCTCAGATGTACACCATGTACTATTGGCAAGTTTCCTCTCTTAGAACCCTTCATCTTGAAGTGTCTTTAGATTTTGTCAATATATGTACTTTGTCTTAATCCAATTAAGCGTTTCGATCTATCAAGATAGATCTTTATACCAAGGATATAAGTTGCCTCTCCTATATCCTTCATCGCGGAACACTTCCCTAACTAGGGTTTTACACCTTTAAGGGTAGGGATGTCATTTCCGATGATCAATATATCATCGACATATAGTATCAAGGATACTATTATGCTCCCACTGACTTTCTTGTATACACAAGGTTCATCTTCGTTCCTTAAGAAACCAAATTCTTTAATCTTCTCATCAAAACGAAGATTCCAACAACGAGATGCTTGCTTCAGTCCATAAATAGACTTTTGCAATTTGCATACCTTTTCAGGAAAATTTGGATGTTTAAAACCTTCTGGTTGTACCATGTACACGTCCTCGCTTAAAGTTTCGTTAAGGAACGCGATTTTAACATCCATTTGCCATATTTATTAGTCATGATAAGCTATGGCAAGAAGTATCCTGATGGATTTAATCATGGCTATTGGAGAAAAAGTTTCATCATAATCTACTCCCTGAGTCTAAGTGAAGCCTTTAGCTACCAACCTAGCCTTATAGGTATGTACAATCCCATTCATTTCAGTTTTCTATTTGAATACCCACTTGCACCCTACGACTTTGCATCCGGTAGGTAAATCTACGAAGTTCCATACTTGGTTATCTGACATGGATTGTATTTCAGCCTTCATGGCATATTAACATTTATCATATTCTAAACCTGATACGGCTTCCTGGTAGGTTACGGGTTCATCATCAACCGTATTGTCACTGCCAATGAGATAACCATATATGTCAATGTAATGTTTAGATCAATTAGTTTGACTTTTATGTTTGACTTTGTTTTGTAACTATGTGAGGGTTGTAATCCATTGAGAGTTTCTCATATATTGTCTTATGTTGTGTGAGAGTTTGTGAGTAACCATTGTATGAGTGTTCATGTACTTGTGACTTAAAGAGATATATGACACCATCGTTTCTCTCATTACTTTCTCTCTCTAGATTCTATGTGATTTTCTGAGTTAAATTGATATAGCTTGAATCTATGGAGTAACATTTAGTATCAGAGGAAACCAAAATCATTCAGATTGTTAGATTTAACTTGATTAGATCGAACTTTCAGTTGACATGAAGAACAAGCACCCTGTTTTCACTGTTTGATCAAATTCACTTTTGTTAATCGATTTATGTGTTTGAAAATGTGTTCACTGTGATCGTTGGATGTTATAGGAAATTTTTTGTTTACACTTGATCATGTAATTCTCACAAAATCGATTTGAATTTTGGATTTTTTGGATTTTATTGAAAAATATGACGAACACTGTAATTTGAAAATTGCACTGTAATTTTGTTGTTTCTAGTTGAAAAGTTGTATTAGAAACTTGTTCTAAATAGTTTTGCGATCATAATTGTGGAATCGCAGGTTTAAATTGCAGGAAACAAAGTTTTTGGCTGAAATTCGTGGTTAAAACTGAAGAACACGCTAGATCCAAAATTCGCGCAAGGGAAGAACACGCACGGTACTAAACACGCAAGCTAGAAAGAACGCGCACGATAAAGAGTGTTGGTGTTTTCATGTTTTGTGAGTTTTATGTTTGATTTGCGAGTTTTGATTCTGCGAGTTCTAGTTTGCTCAAAAAATTTCTAAGTGTTCAAACACGCAAAGGCATTGCGAGAGGTTAAAAGCTCAAAAAATTTCTAAGTGTTGGAACGCGCAAAGGTTTTGTGAGAAGTATAGTCCAGAAACGCACACATCTCTTCTTGCGTGAACTTTAAATGTGCACACTTCGATCTGCGCGAACTGGCTATGCGCACAAGCCTATTTGCGCGAAGCTCATCTACAGTGATCTGCGAGTTTTAGTGTTTTGCGAGTTATGAGTGTTAAACACTTTTTCTGATCTTTTCAAGTGTTCACCCAAGTTTCACTCATCCAGTCAAGGTTTTCTAAATATTTTGGGACGATCAATTCCATCAAGCTTATAATCAATTTTTCTTCTCAACCAGTAAATATGTCTCGAGATTTGCTCAGCATGGGTTCTAAGTCGAAGCCTCCGTTACTTCAAGCCGATGAATATCCTCAGTGGCGAAAGAGAATTATTAACTTCTTGAATAATCAAGACAAGAAGCTTATGAATTCAATCATTAATGGACCTCATTTCCCTCATGTCAACATAGCCAGAATTCCAGCAACAAATACTAACCCTAAAATTCCAAAAAAACATATTGCAAGAGACCCGATTCAGTACAATGAACTGGATAGAGAAATGGTGGAAAGAAATGCTTAGGCCTTTACTTTTCTGATAATGGCCATTCCGAATAACATCTTTAACAGAGTCGACAGTAGAGAATCCGCCAGAGACATTTTGGATGAGCTTGAGAAGCAGTTTCAAGGGTCTGCAAAATCCATCAAGACAAATAGAAATAAAAGTATAAACGCGTACGAGGGTTTCAAAGAAAAACAAGGGGAATCGATGAGGGAAGCGTATGACAGGTTAAACATCATTCTAAATGATTTGAGCAGGAATGGAGTTAAGAAGTTCGAATCAGAGATCAACTTCAAATTCATCAATAATCTCCAGCTGGAATGGGACGTCTATACAATACAGATGCAGATTAACAAAGATATGGACGAGAAGAAACCGAATGACCTGTTTTGTGCTCTGAATTAGCATAAAGACAAAGTTAAAGAACAAGCTGCAATCAACAAAGATCTGAATCAGTTGAAAGACAAGCAGAAGAAAGTTGAGGATTCTTTAGCTTTACTAGCACAAGGCAAGGGTAAGTTGATTAAGGGAAGCTCAGTCTCTGTAAAGGCTTCTAAGAAGAAATCTTTGATGTCAAGCCTGAATGAGTCTTCTGAAAGTCCTGAGGAGGATATTCAAGAGGAATCTGAGGATGATGAGCTAACCGAATTTACTGAGAAACTTAGTCTATTGACTACAAGCTTTCCCAAGAAGTTTGGCAGAAAGATGTTCTACAACAATCCAAAGTATGATTCTTACAAGTCAAGCAAGTACAGAGGCAAGTTTGAGAAAGAGAAAGAGAAGAAAGAAGTGAAGTAAGAAGTGAAGTAAGAGGAAAAGAGAGAATAGAAAGATAGAGAGAAATATGATAAGTGCTTTAATTGTGGAAAAGTTGGTCCCTTTGTCAGAGACTGTCCAGTTAAGAGAGTTAAAAACTACAAGTACTACGCGAAGAAAGCCCAGCTAGCCAAAGCAATGGAGAAAGGAAAGGCTTTGAAAGAAAAGGAAGAGATATGGTTTGAGTACTCCAATGATGAGGAGGAAGAAGAGGTCAAAGTTAATCTGACTCAGGTTCATTACAATCTGATGGCTCATTTGAACGAGAAGTCTGATTTTGAGGCTTGTCATGTGTGGATCATAGACTCCGGTGCATCAAGACACATGACAACACACAAGCACCTCCTATTCGATTATGTTGAACATTATGCAGGATCAGTTAACTTTGGAAATGAGATGAATGGATACGTCAGGGGATATGGTGTGATCAACAACAGTACGATTTCAATATCAAAAGTTCTGTATGTGGAGGGCCTAGCGTATAATCTTTTCTCTATCAGCCAATTCACTGAGAAGAAGTGCAAAGTCGAATTTGATACGGATTATTGTTATATCAAAGATCAAAGTGGAGCATAATTAATCAAAGCTAGGATAATGGGTTTACTATACGGTGTTCATTTTCTGACTCTCAAAGCTTCAAAGCCAGTATGTCTTATCTCTAAGACTTCAACTGAAGAAAGTTGGTTGTGGCATCATCGTCTATCTCGTTAGCATTTAAAAGATATGAATAAGCTAAGAACTCAACATCTTGTCGCTGGTCTTCCAGATCTAAAGATAGAACAAGATTCACTCTGTTCTGCATGTGAAAAAGTCAATATGAAGAGAAGTTCTCACAAGATGAAGATGTTATCCAACTGCACCAAATGTCTCGAGCTTATTCACATGGGTCTCTGCGGGCCTATGAGAACTCAATCAATAAATGGCAAGAAGTATATTCTGGTCATGGTGGATGAATATTCAAGATATACTTGGTTATAGTTCTTAAGGTAGATATTTGAAACTCCAGATCTGATCATCAAGTTTATTAAAAATATTCAAGTTCTTCTTCAAAGCCCGGTGCAACAATTACGAAGTGACAACGATACTGAGCTCAATAACGCAACGTTACAATTTTATCTTGACTCCGTTGGCATTTCTCACAACTTCTAGGTGGCATTGACACCTCAACAGAACGGTGTTGTTGAACGGAAGAACAGGACTTTGGTAGAAGTTGCTCGGACAATGCTCGCGTATTCTGATATACCTTTGTTCCTTTGGGCTGAAACAGTAGCAACTGCGTGCTTTACATGGAACAGGACTATTATTAATAAGCGTTTAAATAAAACATCTTATGAAATTATTAATGGTAGAAAACCAACTGTTAAAGTTTTTCGTGTGTTTGACTGCAGATGCTACGTGCTGAATGATAGAGAGAACCAGTTGAAGTTTCAAGCCAAAGCTGATGAAGGAATATTCATTGGATATTCACTTCAATCCAAAGCATACAAGATATATTATACTCATACAAAGACAGTTCTTGAGAGCATCAAGGTCACCTTTGACGAATCAAAGACAAGGACTTCTGAACACAACAGTTCAGAACTCGAACCTAAAGACAAAGCTTCTACACCAAGTAGTATAGAACTTGATCTACAAAAGACTAAGCATTCTCAAAGCCTTACTGAATCTAATCGTTGGTACTAAGTGGGTTTTTCGGAATAAGAAAGACGAAGCAGAAATAATTGTTAGGAACAAACCTCGGTTAGTCGCGAAGGGTTACAATCAACAAGAAGGTATTGATTACGATGAAACCTACACACCCGTAGCACGGATTGATGCAATTAGGATCTTTCTCGCATATGGTGCACACAAGAGCATAAAAGTGTATAAGATGGATGTAAAGTCTGCATTCCTGAATGGTATTCTACAAGAAGAAGTCTGTGTGAGTCATCCTGAAGGCTTTATTGATCAAAAGTTTCCAGACCATGTGTATGTGCTCGACAAAGCGCTTTACGATTTTAAACAAGAACCTCGCGCATGGTATGAGACCCTATCAATATACCTGACTAAGTCTGGTTTCCGGAAAGGTATAATCGACACAACTTTATTCTTAAAGAAAAAAGGTGAGGATTTAATACTAGTACAAATATATGTAGACGAGATTATATTTGGATCTACGAATCCTGCACTTTCTGATGAGTTTCAAGACATCATGAAGAGTAGGTTTCAGATGTCAATGATGGGTGAGCTAAACTTTTTCCAAGGCTTGCAAGTTAAACAAACCCCGGAAGCGATTTTCATTAATCAAGCCAAATATATAAGAGACGTGTTGAAGAAATTTGACATGAACTCTTCTACACCCATGAAGACTCCCATGCAATCTGGAAATCTGTTAGATGCTGATATTTCTGGAAAATCAGTTGATCAACGGACCTACAGAAGCATGATAGGATATCTTCTATATCTGACATCAATTAGACCTGATATAATGTTTGTTATCTATTTTTGTGATCGGTATCAGGCTAATCCTAAGTAACTCACCTAGCTGTTGTCAAAAGAATCTTCAAATACCTTAAAGGTACACCAAATCTGGGCCTTTCGTATCCGAAGGGTTCTAGTTTTGAGCTAATTGCATATACAGATGCAGATCATGCAGGTAATAAACTTGACAGAAAAAGCACCTTTGGAGCATGCCATTTTTTGGGAGACAAGTTGGTGAGTTGGTCTTCCAAGAAACAGAACTGCATGTCAACATCTACAGCTGAAGCAGAATATGTTGCAGCTGCTAGTTGTTGCTCACAAGTTATGTGGATGAAGACTCAGCAGAAAGATTATAGATACACTCTCAACAAGGTCCCCATCTATTGTGATTCAAAGAGCGCAATTGCTATAACTTCAATCTGGTACAACATTCGAAAACCAAACATGTTGACATCAGGTATCATTTTATTAAAGATCATGTAGAGAAAGGGAATACATAAATGCATTTTGTGACTGATTTTGAGGTTGCTGACTAATTCACCAAACCTCTTGATGAAAATACATTTAATTTTTTGGTCAGTAAACTTGGGATGTTGAACCTCAATGCATAGTTATACTATTATATCTAATGTTGAGGGGGAGCTGATTCTGTGCTTATTTGAATAATTGTGTTGGTTCATACATTTTTTTAAAGTCTGGTACTTCTAACAATAGTGGACTCATGTTTTTTGAGTACCAAATCTTTAATTTGTTTTGCAGTTATGACAGTTTCCTGTAGTGTTGATTAAGGAAATATCATGGACATTGACTTCTGATCAAGTCAGATCAGGACTCATACTTCAGTATGTTGACCTGAATGCATACATCAAGGGGGAGTTATTAGACCAATGCACACTTCAAGGGGGAGCTTAATTGAAAAGTTTGTAAGTGTGTGTGAGTCTGTGTTAAAAAGGTTTTTAAAATCTGAAAGTTTTTTTAGAGAAAAAGATACTATTTTGGGCTTAAAAGGTTTTTAAGAGAACTTACTATTTTGGGCAAGTGGGAAAATTTATTTTTGGAAAGTTTCCATTTTTGGAAAAATCCCAAAATTTTCTAAGTGTCAAAATGTGCAAGATGTGTCATGCGAGTTTTAACTTCACGCACATCATTGCTTGCACAAAGTGTAGAAAGCGCACCCTTCGGTACTAAGTGGGTTTTTCGGAATAAGAAACACAAAGCAGAAATAATTGTTAGGAACAAAGCTCGGTTAGTCGCGAAGGGTTACAATCAACAAGAAGGTATTGATTACTATGAAACCTACACACCCGTAGCACGGATTGAAGCAATCAGGATCTTTCTCGCATATGGTGCACACAACAACATAAAAGTTTACCCGATGGATGTAAAGTCTGCATTCCTGAATGGTATTCTACAAGAAGAAGTCTGTGTGAGTCATCCTGAAGGCTTTATTGATCAAAGGTTTCCAGACCATGTGTATGTGCTCGACAAAGCGCTTTACGATTTTAAACAAGAACCTCGCGCATGGTATGAGACCCTATCAATATACCTGACTAAGTCTGGTTTCCGGAAAGGTATAATCGACACAACTTTATTCTTAAAGAAAAAAGGTGAGGATTTAATACTAGTACAAATATATGTAGACGATATTATAATTGGATCTACGAATCCTGAACTTTCTAATGAGTTTCAAGACATCATGAAGAGTAGGTTTCAGATGTCAATGATTGTGAGCTAAACTTTTTCCTAGGCTTGCAAGTTAGACAAACACTGGAAGGGATTTTCATTAATCAAGCCAAATATATAAGAGACGTGTTGAAGAAATTTGACATGAACTCTTCTACACCCATGAAGACTCCCATGCAGTCTCGAAGTCTGTTAGATGCTGATATTTCTGGAAAATCAGTTGATCAACGGACCTACAGAAGCATGATAGGATATCTTCTATATCTGACATCAAGTAGACCTGATATAATGTTTGTTATCTATTTTTGTGCTCGGTATCAGGCTAATCCTAAGGAATCTCACCTAGCTACTGTCAAAAGAATCTTCAAATACCTTAAACGTACACAAAATCTGGGCCTTTCGTATCCGAAGGATTCTAGTTTTGAGCTAATTGCGTATACAGATGTAGATCATGCAGGTAATAAACTTGACAGAAAAAGCACCTCTGGAGCATGCCAGTTTTTGGGAGACAAGTTGGTGAGTTGGTCTTCCAAGAAAAAGAACTGCGTGTCAACATCTACAGCTGACGCATAATATGTTGCAGCTGCTAGTTGTTGCTCACAAGTTCTGTGGATGAAGACTCAGCAGAAAGATTATGGATACACTCTCAACAAGGTCCCCATCTATTGTGATTCAAAGAGCGCAATTGCAATAACTTCAATCCGGTACAACATTCGAAAACCAAACATATTGACATCAGGTATCATTTTATTAAAGACCATGTAGAGAAATGGAATACATAAATGCATTTTGTGACTAATTTTGAGGTTTCTGACTAATTCACCAAACCTCTTGATGAAAATAGATTTAATTTTTTGGTCAGTAAACTTGGGATGTTGAACCTTAATGCATAGTTATACTATTATATCTAATGTTGAGGGGGAGCTGATTCTGTGCTTATTTGAATAATTGTGTTGGTTTATACATTTTTTTAAAGTTTGGTGCTTCTAACAATAGTGGACTCATGTTTTTTGAGTACCAAATCTTTAATTTGTTTTGCAGTTATGACAGTTTCCTGTAGTGTTGATTAAGGAAATATCATGGACATTGACTTCTGATCAAGTCAGATCAGGACTCATACTTCAGTATGTTGCGCTGAATGCATATATCAAGGGGGAGTTATTAGACTAGTGCACACTTCAAGGGGGAGCTTAATTGAAAAGTTTGTAAGTGTGTGTGTGAGTCTGTGTTAAAAAGGTTTTTAAAATCTGAAAGGTTTTTTAGAGAAAAAGATACTATTTTGTGCTTAAAAGGTTTTTAAGAGAACTCACTATTTTTGGCAAGTGGGAAAATTTATTTTTGGAAAGTTTCCATTTTTGGAAAAATCCCAAAATTTTCTAAGTGTCAAAATGTGCGAGATGTGTCATGCGAGTTTTAACTTCACGCACATCATTGCTTGCACAAAGTGTAGAAAGCGCACCCTTCGGTACTAAGTGGGTTTTTCGGAATAAGAAACACAAAGCAGAAATAATTGTTAGGAACAAAGCTCGGTTAGTCGCGAAGGGTTACAATCAACAAGAAGGTATTGATTACTATGAAACCTACACACCCGTAGCACGGATTGAAGCAATCAGGATCTTTCTCGCATATGGTGCACACAAAAACATAAAAGTTTACCCGATGGATGTAAAGTCTGCATTCCTGAATGGTATTCTACAAGAAGAAGTCTGTGTGAGTCATCCTGGAGGCTTTATTGATCAAAAGTTTCCAGACCATGTGTATGTGCTCGACAAAGCGCTTTACGATTTTAAACAAGAACCTCGCGCATGGTATGAGACCCTATCAATATACCTGACTAAGTCTGGTTTCCGGAAAGGTATAATCGACACAACTTTATTCTTAAAGAAAAAAGGTGAGGATTTAATACTAGTACAAATATATGTAGACGAGATTATATTTGGATCTACGAATCCTGCACTTTCTGATGAGTTTCAAGACATCATGAAGAGTAGGTTTCAGATGTCAATGATGGGTGAGATAAACTTTTTCCTAGGCTTGCAAGTTAAACAAACCCCGGAAGGGATTTTCATTAATCAAGCCAAATATGTAAAAGACGTATTGAAGAAATTTGACATGAACTCTTCTACACCCATGAAGACTCCCATGCAGTCTGAAAGTCTGTTAGATGCTGATATTTCTGGAAAATCAGTTGATCAACGGACCTACAGAAGCATGATAGGATATCTTCTATATCTGATATCAAGTAGACCTGATATAATGTTTGTTATCTATTTTTGTGCTCAGTATCAGGCTAATCCTAAGGAATCTCACCTAGCTACTGTCAAAAGAATCTTCAAATACCTTAAAGGTACACCAAATATGGGCCTTTCGTATCCGAAGGATTCTAGTTTTGAGCTAATTGCGTATACAGATGCAGATCATGCAGGTAATAAACATGACAGAAAAAGAACCTTTGGAGCATGCCATTTTTTGGGAGACAAGTTGGTGAGTTGGTCTTCCAAGAAACAGAACTGCGTGTCAACATCTACAGCTGAAGCAGAATATGTTGCAGCTGCTAGTTGTTGCTCACAAGTTCTGTGGATGAAGAATTAGTAGAAAGATTGTGGATACACTCTCAACAAGGTCCCCATCTATTGTGATTCAAAGAGCGCAATTGCTATAACTTCAATCCGGTACAACATTCGAAAACCAAACATATTGACATCAGGTATCATTTTATTAAAGATCATGTAGAGAAAGGGAATACAGAAATGCATTTTGTGACGGATTTTGATATTGTTATCCCAATCAAATCAAGCAATCTCTATTCAATATTTGACAATATCAAGATCTTAGAGAGAAAGTGTAGAGAGAGAAAGTTCATTAGTCATTGATCTAACATTCTTGAGTACAATGTGTCTTACTACAAGATTACAAAGCACCTAAGGTATTTATACCAAGGATGCTATTACATGCTTAACAACTAAGTAAACTCATATTGACTAAACTAAACAAACTTTGACTTTGTTGACTTATCTTGACTTGACTTTTCCTATTAAATTTTGGATACAATAATACACTAACAATCTCCCCCATTGTATTCAAGATTTTAAAAAAATTGACACTAGTCTTCAGCGCTTGATTCTTGAAGCTTTAACTCTGACAGCTTTGAACTTTGAAACTCTTTCTGAAGTTGTTGAAGAATCTTGAAAAGTCATTCATGATTAGCATCTTTGAATAGTCAACAAGTCTTGTAGATGAACCATTTGAAGTCTTGAAACAATACTTTGAAAACTTCTTTAATCTTCTTTGAAAAACTTCATCTTTGAAACTTTTGAAACTTTGAGAAACTTCGAGGAATCTTTCAAAAACTTTATCTTCATCACTCTGATCTCTTGATCATCTTTGGAAAAACGAACTTTCACGAATCATCTTAACTTTGATTTGTCTTCAAAAATCTTTGAGAATGATTTCTTTTCATCTGATTTGAACTTTTCAGAAAATTCATCACAAGTCTTGACATTATAACTCTGGAATTCCTTGAAATTGATCTCTGTAGATTCCTCCCCCCTTTTGATGATTGTGAGCACCATAATCATCAAAATATCCTCAATTTCAGTACTTTCTTTGAATCTCCACCTTTTACAAATATTCTCCCCTTTTGAGATACATTTGACATTCTCCGCTCTTTGATCTGAATAGCTGAATCATGAACTGTATATACCCGAATCTTTTCAAATTCAGATATAATTAACGTTGTAACCCTGATTCAACAAATGAAACAGTTAGAAGTGTCTGTCAGTAACACGGAGTTACTGTGTACAACGAATGTACAATTTAAGGAGCTGGTTTGATGATGACTCCCCAGGACTTCCATTCAATCATTGAAAAACACAAGGTTTATCTATGAATGTTCTGACAGAAAAACAAATTTTCTGTGTGCTCGTGCTTGTGTATGAAAGAATTTAGCACAATGATTGTGTTTCACAAGGCTCAAATTGTGTAAACTGTTGAGACAGCAACATATATTACACGGACTCAATGTGCATGAAAGAGGTGCGAAGGTGGGGCAACTTTCCTTCGTTTTCAATATCTAAATCTTCCGAGTGAAGACTAGATAGCAGATATGTTGCGTCCCCAAAGAAAATGAAACATTTCTTTGTTAAGAAAGAAACGAGTGGTTGGTGGGGTAATTGCAAGAGTTGGCATGGGCTTACTGCCTGTTTCAATGATGGTCACCAAAGAATGTGAACCAATCAGTAGATGTGGCCGCCCGGCTCAGAAAATGGTTCGTGCAGAGTTCTGATATTCTTTTAACTCTGTTCTCACATCCTCTTTCCTTTAAGCATTGAAGCTCACTTCTAACCAATATCTCTTTTTCATTTTACCTCAGCTCAATGAGAAAAACTCAACCGGATGAGTTATCTCCCCCACTCTTTTATTTATGACCCCTCACCCCTCAATCACTCTAGGATAACTTCCTTGGTAGGAAACACTAGTTAACGTGAGTCCATGGAAGTTCTGTTTAAGCTTACACATGAATCCCATGTAAGTCTTATAAAGAATGGTTGTTCAACAGTTTAGCTTGAACAGATAAGCAGAAAAATGATAACAGTGTCAGATGTATGCTCATTTTAAAAATATGAATGAAATTTGAGCAATTGAACTTTAAAGATCTCTCAAAACAAGGATATTGAATGAATGAAATGAAATCAAGAGAATTGTTTTGAGAATCTGACAATGTATCAATCAGATCAAATAAAATGGTTAGGGTATCAAAGAACTGAATATTTTGTTTATATGAACGAATATAAACAATTTTTTGCAATGAACGCACAAATTTGGAAATGATGAATGATGCTCAACTATAATTGAAAGCAAACGGGAGTATTACCATCGAAAAATAGGTTCGTTTAGAGACATGGTAATAACAAATTAAAATGAAGTACTGAATCGATGTGTGTGAATACTTTACAGTATATAGGAAAGATAATACACGAGTATTGATCTTTAGAAACACACGGTCAGTTAAACATTAAAGCTCAATATTGAAAAACATTTAAAATCACACTTCTTAATTCATGAAATCTTTTGAGAATAGAGAAGTGGTTTGAACATTTAAGAAATTGTTTTTCATGCTTGAAAGTTGTTCTTCTTTCAAACAATCAGAGATCTAGATTAGAAGATACTTAAATTTAAGCTCCCCCTCAAATCATTATAGAATGATTTAGGTCAGATAAGCTCCCCCTGGATATTTTGCATAATATCCTTATCTGAACATTGAAGAACGGGTTCTGATCTGTCATGTGATCAGAAGCCACACTCTTGACATTAAAGTACGGGTTTTGAACTATTTTGTTCAAAAGCCATAGTCTTTGACTTTGAAAACCGAGTCCTGAGTTGATTTACTCAGAAGTCAACCATCTTTACATTAAAGTTCGAGTCCTAAGTTGTAGTACTTAGAAGTCAATATTTTTTACTTTGAAGTACGAGTCCTGATCTGTACATGATCAGAAGTCAAACATCTTGCTCCCCCTATACGTGTGGTACCTGCGAAACAGATTTAACAGGTTTTGGTACCCACTAGTATTTGGGTCCTGGTATGTTAGGTTTAAGAATCCACTTCTCATTAGATGTATATCTTTTAAAACCAGAATTCTGAGAAGTTATTCTATAAGAACCGTACCAGTTGTGAACAGATTCTTTTTGAACGAAGTCATTCTCTCCACAGTAAGAACAACAAATTTTCTTCTGAGCAATCCTGATCAAATGATTAGTCGAGTAAAATATATCAGAATAAACAAAAGAGTTACCTTTATGCACACTGTTCTTGTTAGCATTTGTTGTGGGTTTGAATGATCTGTCATTCTTCTTCTCTTCATCAGAATCTTTTACTCTCCAGACCATCTGATTTTTCTTTGATTGCTTCCCAAGAGATTTAACATAAAAATTTGTTGAACCATCAACAGATTTATCATAAAATAGATTAGATGGTTTAATCTGATTTGATTTGACAGATTGTGATTTGACACTTTTCTTTTTCAAAACATTTTTCTCATGAATAGAACTTGAAGTTGTTTTGAAAGAACAGACTGATTCTGTTGAAAGATCAACAGGTGATTGATTAATCACATCAGCTGAAATCTTTTCTGATAAATTGACGTTTGCAGCTTCTAAGTTTTTTATCTTTTCAGATAAAATATTTCTTTCAGAAATAAGTGTGTCAAACTTATTTTTCAAATCAGATCTAGCCATCTGTTCTTTAAGAATATCTGATGATAGAACAGATAATTTAGATGTGAGCTTAGATATTTCAGATTCAAAATATGAACGTTCTTGTTCAAAATCTGTCTCCAAGTTCTTGTTTTTCTCAGAAATATCTTGGAAAATCCCAGCATTTTTCTTTTCAAATAATTTCTTTTCTTGCTCATAAGACTGCATCTTTTCTTTGAAAATATTTCTTTCCTTTTCTAACAAGTCTTGTAAAGTAGAAATTTGCTTGGGAAATTCAGTGTTTTTATCTTCAAGAACTTTTCTTTCCTTAGCAAATGTGTCTCTTTCAGTAATGATTATCTTTTCAAAATCAGACACTTGCTTGGAAAGTTTAATGCATCTCAACTCAAGATCCTTCTTCTCTTGTAAAGTTTTCTTGGAAATTTCAGATGACTGTTGGGTAGAAGATGTCTTCACATTTGATTTGTCTTTTTCTGCTTGGAGACTTGTTTTTAGTTCAGCATTCTTTTTCTCCAAAGCAGATATCTGATCTTCAAAAGCCTTTAACTTGTTTTGAAGCTTGAGTGATTCATCTTGCAAATCTGATAATTTATGTCCAGTCGTCTTCAGTTGGCTTTGGAGATTGCTTATCTTTCTCTCTTTTTGTAAAATTATTTTCTCTTTTACCCCTATGATTTTTTCTTTTATTTCAATTTCATTCTCACTTGCTCTGATGATACCTGCAAAATCAGATTTAGCCATATTAGCACACTTTTTATAGTCAGAAGTTTTATCAGAATTTGACAAATTCAATTTCAACTCCTCAATCTGTTTTAGAAGCACTGAATTCTGATTTTTCAATTGATCTCGTTCAGCTTCTATTTTCAGTATCTCAGGCATGTACAAGACTGGCATATCTCTTGCAGATAAAACAGTGTTTCCTCTCTCGTCTGTAACAGGCATCTTGTCAGAATGTTAGATTTAAAAAAATGATCGTCAAAAATCAGAAAATTATGACCACAATCAAATTTTTCTGACAAATTTTTCTCTAGAAAGAAATGCTTGAATAAAATGATCGGTCCCCAAAAAATCAAAAATGTTGACTAAAAAGTCAAACTTGGATCACACAAAAAACAATTTAATTTTCAGAAAAAAATCTAAGTCTTTAAACTCGCAAGTCACTGTAGTCGCAGACCACTAAACACGCTAATCACTATTCATACTGAAACTCGCAAATGGTAATTTGCGCGTTTCTAAAACTCGCAGACAAACTCGCAGCCGTGAAACTCGCAGATGGGTACTTGCGCGTTTTAACAAACTCGCAAGCAAACTCGCAGAAATACGGAACTCGCTGACTTTGACTTGCGCGTTATAGAAACTCTCTAACTTCGGCTAGCGCGTTATAGAAACTCGCTAACTTTGACTAGCGCGTTTGAGACCGAATCTTCAACTTCCGCGTTCTGGCGATGAACGTGCGCGTTTCACAAAATCAGCGCGTTCTTGGGAAGAACTTGCGCGTTTTATGGATCTAGCGTGTTTCGACACTTTTGTTCATGAAATCGATCCAATTCGACTCAAAACCTGCAAATCTAAACATGAAATTGCACCAATATGATCGAATTATCAATTATAACACAAATCTACCACAAGATTTCCATTAAAACATCAAAAATCAACAAATTGATTCAAGAAACAGTGTTTGAGTTCGAGTTTCACAAAAATAGCTATTTGATCAAACTGATCAATATAAAGTTCGAATTAGACAATGTGATCAGAACGAACGTTGATCCAATTGATATAACGTATACAATCAAATCAATTTCTTGATTTAATTGTACAAAAACAATAAAACTACGGATCAAACAGTAACTTTTAAGAAAACAGTTCGTGAAAATCAAGATTTCGAAAAATTTATCAAATTTTGATGTAATGATCCCTCTAATTGGTTTGGTTTGCTCTGATACCAATTTATATTGTTATCCCAATCAAATCAAGCAATCTCTATTCAATATTTGACAATATCAAGACTTTGTTGACTTATCTTGATTTGACTTTTCCTATTAAATGTTGGATACAATAATACACTAACAGATTTTGAGGTTGTTGACTAATTCACCAAACCTCTTGATGAAAATAGATTTAATTTTTTGGTCAGTAAACTTGGGATGTTGAACCTCAATGCATAGTTATACTCTTATATCTAATGTTGAGGGGGAGATGATTTTGTGCTTATTTGAATAATTGTGTTGGTTCATACATTTTTTTAAAGTCTGGTACTTCTAACAATAGTGGACTCATGTTTTTTGAGTACCAAATCTTTAATTTTTTTTACAGTTATGACAGTTTCCTGTAGTGTTGATCAAGGAAATATCATGGACATTGACTTCTGATAATCCCAAAATCTCTAAATCTTAGAGAGAGAAAGTGAGAGCGCCAAAAGTAATAGTGTTTATTCAAATGAGGTTCCAAAGTTACAAAACAAAGACAACAAAGGGACTTAAATACCCCAAGGTCTAAACATAACAGATAAGCTCACTAAACACAGTTTAGACCAAAAAAAATAATATACATTGATTACTATTCAAAATAGACCTAACAATCTCCCCCTTAGTAATCAATGACGCTCTTCTCTTTGACGAAGTCTATTCAGTCCAAGCAACACTTCTAGGCGTCTAAGAGTTGAGCGGAAAATCAACATCTGACCAATAATATTCAAGTTCTTCTTGAGAAGTCGAATTTCATCATTGTCAAACTGGAATGTATTTCTTCTTGTCTCCAAAAACCTTCTTTCAGCAACTTGTAAACGTTGCTCCAACTGTAGTTTGACCACCTTCAAGGTTCCATCAGAGTAATGACTTATCTCTTCAAATCTGAGGAAGAAGTTTTGACTAGAACCATTCCTATAGATAACTCCAAATGGATCTTGAAGAATGGTAAATAGAGGATAAAAATCTAAGTTCTGCAAGCTACGTTTGGGCCTTAGAAGATTAACCACCGGCTGAAAGCTTTCAGCAGCCATTTGAAAATCAAACACTCTATAGAATCTGATTTGGCGCCGAATAAACCTTTTGATCACAAACAGTGCTTGAGAGATATCTTGTGTTCTATGATAGAGATCCCTGAAATGATTATACAGAAATTCAATGTCATCATTAGATAAATCATTAAAATTTGCCTCCGAGAAAGTGTATAGCTTGTAATCTCTTCTTTCCACTTTAAAATCCGGATACCAGATATTGACAAATTTATTTATCGTGACGCTGATAACTCGGACAATCAGATGTGGAGAAGAAACGAGATTCTTTCCACGGCGCTGGCACTTGATGAACATTAAATATTCATACTGATAATCAGCAGACTCCTATTCAACCCCAAGAATTGCATGAATGTTAATTTTTCTTCTTCTAGAAACAAAAATATTGCTTTGAGAGTCTTCTAGAAAAGCAGATCTTAGCCTTGAAGCCATATGTCGTTGTTGCAAACTTCTTAGTCTCTGCTGTCTAGACAAAGCTGGTCCTTCTTCTAGGATAGTCGGTGGAATCACAGGTTCAGAAGAAGGAACATGAGCTTGTGCTCTAGACGACTGACCAACTTCAAATGTGCTTGAAGGAGCAGTGGTAGTCGGAGTTGTACCTTCAACAGGAGTAGAAGTAGCAGGAACAGTTTTAGGACCTTGAGTTGCTTCAGGAATCTCATCATGAGAAGGAAGATCTCTGTACAGCAAGTCTGCAATTTCTTCAACTTTAGCATCCATAAAAACATAATCATCTTCAGTATCAGACAATACAATTATATCCTCAAACTCTTCTTCTTTTACTTTGCAAAGCTTCTCATATCTAATGTCATCGTCATCATCTGAGTTAATCTATATGAAATTTGCGAAGAAGGATCTCATATCATTAGTTGCTTCAAAATCATCTAGCTCATGTGCTCTTGATGCAGTATCAGGATCAACATAAACAACGATCTGCATATTGTTCTCAATATTCTGCTCATAAAAATTCAAAATATTAGACATCGCAGACAAATCTACATTTTCTATCATAATGTTCACAAGATCTTCAATACTGCAGTCTTCAACATTGTCAGCACTATTATCTTTGTCAGCTGTCTCGTCTTATCTTATCACTTTTCTTACAGAAGTAAGAAAGACTCTGTAAGCTGCAGAAGTAGAAGAATACCCAAGAAAAATACCCTCATCTACCTTTGGACTAAACTTGTTGAGATTGTCTCTGTCATTCAAAACATAACATTTACACCCAAATGACTTGAAATATTTGACATTCGGTTTGATACCGTTCATAAGCTCATATGGTGTTTTGTTGAATCGACGATGCAGAATTGATCTGTTCTGAGTATGACAAGCAGTTGAGACAGCTTCAGCCCAATGAGACAAAGGAAGACCAGAATAAGCAAGCATCGATTTGGCAGCCTCGACAAGCGTTCTGTTTCTTCGTTCAACCCCCCCATTCTGTTGTGGTGTTCGATCAATAGAAAACTGTTGTTGAATACCTTGATCTTCGTAGAAGACTTGAAGAGTGATATTCTTGAATTCAGTACCATTGTCTGATCTGACAACTTTGACTGTTTTTTGCTTGTTGGTCTGAATTGATTTGATGAGGTTGATGAGAATGTCGGGAGTTTCATCTTTAGACTTGAGAAACTAAACCCATGTATACCGTGAGCAATCATCAACAACCACCAAGACATATCTTTTCTTTCCTATACTCTTTGTCTTCATCGGTCCGCATAAATCAACATGTAGTAAATCAAGAATATCCGAAGTGCAGGGTTCAGGCTTTGGCTTATGAGGATCTTTCTTCATCTTTCCTTTGTCACAATCTTGACAGAGGTGGTCTTTCTGAAAACGGAGTGTTGGGAGACCTCTCACTAAATCAGTCTTGACAAGGCGATCCATGTATTTAAAATTGAGATGAGCTAGTCGTCGGTCCCATATCCAACTTTCATGAACAGAGGCTTTAGAAAGCAAGCAGATGTCTAATGGAATTTTAACCTTGGAAAGATAAATTGTATACAAATTGGATCTTCTCTTTCCAACCAGTAAATCCCTGCCACTGTCATTCTTTACAGCTACTCGTTTAGATTTGAAGCTGACTTCAAGATCTTTATCACAAAACTGTCCTATGCTGAATAAGTTGTGACTAAGGCCTTCGACGTAGCTGACTCACTTGACAGTTATATTACCTTGAACAAGATCACCATAACCTAGAATGGGAGCAGTCTCGCAGTTTCCAAACTTAACACGACCGCAACGTTTTTCTTTAAAATTTGAAAGCAGAGATTTGTTGCCCGTCATGTGTTTGGAACACCCCAAATCCAGATACCATAAATGACTAAGCTGCACATACAGAAACTACACAGATTTAGGTACCCATATGCTTATGGGTCCCTTCTTGTTAGATTTGTGTCTTTTATTTTTCGAACATTTATTTTTAGAAAACTCATGAATGCAATCATCAATAGAGGAAGAAACATAATCATCAGAATCAGAACTAGAGGAAGAATATGAGACATTCTTTGCAATGTGAATCATTTGTGGAATTGAATATTTTGTATGTTTATTACAAAAGACAAATGTATCAGTATGACAAAGATTCTCTACACATTTATCCTCTAACAGTTCAGATTCTATTGATTTCTCCTTAGCCCTCCATATCAGCTTAGTTGACCTCTTCACAGTCCCATCTGAAACAGAAAATTCAGAAGAATTAGAATTTTCAGACAAGACATTATCTTGTTTCCTTGACTTCTTTGATCTTCTTCTTTTACGCTTTGGTTTATAATACTGATCATTTAGCATAAAAGAATCATCAACAATTGAATTAGAAGAAGAAATTTTATCTAAGAAATCAGACTGAGCATTCAACACATTTGAACTTGCCTTGGAGTGAGAACTTTTAGAAAAACACAAGTCTGGAGACGGTTTGCGTGATCCCTTGGTGGCGCAAGATGACTTTGCGCGACCAACGACTGGCGCAAGTTGTCAGTTTGCGCTACCAATGGTTGGCGCAAATGCTCACTGTTCTTAACATTTTGATTATTTTCCTTGGAATCGACAAAAAATCCAGAAGTAATTTTGTATTCAAAACTTGTTTTCATTATAAAAAGAAATAAATCGTTTTCTAAATCAGTTTGAACACATTGTTCTTCCAATTTATCTTCAAGATCAACTATTTTACCCTCTAATACTAATGGGGGAATATATCTCCTAGAATCATAAGAAACAGGAGATACATTTTCCTTATTAGTATTGTTGGCATATATATCAACAAAATCAGTTGATAATGAAGATTTATTGGAAGAATTGACATTTAAAACATTTTTGGATTTTTTGGACTTCTTTGATTGCTCAGGAAAATACTTAGCATTTTCACTAGTATAAACAAATGACATTTCCATTTTCTTGTTGTTCATTCTTTTCTGATTTCAAATTTCTAATTCTTGCTTTGCATTCATCCACTCAATTTTAAATTGAGGAGCATAATGTGCAAGACTTAGATAATCAAAATTATACAAAGTGGGGGTTTTTGTGATAACATTGTTTAAACAATGTGGATTTTCAAAACCGAGTCCCCATCTTTCTTTTATTGCCTCTTCACTCCTTGGTTTATTCATATAAATTGTTTGCTCAGTTTGTTCTCTTTTATATATTTTTCCTTCTAAAACAATTATTTTATCAGAAAGATTTTGATTTAAAGTAGTCAATTCAGTCAAACAATCACGATAAGTCTTATTTGAATTTTCTGACTCATTCAATTTCTTTTGAAATTTCTCTTTTGTGTCAGTTAAAATAATCTTTTCATCTTTCAGATAAATTCGCAGTTTGTCAATCAAAACAGACTTTTCTTGATTATCATGCTTTTCAGATGTGAACTTTGAACGTAAATCATGTAAAGCATTGATAATAACGTTAATTTGAGATGATATAAAATTGTAATCAAACTCAGAAGGTACCTCAGATTCATCAGTGGAGGTGTCGTCTTCTTCATCATCACTCTTGTCATCTCCAATAAAGCACATTGCAGCCATTTCCTCATTCTCGACTTCATTATATGAATGGTCAAGCCAGTATTCCTCCTCAGCAAGAAGAATTGTTCGATTTCTCTATTTTCTACCAGTTCCAGTTTCTTCCTGTAGAAAGTAGAATCCTTGATCACCTTCACACGACACTCGTTAGCTATGTGTCCCGGTTTCCCACAATTAAAGCAGTTCATAACCTTCTTCTCTTCCTTTTTCGGCTCGGTCACTTTAACAGGTTCATACTTTGGAGTATATGGCTTTGATGGAGCATCGGGATCCACCTTCTTTGAACCGGATGTGAAGCGAAGATTGTTTGATCCAGATCTGTGTTAGAACTTCTTCTGATAATGTTGAGTGAGAAGTATCATAGCTTTTTCCAAGGCCTCCATCATCGTCAGTTGATCCATCATAAGCACTTTCCGATAAAGCTTGTTCTGCCAGCTGAATTGCCAGAAGAGCAATCGGATCAACAATCTTTGGCTTATTCTTCTTGTCAATCTTAGCTTTCTTTTCCATTACCATGTTCTCATCAGTCATCAAGATTTCATACAATTCTTGAATTGGCATTGTGGAAATTCTGACATCATTCCTCATCCTATGACAAGATTTACTCCATTCTGGTTGAAGAACATTCAGAAACTTCAGATTGGCTTCCAATTCTGTCTTTGTCACCTTTATCTTGTACAGTCATTTATTACTGCCCAAAATCTACCAAACACGCTTTTCACACTCTCTCCGTCTTTTGCTTTGAACTCCTCAAAGTTATTCATGTATCGAGTCTGACGGAGTTGAGTAGCCACAATTGATCCAAGCATTATCTTTTCTAGTTGAGTCCACATGAGCATCGGATTCTGCTTGAAACAGTCAATTCTATTGTAGATTGAATTAGGCAGAGCAAGAATCAGATTTAGACTTTGCTTGACTATCAACTTGATATCGCAAAATCTCATCAGCATCATACTCTCTTATAGACTTTTCAACACTTGTAGCCAGAGTAGTTGCAGTAGCTGGTATTTCTTTCATGAGAGTCTCCATAGGACCTTCAGTCAGAGACTTCATCATATTGTCACCATTTGGTTGTCTCTCTATGAAGTTAATAAATCTGTCCTGCCATTGCTGAAATTCATTCTCATTTATAAGAACTGGAGGGCGAGTATCAGATCCCAAAGACATCATTATGTCGTTCTTGTAAATTTGTGCTTGTAGAGACATCTTGACAGAAGCAGAAAGTCAGAAAAATGCTAAGTCTGAACACTGGAAGACTGGCGCAAACTAAAGGTTTGCGTGAGAAGCCAATGACGCAAACACTGATTTTGCGTGAGAAGTGCAAGACGCAAACTGGGATTTGCGTGAGGAGAAGATGACGCAAACTAAACTTTGCGTGATGCTTTGATGACGCAAACTGAACTTTGCGTGAGACAGAAGAGACGTGAACTGAACTTCGCGTGAGATGTTGGTGGCACAAACTGTATTTCTCGTGAACAAAAGAAGACGCAAACTGTACTTTGCACGATACAGGGATGACGCAAATTGCACTTTGCGTGAATAACCCAAGACGAAAAGCTGAATTTATCGAGACGAAAACCTGAAATACACTGGCGCAAAAATTAGATCAACAAGAAACTTGCGCAAACTAAGATGAACTCGCGCAAACTTATATGAACTCGCGCAAACTATAGATCTGGCGCAAAACGATGAAAAAACACACAAATCTTCCAAAAATCGATTACAAAACTGAATTTGATGCAATTTTCTTATACAAACAAGTTCGAAAACAACTTTTTAACACTTTTCAATCAAACATTTCGATTAAAAAACACAAAATCAAGAACTCGAGAATTGAACAGTACGTAAAAACAAATTTTCCAGAAAATCGGAATTTCTCAAAATTGATGATCAAAAACTGTTTTTCTTGCAAAAAGATGTGAATTAACAATGTTCTACAATCAAAAATGAGTTCAAAGAAAAACTTTGCAACAAAATTCGATCACAAAACAGTCCAAGTTTGATGAAAAAGCAAAAAACGAGATTTTCTTGAAAAATTCAAGAAAATCGATCAAATTTTCTGCTTTAATCCACAAATTCAGAAACAAAATCAGTTTCTCTCAATCCTCTCAGATTAAAAATAACTTTGATATCAATTGATAATCCCAAAATCTCTAAATCTTAGAGAGAGAAAGTGAGAGCGCCAAAAGTAATAGTGTATATTGAAATGAGGTTCCAAAGTTACAAAACAAAGACAACAAAGGGACTTAAATACCCTAAGGTCTAAACATAACAGATAAGCTCACTAAACACAGTTTAGACCACATAAAATAAATACATTGATTACTATTCAAAATAGACCTAACAACTTCTGATCAAGTCAGATCAGTACTCATACTTCAGTATGTTGAGCTGAATGCATACATCAAGGGGAGTTATTAGACCAGTGCACACTTCAAGGGGGAACTTAATTGAAAAGTCTGTAAGTGTTTTTATTAGACCAGCTTAAAAGGTTTTTAAGAGAACTTACTATTTTTGGCAAGTGGGAAAATTTATTTTTGGAAAGTTTCCATTTTTGGAAAAATCCCAAAATTTTCTAAGTGTCAAAACGTGTAAGATGTGTCATGCGAGTTTTAACTTCACGCACATCATTGCTTGCACAAAGTGTAGAAAGCGCACCCTTCGGTATACGAGTTTTCACTTTGCGCATAGCAAAGGATGCGCGAAGTATGATACGCGCTAACAGTTTCGTGCGAGTTTTGCCTTCCCGCATAACTCTTTATGCGAGCTTCTCACCATTTCACCACTTTGCACAAATCGTTTCTTGCGCGAAGTGTACACACTACTTGTCCTTCGATTTGCGACAAGTATTGCTTCTTTGGTTAGCGCGAAGTGAGCAACCACTCAGATCGTGTCACGTGTCAAATCTTATCCTTAGTATAAATTCGAAGTTTTCCATTTTCAAGCTCACTTCTCTTAAACATCTTTTAGCGAGTTCTCACATTTAGACATTTTTCTCTCAAAACTCATCTGCGACTTTCAAACAATCGAACCTCAGTCCTTCGATTCAGTATAGGTGTTCATGATTATTTGTTTGTTTGTTCTTATTAATCATTTCTTGTATCTAGTTTCTATACTTTGCAGATTTAATTTTTTGTTCTTAGGGTTTTAATCGATTGTGTATGTTCATATTCTTTGAACGAGACGCTTGTGATTTCAATTTTGTTCTTGTAAATGTTGTTTGTTTCATGTTTGTAACTCAATATTTCATATGGGTTTTGTGTTTAGATTTTGTTGGTATACTTGTTCTTCATTGTACAGGGTACCTTGACTTGGATTTTTAGAGTTTAATTGAACCCTGGACTGTTGGACATATTTTTGAACTGTTGGACTGATTTGGACATTAAAGATGAAACTTTTGTTCGAATTTCAATGACAAAACTGAAATTAAGCCTAAATCGAACATAACAAAACATAAAATTTCAGTTTAAAAGCTATTTCTTGGATTTGAAAAGTTTGAAAATTCAAATTTTGGACTGAACAATGACTTGAGTGTTCTTGGTATGAACACATGTGTGATGCGAGTTCTTGAGATTGAACTCAGTTTCTGCGAGTTTTTCACTTAAGCTCATCTTCTTGCGAGTTATTGAGTTGAGAGTAGTGTTCTGCAAGTTTTTGAGTTAGAATAAGCTTTATGCGAGTTCTTGAGTAAGAATAAGCATCATGCGAGTTCTTGACTTGGACTTTGCATTTTGAGTGTTCTAATTTGTTTTAAGAGGTTTTTCATGTGTTATGCGAGTTCATAAGATACAACATCATTTTGAGAACAAAATCAAAACAACAAGTGTTTTGGTCATATTTTTTTTCTATCTTTTCCGTATTTTTTTTGAAGTGTTGTTTCATTTTGTATCTTACAACAAAGTATGCTATCTTTGTGAGCTTCAAGTACATTCTTTCTGTACTTTGATACTTTGTATCAAAAAGTTTGTCTGAAAAAACAAGTTTTTGGGATTATTGCTGACATATTGGAATTTATCCAATATTTTTGTTCTGTTTCAGGTACTTAAATGGCAAGTGAATATTCTCATGATCCTATTGTCCAAATGGATGAGAATGGTCCAAATGTCTCTAAATAAACA
This sequence comes from Arctium minus, assembly GCA_954870635.1. Lineage (NCBI taxonomy): Eukaryota > Viridiplantae > Streptophyta > Magnoliopsida > Asterales > Asteraceae > Arctium > Arctium minus. Next base: position 73,232,847 of record OX941088.1, on the reverse strand, counting down.
CCAATGCCATCTTCTAGATCTAATGTGCAATCTGCAATAGGTGGTGATCATGATCTTGCACTCATCAACCCCAATGAATACTTATTGTTGTCTCCGAACAACCACCATGTGGACTTTGACAATCTAAATGTCAATCCACTTGTGATAGAAATTCTGAAAGGTCATCCACTCAACAAAGCACTGACAGATACTTCTAATGTTCCACTCATCTATCTGCAGCAAGCTTGGAAGACAATTGAATAGGTGGTGGAAGACAACAATAACAAGTATTTCAGAATCCGGATAGATAACTTCATTTCATTTCTGACCTACAAAAGGCTCAGACTCATCATGGATCTACCAGAAGCAGACTCAAGGAAAGGGAGAGAAACTTTTAAACTATACCCTGTTGATCCTGAAGTATTCGAAGGCATCTGAGCCTTGGGGTATATTGGTCAATTGACAAAGATCAGTAAGTTTAAGAAGTCTAATCTACCACATTTCTACTATCAGATGTTCTCAGTGATCAACCGCTGCTTGACTTGAAGGCTTTCAAGCCTAGACAACACAAACATGCACACTATGATATTATTCCATGCCATCGTGTACGATCTACACGTAGACTACTCAGTTGCATCCTGGACGCATCCTTGAGGTACGGGGGCTTCGACCCCGGGCTGCATGCTTTAGCAGTCGGGCTTCGGCCCATATTGCCAGTGATTAGTCTGGGCCTAATGTGGTCTGGGATACCCTCTCCAAAAAAAAAAAAAAAAAAAGAGAACATCGAAGAAGCCTCTGAATGTTCCTTATCAGACATTTCTTCAACTGATTGTCAGGAGTATGATCCGTTCTAACAGAGACGTTCCCAAGAGATCTCATCACGAAGTAGCACCAGAATGTGAAATGAGGTACCTTCAAAAGCAGAAGCAAACTTTCAGGTACTCTATGCCTATTCGTACAGCTCTATTAGCTTACGCTGATCTGAACTCTGAGTGCATTAGGGATTATAGAGAGTCTATAGGATTACCAGATCCAGTTATCCCTACCCAAGACTATAACTTTAGAAGAGCGGAGTAAGTGAGGGTTTCTTAAACTTAGGGAGTTCAGGAACGGGTAGTGCTGAGAGAAAATTTTGAGAGGGGAATGGAAGGGGGTCAGGATTCTAGACTAGAGGTTGTGGAGACTCAGACACATGATGCCACACATCTTGAAGTTTCCACATCTCAATCTGAGAGAGCTATCACTCATCAATTGAGCCCTCAGGAAGAGATTGCCAATGAAAGTATGAACTCTGAGACTGAGTCGGATCAGCCAGCTAGTTCATCAACAGATTCTGTACCATCAGCTACTCCTGGATGAAGAACATGACAATGATGATGTTGTTGATAATGAAAATCTTCAACACAGTTTTGGCTTTCTTGATGATGTTTCTCTACAACATGAGGACATGGTGTTAGGTCCATTGAGATCATGATTGGATTGAATGAATGATAAACAAGGAATCAAAGGGATAGAAATCTGTATATTCTTCAATGCAAAAAATTAAAACTACACTAAGAGAGAACAAGGTAGCCGTATGTCTACATGGTGAATGAAAATGCTTAACCTAAACTAGAATACAAGATTCCTATTTATACCCCCACGCCCTTGAATCCATTATAAGCCCAAACCCATATACAAGGCCCAATACATTTATATTGATTACTTTACTAAACTTCTAAATATAACATAAAATATGTTCTAACATTCTCCCCCTAAGTTTTATAAAGTAATCATTCTCTGATCAACTCCAGCTCCAACTCTTCTCCCCCTTGATTTCTTTATACAACTTAGCGTTGCATACACTTTAAACCATCCTCAAGCTCACCCCTTAAAAGTAGCTCTTATCCTTGAAGTATCAACTGAAATATCAGATCAGATGTAGACCATAACCTCGACTGAGTGCACATAAAGACAACTTTTGACTTTAGTAAACCAAACAAATTCCTTAACGCCCACAAAAATGATATGTGTGGATTATGGAGTGACAATCAAGTGCTTCTTCAGTGTATAACATCTGATATGTATTTGAACCATGAGTTGAAGTAGGAATTCAGCTTAAGAACTTCATCTGATAAGCTTACGGGAGGTAGCATCCGGTAGCAACACTACAAGGCAAGGGTAAAACGCAAGCAATGTTCAACAACTGATAGAAGATGCTCATTTTCTGACTGCTTCTCAGAATACTGAACAATCAAACCCAGAACTCCTTTCTTCACGAATCAGCTGGATGATTATAAGCACTCAGGATTCTGAATTACAACTCAAGCATCAGAACAATGATTGCATTCACTCACACTACTGAGTGATCAATTCAGAAGAATGATAAAGTCTCTCAACGGTCTAACCACTTAAGAAGCTTTCCAGACTGATGATTGCAGATGCTCAGGCAGCTAACTCAATCCAAGCAGAGACCAAATCATCAAATCCATAATCTGAAAATCTTGACAAACATGAGCACTCATGAAATGTAGATCAGTTGTTAGAAATATGTGACCAACATATGATAAGAATGATGTCACATATGCATTCTGCATAAAAAGCTCAGGAACAGGAAAAACTTGTGTCTGAATTGGTTTAGAATAGTCATAATTCTCAAAAACATCAAAATTCGTAGACCACTATTCACCATGAAGAACAATTCGGAAGATGGACTAAGCCTAACATAAAGATTCGCAAAGGCTTTCTGCGAATACTCAACTTTCGCAAGCCTTATATCTGCGAATCCTCGCATTTCGCAGACCTTATATTCATGAATCCTCATAATTCGCAACATACATGCTTGCGAATACTGAGCTTTTCGCAGTTCTCTCATATGCGAATCCTCTAATTTTCACAATATACTCATGTACGAATTCCACACTTAAGAATTTCATCTTCAAAGATTGTTATCCTGCGAATCCTTGAACATTTCGCATATAACAATGGTGCGAATTCAGTACTTGCGAATTCTTCAACAAATTCTTCTTTCTGGGAATTCTATCAATATATGCGAGTTCTTCCTCTGAATCTTACGAATTTTTATAGATCTGGAACGATTTTCCAACATTTTTCAATAAAATCTTCAATACATCGACTCTTGAGTTGAAACTTTGAAGGAAGGTTCGAAAACAACTATTGAGCACATTTATAGTTGATCATTTTATTCAAATTTGAGTCTAAAGTCCAAATCGATCCAACCACAGTGATAAATATTTTCGAACATAAGAACTCAAAAATCGACAGATTCGACTTTCTGGAATGAAATTTATGCAAGTACTTGATTCAATAGTGATAGACAATAACCTCTGAATCAATTAATCAACAAATAACAATTAATCAAGCAACAAATCCAGAAATCGAAATTTTCAACAGACTGTTCTATCAAAACCAATCATATCTCGATCGTGCAAAGAAATATATCTCTATTTAGCTCCGATACCACTTGTTAGGTCCATTGAGATCATGATTGGATTGAATGAATGATAAACAAGGAATCAAAGGGATAGAAATATGTATACTATTCAATGCAGAAAATTAAAACTACACTAAGAGAAAAGAAGGTAGTCGTATGTCTACTTGGTGAATGAAAATGCTTAACCTAAACTAGAATATAAGATTCCTATTTATACCCCCACGGCCTTGAATCCATTATAAGCCCAAAACCATATACAAGGCCCAATACATTTATATTGATTACTTTACTAAACTTCTAAATAGAACATAAAATATGTTCTAACACATGGATATTGATATTGCTGCAACTGCTATTCAAAATGTATTGGGTGACATAGGGGGGATTAAAGGAGATCAAGTAGAAAATGTTGAAAATGTGAGGCAGAGTGTAATTGGAAAAAAGAAAATGGGGAGCGTGTGTGTACCCGAACCTACCAATCTAGAAGGGGAACCACATCCACCACCTCGCCGTATGTGTTGCGAGTAGGTGTTGAAATAGACGTTAGTAGCCCACTAACGCAATTGTACACCTAAGCCACCCATTCTATTGCCTCACAACAGGCAATAATCTCAGATATGCATGGGGACTTGGCACAAACGCTATCTAGTTTTCACTCGGAAATCTTAGATATTGAAACTAGAGTTCATCAGCCCCAGAACTCAATTCCTTTCTGTGCACAATCGAGTCTAGCGCCACTTGATTTTCCAATTATCATTCCTAGGACACTAATACATTCTGCTACCATCAGAAGTCTTTGTGGCCCGATCGTAACATCTATAATAGCACCGCAATCCGGTCTACGAGGATTAGATGGAAGTCCTGTCACTGCTAACACTATGCCAGCTCTGAATACAGGCCATATTGTTGAATCTTAAACTATTGTTCTAACGGGAAGTCTAAGTGACCCCGGAGTTAATTTACTCAACTTTTTGTGAAAGGAGTTTCTCAACGGCGCCTTAAAGGCTGTTGAACACCGTCTATCTCAAAAATTTGAAGAAGAATTAGGGAAGGTTAAAAGTCTATTGAAGGGGAAAGGACCAATAGTTCAGGAGCCTGTTCAGCCACCTCCACCACCTCCTGTACAACCGGTAGATCTTTCTGTGGAGGAGCTGAAATCTCTTTTGTATGCTAAGATGTTATCTCAGGCACCTGTTGATGAGTCAGAGGCAAGTTTGGTTACTTTACTGAGATCCCAGCAAGCTCAGGTACCTTTAGATACTATTTCAGTCACATAATTCAATGCTTTTAAATCTGAAGTGGTACAACACATTCAAGAGTTGACCAGAGCAGTTCAACAGGCATGTAAAGTCCAGGTACTTTCTAAAAGAAGACATGATCATGATTCAGATCAAGATCATGAGGGGGAGATAAACAAGAGACATAAAACTGCTACTAAACTGCTCAGGGTGATGTACATATGGAAGATGATGTTGAAATGACTGATGTTAGGAATGATGAGAAAGTTGATGCTGAAGAAGGAATGGAGATTGTACTTTATGTGAATGAAGAGGTAGAACCAAGGGTTGCATAGCCTAAGGTTGCTACAAAGGAAGAAATATTACTGCTGACTGTGATGCAAGCTGTGGATGTTATTGATTTATCATCAGATGAAGATGAGTCAGCTAATGAAAAATATGAGAATTTCTGGTAGATTAAAGAGGAGGAGAGAGAACAGCTGATGGGTTCTGATGATGAAGGTAATGAGAATATCTTTGACATCCTATCCTGTACACCAGAGGACATCCAGCTGAGTCCTGTACAACATGATTTAGCATAAACCACAAGAGACCTACCTAAAATCCCAACCTTTAAAGAGATAAACCTTTTTGAACCTACTGATATACCACAAAACATACCTAGCCTAGTAAACCAGCCAATACCTAGCCCACAAAACCAACCTAGCCTTGTTAACCAACCTAACCCAATAAACCTACCAAGCCCAAACAGAATACCTAGCCCAATCCTTGATAGCCAACCCACAAATGGAAACCAACCTGAACCTAACCTTAAAGCTGAACTTGAACTTCACTTTCCATCTAACCCAGTAGAAAACCAAGTCGGTCCTTCAAACGAACCTGAAGCCCCTCTAGTACTCACAGATGCTCAGCTTTGGCAAAGGCAAAATACTTTGAGAGCACCTTTTCTAGAGGAAGGGATGAAAAATATATTCGTACACATGCTCAGGAGGATGGATATATACAAGGTTTTGTGTGTTTCATATCTATCTATGGAGTATCAGGAGGAGTAAGCAAGGTTGATAAGTTGGGAGAGGAAAGTTGTGAAATATGTAAAGAATAAGTCTGGAATTGTGACGGTGAAAGAAGTAAGGCTTAGAAGATTTCAGAAAATCTAGTATTCGGTCTTTACAATTCAAAGAAGAGATCTGACAGAATGTGTGTTTTCTGAAGTAGACTTCCAATACTTAGATGTGGATGACATTGAGTATATCTATCATCTGTTCAGAAACATGACTATCATACCGGAGAATATCATTTTTGCCTTAGAAGCTTTGAAGACATTTATGAGAAAGCATGTTCACTACACATATTGCTACGACTTTCAGCTGGGAATTAAAACAAACCAGAGGAAAGTCAACATGATTAAGCCCAATCTGGAGTTGGAAGATATTGAAAGCTATGATCTGTTCACCATCATTGAAAAACCAGAACTTGGAGTGATTTATAAAAATGCTGAAAACAAGAAGAGATTTCTCAGAATTTCAGAGATTTCCAAGTTTTCTAATATAACGATAAAGGTGATCAGACTGCGGCTAAACCAGAGATTCAAAGAGAGAAGAGGAAGGTAAGACAGGAGAAAAAGGTCTGGGAAAGTTTGACAGACTAGCTTTGATAAGAGTCTTGGATGGTTTAGACAACATAATTCATTTCAGACGAGGCATAAGGATTTTTGAGTCTCTGCTCGGCATTAGACAAGGGAGTTATTCAAGATGGGGCAGATGAAGATTCTTTGCAAATTTATCTAAAAGGGGGAGATTGTCAATGTAATGTTTAGATCAATTAGTTTGACTTTTATGTTTGACTTTGTTTTTTAAGTATGTGAGGGTTGTAAGCTTTTGAGAGTTTCTCATATATCGTCTTATGTTGTGTGAGAGTTTGTGAGTAACCATTTTATGAGCGTTCATGTACTTGTGACTTAAAGACATATATGACACCATCGTTTCTCTCACTACTTTCTCTCTCTAGATTTTATGTGATTTTGTGAGTTAAATTGAAATAGCTTGCATCTGTGGACTAACAATATCTCTCAGGCTCTTGACGATTCCTACTCGATCTTCAGATTGTTTATATCTCGTCATTACCTTCAACAGCTTGTTGAGGCTCAACATCATGTTGATTGTCAGTATCAACCATTGATTCATCTTGTGGTTCTTGAATTTCTTCAAAATCTACTGTGTCCCCCATTGTGGTTCTTGAAAGAAAATCATTTTCTAAGAACTCACCGTGGCATGCAACAAAAACTTTGTTCTTGCTGGGTTTGTAGAAGTAATATCGAACTTGTTAAGTCTGATTTTGTAGTAATCAATGTAATTATTACTTGTAGCTTTAACTGTTGTTTAGCTATTCTTTGATGTCTGTTTAGGCCTTGGGTATATAAGGCCTTTGTGTCTTGTCTTGTGTAATAAGGGTGTAATAAAGCTTGTAAGAACTCTACATTGATAAATACATTTGGAGCTTTGGCGTATGACTCTCTCTCTCTACTTTTTCTCTCTATAGATTTAGATAGATCATGGATTATCAATTGGTATCAAAGCCAATCTGAATCTGAGAGATTTTGAGAGAACCAGATTTTGATTTGAATTTGTAGAAAAATTAAAGAATTTGATTGATTTTCTTGAATTTTTCAAGAAAATCTCATTTTTTATTTTTTTTTCACAAATTTGAGTTGAATCTTGATTCATTTTTCTTGCAAATAGGTTTGTTGGATTCGTATACTCTGTTAGATCGGTTTTCATTCACATATTTTTGCGAGAAAAACAGTCTTTGAAGATCAATTTGAGAATTTTTGTGGTTTTTGAAATGTTCAATAAGTTCACTGTTTGATTCTCAAATTTTGATTATGTGGAAAAAATTTCGATTTGGTTGTTCTTTGTGGTTCGAAATCTAGTTTTGATCAAATCTGTGTAGATTTATTTTATCAAATTCGATTTTGTAATCGAATTATAAGTTTATGTGATCGAATTAAAAGATCTCGTTTTTGCGCCAAATTCATCCATGTTTGCGCTATCTTCATATTCTTGAAGATGGTCTTAGTCGACTAAGTCTTCAAGAAGTTTGCGCCAGTTCATCATCATTTGTCACCAGGTTCAAGTATTAAGTGTTTAGCGAAAAGCTTTGTTTTGCGTGTTCTGAGTTTCACGCAAGTCTGTTTTACAAGTTTATTTTGCGCCATTGCTCTTAGTGAATTTCTTTAGCGCATATCTGAGTTTTGCGCCATTGCTCTTAGCGAATTTCTGAGTTTCGCGCCAGCTTCACATAGCGCAAAGTATTATTTTGCGCTACTGCCTTTAGCGCATTTTTGGATTTGCGCTAATTTTAAACTCTCATTTTGGACTAACGTTCATTTTTGTTAAGTTCTTTTTGTACCAGATAATTCAAGATGGGATATTTTTTTGATGATGATGAATCGAAGATTGAAAAGCTCAAATTAGAGAACATAAATCTTGCTTTATCTGTTGAGTTCTACTCAAAGAAGTCAAAACAATATGATGATGAAAGGAAAATACTGAGAGAAGAAATTAATGCATTAAAGACAATTAATGAAAATCTTCAACAGACTTCTGGGCTGAATGATGAGAAAATACTGAGTTTGGAAGCTGAGAACACAGAGCTGACAGGAAAAATCTTTGACTTGGAAGATCAGATTATTCAAATACAGAAAGCATCTGTTGAAAGTTATGAGGAGAAGATTAAGAGTCTGGAGGATGCTAATGCTAAGCTTCAAAAGAGAATATCTGATTTGGTGCAAAAGCTTGCTAAAGACAAATCCGATTTTGAGACTAAAAAGAAATCATTTGCAAAGAAGTTCTCAGATTTTTCAAGAAAATGTGATGATAAGAAGAAAAAGTTGAGCTGAAATGTATAAAGCTTTCTCAACAGTTTTCTGACTTTGAGAAAGTAATTATCCTTGAAAGAGAAAAGTTTTCCAAGGAAAAGAAGGTCATTGAACAAAAGAATGTCTCTTTTGGATATCCTACAAAGATGCCTTTTCAGACCTTGAATCAAGCTTCCCAGAAGCTTCTCACTTAATATACGCTTCACAACCCCATTTTCAAGTCAATTGAATATTTTCAAGAGATATTCTGAAAGTTTCAATTTTCTAAGAAAGAAGATTTGAGAAAGAAGATTTGTGAAAGTCAAGAAGCTCGAGAATATATGTCAAAGTTTTACAGAGATGGTTCGAGAAAGTTTGTTTGTTCAAAGACAGTTCAGAGATCACAGAGATGAAGATACAAGCATTGAAAGATTCCTCAAAGTTCAATGTTCAAAGTTTCAAAGTGCAAAGATCAAAGTTTCAAAGATTTCATGTTCAAGATTTGATGAATTTTCAAAGCGAAAGAGAATATCTTTTCAAAGAGAAAGTGGAAGACTTTTCAAGTTTATCTGAAGATTCTTCAAAATCCAAATGATTGAAGATTGCTAAAGCTTCAAAGTTTAAAGCTGTCAGAGTTAAAGTCTTGAAGAATCAAGAGTTGAAGATTGATGTCAACTTTTTTTTTAAATCTTGAATCCAAAGGGGGAGATTGTTAGTGTATTATTGTATTCAAGATTTAAATGTAAAAGTCTTTGTAATAAAAAAGTCAAAGAATGTTAAAGTTAAAGTCTTGTTAGTGAAAGTCAAAGTAGCTTAGTTTGTTTAGTCTTTGTATTGGTCATTAGGTTTGTAATTAGGAGATTAGAGCTTGAATATGATTTACTTTCCAAACTTTAAGGGTAGAATGTTAGTGTATAAAAAGTGTTGGAAAGTAAATAGTTTGTAAATGTATTTGATTTGTATTTGTAAAAGGCCTTGGGCCAATTGAACTTATTTGTTAAATGGGCTTGGGATTAAATGATGTAACAAGGTAGTGAGTAGTTAGTGGACTCTAAATAGCTTAGTCTTTGTAATAATTCATTTTATGAAATCATAATTCAAGATGTAGCCTTAAACCATTCTCTCTCTCTAGATTAGTTTACTTTCTCTCTCAAGAATAATAAAGTCCACTCCTATACTACCTAGTTACATACACATATACATCAATGTCTAGATCTCGGACCTAACAAGTGGTATCATAGCCAAACGATAAAATCTTATCGAAACGATTATCGGATCTCGACATTTCGTGTTTTTTAGCGTGATCACAAGTAACTGTATTCATATATCAATTCCTCTTGAAGATTTTATCCTTATACGATTAAAGATCTACTACAATTTTTGCATTCGAATTTCATTGAGTTTTAAGGTATTTCGAATTTTTCGTTCAAAATTTTCGGTGTTCTTCGCGTCAAATTTGTCGATCCGAAAATTTTCTTGCATGAGGCGATTTGATTTACATTGATTTGTTCGTTGTTGAAAATCGAGCATTATACATCTTTTAGATCTGAATTTTGTTGATAATTGAGTGAGATATGAGGTCTTAAAGTCCTCTCGCCGGAAAAACAGATCTCAACGGAGCTGCGCCGGAAAACCGATCTACAACTTGATTTGTGATGTTTATCTACTTGAGATCTATTTATTTATGAACTTGGAGCATAATGTGAGTTTTGTCATCAATTTTCGTTGAGAAATCAATTAGATCTAAGAGTTGGAAATCGGTTGACCGAAAAAACGTTTTCGCCGGAAAGTTACTGTTCATCGACCGGAAAATCGTGATTTGTTCTGTGATATTGTCAAATTCTCGTCCAGATCTGTTCTATAATTTCTAGCAATCGATTATTTATTGTTTGATGAATTGTGAACTCACAAAATCTAGATAATCTGATCTGTTTACTAGTCTTGCCAGAAAATCGCAGTTGGCCGGAAAACTTACTGTTTCGTCAGAGTTCTTTGTAATATCGATCCAGATTTGGTTATTTTATCATATTCATCATTTTGCAAGTATTTGGCAAGAGATTCCTGAAAGAATTTGAAAGTTTTTGAGATGTTTGTTGTCTTCCCCGAAAAAGTTTGTTACTCGCCGAATTTGAGCTGTTACTTCGCCGGAAACGTATTTCACGGTGCTTGATGTTTCATGAAGATATTAGATGCATAAAGAGCTTATTGATCATGAGATTTAAAAAATAAATGGGGTAAAGAATGTTAACAGTAAGTGTGTTTTATTCTGAAGAAGATGATGAATAGTGAACTAACGGACTTCAGTTAGTCGTGTTAGTTTTTCTAACATTTTTGGTCCAAAGTCAGTTAAATTGGCCAAATTTGTTCCTCATCCCCTACATTATAGTGTGTGACTTATTGTTCCTCCTTCGAGCATCTCGTTTACGACTCCCGATTAACGACGGTTCCGTTGTTAAAAACTAAGTTTGCAGACGGTTTGTCACGTCAAATTCACTTGTTATCTTTCTTGTGGGCTTATTGGAACAAGTTGGATTTCAACATTTCGAGATGTGTTATAGTGCACTTAGTCGAGCTTACGGTGTACATCGGATCCGATTCTAATGTCGAAATCGCAAAGAATGAGAGCAACTTTCAAGGGGGAGCCGAGCCTACAATTGTTAATGCATGCACTAAAGTTTTCTCAAGAAAATCAAGGGGGAGAGGAGATTAGAGCTTGAAGATGATTTACTTTCCAAAACTTTAGGGGGAGAATGTTACTATATAAAAAGTGTTGGAAAGTAAATAGTTTGTAAATGTATTTGATTTGTATTTGTAAAAAGCCTTGGGCCTATTGGGCTTATTTGTTAAATGGGCTTGGGCTTAAAGGATGTAACAAGGTAGTGAGTAGTTAGTGGACTATAAATAGCTTAGTCTTTGTAATAATTCATTTTATGAAATCATAATTCAAGATGTACCCTTAAAACATTCTCTCTCTCTAAATTAGTTTACTTTTTCTCTTAAGAATAATAAAGTATACTCCTATCCTACCTAGTTACATACACATATACATGAATGTATAGATCTCGGACTTAACATGGGATCTTCCCAGTCATAGTTCAAAAGGGGTTTTATCGGTCTTTTTGGTTGGCGCACTATTTAGTATTCGGGCAGCTGTTTCTAGCGCATAACCCCATAAACGTTTAGGCAGAGTGGTACGACTCATCATAGAGATAACCATGTCCAACAAGGTTCTATTCCTTCTTTCGGAATACACCGTTATGTTGCGGTGTTCCAGGTGGAGTTAATTGGGATACTATCCTGTTATCTCTTAGATGGTCAATAAACTCTTGGCTTAGATATTCCCAACCCCGGTCCGATCGAAGTGTCTTTATCTTTTTGCCAAGTTGATTCTCTACTTCATTCTGAAACTCTTTAAAAAACTCAACGCTTTTAGATTTGTTTTTCATTAGGTAAACATACCCGTATCTACTGAAGTCATCGGTAAAAGTAATGAAGTAGCGATGACCATTTATTGTGGTTGAACTAAAGGGCCCACACACATCAGTATGTATAATCCCTAATAGTTCTGTTGCCCTTTCGGGTTTGCCTTTAAAAGGCACCTTTGTCATCTTGCCCATTAAGCAAGATTCACATACATCATATGAATCATCACATGATTCCAACACTTCGTATGCCTGGAGTTTGGCTATGCGTTTCTTGTTTATGTGTCCAAGATGACAATGCCACAAATAGATCTGGTTTAAGCCTCGCTTAATTCGCTTATTGTTTACATTATACATTGATTCATAATTACAACTATTTTGCATATTAATTTCATAAATACCATTGTGTGGTTTGGCCACAAAATATAAAACATTGTTAAGATAAGCTGAAATTGAATTATTACTGAAAGTAAACATAAATCCAGTTTGTTGTAACCGAGAAAAAGAAACGATATTCCTAGTAATTCTAGGTACATTTAAACACTTGCTAAGTGCTAAAATAAGGCCATTTGGCAGCTTCATGTCATAAGTCCCCTGAGCAATAGCAGCTACCTTAGCTCCATTCCCCATTCAAAGCTCCATCTGGCCTGGTTTCATTTTCTCTTCACTTTTTAGTCCCTAAAAAGTAGTACAAATGTGAGTACCACACCCAGTATCCAGTACCCAGGAATTAGAGTCGGAAGTGAATAAATCAATGGTAAACATACCTGAAGGTTCGACTCCATTAGCCTTCTGCTTCCTCATTTCTAGCAATAGGGCAGGACAATTTCTCTTCCAGTGTCCCTTCTGGTTGCAGTTGAAGCAAACTTCTTCCTCAGGAATCTTTCCCTTTCCCTTTTCCTTGTTGGAGCTTCCAACTTTTCCTTTACCCCTGGTAACCACCCTCTTTTTCTTGTTTATCCCACTTTTAGGTCTAATCATCAAGACCTGTTTCGGTTTGAATAAATCCCACTTGGATTTCATATTTCTCTCAGCAGTTTTAAGCATTCTGTGAAGCTCCGTGAGAGTTTTCTCCAAACCATTCATATTATAGTTTAGGACGAACTGGTCATATGATTTGGATAAAGAATTGAGAACCATGTCGGTTGCCAATTCTTGACCCAGTCGGTAGCCAAGACGGGTTAATCGGTCAATATACCCTTTCATTCTCAAAACGTTGGCACTGAGTAATGAACCCTCAGTCATCATACAGGCATGCGTTGCCCTGACTGTATCGAACATCTCTTGCCTTGCTTGTAACTAAAACATGGATTTCAGAGAGGATATCATATCCCAAGCATTCATGTCTTCATGTTCCCTTAGTAGCTCGGGAGTCATGGATGCTAGCATCAGACAGCTAACATCTAGTGAGTCATTGAGATGCTTATCATAAGTAACCCTAACCTCAACTGAAGCATTTCTAGCAGGAGGGTTTGGAGGGGGGTTTTCAAGAACGTACAACTTCTTTTCATGCTTAAGGACAACCCTCAAGAAACGAAACCATTTAACGAATTTCGTACCGTTTAGTTTATCCGTTTCATGGATTGATCGTAATGTAAATTGGGATAAGCCGTTTGTGCATACAGTTTGGTTGGAGGCGTTAGCGGCCATCTACAAAATAAGTTCAATTTTAGTAATTCTTTTAAAATCTCAAATTAATTAATTTAACCTTTCAAAAAAAAATTAATTTGAGCTAAGATCCATATATCATCTATTTCCATAAATGGCCAAGCAAATGTTTATGGAACTACGATATTTAGGTAGGCATCATCAAATTATGTTCAACATAACTCTTAGATGTCGTGGGATTTCTATTAATATATCATATATTAAAAAACATATTTAATCCCACTACAACGCCTTGAAAGTACTCATAGATGGCTATGCACTGTCTATGATATTTTCAAGTAAACTAACCATACTAAGATATCATGATCCCACCTAAAATATTAAATTAGGGTTTATTGGGATCAATCGTCCAAAATACGACTATTTAAGTGAATGACCAAGCAACTGTCCACTTAAATCTAGTTATCGTGGCGCCTTGTCTTACACTACAATCATCCGATATGATTGGCTAAGCACTGACCATACCGGACTCTTATAAGTTTAACAAGTACCTAAAATGGGCGGTGCATAGTTCACATTTATGATATGTTTGATTTTTAAAATATTATATTTTAAATGTCGATTAAAATTTATGATATGTTTGATTTTTATAAAATATTTTATTTGCAATTATTGTAACAGTAATAAAAGCAATAAAATAAAGGCAAACAAGAAATAAACACACAAGATAATATATGGATTTGCCCCTAATGTGGTGTTGTGAGCCAACACAACAAACACGGTCAATTATAAGGACATCTTCAATCTTCTCCCACTGGCATCGCCATCTTGGTGAACTCCAGGGTCTCTGTCTTGATTTCTTGAAACTCCGTCTTCGGATAAAATAGAAAAACACAACAAATTCTATCTATTTACATTTGTCCCTATCTAGAAAATTAAATTAAAATTTCATCTCATACAATAAATACATTTTAATTTTCCGACATAAAATAAAACAACCACGGGTCTTATCAGGGCAATCCATATATTATGCAATATTTTAAACATAAAATAGAAACAAAACTACCGAAACTTAATTAACATAACTAAAAGGGCCAACATAACGGGAACAAATTATTATTTGGAAAAATAAAATTATTTGACCTATTTCATAACCCAAAAAGAATTTATCCAATAAAGCGGGCCTTGGCCATCCTACGACCTAGCCGTCTAGGACACAACCCCATTCTAGAAAGCAAAACAATCGGTAGCCGACTAAAATATCTGAACCATGGTGGTCCAACTAGATAGGGCATCGACCCGTCCACCACCGAACCAAGGACCAAAAACATCACATGCCGCTTGGCTCTATGTCCAGTGGCGGTGGCTAGACACAAAGACACGGCCTAGGCTGTGGTACACGGCGGCATAGCCAGAATAGAGTGAGGGCGCTGGTGATAGCAACCAGCAGCGGCTACCACGCCACATATGTCGGCAGTCTGTGATGATTAGAAAAGAACACCAACAGCCGCTAAGGATGGCGACCTGAGCAATCGACCACACATTGCATGAACCGTGTTTAAACGGTGGTGATCTGAAGTGAAAAGAAGGCGAAAGGACAGCAGGTCATGGTCCAAAAACCATGGACCCTGATTGATTCCGGCTAACAACTAAAACAAGCATCGGCAACGGCCTGTGATTACCGACGAGATTCAATCGGTTGTAGTTTCTAATAAAGAAAAGAGAGTGACGGAGACGAGACGACGGGATAGATTAGGGGTGGTCCAGCGATAACTCAAAAACCAAGAGATGGATACCTCATGCGGCACAGTTCTCTTGGATGAGGAACGAAAGATAGGGTTTTCAACCCTTTAGAAAAAATTGTAGACATAAAGAAGAGGATTTTTAAATTCTCACGTCGCCGCTATGGGTTTAAATCCCTTTTGTAATTTTGTAGACAAAAAGGTAAAAGGCCTCACATGACTACTTTGGAGGTGGACCACCCAATTAGAGTTAGGTCAAAAAATTTACTTTTTTTTTAATTTTTTTTGATAAAGAGGGGGGCGACCCCTCCGATCAAGAAACTTTTTTTTTAATTTTAATTTCCCATTGTAACATTATTGTTCCCTTTTATGATTAAATTACATCAAAGTGGCTCTGATAACACTGTAGGGTTTTATTTTGATTTGTAACAGATAAACGCAACGTAAATTAAAATAATTTTGGTTACAACAAAAGAAAACTTTCTAAACAATTAAAACCCAATCGAATCCAATGATGTATTTAATCAAAGCTAAAAACCACACCATAGGGTGTTTAGAGATGTACCTTTTAGGATCTATTGTGGTTGAACGAACTGAGCACTTAGAAACCAATCGAGGTTTCCTCTAGCGGTATCCACACACGAACACGCGAAATTCCTCCGGGTGCTAGCCCAAAAGAAAACGTAATGCTAATATGTGTGTTATTCCCAATAATCAAGTTCTAGTCATTCAAACAACAATCAAGATGAAAATATCGAATTCATAAGTCTTTGAATAAATCTCAAACAATTACAAATCTCATTGAATACAAACAGACTTACAAAGGAAACAAGGTATTTATACTCACAACAATTACAAGGAAACAAATACAAAATACAAATGTTGACTTTGACTTTATTAACAAAATGACTTTGACTTTCCATGAGAGTTGACTTTCCAGCTTTGACTTCTTGAACTTTGGTCTTCAACCTTTATGATCTTGAATCCAATAAATCTGTGCTCTAACAATCTCCCCCTTTGGATCAAGATCATTACTAAAAGATTTAGCAATGCAATTTTCTCTCTTTAAGCTCGATTGAAATAACTCCCCCTTTAATCAACCTTTATCATTTCTTGTAATCTCCTTGTCTTCTGAGGCAATTAATATGCTCCCCCTATTAACATGAAATATTTACATTCTCCCCTTCTCTGATAAACACAGTATCTTCAAAAACTTTCAGCAATCTTCCTCAAAATCTGATCTTCAAAAATATTAACATTCTCCCCCAAGGTTGTACACAAACCCCTTTCAGACTTCAAAAGAAATTATCTTCAGATTTAGCTCGCAAATAATCTTCAAAGAAAATTTCTGAAAATCAGCACATCTTCAAAATTTCTTTAACTTTGCATGAATAACCTTTCAAACTTTAAAACTTTGAACTTTGTCTTCTTCAAATCTTTAACTCTGAAATTTATGAAACTGACATTTCTTTAAATCATCTCCCCCTTTTTGATGAATAGAGCATCTGGTTCATCAAAACTTTCTCTAAGAAATGTCTTTGACCATTCTGATCTGTCGAAGAGCCTCTGATTCTTTGCCAATTCGAACAATGTATTCATCCAGATCTTTTCAAATCTAGACAAAATAGGAAAGTAACACCTGAATCAACAAATGAATAAGTTAATATGCCTGTCAGTAACACAAAGTCACTTTGTGTAACGAATACACATTGGAAATGAGCTTTTTGATGTTCACTCCCCCAGGACTTCCATCCAATCATCGAAACACCACAAAGGCAATTTCTATGAATGTTAAGCACTGATGATTGCTTTTTAAGTCTCAACATTGTGTAAACCACTGAGACAACAGTAGTATAAACACAGACTCAATGTGCATGATTGAAGTGCGAAGGTGGGCCAGACTTCCATCTTTTTCAATATCCAAATTTTCCAAATGAAAATCAGATAGATTATGTGTTGCGTCCCCAGAAAAATATGAAACATTTTCTTTTTAAGAAGAAAATGAGTGGCTGGTGGGGTTTAAGTCAAGAGTTGGCATGGGCTAGTTGCCTGTTTCAATAATGTTCACCAAGAATTGTGAAACATTAGTAATGTGGCTGCCCGACTCAGATAGTAGTTGGTGCAGAGTTTTATATTCTTTTACTCTGATCTCACACCCTCTTTCTTTTAATCATTAATCTCACATCTAACCAAACTCTCATTTCCATTTTACCTCAACGCACAACCCACACTCATTTCTTTTCGACTCCTCACACTCAATCACTATGGGGTAACTTATTGGGTAGGAAATACCGGTAATCGTGAATCCATAGAAGTTCATTTAAGTCCTAGCACAAAGAACCCATATAATCCTATAAAGCATAACGTTGCTCAATATGGTTTAACTTTATCAATTAAAGCTCGAATACAAGTCAGATAAATGTATATGCTCAGAATATAATCATGAAGATATGAGCATTTTTAAACATTGAAATATTTTCAAACAAGTATATTGAATGAATAAACATGAATGCAAGAGATTTGTTTGAAAATCTGACATTGTATGAAAAATGATCAGAAATGAAATGATATATCAGTTAAAGCTTATGGTCAAGAATAATGGATATTGTCTATATGAATAAAAAAATATAGACATTCTGGAAAGAAACGATTCGAAATGAAATAACGCTCAAAATTCATTTAAATACAAGTGGGGTGTCTTACCATCGAAAAATATGTTTCAAAATTTGAGACATGGTAAGAACTTTTTGAACGAAAATTAAACCGGTGTGTATGAATACTTGAAAGTATATAGAAAAGACAATACACAAGTATTTATCTTTGGAAACACACGGTTTATTAATCATTGAAGCTCAAAATGAAAAATGAAAACATTTAAAATCACACTTCCAATTCATGAAATCTGTTTAAGAATCGGGGAGTGGTTTGAATGTTTAAGAATATGTTTTTATATGATTGAAAGTTGTCCTTCTTTCAACCATATATGAGATTAAGATAAGAAATTTAACCTTTTCGCTTCGTCTTAAATCTCATGAACTCAACTGAAGTCATAAAGATATGATCTTGATAGCTTCTCTCATTCTGCACAAGTCTCAAAGTCATGTCAAAGGAACTTTATTCACAAAAACTTATTCAAATGTAAAAGACATAAAGCAGTAAAACAATGAGAGTACAAGTTCTGATCTGAAGTAATCAGAAGTCATAAGCTTTTATTCCCCCTGAAAATATGCATCTGAAATTTGGTAGTAAAAGACGCATGATAGAGATCTACAACTCCCTTTGAAGTGTAGTTCGTCATATCTTCTGAGTACATATTTCCAGAAATATTTATGTACTCCCCCTTGAAGGTTGATTTCCTCTTCTGAGTATCTGAGTACACTCTCTTATCAGCCCGGGAGTAGCATTTCTTTTTCATCATTGAAAAGCGAGTCCTAAACTGTTGTGTTTAGAAGTCAAACTTCGTTGAAGTATGGGTCCTAAGCTGATTTACTTAGAAGCCTTGGTTCTTTTACTGCCCCTTGACTGTAGGTGCCTGCAACACAGAATCAGTCTTTGGTTTTGGTACCCACTGGTATTTGGGTCCATATGTGTTAGTTGCAGTTCGAATTGGAGTAACTGAGTAAGAACCATACCAGAAATGATCATTTGTCTTGTGAACATGATCATGTGTACGATAGTAAGAACAATAGTATTTCTTACCTGACAAACTGGTTAACTGATCTCTCGAGTAGACATGATCAGGTTTACCTTTTCGCACATTGTTCTTCTTGACTTTAGTCTTATGTACACATGTCTTCTTACCTTTCTTTTCTTCCTTCTTCTCATCATGTTTTTCTTCATCTACTGGTTTTACTTTTCATACCAACTTCTCTTCATTATATCTCCTTCTTCTCCTGTGTGTACCTGAACCATCTATTTTCCGATCATAGAAAATGTTAGTTGTACGAATTTGATCAAACGATTTAACTGACCTTATTGAAGAAACAGTTTTCAAATGTGAGCTTGAGGCTGGCTTGATAGAACCAACTGAACTATTTCTAGATGTGTGGATTTTTGACTCTAGAGTCGTATGCTCAGTCACCACCATCTTGGAAACAATCTTTTCAAACTCTTTAACCTTTGACGAATAACTGTCTCTTTCTTTAACAAGCAAGTCAATCTTCATCTCGAATTCAGACTTCGTTTTCTGCTCTTTCAGTACACTCTCAGATAGTTCAGATAACTTGTCAGTAAGCTTCGTTATCTCTGCCTCAAACATGCTTCTTTCTCCTTCAAATCCATTCTCAACATTCTTTCTTCCATCAGATATTTCTTTGAAAAATCCAACGTTCTTCTGTTCAATGGCCTTCTTTTCCTTCGCAAATTTTTCTCTTTCCAAAATGATTACTTTATGAAAGTCAGACACTTGTTCAGAAAGCTTGATGCATTTAAGCTCAACCATCTTCTTTTCTTCACAACTCTTCTTAGAAAGTTCTGAGAACTTCTTTGCCAATGCTTTATTTTCAATCTCAAAATGATCTTTGTCTTTGACTATCTTTTGTTCCAAATCAAATATTTTCTTTTGCAGCTCAGCATTAGCATCTTGCAGACTCTTAATCTTCTCCTTATAACTTTCAACCGATGTTTGCTGGATTTGGATCATCTGATGTTCCAAGTCAAAGATTTTATTTTTCAGCTCAATGTTCTCAGTTTCCAAACGCATTGCCTTATCTTCACTATGCCCAGAAGTCTGTTTCAGAAGATCTTCATTAATGGTCTTTAATGCACTGACTTCTTCTCTCAGTATCTTCCATTCATCAGAATATCTTTTTGACCGCTTAGAATAGTAGTCAACTGAAGAAGCAAGATTTTTGTTCTCTAATTCGAGCTTGTGAATCTTTTGTTCATCATCATTAGAAAAATATCCCATCTTGAATTATCTGTTACAAAAATAACTTGAATTTCATCGTTAGAAATTCAGAAACCGTAGATCACAATCAGAATTTTGTCCCCCTCCGCAGACTTAGCACGGGGGTCCCGCTAACCAGGTGGGGTCAAGGGGAAACGCCCCTGCGGGGTCGAGGGGCAACGTCCCTAGAGAAAAAAATTTCACTATTAAAGGCCATATTACAGTTTTGAAAATTTCTCAGAAAATATTCTAAGTATGTAAACTCACGGATCACTATTCACTGAGAAACACGCAGGCTGAGACATGCGCATTTGGGAAACTCGCAAACAAAGGGGTGCGCATTTTGAGAACTCGCAGACCGAATAAACTCGCAGAATACTGTTCTCCTGGAACTCGCAGATAGAGGCGTGCGTGTTTCCTGAACTCGCAAATGCCTACTTGCGCGTTTCAATACTTAGAAAAATTTCGAAGATTTTCAAACTCGCAGACTTCGAATTGCGCGTTTCACGAACTCGCAGATAACCCTCTGCGCGTTTCTGGCCAAAACCAATATCCTTTAGCTTGCGCGTTCTTCCAGATGAAGCTTGCGCGTTTCACTGATCTTGCGTGTTCTTCAGTCTGTCGAACAAAAACTTGATTTTTCCATCTAATTTTGATCAAACCTTGTCCAATCCCTCTGAAAACTTGTAGATTGTGTCTATTCCATCTCACGAACAAATTACAAACCAAGAATTTCAGATTAAAACATCAAAATTTGAAATTCGATCTATACACAGTTCGTTTCAAAAACTCAAACTAAAATTGTAAAAATCCAAAATTCATATAATTCTGATATGAATTGGACTAAACAATACAAACTAAACATGTTCTATATGGAAAAACGATTACAATGATTCCAAAAATAGATCAAAAACATCACTGTAGCAACAAATTTGATTCTGAACAGTGATTAGCGAGTTCTTGAATATGTCAACCAAAAATTCTTGAATTCAATCCATTTCTGAATCTCAATATGCTCTTATAGCAATTCAATAAATCTGTGCTTTAACAATGTGTATGAGGTGTATACCAGATTCAGAGAATTGAGTCAACTTATTAAACCATTTGGCCTATCACCCTATTTATATACTCTGGTGTTCCAGATAGTTTATAACTCTAATAGAGTTAATGTTTATCTATAATTAATTAAATAATTATTTGAATTTAGATAACTATTTGAATTTGAATTAATTATAAGAATTTGAATAATTGTAATTATTTGGATAATTACTAATTATTCATATTTACAGATAAAACCTTCTAATTATCATAATTACACTATTTACACATATTATATAATTATCCTTCAAGAATAATCATTTAACCGTCAAACATGACTTTACCCAGTTTCTTTCTAATGGAAGCAAACGTATTCTTTGTGTGCAACCCTATAGGTTTACAAACTCATTTGTAGTATTCTGTGTGACATGTGTCATGGTCATACATTAATCTTCAATTTAAAATCACACTTCTGTATTCATGGAATCAGTTTAAGAATCAATAAGTGGTTTGAACATTTAGAAACATGTTTTCATGTCTGAAGGTTGTCCATATTTCAAACACAATGAGATTAAGAGTAGAATAATCCTTACGCTCAACATTAATCTCATAAAGTTCACTCCAAAGTCATGATTGATATTATCATGTAAGCTCCTCCTCAAAATCTGCAAGTAGTCAAAAAGTCATCAAAGCAACAAAGTCTTATTGAAAGAAAAACATTTATTGAAAAATAAAGTAATGAAAAGCGAAGTAAAACGCTTACAGTACGAATTCTAAACTGAGTGTTTAGAAGTCAATGTCCTTACTCCCTCTGAAAATATGCATCATGAAATTTGTCAGCACAAAATATATGCAGAGATTTCTCTAACTCCCGCTAAAAGTATGATCGTCTGATCTTTGTGTCACACTCCCCCTGAAATCATAAATAGAACCTTTCAATGCAGGTATCAGTCAATGTAAAAAAATAATGAAATGAAGAAAAATAACAAAACTAAACTATACTAGGTAACTACAAATTATGTCTTGAGATTCAATATGCCAAATTTTGAAATGAGAAAATTAAATCTTTTTTCGTCCAAAGGCTTGGTGAATAAATCAGCAAGTTGATAATATGTGTTTACAAATTAAAGTTCAATTGTACCTTTTCCAACATTATCTTGTATAAAGTGATACCGCACATCTATGTGTTTTTTTTGTGTTGAACAGGATTAGTTGATATGGCGATGGCACTTTTCAAATCACAATATATTGGAATCTTGTTGAATATAAGGACATAGTCTCGAAGTTGTGTCCTCATCCACAATACTTGAGAGCAACAACTTGCAGCAGCTACATACTCTGCTTCAACGGTTGATGTGGAAACACATAGTTGTTTCTTTGATGCCTAACTTACGAGCTTGTCTCCAAGAAATTGAATGTGACCCGATGGACTTTTCTTGTCTAGCATACAACCAACATGATATGCGTATAAATACGCTGTTATCTCCAAACCAGTATATTTAGGATACCACAGACCAAGATTTGCAATTCCTTTCAGATATCGAAAAATATGCTTGACCGCCGAAAGAAGTGATTCTTTGGGTGAAGCTTGATATCTAGCACAAAAGCATGTAGAAAACATAATATCAGGTCGACTAGACGTTAAGTACATCAATGAACCTATCTTGCCTCGATAAGTCCTAAGATCAACAACTTTTCCCGAAAGATCAGCTCCGATATTAGTTTCCGGTGCCATCGGGGTACCAATTGGAGTACAATTTACCATTTTAAATTTTTGTAAAATATCAGAAATGTACTTCGCTTGATTAATGAAAATCCCCGTTAAAATTTGTCTATCTTGTAATCCGAGAAAAAAATTCATCTCTCCCATCATACTCATTTGAAATTTGGACACCATTAGAGCAGAAAAGTTCTTACAATACTTAGGGTTTGTTGAACCAAAAATTATGTCATCAACATATATTTGAATAAGAATGATATCAGCTTTTTCCTTTTTTATGAATAAGGTGGTGTTGAGTTTACCTTTAGAGAAGCCAGACTTAACCAGGATTCTAGACAATACGTCATACCAGGCTTGGGGGGCTTGTTTGAGTCCATAAAGGGTTTTGCCTAAAATATAGACATGATCTAGCTTGTCAGAACTTACGAACCCTTCTGGTTGAGAAATATACACCTCTTCTTTTAACAATCCATTCAGAAAAGTTGTCTTGACATCCATCTGATACACTGTAAAGTTTTTATGTGCAACATAGGCTTGTGACTTCCTAATTGCCTCAATACGTGCAACTGGTGCATACTCGTAATTAATGCCTTCCTCTTGTGTGTATACTTTGGCAACAAGTCTTGCTTTAATTTGAATCACAACACCATCCTCATCCTTTTTATTCTTGAATACCCACTTGGTGCCAATAATTGTTTTACCTTCAGGTCGGGCCACCAATCTCCAAACTTTAAACGCCTCAAATTGATTGAGCTCTTCTTGCATGGCTGTAACCCAAGCTGGATCACAAAGGGCATCTGAAACTTTTTTCATTTCTATTTTACTCAAGAATGAATCATACAAACACTCATTTGTTGCTGCAGACCTAGTTTGCACCGGCTTTGAAGGATCTCCAATGATTTGATGAACAGGGTGCTCTTTGGTCCACTTAGGTACATGAGGGAGTGGATTAGATGTAGACTGATCATGTTGATCATCTAAATATTCAATTCCTTTTTCTTGTTGAGTTTGGGATACAATTGAAGTAACTGGTGCAGAAGTCTCAGTTGGTTAATCATTTGATGTCTGCAGAATAGGAATTACTGTGCATCCAACTTAACTTGTGACTTATGTCTCAGCATTGTCATGTGCAACTACAACTTATTGAGTAGGTGTTTGAACTTGAGTTTCAGTCTGAATCGGGGAATTTGATTCAGTTGAGACATCTGAAGTGATTGGTTGATGACTACTCGAATCTTCAGATCTGTCAATCACAACAGGTTTAGTCACTTTAGAACCAAGAAACTCATCATAAATTTTTTTAAATAATAAATCTAATTATGTTAAATGAGATGTAGACGAAGATGCTTTATCAGAATTAGAAATGTTAACCGCAGGTTCTGGACTGATTTGTCCAGAAGCTAATACTCATGTAAAAATGGGTTCTAAACTGTTGTGTTCATAAGACAATTCTTCATCAAATGTAACATTGACGCTCTCTACTACGATCTCCAAATTCTTTAAGTAGACTCTATATGACGCAGACGTTTGAGAGTAGCCAATGAAGATGCCTTCTTCTGCCTTGGAACTTAACTTATTCAAGCGTTCCTTGTCCTTGAGTACATAACACCTGCATCCAAAAATATGAAACTATTTAATGCTTAGTTTTCTATTATTAATCAAGGCATACGACGTTTTACCAAACCGACGATGGATGATATATCTATTCTGTGTATAACAAGCAGTAGAGACATCTTCGGCCCAAAAAAATAAAGGTAGATCATATTGGCTCAGTATCGTTCGTGCAGCCTCAACAAGAGTCCGATTTCGGCGTTCAACTATGCCATTTTGTTCTATAACACCATAAAAATGGATTTAATAAAAATTTAAAATATGAAGGTTTCTATCCCGGTAAATTGATAACAACAAAAACCTAGATGAATGGGGTAGTTTGCACAAATGTAGTAGCGGAAGAATATGACATAAATCTACAACAACCTATTTAATATAGAATAATAATACAACTAGATTAAGGTGGGTGTTGCTATGCCTCCAAAACTCTTTTCTCAATGATATCCTAAAAGCCCGGTCCTTCGAACTGCTATGCTTAAAGCCAGAACTCAAGGTCCCCTATGCACCCCACTAGGAGAACCTGTAGAGGGTACACAATAAGGAGGATTAGATCGAAAGTCTAGTGATATATCACACGAGCATATAATACAATTAAGTATAAGACAAGAATAACTTCCAAGTTACCGCCACCAAGTATAGATCTTGCCCACAATCCGTTACCCTATATAATGCTCAAACTGAACACAGAACTTCATAAACATTACTAGTTCATGCACGTGAAGACCCAAGCCCTCTCGAGTAACCAAGCCCATACTTGGGGTCACTTGAATTTATTAATGGGGAATTACACCTCAGGTTCTAGCTTTAGTGCACAACGTGCCCGGAGTCACCTCAAGCACTTTCCCCACCTTTAGTGTCCACCCCCTAGAGTCCCACCTAAAAGGTTGATAGAACCTTTGTGCCTACCCTTACTCTAGTAGAGTTTCACCTCAAGGAGGATAATTCTTTAGTGCCTACTCTCTAGCTTTTTAGTGGGGTTTGCAAGACTTAAAAAATTTATACCCAACTTTCATGCATAAGAGTTGGGACCATCACCAATACACCATACCATATAACACATATTATCATAAATCATTAAATAGAATTCAATGAAGATCTTACTTATCATAAACCATTCATATGTCCATAAAACACAATTATTCACCAAGGAGGTCTAATAAATAAGAAATTACCTTCACATCTATGATTTCTAGGTCAAAATGATATAAATAATAATTCCTTAGCATTTGTATAGTAAGCTAAACATTTATATGAGAATGTTTAGTAGGAGACTCACGTTACAGAACCCGAAAATTTATATGGCAAGGTCGCCTGGCACTCTCGTTGGTTTCCTCCAGAACCCGAAAATTCGTATTCTCGATCTTGATTCACAGCCAACAACACTAAGGGTACTATAGAGCTGTTCTAAAAACATAAGCAATTATGAAAATCCCCTACGCAATTCCAAATACTTGAAATTTTCAGTTTAAAGACATTAAGGCACATAAGTGGAAATTATGAAAGCAATTTCGCACATAATCCAAATTTTGGGGTGTTACAATTCTCCCCCACTTAGAAAAGTTTTCGCCCACGAAATCTATACTACCCAAAGAGTCTAGGGTAACGTCTTTTCATATCTTCTTCAGCCTCCCACATCACATTTGTACCACGGTGGTGTTTCCATTGGACCTTTACCATGGTTATCTCTTTATCTCGCAGTTTCTTCGATTTCCTTTCAAGGATGGCTTTGGGCTCCTCCACGCAACGGTTGTTTTCCACTCGGATTTCCGATAGCGGAATAGTGTTTTCTTCTTCCTCTAAGCATTTACGCAAATAGAATACATGAAAGGTGGGGTGAATCCCGTCCATCTCCGGTGGCAACTTAAGTTTGTAGGCTTGAAGCCCTACTCGTTCAATAATGGGAAAGGGTCCGAGAAATCAAGGACTAAGCTTTCCCCGTTTTCCAAGTCTGATGATTCCCTTCCACGGTGACACCTTCAACATCACCTTGTCTCCCACTTGAAATTCTATCGGCCTCCTCTTTTTGTACGCATAGCTCTTCTGACGGTCCTAGGCCGCCTTTAACCGCTCTCTAATGCTCTTCACCTTATCCGTCGTTACTTGTACGATTTCCGTTCCAGCAAACTGTTTCTCCCCCACACAAGTGTCCTACATTACTGGACATACAAATGTTCAAACGGTTCCATACCAATGCTAGAGTGGTAACTGTTGTAGGCAAATTCTACCAACGGAAGGTGAGAATCCCAATTTCCTCCAAAATCGATGACGCACGACCTCAACATATCTTCCAAATTTTGAATGGTCCTTTTGCTTTGTCCATCTGTTTGTGGGTGATAAGTGGTACTCAGTTTGATTCTAGTATCCAATTCCTTTTGCAACCCATCCTAGAAGTTTGATGTAAACCGACTATCGTGATCCGACACAATGGAGAGTGGCACTCCGTACCTTGAGACAATTTCATTAATATATAGCCTTGACAACTTATCCATCGGTAGCGTTTCCCATATCGCTAAGAAATGTGTGCTTTTGGTCAATCTATCCACCACAACCCAAATGGCGTCATGACCTCATAAGGTTTTGGGCAAGTTGGTCACATCATCCATGGTGATATGCTCCCATTTCCACTCCGGAATATCAAGGGGTTGCAAACTACCATAAGGGCATTGATGTTCGACTTTGACTTGTAAACAAGTCACACATCTCTCCACGTACTTCGCCACATCTTACTTCATTACCGGACACCAGTAGTTTAGTTTCAAGTCCCGATACATCTTTGTGCTACCGATATGAATGGAGTATCTCGATTTCTGGGCGTCTCTTAGAAGTAACTCCCGACACCCCCCGATCTTGTGTACCTATACTCGTCCTTGGAACAAACTGAGTCCTCGGCTATCTTCCACCAAAAGAAGATGGTGCTTCATCATGGCTTCTTCTTTGAGGTTTTCTTCTAACAAGACTTCATCTTATGACAACTTGATTTTCTTTAGAAGGCTTGAGACTACATCAATTCTTGAGATCGACGCCCGCACACAACCACTATATTCCTTGCGACTCAAGGCGTCCTCCTTACCAGAATGGTAAAGCAGTTCACAGTCGTAATCTTTCAATAATTCTAACCATCTTCGCTGGCGCATGTTCAACTCCTTTTGATCGAATATGTATTTCATATTCTTATGGTCGGTGTAGAGAGTGCACTTCGTGCTGGATAGATAGTGACGCCAGAGCTTCAATGCAAATACCACGGCCGCTAATTCAAGATCGTGGGTTGGATAGTTCTTCTCATGTTCCTTGAGTTGCGATGAAGCATAAGCGATAACTTTTCCTCGGTACATCAAAACGCATTCCGATCCCATCTTTGAAACATCGTTGTAAACTATAAAATCTTCTGTCTGTCCCTTCGGGTAGGGATAGAATCGGTGCCTCGCGCAGTTTCTTTTGCAATGTTCGGAAAGCTTGCTCTTGAGTTTCCGTCCATAAGAATTTTACATTCTTTCTCGTCAACGCAGTCAAGGGCGAAACAACTTTGGAGAAATATCTAATAAATCTTCGATAATAACTGGCATGACCCAAGAAACTTTTGATTTCGGTTGGGCTCTTCGATGGCTCCCAATTTAGCATGGATTCGATTTTAGATGGATCCACCTTCACACCGTCTCGTGACACCACATGCCCAAGAAATTGAACTTCCCGGAGCCAAAATACGCATTTAGAAAATTTCGCATAAAGTCTCTCTATCCTTAGCACCGCTAAAATCTCCCTCAAATGATACTCATGTTCCTCTTTCCTCTTGGAGTAGATTAGGATGTCGTCAATGAATATGATGAAAATTTTGTCGAAGAAAGGGTGACAAACTCGATTAATCAAATCCATGAATATTGCGGGTGCATTGGTTAGTCCGAATGGCATCACGAGAAACTCGTAATGCCCATGCCGAGTTCGAAATGCTATCTTTGCCACATCTTCTTTTTTAACTCTCACTTGGTGGTATCCCGATCGCAGGTCTATCTTTGATAAGCATCCCGCTCCTTGCAATTGGTCAAAAAGATCGTTGATCCGCTGGAGAGGGTACTTATTCTTCACGATCACCTTGATCAACTCGCGGTAGTCGATGCACATCCGCATGGTACCGTCCTTCTTCTTGACGAATAATACCGGAGCTCTCTAAGGCCAGGAACTTGGCCTCACGAAACCTTTCTCCAAAAGATCATGCACTTGCTTCATCATCTCTTGCATTTCCGTCGACGCGAGGCGATAAGGTTCTCGAGCAATTGGCGCTGTGCCTAGAACTAAATCGATGCAAAACTACACTTGATGGTCGAGAGGTAATCCCAGCAGGTCTTCAGGAAATACATCTGGAAAATCCTGAACTATCTTCACATCCTCTCACTTCTTCTTTTCAGTCTTGGCGTCCAAAACGTATGCCAAATATGATGGGCACCCCTTCGACAAGCACTTTCATGCCTTGAGAGGAGAGATGACCAATACTTCACCTTTTCGCTTCTCCCCATAAATGAGGACGAAATTCCCATCCAAAGTTGTAACACGAATGAGTTTCTTTGAGCAAAGTATTTTGGCTTGATTTTTCACTAACCAGTCCTTCCTATCACTGCGTCGAAACCCACAATAGGCATAGGAAATTAGTCCATTGGGAAGTTTCTGCCATCCATTTCCAACTAACAATCTTTCACAATTTCATGTAACAAAATTTGGTCCCCATATGCTACTTCCACAACTAAGGCATCACTAAGGGTGATGGAAGGTGCATTCAAGGATTTATGAAAAGAGGTTTCTAGAAAAGAACGATTTGCACCCGAGTCGAAAAGTATTCTAACGGGTAAAGAGTTAAGTTGGAACGTACCCGACACCACGTCCGCTGCCTCTCTCGCTTCTTCGGTTGTCATTCGCAAGGCCCTTCCTTGAGGCCTCTGGGAAACCTCCTTCTTGACTGGCATTCCCGTTCTAGATCCTCTCGGATTGCCCTTCAACTTGGGACAGTTGAGCCGCACATGTCCCATTTCTTTGCATTCATAGCATACCGTCCCCCGAATGGGGCATACTTGACTAGTGTGACCCGCCTTGCCACACTTGAAGCACATAAGAGGAGTGGGATTGCAAGCTCCAAAATGCTTACTTTTACATTTCGGGCAACATTTCGGTTCCCGACGCGGTTCCACTCTAGAGTTCCCCATCAATTTCCTGCCTATTATGGTTTTTCCTTCAGGTTTAGGCACTAGTCTCCAGACTTTAAGCGATTCAAATTGATTCATCTCTTCTTGCATCGCCGTCACCCAGTCTGAGTCATCTAGAGCTACAGATACTCGTGTTGGCTCTATCTTGCTTAGGAATGAATCATACATGCACATGTTTAATGTAGCAGACCTAGTTTACACCGGTTTAGATGGATCTTCAATGATTTGGCTTATCGGGTGCTCTTTGGTCCACTTGTGTTCATGAGGGAGTCGATTAGATGTAGATTGATCATAATGCTCATCTAAAATCCACTTTCAGATTCTTCATTTTGTTCAGAATTAGGTAGGGGTTCAGTTGAAGTATTCTGTGCAGAAGCTTCAGTTGGTTGGAGATTATCTGTCTGTTGAATAGGCATTGTAGTGCAGCCAACTGATTCAGCAACTTTTGGCTCGACAATTTCATGTACATATTCAACTAAAAGAGTAGGTGTTTGAACTTGAATTTCTTCTTGAATCGGTATTGCTGATTCACTAGATACCTATGATGTGATTGGATGATTATCGTTTGATTCTTCTGACCTATCAATAACAACAGGTTTAGTTACGTTAGTACCAAGAAATTCATCATAGAAATGTTCAAACAATATATCTAAATCTGATAAATGTGATGTAGAAGTTGACGCTTTATCATAATTTAAAACATTAACCACATGTTATGGACTGATTTGCCCAGAAGCTAACACTCCAGTAAGTACGGGTTCTGAACTGTGTTGTTCAGAAGCAAATTCTTCATCAAATGTGACGTTGCCGCTCTCAACTACTATCTTCGACTTCTTTAGATATACTCTGTAGGCTGCAGACATTTGATAGTAGCCGATAAAAATGCCTTCGTTATCTTATGGACTAAACTTGTTAAGGTTCTCCTTGTCATTCAAAATGAAGCACATGCATCCAAAAATATGAAAGTGTTTGATGCTAGGTATTCTATTATTTATTAAAGCATACGGTGTTTTACCGAACCGACGATGAATTATGGAACGATTCTGAGTGTAGCATGCAGTCGACACAGCTTCAGCCCATAGAAATAGAGGTAGTTCCGATTGACCTAACATAGTACGAGCGGCCTCAACTAGCGTTCTGTTTCGTCTTTCTACAACTCCATTATGTTCAGGCGTTCTGGCAGCAGAAAACTGTTTTGTTATCCCGACCGATTCGAGATAATCGTCAACAATTCTATTCTTGAATTATGTGCCATTATCCGTTCTGAGAAGTTTTACTGTCTTCTGCAGGTTCACTTGAGTGGTCTTAATAGATCTGATGATGACTTCGGGCATCTTATCCTTTGATCTCAGAAATTTGACCCAAGTGTATCTAGAGTAATCGTCCACAATCACTAGAACGTATTTCTTGCCGTTTATGATTTGTGTATGCATTGGACCGCAGAGATCCATATGCAACAATTCTAGTAGAGAACTTGTACTAGGCTCAGGCTTCGGCTTATGAGCGGCTCTTTTCATCTTGCCTTTCTCACACGCTGCACAGAGATGTTCTTTAACATATTTGAGCTCTAGAAGTCCTTTCACTAACTTTCCCGTGACCAGCTTGTTGATGTAGAGAAAGTCTTCGATGCCATAACCAATTTTGTTGCAACAAAGCTTTTGATAGTAGACACACCTCATTGTCAGTCTTGACTTTTGACAAATTGATTGTGTAGAGGTTTGACTTTCTCGTCCCGACCAAAAGTTTTTTACCATCTTCAGTACACACAGAACACCTTTTGGCCTTGAAATTAACCTCTAAGTCTTTGTCACAGAACTGTCCAATGCTGAATAGGTTATGTCCTAGGCCTTCAACGTAGCTCACCTTCTTAATCGTTACGTTGTCTTGAATAACGTCACCATAACCCAGAATTGGTGAAAACTGGTCATTCCTGAAGCGCACATTTCCACAAAATTTCTCTGTATAATTAGACAATAAATATTTCTGCCCGGTCATATGCTTGGAGCAACTAGAATCCAAGTACCACGTATGACGGGTCTGCATAATAGAAATAAGGGAACAACAACTTTAGGTACCCATTTATATTTGGGTCCTTTCAGATTAGCGCAAGATTTTGGCACCCATTTGAATTTGGGTCCGCTTTTATTTTGAAAAGCATGAGAAGCTTTAGAATGATAAACATAATAAGAACCAAACCAATCATCAGAATATTGGCGAGAAACAAAATCATTCCGTCTATATTTAGAAGACTTAGTAGTAGACCGAGATAATTGGAGTAATTGCTTTATTGAATATTTCTTGTAATGAATTACCTGTTTTTGTTTATTAGAAGCAACAGTACAAACTAAATCAGAAATACTATCAGTCGTTCTATTACAATCAATATAAGGACATGATTCTGCAATCTCATCATTCTTCTGCTTTGGTCGCCACACAGTTCGCACTTCAGACCTTTTCTTTTTCAGTTCTGAAACAAAAAATTTAGATTTGTTAGGAAAATGAGATTTCGGAGTTGGTCTTTTCTTTTGCTTACCTGTGTTGATTTGTTTCTGTGAGCGCCTTTTCTTTTGCTTTTTACCTTTTTCATAATAATCGGTACTCACAGAAACTGATTCACCAACCTTAGTTGATGATTCACCGACTTCAAACACACTAGGTCTTTCAGAGTTAATAATAAAAGCAGAATGATCTGGAAGTTTTGAATTGAAGTCAAACATACCAATACTTTCATCAACACGACCATCATCAGAATTTAAAAAATCATTTGCACATGCAAATAAGTCATCAAAATCATCTTTAGAAGTTTGAGGTGCCTTGGAAGAGTTAGAACATTCATTAGATGTAGATTTAAAAACAGTGTTCTTCAATATCAATCAAGATTCTTTCATCAGATAAAGTATTTTCTATATCAACTATTTTGCTTTCTAAAACAAGTGGAGGAATATAAATTTTGGCTTTAATAGGTTTTTCCTCCAACTCTTTTGTAGAATAACTTGCAAAATAATCATTAGAAAGAAACTTTGGTTGTTCTGAAAGGTTTTGATAGCAGAATGGTAGTTGCATTTTCATTGTATTCTTTCTATTTTCTTCTTCTAATGGTAGTTGCATTTTCATTGTATTCTTTCTATTTTCTTCTTCCTTGGCCTCGTCTTCATTAGAAGATTTGGTAACAAACTTGGGTTTCAAATGAGGATGTTTCTTAGTCGCTTGTAGAAAATCAAAATTATACAAAGCTGACTGTTTTGTGATTGCTTTCTTCAAATAATATGGGTTATCGTAACCGAGACCCCACTTTTTATGAACATGATTTTTCTCATTTGGTGTGTTCAGAAAGATGGTTTGATCTATTTGTCCTCTAGCATATAACTTGGGTTCCAAACCATTTACCTTTTTCTCCAAACTCCTATTTTCAACGTGCAATTTATGAACTCTTAGCACAAATTCTTGTTTTTCAAGATCAGACTTTGAAAGCTTAGAAACAACTTCAGAAATCACTTCAGAAATCTTATTTTCAAAACAATATTTTTCTTGTTTAAAAACAGTAGGAAATTTGTTCAAAGAGTCAATCAGACTTTTGTTCCCAACAAGTTCCTTGTTGAGAACAAAAATAGTTTGACGCTTCTTAGCAACCCTGCTTTTCTCCTTTTTCAATTTTTCTTGTAGGTCTTAAAGCTCAATCATCATGGCTTCCATTTTGTTTAAAAAGTCAGATTCAGAATGATTTTGTACCTCATCAGAATTGTCTTCATCTGACTCATCATACTTAACTTCTTTCCCAATCAGGCACATGTGAGCGGTCTCTTCCTTCTCTTGTTCATCAGAGTGGTCTAGCCAAAACTCATCTTCTGCCAAAAGTGATTTCCCAACCTCTTGTTTCTTGTCCAAAAGAATTTTGTTTTTGTAATACTCTGAGTTTCGGACTTTAGGCTTCCGACAGTCTTTGGCGTAATGACCCACTTTACCGCAGTTGTAACACTTTATTAGCTCATCGGACCTCTTCTCACCATAATCATTCACAAACTTCTTCTTCTCCTCAGGTTTCCTTTCCACAAATTTCTTCTCCTAATATCTTCTACCTTCCATTCTTTCTTTATGATCAAAGTTTCTAGACCCAGAAGAGTATCTCTGACTGTTTGAACCCGACTTTTTGTAGAATTTCTTTTGGAAAGCTCGGGTCAGCAATAACATTGCTTGCTTTAATCTTTCTCCATCATCACTATCAGAATCAGCATCATCAAAATTATCATAATCATATACCACCACTTTATTCTTCTTCTTTTCCTTCTTCTCTTTCTCCTTCTTAGCTACCACCAATGCAACGGGGTTAACAGCTTTCTCAGTCTTTTTCTTTTCTTTTCTCTTCCACCTCTTCCACCTCTTCCTCGTTCTGTCTAATTGTTTCATATACTTCATGAAGAGGGATGTCATTGAGATATTTCATTTGTTTCATCCTTCTTGTATGCTTTTCCCATTCCGGTTGAAGGATGTTGAGGAATTTGACATTATTCTCTATCTGCTTCTTCTTCACTTTGTTCTTTACAAGCTCATTAAGTAGCAGAACAAATCTTTCATATGTATTTTCAAGGCTCTCATTCTCCTTTGCCTTAAACTCCTCATAACTATTAATGCAGTTGGCAATTTTCATCTGATTCCCAACCTTTGATCCCATCATCATTTTCTGCAGCTGATCCCACATCTTCTTGGCAGTTACTTTGTAGCTGTCTATCTTGATGTAGATCTCATTTGGTATGCTCTGTAAGAGTAGAGATCTAGCTTGCTTGTCAGCATTGTATCTGTTCTTTTGCTCAATTGTATACTGGGAAAGATCTTTTGGAACTGTCATTGCCTTTTGAACTCTATCTACATTCCCATCTTCGTTGTCAGAAGATTCATCATCTGGTATTTCTATGGTAAGAGGTACCATTGGACCTTCCATGATGGACATCAAGATGTTCTCTCCATTTGCATGTCTATCCACAAAATCCAGAAACTGGTCTTTCCATTGCTCAAATTCTCCTTTGAAGAGCACCAGAGGTTTCACATCAGTACCAATAAAGAGTGCGTCTTTGGAAGTCATCCTGTTAAGAAAGATGTTTCAATAAAAACTTGAAATGATCATTAGTTCAAGTGAAATCAAAAATACAGAAAAACTCAGAAATAAAATTTCCAAAAATCTCCCAAGTATGTAATTCGCACACCTCACTAAGACAAGCACAATTCGCACACAAGCAAAATTAGCCAAGAATTCGCACACTTAAAAACTTTAGAATTCTTACACAAACTATCTTCAGAATTCACACACTTCAGAATTCGCATGAAGTTATATGCGAGTTCTAAGAATTCTCACACAACACTTATGCGAAATCTGGAC
The DNA here is from genome assembly GCA_954870635.1 of Arctium minus. NCBI lineage: Eukaryota > Viridiplantae > Streptophyta > Magnoliopsida > Asterales > Asteraceae > Arctium > Arctium minus. The sequence goes on along the minus strand of OX941088.1, from coordinate 73,197,752 downwards.
TTAGAAAAATTTGTAACTCAAGTTTTCGCATATACTTTTCACGCAACAGAATTATGCGAATTCTTTACTTGAAATATTTTAAAACTTCTTATATGAATTCTGAGGAATTTGTATATCTTCCTTATGCGAATTCTAGGAATTCGTATGCCACTGTATGCGACTTCTTTACTTTTCGCATACAAGCATATGCTAATTCTTTTCTTAGAATACTTTTCACAAAACGTTTCGTATAAAGAACTTATGCGAATTCTGACATTTTGCATACAGACTAATACGAATTTTGAGGAACTGTCACAACACACACATGCGAATTCAGCGCATTTCGCATATCACACTCATGCGAATTTTCAGACAATAATTTATGAGAAATCTCTTTGATGCGAGTTCTTGGTACAAGGTCTTGAGGTTTATGTGAGTTCTTGAGATCTCGACTAAAAAACACTCTGATCTTCTCAAAATCCCATAAAATCTTCGACTTATGATCGGAAACTTTGACAATTCGACCACTTACACTTTTAGAATCAATTATAACCAATGAATTTCATAGAAATTCACTCAATCGTACAAATTGAATCAAATATTGTGCTTTCGAACTCGTGACTCTAAAACTCATAAAATCCAACAAATTGATCAAAATTACAGTGCATAACAATCTCAAACCTATACAAGATTTGTCTAAAACATAAAACGAACTCAATTAAACAAATTACAACCACAATTACACTCGAAAAATCTAAACTCGATCGAAGTCAGTCGACAGTGCGAAACTCCATTTTCTTTGATGATTTCAATTTGAACTCTGCTCTGATACCAATTATTAATCCCTAAATTCAAGTTCTAATCACAGCTTAATCACAATAACAAGATGAGAACAATCAATCAATTAACTTGTTTTTTATTAAAACCAAGATTTCGTATACAATGAAGTTCTCTCTCTCAAATTTTCTCTCTCTACAGAATGACCGCGTGTTCACCAGTACCAGTTCTAGTCATATCCCTATTTAGAAAAACAAAACACTTATATACTAACTATTACAACACTTTGACTTGACTTTTATTACAAATAGACTTTGACTTTCTACTTGAGAGTTGACTTGAGATTTGACTTGCTTGACTTCAGTCTTCAGTCTTTATGATCTTGTATCCAACATATTTATGATCTAACAGACTTCTTGATGAAACTCCCATGGACACTGAGGGGTCACGACACGATTTGGGTTGTAGTCGACCGACTCACTAAAAGTGCACACTTCTTGGCAATACGAGAGACGTTACCGATGGACAAATTGGTCAAACTCTACATTGATGAACTGGTGTCGAGGCATAGTGTCCCGCTATCTATCGTCTCAAATCGGGATAGCCGGTTTACTTCCAAATTTTGGGATGGCCTGCAAAAGGAGTTGGGTACAAAAGTCAAGTTGAGCACGACCTATCACCCTCAAACGGACGGGCAAAGTGAGAGGATAATTCAGACACTCGAAGACATGTTGAGATAATAGGCTATCAACTTTGGGGGAAACTAGGATTCATACCTACTGTCAGTAGAGTTCGTGTACAATAATAGCTACGATTCGAGCATCGGAATGGCACCGTTTGAAGCATTGTACAGTTGGAAGTGTAGGATACCGGTGTGTTGGCTTGAGGCGGGGGGGAAACAATTCGTCCGACCGGAGATTGTACATGAAACAATTGATAAGGTGAGAGAAATCCGAGGACTTTTGAAGGCGGCCCAAGACCGATAGAAGAGTTATATGGACAAGAAATGAAGAACGATCGAATTCCATGAAGAACGATCGAATTCCATGTTAGTCCCCGTTTCCTTAGACCCTTCAAGATATTAGAGAAAATTGTCTTACAAGCTTATAAATTGGACTTACCCCTAGAGATGGATGGAAGTCATCCTACTTTTTATGTGTGTTATCTCTTCAAGTGTCTAACCAAGGAGGAGAGCGTTATTCCATTATCAGAAATCCACATCGATAACAGTATGCGTTGTGTGGAAGAACCAGAGGCCATCTTAGAGAGCAAAACCAAGAAGTTTCGCCACAAAGAAGTGACAATGGTCAAAGTTCAGTGGAAGCACCATCGGGGTGCTAATGTCATGTGGGAAGCCGAAGAAGATATGAATCGGCGTTATCCACGACTATTTGTGTAAAATAAGATTTCGAGGACAAAATCTTCTAGGAGGGGAGGATCGTAAGGCCCAAGATTTTGGTAAAATATGGCTCTATAGTACCTATAATCCTTCATCTTTAATTGCCATTAATTTTGTTTTATTTTGACCAAACCTCGAAACCACAAATGTTGAAACGCAAAATTTTCCATCCTCGAGGGGGAGTGGTGTTAGATCCGATTTTATAGTAATCATTGTATTTATTTCCTTTATCTGTCAGTGCTTATTGTTCTTTTCTGTCTTGTAAGTGCCTTGAGGTATTTAAGTCCTCTTGGCTTGTTTGTTTTGTAAGAACTTTCACATATTTTGAAATCAAGATACTGTTACATTTGAGCGCACACTTTCTCTCTCTAGATTCTCTCTCTACAGATCTTGTGATCTTGGCTTATCAATTGGTATCAGAGCCTTCAAGATCTTGAGAGGATTGAGATTAGTGTATATTTGTTTCTGATTTGTGTGGTTAATTCGAAAATTTGATCGATTTTTTTTGTTTTTTCAACCAATATTCCGTCAAGTGCATTTGAAGTTGGTCAGTCATCTAGAACTCAAGCAGATATACCAAGCTGACAATCAAGCCAAGTCGAATTTGATTCTTGCTCTACCAAATTCCATCTATAATAGAATTGATTGTTTCAAACATAATCCTATGCTGATGTGGACACAACTGGAGAAAATCATGCTTGGTACTGCAATGTCTACCCAGCTTCGTCAGACAAGATACATGAACAACTTTGAAGAGTTCAAGGCTAAGGATGGGGAAAGTCTGAAAAGTGTCTTCGACAGGTTTTGGACAGTTATTAATGATCTGTATAAGATCAAGGTAACAAAGAATGAGCTGGAGACAAATCTGAAGTTCCTCAATGCACTCAAACCTGAATGGGAAAAATCCTGTCATCGCATGAGGAATGATCCCAGAATTTCCAAAATGCCCATTCAGGAAATGTTTGAAATTCTGATGTATGATGAAGCTATGGTTCTGAAGAAGAAAGCTAAGCTGGATAAGCAGAAGCCAAAGACTGTGGATCCAATCAAATGGCTGAGCAAGTCTTGACTGAGTCTGCTTACGACGGGTCAACAGATGACGATGGCGAAGCATTGGAAAAAGCCATGATTCTTCTAAGTCAGCACTATCAAAAGAAATATCAGAAACGTTCAGGTTCAAACAATCTTCGTTTCTCATCTGGATCAAAGAAGGTAGAACCAGATACTACATCAAAGCCTTTCTTTCCCAAATATGAGCCTGCTACAGCAACTGAACCAAAGAAAGAAGATAAGAAGGTTGTGACTTGCTATAACTGTGGCAAACCCGGGCATATTTCAAAGGAGTGCAGAAAGAAGATTGTGAAAGATGTTGATTTCTATAAGAAGAAATTAGCTTTGGCTGAGAAGAAAGCAAGTGGAACAATTCTGTTGGCTGAGGAGGAATACTGGTTGGACCACTCAGACAATGAAGCTGATAATGAAGAGACTGTTGCTATGTGTTTTATTGGAGACGACAACAGTGATGATGAGGATGAGAAGACTTCAACCGATGAATCTGAGGTACCATCTGAGTTTGATTTTAATTTCATTTCATCACAAATGAATGTCATTACAAATGCTTTACATGACTTTCGTTCAAAGCTTCTATCCGAAAAACGTGACAATCAAGAAAAGTCTGTTCAAATTGAAAAATTGAAGATTTCTCTGAGAGATGAAAAAGCTATTTTAAAATTTACAAAAGAGAAATTTCAAGAAAGAATAGAAGATTTAGGAATTGAAAAACAGACTTCTCATGATTCTTTGTCTGAATTGTCAATTTTAAATCAAGAGTTTTCGGATAAAATAATTGAATTAGAAGAAAAGTTATATAAACAAAAACAAACTGAACAAACAATTCATATGCATAAACCAAGGAGCTATGAGTCGTTAAAAGAAAATTGGGGTCTTGGAGTTAAAAATCCTCAGTTTTTAAAGAAAGCTAAATTTCAGATTCCCAATTTTTATGATTACGACTGTCTTGGTCTTTCACAATATGGTTCTCAATACAAACCTCTTTGGACAAGTGCTAAAGAAACTACAATTGAGGAAGATAAAAAACGGATAAACAACAAGAGAATGGAAGTTCCTTTTGTTTACACTCATGAAAATGCAAAATATTTTCCTGAAAAAGTAAAGAAGAGAAGACAAAAGTTAAACATTGTTTCTTCTACTAAATCTTATCTAATGACTTCTTTGATTTAAATGCAGCTAATCCTAATAAGGACAATATATCTCCAGTACCTTATGATACTAAGAGATATATACCTCCATTAGTATTACAATGCCAAATCTTTGATCTAGAAGAACAAATGGAAGAACAAGAGATTTTGAGAAAAATTGAAAACGATGTTATTTTTTATTTTATGACATCGAGTTTTAAAGAAAATAATTCTGGTCTTCTCAAATCTTCCATCAATTTGTGTTCATCTGATGTTTCTTGCTCTGAGGTTTATCCAAATCAACTAACTGATCAGTTTGGTTTTATTGATAAAACTTCCTCTTCTAAGTCAAATATTATATCTGAAATTGTTGATGACACTTTTACGTCAAATGATTATTTCTATAAAACAAAGCGTAAAAGAAAAAGGTCAAAGAAGAAAAAGAAGAAAGAGTTTGATATTTCTGAAAATTCTAACTTTTCTGATTCCTCTATTTCAGATAGGCCTTTGAAGAAGTCTGTGAAGTTTGTTTGGCTAAAGAAACAGAGATCTGAAGAATTTGTATCCGTAGAGGATAAATGTGTAGATCTTTTTTGTAAACAAGACTCATTTGCCGTTTGTAATAAAACTACAAAATATTCTGTAGAGAAAATGTTTCAAATTTCGAAGAAAATCTCATATTGTCTCTCTAATTCTGATTCTGATGATTGCATTTCTTTCTTAATATGTGATGATGTTCATGCTTTATTTGATCAGTCTTAGATATTTTGGAAAAATAAATGTTTGAAAAATAAAAAGGAATGGACTAACAAGAAGGGACCCATATTTATATGGGTACCTAAATATGAGTAATTTTTGTTTGTGCAGCTAAATCAATTATGGTATCTGGATTTGGGTTGTTCCAAACACATGACTGGCAACAAATCTCTGCTTTCAGATTTTAAAGAAAAATGTTGCGGTCGTGTCAAATTTGGAAACTGCGAGACAGCTCCCATTCTTGGTTATGGTGATCTTGTTCAAGGTAATATAACTGTCAAAAGAGTAAGCTATGTCGAAGGTTTAAGTCACAATCTATTCACCATCGGAAAGTTCTGCGATAAAGATCTTGAAGTCAGTTTCAAGTCTAAAAGAGTTGCAGTAAAGAATAATAGCGACATGAACTTACTTGTTGGAAAGAGACGATCAAATCTTTATACCATTAATCTTTCTGAAGTAAAGGTTCAATCAGATATTTGTCTTCTATCAAAAGCCTCTATTCATGAAAGTTGGGTGTGGCACCGACGACTAGCTCATCTCAATTTCAAATATATGGATCGCTTGGTCAAGAATGATTCAGTGAGAGGTCTTCCAATCCTCCGTTTCCAGAAAGACCATCTATGTCAGGACTGCGAGAAAGGAAAGATGAAGAAAGCATCTCATAAGCCTAAGCCTGAACATTGCACTGCGGACATCCTATATCTAATTCATGTTGATTTGTGCGGACCAATGAAGACAAAGAGTATTGGTAAAAAGAAATATGTTTTGGTTGTTGTTGATGATTACTCCAGATATACATGGGTGAAATTTCTCAAATCTAAAGACGAGACACCCGAAATTCTCATCAACCTCATCAAAACCATTCAGACAAATAAGCAAAAACATGTCAAAGTTGTAAGATCAGATAATGGCATGGAATTCAAGAATTCAACTCTTCAAGCATTCTATGATGATCAAGGTATACAACAACAGTTCTCTGCTGCAAGAACACCGCAACAGAATGGGGTTGTTGAAAGACGAAACAGAACGCTTGTGGAAGCTGCTAGATCTATGCTTGCTTATTCAGATCTTCCTTTGTCCCACTGAGCCGAAGCCATTTCAACTGCCTGTCATACTCAAAACAGATCAATTATACACCGTCGGTTCAACAAGACTCCATATGAATTGATGAACGGTATCAAACCCAACATCAAATATTTCAAGTCTTTCGGGTGTAAATGCTATGTTTTGAATGACAGAGATAATCTGAACAAATTTAGTCCAAAGGCAGATGAAGGCGTATTTTTGGGCTATTCTTCTAACTCTGCTGCTTACAGAGTTTTTCTCCTCTCTGTAAGAAAAGTGATAGAGTCAGTGAATGTCAAATTTGATGAAGTTGCTGATTTGGCTTTTGGACAACACAGTTCAGAACCCACTATTACTGGAAAATCAACTTCTGAACAAATTAGTTCAGAACCTGCACTTCAGTCGACAAATCAGGATCTTTCTACTTCTCTGTCTAATCTTTCTGATCTTGATTTTCTGTTTGAAAATTTTTATGATGATGTTCCTAAACCAAACACTGATAATGTGTCAAATGTCTTGAATCAGGAATCTGTGAGTGCATCTAATTCTACTTCCGCTGCATCAACCTTTGAATCTGATGCTACTTCAGTACCTCCTGAAGTTCAAGACATACCTTCTGAATATCATCTGGATCAATTCATACATGAACCAGAAATTGCTGAAACTGTTCATGAGGAGTCTGTAGAAAATGAAGTTGTTCCAGAAGAAAATGTTCAACAAGAAGTACAAGCTATGTCTGGTCAACAAGAGCCTGAATCTGATGTCATGGAAATACCTCCTCCTCCAGTTGAAACCATATATGTGTCTTCTTCTCACATTATTTCATCTGAAGATCCTTCTCAACAATTAGAAGTGGTTCAAGAAGTTATTGATCCTCTCCCTCATACAACAAAATGGACAAGATCTCATCCAATCCATCAAATTATTGGGAATCCTCAAGCAAGTGTTTCTACTCGCTCCAGAACAGCTTCTTCCAACAAATGTTTGTACACTTGCTTCCTAAGCAAGATTGAACCTACCAAAGTATCTGAAGCGTTGGAAGACCCAGACTGGATTTTAGCAATGCAAGAGGAGCTCAATCAGTTTGACGCGCTAAAATTTTGGAGACTTGTTCCACGACCAAAGAGTAAAAGCATCATAGAAACCAAGTGGATATTCAAGAACAAAAAGGACAATGATGGTATCGTTGTTCGCAACAAAGCCAGATTAGTAGCCAAAGGATATCGACAGCAAGAAGGGATTGACTACGATGAAACCTTTGCACCGGTTGCTAGATTAGAAGCTATCAGGATGTTTCTCGCGTTCGTGGCTTATCGAAACTTCACCGTATATCAAATGGATGTCAAGACTTCCTTCCTCAATGGTAAACTGAAAGAAGAAGTATTTGTATCTCAACCAGAGGGTTTTGTGGAAAAAGATCATCCCGATTACGTATATTTCCTCGATAAAGCTTTATACGGGTTGAACCAAGCACCTCGAGCATGGTACGATGAGTTGTCTGCCTTTGTGCTCAAATCCGGCTTCACCAAAGGAACCATCGACACCACTTTGTTTATATATCGTTCTAACTTGGATATCTGCTTAGTTCAAATTTATGTAGATGACATAATATTTGGTGCTACTAATCAATCTCTATGTACTTGGTTTTCTGATCTAATGACCTCCAGGTTTCAAATGAGCATGATGGGAGAAATCAACTTCTTCCTTGGCTTACAAGTAAAGCAGCTTCCAGATGGTATTTTTATCAACCAGTCGAAGTATATATTTGACCTTTTGAAGAAATTCAATTTGGACAAATCATCTTCGATTGGCACACCCATGGCTCATGGAACTAAGATCGGACTTGATCTAGATGGAAAAGCTGTCGATGTCAAGACATATCGGGGGATGATCGGATCGCTAATGTATCTGACAGCAAGTAGACTAGATATCATGTTCTCCACATGCCTTTGTGCCCGATTCCAAGCAAATCCTAAGGAATCGCATCTACTAGCAGTCAAGCGCATATTCAGATATATCAAAGGAACTCCTTATTTAGGATTATGGTATCCTAAAAGTTCTGATTATAGTTTGATTGCTTACTCTGATGCAGATCATGGTGGTAATCAATTGGACAGGAAAAGTACTTCTGGTCATCTCCAGTTTCTAGGTGACAGACTGATAAGTTGGGCGTCGAAAAAGCAAAACTGCGTGTCAATATCAACAGCCGAAGCTGAATACGTCGCTGCAGCTAGTTGCTGTGCTCAAGTGCTATGGATGAAAACTCAACTTCATGATTACGGAATGCTATACAAGACGGTGCCAATATATTGTGACAGCAAGTCCGCGATTGCAATATCGGTCAATCCTGTCCAGCACACCAAGACCAAGCACATAGACATGCGATATCATTTTATAAAGCATCACGAGGAAGAAGGTACTATTGAGTTATATTTTGTCCCAACTGAATATCAACTTGCTGATATATTTACAAAAGCTTTGGATGAAAAACGTTTTAACTTTTTGCTTTCCAAAATTGGCATGTTGAACTTAAAAGTTTAAATCTTTACAAATTTCACTCTATAAAGTAAAATCTTTCAGATTTTCTTTCTTTTGAGAATAGAATGTGTTTCTAGGATCTTTTACAAGTCGCTTTGTTTATATTAAAGTTTTACATGTTCAATTTTCAAATCATACAAACATCAAAAAGTCAGCAACATGCTTGACGCTTTAGATAATGCTTTAAAGATATGTAAGTCGGCATATTTATGGTTTACTTTGCATGAACATCCTAAGTGATCAGAATTGTAGATCGTAATGAAAATATGGGCTAAGCTATTCGATATAGATCTGAGTTATTGAGATGATTTTATTTTTTAAGCATTTAAAATACAGAAATCCTTGAGTTTAAAAGTTTGTACCTGTGACCTTTCTGGTTTGGTAAAGTAAGTTCCGAGGGATGCTCGACATCTGGTCCCCTAAGGTCAATTGATCTGGGAGTGATTGAACAGAAATCCTTCTATAGAACCAGATCGAAAGTCATGTTTTACTGGTATGAATGGGTTTAGGATATGTCGATGTAGCCTTTCTGATCCGGTAGAGTAAGTTCCAAGAGGTGCTTGACACCTAGTCCCCTAAGGTCAACTGGTCTGGGAGCGGCTAACCTAAATCCTGCAATAGGGTCAGATAGAAAGTTACGTTTACGTCATGTTATTTAATTAATAAACTCTTTGACTAAAAGATGCCAAAGTGCACAACGCTTAAAAGATGCCAAATAGCACACTCATGTGAAGATGCCAATGAGCACACTGCTAAAAGATGCCAATGAGCACACATCTCTTGATACTTGGTGATATATTTTGAGCTGCGATAAATCTGTAATTTTGTGAAAATCTTAATTCTTGATGTCTTAGTGTATGTAAATGCAAAGTTCTCCATTTTATGTTTAGAATTGCATTTTTCTTGAAGCTAATCAAAGATCGCATGCGAGCACACTGAATAGATACCTGCATGTGTTTGAAGCTGAACATGTCTTAACTTGATATGCAATGAAACTTGTTTCTGTATCCAACATCTCTTGTTTGATTTCAACTGATTGATAAATCTGAGAAATTTTACTGAGTAGACTTTAATTTGTTTAGTGTTTAAAATTTTATCTATTCAGTTGTTACAAAATTTATATTCCATAAGATCATCTTTCATATTGATGTCTTTATGTTTGTTATCTGTGTTTTTGTCATATGGTCTGTGCATTTTTTGAGGGGGAGTGTATATCTGGGTTCCATATCTGCTAATGTTCTATTTTTGAGGGGGAGTGAATGTTGCTGATTAATTACTTTTTGTGTTGATAAGAAATTCATAAGGTAAGTATTTCTAAAATTACTATGCAAATGCTAAACTAATTTGATAAATTTTGTGCATTTGTGTAGGGGGAGTAATGGGGGCTTATCAAGTAATTTTCTCATAGTTATTTTTTTTAAGTATTTTTTTTTGAATATATAGAAGTAAGAGTGTATCTTTTCTTTTCTTTATTATCTTTGAACTTGTTCGTCTATTCATCTTCCCTCCATTCTCTCTGCGTTTTCTTCTTGCATAAAAGTTCTATGTTTGTAGTTTGATTAGTGTTCCATTACTTTGTTTTGATTTAATTCTTGCCTCTTATTGTGTGTTTTTTCTGACCTGCGTTTTTTTACTGTTCATCGATCTCTAAAAACTCAGATTCGAGTTGATTTTGATCAATTTGCGTATTGGGGTTTGTTTAGATCTTATAATCGACAATCAGGTATATTTTATTTTGGTTTAATTTCGTTGTTTTGTGCTTAGATTTATAGTTTTGTGGTTTTCGGGTTCGAACATACGTGTTCTAGGGTTTTTGTTCAAGTTTTTGAGACCCGCAAAGGCTACTTTGCGTGTCCTGTTAGACCCGCAAAGTGTTCTTTGCGTGTTTTACTAGACCCGTAAAGCATACTGTGCGTTTCTAACAATACCCGCATAGTGCGCTTTACGTGTCTCTTTAGACCCGCATTCTTCTAGTTTGATTGTTTCGTTTTCTGTGTAGTTTACGTCTCACTAAGAACACGCAAAGTCTATCTTGCGTCTCTTTAGTGACACGCAAACTCATTGTGTGTTTCGATGTTTCAAAGTATGCTTTGCGTTCCATTAAGGACACGCATTCCTTCCTATGCGTTCCCTTCAGGACACGCATTCCTTCCTATGTGTTCCCTTCAGGACACGCATTTCTTCCTTTGCGTTCCCTTAAGGACCCGCAAACCATACTTGGAATATTTTTTCGTGTTTTCTGTTGAATGTTTAACTTTGTTTTGTTTTTGTGTTTCAGGTTATCATGTCTTCTCAAACAAATATTGATCCAATGATTCAAGACGAGAATGTCGTTTTTGAGGATCCGGCTGATCAGGCATCTCATGATACACCTATGCCGTCTGTTCCGTCTGTTGGGGCTGATCTTTCTATATCTATGCGAACTCCAAATAATGTGTTCGCTAACATCATGTACATGCCTTATAAGCCTAACAACTACGTTGTTGACTTTGATCGCATCAAGATTCATCCTGTCATACGCTCCATTCTTCGTGGACATCCGCTCTCTCAATCTCTCTGTTCAGTTGCTGATGTTTCGGAAGTCTATGTTCAGCAATTCTGGCACACCATCACAAAGAACGAACTGGCACGTCCTCATCGATTTGATCTCAAAATTGATCAATTTCATTCATATATTTCTTACAAGCGTTTACGGTTGATTCTTGAGCTTCCTGAACCTACTTCTAGACCTGGAAGGACAACGTATGATAACTTTCCATCCGAAGAAGAAGTTTTTGAGGGCATCAAACGACTAGGCTATGTTGGTTCACTGGAAAAGGTTGTAGACTTTGACAAGTCTAATCTTCCTCTTGTCTGGTATTCTTTATTTTCTATCATCAACAGGTGCTTAACTTCTAAACATACAGGCACGGATAGTTCTAGTCTTCACTATCTTCGACTGTTCCATGTAGTAGTCTATGACCTGCATGTAGACTATACGATTATTTTCTGGACCGAGCTTTCTGAAGTAGTGAAAGACAAGTTAACCAACAAGCGACGAAAGTTCATTCCTTTTATCAGGTTTCTCAAGCTGATTATTAGAAGCATGTTTCGAAGCAATCCGGCCATTCCACGAAGATTATCTTGGCCGCAAGTTCAGGATTCCGAGATGCTTTATCTTCAGAAACAGAAGAAGTCCTTCACTTTTTCTATGACCATTCCTTTTGGTCTTATTGCCAATTATGCTGACATGACCAATGACAGTGTCATCGATTATTGTTTGGAAAATGAATTTATAGAGGCTGATCAGGAAGAACCTTCTCATGGCACTCCAGCTGGTACTACTCATGAAGAGCAAGTTGAAGCAACTACTCAGGAAATAGTTACTGCCGTTGCACCTACACTAGAGACAGATGTTGATCTTTCTGCAGCACCACAAGATGTTGCTACTCATCACGTGGAATCTGTTATTGCTGCTATTGAAGCTGAAGCCACAAATGTTACTGCTGTTGTTAGAGAAGATGCTAATCCTGGTGAAACTGGAGTTGCTAATGATAATGCGACAAATGCTGATCTTTCTAATCATGGTGAAAATACAACAAGTGATTCAGACAATGGTGATGATGATGCCGATCAACTCAACATGAAAGTGAATGAACGGAAAATAAGAACACCGGAAGTCGTTGTTGTCTCAGAAGATGTTTCAGAAGATGAATCAGTATCTATTGATCCCTCTGCTTCCCGTCTAAACGTTGATGAACTGCATATCTCATTTGCTCAAACCTCCACTCAAACACAGAGTCAAGCTCCTGCTTCTTTTACTGTTGAGGTTACTGCTACTACTGTTTCTGCTGTTGAGCTTTCTATGGTTCCTGCACGTGTTTCTTCGGAGAAATTTACAACTCTGAATGAGGTAATTCGTCAGTTCTCAGAAAGGGTGGATGCTCAAAAGGAGGAAGATATTAACAAGCTGAAGTTGTTTTTCAAAGGGAAAATGCCAGAGATAGATACTTCGGTTATTCCTCCTAAGAATATTTTCCGTTGTCCATCAGGGGTGATTCTTCGGGAACCTTCTTCTGCGGTGTCTTCATCTACATCATCGATTGTATCTCGTCCTTTTCCGTCAATGTTCACTCAGTCTGCGGATATTTCCAGGGATTCTATTCATGATTCTCCGATTTCTGAGCTATCTGATCTTCTTTATGCGCGTCTTCTATCTATGTCTCCGCCACAACATCAAGATCAAGATTTGATCTCTCTGCTGAGGAACTTCCAGCCAACGCCGCCTCCAGTTTCTTCCTCTTCCGATTCTGATCGCATTAATGCTTTATCTCATGAATTTCAGAAATTCAAATCAGAAGTTAGATCCAGTTTATTTGATCTTCGTTCTTTTATGTAACAAGCTTTCTCTGATCTATCTAACAAGATTGATCATCTAGAGCAATCATGCAGGACTGAGGCTGGCCCGTCTCTTAAACGCCGATATGACCAAGATGATCCCGATCATCAAGGCCATGAGGGGGAGATGGCAAAGAGACAAAGAACAAAAGGGTCTTCTGAAGCACGAGAAGTTGTTCAAAAAGAAGTAGCTGAAGATAGAGAAAAGACAGCTGATACAGTTCAAGATTGCAGTATCCAAGATTTAGTGAATGTCATGGTTGACAATGCTGATGTAACTAATTTGCATAATGAATTTAATATTTCTGAAGCAAATATTAATAATATGCAAATTGTAGTTTATGTGGATCCAGATGTGTCAGGTAGAGCTTATGAAGTTGAAGAGTCGGAAGCAGCAAATGACATTAGATCTTTCTTCGCGAACTTCATAGAGATAACTTCAGATGATGATGAAGAAATTAGATTTGAGAAAGTTGCTCAAGTTAAAGAAGAAGATTTTATCAATATCATTATCTTATCTGATACAGAGGATGATACTGTTTTCATGGATGCATCAGATACAAAAGAGGCTGAATTGCTATATGGTGATCTTCCAAGTCAAGGTGAGATTCCAGAAGATGATCAACCTTCATCTACTCTAGTAACTAGTTCTGCTCCGACAACCAATATTCCGTCAAGTGCATTTGAAGTTGGTCAGTCATCTAGAGCTCAAGCAGATATTCCTTCTTCCGAACCGGTAATTCCTCCATCTCTAGAAGAAGGAGAAGCTTTAACTAGGCAGCAAAGGCAGAGAAATATTCAGCAGAGATATATGGTTTCTAGACTCAGAACAGCTTTTCTTGAAGATTTCCAAAGCAACATCTTTGTTTCAAGAAGAAGGACAATCAATACATATGCCATACTTGGAGTAGAGAAAGAATCAGAAGCTTATCAGCATGAATACTTAGCGTTTATCAGAATAACACCGTTGCTTCTCCTCATCTAATAGTTCGAGTTATCAGTGTCACATTTAATAAGTTTTTGAACATCTGGTATCCAGAACTTGAAGTGTAAAGAAGAGACTGCAAGCGGTACAACTTTTCAGAGGTTGATTTCGCTGATCTTTCAATTGATGATGTTGAATTCTTATATGATCACTTAAGGAATCTTTATCACCGGACTCAGGATGTTTCTCAAACTCTTTTTGTTATTAAACGATTCATTCGTCGTCAGATCCGATTTTTTCGTGTTTTTGACTTCCAAATGGCCGTCGAAAGCTTTTAGCCTATGGTTAATCTTGAAAGGCCCAACCGGAGTTTGCAAAATCTAGAGTCTTATCCGTTATTCACCATTATCGAAGATCCATACGAAGTAGTATATAAGAACAGCTCAAGTGAAAAATGCTTTCTACGATTTGATGAGATTGGATATTACTCTGATGGAACTCTAAAGGTGATCAAACTTCAGTTGGAGCATCGTCTACAAGAGGCTAGAAGAAAGTTTTTGGAAACAAGAAGAGAGTCATATCTTTTTGAAAATGACGAAATTCGTCTGATCCGTAGAACTTTGGTCACTATTCAAGATAGATTGAATCTCCGTTCAACTCTGCGACGATTGGAAGTGTTAGTTGGGGTGAACAGACTACGTCAACGAGAAGAACGTCAATGATCCTTCAAATTCGCCTAGATGGTCAATACTGTTTTTGAAGATTTTTTTTTAAGACCTCGGCGCCAATGATTACTAAGGGGGAGATTGTTAGATCCGATTTTATAGTAATCATTGTATTTATTTCCTTTATCTGTCAGTGCTTATTGTTCTTTTCTGTCTTGTAAGTGCCTTGAGGTATTTAAGTCCTCTTGGCTTGTTTGTTTTGTAAGAACTTTCACATATTTTGAAATCAAGATACTGTTACATTTGAGCGCACACTTTCTCTCTCTAGATTCTCTCTCTACAGATCTTGTGATCTTGGCTTATCAAGTGGCATGACCTTGCCGATGAAAGTACCATAGGGAACTACCTGCTTAGCACAATCGCAGGAAAGACAGAGTCGTTCTACACTCTCAGCGATTATGGCAGCGAGAGTGACACCGGGCATTCCCTCGGGGCATTGTCACCTGGTTGGTACAAAGGCATGGAGGTGCACCACTACAATTCCATGTGGCAAAGTCGCAGGGCACAATCGCCCGAAGGGTCTAAGGGTATAAAAACCCTTTTCAGCCGAATTTCACCCATTCTTCCCTTCTAAATTAAGTTAGGCTGATTTTGGAGAACATTGGAGCGATTTTCATCCTCCAAACCCTAACCTCATTTATTACTAACCTTTTGGGTTGGTAAATCTTTGGTGGAGCATTTATGACTTCATTTAAGGCTATTTTTTGAGAAGAATCCAAGCCCTCAACCTTAAGTTTTCATCTCCTCAACTTTTCTTGGGTTTTGATAACTTTTCTAGGTTCTTGATCAAAACCTAGATTGTGAGTTCCTAAACCTTTGTTAAAACTAGATACATATCTTGTGTGTTCTTTAATGCTTTAATCTCTATTATTTGGTTGAAATCCTTGAAGAACATGAAAATCCTTTTTATTTCATATGTAATTATTTGTGGGGTTCTTTAGAAATGATGCTTTATTTGGTGTTTTAAAGGTATTATCGTTGCCTCTCAACAAAGTTATTTGTACCTAATCATTTTATGAAAATACCCAAACATTAGGGTTTAACCTAAATTATGGATTTGCTCAAACATAAAGTTGTTGGTAAATTATGTGATCATGCTTTGGGTATTAAAATGTGTTTACATGGATCGTATGGTATGATTTGGATCCTTCTGTGGTATTTTATATGCCTCATGGCTAGATTAGACATATGAGAATATTACGTAAACCCCTCTATGATATATGTGATATGTATTTCACAGGATGCCTATGATGGTATTGGATATATGTTTCATGACTTATGTGCCTCATGGCGTCATTGGACCATTGGATTAACTAAGGCAAGTAGACACTAGGAGGACATAGTCTTGGTGTCACCGTGTAGGTATATGCGTAGACCTCCGCCATTCGAGGCAATGCCTTAGTTGTAACCCCCGGATGTGCCGAGCCTTTTGGTGTCACTCTTGATAGTTGACACTAAGGTATCTCAACTCTTTAGGTGGAACTAAAGTAGTGTTATAGGTCTCCCACATTGACTCTAATTATTGAATTGCTTATATAGAAATATGTTATTGTCATCTCGTAGCTTCCTTATTCTTAATTATTCAAACTCCTAGGATTTTTGGCCTAACACTTGTTTGGTGTCGATGTGTAACCCAGGTTCTAGTGGTGCCGTTCCCAAGAAGATCTAGTTGGGATTTGTGGGAGCTTGGGGAGTGCATTTTGTGGCATATTATTGTGAAGTCATTTGTTGGAGTAGAGATGACACCCTTTTTATAATCTTATTTCTATTTAGATATTAGATTAGTTGTTTGTCGTTTATTTCCGTTAAAACTACAAACCTGTAATTAAACAGGTGCTTTTATTTTCCCCATCTTTGGGAGGCTCATGATATGGCATTATATATACCACATTTCCATTTTTGAAAGTTTTTGTTTATCCCAATTTTTAGGGTGTTACAAGTTGGTATCAGAGCTTTAGTTAAAGTGAACTAGTTGTTGACTTTAGCATACCTAGATTTAAGCTGTAAACATTAGTGGCATTTGATCAACTTGGGTAGGCCTCATAGGTGGGGAGAGCATTAAGACTTATGGAATTGCATTAATTGAGAATTGTGAAGACGGTAACGGGAATTCTTGTGTATAACGTGTTCATAATTTCACAAAGCTAATGCTATTATGAATATATTGTTATGTGAGCGTACTTGATTTATTGTTGTTGAGATACTTAATAAATGTGGTAGTACGTATCTATAGCATGTTTCTTACCCTCATTCTCATGTGCATGACAGACCAAGATGGTTAATACTCGGAGTAGAGTACAAACACCATCGGAAGGTATCGAGGCATCGGCATGTACGGCTGATCAGCCGGAGGTGGATACGGTTGCCACAGTTCCATCTAGGCCATCCGTGTTGGGCGAAGGAGTGGAACGCATACCAAGGACAAATGTTGAAACTTCTGGACCGATCATCTAGGAAGTAACCCTTGACAGCGGAATGATGCGTACTATGATGCAGGCCATAAAAGCGGCCATGGCCTAATAACAGGAGTTTTTCATGAAACTATTAGTAGATCGTGATGTTAGCCATCGACGACCCGAGACAGTAGCAGAAAATGCCATGAATGGGTCGGGTGGTGTGATGAATGTTGTCGGCACTGAGGAACAAGTATTAGTCGGGGAGAGAACAAGAGAGTGGATGCTCCTACAAGACCTTCCTCAGTAGCAAGCCGCCGGAATTCGCGGGAACCACTAATACTGTCACATGCATGTATTAGATCAAGGAGGTTGAAATGGCCTTCAAGTCAAGTGAATGTGATTACTCGCAGAGGGTTAGATTTTCCTATCAGCTTCATAGAGTTGGAGCCCTAGTTTGGTGGAACCTTACCTTGTCTGCCCTTACGCCATAAGCGTTAGCCAAACTTTCGTGGCCATCTTTCATGAAAAAGATATTGGATAAATACTATAGTGAATGGGCTCTAATCAAGATTGAAGAAGAGTTCCGAAATTTGAGGAAGGGGAACCAATCAATCACTAAATACTCCAAGCAATTACTAGAGAAGGTAAGTTTAGTGGAGCATCTGGCTCCCGAAGAAAAAGATGAAGATAAAGGCATACTAACGAAGGCTACCAGCCGAGATGAAAATGGCTGTGTGGAATGCCAAGGTAACAACATTACAAGAGGCTATTGAAGAGTCCTTGTTGGTAAAGGATGACCTAGCTCAAGGAGAGGAAGAAAGAGGACAGACGGGAGAGAAGAGGAAATGGGAATGTCGACCGGACCTACTCGTCAATTTACGCCATTTTCTGGGTGAAGGGGTGTTGACCCACGACGTGAAGTGAGGTGGTGCCATAGATACAAGAGAAAACATAGTGGCCCATGCAACCCAAAGTTTTACTCGAGTCCCACCGAGTGTGCCAAATGTAGGAAGAAGGACCATTCGGCCCATGACTGTCCTATTCGAGGACCAGTTTGCTCTGAGTGTCGAGAGCCGGGGGATGTGAAAAACTATTGCCCAAAGATGCCAAGATGGGGGGGGGGGGTAACCATGGATTTTCGAGTGGGTCGACGACGAAGAAAGAGAACCCACCAAGGGTGTCAATCCGAGCATTTCAAATGACCGTCGAGGAGGTGAGGGAGATGACCAATATAGTATTGGGTACGTTCCTCGTAAACTCCTTGCCTGATCATATATTGTTTGATTTTGGTGCAAACCATTCATTCGTGTCGAGTTCTTTTTGCAAAAAGTTTGTTACTCCCGTTAGTGTCCTTTCTGATGTTGTAGTGGTAGAAGTAGCTAATTGGAGCAAGTGTTGATTCGGGAACATTTTAGTGATTGTGTTTTGGAGTTAGATGGGAATCCTTTAAAGGTTAACTTATTACCCATGACGATAGGGGGCTTCGATGTAGTGATAGGCATGGATTGGTTGATAAAAAACAACGCTGACATCTTTTGCTCTAAGAAGATGATTAGAGTGCCCGTGGCGAGTGGTGGTGTGGTCACTATTTACGGAGAAAAAAGAAAGGGATCCACTCCAATAATCTCGTCCTTGAAAGAACGTAAGCACCTATCGAAGGGGTGTTCTTCATACTTGGACCATATTGTGGATGCAAAGTTAGAGAATAAATTGATAGAAGACGTGAATGTTGATCCAAACTCTCTCAGTGATTTGATAACGACCCTTTTCTATACTTAGTGAAAATTACGTTTTAAAATGTATTAGTGTTTTACCATCAGCGATCAGACTGAGTCTGTTCAGTTATCACTGATAGTCTTCTTATAAACATCTAGTATGTATTAGTGTTTCACTATCAGTGATCAAACTGATCCTGTTCAGTATCACTGATAGTTTCTGATGTAAACAGTAACGTAATCCCTGAAGACAAGTCTCGCATCAACAGACGTTCATAGTTGAATCGAAGACGAAGCTGCTGAACAAAGACAAGCCTACTAGTGACCTGATGTGGATATCAGTGAAGCAAAGACGAATCTACTTATACGCGAAGGAACATGAGGAAAAGCTTCAGCGATCGCTGAACTCTTGATATCTCTGAAGAAAGAGATACTCAGCGATCGAATGATCACTTAGCTTACGTCTCAAGTTTCCTTTTGTCTCTCCTTGCACAACTTAGTACGATATGTCAGAATGGACATGTCTCTACCACAATTCGTACAACACCCCTGTCATCTACATTGTTCACTGTCCGGCCGAAAGCATGTCTCCCAAAAGTCAGACTCCCAAAGCCAATCAGTGAACGCCACGTGTAAAGTGCCCTGCCATGCATTTAATGCATAGGGTATAAATAAGAAGATCACCCCTTCATCTGAAGGGTGCTCAATCCTTAAACCCCACATAGAAACCCTTGTTTTCTATATCTCTTAATCCCCCATTCTCTGAATTTCTTGTGCAACCATCTTAGTGTTTCTTAAGTTTGTTTAGATTGAGTCTGTCTTAATCTTATTCCGCAAAAAACTTGTAAATTGTATTTGATTTATCAATAAACAATTTATTAAACTTTAATTCTTGTGTTTGTATTCAACCCCCCCTTTCTACAAACTTGTTAAGCACCTTAGGGACCAACAAGTGGTATCAGAGCAGTTTGTTTAATCTAATAAACAAGATCTTTCTTTATTCTCTTCTTTAATGTTCTAAATGGCACTTAACACAAACACAAACTACTATGATAATGGTTCACTTTCTAAACCTCCTCGATTTAGCAGAGATAACTTTTCTCTATGGAAAAATCGAATGCTGCTATTTCTTGAAGGTGCGGATCCTACTATACCTGAATATATAGAAAATGGACCCTATGAACCTGTTAGAATTATAACTGCAGTTCCTGCTACTGCCACCACTGAAGCTGTCCCTGAACGCTATGTCGTTTAGGAAATAAGACAGTGGAGTGATGAAGATAAAAAGAAGGTAGGAATAGATGCAAGAGCAAAGACCATTATTTCAATGGCTCTGCCTGATGAAGTTTTCCATTCCATCATGCATCTGAAAACTTCTAAAGAAATGTGGGAAACCATATGTGTTCAATATGAGGGCACCACTGAAATCTAAGAAACTCGTAAGATTAACTTGGTAAGACAGTATGAAAGTTTCATCGCTGGTAAGAATGAATCTCTCTCTGACTTTCATCAGCGGTTTAACTGCTTAATCATTGACCTAAGAACTGTTGGTAGGACCTATTCTAATTCTGAGGTCCTAACAAAATTCTTAGAATGTCTTCCTGAAAGCTGAGACAGTTATTCAATATGTCTAAGCTTACAAAAGACTTAAATTCTCTTTCTCTCAGCACTCTGTATGGAATATTGCTCAACTATGAGCAATCGAATCTCCTGAAGAAGAATCTTGTAAAAGATTATAAAGACTCCAAAAGCACTCCAGTTGCTTTAGTCTCTTCAGAGATAATTCCATCTCAGCGATCTACTCTCACCATCACTGAGTTAGATTCTGAATCTGAGGATCTATCAGACCCTCATCTTTCAGAGTTTGATGAGTTCTTAGCACTCTTGACAAACTCTTTTAAGAGATTTGCAAGAAAGAGCAACTTTCGAAGAAGTAAGCCTCTCTCTCTTACGGAAAAGCCAAAATCAACACCTGTTGATAAGGCTACTGCCACTTGCTATAACTGTGAAAAGATTGGAAACTTTGCTAGTGAGTGCAGGTCGAAAAGGGTCTTCAAACCTTCTACCTCAAGAAGATCCAGTGATGACAAATAACTAAAGCTGAAGAACAAATATCAAAAGCTGAAAAGCTACAAGCGAAAAGGTAAAGGTCTCATCGCTGAAGAACATGACTGGGCTGAATCAGAAGAATCAATTTCTGATGAAGAAGAAGTCGCTAATCTTTGCCTCATGGCTGAGATTAAAGAATATGTGGAAGAACCATTTGAACCTTCTATGAGCTACATATCATCTCAGATATCTATCTCTACAAATCCCTCTCTGCCTGAAGCTGAGAGAAGTCGCGTTGTTGATGTGCTGACGATTGACCTTTATAATGCTCTAAACGACAAAACTCAAGCTAAGAATAAAAATGTTCATTTAACTCAAGAGCTAGAGAAATGTCATGAAAAGATCAGAGAACTAAATCTTTTAGAAGAAAAGTTGAAAGATCAAGTCATTATAAATGAAATCATCAGCATTGAACGCGAACAAGCCATCACTGCTCTAAAAGCTGGAAAGGCTCATGTTGAAAAATGGTGCAAATCATCAACAAAGATCTTTTAGATAATAAATGCTCAAACTCCTGATAGTGATAAAACTGGTCTTGGTTTTTGGACACCACATGATGAGCCTAAAGAAAAAAGTTCCTCGCTTAAGTTTGGAACGTTTGTCACTTCTTTCTTTGACACTTCTTATAATCAATTCTATCCCTGTTCTTCTTCTAATTCTATCCCTAAGGAAAAATCCAAAGACACTAAGTCTGCGGATAAAGGAAAATCCATTCTCCTTCCTCAGAAGGCTACCAGGAAAGCAAAGATGAAAGTTCCTTCTAAACCTTCAGTGAATCAATCCTCTAGTTCTATGATAGAAATCTTCGATCTCTGTCCTCCAAATCTAAAGATTGATCTTAAACATATGAAATCTGAAGAAATGAAAATTCCTCCCAGATCTCATGAGAAAAGTCTTCTTGGACCTGGTCCTGCTCATCTTAAACTTGCAAAACCTTCTACTGGTCCTAAAACCGTTTTCAAATACATAAAATGTTATCATTGTGGTTTTACTGACCATATTGCAAGAAAATGTCCAACTGCCATTAAAGTTGATAAAACATATAAAGTGAAGAAAAATGCCTCTAAAGCTGAGAAGGTCACCAAAGTTGAAAAATCGACCAAGGTGAAGAAAACCACTAAGGTTAAGAAATTAACCAAAGTGAAGATAACCACTGAAGCTGAGTCTTCATCTGCTGAGAAGACTGCTGAAACTTCCTTATCCACTAACTCTAAAGGACCCATTGAAAAGTGGGTACCAAACAATGCTTAATCTTTCTTATGTGTGCAGGGATCAAAGGGCATATGGTATCTCGATAGTGGATGTTCTCGTCATATGACTGGACAAAAAGACCTGCTCACTGAATACAAGGAAGAGAAAGGTCCCTCTGTGACCTTCGGTGGAAATGGAAAAGGATATATTCGAGGGTTTGGTGTCCTCAGCAATGGGACAACTACCTTTCGAAGAGTCGCTTATGTAGATGGACTGAAGCAAAACCTTGTTAGCATCAGTCAGCTATGTGACAAAGACTACGAAGTTCTCTTTTCTAAGAAATCATGTTCAGTGGTGGATGAGAAAGGAAAACTTGCTCTCAGTGGTTATCGCAGAGAAAATGTCTATGTAATAGATATGGACTCTACTATCACTGAGAACTTATGTTTTCTCTCTAAGGCATCTTCTCATGTCAACTGGCTATGGCATAAAAGGCTCTCTCATCTAACCATCAAAACCCTGAATTCTCTCTCAACTAAGGAACTGGTTTCTGGTCTTCCTCAGCACTCATATGCTACAGAATCTCTCTACTCAGCATGTGAAAAAGGAAAACAAACAAAATCTAGTTTCAAGTCTAAACAAGTTTCCTCAGTGACAAGTCCTCTTCAGCTCTTGCATATGGATCTGTTTGGCCCTGTCAACATCCAATCAATAGTTGGAAAGAAATATACGCTTGTCATTGTAGATGAATTCCCTCGTTATACCTGGGTTATCTTTCTTCGCTGTAAGAGTGATACTCCAGAAGAACTAATATCTTTTGTTAAAAAGATGGAAGTGCTGAATAATCTTACTGTTCGTTCAATAAGAAGTGATCATGGAACTGAATTCAAAAACAGTTCCCTGAACAATTTATTTGAGAACAAGGGAATTTCTCATAGCTTCTTTTCAGTAAGAACACCTCAGCAAAACGGAGTCGCTGAAAGAAGAAACAGAACGATCATTGAAGTTGCTAGATCAATGCTCAGCGATTCTCATCTCCCTACTCAATTTTGGGCAGAAGCTGTAAACACTGCATGTTTTACTCAAAACAGATCGCTGATAGTAAAGCGATTTGGGAAGACAGCTTATGAACTTTTTCATGGAAGGAAGCCTTCTATCAGTTTTCTTCATATCTTTGGTTGTCAGTGTTTTATCTTAAACAACAGAGATCAACTTGGGAAGTTCGACCCAAAAGCTGATGATGGAATATTTCTAGGATATTCCTCCCTCTCCAAAGCCTACAGAGTTTTCAACAAAAGAAAACAATTTGTGGAAGAAACAATTCATGTCACATTCGATGAAACTCGCTCAGCGGACTCTAAACGAATCACTGACAATGAAGAGTTAAATGCTTGGATGTTCTCTCACTACAGATAAACTGAACCCTTCTTCTCAAACCATCAGCATTTAGATCCTCCAGCCGCTGATGATGATCCAAACATTATACCTCCTAGCGCTGAATCCAACTCATCGGTTTCAGCTGAACCTCTAAATACCTTGCTACCATCAGATCTACCTCTGTCTGAAAACCTCTCTGATAACAACCGTCTGTCCACTACTCAACAGTTAATTGCTGATGAACCTCAAACGTCCTTATCAGTAAACAACCCAATTGTTGATTCAACCTCTGAGTTGAGCGATCATGCTCCTGCTCAGCGATGGACCAGAGATCATCCAATAGATCAAATTCTTGGTGATCCAGATGCAGGTATTCAGACACGACGAAGCTCAGGTAATATCTGTCTCTTCGTCAACTTTCTTTCTTTAATAGAACCAAAGAAGACTGATGATGCCCTCAGATATCCAAACTGGGTCAGCGCTATGCAAGAAGAGCTGACTGAATTCTCTCAAAACAAAGTTTGGAATCTCGTTCCTAGACCATCTGATAAAACTGTTATAGGCACCAAATGGGTGTTTAGAAACAAGTTAGATGAATATGAAACTGTAACCCGCAACAAGGCTCGACTTGTTGCTCAGGGATACAGACAACAGGAAGGTATAGACTATGATGAAACCTTTGCCCCTGTGGCTAGGCTCGAAGCAATTCGACTATTCTTAGCTTATCCAGTCTATAAAGACTTCATCGTCTATCAAATGGATGTAAAATCAGCGTTCCTAAATGGAAAGTTGAATGAAGAAGTCTATGTAGAACAACCTCCAGGGTTCTATGACCCTAAGTATCTAAATTATGTTTATAAATTGGATAAGGCTCTCTATGGTCTTAAACAAGCCCCTCGTGCTTGGTATGACACTCTCTTATCATTTCTTATCTCTGAAAATTTTGAACGTGGCAAGATTGATAATACGTTATTTTTCAGAAAGATAAAAGGTCATATAATTCTTGTACAAATATATGTCGATGACATAATATTTGGTTATACTAACCCATCTCTATGTACTCGCTTCGCTGAAAGAATGAAGAAAGAATATAAAATGAGTATGATGGGTGAGCTGACATATTTTCTTGGTCTTCAGATTAAACAATCTGACAAAGGTACTTTTATAAGCCAAGGTAAATATGTTAAAGATATGCTGAAGAAGTTTGATCCTACTCAAACTTCAGCAATGAAAACTCCTATGGCACCACCCCTGACACTTAACAAAGATCCTTCTGGAAAACCTGTTAATGTCACTGCCTATAGAGGAATGATAGGCTCCCTGCTGTATCTTACAGCGAGCCGACCTGACATTATGTACTCTAATTGTTTATGTGCACGCTATCAATCTGAACCCAAGGAATCCCATCTGATCGCTGTTAAGCGAATCTTCAGATATCTGAAGGGAACTCCTAACCTCGGTCTTTGGTATCCCAAAGACTCCGAGTTCGATCTAACTAGTTATTCTGATAGTGAGTTTGCAGGCTGTAAACTTGACAGAAAGAGTACCACTGATGGATGTCAACTCTTGGGAGGAAAGCTGGTAAGTTGGACAAGCAAAAAGCAAAACTCAGTGTCCACTTCCGCAGCTGAAGCTGAATACGTAGCCACTGGAAGCTGTTGTTCTCAGATCTTATGGATGAGAAATCAACTATTAGATTATGACCTTCAGCAATCAAAGATTCCTATCTATTGCGACAGCACTAGTGCTATCGCTATAGCAAATAATCCAGTGCTACATTCAAAGACGAAACACATAGAGATCAGATATCACTTTATCAGAGATCATGTGATGAATGGTGATATTGAACTTCACTTTATCCCTACTGACTTTCAGCTTGCTGATTTATTCACCAAACCTCTTAATGAGACAAGGTTCAACTTTCTCATCCGTGAGCTTGGAATGCTGAATCTAGAAGAATAAATCTTCAGCGTTCATGCATTGTGTCAGTCATCATAAGTTCCCCTTTTATCATTCTCTAATAAACATTCTGACTCTCAGGTATGTTTTCTCAATCCCTACAACTGAATCTTCATTCAGTTAAGATGTTTTTCAAAATATAAACTTTAATCACTGAAACTTTCTTCAAATGATTAAAAGCTTTTTGAAAAATAAATTTATCACTGATATTTCTAGTCAGTGATCCTTTTAAAAGAAAATCTATCCCTATCTTTACCATTAGGGATACTTTCAAAAAGAAAAATCTATCGCTGACTTTTCTTCAGCGATAATTTCAAAACGGACAAATGAACAGTCTCTCTCTTCTATGACGTCATTTGAACCGACAATCCACGACATGCCTTTTTTCTGACACGTTCGTCCGTTGCTCTTCTATCCAATCAACATCGTGGGACGTGTCCATGTCATGATGAGCATTTGCTTTCCCGCCTCTCACATTCTCTCTCCTCTCTCACACGTATAAAAGGAATGTTTTTCCATTCTTATCATTTTACGCTTTCTGGAAAAACTATCAAAGTAAGAATACTCTCTCAAGCATTCTAGCATTCTCAAGCATTTGCATCATCTTCTTCAAAGATCAACAAGTTATTCTTGATCTTTTTCTAATTCTTATCTTAAATCTTTATACATAAACCTCCATTTATGGGTTTATAAGATTCTAATCACATAAAATCATTTTCATTTTTGATTTTATTCTTTAAAAACCATTTTATTTTGATTATTCTTCATTCAAAATCCTTGGTTTTTCTTCTTGTTCTGGTATCTTATATTAAGAACACCTTTTTAATCTTCAAATTTGTTGATTTTCTATGTTTCTTTCCTCAAATAGAAACTAAAAAATCTTCTTTATTTTTAGACTAAAATCTTTTCTTCTACTCTTTTATCTACTCATATTCAGAATGGCTCAATCTGCACTTGTCGCCTCTAAGAACGTCAAGTTCGCCATCACTGAATCGGAGCTTCTGAAGAACAATCATCTCGCTCGCCTCGATTTTGACGGTGTTAAGTATCCACATCTGAAGGAAGCTGCAATGTTTCTAAAGCAATCCTGCATTGCTTATGCTATCACTGTGGATCCCACACCCTCCAAAGCTCTTCTCCAGCAATTATGGTTTACTGCTGACGAAACCTCTATCACCAACAAAAAGGGTGAACAGGTTCCTGCTATCTCCTTCAGCACTCAACTTGGCTCAGGGATGATGACTGCCCTAGGCCTGAGGAAAGCTCTGCGTTTTCCTGACAAACCCATGAATGGATTCGATGCCTTGCCAACTGACGCTGAACTCATCCAATTCCTGGATGCCATGGAATATGCTTGGGAACCCAAACCAAGGACGACTATTCCAAACAAGAAGCTGACTTTTGTGAAGTAGGCACTGATGCCTTCCCAGCTAAACTACATCTTCTCACACTTCATCCAGTGTATGAGTGGGAAGAGTGGGTCACTGGACCAATCCAGGAAAGTTCAGGTCCAGATGGCTTACTCAGTGATCGCTGGACGAAACTTCGACTACGCAACAACTATCTTTGACGACCTGAAGTCAATGATAGAGAAGACCGAGAGGGATCCCAAAGTTCCCTACGTACGCTTTATCTGCGCGTACCTGAAGTTCCTCTACCCTACTACTTACCCCACTAACTCGGATGCATCTTTTTCGAAAGTGAGTCAGCGCTCCCTAGAGGTCAAGACGCTCCCCAACGAGGTAAGTATCTCTGAACTTCGCTCCCGGCTCTCTCTTCTCACTTCTTCTACTTCAGCGGCCATGCAGGAGGTTCCTTCTTCTGTTATCCCTGCCGCTACCCCTTCTAAACGACCATCAACTGGCTCCCTTGGTCCTTCGAAGAAGGCCAAGGTGACCAAGGAGAAAGCTACTTCTAGCTCTATACCTAAGGATGTTTCTCTACAAACTTCCTTGGATGCTTTCGTGGGTCTCTCCTCCACATCCTCAGCGACAACCACTTCAACCGTGCCAGCGATCTCGGTCGCTGTCACAACAACAGTGACGCAACCTACAATCTCAGTTCAACAACCTGAGGTAACTACCCCTATCCCTACATCTTCTATCCCCATCTCTAGTCCTTCTATTTCTTTGATCTCTAACCCTCCATCTATCTCTACTCCACAGTTTGGACCCATAGAACCTGAACATCAATCTTTCGAGGAATCTTTACAATTCTACAAAATGTTTGATAATTCAGGTATCCCTATAACCTTAAACATTTCTCCCAACTCACCATATAAGCCTATTTCTCAAAAACTAACTTATATTTCAGGTCCTAGTTTGGCGACTGTTGACACCAATGTCAACAATCTGAGTGCAAAGGTGGAATCTATGACTGCCTCTCTCAACAATACCACCAACGCTGTTCAATCAGCTAGTGAAGCACTGAAGACGCTGACAGCCACCTGCGCCTCCAAAGCTGACGTTTCTCACATCGCTACTCTCCAAGAAGCGATTGTCAAAGTCAGGGAAGACTCACAGCAACAGTTTGCAGCTCTGACTACAAAGGTTGACGCCTGTGAAGTCCTTCTTCAGCAAATCCTGACTCACCTGAAGGCACCAGCTCTGACTCCTACTCCCTCATTCACAGAGAACGATCGAACATCGCTGAACATTGCCGTGGAATTTATTCATCAGGCTACGTCTGATCTTCCTGCGTTTGAAGGCCGTCTGGAATGTTTGGAGGCTGAAGTTCAGGTGTTGGCCACTGCAAAAGCTTCATCTCCTTCCAAAGATCTCTCTCTCGTTGATAATGACAAAGAGGGGGAGAAAGCAGCTGAAGAAAATACGGAGTTTGAAGTCGCTGTTGAGGTTCAACAGAAGGAAACTCCCTCTCAGGTTGAGGGGGAGATGGCTGCTGACAAAGCCCCTCCTACCATCGCTGATCTAGTCGATGATGAAGAGGAAGAAGACGATGATGATGAAGACCTTGATCTTGTAGATCAAGAGGACGATTCTCATCAAGATGATGATGATGACGATGAAGATCAATCTCTATGGTGTTCTTCAGCCATCACTTCATCAGGGATAGCTTCGAAAGAAGTTATCAAAGCAGGGGGGAGTCAATAGACACCTTCAGGAACCCCTTCCCAAAGCAAAGGTGCAACTGCTGAGGGAAGCCTGAAGATGACTTCACTACCTGAGGAGAATCCTTCTCAGGTATGCCTTACTCTTGTTCCTTTATCCTTCTATAAAAATCCCACCCCTGTTTCTTTCTAGCCTTTATCTCTCTCCTTCCCAAAAAATAAATCTAACCTTTTTCTTTTTCTGACCAGACAGTTCTCTCCCCTGCTTAAGGGTAAAGATCTTCACATAATACCAGCTGCTGAAGCTGATGACCAAATAATCCCAATCTCTGTCAGAGAGATTGATGAAGAGGATGAAGAAGAAAAAGAGTCCCTGCAACATCATGGAAGGCCCTCTAGACCATATCACTGGTCAAAGGAAGAGAGAAAGAAAAGAACAGAGATGATCTCTCATCTGGAGAGTCAGCGACGAAAGGTCCCGTCTCAATCATCAGATATGGAGTTCCTGACTGAAGCTGAAATTGAAGAATCCGTCAGGGCTGAGAAGCTGATTGCTGACTGTCAAAGAGATGCCTCTCTGGCTCTCAAAATTCAGTCTTCTCAAGTCAAAGACAAGAAGCTGAAAAGCAAACCAGTGGAAGTCCAGGCAGCTCTTTTGAAAGAGATTGAAGAGGAACGCTCCAAAGAAAAAGCGGTCAGCGATATTTCTGTCGATTGGTGCAAGCACAAAATTGACTATCGCTCTGACCCAATGAAGATCGTAGCGGTTTCTATCTCTGGAAGAAAGAAGAAGGATAAAGTCTCTGTCACCATGGAGATTACCAGAGAGGATGGAAGCTGCAAGGCTATGTTTATTTCAAAGCTGGAAGATCTTGGCTACATGGAGTGGCTTGAGTTCAAAGATGCGCTGAAGAAATCAAAGTCTACATACAGAGGCTATGTTGAAAGGGTAAATGATGCCCTCATCAACAGAGTCGCTTCTATACTAAAGGTGTCATCTACTCTTCCTCCAAAGTCCAAGCAAATCAAGAGAAAGCCTATCTCCTCCTCATCTGATAATGTCGCAGTGATCAGGAATGAAACCTCCATCAAATTCTCAAGAGAAGCTCTGTTCGGTCCTCCTCCTGATCTTTCAGTTCTGGATCTATCTCTTCCTCCTGGCAGACCATATGCTACGGGACAAGTTCTCGAAGAACCTTTTGGAATCTTCTTCAGAGATAACGAGGAACAGCTCAAATTTCAAAGAGTCTCTGAAATCCCTATCTGTCCCCTCGCTCTTCTCAAGGATCTCATGTGCCTATGGTGTACTCTCTCTCCTGCTGCTGAGCCAATCATAGCGATCATCTGCAAAGAATCTTTAGAGCGAAGGCAAAAAGGAGAAGAAATACCTGAGTATTTGATCAATCCTCCTAAACCCTCTTTAGATAGCTGATAGATTAGTTTCCTTTCTTGTAATCTATTAGTTTAACTTACAGTAGTTAGTACATCACTTGTACTTGTAATTTTCATTCCTTGTAATTCTTTCCTTGGATTAATGAGAATTTCAGTGAAGTACTTAACTTTATCAGTATTGTAAAGGATCCCTCAAAATAGTAATTGGGACATGTATGTTATGAGTCCTGATTATTCCATCATTTTGAATTATAAAGTAATTTTCTTCAGTTACTTTGTCATTATCAAATAGGGGGAGATTGTTGATCCAAACTCTCTCAGTGATTTGATAACGACCCTTTTCTATACTTAGTGAAAATTACGTTTTAATATGTATTAGTGTTTTACCATCAGCGATCAGACTGAGTCTGTTCAGTTATCGCTGATAGTCTTCTTATAAACATCTAGTATGTATTAGTGTTTCACTCTCAGTGATCAAACTGATCCTCTTCAGTATCACTGATAGTTTCTGATGTAAACAGTAACGTAATCCCTGAAGACAAGTCTCGCGTCAATAGACGTTCATAGCTGAATCGAAGACGAAGCTGCTGAACAAAGACAAGTGTACTAGTGACCTGATGCGGATATCAGTGAAGCAAAGACGAATCTACTTATACGCGAAGGAACATGAGGAAAAGCTTCAGCGATCGCTGAACTCTTGATATCTCTGAACAAAGAGATACTCAGCAATCGAATGATCACTTAGCTTACGTCTCAAGTTTCCTTTTGTCTCTCCTTGCACAACTTAGTATGATATGTCAGAACGGACATGTCTCTGCCACAATTTGTACAACACCTCTGTCATCTACATTGTTCACTGTCCGGCCGAAAGCATGTCTCCCAAAAGTCAGACTCCCAAAGCCAATCAGTGAACGCCATGTGTAAAGTGCCCTGCCATGCATTTAATGCATAGGGTATAAATAGGAAGATCACCCCTTCATCTGAAGGGTGCTCAATCCTTAAACCCCACATAGAAACCTTTGTTTTCTATATCTCTTAATCCCCCATTCTCTGAATTTCTTGTGCAACCATCTTAGTGTTTCTTAAGTTTGTTTAGATTGAGTCTGTCTTAATCTTATTCCGCAACAAACTTGTAAATTGTATTTGATTTATCAATAAACAATTTATTAAACTTTAATTCTTGTGTTTGTATTCAACCCCCCCCCCCCCCTTCTACAAACTTGTTAAGCACCTTAGGGACCAACAGTGAAGATTGTACCTGATTACCCGAATGTCTTCTCGGAGGACCTACCTGGTTACCACTAGAACGTCAAGTGGAGTTCCACATCGATCTTACTCTAGGAACGACCCTGATCTACCGTGCCCCTTACCGTTTAGCACCAACGGATATGCAGGAGATGATGTATGTTGGATCCCATATTCTTTCTTAATGATTTATACAAACAAACATATAAGATTATAATGGAGCAAAGATTGTTTAAACCATATACTTGATTCATACTCAAAGTAAAGAAGATATATCCAACATATAAATAAAGAACAAGTCTAATATTTACTGGACAATAATGTAGATTATCAAGAACACCATAAAGCAAAGAGGAGAAAGTCATCCTCTATAAAATGATACTTCTTTTACTAAAAAATTTAAATTACATTACAAAAGAAGTAAAAAAAATAATTCCCAGAGCAGATGTTGTGAAACTTCATGATTAATCCTTTAAATAGGATCATGGAACCAATCTCTGAATATAGAAGTTCAAATAGATCTACTGGGCACTTATCTCTTTTTTCATTCAACGTCCTCATCATCCCCTTGAGAGTTTTATCTGAGTACTTTGCCACTTCAGAAGCTAAGAAGATTTTCTTTTCATTGAAGACTCGGTAAACAAATCCTAGAGGCTCTACCACAATTGACCCATTCTTGTACTTATCCAAATTATCTATGGATTCAATAAGTGCAGTGACCTCTAGCTTGTCTACTCCAAGATATAAGGCAATTTGGAAATCTATCTTTGCTTTGAGCTTCACATGGGCTTCCATGGCCATTTTCATTTCATACTTTCCCATTCTGTAGACTCTGCCCCTCTTTGTCTTTCCTGAACAGTGTGCATATAGATTAGTCAAGTCATATGGATTCAGATTGACCAGATCATTGTCATTGAATTCATATCCTATATTGTCAGCTCGAATCACCTCATAGTATCGATAAGTCAACTTGTCATGGCTGAATTTTCTCTCTGAAATTCTGTTGACCTCAATAATGGGCTCGTTGGAGAATACATCCTTGTGACTGCTTGTCTTGTCTCTGATGAATCTTCCTTGTATATCAGTCATTCCAGGCTTTATTCTTGGGTTCAAAGGGTAGAAGAGCTTATCTTCTGTGTTGAACTCGCAGTAGAGATATCTGAAAGTATCTTCCACGGATGCTCTACTTTCAGACGAGGAAAGAAACTCTAGAGGCTTCAATTATGTGGAGGATGAAGGTACACCTATGATTGGCTTCTAAGGATGTACCTCTAGAGTTAGATTTTCAGCTTCAGTCTGGGGAGGTAACTAACCAGATTCCATCATGGTGGAGTCAGCGATGGTTGGTTGCTCTTTTGTAATATCATCAACAAACAGTTGGGTTTGAGCTATCTCTGGTTCAGTTTGTTGAATTTTTGGAGATGTTGGTGGAGTTTCAATGGTGGTAGAGGATAACATGGCATCGATCTGTTCTTGATTTTCCTTTTGCTGCTGAGTCGTAGTGCCAACCTTTGATGTATTTTGTTTTTCCAGATTCAAGCACACATAAACATTATCAGAGTAACAAAACAGGAATTAATCATAGAAAGATGAATGATTAAGAGAATAGAAATGTCATATGTTTCATTGAGAGGAAAGATGACGGCTACACAAATGATTGGACAATGATTGAATTATGTAGCTTAACCTAAAAAGGTAAAACAAAGGATTATATATATAGGGTCAACAACCTTGACACCTATACAAGTCTAACTAACGAAAATACTAACAAAACATAACAAAGCACTAACTATTACAGCTTAATTAAACTAGATCTAACAATCTCCCCCTTTTAATCAAAGTTGTAATCTTCAGCGATTCCACCAGTTGAAAGTGGTTCTCCTCATTCCCATAAAGCTTTCAAATCTCCTTAAGCATTCTCTGAATTCAATTCTTTCCTTGATAGCTTCAATCATTTTCTCCATTACAAACGCATCAGCTTTGGACATGAAATCACCCTTTTCAAGTCTCGTCATCTCTGAATGTTTGTGTTTGTCTTCAAGCTCTTTCAAAACCATCTTTAACGTTCCATCGGAAAACTTGGCAACTTCACTGGATCGCATTAATTGTTTCTTGTGAGTCTTTATATTCACATACATAACCCCGAGCTCAGGAGTTAGAACAGGTTTGAAGAGTGGTATGTCCTCCATCAACTAGTGATTAAAGTTAGGTGCAGTTAGGTTTATGCTGTTGTGATTAGTCTCTGCCTCCAACTGGAAATCAAGAACATAAGCATTGTTGATCTGACGCTTCATGTATCTCTTTACAACATCCATTGCAAAGACCACAACTCTAGGTCTGATTGATTTGTTCTTGAAGTCATGGTAGATAAACTCTAGATCTGCCACATTCAAGTTTTCAAAGTCTGGTTCACTAAAGGTTGCTTCCCTTAGATCTCTCCTTTGAATATCAAATTCTGGGTACCAGACATCAACGTACTTGTTCATTCTGACTTCTTTGATCTGAAGGAGTCCAGGTCTTTGAACATAACCCTTTGTTCTTGAAACGTTCTCAATGAACTTCAGATAATTTCTTTGATAGTCCAGTGGATGGTGAATAATACCATACAACTTGCACGCGTCAATCTTTACTTGTTCTTTTACAAAAATTCTGATGGAGTCTTCGAGAAACGGAACCCTGAGAGATTTTCTAATCAGCTTTATGAGTTCTAGAGACATACCTTTATCATCATACCGGGTGAATGGAGTAGATCCAACTCTGACAGGAGCAGATGGACCTTCTTGAGTGTCCTAATGTTTCTTTGCTAGAGATTATGCTTCCATCGGAGTTACAAATATTGGCTTTGGATGTTCTGCTCCACTTAGAATTCTTGGGTTGTCGGGATTTCTGATGTAAGGTAGAGCTTTAGACTCTGCTTTTTCTTTTTTAGCTCTCTCTTTCTCTTCTCTCTCCTTAGCTTCCCTCTTTCTTCTTTTCTCTTCTTTCTCTCTCTTCCTTCTTTCTTTTCTCAAGGATTTCCTAAGCTCTTCCATATCAATCACTATTGGAGCTGTAGGATCTGAGACATTTCTTTTCAACACTCTTTCAACTGATTTTTCTAGAGGCAAGGCAACGTTCTAAGTGGTTGGAGTTGAAGCTTCACCAGGAGAAGGAAAAACACAGTTTCTATCCGAAGAAACCAAAGGAATAGTTGTAGGAATGTATGGCTCATCTTCTTGCGTTGCCACACTCACTTGCTCTTGTTCAGCAGTATGTTCTGGTTCAGCTTCGTCATCTTCATGTTCATCCATTCTGAAGTAATCCCCATAAATATCTTCAAAAATGTTTTCATTCAGAACACTTCCCTGGTACACTTGCTTCTGAGACATTTCTGAAAAATTATTTGACATTCACAGTATCCTCTGATTGAGCAGCATCTTGGAGTCCGAAATCTACTATTCTTTCTCCCTCCTCTTTCATTTTCCAGAATAATTCATAATTTGTTATGGCTTGTTCATCTGTATCCAGATCATCAACCTCTATAACATTACATGTTGATATACCCATTGCCTCCATCACTTTTTCACATGTAGCGGTCTTAGGCTTTTCAACCCTTGACTCATCATCCGCAACATATAGAACCAAGCTCTTTGATACTCCTTTCTCCAATGTTTCTTCATCATGCGTGCCAGTACCTTGACTGCTGGAACTTTTCTGTCCGGGTACGGTACTTATTGGCAAAGCACTTTCAACCACTACTAACTCTCTTCCTGCAGCAGACTGTTCTTCCTGGTCTCCCCCCTCATGATCATGTTCAGAATTATGGTCATGCCTTGTAGATGTAACATCTGCTTAAGTCTGGCAAGTTAACTAAAAGGCTTGATTTAACATATTATAAGCCTTCAGTACATCAGCCTCTGATGGTTGTTGTTGTTGTTGTTGATGATGAGAATGCAGAAGAGTAAAGAGATCTGCATCATGCTGGTTGTCAATAGCTTGAGATAGAAGTTTGGCGAGAAGCAATGATTTGAGCTCATTAATTGATAGATCAGAAGGATTTGGTGTGCTGGATGGCGGAGTTGGGAACACTGGTTATCTTCTTACTGGCTCACGTTCAGCAACTTGCTTCCCCTTTAGTAATCGTTTGATGTCGCTCAGTTCTTTCTCTATTCTGTCGTACTTCTATGACCATCTGTGTTCAACAGCCTTTAGGGCGCCGTCGAGATATTCCCACAACACAAAGTCAGATGAACTAACACCAGGATCACTTAGATTACCCGTTTGCTGTTGGATCCCAGATCTAATCTCGTAACAATGATATAAACAATAAGAGTAATGACAGCGGAAGTAATACAGTTTAATATCAAAGGAGATTCAAATATCACAATTCATAAAGCAGATAAAGATAAACAAGATATTCTTAGAATAAAATATTCAACTTATATTATCAGATATATATCTTCTTAAGCACGCTTTGAACAATAAGGTGATGGTCCTATTTATAGGACCATAAAGTAAGCAGTGTACTTGCATGACAAAAAAGAGCATGCTGAACAGTGACCTACTCTAGAAAGTAAATCTTATCACTAAGTGACGTGTCATCTGTTCTTCTGTTCATTCGTAGAAAACTTCAGTGCATCTTCAGAGAGAATGTCTTCAGAGCTCTGACGTTGTCTTCAGAGCCTCTGATGAAGCTATCTCTGATGTCTTCTCTGAAAGTTGCAATCTCTGATAAGTACTTCAGAGGCAGGTTTGTCCTCTGAAGTCTTTGTCCTCTGAAGTCTTCGTCCTCTGAAGTCCTCTGAAATAGGACGGTTATTTTCAACACTTTAACAGATGATTTGGAGCTAACAATCTCCCCCTAAGTGTCGAAAATAAAAGATACAAAAATAACAGAGAATTGAATTTTTAAACTAGAAAGCATAGAGGAGAAAATCATCCTCTTAAGTATTACTTCTTAAACATTTGGAAGTTTAATACAAAGTAATATAAAAAAATAAAGAAACAGACTACAATTTGTCACTTGAACAGATTCCATGGAATTTCATGATCAGAGCTCTGAAGTTGATCATTGAGTCAATCTCTAAGTCAAGCTTTGCCAGTAAATCTACTCTGTGCCTTTCTTCCTTTGCATGGATCAATTTCTTTATACCTCTCAAGGTTTCATCAGAATACTTCGACACTTCCGAAGCTAGAAAGATCTTCTTTTCTTGATTTACTCTGAAGATGAAACCCAGAGGTTCTGCAACGATTGATCCAGTCTTCTGTTCTTTAAGTTTGTCAAATGACTCCACAGGTTCAGTTACCTCCAGCTTCTCTTCCCCTAGGTTCAGAGCTATTTGAAAGTCACGTTTTGCTCGGTGTTTGACATAGGCCTCCATTGCCCGTCGGACTTCAACCATGCCCATCCTGATTTCCCTTCTTCCATGATCATACCTGGCAGAGGAATAGGCATATAAATGTGGTAAATCATATGGATTTAGATTTACGAGATCATTGTCATTGAACTCGTAAATCTTCTGATCAGATCGAGTTACCACATAATTCCTATAGATAATCTTGTTGTAAGCAAAGGTCTTTTCTGAGATTTTGTTGATTTTGATGATTGGATCATCAGAGAGGACCTGTGCTCTTGGTTTGGTTTTATCTCTGATAAATCTTCGCTCATATTCTGGCATGTCCTCTCTGATTCTTGGATTCAGAGGAATGACTAGTGTGTCTGCCATGTTGAACTCACAGTAGATGTATCTGAAGTGGTCTTCTATGGAAGCTTCGGGATTTGATTCGAGGAATGTGGGAGGTTTATTGAACACTTTTGCTGGAAGACCG
Organism: Arctium minus; assembly: GCA_954870635.1. NCBI lineage: Eukaryota > Viridiplantae > Streptophyta > Magnoliopsida > Asterales > Asteraceae > Arctium > Arctium minus. The sequence goes on along the minus strand of OX941088.1, from coordinate 73,160,754 downwards.
ATGCTTGCTTTCTGAACAAGATTCTCTGAAGGAGCCTGTTCATCAACAACCATGGTTTCTGGTTCCTTCGTCTGTGGAGGATCTTCTTTTGAGGGTTCAGAGATGTAGCCATCTATCTCTGGTGATTCCCTCAGCTCTGACGTTGTTAAAGTATGATGTGGTTGAGCATTCTTGAAGACATACTCTTCGACATCAACTAATTCAACTTCTTCTACAACCTCTTTTCCAGAATCTGATTTTTCTTCTTTTTCAGATTCTGATTCGTAAGCATCTCTCATCACATAAGTTGGTCTTTCTGGTGATGAGAATGCATCTTCTGATGTTGAGAAGTCTACGAGATGTTCATCTTCTTCTTCGTCCAGAGCTCCAATAGTTTCTTGAGATGCAGTTGTGATTTGTTCAGCTGTGATTGGAACTATTGGAGAACCTGAAGTGGATGGTGCTAGAAAGATGACAGGTACTGGCGACTTTAGAGTGGCCTGAATATCTTCAGCAGAGGTGGAGATTGAACGTCTCTCTGTTCCTTTCTCCTTGTGTTGGTTTAATTCAGAGGGAGTGGACTCCTTTTGTGTTTCAACAGGTTTTGGAGTAGGAGTCTTCTCCCCCTTATGAATATCGGATGACCCCTGAGGTTGGTCATCTTCGTCATCAGAATCTTCATACCTAGCCTTCTTCCGCGCTTCCTCAGAGCATGCGACCTCTGGTTCCTTTCTCTTCAATACTCCCTCTGAAGATTTGACATTCTTCAGAAGGTCTTCAATCTTCTTGTTCTGCTGAGTGGTCTTGGAGACGAACTTGCTGGAGATAGTCATTACATTGCTGGTGATCTTCTTGGAGAAGTTGGTCAGGTCAGCCTTTGTAATGAACTCTGTTGTAGCAGGAGCAGCAGTAGAGGTAGGGATCTTTGCAAGTACCTCTGCCAAAGTACGCAAGACTTCCTCTTTGAATTGAGAAAAGTCTGCATTTGTTGGAGTGGGGGCAGAGGTAGGTGGAATCGCCTGGAGGAGCTCTGTTTTCGAGTTCTGAATTTCTCTGGACAATACGGAGTCATTTTTTATGACCAAGCTTTCCAGAGCATCCAGTTTTTCGTTCTGATTGAGAACCGTCGTGCGCAGCTCAGAGACCTCTGAAGTGAGCTTTTCAACTTCAGAGTTAGAGGCAGAGGCCTCTGAGGTCTTCTCCATTTGAAGTTTTATCTCCTTCAGAGATTCTCTGATTTCATCACCAAAGATTTTGAACTCCTCTTTGGTAACGTAATCAGAGGGGGTAACCTTAGGATCAACACATGATTCTAAGTTTCCCTCGAGTTCAGAGGGGCCTTCTTTCGGAGGTGGTTTGATGTTTTCTCCGGAAGGACTTCCCATTAATCCTTGGGGACCCTTTTTCAAGGATTTCCCTATAATGGTTCCGATTGGTCTCTGATCATCAGAGTCAGAATCTGATGATGAGAACCGAATGTGTTTGGAAACCTTGTTGTCCAGGCTAAGGATTCCTTGTGCAAGAAGGTCGTGCCATTCTTTTTCTGACAGGCAATCCTTACGTTCTAAGGGACGGTCCAACTTAGTTTGAGCCACAAAGGCATCATGTGTGGGTGGAGGTGACATACTCTGGGGTGATTGAGTATTTTTATCTTGGTCTAAGTCCTTTTGGGAGGACTTAGCCGTATCAGAGGTTTCCCCTCTGTTGCAAGCTTCAGAGGCAGAAACAGATGCCTCTGAGCGGTTAGGATGGGTAGGGTTCGAGGTGTGCACCTCTGTTTCAATGTCCATTGATGCTGGACCACCTTGGACAGTAAATTTGTTTGCACTGGGATTTGGGCTGTGGATTCTCTCATTTGTGTCGTCAAGGACATCTTTTTCTACCTCACCGCCCTCAGATTCTAGGTTTAGAAACTCACCCTCTGGAATTCTCTCTTCCTCACTTTCCTCTGCTCTGACAGAGTTATTCTCTTCGTCAGAGGGAGGGTTCTCATGTTCTCTCTTCCTCACTCTCTCAGAGCCACCCTCTGGTTGCGCTCTGTTAATGTTTTGAGCAGTATCAGAGATATCACCCTCTGATTCAGGATCAGGCTCAGAACCTAAGTGTGTTGGGGATCCCATCATCGGTTCTGATGATTGGGCAACACGACTAAGTAGGAGATGGGTAGGAGAGTCAGCAGGAATTACCTCAATCATGGTGTGTGGGAATCGTCGGTCATGTGGATAAGGAGGAACCTCTGTTGATTTGAATGAGTTCATCATAAACAGAGGTGTCATTGGGCCCTCCTCAGTGATGGAGAATTTCTCCATTGCTCGTTGAATGACCACAGAGATGAATCGGGGAAACAGTACCGATATTGGTTGTTTTTTTTTGGCCAAGTCCTTGTTCTTCTTGTCCACCGCCGTCAGCATCTCACAGAAGAGAATGTGAGCCATATTGATGCTTCTGTTGAAAAAGAGAGCATACATTATGGCTATTATCGCTGGATGAGTCTGATCCTGACTTCCAATCTTGCAGGTTATTGTTCGGTTTAGAACACTAAACATAAAGTTCCATTTGGGAGGCAGGTACTGACGTCTGAATTGACTTAGGCGTGTTATTTCTTTGTTGTATCCCAAGTGGTGGAGGAACTGAAGAAGGACTTCTTGACTTGGTAGTTTCTCAAAAGCATCTATTTGAAGATCAGTTTTCGTGAGGAGGTTGAATCGACGAGTCAGGGTTTGTGGGGTGATTCTTATGGTCAGGCTTTGTTCTCCTAGGTCAATGTGCCCAACCAGTCCTTCCTTTTCATCGTCGTATTCACTTGAATACCACCATTGTTGGACAAAGCGAAGGGGAATATCTGAGGCATGTTTGGTTAGAACATCATTGAGTTCGCAGTTGGTGAAAAAGTCGAGGATTGGGCGAATCTGTTCATCGTATTTTGATGGGGTGACGTCCAGAAAGTAGTTGTTTCCTTTGACTGGAACATCGAACTGTACCATATTCAAGCTTGGAACAAGTTTGCTTGAGTTATCTGAAGTTTGGGAATGAGCCGCCATTGTTGCAGGTTGAGAAAGATGAAAGCTTAGAAAGAGAGATTTGGGATTTTGGATTTTGAGAGCGTAAAGGATAATAAAAAGGGAAACAGGGTTTTTATAGACAAAGGGTAGAGGGAGAGGTTATGGAAGCGGCGAATGAGAGTCCTAATGTCAGAAAGGACGTTCCATCATCCCCTAATTAATAGGTGACACGTTTAGGTATGTAGGGGAGAGCCGCTTTGTGTGAGAAAACCGCCAGTTGGGTTTAAAAAGAAACGAATGGTTATCCAAAAAGATTTATTATTAAACGAATTTCCTGGAATATTCGTTTAATGAGAAAAGATCAGAAGCTCTGATATAAATATCAGAGACAAGATCAGAGGCTCTGATATAAATATCAGAGACAAGATCAGAAGCTCTGATATAAATATCAGAGACAAGATCAGAGGCTCTGATATAAATATCAGAGACAAGATCAGAAGCTCTGATAAAAATATCAGAGACAAGATCAGAGGCTCTGATATAAATATCAGAGACTTTTCTTCCCCTTGAAAACTGAAAGGGTCTTTGTCTCCCCCTTGACCAAAGAATGAAGTCTGTGATGTTCTCCCCCTTGACACATGCTTGGAGAAAACAAGTGATTTTTACCATTGGTGAAAAAGTCCAGAGGCTCTGATGAATGGATCAGAGACTCTGATGTTTTCTTGTGTTAAGCACATTTGACATATGCTACTTGGTTCAGAGTCTCTGATAATTGATCAGAGACTGAGTTTACCATTTTTTTTTAGGTAGACATATTCAACATTCCCAACTTGCTAATTAAAAAATTGAACCTTCGTTCATCTAAAGCTTTTGTGAAAATATCAGCAAGTTGTAGTTCAGTTGGTACAAAATACATCTCCATTGTTCCCTTTTCAACATGATCTTTTAGAAAGTGGTACCTTACATCGATGTGCTTGGTTTTGGAGTGTTGTACTGGATTGGCAGAGATGGCTATGGCACTTTTTGAATCACAGAGAATTGGAATTCTTTCAATTTGTTGGCCATAATCTCTGAGCTGAGTTTTCATCCATATTACTTGTGAGCAGCAACTAGCAGCAGCAACATATTCTGCCTCTGCTGTTGAAGTTGAAACACAGTTTTGCTTCTTGGATGACCAACTTACCAGCTTATTGCCCAATAACTGACAGCATCCTGAGGTACTTTTTCTGTCAAGCTTACATCCGGCATGATCTGCATCAGTGTAAGCTGTTAGATCAAAACTAGAAAGTTTTGGATACCAAAGGCCTAATGAGTGTGACCCTCTGAGGTATCTGAAAATTCTCTTGACAGCAGATAAATGAGATTCTTTTGGATTTGCTTGATATCTAGCACAAAGACATGTTGCAAACATTATGTCAGGCCTACTTGCAGTTAAATATAATAGTGAACCTATCATGCCTCTGTAGGTTTTTATATCCACAGATTCTCTTGAAGGATCAGAGTCAAGTTTGACTCCGGTGGATAGAGGCGTTCTCATCGAAGTTGAATCATTGAGTTTGTATTTTTGCAAAATTTCAGAGACATACTTAGATTGACTTATGAATGTACCTTCTGAAGTTTGTTTTACTTGTAAACCCAGAAAGAAAGTTAATTCTCCCATGAGGCTCATCTCAAATTCACTCTTCATCAACTCTGAGAACTTGTCACAATACTTTTGATTTGTAGAGCCAAATATAATGTCATCAACATAAATTTGTACTAAAAGCATCTCATTCTTGTACCTTTTGATGAATAAGGTAGTATCAATTGTGCCTTTTTCAAATCCATTTTGAGTTAGAAAGGTGGACAGAGTTTCATACCAAGCTCTTGGGGCTTGTTTAAGTCCATACAGAGCTTTATCCAAATAATAAACATGATTAGGATACTCTGTACTTTCAAATCCAGGTGGTTGTTGGACATAAACTTCTTCATTTAATTTACCATGAAGAAAGGCAGATTTAACATCCATTTGATAAACTTTGAATCCTTTGTGTGCAGCATAGGCCAAGAAGATTCTGATTGCTTCTAGCCTAGCTACAGGTGCAAAGGTTTCATCATAATCAATGCCTTCTTCCTGGCAATATCCTTTTGCAATCAACCTGGCTTTGTTTCTGATTATTATTCCATCCTCATCCTTTTTGTTTCTGAAAACCCATTTCGTTCCAATTGCAAATTTTCCTTTGGGAAGGGGAACTAGGGTCCAGACTTTGTTTCTTACAAACTCTTGAAGTTCATCCTGCATTGCAAAAATCCAATGAGGATCTTCAAGAGCTTCTTTTACCTTCTTTGGTTCAATAATGCTCAAAAAGTTTACATAGAAGCATTCATTGATGGTGGCAGATATTGTTTTAACTCCTTCGGATGAGGATCCAATGATTTGATCAATTGGATGATCTTTTGTCCATCTGGTAATTGGAGCATAAATTTGGGGTGGAGTTTGAGCTTCAGAGTCTCTGACAGTTGGTGACACCCTCTGTTGTATTGTTCAGAGGCTCTGAAGGTGATACCTCTGTTGTACGGTTCAGAGGCTCTGTTGGTGATGCCTCTGTTGTACTGTTCAGAGGCTCTGAGTTTTGTTCCAGAGATGCAGATTTTTGTTCATCATTTGGTTCTGGAGTTGCTTCAGATACTTCTTGATCATCTTCTGATTCACTTTGTTGATCTGCATTTGGTGAAACAGAAGGTGTTGGTTCAGAGGGCCCTGAAAGGGTTGTACCTGTTTCTTGAGGTTCTTCTGAATTCTCTCTCTGTCTATCTCTGAAGATAACTTCAGAGATATCTTCATCATCAAAAAAATCTTCAAATATTTTGTTTAATTCAGATTCCCTTGATGATTCAGAGATTGGTGATGAACTTTCTTGTTGTTCAGAGCTTTTATTGTCGTCAAAAGTGATATTGATGCTTTCTTGGATAGTTATTGTTCTAAGATTGAACACTCTGAAAGCTTTTGAGGCTAATGAATATCCAATGAATTTGCCCTCATCAGCTTTCTTGTCAAACTTTCCAAGATATTCTCTATCTTTCAGAATATAACACCTGCATCCAAAAACATGAAAATATTTAATATTAGGTTTCCTATTGTTAATGAGTTCATAGGATGTTTTCTGAAATCTCTTGACAATTGTAGCTCTATTCTGAGTGAAGCAGGCTGTTGCTACTGCTTCTGCCCAAAAGTTTGTTGAAAGATCAGATTCAGCAAGCATTGTTCTGGCAGCTTCAACAAGTGTTCTGTTTTTCCTTTCAACTACTCCATTTTGTTGAGGAGTTCTTGCTGCAGAGAAGTTAGGGGTAATGCCTTCTTCTGATAGATAAGAATTGATTTTGGCATTTCTGAACTCTGTTCCATTATCACTTCTTAGTTTCTGAACTTTGCTGTTGAATAGAACCTGTAATCTTTTCAACAACCTTATTAATATGTCAGGTACATCAGATTTAGCTCTAATGAATTCTATCCATGTGTATCTGGAAAATTCATCAATCAGAACCAGAATGTATTTCTTACCTGCTAGACTCTGTACAGAGATAGGACCACAGAGGTCCACATGAAGCATGTGCAGAGGTCTAGGACAGTTGTTTTCACTTTTGGTTTTATGGGAAGATCTTTTCATTTTTCCCATCTCACAAGCAGAACAAAGATGATATTTGTTAAACTTTAGAGATGGTAATCCCTTAACCAAATTAAGTTTAACTAACTTATCAAGTGAGGAAAAGTTTAGATGTGAAAACTTTTTATGCCAGATCCAGATTTCCTCACTATTCAGAGATACAAGACAAAGTTTCTCTGAATCAGTGTTTGTGATTTTGGTAAAGTTCATTCTGTACAGGTTACCTTTTCTGTCTGCTCTTAGCATTTCTTGACCTGATTCTGAGTGAAGAAGTGAACAATATTTTCTTTGAAATTTCACATCAAAACCATGATCACAAAGTTGACTTATGCTTATCAGATTGTGTTTTAATTCATCCACATAAGCAACCTTTGATACTGAAACATTTCCTCTTGATAACTCACCATATCCTCTAATTTGTCCTTGCTTGTTGTCTCCAAAAGTAACTGCTCCTCCAGATTTTGCTTTAAATGAGGATAGCAGTTCTTTATCTCCAGTCATATGTCTTGAACATCCAGAATCTAGGTACCAGATTGGCATTGACTGTTTATGCAAGACAGATTATTGTTTCTTAGGTACCCACCTCATTATGGGTCCTTTTGTGTTAGACTTTGGTGGATTTGAATGACTTTTTGGCATCTCATCTTTTGATGTCTTGCCTTTACGTGTCTTCTTTTGAGATTTTGTCTCTGAGATATTTTTCAGAGATTGATTCAAAAGGTAGTGTGATCCTTTAAAATGATTCTTCAGTTTCATCAGGAGATAAATGCAGTTACAATTAATAGAACAAGAAGAAGTAGGAGCAAAGTTTTTCTTTTTATTAAAAGCATTTGTTACATTTTGACTTCTTTTGAAACTAGCACTAGGAATATTACATTTATCCCTAACTACTTCTTTTCTTTTTGCTTGAAAGACAGTCTTCTTTTCAAGTTGCTTTTTCTTGTTCAAAAACATCTTCTTTTCTTTCCTGCTTACTGCACAGACAGGATCAATATGGTTAGTTTTTGTCCATTTTCCCTTTTGTTCAGGAGAGAATTTTATTGTTTTATAGGTGTAAGAACCAGAAGTGCTTGTTTTATTCTTTGCCTTTTCTTGCAACTCTTTTTCGAGTTCCAAAGATGTTTTTGCTTGTAAACACATATTTGCAAAATCATGACTTATTGGTATTCTGGTTTTGGTTTTCAATACTGAAATTGGAACATTCAAAATACCAGAGCCAACAGTTTCTATCTTTTTGTGAATTACATTCCCTGGTTTACAAAAAATTTGTTCATCAATCTCTAAATCAGATTCTGAATCAGAGTCAAGAAAGTCTCTCTTAGATTTGATAGAGATATCTACCTCTATTGGTTTTTTAATTTCTTTTGATCTAGAGACTTTGATGATCCGTTTCATGCTTTCTTTTCTTTTTAAGTCCTCCATGACATTTTCTTTCCATATCCTTTGAACATCATCTTCAAACGTGGTTCTGATGTTTTCATCTGACTTTGGTGAATACAGAGGAGCATTTGGATTAAGTGAACTCTGAGATTCATTTTCAGAAGTACTTGTATCAGAGGTACTTGGTTCAAATGTCTCTGATTCACTTGAGATGATGGCATCAAATCTGAAAATTTCTTTGGGATCATAGCTCTGAGGTTTTGTAAAGAGTACTTCTGAAGTTTCTTCTTTTATCTGTAACACAAACTCTTGAATGTCTTTTACTTCAGAGTACTTAGTATTTTTGAAATTCAAAGCTCTTGCTTTTGATCCCTCTGATGTTTTCATTCTTTTGAAATTATTCAGAGATGGACATTCAAATCTTTGGACCTTTCCCATACAGAAAGTGGAAGAAAGTGAAGTTTTCTCCAATCCATTGAATGAATTCAACTCATTGAATCCTATTCCTTGAGAGTCCATTTGTGATTTTATTTTGTCGAAGACACTTTGTGCATTAACATAGCTTTTGATTCGAAGATTTTTTCTATCTAGAGATTGATGTAAGATTTCTCTTTCCTTTTGAAAAAATTTGGTTAAGGCAATAGAATTGAGCCTTTCATACTCAAATTTCTTTACTTCTTCTTCTTTTCCTTTTAAAACTTTCTCTATTTCTCTTATTTCTTCTGAAAATGATTTTTCTTTTTGCTTGAAGGTTTCTTCAAGTTTAGTTTTTTCAAGAAAAATATCTTTCTTTTCTGATTCCAGAAGATTCTTTTCTCTTTTGTAAAAGATGAGCTCTTTTGTTACTTGCTCTCTTTTCTGTTTTTCTTCAACAAATTTTTGCTCTAAATCCTGAAGTTCATTAATTAGTTTAAAAGCATCTATTTCAGGATCACTGTCAGAGGTGTAAAGAGAGTTTACCTTTCCATAGTTGTCTTCGTATGCTTCATCAGTTTGATTTCCATCTGAAAAAGCCATACCATAGAGATTGGTAGGCTCTTCCTCACCATCACTTGTCGAGTCAGATAGCCAGTCTTCCATTTCTGCTACAAGAACTCTTTCTTTTACATTGTATTTGTATTTGTTCTTGTAGTAATCTTGATCTTTGACAAGTTTTCCTCTGCAGTTTGCAGAGAAGTGGCATGGTTTTCCACATCTGAAGCATCTTCCATCATTTTGATTTGTTGGAAGAGTGGCAGTACTTGTCCCTGGCTTCTGTTCTTGAGGTTTGAAGTATCTCTGTGGTTGTGGATACCTTGGTTGGAATGGTTGTTGTGGTCTTGTTTGTTGTGTTGCATCATCATGATTAAAGTTTGCACCCTTTTGATCACTATATGGAGTGAATCTGGGTTCTTGTTGAAATCTTCTTTCCGGATTTCTTCTTTCTTCATTCTCTCTCTTTCCTTCAAATACCTTCCTACCAAATTTCTTGTTAAATTGATGAGTGATTAATGCAAGAGATTTGGCAAAGGCATTGATATCTTCATCTGAGTCTGAATCTGTATGAGTTTCTTCTGCCATCAAGACCTTTTTGGATCTTCTTTTTGTTTCCAAACATTTTTGTGACTCTTCACAGTTGTTTTCTTTCGATATTTGTTTTGAAACAAGCGCAAGGGGTCCACCCAAAGAGGTTTTTGATTTTTGCTTCATAACTTCTTTTTCATGTGCAACAAGAGTACCATAAATGTCAGTTAATGACCATGACTCAAGATCTTGATTAGCCTGTATAGACATGGACAGTTGTGACCATTCTTCATTCAAGCTTTTCAAAAAAAGAACATTGTTTTCCTCTTTTGTTCTTATTACTCCAAACTTTCTGCATTTGTTTATTAGAATGTTGAATCTTGAGTAAGTTTTGATGTAATGTTTCTTCTGGTAGAGCATGAAAATCATGATATTCATTGATGCATAGATTTCTTCTATTTTTCTGGGTTTGTAGGCCACCTTCAAGTTGATTTAACAACTGATCCCATATCTCTTTTGCAGTTTGACAAGAATCAAGTTCTTGAAAGATATCATTGGGAATGGCCATTATGAGTAATCTAACAGCTTTTGAGTCATTATCCATCATATTATTTTCTTCATCAGTGAAGTTTGTGGTTTTCTTTTCATAATATGCAGGTATTTCGGCAGTATCTGCTGTTGCAGAAACTCTTGGCACCAACACCATTGGAATGTGAGGTCCAATGTTCACAGATCTAAAAAGATCCCTGTCCATACCTTCTAGGAAATTTACCATCCTTATTTTCCATTGGGGATATTCATCCCTTAAAAGTGTAGGAGGTTTTGTTAATGACCCAGCTGTATAAATGGCACTTATGCTTGAGTTTGCCATTTGTAAAAAAAATGAAGATTTGAAGAACTGATGCTTTTTGTAATGAACTGAGATTTACTATCAAATCTAGAGCATATGATATTCTTTAATAAACTGGGTTTATATGAACATGCACAGATAATGAAAGTTTAGAATCAATGAGATGTAAATCTATCCGAGTATGCAGATATGATCTTTCTTTGTTTAGAAACAAAGGAGGCTCTGATACCAATTGTTGGATCCCAGATCTAATCTCGTAACAATGATATAAACAATAAGAGTAATGATAGCGGAAGTAATACAGTTTAATATCAAAGGAGATTCAAATATCACAGTTCATAAAGCAGATAAAGATAAACAAGATATTCTTAGAATAAAATATTCAACTTATATTATCAGATATATATCTTCTTAAGCACGCTTTGAACAATAAGGTGATGGTCCTATTTATAGGACCATAAAGTAAGCAGTGTACTTGCATGACAAAAAAGAGCATGCTGAACAGTGACCTACTCTAGAAAGTAAATCTTATCACTAAGTGACGTGTCATCTGTTCTTCTATTCATTCGTAGAAAACTTCAGTGCATCTTCAGAGAGAATGTCTTCAGAGCTCTGACGTTGTCTTCAGAGCCTCTGATGAAGCTATCTCTGATGTCTTCTCTGAAAGTTGCAATCTCTGATAAGTACTTCAGAGGCAGGTTTGTCCTCTGAAGTCTTTGTCCTCTGAAGTCTTCGTCCTCTGAAGTCTTCGTCCTCTGAAGTCCTCTGAAATAGGACGGTTATTTTCAACACTTTAACAGATGATTTGGAGCTAAAAGTTTGCACAACTGCGGATGAATCTACAGTGTGACCTGTGCTCATAGCTGGATCTACTCTAGATGTTCCGCTCAGATCACGAAGATGACCGAGGTCAAGACCTGTGAACAGTGTCTTATCAACAAAAATAGGATCTATACTTTGTGCAATGAAAGGAAGTGAGATCAGGGGCAATTGATCCCCTATTTCAATATCAGATGTCTCCGAATGAGACATTGATAGACTTTGTGCTTGATACCCGTGAGAAAATGAAACTATTTCCTGTTGAGAGGAAGTAGAGTGGATGGATTGGGTGTGCATTTGCATGAGTGACCTGCTCATGTCTACATCTTCAGGCAACACATGCACTAAATTGTGTGATTTGGTTGATCGTATAGAGTACTGGGTTGTGGGTCTCTCTCTCTCTTCATTTTCTTTTCTTTCTCTTTCACTCACAGACTCACTTACTTCTTCAACTAGTTCTCCCTCTGTCCTCCTTATATCACCACTGGTACTAACAACGACTGCATCCAAAGAAGTGGTAGTAATCACTGGAGCACTGGTAGCCATACCCATATCAAAAGAATCATCATTAGCATCATCATCATCACTATCATTACCATCATTTCCATCATCTGCTTCTCTTGTTGCAGAGTTTGTTCTTTCAGAATCCGAGCTCTCACTGCCCAAGTCAACATTTTTTGTCACTTGGTCAGGTGAACATGCAACAGAGTGTACTTCGGCAACATCTTGTTGCTATTCTTCTTGTATCTCTACTGAGTTTTGTGATTGATCCACGGCATATAAGAGCCGAGACCTTCATTAACCACAGGTGTCATATAAGATGGGATAGAAACCCATGGCCCTGAGATCTCCAGTCTTGGTCTCCGACCCTCACCGGTTCCCCTCTCAGTGTTTTTCCTCTTCACTCCCTGTACCCTAACTCGCTGAGTTTCGGATACCCTCACTGACACCTCTCTCCTAGGTATTGAACCTTGGGCAGGTACAGTCGGTTCTGGCTGTGTCATAGATTCTCTATACTCTACTAAACACTCCGCCTCAGGATGAACATAGCTCAGTAGAACTTCTGGGATTGACATTGAATAGGCAAACTTCTTCTTTTAACGAACAATAAATTTCATCTCGTTGATGACAGCTACTTCATGTGAACATCTTCTAGGGATATGCTTGTTTCCTCTTAACACACTACGAACTAGAATTGACATGAATCTTTGGTAAGGAAGATAGTTGATAATCTTGACGGTGTTACTCTTTGCAGAAATCTTCTCAACCAACTCTGTCCAAAAGACTATGGCGTAGTCAATGTGCAAGTCATGCACTACTGAGTATAACAACTTCAGAATGTTGCTACTCGCATTGTCTGTTCCAGAAGTCTTTGTCGTCAAGCATCAATTGATCACAGAGAATAGTGCATAGTAAAATGGTGGAAGGTTGTTCTTCTTGAATTGACTAACCATGTTGAGTTCACCAGTGTACCTCATTTGTCTTATTCCTGCAAGGGTGGTCTCTTCAGTAGGCAAATCATCAAAATTAGTTCTGCCTTCCCTGGAGTCAGCTTCTGGTAGTTGCAGTGATCGTCTGAATAGTTCTAGTGAGATATCAGCTGCATAGAAATCAACGTTGAACCGGAGAACTGGGCACTTTATTTGGCCAACAGTAATGTGTGTGTGGTGAATGGTCTTCCATGCCTGCTGCATATAGAGTTCTAGTATATCTGCACTCTCTGATAGAGCTCTATTAAGTGGGTGGTTCTGTAGGATGTGATTCACCAGTGGATCTATGTTTAGCATGAAGTCGAACTTGTGATTGTTAGCAGTCTGTGGAACCATCTCAGATTGTTGAATCAGCAACATATCAGTGTTGACATTTGATGGAACATGAGAAACAGTTCTGCTGGAAGGAATTGAGTGCTCAGATTGAGACTCTTGGAATGAGTTCTCATCCATCTGTACGTTCTGTGAATTGCTATTAGCCATTTGATCTTAAACATGAGACAAAAGAGGTTGGACAAAGTCCAAAGACTTAGAGTCAGTACATGAGAGTGAAATAGTGAGAAAACAACTTTTGAGAATTCCTAAGTATAGGATTCCCAGGCTATAAGCTTGCAAGTTCTTACAGTTAGGTGGTCAGGATTCGCAGGTATGCTCTCTGCAAATCCTTCACTTGGAGTATTAAATATGATAGAACAAGAAATAAAAGGATTCGCAGACAAGGGGTTTGCGGATCCTGTCCTTAGGGTTTTCTGACAACACATAAGATCAAGGATTCGTGAATCACAAGATTCGTAAAACCTTAGTAAATCCAAAAACCTTGCGAAACTTATACTTGTACAATCATAATGTTCTCAAGAACACCTAGAACACAGTCTATGAACCCAGATTGATAAATGCACTAAAATCGATTTTAGGTTTTGAAATCGGTACCATTGTGATCGATTTAGCATTTAAAACTTGATTTAAACCTTTAATTTTGATTTTAAGCACATATTTATGACCAAAATTTGAATCTTCACCAAGAACGGTTGATGGTTTTAGAAGAACACCAATCGACAAAATCACTAGAAGTGGTCAAAACTTAGGTTTTCAATCAATTAATCAATCTGTGGATTTAACATTAGAGATCATGAAATCTTAGATTCTAGCAACGTTCGGTCCTTAGAAGTGTAAGAGTCCAAAAACCATTCGAATCTGATCTTAATCCAAGTTAGGGTTCCCTGCAATCAATAATCACAATAACAACATAAGTCAAAGTAATCATAACAAGAATCAACCTTGTTGAGAGAACAGGATGAAATCAGAGGGTTCTTGAGAGAGAGTCCGTGAACAAGGGTTTAGGAGGGGTTTATGACTTTCGCGAAGTGTATTGAGAATAGGTAAAGAGAAAAATGACTAAGTTTCATATATATAGTCAAAGATGACTAGGACACGTGTCAACAGAGGATAGGTTCTCAACTTTCTCAACACTGAGTGGATTTCATGAAGAATTCGTAAACAATAGGGATGAAGGATTCGCAAGAAACTTAGTCACGAGTCCTTGTGCCAGGTTGAGCTTTCGCAAGTGCTTTATCTCCCAATTCTTAAGCTTTCGCAGGTAATAGAGTTGAGAATCCTTAAGGATTCGTATATAGATCATTTGCGAGAGTTCAACATTCGTATCCTTTAAGTCTGCGAATTCTACAAGTTTCGCAAGTGCTTACTTAGCGAAAATTGAAGCTTTCTTAGACTAGAAGTCTGCGAATTTTGCACTTAGCACATTTTCCTTATTATCAAAAACATTCCAAATTGGAAAATTGGCTATTTTGGGAAACTTGTCACAAAACTTACCAAAAATAGAAACTTTCTTGTTAAAGAAAATTTCCAAAGATGGCATTTTCACAAATTTTAGTTCTAAAAAGATTTACACACACCCCACTTACAACACTTCTTTGCTCTCCCTTGATATAGAAGTGTAGTACACCCTTGAACTCATCAGATACTCCCCCTTGATCTGATCTCAGGTTGATTTTGCTTATATTCTTGTTGTATGTAATTGCTTCATGCAGCTCCCCTTGACATGTGATGGATCTCTTGACAAGGTTTGTACATATATTCTCCCCCTTCATATCTACATGAATAGTTCAGCATTTAAGCTCAATTTCCTTCTACTTCTTCAATCATAAATATATGACATTGGAGATAACAACTGTTGTGAGACAAAGATTGAGAGTAAGAGAAACTTCCTGTTTTCCAGATGATCACCAACTTTTGACGGTTGTGTATGAGTTCTAAGTTGTTGTACTTAGAAGTTAATGCTTTGACATTTAAGCAAGAGTCATGATCTGTAGTGATCAGAAGTCATTATTTCTTCAGTCTTTCAAGACTGGAACATCTTCCATCTTCTCTTTTCCTTTTTCTACCTGCACCACAGGTTTTGGTTTTAGTACCCAGACAAGCTTGGGTCCAGATTGGTCAGTGTTTGAGAATTTCTTAGAGTGATTCTCATACATGTGATAAGCTTTGTGATGATAAAATCTGTTATGAGCTTGTGCTTTATGAATGAACTTATTAGTGTAACAGTAAGAGCAACATAACTTTCTTTTTGCTAAACTGATCAAATGTGTTGCTGATTTTACTAAGTCAGGTGCAAAAGACTTACCTTTTGAAGCTCTTTTCTTTTTTCTTCTGATTAGCTCTGTGAAGCTTTGCTGCCTCTAGAGAACCTTTAACAACCCAGACCATTTGATCTTTCCTTGGAGACTGAGTTGAAGATTTTTGAAAATGATTGACACTCTTATCAAGTGCTTTCACATAAAAGGATTTTGGAGTTTTAATCTGCATTGGTTCAGAAGCTTTGGATTTCACATCTTGTTTTCTAAAAAACATTTTCTGAAACATGCTTCATACTGTTTGAAAAGAACACACTGACTCAACAGAATCATCATCATAAGAGGATGAGTTAGATGCATCAGTGACTATCTTGTGAGACAAGTCAGTATTATGAATCTCAAGTTGTTGAATTTTATCACACAACTTGGATTTCTCATTGCAAAGTTTATCAAACTTGCTCTAAATTCCAGATTTACTCCTTTTCTCCTTCATGATCTCAGTAGACAAGTTTGCCAATTTGCTTCTAAGCTTAGAGATTTATTTTTCAAAAATCTTTCTCTCTTCTTCAAAATCCTTTTCTAAAGTCTGGTTTTTATCTGAAATTTCTTTGAACAGATTAATATTTTTGCTTTTAAGATCTTTTCTCTCATCATCAAAGGATTTCCTTTCAGATATGATGAGTTGTTCAATGTCGGACACTTGTTTTAAAAGATTTGAGATTTTAATCTCCAAATGCTACTTTTCAGACTCAGACTTCTTGGACATATAAGATAGTCTTTGGTTGAAAGTCTTTTCCAGTTCAGCAATTTCTTTTTTCTTTCTGTCATCCACTTTGTTAACCCATTCATGACCCTTGTCTTGATACTGTTTCACTTGAACTTCAGCTTTTGTCAATTTGACATTTAAAGCATCCATGTCATCTCTCAACTTCTTGTTTTGACATCTGAGAGTTTCAAGTTCAGCTTCTATATTGGGTATCTCTGGCATGTAGGATAGAGCACAATCTCTTGAAGTGAGTACAGTATTTCCTAATTCGTCTATATAAGGCATCTTTCCTGTGAGTCTAAAATATGTGCTTGATGTGATCTTTAATCAGAAATTCATATATTAAGTACAGAAGATCAACAAGTATGCAAAAATATGAAAAAGAAGGCAAGAATTCGCAAGTAATAATCAAGGATACTTAAAAGGATATAACTTTCGCAGATCAAGGAAGTTTGGATCAGGATTAGCAGGTGCTTGAGTTGAGAAAGTTTAGGAATTCGCAAATAAGTTGTCTGGGAAACCTACAACTTTCGTATACAGTACTCTACGAATTCTAGAGAATTCGTAAGTATAGAGTCTGCGAAACCTTCAACTTTCGCATGGAACTATTCTGCGAATCTTGTACTTGGGAAATTTTCAACTTTAAGATTGAGAATTCTTATTCTTGCGAGTTCTAGGAACCTTGCGAGTTCTTCACCCTGTCTTGCGAAAATTGCACACTTCGAGCCTTATTTTCAGTTTTTCATCAGATCCATGACAAAACTGGTTCAATCAATGCCAAAATTTGACAATATGCTCAATAATTGATTGTGAACAAATCCCAAACACTGTATTTGCATAAACCTTAACAGATCTGACCTTTTGAATCTTAGGAGGTCGCATGAGACTAAGTCTAAAAATCCAAAGATTGATTAAATAGACCAAGCAAATGTGTTTAAATCTGTTTCTGATTAATATGAAACATGTTCATAATCATCATACACATCTATTGAGCATTTAAACAACCTTCAAATCTCAAAAACACCAATTGTGGATAGGAAACTCCATTAGTGACCTACCCCAATTTATTGTATAAATTTTCGATTGATTCAGAGTTTCTGAGGAGGCTCTGATACCAATTGTTGTTCCAGATGCAAGCACACATAAACATTATCAGAGTAACTGTTATCCCAGATTAATCTAGTTGATAATTAACACACAAACACAATAATATCAAGAGATATAAAGATTCAGAATAACATACCAATCCCTTAAATAAACAGTTAAACCTTGTGTGTTCTTGATACCTTGAATGCAATACTGGTTACAGAGTACGTAGGATACCTCTCAATATGAATATTGTGATTATGAAAAGGTTCACCCTAAAACTAAACTAATCAAAACATTAAATACCCAGGCCTAATGACTAATGGGCTTTGCTAAATGCTAAACAGGCTTGAGGCCCACAAACCAAGAACTATTAACTAGTTACAGTTTGAACCCTGAACTTTAACTATCAAATAAATACAATTTAAACCCTCTAACTTTAACTTTAATCTTGAATACAATTTATGATCCAACAATCTCCCCCTTTGGATTCAAGATTAAAAAAATTTGGCAATAGTCTTCGGGTCTTCACTTTTCTTGAAAACTCTAGTAGATATGACTTTGACAGCTTCAAATCTTGTAGCTTTACACAGTCTTCAACTTTCTCTTACTAAGTGTCCTTCTGACGATCATCTTCAGTCAGGATTTTAATAGATTAAATAAATTCCGACAATTTGACATCTTTGAAAACTTCAACAATCTTTACTTCAAGACTTCAAAAGTTCTTGTATTCTCCCTTGTTGATTATTCTCCCCCTTTGTATATTCTCCCCCTTTTTGATGAGTGGTAAGAATCATCATCATCAATACTTTGCAAAACAATATCCCCTTTTAAACATGGTCATCAATTTAGCACTGTCTTCATGTATGAGCCCTGTGTGAAATAAGAGCAGTCTTCCCAGATGGAAAGAGTGATTATTTCAATCTTTTCAGATTCAAATAATTAAAAATGTGGTGACCCTGAATCAACAAATGACTCAGTTAGAATGCTTGTCAGTAACACAAAGTTACTGAGTAACACAAAGTTACTATATAAAGAGCTGGTTTTGACGTTGGCTCCCCAGGTCTTCCATTCAATCATCGAATAACACATGGTTATCTATGAACGTTCTGACAGAAAACAAATTCCTGTGTGCTTGTGCATGTGTATGAAAAAATTAAGCATAGATGATTGCTTTTCAATATAGGATCAAAGTATGTAAACTTGTTGAGACAACAACAAATTATACATTGACTCAATGTGCATGAGAAAGGTTCGAAGGTGGGGCAACTTTCCTTCTTTTTCAATATTAGTATCTTCCAAATGAAGAACCAATAGCATATGTGCTGCTTCCCCAGAAAATGTGAAACATTCTCTTTTTGAGAAAAGAATGAGTAGCTGGTGGGGTAGTGTGCAAGAGATAGCATGGGCTAGATGCCTTTTCAATGATGGTCACCAAAGAATGTGAACTAATCAGATTATGTGGTTGCCCGACTCAGAAAGAAGTTTGGTGCAGAGTCTAATATTCTTTTACTCTCTTCACTCACCCTCTTTCTTTTAATGCTCACTTCTAACCAATCTCTCTTTTTCATTTTACCTCTTCACACACCATCACTCAATTCATTTGACCCCTCTCCCCTATATCACTCAGGGAATACTTCCTGGGTAGGAAACACTGGTTATCATGAATCCATGGAAGTTCTGTTAAGCTCACACACTGAATCCCGTGTATTTTCCTAAAAGAACATGTTGTTCAACAGTCTATTGTATATGAAAGCACAAATAAGCACAGAGTTACATGAAGAATAAAAAATTCCGGAGAAGTAAAAAACAATTGTTTTTGACGATGCAATTCTCCCCCTTAAACTAAAAGAGTTTGACAAATTAAGCTCTTAAGGAGTTTTTCAATTAAGCTTATAGACGATTAAGCTATTTTTCTATGAAGCTCCCCCACAACTGAAGTTTTTTTTTTTTTTGAACATAAAGAAATTAACAGTAAGCAAAAAGATAAAGCACTGAAGTGTGGGTTCTAATCCGATGTGGTTAGAAGCCATAGTCACTTGAACATACCTGCATATAAACGAAATCATGGTAATCATTTGTGAAAATGATTCCGCTATCGTTAGCAACAGTTGGAAAAATTAACACAAAATTGAAACTTGGAATACTCCCCCTAGAATCATGAGTAAGGTCTAAGAAGACATGTTCAACATACCGAGTTTGCTGATTAGAAATTGGAACCTCTTTTCATCCAACGGCTTGGTGAAAAGATCAGCTAACTGGAAGTCGGTTTGAACAAAGTGCATTTCAATGTCACATTTTTCTACATGATCCTTGATGAAGTGATAGTGTACATCTATATGCTTGGTCTTCGAATGCTGTACCGGGTTAGCAGTTATAGTGATTGCGCTCTTGGAATCACAATAAATAGGAACACGCTTGTAGTTGTATCCAAAGTCCCTTAACTGTGTCGTCATCCAGAGGACTTGAGAACAGCAGCTAGGAGCAGCTACATATTCAACCTCGACAGTGGATGTTGAAATACAATTTTGTTTCTTTGAGGTCTGACTTACAAGTTTGTCACCTGTAAATTGACATGATCCAGAGGTGCTCTTCTGGTCTAGCTTACATCTTGCATGATCAGCATCTGTAAAGGCGGTTAGATCAAAACGAGAATCCTTTAGATACCAAAGGCCTAGATTAGGAGTGCCTTTGAGATATCTAACGATCCGCTTAACAGCATTATAGTGCGACTCTTTAGGATTAGATTGATACCTCGCACAAAAACATGTGGCAAACATTCTATCTGGGCGACTGACAGTCAGATAAAGTAAGGAACCAATCATGCTACGATACACCTTTTGATCAACAAGTTTCCTGGAGGGATCTGCGTCTAAGAGTGTACCAGTAGCCATTGGTGTTTTCATGACAGAACAATCAGACATATTGAACTTTTTCAAAACATCTTTTATGTATTTAGCTTGATTAAGAAATATGCCTTCGGGTAATTGCTTTACTTGTAAACCAAGAAAGAAATTCAATTCACCCATCATCGACATTTCAAACTTTGTTTCCATTATCTTTGAAAAGTTCTTACAAAATTTCTGATTTGTCGACCCAAATATTATGCCGTCAACATAAATCTGAATGAGAATCAAGTCCTCACCTTGCCTTTTAAGAAATAAGGTAGTATCAACTGCACCTTTCTTGAAACCAGAAGCTAAGAGCAATTTAGTGAGAGTTTCATACCAGGCTCGTGGTGCTTGTTTAAGACCAAAAAGCGCTTTGTCTAACACATAAACATGATCAGGGTGATGAGGATCAACGAAACCTTCAGGTTGTGCCACGTAGACCTCCTCATGCAGAACGCCGTTCAGGAAAGATGACTTTACGTCCATTTGATAGACTGTAAAGTTTTTGTGCGTTGCATATGCTAAGAAGATTCTGATGGCTTCAATCCTTGCAACCGGGGCGAATGTTTCATCATAGTCAATGCCCTCTTGTTGACAGTACCCTTTTACGACCAAGCGAGCTTTGTTTCTCACGACTACTCCAGATTCGTCTCTCTTGTTTCTGAAAACCAACTTAGTTCCAATAACAGATTTACCTTTAGGTAGTGGGATCAAGCGCCATACCTTGTTCCTTTCGAATTGTAGAAGCTCGTCTTGCATAGCAGAAATCCAGAAGGGATCACGTAGAGCTTCAGACGCTTTCTTTGGTTCTAAGGAACTAAGGAAGCTTGAAAACATGCAGAAGTTCGCTGAAGCAGATCTTGTTGTGACACCAGATTGTACGTCACCTATCACGTTATGCAGGGGATGATCCTTAGTCCAACGATGTGTGCTTGGTAAGGATTCAACTATTTGTTGTGTATTTGACGCATCGTTGTCATCATGCACGGCAGGTTGCTCCATAGATGTACTCGGGACATCTTGTACTGGTGTTTCTGATACTGAAGCTTCTAGAGTAGCAGTTGAAGTACTCGTGACTTCATTTCCAGAAGAACTATCTGCAGAGATAGATTCAACATTAGGAGATTCAGAAACTAACGGTTTAGTTGTACCTAATGGAGATGAAGTTTCAGTGACTTCTTCGGAAGGTCCAGACATGTCTTCAGAAATGGTAGGGACCTCCGACCTTGTTATTGATGTAGATATGCCTTTATCAAAATCTGCACAAATATCATCAAAGGCATCAATAAACAATAAATCTAACTCAGATGAAGTCGAGTTGGAGTTAGAAGAAGTAGATCCTTTAAAAGTTGGTTCTATTCTAGGTTGAATAGAAGCTTTGTCCGTACGACCGAGTTCTGAACTGTTGTGTCCAGAAGTCCTTGTAGAATTCTCATCAAAGGAGACATTCATGCTCTCAACAACCGTCTTAGTCCGAATAATGTAAATTCGATAATCTTTGGATGTCAGAGAGTATCCAACGAGATATCCTTCATCCGCTTTCTTATCAAATTTTGATAATCCTTGACGCTCTCGAAGAATGTAACACCTGCAACCAAAAACACGAAGGAAGTTGATGTTAGGCTTACGATTGTTGATTAACTCATACGTTGTTTTGTTAAACCGTTTGACCACAATGGTACGATTCTGTGTAAAGCATGTTGTAGCGACTGCCTCGGCCCAGAGGTACATAGGTAGATCTGAATAAGCAAGCATAGTACGAGCGGCTTCAACAAGAGTGTGATTCTTCCGTTCAACAATGTTGTTCTGCTGTGGAGTGTAGGCTGCGGAGAAGTTATGTGAAATTCCTATAGAGATAAGATTGCTCTGTAAGGTGGCATTCTTGAACTCCGTGCCGTTATCACTGTGAATCGTTCGAACTGGCAATTGAAGACGTACTTGGATGCGCTTGATAAAAGCGATAATCAACTCCGGCGCATGTGACTTGTTGCGAAGAAACTCTAGCCATGTATACCTTGAATAGTCATCTATCATTACTAAAACATACTTCTTGCCGTTAATAGATGTTGTTCGCATTGGGCCACAAATGTCCATATGAAGAAGTTCCAGTGCAGACGAGGTCGATGATTCAGCTTTGGACTTGAAGGAGCTTCGCTTCATTTTGCCCATCTCACATGCAGAAAACAGTGAGTCTTTCTCAAACCTCATTTCTGGTAGACCTTTGACCAGACCTTGTCTTTGTAGCTTCGCTATAGATCGGAAATTCTGATGAGACAAGCGGTGATGCCACGTCTACGATTGCGCTTTAGTTTCTTTGGCTAATGGCGCTCAGCTTTGAAGACTTCATAACCATCGGGATCCTCTAGATAGCAATGAGTAGTTGTGAAGCGGACTTGATATTTCATGTCACAGAAGTGACTGGTACTAAACAGATTGTGATCAAGTCCTTCAACGTATAACACTCTTTGAATCTTCACAACACCATTATCGAGCATTCCATATCCTCTTACGTGTCCCTCGACTTCAGAATTGGCAAATCTAACTGCTCCGGTAGGCTCCTCCACATAATTATGCAAGAGGTGCTTGAATCCTTTCATGTCGCGTGAGCATCCGGAATCTATCACCCACAGTCGACAAGCCTCAGAGTTTGCATCTTCGGATTGTGCCTCAGAATCTTCATCGTCACCATCCATCTTTGCCATATAAGATACTTGGGTGAAGTGCGCTTATTCCTCGTCATCGGAGCTTTGGAACAGCCAGTTTTCTTCTTCAGCCATCAACACTTTTCCTTCTTCAACTTTCTTGGCAATGAGTGACTTTCTTGCGTAATACTCTGAGTTCTTCACTTTCTTGAACTTGCAATCTCTTGATAAGTGCCCAAATTTGCCGCAGTTGTAGCATCTTCCTGGTTCATCCTTTCGTTCTTCTCGCTTCTCCTCTCTCTTTCCTTCTCGTCTATCTTCCTTCCTGTCTTCTCGTCCTTCCTCTCTCCTTCCATGCATCGGCTTGTATCGCATCTCATACTTCTCTTTCTTATATCCATCATACTTTAGTTTTGAGTAGAATTTCTTCTTGCCAAAGCTCTTCTTGAATCGTCGCGTGATTAGAGCCAAGTCCTCAGAGAACATCTGTATATCTGGATCAGAATCAATTTCCAGTTCTTCATCGCTTGAAGCATATTCGGACTCAGTAACCTATGTAACAAGAGCTTTAGACACCTTTTTCTTTGACCTTGCAGAGGGTATAGGAACTGAACTCTTTCCTTTGCCAGCTCTGAGAGCCACGGAGTCCTTCAGATTATTAGACTCAATATTGATAGATCTCACTTCATCCTCATGTTGAGAAAGAGTAGAGAATATATCAGTGACATTTTCTTGAGCCATATTCTTGGACATCTGGAGGTTGATGGCAAAGTTCTTCCACTCTGGATTCAGATTCTTGATGAACTTGTAATTTACCTCAGAAGTAGATTTAGAGATATTGTTCCTCCGCAAGTCATTGATAATGATGTTATATCTGTTGTAGGTATCTAGTAGCAACTTTCCTTCTTTTGCATGAAATCCCTCGTATGCATTTATGCATAGATTCGGCTTAGCTTAGATAGAGGCTTCACTTCCTTCAAACTGTCTTGCTAGTTCATCCCAGACTGCTTTAGCAGAGCTCTGACTGTCTACACGATTGTAGATGTCGTTTGGAATAGCCATTGTCAGATAAATTAGAGCCTCTTCATTTGTCTTGTACTGTGCTTTCTGCTTTTCAGTAAAGAACTGATAAGGTTTAGGATCTAATCTGTCAGGGATTTCTGGAGAGGTTTCTGTTGCAGCTTGACCTTTTACTGTGATCATTGGATTTACTGGACCATTAATGATTGATTCCATGTAATCTCTGTTCTTGTGATTCAGAAACTGGATCATTCTGGTCTTCCATTGCTGATACTCATTAGCCATGAAGACAAGAGGTTTGGACTGAGAGCCCATTGAGAGAAGCTGATTCGACATCTTAGCTGTACGGTTAGTAATCAAACTTTTCTGTACCAAGACAACCAACTAGATGAGATCGTTAGAATCAAGAATTAGATAAAAACTACACTAAAAAAATTTCAGAAAAATAAATTTCCAAAAATAATTAAATGCAGAATAAATAATACTGATAAATCAAACTGTGAAAATCTGATGAAAAAAAAATGGCGCAAAGTGAACAGTAACTTGCGCGAACCGGGTCTAGCGCGAACAGTGACTTGCGCGAACCGGTATTTGCGCGAACCGGTACTAGCGCAAAGTTGAGGTTTGCGTGATCTGTGGGTCGCGTAAAGTGTGGTTTGCGCGAGCCTCGTGTGGCGCAAAGTGAGGTTCTCGTGAATAGGCAATGGCGCAAAGTAGGGTGTGACCGGTAACTTTCTTCGACCGGGACGATGTCCGACCGGTAACTTGCACGACCGGTAGGGTGCTATGATCGGTATAATGTATGTGACCGATAAGGTGTGGACCGATAAAGTGTATTCGACCGGTATTCCTTGTGACCGGTATGGAATGTGGACCGGTATGATGTATGAACCGGTAACACTTCGACCGATATAGACTAAGGCAACTGAGACCGGAATTGATATGGACCGGTAGTGGTTATCGACCGGTAAAGTGTCGACCAGTAAAATGCTTTGACCGGTAAACTTCCTTAGACCGGTAAAGATATGTGTGTTAACCGGGCGACCGGAGTATCCCTAACCGATACAATAAATTCAGTTCGACCGATAGTGATTAAGAGTGGGCTGACCGGTAAGATGTATGGACCGATAAAATGTGGATGGACCGATAAGTTCTTAAAGGTTCGACCGGTATGTTCTTACAGGTCGACCCAGAACAATACAATCAACCCAGAAATCACACAAAACACAGAAATTGAAAGCAAAGATCAGACTTTTGTTCCCAAAAACATATATCGATCACCATTTAAACAACATCAAATATCAATTTCAACTTTCATGCATTCATTTTATGAACACAGTGTCGACTTTTCACGAACCCAGAATTCACAAAATCCTCCACAAACCAATTCATTTGAGATATTAAGAGCAACTAACTAATCAGATAGCATTCATCAACATAAAACACATCTAATCAGATTGATTTCAAGCATAAAACTCACAAAATCAAGGAATCAATTTTTTTAAGTGAAAAATCGATGAACAACGACCAAACGATAAATACTGTGTTCAATCCAAAAACTTGATTCTTTAGGCTCTGATACCACTTGTTATCCCAGATTAATCTAGTTGATAATTAACACACAAACACAATAATATCAAGAGATATAAAGATTCAGAATAACATACCAATCCCTTGAATAAACAGTTAAACCTTGTGTGTTCTTGATACCTTGAATGCAATACTGGTTACATAGTACGTAGGCTAACTCTCAATATGAATATTGTGATTATGAAAAGGTTCACCCTAAAACTAAACTAATCAAAACATTAAATACCCAAGCCTAATGCCTAATGGGCTTTGCTAAATGCTAAACAGGCTTGAGGCCCACAAACCAATAACTATTAACTAGTTACAGTTTGAACCCTGAACTTTAACTATCAAATAAATACAATTTAAACCCTCTAACTTTAACTTTAATCTTGAATACAATTTATGATCCAACAGTAACAAAACATGAATGAATCATAGAAAGATGAATGATTAAGAGAATAGAAATGTCATATGTTTCATTGAGAGGAAAGATGACAGCTACACAAATGATTGGACAATGATTGAATTCTGTAGCTTAACCTAAAAAGGTAAAACAAAGGACTATATATATAGGGTCAACAACCATGACACCTATACAAGTCTAATTAACGAAAATAATAACAAAACATAACAAAGGACTAACTATTACAGCTTGATTAAACTAGATCTAACATATTTGCCTGTTGGTGAGATTGAGCATGTTGGTATGCATACTCCCCCTTTTGATGGCCAGAGGCCTCATCTCTTTCGGGGTCCTCTGAGTCATCAAACCTTGCCTTCTTGAGTTCTTCTCTGTCAATATCAGCAACACGATGTCTTTTTACCAGAGTGGAGGAGCGTGGCTCAAAATTGTCTTCTTCAGCAGGTTTAACCTCTGGTTCAGTTGCTACCCCTTTGCCCTTGATGTCCACAGAGGCCTTCTTGATTGCCTCAATGGCATAATCTGTTGCTTGTATGATATTAGAGACCTAGTCTTCTGCATGGAATATGAACTGATCAAGGTTTGCTTGGACCTTCTGTTGCGTCATAGTACTGAACTTGGATGAACATGTGAGCATGCGGCTCATTATCCCCTGTTTGAAGATTTCCAAATTAGCCTTGGTCATAAGATCATCTATAGTTCTTCTTGGTGCAGGAGGAAGCTCTGAAGCTGGAGCAGAGGCAGGGATGGACTCTGCGATTTTTCTTTTGATGAGCTCAATCAAAGTCTCCATTTGTTCTATAGATAAGGATACTGGAGTGGCAGAAGGTTGTCTAAGACTGTTTAGATCTGATCTGAATCCTTGTAACGCTCAGTAACATGCTCTAAACCGGACGTAGTCTGAGCTTCCAAATCTTGAAGTTTTGTAGTTGAGACAGAGTCAGTGTTCTTCAGGTCTTGAACTGTAGTTTGGAGTTCAGAGATAGGAGCTGCAGTAGATGCCTGGATTTGAAACACTACAAGTTGATCCTTGAGTGTCTATACCTCTGTCGAGACGGGCTCTGAACGTTCCTGCAACTAATGTTCCAACTCTTGAATCCTTTTGTTAGATTCAGATAGCTAGGTCTTTAGAGTAGAGACCTCTACCTTAAGTATGGCATTTTCATAGATATGGCAGAGGGCTCTGAGGTTCTTGTGGTTATAAGTTTAGAATCATTTAAGGAGTTTCTGATCTCCTCACAAAAACTTGTGAACTCTGTTTTTGTGATAAGGTCAGAGAGTCGTAACTTGGCAACAACACATGTTGCCAATTTATCCTCGAGTTTAGAGGAGCCTTCTTTTAGAGATTGTTTGATGATATCTCTGGAAGGACTTCCACTTGGTCCTTGGCGCTCATTAGAGTCACCTTTGAATGTTTTGTCGTCATCCATTTCATCCTCCTCAGTTTCATAGAAATGGAAGTGGATGTGGGAGTTGACCTTACGATCCAGGCAAGTCAATCCTTGTGCTTGTAGGGTTTCACATTGTCCCTAAGTTAGACAATCTATACGGGAAACACGGATGTTTCCCATGGTTCTAAGGCTGTCAGAGGTAGATGGATGAGCCATAGAGGCATCATCACGTGTGGTAGAATCTGACGTGCTCCGGGATAAGTGAGAATTTTTACTTTCAATGGCTAAGTCGTTTTGGGAGGACTTGTCCAGATTAGAGGCTTCCCCTAGCTTGTGTACTTCAGAGGTGTAAAGAGGTACCTCTGAAGTGGCTTGTTGGTTAGGGTTCGAGGCATGTACCTCTTCTTCAATAGCCTTAGCGTCTGGATCACGCTGGCTAGATGATGTGGTTGCACTAGGAGTGGGGGAGGGAGTCCTAAAATAAATGTGCTTTTGAGAAGCATCTTTTTCTAGCCTCTCTGATCTCTCAGCTCCTAAGAGGTTAGAACTCTCAAGAATCTCATAGTTCATAGGGGACTCTCTTTTCTCAGAATCCTCAAAGCTAGTCTTTGATTCAGATTCAGCCTCACTCTCTTCAGATCTAGAAGAGCTACTATCTTCTCTAGCTTTTGAAGGTTTCTCCCTTACTCCCTCAGAGATAGTCTCCTCAAATGTACTATCTGTAATCTCAACTGCGACCTTTTCGAAAGGGATACCCTCTGGTCCCACCAAAGTAGAGTCTTCATAGATGGGGTTTGGACCTATATGTGTTGGGGTTCCGAAAGCGGGTTCTAGCTCTTAGGCAACATGGTGGTAAGAACCTAAGGTTAGAGATAAAGAATGTACCTGTCGCAGCATCGTCTGAGGCCCCCTTTTGGTTGACATATAGCCTTTTGAAAGAATAGTTGGTTTGAAACTAAGCATTATGTGGAAGGGAGTCTTCGACATATCACATATGTAAGGATTTGGAGTTGATCGATGGTTGCTTTGATGATGAGGGCTAGAAATCTTGGAAAGGCTATGGAAGGTACAGTTGTAGCAGGAGTGTTTTGCTCTGGATCCTTGGCTAAATACTTGTTCTTCTTCTCAATAGCCGTGATAAACTGTTCATATAGGATTTCGGCCATGTCGATATTGCGGTTGAAAAATAGTCCATACATTATGGTCAACAGTTCTAGGGTTGTTTGATCCATACTTCCTAATTTGTAGGTTAGGGTTCTATTTAGGACTGAGAACATGAAATTCCAGATTTGGGGTAAGTGTTGTCTCTTGAACTTGCTCAATCTAGTGATTTCAGTGTAATATCCTAAGAAGTGCAAGAACTCTATTAGGCTTTCAGATGAGGATTTTTGTTCAAAATAGGGAATTTGAAGTTCATTTTCCTTGAGGAGGTAAATCACATTTCGAAGAACATCTGTGGTTAGACAGATTTGGCATTTCAAAACATCAGAGATTTCAAACGCACCTAAGATCCCTTCTTGTTCCTCGCTATAGTAACTAAAGGAAAACCATTCTTGAACAAAATTGAGTGGAACTTCGGTGGTTGATGAAGTGAGTGCATATATGAGTTCGCAATTTGAGAGAAACTCACATATGATGTGGTAAGAAGCTTCAAACTTTGGAGAGTCCATTTTCACCATGTGGTTGTTGTCTTTGATTGGGAATTGAAAGATTCGAGATGGTTCTCCAGTTTTTGGTACGAATTTGCACCATTCATATGGGATTGCAGGTTGAGCCATGGCAATTTTGAAAAAATAACTTTTGTGAAGAAGATAAAGTTTTGAGAGGGAAAGAAATTACTCGAGAATACTTGTGCGCATGAAAAATGAAAATCAGGATATAAAATTAATTTTACACCCAGATTTGGAAAAATACTACTCGAGTGTAAAAAGATGAAACGGCGATGAAAAGACCTTTTGGAGTTATGGGAAACTGTAGCACTCAAAGACTTAGTTGCCAAAAATTCGGAGTGGTTGAGTGACAGTGTGGTAAATATTTAAATAGATAAATATTACCATACGTGCTGACTGTACAAACCTTTCTGTTATTCCCAGATTCTAGTTCCTATTCAAGATCAATCAAACAAAAACAAGATTTAACAATCAATTACCTGTTTGATTTCACTTTCAAATTCAAGATTACAAGATTTTCTCTCTACAATCTCTCTCTAACGAACTCTCTCTCTCTCTGATATTTCTCTCTCTATAATTACTAAATTCGTTTTCTCACTTTCTGTTTACTATGAGCGTTCTACTGAATACAAAGACAACAAAGGTTTTATACCCTTGACAATTACAAAGAAACAAAAATACAAATTACATTGACTTTTATTACAAAAGACTTTGACTTTAATGAGATTTGACTTTCTCAGCTTTGACTTCTTGAACTTTGACTTTTTGAACTTTGACCTTCAGTCTTCTTGATCTTGTATCCAACATATTTATGCTCTAACAATCTCCCCCTTTGGATTCAAGATCACTGTTGAAATATCTAGCAATTCAATCTTCACTTTAAGCTCTGTCAATACAATCTCCCCTTTTTCTTTGACGGTATTATTTCCAAGACTGTCTTCAAATTATTAACAATCTCCCCAAATCTTTCACAGAATACTTACAGACTTTGGAAAGAAATTATCTTCAGAATCAGCTCGAATTGCTTTCAGCAAATAATCTTCAAAGAAAATTTCCTCAAAAACTTCAGAAATTCTTTGATCTTCATCAAATCGTCAAATCATTACTTTGAACTTTTCTGACTTGGACATTTCTGAAAATCGTCTCTCAAAACTTTATCATTTCTTGATATCATTTCTTCCAAACTTCAAAACTTTAACATTTCTTGATATCATCTCCCCCTTTTTGATGATTTGAGCATCGATATCATCAAAACTTTCTCCAAGAAATGTCTTTGACCAATCTGATATGTCAAACTAAGCCTCTGATTCTGTGATCCATCACCAAGTATTCATCTAGATCTTTGCAAATCCAGACAAAATAAGAACAGGTAACTCCTGAATCAACAGATGAATCAGTTAAAAATGTCTGTCAGTAACACGAAGTCACTGTGTGTAACGAATACACAATATAAAGGAGCTTTTTGATGTTCACTCCCCCAAGGCTTCCATCCAATCATCGAAATACCATAAAGGCAATTTCTATGAATGTTATGACAAAGAAACAAATTCTTTGTGTGTTCGTGCATGTGTAGAAAGAATTAAGCACGAATGATTGCTTTTATAAGGCTCAACATAGTGTAAACCACTGAGACAACAGTAGATAAACACAGACTCTAAGTGCATGATTGAAGTGCGAAGGTGGGGCAGACTTCCTTCTTTTTCAATATCCAGATTTTCCAAATGAAAACCAGATAGATTATATGATGCGTCCCCAGAAAAATATGAAACATTTTCTTTTTGAGAAGAAAATGAGTGGTTGGTGGGGTTTAAGCAAGAGTTGGCATGGGCTATTTGCCTGTTTCAATAATGTTCACCAAGAGTTGTGAAACATTAGTAATGTGGCTGCCCGGCTCAGAAAGTAGTTGATGCAGAGTTTGATAATCTTTTACTCTGATCTCACACGCTCTTTCTTTTAATCATTAAGCTCACATCTAACCAAACTCTCTTTTCCATTTTACCTCATCACACCCACAATCATTTCTTTTAGACTCCTCACACTCAATCTCTAAAGGATTAACTTCATGGGTAGAAATCACTGGTGAACGTGATTTCATAGAAGTTTCAATCAAATCCTAGCACAAAGAACCCAGTCCTACAAAGCATTTGTTGCTCATAATGGTTTAACTTTATCAGTTAAAGCTCAAAATACAAATGTCAGATGAATTTATGCTCACAAAATATAATCATGAAGATTTGAGCATTATTAAACATTGAAGTATTTTCAAACAAGTATATTGAATGAATGAACATGAATGCAAAAGACTTGTTTGAAAATCTGACATTGTATGAAAATCATCAGAAATGAATGATATAACAATCAAAGCTTAAGGTCAAGAAAAAATGGATATTGTCTATACGAAACAAAAAATATAGACATTCTTGAAATGACCGTTTCGAAATGAAATATAGCTCAAAATTCCTTTAAAGTACAAGAGAGGTGTCTTACCATCGGAAATATATTTCAATATGAGACATGGCAAGAACAATTAAAAAAAAATTCAAACCGGTGTGTGTGAATACTTGAAAGTATATAGAAAAGACAATACGCAAGTATTTATCTTTGGAAAGACACGGTTTGTAAACATGTAAACACAAAATAAAAAATGAAAACATTTAAAATCACACTTCTAAATTATAAAATTTGTTTAAAAATCGGGAAGTGGTTTGAACATTTAAGAACATGTTTTCGATATCTGAAAGTTGTCCTTCTTTCAGATACATTTGAGATTAAGATAAGAAATTTACCTTTTCGCTCAATCTTAATTCTCAGAAAGTTAGCTGAAGTCAAAAATGATATGATCATGTCAGCTTCTCTCATCCTGCATAAGTCTCAAAGTCTAGTCAAAATTTATTCACAAAATATATTCGAAAATAAAAGACATAAAGCAGTAAAACGATTAAAGAACGAGTTCTGATCAGAAGTAATCAGAAATCATAGTCTTACTCCTTTTGACTTACAAGCTCCCCCTAAAATCATGCATTACAAAAATTTTGTCAGTTAAGTAAAATGCAGAAACTAGTTATGCTCCCCCTCAAATGAATGTAGATCATCTAAAATCTTCCCTTACTCCCCCTGAGATCATGAGCAAACAATTAAAGTGCAGCTATCCTTCAGAGATAAAGATAAAGAAAATGATGAAAAATAACAATTCGTAACTTTAGTAGGTAACAACCGATTATGTCTTAAGATTTAACATACCAAGCTTAGAGACAAGAAAATTAAATTTCTTCTCATCTAATGGTTTGGTAAATAAATCTGCAAGTTGATAATCTGTTTTTACAAAATAAAGTTCAATTGTTCCTTTTTCTACATTATCTTTTATAAAATGATACCTTACATCAATGTGTTTGGTTTTCGTATGTTGGACAGGATTAACAGATATTGCAATCGCACTCTTCGAGTCACAGTAGATTGGAATTTTATCAAATTTAAATCCATAGTCTCGTAGCTGTGTTCGCATCCACAAGACTTGAGAGCAGCAACTGGCAGCAGCTACATACTCTGCTTCAGCAGTCGATGTGGAAACGCATAATTGTTTCTTTGAAGCCCAGCTAACGAGCTTGTCTCCAAGAAATTGAACGTGACCAGAAGTACTCTTTCTATCCAACATGCAACCTGCATGATCTGCATCTGAATATGCAGTCAGTTGAAACCCAGTATCCTTAGGATACCACAGACCAAGGTCTGCAGTCCCCTTCAGATATCTAAAAATCCGTTTGACAGCAGCCAAATGGGATTCTTTGGGAGCAACCTGATATCTAGAACATAAGCATGTTGAAAACATAATATCTGGTCTACTAGATGTAAGATACATTAACGATCCTATCATACCTCTATAAGTCCTAACATCAACACTTTTACCCGAAGGATCAGTGCTAATCTTAGTACCTGGTGCCATCGGGGTTCCAATAGGTTTACAATTTTCCATTTTGTACTTCCGAAGAATGTCCAAAATGTACTTAGACTGATTAATGAAAATCCTCGTAGAAAAAACTGTTTAACTTGTAGTCCGAGAAAGAAATTCATCTCTCCCATCATACTCATTTGAAAACGTGACACCATGAGGTTAGAAAAGTTTTTGCAAAATTTTGGATTTGTAGAACCAAATATTATATCATCAACATATATTTGAATAAGGATAATATCGGCTTTTTCTTTCTTGATGAATAAAGTGGTATCAATCTTACCTTTGGAGAAACCGGACTTAACCAAGAATTTAGATAAAACGTCATACCATGCTCGAGGGGCTTGTTTTAAACCATACAAGGCTTTGTCCAAGATATAGACATGATCTGGCTTCTCTGGATTGACGAACCCTTCTGGTTGAGACACGCACACTTCCTCTTTAAGAATGCCATTCAGAAAGGCTGTTTTCACATCCATCTGAAAGACTGTGAAATTCTTATGAGTTGCGTAGGCTAGAAACATGCGGATTGCTTCTATACTCGCTACTGGAGCATACGTCTCATCGTAGTCTATGCCTTCCTCTTGCCGGTAACCTTTGGCAACAAGTCTAGCTTTGTTCCTTATGACGATATCATCTTCATCCTTTTTATTCTTGAATACCCATTTAGTACCTATCACGGTTTTACCTTCCGGCTTAGGAACTAATCTCCAAACTGATTGATCTCTTCTTGCATGGCAGATACCCAATCCGAATCAACAAGAGCCTCATATACTCGCGTTGGCTCAATCTTACTGAGGAATGAGTCATGCATACATTGATTAAGAGTCGCTGACCTAGTTTGTACAGGCTTGTTGAGATCTCCAATTCCTTGATGTAATGGATGTTCTTTGGTCCAGCGATGCTCATGAGGAAGTAGAGTAGATACTGATTGAATTTGATCATCATCTAGAAATCCACTTTCAAAATCTTCAGTTTGAATAACAAGAGGGGGTTTTGCAGTTGAAGTGTCAGGTGCAGAAGCATCAGTTGGAACAGTAGATTCTGGCTGCTGAGTAGACATTGTATGACACCCAACTGAAACAGTTACTTCTGGCTCAGCAGTTACTTGTACATCTACAACTGTAGGAGTAGATGTTGGAATGTGGGTTTCTGACTGAACAGGGAATACAGGTTCAGTTATGATATATGAAGTGACTGCATGATTGCAGCTTGTGTCTTCAGATCTGTCAGTCACAACAGATTTAGGTATATTAGATCCTAGAAACTCATCATAAAAAGAATTCAAATAACAAATCTAAATCAGTTAAATGTGAACTAGATGTAGAAGCGTTATCCGAATTTTTCACTGTAGAAACAGGTTCTGGACTGATCTGTCCAGAAGCTAATACTCCTGTGATAACGGGTTCTGAACTGATTTGATCAGAAGCTATTTCTTCATCAAATGTGACATTAACGCTCTCAACAACTGTCTTTGACTTCTTCAGATAAACACGATATGCTGCCGATGTTGAAGAATAACCAATGAAGATACCCTCGTCCGCCTTAGCACTGAATTTATTCAGACTCTCTCTGTCGTTAAGCACGAAACATTTACACCCAAATATGTGAAAATACTTGATGGTTGGTGTTCTGTTGTTGATCAACTCATATGGAGTCTTCTGAAAACGGCGGTGTATTATGGACCGATTTTGAGTATGACATGTAGTGGACACAGCTTATGCCCACAAAAATAGAGGTAGATCGGATTGGCTAAGCATAGTACGAGCAGCCTCGACTAGCGTCCGATTTCGCCTTTCGATTACTCCATTTTGTTCAGGCGTATGAGCAGCAGAGTACTGATGTGATATCCCGACCGATTCTAGATATTCTTCAACAATCTTGTTTTTAAACTCTGTGCCGTTATCCGTTCGAAGAATCTTGACTTGTCGCTGCATTTTCACCTGGGTCGTCTTTAAGAAAGTAATGAGAACTTCGGGTGTCTCATCTTTTGATCGAAGAAATTTGACCCACATGTATCTTGAGTAATCGTCCACAATAACCAACACGTATTTCTTTCCACCCAAACTCTGAGTTCTCATTGGACCACACAAATCCATATTTAACAATTCTAACGGAGAACTAGTGCTTGGTTCAGGCTTCGGTTTATGCGGAGCTCTCTTCATCTTACCCTTCACACATGCAGCACATATGTGTTCTTTCTCGTATTTCAGCTCAGGAAGTCCTTTTACCAAATTTCCACTAACCAGCTTGTTGATATAACGAAAATTCAGATGTGATAGTCGTCGGTGGCAAAGCCAACTTTGTTGCATCGAAGCTTTTGATAATAAACAAACATGATTGTCATTCTGGACCTTTGAAAGATTGATGGAGTAGAGATTTGTCTATCGTTTGCCAACTAAGAGTTCTGTGCCGTCTTCAGAACGAACCAAACATCTCTTAGCCTTGAAGTTGACCTCTAACCCTTTGTCGCAGAATTTACCAATGTTGAACAAGTTGTGCCCTAGACCTTCGACATAACTCACCTTCTTAATCATTATTTTGTCTTGAATGATGTCACCATATCCTAAGATTGGTGAAAGCTGATCGTTTCCAAATCTGACATTTCCACTGAATTTCTCTGTATAATTAGACAATAAAGCTTTTTACCCAGTCATATGCTTGGAACATCCACTATCCAAGTACCATATATGCCGGGTCTGCAAGAGAAATCAGGCAATAATTTTAGGTACCCGTTTAAAAACGGGTCCTAACAAATTAGCACAAGATTTTGGTATCCACTTGAATATGGATCCGCTGTTGTTTTGAAAACTTTTAACAACATTTGATCTTGAAGAAATAACATGATAAGATTCATACCAATCAGAAGAATTATGAGAGTAAGCAAACTCATTTTTCCGATAATGATAAGATTCATACCAATCAATTGCTTTATTGAATACCTCTTGTAAGAAGTTACAAGGTTTTGTTTATTTGAAGCAAATTGATCAACTACATCAGTATCACTACTAACTGATCTATTACAAGAATTATCAGAAACTGATCCGGCTATCTCATCATCCTTCCTTTTTGGTCTCCATTCGGATTGACCTTTCGACTTTTTCGTCCTTAAATCTGAAACAAAAGATTTAGATCTATTAGGAAAAGCAGATTTCTGAGACTGAGTTTTCTTTTGTGTACCAGTGTATTTCTGTTTCTGTAATCGTTGTTTCTTATGTTTCTTACCTCGAGAATAATAATCAGCAGTTACAGAAACTGATTCACCAGCCTTAGTTGATGATTCATCAATATTAACACCACTTGGTAACACTTTGTCATTTAAAAGACAAGTAGAATGATCAGGAAGTGTATCATTGGATTCAAACAAATCAATTTCGTCTATGCACCCATTATCAGAATTAAGAAAATCATTTGTAGACTCAAATAAGTCATGAGAACTATCAGAGAAATTTTGAGGTGCCTTAGAAACTTTAGAACACATTGTATATTTAGATTGAAAAATTGTGTTCTTTAATACTGTAGAAAACACATTTTGTTGAATATCAACCAAAAGTTTTTCATCAGATAAAACATTTTCAAGCTCAACTATTTTCCTCTCAAGAATAGGTGTAGGAACATAAACCTTTGCAATTGCAGGTTTTTCCTTCATCTCAGAAGCAGAATAACTAACAAAATAGTCGTTTGAAAGAACTTTTGATGTTTCTGAAAGATAACTATCATTTAACTTTACATAGTTAAATGGTAGTTGCATTTTCTTTTTATTCTTTCTATTTTCAGTTTCTTTGGCCTCAACTTCTTCTGGTAATTTGGTAACAAATTTGGGTTTTAAATGAGGATGTTTACTAGCACATGCAAGAAAATCATAGTTATAAAGTGCTGGTTGTTTTCTGATGGTTTTCTTAAGATAATGGAGGTTTTTAAAACCAAGTCCCCATTTCTCTTTAACATCTGCCTCTTCGTTAGGTGCATTGAGAAAAATGGTTTGATCTGTTTGACCTCTCACATAAAGTTTTGCTTCCAGACCATTTACCTTCTTGTTCAAAAGCTTATTTTCAACCTGCAGTTTATGAACAGTTAGTGCAGATTCTTTCTTCTCAAACTCATACTTAGAAACTGTAACTTCAAAATCAGAAATCTTCTTTTCAAAACAATCTACTTGAAGTTTAGAATCATAATCAGACTTGCGTAAAGAATCAATGAGATCTTTGTTCACAATAACAGATTTATTAAGCTCAAAGATCTTATCGTTTCTTTTAACAATTTTTTCTTCTTCGTTTTTCAAATTATTTTGTAAATCTTGAAGCTCAACCACCATGGTTTTTATTTTAGTAATGAAATCTTTTGCAGTTAAGTTTAATACCTCATCAGATGTCTCATCATCGGACTCATCATCCTTTGCTCCTTTGCCCATGAGACAGAGATGAGCTGTTTCTTCCTTCTCCTCGTCTTCACCTTCGGAATGATCAAGCCAAAATTCATCCTCAGCCATCAAAGTGATGCCTGCTTCTTGCTGTTTGGCCAAGAGCAATTTGTTCTGATAGTACTGAGAGTTACGAACTTTTGGCTTTCTACAGTCTTTTGCAAAATGACCCATCTTGCCACAATTGTAGCATTTGATTGAGTCAGTTGTTGGCTTTTCAGCAACAGTGTAATCATTCACGAACTTCTTCTTCTCATCGGGTTTCTTCTCCACATATCTATTCTCTTCATATCTCTTTCCTTCTACTCTTTCACGGTGCTCATGATTCTTTGAACTTGATGAAGAATATCGTTGAGAATTTGATCCCGGCTTCTTGTAGAATTTCTTTTGAAAGGCACGGGTCAGTAAAATCATGGCTTGTTTCAGACTTTCTCCATCATCACCATCTGATGCAGATTCAAATTCAGAACTTATAAGAACTTTCTTCTTCTTCTTTTCTTTCTCCTTCTCTCCTGCTACCAAAGCAATAGGACCAGGAACTTTTTCTGCTTTCTTTTTCTCAACTCTCTTCTCCTCCACTTCTTCTTCATTCTGCCTCAGAGTCTCATACACTTCATGTAACGGGATTTCATTCAAATCCTTCATCTGTTTCATCCTACGTGTATGCTTCTTCCATTCAGGTCGTAGGATGCTAAGGAATTTGACATTGTTTTCTAGCTACTTCTTTTTCACTTTGTTCTTTGTTAATTCATTCAGAAGCACAGTAAACCGTTCATATGTGTCTTCCAAACTCTCATTCTCTTTGGCTTTGAATTCCTCGTAGCGATTGATGCAGTTGGCCACTTTCATCTGATTCCCGACCTTGGATCCCATCATCATCTTTTCCAATTGATCCCACATCTTTTTAGCATCATGCTTGTAGCTATCAATCTTGATGTAGATGTCATTAGGAATGCTTTGAAGTAAAAGAGATCTTGCTTGCTTGTCTGCTTTGTACCGTCTTTTCTGTTCTTCAGAATACTGAGATAAATCCACTTTAACTGGTTCTGTCTTTTGTTCTCTTTCCTCATCATCATGTACATTATCAGATTCATTATCAACAGGTACTTGAACCATGATTGGTTCCATAGGACCATCTGTAATAGACTGTAGAATATTTTCCCCATTTGCATGCCTGTCTATAAAATCCAGAAATCGATCCTTCCATTGTTCATACTCTCCTTTGAACAGTACAGGAGGCTTGACATCGGTACCAATTGAAAGTGCATCTTTAGAAGTCATCCTGATAAAACCTGTTTGAAAAATATTAGCAATAAGAAACTAGAACTGATCGTTAGTCCAAATGAAACAATAAGAAACACAAAATATTCACTAAAAAATCAAAATGCGAAAATAAAAAAAAAATTCCAAGTCTTTCACGCTTTGCGCTTCACACAGGAATCGCAAACCTCTACTTTGTGTTTCACGTTGCAGACGCAAGATACACTTTGCGTTTCTAGTTGCAAACGCAAGATACACTTTGCGTTTCTAGTTACAAACGCAAACCACTACTTGTCTCTGAGCCCAAACACTTCTACTTTGCGTTTGTCATTAAAACCGCAAAACCCACTTCTCGTTTCTCGAAGTAACAATATGAACTTTCTCACTTTGCGGATATGGTTTAACACGCAAACCTTACTTCTCGATACTTGAAGGAAACGCAAACTTTAACTTCTCGATTCTCGAAGGAAACGCGAACCTTAACTTATCGATACTTGAAGGAAACGCAAACCTTAACTTCTCGATTCTGAACATTCTCAATGAATGAAACGCAAACCTCTGAAGAACAAGCGCAAACTTTGAAGAACACACTAAAAACTCATTTAGACCTAGAATTTCAACACTCAACATTGACAATTCACTCGTCTAAACAACTAGAACACAAACTTAGCAACTAATTTCGATCAAATACACAAAAATGTATAATTCGACTCAATTACAATGCACGGGACTCGTGAACTTCGAACTCGACTAAAATCAAAATTAACGATCAAATACAGTGCATTTCTTGAAATCTCCTATACAGACTCGATCGATTATGCTATCTGAACAAAATCTAATCAATTACAACTCCAAAAACGCACTAAAACTCGGATTTGATTTCTCGCTCAAGAACACAGACGAACTTTCGTATTTTCTTGATTTTTTTTCACTTTGGATCTGCTCTGATACCAATTGTTATTCCCAGATTCTAGTTCCTATTCAAGATCAATCAAACAAAAACAAGATTTAACAATCAATTACCTGTTTGATTTCACTTTCAAATTCAAGATTACAAGATTTTCTCTCTACAATCTCTCTCTAACGAACTCTCTCTCTCTCTCTGATATTTCTCTCTCTAGAATTACTAAATTCGTTTTCTCACTTTCTGTTTACTATGAGCGTTCTACTGAATACAAAGACAACAAAGGTATTTATACGCTTGACAATTACAAAGAAACAAAAATACAAATTACATTGACTTTTATTACAAAAGACTTTGACTTTAATGAGATTTGACTTTCTCAGCTTTGACTTCTTGAACTTTGACCTTCAGTCTTCTTGATCTTGTATCCAACATATTTATGCTCTAACACTTTCACCTTATCCTTTTCAATGAATGAATATTTTATTCAAGAGTAGTCTAAAATATCACAAGTATAGAAGATTTCAGAGATCTTGAATGAACAAATGATACAAGAAATTGCTCTTAATAAAATATAATTACTTGTGAATAATTTCTTCTTCTGAACAAACCATGATCATCCTTATTAAAAGATATGTAATGTTCAGAGGGTCTGAACATTTTGCTTCTTAGACTGACAAGTTGTCATATGCTCTGATGTTTTCTACAGAGTCTGAAAAGAAACATTTCAGAGGGATTCTGAAAGATTATTTTAAAGGCTCTGAACAAAGGTTGATAGAAAACCTTTTTGCTCCCCCTTGAATCAACAGTATCTACAAGTGTGTATGACAATGATATGTACCTCTGAAAATGAATCCAATGCTATTAATTTCTTCAATGTCATCTGCTCCCCCTCAAACTATGCTTGGATCAAGAAAAGATAAAACGTGGAAGAAGGCATATTTTGACAGATATCCCTGAATGATGCTTCTGAGGATATAAACATGAAGGTCTTTCATTCAGAGAGATCTAATTTTGGAGAATCACATTGTCTGATTATGCAAAGAAGAAAAATTTAGACTTATCTCATTGGTTCTGAAGTAATATTCAGAAAACCTTTTATAGAGACAATGATTTTTGAGATTAGATGCTCTGGAATTTAAGTTCAGATACTATGTTGTCATGTTGAACATCCCTAGTTTGCTAATCAGAAAATTTAATCTCTTTTCATCAAGTGCCTTGGTGAAAAGATCAGCAAGTTGAAAATCAGTGGAAACAAAGTACATTTCCACGGTACCTTTTTCAACATGGTCTTTGATAAAGTGATACCTTATGTCAATGTTCTTGGTCTTTGAGTACTACACTGGATTTGCGGTTATCTTAATGGCACTCTTGGAATCACAGAGAATTGGGATTTTGTCAAAATTAATACCATAGTCTCTGAGTTGGGTTCTCATCCATATTACTTGTGAACAACAACTAGAAGCAACAACATACTCTGCCTCTACTATGGAAGTAGACACACAATTTTGTTTCTTGGATGTCCAACTGACTAACTTGTTACCCAATAGTTGATAGCTTCCAGAAGTGTTTTTACTGTCATTTCTGCATCCTCCATAATCTGAATCTGTGTATGCTATAAGTTCAAATCTAGAATTCACAGGATACTAGAGACCCAAGAATTTGATTCCCTTGAGGTATATGATAATTCTTTTAACAACAGATAAATGGGATTCCTTTGGGTTAGCCTGGAACCTAGCACATAAACAAGTTGCAAACATTATATCTG
This sequence comes from Arctium minus, assembly GCA_954870635.1. Classification (NCBI taxonomy): domain Eukaryota; kingdom Viridiplantae; phylum Streptophyta; class Magnoliopsida; order Asterales; family Asteraceae; genus Arctium; species Arctium minus. The sequence continues at coordinate 73,119,739 of OX941088.1, read as the reverse complement.
GCCTGCTAGCTGTTAAGTATAGAAGTGACCCTATCATGCCTCTGTAGGTCTTGACATCCACTGTTTTACCAAAAGGTCCTGATCAAGCTTAACTCCAGTGGCAATAGGTGTTTTCATTGGAGTTGAGTTTTCTAGCTTGTATTTCTTCAAAATATCATAAACATATTTTGATTGACTTATGAAAGTTCCTCTTGAAATCTGTTTGACTTGCAGTCCTAAGAAGAATGATAATTCTCCCATCATGCTCATCTTAAATTCACTTTTCATCAATTCAGAAAACTTGTCACAGTACTTTTGTTTAGTAGAGTCAAAAATAATGTCATCAACATAGATTTAGACTAGAAGAAGTTCCTTTTTGAACCTTTTAATGAGAAGAGTTGTGTCCACTGTTCCTTTTTCGAAATTATTTTCAATCAGAAAGTTAGACAGAGTTTCATACCAGGTTCTGGGAGCTTGTTTAAGGCCATACAGAGCTTTGTCTAGATAATAAACATTGGATGGAAACTCTGAACTTTCAAATCCAGGTGATTGTTGAGCATATACCTATTCATGAAGTTTGTCATTTAGAAAGGCAGATTTAACATCCATTTCATATACTTTGAACCCTTTTGTGAGCAGCATAGACTAAGAAGATTCTGATAGCTTCTAGCCTAGCAACTGGAGCAAAGGTTTCATCATAATCAATTCCTTCTTCTTGGAAATATCCTTTAGCTACTAACCTGGCTTTGTTTCTAATGATTACTCCATCTTCATCCTTTTTATTTCTGAACACCAACTTGGTTCTAATTGCAAATTTTCCTTTGGGAAGAGAAACCAGGGTCCAGACATTGTATCTTTCAAATTCCTGAAGCTATTCTTGCATGGCATTAATCCAATTTGAATTAGCTAGAGCTTCATTTACCCTCTTTGGTTCAATGACGCTTAGGTAATTTGCAAAGAAGCATTCATTGATTGTTGTAGATCTGGTCTTTACACCATCAGAGGGAGAACCTATGATTTGATCATGAGGATGATCCTTTATCCATCTTGTTATAGGAGCATGGACATGTGGAGGTATTTGAGCTTCAGAATTGATAGTGTGTAGGTTCTTTGTTGTGTTGTGCACTAGCTCTGTAGAGTTGTCTAGAGATGGTGATGATGGCTCTGGAGTTTCTCCCACAAGTGTCTCTGGTACTCCTTCTTCTTCAGATGTCTCTTGTTGTTCCACTTCAACATTTTGTCTATTTTCATCATTTTGATCTGCAGTTGCTGAAGTAGATGGTGTATTGTCAGAAGGACCAGAAGGAGTTGTACCTGAGTTTTGAGATTCTTCTGATCCTGCCCTTGGTTATCTCTGAATATAAATTTAAAGGAGTCTTCATCCTCAAAGAAGTCTTCAAATATCTTATTTCTGATTCTCTGATTTTTGAAGAATCAGACACTTCTTTGGTCTTGGATTGAGAGATTAAAAAATCTGAGCTTCTAGAGTCTTTTTCATCAAAAGATATATTGATGCTTTCTTGAATGGTTTTTGTTCTGAGATTGAACACTCTACAAGCTTTGGAGGTTAAGGAATATCCAATGAGTTTTACTTCATCAGCCTTCTTGTCAAACTTTCCAAGTTGATCTCTGTCATTCAAGACGAAGCATCTGCAACCAAAAACATGAAAGTATTTAACATTGGGTTTCTATTGTTAATGAGTTCATATGCAGTCTTTTTGAATATCTTGACAATTGTAGCTCTGTTTTGAGTAAAGCTAGTTGTTGACACTACTTCAGCCCAAAAGTTTGTTGGCAGATCAGGTCCTACAAGCATAGTTCTTGCAGCTTTAACCAAGATTCTGTTCTTCCTTTCAACAACACCATTTTCTTGAGGTGTTCTAGCTGCAGAGAAGTTTGGTGAAATGCCTTCTTCCGAAAGATAAGAATTGATCTTTCCATTTCTGAATTTTGTACCATTATCATTTCTCAATTCTTGAACTTTGCTATTCAGCAAAACCTGTATTCTTTTATGGAACATCAAACTTTGATTTGATAAACTCAATCCATGTATATCTTGAGTATTCATCAATGAGTATAAGTATATACTTCTTTCTAGATAGACTTTGCACAGAGATTAGACCACAGAGGTCAACAAGTAGCATGTGCAGAGGTCTGGAACAATTATTATCACTTTTGGTTCTGTGGGATGCTCTTTTTAGCTTCCCTATCTCACAAGCAGAGCAAAGACGATCTTTGTCAAATTTCAGAGATGGCAATCCTTTTACAAGATTCAGTTTTACCAACTTGTTAAGTGAAGAAAAGTTCAGATGAGAGAACTTTTTATGCCAGAGCCATGCATCTTCATTGTTTAGAGATACTAAACAAAGTTTCTCTAAACCAGTGTCTGTGTGATTTGTAAAGTTCATGCAATAGATATTACCTTTTCTATCAGCTCTGAGCATTTCCTGACCTGTGTTTGAGTGTAACAAAGAACAATGTTTCTTTTGGAATTTTACATCAAAACCATGATCGCACAATTGACTTATGCTGAGCAAGTTGTGCTTTAGCCCATCAACATAAGCAACTTTTGAAACAGAAATGTTTCCTTTTGATATTTCCCCATAACCTCTGATTTGTCCTTGTCTGTCATCTCCAAAAGTTACTGCTCCTCCAAGTTGTTCTTTGAATGAGGATAGAAACCTTTTATCTCCAGTAATATACCTTGAACATCCAAAATCAAGATACAAGATGGGCATATGATGTTTATGCAAGATAGATTAAATATTTTTAGGTACCCATCTCATAATGGGTCCATTTTTGTTAGGTAATGAGGTTTTCTTTCCAAATTTTGGCTTTTCATCCTTTGATGATTTGCCAGAATGATTCTTTTGATGATTCTGAGGGTGGGTCTATGATATTTTCTTCTTTTGAGACCCATTCATAAAACAATGAGGACCAGAGAAGTGATTTTTCAGTTTGATCAAAAGATTAATGCGGTTGCAATTAATGGAACATGAAGATGTTTGTGCAAAGCTTCTGTTTTCATTAAGAACTTCGGGTACAATTTTCTTTTGAAAACCATCTGTACTAGCACTAGGAATTTTACAAGCATTCCTTTCTAATCCAGATTTCTTGGAATTGAAATTGGCCTTCTTTTGAAGATGAGTCCTTCCTATGGCCCAAAAAGTCTCCTTGTCTCTTTTGCTTACTGCACAATTAGGAACAGAATGGTTAATTTCTTTCCATTTTCCTTTTTGTTCAGGAGTAAACTTTATAGCTTTATATGCATAAGACTATGAAGTATTTGTTTTACCCTTTGCCTTTTCTTTCATCTCCTTTTCTAATTCTAGAGAAGTTTTGGCTTTTAGACACATATCTATAAAATCAGGACATATTGGTACTCTGGGTTTTTCTTTTGAAATGGGAACAGGTTTGTTTAAACTTCCAGAGCCAACAGTCTGCTTGTTTTTATGTATGACCTTATCTGGAGTGTAGAAGATTTGTTCATCAACCTCAGAATCAGAATTGAAATCAAGAAAATCCCTTTTGATTTTTTCAGAGGTGACTACTTCTAAAGATTTACCAGTGTCTCTGGATTTGGAAATTTTCATGAACTTTTTGGTGCAAAGTTTATCTTTCAAATCAAATAGAGTATTTTCCTCAAAAACTTTTCTAATGTTTTCTTCAAAGGTTGTTCTGGCCTTTTCTTCAGTGTTTGGGGAAAACAGAGGTGCCTCTAGATTAAGTACGCTCTTAGTTTTGATTTCAGAGGTACTTACTTCAGAGACCACTGGTTTTTGAACCATGAAAAAGTCGAATATGAAAATTTCTTTAGGATCATTACTCTGAGCTTTATTTACTGTTCAAATAACTTTAGAAGCTTCTTTATTTTTAGCCATAACAGTTTTGAAAGCAGTTTTTGATTCAGAGGAAGAAATGTTTCTGAATTTCAGATTTTTGAGTTTTGATCCTTCAGATGTTTTGAATCCTTTGAAGACATTTGAGTTTTCCAGAGATGGGAAATCAGGCTTCTGGATTTTTCCAATGCATAAAGTAGAAGACAGAGATATTTTCTTCTTTCCAGTGAATGGATCCATCTCATTGAATCCTAAACCTTGAGTGTCCATCTGAGAATTTATCTTTATATGCACATCTTGATAATTCTTGATTTGCAATTCCTTTCTTTCCAGACAATGGTGTAAAACCTCTCTTTCCTTTTGAAAAAGTTTGTTAAAGGAACAGAGTTAAGCCTTTCATACTCAGATCTTTTGACTTCTTCTTCTTTTGCCTTTAGAGCCTTTTCAAGTTCTTTAAAATTTTCAGAGAATATTTTTGTTTTGTCCTCTGATATTTTTCAAGCTCTGATTTTTCAACAAATATTTCTTTTTTTTCTGCTTCTAAAAGATCTTTCTCTCTTTTATAAAAGCTTAGATCTTTTAAAGCTTGTTTCCTCTTTTCTTTTTCTTCAAAAATCTTTTGTTTTAGGTTTTGAAATTCATCAGTTAGTTTAAGCACATCCATTTCAAGTTCAGATTCTGATGTATATGGACAGTGTACCTTTTCAGAGTTGTCTTGAGATGATCCATCAGACTGGTCATCATTAGTTACTGCCATTCCACAGAGATTGGATGGTTATGATTCTTCATCAGATGTTGAGTTAGAGATCCAATTCTCTATCTCTGCCAAAAGTACTCTTTCTTTCACATTGTACTTGTTTTTGTAGTAGTCTTGATCTTTGATCAGTCTACCCTTGCAATTTGCAAAGAAATGGCCTAGTTTACCACAAACTAAAACATGTCCCATCATTTTGGTTAGTTGGAAGATCAGTACCTTCTGGTTTCTAAGATGATTGTTGGAAGAATCTTTGTGGTTGTTGGTACTGTTGTTGTGATCTTTGATATTGAGCAGGTTCTTGGTAGGAGTACTGAATAGCCTTCTGATCACTGAACTGGGTTGATCTTATTATCTCTGCATGGTGTCCTTCTTTCTGAAATCCTCTTCTATCTCCTTCATCTATTCTTTTCTCGAATTCCATTTTACCAAATCTCTTGTTAAACTGGTGAGTGATTAGAGCAAGAGACTGAGCAAAGGCATTGATGTCCTCATCTTCTTCTTCATCTGATTCTGATGTTTTGACTTCATCTGCAATCATGCCTCTTTTTGAATTCCTTCTCAGAAAACTTTTCTTTTGATACGTTTGATCTTTTGACTTTACTGTCTTTGAGATTTCCTATAAAACACATTTGTCTTTAGACATTAATGCAAGAGGTCCACCTAAGGAAGTTTTGCCTTTCTGTATAACAACTTCCTTTTCTTGAGCCACAAGTATGCCATAAATGTCTGTAAGAGTCCATGATTCAAGATTTTGATTTGTTTGAAGTAACATAGACAACTGCAGTCATTCATCATTTAAACTTTTTAAGAAAAGTACATTGTTTTCTTCTTTGGATCTTATGACCCCACACTTTCTACATTTATTGATCAAGACATTAAACTTGGTGTAGGTTTGTTGTAAAGTTCCTTCGGGTAGAGTTTTAAAGTCATGATACTCATTAATGCATTGTGTCCTTCGATTCCGTTGGGTTTTAATGCCCCTTCAAGTTGATTTAACAATTGGTCCCATATTTCTTTTGCAATGACAAAGGAGTCAAATTCTTGAAATATGTCATTTGGTATGGCCATGATTAAAAGACGAACAACTTTTGAGTCATTTTCCATTTTTGTCAGTTCTTCATGAGTGAACCCAGATGTCTTTTTCTCAAAATATGCAGGGATTTCTTCAGGTGTTGTTGTTGTAGGAACTCTTGGAACCAAAACCATTGCTTGGAAAGGTCTATTGTTGACAGACCTCATTAGATCTGTGTCCATTCCTTCAAGAAAGTTAACCATCCTAATCTTCCATTGAGGATATTCATCTCTCAGAAGAGTAGGAGGTTTAGTCAATGATCCAGCAGTGTAAATGGCAATAATACTTTGACTAGCCATTTTTGAAAAGAAGAATATGATGAGTTTTGAAATGAGATGAAACTTAGAGATTTTTGAGCAACAACAAAAGATTTGGTTGATTTCATCAAGAATACAATGAGTAGTTTTCAAATATTAAGAAAAAACTTTTGAGTGTTTGTCAAGACATATTATGTCCTAGAACAGACAATGAGTTTAAATGACCAAGCGCATAAATGAAAACTGGAACATAAGACAAGAATCAATCCGAGTAAATCAGATTTGATCTTATTTGATTTAAGAAAATCAAACAAGCTCTTATACCAATTGATTTAAACAAACAAACATATGAGATTATAGCGGAAGCAATGATTGTACCATATACTTCATTCGTACTCAAAGTAAAGAAGATATATCCAACATATAAATAAAGAACAAGTCTAATATTTACTGGACAATAATGTAGATTATTAACAACACCATAAAGGTGATTTAAATCTTACAATATCTTCTGGTACAATTCACCGTACAAAAGATTAATTATTTATACACACAGGTAAGAAAAGCACACTTTTACACAATGAGGCGCATGTTCTATTTATAGAACTAGAAAGGTGAACATTGTACCATCCTGACATAAAAGGCATCCGTGAACAGTGTTCTATCTAAAAGGTAAATCTTATCTTTTTGATGACATGTCTTCTGAACTTGTGTTAATACTTGTAAGATTTCTCAGCAATAACCTCAGACTTCAGACCTCTGATATAGTACCTCTGATGAAGCTATCTATGAAGTCCTCTATGCTGAAGAGTGTATCTCTTAACTGGCTTTAGAGGTACACTTGGCATTCTTGATAACTATCTGTGGAAGTCTTCAGAAGAAGACTTGGAATATTTTCAATACATTTACAATCTGAAATGGGGCTAACAATGTCGCAACTATAAGAACTTCTAGAGAAAGGATTTATTCGACCGAGATCGTCGCCTTGGGGAGCTCCAATACTATTTGTAAAGAATTGAAAAAGGTCATTGTGAAGAATAAGTATCCACTTCCCCGAATAGATGACCTTTTCTACCAATTGCAAGGAGTGGGACGCTTCTCCAAGATTTACTTACGATAAGGATACCACCAAGTAAAGGTGAAGAAAGACGATATTCTCGACGACGGCCTTCCGGACGAGATATAGACACTAAGAATTCTTAGTGATGTCGTTTTGTTTGGAGAACGCTCTGGACGTGTTCATGGATTTGATGAACGACATGTGTTGTCCGTTTTTGGACAAGTCGATGATAGTATTCATCGATGACATCCTAGTCTACTCGAAGGATGAGGCCGAGCATGGAAACACTATCAGATATGTTAGAATTCCTTAGAAAGGAGAAGTTGTTTGCCAAGTTCACGTAGTGCGAATTTTGGCTACAATAAGTCCAATTCTTAGGCCACGTGGTATCCAAGGATGGAGTGAAGGTAGACCCGGAGAAGATTGAAGACATGATGGGTTGGGAGCCGCCAACAAGCACATCAGAGATTCGTAGCTTCTTAGGATTGGCTGGTTACTACGAAAGGTTCATTCAAGATTTCTCAAAGATCGCTTCATCACTTACATCCTTGACAAGGAAGAATGTCAAGTTCCTATGGGCCGAAACACGAGAGCAAGCTTTTAGGACTCTCAAGAAGAAATTGTACGAGGCACCGATCTTAACCCTACCTGAGGGATAGGATTATTTTTTGGTCTATAGTGACTCTTCCAAGATGGGTCTTGGGTGTGTACTAATGCAAACAGTCAAAGTGATAGCCTATGTGTCACGACTGTTGAAGGATTATGAGAAGAACTACCCGACTCAGGACTTAAAATTACCGGCGGTAGTTTTCGCATTAAACTGACTCCTATGCTTATGGATCCATTGCATTACAGTCTAATACTCAATAGCTATTAGATGTGTAAGTTCACATCAACCTATAACTTTTATACACAATAAGTGCCAATTTAGGTCAACACATCTTGAGTTGTCTTGACACATAGGCGATCACTTTGCCCCGTTGCACATCTTGAGTTGTTTTGATGCTAAATATGTTTTATTTAGTGCATACCTTTCCACATTAAATATTAAGCATGCTTGTTGTTGTTATTATGTTGACTTTTGAGGTGGGAGAACACCTTTTGCAGTAGATATGACAGTGTCCTTCGTCCTTGTTATCTCTAGAAAATAATATCTTCAACTGATAATTTAATTCATCTGTCAATGGCTTCATCAGCTGTCCAGGATCATTTAACACTTGTGAGTGAGTTTAGGTTGATCAGATGTTAGGTTTTCATTTGATATCTTCATCATATGTTCAACACATTTAAGTGGAGGTTGATGGGTACTGATAGAGGCAAATTTAGAGATATCGACTTTTGGTTGTATTTGGCAACACACTTGATATAACTCTTTTGGTGATTGTAGCAACATCCAATCGTAATCTTAACCTAGATTTGGTTTAGATTAGTAGGTTGTTAGCTACCATCTGTACCTTGTGATGTAAACACCTTTACAGTCCACTCTTTGTGTGAATTTTTATATATATACATATACGTATACCTTTGTCTCACTTTATATTGCGATTTAAATTCCCTCCTATTTTAGGGGTGTTGCACTGCATTCCACATTGACAAACATTCAGTGAGCACTCAGGAATACGAGTTTTGAAGATTATATAACAGAAAATACTAATTGTCTAAAAGGATTCATCGTCAAAGCACTAAGGGGGATCAACAATATAGCATTTGCAGCTAACAAGCTCAAGGAATAACTCTACAAGTGAATGAGTTGATGAAGCTCTATTAGATGAAGACAACATTTGATGCTGACAAGTAAAAAGATCATTCCAGATCAACACAAATGTTTTGAACATATAATGAAGATATCAAATGAAAACCTAGCGTCTGATCAACCTAAACTCACTCACAAGTGTTAAATGATCCTGAGCAGCTGATGAAGCCTCTGACAGATGAATTAAATTATCAGTTGAAGATATTCTTTTCTAGAGATAACAAGGACGAAGGACACTGTCATATCTACTGCAAAAGGTGCTCTCCTACCTCAAAATTCAACCTAATAACAACAACAAGCATGCTTAATATTTAATGTGGCAAGGAATGCATTAAATAGAACATATTTAGCATCAAATGTATTGTGGGCGTCAGTACTTCAACGGAGGAGACATAATGCAGCCCGTAACCTAAAGGATGTGGCAAATAGTAAAAAAGACATCCTCCTCATGATTTTCTATTATGCAAGTTGTTCTCAGTGTGGAAGATGTTCACTATAAATACTAGTGAAAGCCTTTAAGACAAATGCGTAGAAAAAGGAGCTTGTGAAAAACGTACAAATATGTAACTACAAAGCTTTTACACTCCTCAAACATACAAAATGAAATACGTTTACCATGTCTAAACTCTAATTGTTGATGAGAGAAACCCTAATTATGAGATGGGAGAAAAATAGAGGAAGGAAAACAGATATATTTCGATCATTCCTTGAGAAAAGGAAAAGACTATTATTTATATTTTGTAAATTTCAGTTCCAGCCCTTTATATTTATCACAACAACTCTGCAGCCCTTCAACAATCCTTTAAGCATATAACATCCCCTCAACATATTAAACCTCACAAAAAAGATAAAAATATATTAAATTATAATAAGTCAAGATTGACAAATTCAACATAATTTTAACACCCTCCCTCAATCTTGTCACCTAAACATATCTAGCATGTTTAATTTGGAACATAAATAGTCATGCTGACAAACACCAAGAGACTTTGTAAAAATATCTGCAGTTTGTTCTAAAGAATCAATTTTAATAGTTTTAACAACTCTTGCAGAATTTTTTTACGAACTTGGTGAATATCTATTTCAATATGTTTAGTCTTATCATGAAAAACGGGGTTATTTGCAATTTGTATAACTGATTTATTATCACAAAAGATATTAACAGGTAACAACTCAACAAGATTTAAACATGAAAAAATGCTTGAAACCAAGACTATTTCACAAGTTACAGCAGCCATAGGTAGATATTCTGACTCGGTAGAAGATCGAGATACAGTATTTTGTTTACTATTCCAAAAAGCAATATCCGGTAACAGACCTCCTGTTTGACGAACATTTTCCCCAATCATTATTTACAAAGGCACTCAACTTAAAAGATTAAGAACGAGAAAAGAGAATACCTTTACCAGGATACTTTTTCAAATACCTTAACACTCTAAGCGCAAGATTAAGATAAGAATGCCGAGGAGAGTGCATAAACTGACTCAAACAATGTACTGCAAAAGCAACATCAGGTATGGTTGCAAGCAAGTATATTAGTCTACCAATTAAACGTTGATAACCAGAAAAATCAACTAAAAGAGTAGGAGAAGAAGAAGACCCAGTTGAATCAGTAATAATTATATTCATATCCATAGGAGTGTTAATAGGTTTACACCCCAAATACCCAAAGTCATTTAACAACTCTAAACAATATTTATGCTGTGACATACAAAGACCATTTTCAGACTTCAAAATTTCTATACCTAGAAAAAACTGAAGAATACAAAGATCTTTAATCAAAAAATTTATTTTCAAATGTTGTTTGACTTTATGTATCTCACTGTTGCTATTTCCAGTCAACACTATATCATCCACATAAACAAGAAACACACTACCAAAAGTTAAAGTAAACGATGAGTAATCACTACTACTTTGTATAAACCCAAAACTAAGCAAACATTGAGACAACTTTTCATACCATTGTGTCGGTGCCTGCTTTAAACCATATGAAGACTTGACAAATTTACAAACATGATTATCATCGCTAGAAAAATATCCTTCATGTAATGACATATAGACTTCTTCAAAAGATCACCATATAAAAAAGCATTGTTGACATCAAGTTGATATAATGGCCAATCATTTTAAACAGAAAGAGCAATCACACACCTAACAGTAACCATTTTTACTAATGGAGAAAAAGTTTCTTCATAGTCCAACCCTTCTTTTTGGCTATAGCCTTTGGCAACTAACCTAGTTTTATATCTTTCAATTTCTCCAGTAGACTTATATTTTATCTAATATATCCATCTACAGCCTATTGGTTTTCTTCCCAAAGGAAGATCAGTTATGACCCATGTACCATTCCGTTATAATGCTTCCATCTCATTGTTCATGGCAGTAATCCAATTAGGATCTTGATTGGCTTCAGCATAAGTACTAGGTTCAACAGACTTATTCAAACTAGACACAAAGAAAAAATTATCTTTATTCAAATAAGAGTAATTAACAACCTTTTCTAACCCGTATTTAACTTTTCCTTCAACTACAAAATCATCAAATTTTCTAGGAAATCGAGAAACTCTCTCAAACTTCCTAATTGACAGAGGAGTAATAGAAATAACATCAGTAGTAAACTTAGGAGGGGGGTCTGAACGACAGGCATCATTTATATAATTGTTCTCAGATAAGTTAGAACCAACCTGTTCTCTAGCAATCATGTCAGAACTACACAGAGGAGGCTGTCTGGCAACTCTATTTTGACTACCTAGTACAACAGGGGCACTATTAATAACAGTATTTATGTCTGAAGATCTATCCCTAACATCATCATTGGGCAATGAAACATCAGAGTCATTGGTTTGAAAAAAGGTACTATCAAAGGAGTTTAAAGAATTTAATTTTTTTGGATAATGCATATTCAAATTTTCACCTTTCATTTTGAAGGGAAAAATGATTTCATAAAATTTTACATCCCTTGAGATAACAACCTTCTTTGAATCAAAACTATAAAGTCTATATCCCTTTTTTGGAATTTGAATACCCAAGAAGAACGCATTTTTCTACTCTTGAACTAAATTTATCTGAGACATTAGGAGTCACAGCAAAACATAAACACCCAAAATTTCTCAAATGAGTTAGGACAGAAGCAAAACCATAAACTAATTCATAAGGACATTTACCATTTAATACAGAAGAAGGGGTACGATTTATGAGATATGTTGCTGTAAGAACACATTCATGCCATATATTTAGAGGAATCCCTCCCTGAAACATTAATGCACGAGCAACATTAAGAAGATTTCTATTTTTTCTTTCAACCACCCCATTTTGTTGAGGTGTATACACACATGACGTTTGGTGAACAATCCCTTGTTTCTTAAAAAACACGGTCAGTTTGTTATTAACAAATTCAGACCCATTGTCACTACGAAAGATCTTAACAGATTTATTGAACTAGGTTTTTAACAACTTATAAAAAGAAATAATATTATCAAAAACCTCTGTTGAGGCTAAATGTTAAATTCAAGATTAAAAAGGGTCAAAGTTGTAAAGTTTGTTTGTTAGTTGTTTGTTAAGTCAATGTATTTGACTTTCTATGTTTAGTTTGAGTTATAAAGTCAACATTGTTGACTAGTATAAATAGCTTTTCTTCTTGTACCATTAAGTCACGCACGCATACACATACATATTCTAGAGAGAGAGAGAGTAAGATACTTATGACTATTGAGAGATAAACACTATTCGTATTGAGAGATTGTTAGAGCACAGATTTATTGGATTCAAGATCATCAATTCTGAAGATTGAAATCTGAGGTCAAAGCTGAAAAGTCAAACTCTCAAGAATAGTCTAGGTCCTTTGTAATAAATAGTCAAAGTTAATTTCCTTGTATTTTGTATTTTGTCTTTTTCCCTAAATAGGTATATGAGGTATTTAGGTTGCTAGGGTTGTGTGTGTAAGGGGTGTGCCCAAAATAGAAATAATCAGCCGTCACCCTCTATTCTAGAGAGAGAGAGCTTACAGAGAGAAAATCCATTCAAGAGAGATTTGTAATCTTTTGTTTGAGAAATCAAATCAGGTTTGCTAATCTTCTTGTTGTGATTATATGTTTTATGTGATAAGAAACTGAAAATAAAGGGACAAACAATTGGTATCAGAACTTGGCCAGATTGAAATCAAAAGAATACTTTGCCCGAACACTGCTCCATCGATATCCAGATTTGATTTTTGAGTGTTTATGTGTTTTTCGGGTTGAAATCATTTTGATTGAGGTCGAAATCAGTTTTAGATTGAGTTTGTATTGATTTAATCGAGTATTGCACTGTAATCGATTCTAGTGTTTTTCGTCTTCACGAGTTCACTACACTGTTCCATTGATCGAATCTCACTTAGAGTGTTTGTTTTTTAAATTATTTGGTTGTAATCTGTTCTAGATGTATTTGTGGTCTTATTGTCAAAATTTCGAGTTGTAATTCGAAGTCTAGATAGGTTTTTGGGTGATTTAGAGTCGACTTTCGAAGCTAAGTTGAAGAACACGCCAGACTTTCTTTTTGCGCCAGTTCCTAAGTCTTTCTCGCCAGATTCAAGGGTTTCCAAGTGATTAGCGCAAAGTTACTTTTGCGCGTTCAAAGTTCTTCTCAAAGTGTCTTTTGTGCCATCTTCTCTTAGCGAAAAGTAGTTTTTGCGCCATTTCCCTTAGCGAGTTCCTGAATTTCTCGCCAACTTCTCAGTGCCAAGTCTCTTTTGCGCTAGCTCCTCTTAGCGCGAGTAGACTTTTGTGCCAGCTCCTTTTAGCGCAAATCGTCTTTTGCGCCAGGTTCATTTAGCGCAATTTTGCGCTACTGCCTTTAGCGCGTTTCAGAATTTCACGCCAGCTTTGCTTAGCGTAAACTGTCTTTTGCGCTACTGTTCCTAGCGCATTCTGTGTTTTGCGCCAGATTTTCTTATTTTCAGTATTATTCTGTACTCATTTGATTTTATCTGGACTAACGGTCAATTTTAAGTTTCTTATTGCATATTTATCAAAATCAGGATGACATCAAGAGAAGCTCTTGCTATTAGAACTGATGTGAAGCCACCAGTACTCTTCAAGGGAGAGTACGAGCAATGGAAAGACCGATTCTTGGATTTCATCGATCGAAATGACTTGGGAGATTACATTAGAATATCCTTAAGGATGGAATCATGACACCTCCGACCAAGACACTCACTGTAGTTGGAGAAAATAGTGAAGAAGAACAGAGAGAGTATCCTGTACCGCTTGAGGAATACTCAAATGAGCAGAAAAGAAGACATAAGGCTGACAGACTGTCTAAATCATTCATTCTTCAAGGCATACCGAATGAGATTTATGTCAAAATTGATAGCTACAATGCTACTGGAAAGCAGATGTGGGATCAATTGGAGAAGATGATGCTCGGATCAAAGGTCGGTAATCAACTCAAAGTTTCCAACTGTCTGAATAACTATGAAGAGTTCAAAGCTAAAGTTGGAGAATCTCTAGAGGCTATATATGACAGATTTGTGACTTTGCTGAACGAGCTAAGTAAGAATAAGGTCAACAAATCTCAAATTGAGCTAAATGTAAAATTCCTCAGCGTCCTTCAGCCTGAGTGGAAGAGGTTTACTAGACAGATGAAGCAGTTGAAAGATCTGAACGACATTCCACTTCATGAAGTCTATGAAACCTTAAGGCAGAATGAGGAGGAGGTGGATGAGATCAAGGATGAGAAGAAAAAAGCTGAGAAGACAGTTGCTGATCCACTTGCTCTTGTTGTGAAGAAGAAAAAGAAGAAGATGATAGTTTCTGAATCAGAAGAGGATGAAAGAGAGAATAACTCTGACTCTGACGACTGTGATAACCTGAAGCAGGCTATGCTTATGTTAACCAAGGCTTTTCAAAAGAAGTTCTACAAAAATCCTAGTTCGAACAGTCAGAGGTATTCATCTGGTTCAAGTAACTACGATCACAAGGAGAGAGTTGAAGGAAAGAGGATAGAGGAAAGGAGACCAGAAGAGAAGAAGTATAGAGCTGAAGAGACCAAACAGGCAGAACCAACTAAATGCTACAACTGTGGCAAACTAGGTCATTTTGCTAAGAACTGCAGCAAGCCCAAAGTCAAAAACTCTGAGTATTACAAGAATAAATTGCTTTTGGCCAAGCAACAAGAGGCTGGAAAGGCATTAATGGCCGAGGATGAGTTCTGGCTCGACCATTCTGACCAAGAATTTGAGGAAGTAGAGAAGGATGAGACAGCACACTTGTTCTTGATGGGTCATATGAAGATAGAAACAGAAGTTGATTCTGATGAAGAAGATAACGAAGAGGTATGTGATATGACTAAATCAGATTTCTTGAATCAAATGCATGCTATGATGACTAAACTCCAAGAATTAGAGTATAAACTTAAGCATGAAAGAGGTGTTATTAATGATAAAAATCAATCTATACAGAAACTTAGCAATGATAATGCCGAGAAAAATGTATTGATTGAAGCATTGCAAAAAAACATTGACACCAGCGCGAAAGAGAAGACTATAATTTATAAAGAGTTATCTGAAACTGTTTCAAAATATAAAATGTGTGAGTTTGAATCAAAAGATCTTTCTAAAATGTATTCTTCGCTTTCAAAAGAAAATTAAATCTTTAACTGCTAAAGTGGATGGTTTGAAAGAAAAGCTTTATACTTTAGGTCAAACTGAACACACTATTCATTTGAACAAACCTAAAGAGAATCCTGAGTGTTGGGGACTTGGTTACAAGAACCCACACCACCTCAAAAAGGGTATTACTAAAGTGCCTGCTCTTTATGATTTTGGATTTTTAAAACTGGCACCTTAATACCCTGAACTCAAAGTATTCTGGACTAGTCTGTCTGAAGAGCATAAAGCCAAGGAATATGCTAAAAGAAAGAACACAACTAAAGTTCAACTTCCATTTCGTTATGAAAGGTTGAATAATAGTTATAGTTCTGATAAATCAAAATATCTTTCAAATGACTATTTTGAGAGTTATTCTGTAAAAGAACTGGAGGCTAAGCCCATCGAAGGTAAACTTTACGTTCCTCCTCTTGTTTTGGAAAGTAAAATTTCTGAACTTGAGAATACTCTCACAGAAGAAAGGATTTTGATAGACTTAGAACAAACTATATTTTCTATCGTGTTCATATATATTGAGTTTTCTAAATTCTCCAAGGCTTTAAAATCTGATGATAGGTCTGGTTTACTTGACAATGAGTTTGGTTTCTTAAACTCTGAAGGTGTTTTGGATGATAGTGTTGCTCAATTTGATTTTAATACCAAACTTTCTAATCAGTCGTCTTATGTTGTTAATTCTTTTGGATTACCCAGTGTGTATGAAAAAGGTGAAACATCAACGAAAGTTGATAAATCAGTTTTTGTGAAATCTAAGAATGCAAAAGGTAAGAAAAGGAAATATCAGCATTCACAGAAACCGATCACCACTGGAAAGCCAAAGAAGAAGCATTCTTTTGATTCTCACCATTCTAACTCTAAAGTTTCAAATGTTTCAGATTTGAGAAAGAAAAGGCTTGGAGTAAAGTCGGAATGGCTACCGAAACAGAAGATAGACGAGAATGCTAAATCATTTTCTAGTTTTGCTTGTAATAAGAAGACTACTAGTAAAGATGGTTTGATTGTGGATGTTGCTATTTCTAAAACTAAACTTGTTGATTCTCGCAAGAAATATTCCATACAGCATATATTCCAGTTATCTCCGTCTGCTATAAAGTTTTCAAATTATGATAGATATGATTATGCTTCTCGAAAATATTCTGATGTTTGGTTTGGAACATATCATGTTAACTCTTATTGTTCTAATTCCTCATATGGTAACACTGTAGGTCCCATTTATAAGTGGGTACCTAAAACTCTTGTTTCCTGATTTCTCTTGTGCAGACCCGTCATATGTGGTACTTGGATAGCAGGTGTTCCAAGCATATGACCAGGCAGAAAAGTTTGTTGTCTAACTATACAGAGAAATATTGCGGAACAGTTCGATTTGGTAACGATCAGTTTTCACCAATTCTGGGGTATGGTGATGTCGTTCATGACAATGTAACGATTAAGAAGGTGATGTACGTAGAAGGATTAGAACACAACCTTTTTAGTATTGGCCAGTTCTGTGACAAAGATTTAGAGGTCAATTTTAAGGCCAAGAGATGTTCGGTACGCACTGAGGACGGGAAAGAACTCTTGTCCGGCACTCGCAAGTCAAACCTCTACACCATCAATCTGTCAAAGGTCCAGACTAACAATCAGGTGTGTCTACTCTCAAAAGCCTCGATGCTACAAAGTTGGTTATGGCATCGACGACTTTCTCACCTAAACTTTCGCTACATCAATAAACTGGCCAGTCGAAAGCTAGTGAATGGACTTCTTGAGCTCAAGTACGTAAAAGAACACTTGTGTGCAGCGTGTGAAAAAGGAAAGATGAAGAGAGCTCCACATAAACCGAAGCCTGAACCGAGTACCAACTTTCCTTTAGAGTTGTTGCATATCGATCTCTGTGCTCCTATGCGAACGCAAAGCTTAGGCGGAAATAAATACGTGTTAGTTATTGTGGACGATTATTGGCGATACACGTGGGTCAAGTTTCTACGGTCTAAAGATGAGACGCCCGAAGTTCTCATTACATTTCTGAAGACGATCCAGGTGAATTCGCAGAAACCAGTCAAGCTTCTTCGAACTGACAACGGCACAGAGTTTAAAAATAAAACAGTTGAAAAATATCTCGAATCGATCGGGATATCACATCAATACTCTGCTGTACATACGCCTGAACAGAATGGAGAGTAGTCGAAAGGCGAAACCGTACGCTAGTCGAAAGGCGAAACCGTACGCTAGTCGAGGCCGCTAGTACTATGCTCAGTCAATCCGACTTACCTCTATTTCTGTGGGCAGAAGCTGTGTCAACTGCATGTTACACTCAAAATTGGTCCATGATAGACCGCAGATTTCAAAAGACTCCGTATGCGTTAATCAATAACCGAACACCAACAATCAAGTATTTTCACATATTTGGGTGTAAGTGTTTTGTACTAAATGACAGAGAGAGTCTGAATAAGTTCAGTGCTAAGGCAGAGGAGGGTATCTTTATTGGTTATTCTTCAACATCTGCTGCATATCGAGTGTACCTGAAGAAGTCAAAGATTGTGGTCGAGAGCGTAAACGTTACATTTGATGAAGAGATGGCTTCTGAACACGTCAGTTCAGAACCCGTGATAACTGGAGTACTATCTTCTGGGCAATTCAGTCCAGAACCTATATCTCAAGCGAACAAATCAGATAGCGCATCAACGTCTACCAATCATTTATTTGATTTAGATTTACTATTTGAACTATTTTATGATGAATTTCTTGGATCTAAAGTGACTAAATCTGTTGTGGTTGACAGGAGAGAAGATTCAATGACTACTCATCCAACCATTTCAGATATCTCTATTGAATCCAACTCCCTGATTCAGCAAGAAGTTCAAGTTCAAATACCTACTCCGACAGTTGAAGCTGTGACCAACAATTAAGAGACAGAAGTAGCTGAATCAGTAGGGTGTACTATAAGGACTGATCAACAGACTGATCACGCTGAACCCACTGAAACTTCTGCACCTACTGCACAATCTGAAGAAGATACCAGTGGATTCTTAGACGATAATCATGATCAATCAGCATCTAATCCACTCCCTCATGAAAACAAGTGGACCAAAGAGCACCCGATAACTCAAGTCATTGGAGATCTGTCAAAACCGGTGCACACTAGGTCTGCAACATTAAATCAATGTATGCATGACTGCTTTCTAAGCAAGATTGAACCTACTCGCGTATCTGAGGCTCTTGCTGATTCAGATTGGGTGACTGCAATGCAAGAAGAGCTGAATCAATTCGAAGCACTTAAAGTATGGATACTCGTACCCAAACCTGAAGGTAAAACCATCATTGGTACGAAATGGGTTTTCAAAAACAAGAAAGATGAAGATGGTACCGTTATCCGAAATAAAGCAAGACTTGTCGCCAAGGGATATAGGCAAGAGGAAGGAATAGATTACGACGAGACTTATGCTCCAGTGGCGCTTATAGAGCAATCCGCATGTTTCTTGCATATGTTGCCCACAAGAACTTCACCGTCTATCAAATGGACGTGAAGACAGCCTTTCTGAATGGCAAACTCAAGGAGGAAGTCTACGTCTCGCATCCAGAAGGCTTTGTCAATCAAGAGAAACCGAATCATGTATACATTCTCGACAAAGCACTTTATGGTCTGAAATAAGCTCCTCGCGCCTAGTATGATGTCTTATCTCAGTTCTTGCTCAAGTCAGGTTTTACAAAAGGTACGGTCGATACCACTTTATTCATTAAAAAGAAAAAAGGCGATATCATGCTTATTCAAATATATGTGGATGATATTATTTTTGGCTCTACAAATCCTAAATACTGTAAGAATTTTTCAAACCTCATGGTGTCATGTTTTCAGATGAGTATGATGGGAGAGTTGACTTTCTTTCTCGGATTACAAGTCAAACAATTTTCAACGGGGATTTTAATCAATCAATCTAAATACATTCTTGATATTCTTCGAAAGTTCAAAATGGAAAACTGTAAACCGATTGGTACCCCGATGGCACCTGGTACTAAAATTGGCACTGATCCTTCGGGAAAAGTTGTTGATGCTAGGACCTATAGAGGGATGATAGGTTCTTTGATGTATCTTACTTCAAGTAGGCCGGATATAATGTTTTCTACATGCTTATGTGCTAGATATCAGGCCAATCTTCAAGAATCCCATATGTCTGCAGTCAAACGTATTTTTAGGTATCTGAAGGGGACTGCAGATCTTGGTCTATGGTATCCTAAAGATACTAGCTTTGAACTAACAGCATATTCAGACGCAGATCATGATGGTTGTATGCTATACAGGAAGAGCACGTCGGGTCATATACAAGTCCTCGGTGATAAACTCGTCAGTTGGGCATCAAAGAAGCAATTATGTGTCTCCACTTCAACGGCCGAAGCAGAATATGTGGCTGCTGCTAGTTGTTGTTCTCAGGTCTTGTGGATGAGAACGTAACTACGAGACTATGGTTTTCATTTCAATAGAATCCTGATCTATTGTGATTCGAAGAGCGCTATCGCGATATCAGCTAATCATGTTCAGCATACAAAGACCAAACACATTGATGTCAGGTATCATTTTATAAAAGATAATGTCGAAAAAGGAACAATTGAACTTTACTTTGTAAAAACTGATTATCAGCTTGCAGATTTGTTTACCAAACCCTTAGACGAAAAGCAATTCACTTTTCTTGTCTCTAGGCTTGGTATGCTAAATCTTAAGACCTAATCGGTGGTTACCCATTAAAGTTTCTTATTGTATTTTTTCATCATTTCTTTATCATTATTTCTGAATGATATTTGTACTTTAATATTCTATTCATGATCTCAGGGGGAGTGTGAGAAGTACTTCATAGATGATCAATGTTATTTTGAGGGGGAGCATAAATAATTTCTGCATTTACTTATTTGTCAAATCTTTTATGATGCATGATTTTAGGGGGAGTTTACAAGCCAAAGGAGTAAGGCAATGACTTATGATTATTTCAGATCAGAACTCGTACTTTAATTGTTTTACTGCTTTATGTCATTTTAATTTCTGTGAATAAAGTTGCTTTGACTATGACTTTAAGACTTTTGCAGTTTGAGAGATGCTTACAAGATCATATCTTTATGACTTTAAGCTTGACTTCATGAGATGTAAGATTGCACGCAAAAGGTATAATTCTTTATCTTCATCTCATATATGATTGAAAGAAGTACATCTTTCAATCATAGAAAACATTGTTCTTAAATGTTCAAACCACTTCCCGAGTCTTAAACTGATTTCATGATTTGGAGGTGTGATTTTAAATGTTTTCATATTATTCGTGCTCACATGTTTAACAAACCGTGTGTTTCTAAAGATATATACTTGCGTTTTATCTTGTCTATATACTTTCAAGTATTCACACACACCGGTTCAATTCTTTTGTTGAATAAGTTATCACCATGTCTCATATTGACAAAGTTTTCGATGGTGATACACCCCGCCTTGTACTTCAAAGAATTTTTTAGCGTCATTTCATTTCGAAACGTCATTTCAAGAATGTCTGTATTTTGATTCATATAGACAATATCCATTATTCTTGACCATAAGCCTTGATTGCCATATCATTTCTGATCTTTTTCATACAATGTCAGATTTTTCAAACAATTCTCTTGTATTCATGTTCATTCATTCAATTTACTTGTTTGAAAATACTTCAATGTTTCAAATGCTCAAATTTTCATGATTATATTCTGAGCATACAAACATCTGACTTGTATTTATGCTTTAATTGTTAAAGTTAAATCATCTGAGCAACACATGCTTTCTAGGAAAACATGGGATCTTTGTGCTAGGACTTAATTGAAACTTCTATGGATTCACGTTACCTTAGTGTAGATCCCAATGCAGTGCAATTACAAGTAATATGAACAATGATGAACAAATTATAGGCCACAGCAACTAGTCATATGATTAATATAACTTCAAAGGGTTAAGGTTTACAGAGAAAATTTCTGATAAGGTTATGTAAACCTAACGACTAGTAAACTGAAAAATGAATTTCTCCTCTAAACTGTTCAACCCTAATTATGAGATAAATAAGCCTTTATATACTTAGGCTTTACAAGCAATTGGGCTTATGGGCTTGGGCCCATCTTAATAAAATAACTTTCAAATAATTACAAATCAAACCCTTATAAATACTTTATTCCACTTTCAACACTCAGGACTTTCAGTCCTAACAATCTCCCCCTAAAGTTGAATAAAACATTTATCTTCTTGAACAACTTCAGGCCTTGATCTTCTTTCCCTCTTGAATCTTTGAAGAACTTTGGTGTTGCATGTCTTCATGTCTTTCCACGCTCCCCCTTGAATAAAGCTCTTGGTCTTCATAGAATCAACTTTGTAACCAGATTCAATGTACAATAGCCTCGACTGAATGCACTATCACGCAGCTTTTAACTGTAGAAACTCAATCACATCGGATCAGCACACATGAAAGATAATGTGAGAGTACCGTGACTTTCCACGGTGCTTCTTCAGTTTAAAACACAGAATCTGTCTTTGAACCGCGAGTTGAATAGACTTTCAGCTTAAGAACTTGTTTCAATCAGCTCGTAGGAGGAATGATAAACAAATTTGTAGCAAACACCACTTGATACGGAAATAATCAATACAATCTTTGAAATCTCTTTGAAAAATTGAAACATCATCTTCATCACTTTGATCTCTAGACTGTCTTCAGAAATAACTTTCTTTCTTTAAAACTTTGAAATTTAACTTTTTTCTCCCCCTTTTTGATGATTGTGAGCATCATAATCAGCAAAACTTCTTCAAGTTTAGCACTTTCTTTGATCTCCCCTTTATGATAATTTTTATATTCTCCCACCTGTGATCTGAGTATCCGTCAATTCATGAAATGTATATATCCGAATCTTTTCAAATTCAGACATAATGGACAATGTAACCCTGATTCAACAGATGAAACAGTTAGTATGCCTGTAAGTAGCACAGAGCCACTTTGTACAACGGATGTACATTGGAAAGGAGTTTTTGTGATGTTCACTCCCCCAGGGCTTCCATTCAATCATCGGAAAACCACAAAGGAATTTTCTATGAATGTTATGACAAGAAAACTTATTCCTTGTGTGCTCGTGCAAGTGTAGAAATGATTGAAGCTACTGAGCTTGATCAGGCTCAAATTATGTAAACTGTTGAGACAACAACAGATATTACACGGACTCAATGTGAATGAAAAAGGTGCGAAGGTGGGGCAACTTTCCTTCTTTTTCAATATCTAAATCTTCCAAGTGAAGAATAGATAGCAGATATGCTGCGTCCCCAAAGAAATGAAACATTTCTTTGTTAAGAAAGAAACGAGTGGTTGGTGGGGTTATAGCAAGAGTTGGCATGGGCTCACTGCCTGTTTCAATGATGGTCACCAAAGATTGTGAACCAATCAGAATATGTGGCTGCCCGGCTCAGAAAGTGGTTGGTGCAGAGTTCTGATATTCTTTTAACTCTGTTCTCACACCCTCTTTCTTTTTAGCATAATGCTCACTTCTAACCAAACTCTCATTTTTCATTTTACCGCTCCACACAATGAGAAAAACTCAACCCGACGAGTTATCTCCCCCACTCTTTGATTTATGACCCCTCACCCCTCAAATCACTCTAGGATAACTTCCGGGGTAGGAAACACTGGTTTATGTGAATCCAAGGAAATTCTGTTTGAGCTCTCACACAAATCCCATGTAATTCCTATAAAGAATGATAGCTCAACAGTTTATCTTGAACATTTTAGCTCAAAAAGTATTATAACATTGTCAAAATGTATGCTCATGATATTTGAGCAATTGAACTTTGAAGATTTCTCAAAACAAAAATATTGAATGAATGAAAGGAAATCAAAAGAATTGTTTTAAGAGTCTGACAATGTATCAATCAGATCAAATAAACTGGTTAGGGTATCAAAGAATTGGATATTTTGTTTATATGAACAAATATAAACAATTTAGCAATGAAAGCACAATATTAAAAATAATGATTTATGCTCAACGATATTGAATATCAAACGGGGGTATTACCATCGAAATATTGTTTCGTTATGAGACATGGTAATAACAAATACAAATGAAGTACTGAACCTGTGTGTGTGAATACGTGACAGTATAAAGACAAGATAATACGCAAGTATTGATCTTTAGAAACACACAGTCAGTTAAACATTATATCTCAAAAATGAAAAAACATTTAAAATCACACTTCTAAATTTATAAAATCTTTTGAGAATCAGAAGTGGTTTGAACATTTCAGAAACCGTTTTTCATGCTTGAAAGTTGTTCTTCTTTCAAACAATTAGAGATCTAGGATTATAAGATATTTACCTTTTAAGCTCCCCCTCAAATCATGATATAATGGTATATATTTATTAAGCCCACCCTGGATATTTGCAATAAAATCCAAGTCTGAACGTTGAAGAACGGGTCCTGATCTGTCATGTGATCAGAAGCCAAATTTCGTTGAAGTCCGGGTTCTAAGCTGATTTACTTAGAAGCCATTGATCTTCTACTCCCCCTTGACAGTAGGTGCCTGCAACAAAGAATCAGTTTTCGGCTTTGGTACCCACTGGTATTTGGGTCCATGAATGTTAGTTGCAGTTCTTGTAGGGGATATAGAATAAGAACCATACCAGAAATGATCACTGGTTTTGTGAATGTGATCATGTGTATTACAATAAGAACAGTGGTATTTCTTACCTGATAACCTGAGTAATTGATCTCTCGAGTAGATATGATCAGGTTTACTTTTACTCGCTTTGTTCTTCTTGGCATTGACCGCATGTACACATGATTCTTTTTCTTTCAGCTCATCTTCAACTGGTTTCTTCTTCCAGACCAGTTCCTCATCTTTGTATCTCCTTCTTCTAGAGCGTGTACCTGAACCATCTATATTGCTATCATAGAAAAGGTTAGTTTTACGAATTCGATCAAAAGATTTAACTGACCTGTGTGAAGAGACATATTTCTGATTTGAGCTTAATACATTCTTTTCAAGCACTTTAATCGTTGAGGCAAAGTTGTCTCTTTCTTTAACAAGCAGGTCAATCTTCTTCGTGAATGCAGACTTCGTTCTCTGCTCTTGTAGTGCCTTCTCAGATAGTTCAGATAATTTGGCAGTTAGCTTTTTTATCTCAGTCTCAAAGATGCTTCTCTCTTTTTCAAATCCCTTCTCAGCATCATTTCTTTGGCCTGATATTTCCTTGAAGAATCCAACATTCTTCTGTTCAATGGCCTTCTTCTCTTTGGCAAACTTCTCTCTTTCTAGAATGATTACTTTCTGAAAATCAGAAACTTGCTGAGAAAGTTTTATGCATTTCAGCTCAACTTCTTTCTTCTCCTCAGCACATTTTCTCGAGAATTCTGAGAACTTCTTTGCGAAAGATTTCTCTTTAGTCTCAAAATCAGATTTGTGTTTAGCAAGCAGTTGCTCCAAATCAGATAAACGCTTTTGAAGATCTTTTAGCTCAGAGTTCTCAGCTTCCAATTCTCTTCCTGTTAATAAACCCTTTGTCCCTAACACCAACCATTCAGCACAATCGCACAGCTCTTTTCCTGTCATGTTGTTAGTATTTATTTGACCAATAATTTCACTAAAAATGTCACTAATAAATTCATTACAGATACTACTTTTCATATAATTTCGAGCATTATTATTGGCCCTCTCTCTTTGTTCCTTTTCCACAGGAGAAGCTTCTGCCGGAATTTGGGATTGCTTTTCTCCTTCAGTCAAAGATAATCTGATGTAGGGACCAACCTCATGTTCGTCAACAAAATCCAGAAAATCAGTTTTCCACATTTCATATTCTCCTTTGGACCGCAGCATTGGTGGGTTCACCATTTTGTACGAATTGACTAGACTGTATTCGATCCGGCTTAGAAGAAAGATGAAACTTGAAAGTGCAGGGACCAAAAGTGACAAAATGTGAAACTTGAAAATTTAGGGTCACAAATGACACGCTGAATCCTTGAAGTACGGGGGCTAAAATAAATGCACTGCAAAAAGATCGTGAGACAAAAAAATTGACCTTTTTTTTTTTTTTTTTTTTTTTTTTTTTAGAACACCGGTCTAAGCAAAGACCGGAGTATGCAAGATATCGGTCGAAGGTATACCCGGAGGAAGCAGGTATCCGGTCGAATGATATGACCGGGGATACACTTATCCGGTCGAAGGTAAGACCGTAGTAGCAAGAACCCGGTCGAAGGGTAAGACCGGATATGCTAAGGTCCGGTCGAAGGAAAGACCGGGAAAGATAAGGTCCGGTCGAAGGGTTTGACCGGAGATTACAACTACCCGGTCGAAGGTAAGACCGGAGTAAACAAGTATCCGGTCTAAAGAGCAAGACCGAAGTACAAATGTCCGGTCAAATGGGTAAGACCGGGAAAGCTCTTATTCGGTCGAAGGGGCAAGACCGGAGCACAAGTGTCCGGTCAAATGGGTAATTCCGGGGAAAACTCTTATCAGGTCGAAGGGGCAAGACCGGAGCACAAGAGTCCGGTCAAATGAGTAAGACCGGGAAAACAAGTATCCGGTCGAATGCTCAGGTCGAATGCTCAGGTCGAATGACTATGAAAGCGATAAACACAATTAACAGATAAGATCGATTAATCCTACAAGACCGAAGAACACGAAGAATCGACCGAAGAACCCGATGAATTTCTGGGATTCGATCGAAACCAAACCCAGAAACTTCGATCCTTCGATCGAATGAAACCCAGATAAACAAACGACAAAATCGACCGGATGCGATAGATAACACAAAGAACTCACAAAGACCGATGTTTTGCAAAAAATTATTAATCTAGATTCGATCGATAGCAGAGAGAAACAAAAAATTCCAGAAAAAAAAATTTCGATCGAAGCACAGACACAAAAAAAACTTAACTTTGCAGAAATCGATAAATCAGATAAACACATAATGTAAACACTAACAATCAATTAAAGCAAATATAGCAATTATCACAAGTAATTGATTTTAGGGTTTCAGACAAACCTTTTTACTGGATCAAACCTTTTTGCCTATCTGCTCTGATACCAATTGTAGATCCCAATGCAGTGCAATTACAAGTAATATGAACAATGATGAACAAATTATAGGCCACAGCAACTAGTCATATGATTAATATAACTTCAAAGGGTTAAGGTTTACAGAGAGAATTTCTGTTAAGGGTATGTAAACCTAATGACTAGTAAACTGAATAATGATTTTCTTCTCTAAACTGTTAATCATCAAAAAGGGGGAGAAAAAAGTTAAATTTCAAAGTTTTAAAGAAAGAAAGTTATTTCTGAAGACAGTCTAGAGATCAAAGTGATGAAGATGATGTTTCAATTTTTCAAAGAGATTTCAAAGATTGTATTGATTCTTTCCGTATCATGTGGTGTTTGCAACAAATTTGTTTATCATTCCTCCTACGAGCTGATTGAAACAAGTTCTTAAGCTGAAAGTCTATTCAACTCGCGGTTCAAAGACAAATTCTGTGTTTTAAACTGAAGAAGCACCGTGGAAAGTCACGGTACTCTCACATTATCTTTCATGTGTGCTGATCCGATGTGATTGAGTTTCTACAGTTAAAAGTTGCGTGATAGTGCATTCAGTCGAGGCTATTGTACATTGAATCTGGTTACAAAGTTGATTCTATGAAGACCAAGAGCTTTATTCAAGGGGGAGCGTGGAAAGACATGAAGACATGCAACACCAAAGTTCTTCAAAGATTCAAGAGGGAAAGAAGATCAAGGCCTGAAGTTGTTCAAGAAGATAAATGTTTTATTCAACTTTAGGGGGAGATTGTTAGGACTGAAAGTCCTGAGTGTTGAAAGTGGAATAAAGTATTTATAAGGGTTTGATTTGTAATTATTTGAAAGTTATTTTATTAAGATGGGCCCAAGCCCATAAGCCCAATTGCTTGTAAAGCCTAAGTATATAAAGGCTTATTTATCTCATAATTAGGGTTGAACAGTTTAGAGAAGAAATTCATTTTTCAGTTTACTAGTCGTTAGGTTTACATAACCTTATCAGAAATTTTCTCTGTAAACCTTAACCCTTTGAAGTTATATCAATCATATGACTAGTTGTTGTGGCCTATAATTTGTTCATCATTGTTCATATTACTTGTAATTGATACCAATTGTAGATCCCAATGCAGTGCAATTACAAGTAATTGATTTTAGGGTTTCAGACAAACCTTTTTACTGGATCAAACCTTTTTGCCTATCTGCTCTGATACCAATTGTAGATCCCAATGCAGTGCAATTACAAGTAATATGAACAATGATGAACAAATTATAGGCCACAACAACTAGTCATATGATTGATATAACTTCAAAGGGTTAAGGTTTACAGAGAAAATTTCTGATAAGGTTATGTAAACCTAACGACTAGTAAACTGAAAAATGAATTTCTTCTCTAAACTGTTCAACCCTAATTATGAGATAAATAAGCCTTTATATACTTAGGCTTTACAAGCAATTGGGCTTATGGGCTTGGGCCCATCTTAATAAAATAACTTTCAAATAATTACAAATCAAACCCTTATAAATACTTTATTCCACTTTCAACACTCAGGACTTTCAGTCCTAACAATAAATTCATAGTGATTGAGTGTGAGGAGTCAAAACGAAATGAGTGTGGGATGTGTGTTGAGGTAAAATGAAAGAGGGTGAGAGATCAGAGTAAAAGAATATCAAACTCTGCACCAACTACTTTCTGAGTCGGGCAGCCACATTTCTAATGTTTCACAATTCTTTGTTGAACGTTATTGAAACAGGCAACTAGCCCATGCCAAGTCTTGAAATTACCCCACCAGCCACTCATTTTCTTCTTAACAAAAAAATGTTTCATTTTTCAAAGGGGAAGCAGCACATTTACTATCTGATTTTCATTTGGAAAATTTGGCTATTGAAAAGAAGGAAGTAAGCCCCACCTTCGCACTTTAATCATGCACATTGACTCTGTGTTTCTCTACTGTTGTCTCAGTGGTTTACACAATGTTGAGCCTTTATAAGCAATCATCCGTGTTTTTTTCTATCACTTGCACGAACACACAAAGAATTTGTTTTTTGGTCATAACGTTCATAGAAATTGCCTTTGTGGTGTTTCGATGATTGAATGGAAGCCCTGGGGAAGTGAACATAAAAAAAAAACTCCTTTCCAATGTGTATTTGTTACACACAGTGACTTCGTGTTACTGACAGACATTGTTAACTGATTCATTTATTGATTCAGGTGTTACATTCTTATTTTGTCTGGATTTGAAAAGATCTAGATGAATATATTGTTCGAATTGGCAGTGAATCAGTGGCTCTTCAAAGATCAGAATGGTCAAAGACATTTCTTGTGACAAAGTTTTGATGATATCGATGCTCAATTCAGCAAAAAGGGGGAGAGCTAATCAACAAATAGAGAAGTACACAAGATTAAAGAAATGTCCAAGATTTAAGATTTCAGTTAGTTGTGAAAGAATGCAAATCTGAAAGAGCAAAGATCAAAGAATGAGAGAAAGTATTCTGAAGATATGCTAAATTGAGAGACATTTTCTTTGAAGATACTTTGTTAAAGCATTCTGAGCTGAATCTGGAGATAATTTCTTTCCATCATCTGAAAGAGATTTTATTTTCGTCTTTTGGGGAGATTGTTATATTTTGAAGACAAAGAGGGAGTTTGCATCTTCTGAGCTTAAAGAAAAGATTGAATTGCTAAATCCTTTTAGTAATGATCTTGATCCAAAGGGGGAGATTGTTAGAGCACAAATTTATTGGATTCAAGATCATCAATTCTGAAGATTGAAATCTGAGGTCAAAGCTGAAAAGTCAAACTCTCAAGAATAGTCTAGGTCCTTTGTAATAAATAGTCAAAGTTAATTTCCTAGTATTTTGTCTTTTTCCCTAAATATGTATATGAGGTATTTAGGTTGCTAGGGTTGTGTGTGTAAGGGGTGTGCCCAAAATAGAAATAATCAGCTGTCACCCTCTATTCTAGAGAGAGAGAGAGATCTCAGAGAGAGAAAATCCATTCAAGGGAGATTTGTAATCTTTTGTTCGAGAAATCAAATCAGGTGTGCTAATCTTCTTGTTGTGATTATATGTTTTATGTGATAAGAAACTGAATATATAAAGGGACAAACAGAGATCATTTTGTAACCATTGCAAATCTAATACAAAATGACTTGTGATTAGTATGTGTCAATTAATCTGTGCTTGATAGCTTGAAACTGGAATTTGGTATCAGAGCAGATCAGATTAATCAGAAATCAAATTTTTGTCTCCAAAATGAAGAACTCGCACGAAAACTGTGTTTAGATTGAATTATGAATTTTTGAGTTGTAATTGGTGTTGATCCAAACTCTCTCAGTGATTTGATAACGACCCTCTTTTATACTTAGTGAAAATTACGTTTATTAATATGTATTAGTGTTTCACCATCAGCGATCAGACTGAGTCTGTTCAGTTATCACTGATGATTTTTCTTGTAAACATTCATATGTATTAGTGTTTCACTATCAGCGATCAGACTAAGTCTGTTCAATTATCGCTGATGGTTTCTGATGTAAACAGTTAACGTAATGCGTGAAGACAAGTTTCGAGTCAACAAGATGTTCATAGCTGAATCGAAGACGAAGCTGCTAAACAAAGACAAGTCTACTAGTGACCTGATGCGGATATCAGTGAAGCAAAGACGACTCTACTCATACGCGAAGAAACCTGAGGAAAAGCTTCAGCGATAACTGAACTTCTTTGTATCTCTGAAGGAAAAGATATTCAGCGATCGATGATCACTTAGCTTATGCCTCAAGTATCTTTTGTATTTCCCTGCACAACCAGTACGATGTGTCAGAACGGACATACCTCTGCCACAATTCGTACAACAACTCTGTCAACTACACTGTTCATGATACGGCCGAAAGCATGTCTCCCAAAGTCAGACTCTCAAATGCATAGGGTATAAATAGAAAGATTACCTCTCCATCTGAGAGTACTCTTGAACCTTCATCTTTCTAACTTATAGAAACCCTTGTTTTCTATACTCTCAAAATCTCCCATTCTCTATCTTCTAGTACAACCATCTTAGTGTTTTCTTAAGTTTGTTTAGATTGAGTTTTACTTAATCTTATTCCGCAACAGACTTGTAAATTGTGTTTGATTTATCAATAAACAAATTATTAAACTTTAAATTATGTGTTTGTATTCAACCCCCCCCCCCCCTTCTACAAACTTGTTAAGCACCTTCGGGACCAACAAGTGGTATCAGAGCAGATTGTTTAATCTAATAAACAAGATCTTGCTTTATTCTCTTCCTTTCTATTCTAAAATGGCACTTAACACAAACAGAAACTACTATTATAATGGTTCACTTTCTAAACCTCCTCGATTTAGCAGATATAACTTTTCTCTCTGGAAGAATCGAATGATGCTATTTCTTGAAGGTGCAGATCCCACTATACCTGAATACGTAGCAAATGGACCCTATGAACCAGTCCAAATCATAGCTGTCGTTCCAGCTACTACCACCACTCCTTTTATCCCTGAACGCTATGTTGTTAAGGAAATGAGACAATGGAGTGATGAAGACAAAAAGAAGGTTGGTATCGATGCAAGGGCAAAAACCATTATCCCTATGGCTCTGCCTGATGAAGTTTTCCATTCCATCATGCATCTTAAAACTTCTAAAGAAATGTGGAAAATCATATGTGTTCAATATGAAGGCACCACTGAAATCCAAGAGACTCGAAAGATTAACTTGGTAAAACAGTATGAAAGTTTTATCGCTGGTAAGAATGAATCTCTCTCTGATGTTCATCAGCGGTTTAACTGCTTAATCATTGATCTAAGAGCTGTTGGTAGGACCTACTCTAATTCTGAGATCCTAACAAAATTCTTAGAATGTCTTCCTGAATGCTGGGACAGTTATTCAATATGTCTCAAGCTGACAAAAGACTTAAATTCTCTTTCTCTCAGCACCTTGTATGGAATATTGCTCAACTATGAGCAATCAAATCTCTTGAAGAAGAATCTTATAAAAGATTCTAAAGACTCCAAAAGCACTCCTGTTGCTTTAGTCTCTTCAGAGATAATTCCATCTCAGGGATCTACTCTCACTATCACTTAGTTAGATTATGATTCTGAGGATCTATCATTCACTGATCTTTTAGAGTTTGATGAGTCCTTAGCACTCTTGACAAACTATTTTAAGATATTTGCAAAAAAGAGTATTTTTAGAAGAAATAAGCCTCTCTCTCTTACTGACAAGCCAAAATCAACCCTTGTTGATAAGGCTACTGCTACTTGCTTTAACTGTGAAAAGACTGGACACTTTGCAAGTGAGTGCAGGTCGAAGAAAGTCTTCAAACCTTCTACCTCAAGAATATCCAACGATGACAAATACCTAAATCTGAAAGAAAAATATCAAAAGTTGAAAAACTACAAGCGAAAAGGTAAAGGTCTCATCGCTGAAGAACACGACTAGGCTGAATCAGGAGAATCAATTTCTGATGAAGAAGAAGTCTCTAATCTCTGCCTCATGGATGAGATTAAAGAAGAAGTGGAAGAACCAACTGAAACTTCTATGATCTATATATCATCTCTGGTATCTAACTCTACTAATCCCTCTCTACCTGAAGCAGAGAGAAGTCGCGCTATTGATGTACTGACGATTGATCTATACAATGCTCTAAACGGCAAAACTCTAGCTGAAAACAAAAACATTGATTTAACTGAATAGTTAGAGAAATGTCATGAAAAGATCATAGAACTGACTCTTTTAGAGGAAAGTTTGAAAGATCAAGTCATTGTTAACGAAATCATCAGCATTGAACGCAAACAAGCCATCGCTGCTCTAAAATCAGAAAAGGCTATTGTTGAAGGACGGTGCAAATCCTCAACAAAGATAACTGAGATTATAAGTGCTCAGATCCCTTCCAGTGATAGAACTGGTCTTGGTTTTTGGAAACCACAGGATGAACCCAAAGAAGACAGTTCCATGCTTAAGTTTGGAACATTTGTCTCTTCTATTCCTGACACTTTTGAAGCTCAATGCTCTTCATCTTTTTCTTCTAAAACCATCCCTGAGGAAATATCTAAAGGCTCTAAGTCTGCAGATAAAGGAAAATTTATTCTTTATCCTCAGAAGGCTTCCAAGAAAACAAAGCTGAAAGTTCCTTCTAAACCTTCAGTAAAACAATCTTCTAGCTCTGTGATAGAAATCTTTGATCTCTGTCCTCCAAAGCTAAAGATTGATCTTAAGCCCAAGAGATCTGAATAAATGAAAATTCCTCCCAGATCTCATGCTAAAAGCATTCTTGGAGCTGGACCTGCTCATCTTAAATTCTCAAAACCTTCTACTTCTGGTCCTAAAACCACATTCAAATATAGAAAATGCTATCACTGTGGATTTACTGACCATATTGCAAGCAAATGTCCAACTGCCACTAAAGCTGATAAAACAGCTAAAGTGAAGATGAATGCCTCCAAGGCTGAGAAGGTCATCAAAGCTGAAAAATCGACCAAGGTAAAGAATACCACTAAGGTTAAGAAATTAACCAAGGTGAAGGTTACCACTGAAGTTGAATCTTCATCTGCTGTGAAGATTGTTAAACCTTCCATCTCCACTAACCCTAAAGGACCCATTGAAAAGTGGGTACCAAACAAAGCTTAATCTTCATTATGTTTCCAGGGACCAAAGGGCATTTGGTATCTTGATAATGGAAGCTCTCGTTATATGACAGGACAAAAAGAACTGCTCATTGAATACAAGGAAGAGAAAGGTCCCTTTATGACCTTTGGTGGAAATGGAAAAGGATATACCCGAGGGTTTGGTGTTCTCAACAATGGGACAACTACCTTCAGAAGAGTCGCCTATGTAGATGAACTGAAGCACAACCTTTTGAGCATCAGTCAGCTATGTGACAAAGACTATGAAGTTCGCTTTACCAAGAAAGCATGTTCAGTGGTAAATAAGAAAGGAAAACTTGCACTCAGTGGTTATCGTAAAGAAAATGACTATGTAATAGATATGGACTCTACTACCACTAAAAACGTATGTTTTCTTTCTAAAGCCTCCTCTGATGTCAACTGGCTATGGCACAAAAGGCGCTCTCATCTAAACTTCAAAACCATGAATTCTCTCTCATCTAAGGAACTGGTTTCTGGTCTTCCTCAGCACTCATATGCTAAAGAATCTATCTGCTCAGCATGTGAAAAGGGAAAACAGACAAAATCCAGTTTCAAGTCTAAACAAGTTTCCTCAGTGACAAGTCCTCTTCAACTCTTGCATATTGATTTGTTTGGCCTTGTCAACATCCAATCAATATCTGGAAAGAAATACACACTTGTCATTGTAGATGAATACTCACGCTACACCTGGGTTATATTTCTTCGCTGCAAGAGTGATAGTTCAGAAGAAATAATATCTTTTGTTAAAAAGATGGAAGTGTTGAATATTCTTACTATTCGTTCAATAAGAATTGATCATGAAACTGAATTCAAGAACAGTTCTCTGAACAATTTCTTTGAGAACAAGGGAATTTCTCATAACTTCTCTTCAGTAAGAACGCCTCAGCAAAACGGAGTCGCTGAAAGAAGAAACAGAACGATCATTGAAGCTGCTAGATCAATGCTCAGCGATTCTCGCCTCCCTACTCAATTTTGGGCTGAAGCTGTAAACACTACATGTTTTACTCAAAACAGATCGCTGATAGTAAAGCGATTTGGAAAGACAGCTTATGAACTATTTCATGGAAGAAAGCCATCTATCAGTTTTCTTCATATCTTTGGTTGTCAGTGCTTTATCTTAAACAACAAAGATCAACTTGGAAAGTTCTACCCAAAAGCGGATGATGGAATATTTCTTGGATATTTCTCTATCTCCAAAGCCTACAGAGTTTTCAACAAAAAAAGACAATCTGTGGAAGAAACAATTCATGTCACCTTTGATGAAACTCGCTCAGCGAACTCTAAACCAATCGCTGACAATGAAGAATTAAATGCGTGGATGTTTTCTCACTACAGAGAAACAGAACCCTTCTTCTCAAACCATCAGCACACAGATTCTCTTACTACTGATGATGATCTAAACATCATACTTCCTAACGCTGAATCCAACTCATGGGTTTCAGCTGAGCCACTAAACACACTTCCTCCATCATATCCATCTTCGTCTGAAAACCTCTCAGAAAATAATGGTCTGTCTGACACTCAATAGTTGATAGCTGATGAACCTCAAGCTTCTTCATCAGTGAACATTCCTATTGTTGATCCAACTTCTGAAAGGAGCGATCATGCTCCTGCTCAGCGATGGACCATAGATCACCCCATAGATCAAATTCTTGGTGATACCAATGCAGGTATTCAGACACGACGAAGTTTAGGTAATATCTGCCACTTTGTCAACTTTATTTCTTTAATAGAGCCAAAGAATACTGATGATGCCCTCAGAGATCCAAACTGGGTCAGCGCTATGCAAGAAGAGGTGACTAAGTTCACTCACAACAAAGTTTGGAATCTCGTTCCTAGACCATCTGATAAAACTGTTATAGGCACCAAATGGGTGTTTAGAAACAAGTTAGATGAACATGGAACTGTAACCCGCAACAAGGCTCGACTTGTTGCTCAGGGATACAGACAAGAGTAAGGCATAGACTATGATGAAACCTTTGCCCCTGTGGCTAGGCTCGAAGAAATTCGACTCTTCTTAGCCTATGCAGTTTACAAAGACTTCATTGTGTATCAAATGGATGTAAAATCAACGTTCCTCAATGGAAAGCTGAATGAAGAAGTCTATGTAGAACAACCTCCAGGGTTTTATGACCCTAAGCATCCAAATTATGTTTATAAATTGGATAAGGCTCTCTATGGTCTAAAACAAGCCCCTCGTGCTTGGTATGACACTCTCTCATCCTTTCTTATCTTTGAAAATTTTGAACGTGGCAAAATTGATAATACATTATTTTTCAGAAAGATAAAAGGTCATATTATTCTTGTACAAATATATGTCGATGACATCATATTTGGTTCTACTAACCCATCTCTATGTACTCGCTTCGCTGAAAGAATGAAGAGAGAATACAAAATGAGTATGATGGGTGAGCTGACATATTTTCTTGGTCTTTAGATTAAACAATCTGACAAAGGTTTTTATCAGCCAAGGTAAGTATGTTAATGATATGTTGAAGAAGTTTGATCTAACACAAACTTCAGCGATGAAAACTCCTATGGCACCTCCTCTGACACTTAACAAAGATCCATCTGGAAAACCTGTTAATGTCACTGCCTATAGAGGAATGATAGGCTCCCTGCTGTATCTTACAGCGAGCCGACCTGACATAATGTACTCTACTTGTTTATGTGCACGCTATCAATCTGAACCCAAGGAATCCCATCTGATCGGTATTAAGCGAATTTTCAGATATCTGAAAGGGACTCCTAACCTCGGTCTTTGGTATCCCAAAGACTCAGGGTTCGATCTAACTAGATATTCCGATAGTGATTTTACAGGTTGTAAACTCGATAGAAAGAGCACTACTATTGGATGTCAACTCCTAGGAGGAAAGCTGGTAAGTTGGACAAGTAAAAAGCAAAATTTTGTGTCCACTTCCACAGCTGAAGCTGAATATGTAGCCGCTGGAAGTTGTTATGCTCAGGTCTTATGGATGAGAAATCAACTATTAGACTATGACCTTCAACTATCAAAGATTCCAATCTATTGCGACAGCACTAGTGCTATCGCCATAGCAAATAATCCAGTACTACATGCAAAGACAAAACACATAGAGATCAGATATCATTTTATCAGAGATCATGTGATAAATGGTGATATTGAACTTCACTTTATCCCCACTGACTATCAGCTAGTTGATTTGTTTACTAAACCTCTTGATGAGACAAGGTTCAACTTTTTCATCAGTGAGCTTGGAATGCTGAATCTTGAAGAGTAACTCTTCATCATTCATGCATTATGTCAGTAATTCTAAGTTCCTCTTTATCACTCAATCTTTGAATAAATGTCTGATTCTCAGGTATGTTCTCTTACTCTCCATCACTGAATATTCATTTATCATGTTGGTTTTTCAAAAATAAACTTTAATGATTTTCTTTTTTCAAATGATTAAAAGCTTTTTGCTAAACAAAATCTATCACTGACATTTCTCTTCAGTGATTCTTTTGAAAAGAAAATCAATCTCTGACTTTTATCAGGGATTCTTTCAAAAAGAAAACCTATCTCTAACTTTCCTTCAGAGATAATTTTGAAAAGGACAAATGAAACGTTTTTCTCTCTCCTATGACGTCATTTGAACCGACAATCCATGACATGCCTTTTTCTGACACGTTCGTCCGTTGCCCTTCCATCCAATCAACTTCGTCAAACGTGTCCATGTCATCATGAACATTTGTTTTCCCACCTCTCTCTCTCCCTCTACGTATAAAAGGAATGTTTCTTTTCATTCTTATCTTTTACGCTTTCTGGCAATCTTTTTGAGCAAGAATTTTCTCTCAAGGAATTTCCAGCAAACACCTCCTTCAAGCATTTGCATCTTCTTCTTTCTAGATCAACAGGTTACTTTGTTCTTCTTTTCTTCGTAAATTTTGTTACAAAATCCTAAATATGTTATATTATTATGGGTTTTTCACAAGATTTCTTAAATATTAAAATCATTTTTTTTATTCTAATGTTTCAAACCTTTGATTTTCTTCATGTTCTTCTTCTTCAAGAACAATGTTTATTCTCAAAATCATTTAAGTTTTTCCTATGTTTCTTTCTGAAAACAGAAACTGGTAAAAAAATTTGATTCTAAACCTGTGTGTCCTTGAATTCAAGTTTCTTAACAATTAATCAACAAACAATATACAAAACAAGATTATCAAATCTACCTGTTTGATTCAATTTCAATTCAAACGATTACAAACTCTCTGTTTGTCTCTTTCTCACTCTAGACTTTCTCTCTCTAAACTGATTCTCACGTTCTCTATCTACAACTCTCTCTGAAAACGCTCAACTCAAATATTCATAAACCTATTTCTAAAAACAAAACTATTTATACTACCACACAAATGCAAGGAAACAAAATACAATACAAATAAACTTTGACTTTTTATTACAACAAGACTTTGACTTTCAATGAGAGTTGACTTTCCAGCTTTGACTTCTTGTACTTTGACCTTCAGTCTTCATGATCTTGTATCCAACATATTTATGCTCTAACAATCTCCCCCTTTGGATTCAAGATCATCTTCAAAAAAGATTTAGCAAAACAATCTCCTCCTTTGATTCAATCTCTTTCAAGTGTATCTCTCCCTTTGTTGCATTCTGTTAACTTGAATCATCTACAAATCAGTTGTATTCCTTTCAAACATTATGCTTCAACAAATAGTAACAATCTCCCCCAAGAACGGTAGAAACAGTCTTCAATACTCTCCCCAAGACTTTCACAAACTCTTTCAGACTTCAGAAAGAAATTATCTCCAGAATTAGCTCAACTTGCTTCAACAAATACTTCTGAAATTTCTGATCTTGACATTTCTTCAAAAATCATCTCCCCCTTTTTGATGAAACAAGCATCGGTATCATCAAAACTTTCATCAAGAAATGTCTTTTACTATTCTGATCTGTCCAAGAACCTCTGACTCGATGCAAATTCGAACAATATATTCATCCAGATCTTTTCAAATCTAGACAAAATAGGAATGTAACACCTGAATCAACAAATGAATCAGTTAAAATGTCTGTCAGTAACACAAAGTTACTATGTGTAACGAATACACATTTTAAAGGAGCTTTGGTTATGTTCACTACCCCAGGGCTTCCATCCAATCATCGAAATACCACAAAGGAAATTTCTATGAATGTTATGACAAGAAAACAAATTCCTTGTGTGTTCATGCAAGTGTAGAAAGAATTAAGCACGAATGATTGCTTTTATAAAGGCTCAACATAGTGTAAACCACTGAACAACAGTAGATAAACACAGACTCAATGTGCATGATTGAAGTGCGAAGGTGGGGCAGACTTCCTTCTTTTTCAATATCCAGATTTTCCAAATGAAAATCAGATAGCATATGTGTTGCGTCCCCTTGAAAATGTGAAACATTTTCTTTTTGAGAAGAAAATGAGTGGCTGGTGGGGTTAAAGTCAAGAGTTGGCATGGGCTAGTTGCATGTTTCAATAACGTTCACCAAAGAGTTGTGAAACTCTAGTAATGTGGCTGGCCGGCTCAGAAAGAAGTTGGTGCAGAGTTTTAATATTCTTTTAACTCTGTTCTCACACCCTCTTTCTTTTTATCATTATGCTCACTTCTAACCAAACTCTCATTTCCATTTTTCCTCAACTCACAACCCACACTCATTTATTTTAGACTCCTCACACTCAATCACTATGGATTAACTTCTTGGGTAGAAATCACTGGTTAACGTGATTCCATAGAAGTTTAGTTAATTCCTAGCACAAAGAATCCATATTGTCCTAGAAAGCATGTGTTGCTCAGATGATTTAACTTGAATCAGTTAAAGATCATATACAAATGTCAGATGTGAATATGCTCAGAGATATAATCATGAAGATATGAGCATTTTTAAACATTGAAGTATTTTCAAACAAGTAAATTGAATGAATGAACATGAATGCAAAAGACTTGTTTGAAAATCTGACATTGTATGAAAAAGATCAGAAATGATATGATATAGCAATGAAAGCTTATGGTCAACAATAATGGATATTGTCTATATGAATCAAAATACAAACATTCTTGAAATGAATGTTTTGAAATGAAATGACGCTCAAAATACATTGAAGTACAAGCGAGGTGTCTTACCATCGAAAAATATGTTTCAAATATGAGACATGGTAAGAACATGTTGAACAAAAAGTAAACCAGTGTGTGAATACTTGAAAGTATGTAAAAAAGACAATACACAAGTATTTATCTTTGGAAACACACGGTTTATAAACATTCAAGCACAAAATAAAATGAAAACATTTAAAATCACACTTCCAGTTCATGAAATCTGTTTAAGAATCGGGAAGTGGTTTGAACATTTAAGAAAATGTTTTCTATGATTGAAAGTTGTTCTTCTTTCAACCATATATGAGATTAAGATAAGAAATTAACCTTTCTAAGCAGTCTTAAATCTCATGATGTCAACTGAAGTCATAAAGATATGATCTTGATAGCTTCTCTCATTCTGCACAAGTCTCAAAGTCATGTCAAAGCAATTTTATTCACAAAAATTTATTCAAAACAATAAAAGACATAAAGCAGTAAAACAATTTAAAGTACGAGTTCTGATCTGAAATAATCAGAAATCATAGTCTTACTCCTTTGACTTGTAAACTCCCCCTAAATTCATGCATCACAAAAATTTAGCAGTTAAATTCTATAAACTCCCCCTCAAAATAATATCAATCAACTTAGAATCTTGTCTCACTCCCCCTGAGAACATGAACAACATGTGAAAGTGCAGATATCCTTTCAGAAACAATTATAAAGAAATGATGAAAAATTACAATAAAAGAAACTTTAATAGGTAATTACTGATTAGACTTTGAGATTTAGCATACCAAGCTTAGATACAAGAAAATTAAATCTCTTTTCATCTAAAGCTTTGGTAAACAAATCTGCAAGCTAATAATCAGTTTTTACAAAGTAAAGTTCTATTGTACCTTTTTCTACATTACCTTTTATAAATTGATACATGACATCAATGTGCTTTGTTTTAGTGTGCTGCACAGGATTAGCTGATATCGCGATAGCGCTCTTTGACTCACAATAGATCGGTATTTTGTCAAACTTGAATCCATAGTCTCGCAGTTGTGTCCTCATCTACAAAACCTGAGAGCAGCAACTGGCAGCATCTACATACTCTGCTTCTGCAGTCGACGTGGAAACACAAAGTTGTTTCTTTGACGCCCAGCTAACAAGCTTGTCTCCAAGAAATTGAATATGACCTGAAGTGCTCTTCCTGTCTAGCATACACCCAGCATGATCTGCGTCTGAATAAGCAGTCAGTTGAAACCCTGTATCCTTAGGATACCACAGACCAAGATCTGCAGTCCCCTTCAGATATCTAAAAATCCGTTTGACAGCAGCCAAATGGGATTCTTTAGGATCAGCCTGATATATTGCACATAAGCATGTAGAAAACATAATATCTGGCCTACTTGAAGTAAGATACATTAAAGAACCTATCATACCTCTATAAGTCCTAACATCAACACTTTTTCCTGAAGGATCAGTGCTAATCTTAGTACCTGGTGCCATCGGGGTTCCAATTGGTTTACAATTTTCTATTTTGAACTTCCGAAGAATATCAAAAATGTACTTAGATTGGTTAATGAAAATCCCCGTTGAAAACTGTTTTACTTGTAATCCGAGAAAGAAATTCATCTCTCCCATCATACTCATTTGAAAACGTGACACCATGAGGTTAGAAAAGTTTTTACAGTATTTAGGATTTGTAGAGACAAATATTATATCATCAACATATATCTGAATAAGTATGATATCAGCTTTTTCCTTTTTAATGAACAAAGTGGTATCGACTTTACCTTTTGAAAAACCTGACTTGACCAAGAATTGAGATATAACATCATACCATGCACGAGGGGCTTGATTCAAACCATACAAGGCTTTATCCAAGATGTAGACGTGATTTGGCTTATCTGAATTTACAAACCCTTCTAGTTGAGACACGTAGACTTCCTCCTTAAGAATGCCATTCAGAAAGGCAGTCTTCACGTCCATCTGGTAGACTGTGAAGTTCTTGTGAGCTGCGTAGGCTAGAAACATACGGATTGCCTCTATACGCGCTACTGGAGCATATGTCTCGTCATTGTCTATGCCTTCCTCTTGCCGGTAACCTTTGGCAACAAGTCTTGCTATATTCCTTATGACAATACCATCTTCGTCCTTCTTGTTTTTGAATACCAATTTAGTTCCTATCACGGTCTTTCCTTCTGGTATTGGAACTAATCTCCAGACCTTCAGGGCTTCAAACTAGTTTAACTCTTCTTGCATGGAAGACACCCAATCCGAATCAGCAAGAGCTTCTGATACTCGAGTAGGCTCTATTTTGCTGAGGAATGAGTCATGCAGACACTGGTTTAAAGTTGCTGACCTAGTTTGCACCGGTTTGTTGAGATCTCCAATTACTTGGTGTAAAGGGTGCTCTTTGGTCCAGCGATGTTCATGAGGGAGTGGATTAGATGAAGATTGATCATGGTTATCATCTAAGAATACACTATTAGCTTCTTCATGTTGTACAGTAGGAGGGAGTTGTTAAGTTGAAGGAAGTGATGCAGAAGTTTCAGTAAGAACAACTTGTTCAGTCTGTTGATCTGTCCTTATCGTACATCCTACTGATGCAGTAACTTCTGGTTCTTCATTAACAGGTTCAGCTTCAACTGAAGGAGTATGTGTTTGAACTTGAGCTTCTATCTGCACTGGGGGTAATAGTTCAGTTGAAACCTCTGAAGCAGCTGGAGGATTTGTTGTTGAATCAGTAGACCTATCAACCACAACAGAATTAGGAAATTTAGATCCTAGAAACTCATCAAAGAAAAATTCAAACAAAAAATCTAAATCAGATAAATGAGTATGAGACGATGATGCTTCATCTGATTTCTTCACTGTTGATACAGGTTCTGGATTGATTGATCCAGAAGCTAACACTTCGGTTATCACGGGTTCTGAACTGACTCGTTCAGAAGCCATATCCTCATCGAATGTGACATTTACGCTCTCAACAACAATCTTCGACTTCGTCAAATATACACGATATGCAGCAGATGTAGAATAAATATCCAATGAAAATGCCCTCATCAGCCTTAGCATTGAACTTGTTCAGACTCTCTCTGTCATTTAGCACAAAACACTTACAACCAAAAACATGAAAATATTTAATGGTT
Organism: Arctium minus; assembly: GCA_954870635.1. Classification (NCBI taxonomy): domain Eukaryota; kingdom Viridiplantae; phylum Streptophyta; class Magnoliopsida; order Asterales; family Asteraceae; genus Arctium; species Arctium minus. The sequence continues at coordinate 73,077,497 of OX941088.1, read as the reverse complement.
GGTGTTCGGTTGTTGATCAAAGTATACGGAGTCTTTTGAAATCTACGGTGTATCATGGAACGATTCTGAGTGTAGCACGCAGTCGAAATAGCTTCTGCCCACAGAAATAGAGGTAAGTCTGATTAGCTGAGCATAGTGCGAGCAGCCTCGACTAATGTTCGATTTCGCCTTTCGACTACTTCATTCTGTTCTGGCGTACGAGCAGCAGAATATTGATGTGATATCCCGACCGGTTCGAGATATTCTTCAACAGTTCTGTTTTTGAACTCTGTGCCGTTATCAGTTCTGAGAAGCTTGACCAGTTTCTGCAGATTCACCTGGGTCGTCTTCAGAAATGTAATGAGTACTTTGGGCGTCTCATCTTTTGAACGTAGAAATTTGACCCACGTGTATCGCGAATTGTCGTCCACGATAACAAGAACATATTTCTTACCGCCTAAGCTTTGTGTTCGCATCGGACCACAAAGATCCATATGCAACAACTCTAATGGAGAACTGGTACATAGTTCAGGCTTCGGTTTATGTGGAGCTTTCTTCATCTTCCCTTTTTCACATGCTGCACATAAGTGTTATTTCTCATATCTCAGCTCAGGAAGTCCATTAACTAATTTTCCACTGGCCAGCTTGTTTATGTAACGAAAATTCAGGTGCGATAATCGTCTGTGCCAAACCCAACTTTGCTGCATCGAGGCTTTTGTTAGTAAGAAAACCTGGTTGTCATTCTGAAGCTTTGAAAGATTGATGGTGTAGAGATTTGTCTTTCGATTGCCGACTAAGAGTTCATTGCCGTCTTCAGTACAAACCGAACATCTCTTAGCTTTGAAATTTACCTCTAACCCTTTGTCAGAAAACTGACCAATACTGAACAGGTTGTGCCCTAAGTCTTCGACATAGCTCACCTTCCTAATCGTTATGTTGTCACCATATCCTAAGATTGGTGAAAATTGGTCGTTCCCAAATCGTACATTTCCGCTGAATTTCTCTGTATAATTAGACAATAAAGCTTTATGCCCGGTCATATGCTTGGAACAGCCGCTATCCAAGTACCACATATGTCGGGTCTGCAAGAGAAATCAGGAAATAACAATTTTAGGTACCCATTTAAAAACGGGTCCTAACATATTAGCACAAGATTGTGGTATCCATTTAAAAATGGATCCTCTTTTTCTTTGAAAACTCTTTGAAACATTTGAATTTGAAGAATAAACATGATATGATCCAAACCAATCATTAGTATAATGAGAACAAGCAAAATCATTCCATCGATAACTATAAGACTGAGTAGTAGGACGAGATAATTGGAAGAATTGCTTTATTGAATATCGCTTGTAAGGAATTACAAGGTTTTATTTATTAAAAGCAACTTTACCAACTACATCATTAACACTACTATCAGATCTATCAGTAACTACATCAGGAATTGATTCAGCCTTCTCATCATTCTTCCTTTTTGGTTGCCATTCATTTCTTGCTTCCGACCTTTTCATTCTTAAAACTGAAACAGAAGATTTAGATTTATTAGGAAAATCATATTTCTGAGATTGGCTTTTCTTTTGTTTACCAGTGTTGTTCCGCTTCTGTGAACGTTGTTTCTTATGTTTCTTACCTTTAGCATAGTAATCAGCATTCACAGAAACTGGTTCACCAACCTTAGTTGATGATTCACCAATTTCAAAAACACTTGGTAACACTTCTCCATTTATAATAAAAGTAGAATGATCAGGAAGTGGAGCATTGAAGTCAAACATATCAATTTCTTCTATACACCCATCATCAGAATTGAGAAAATCATTTGCAGACACAAATAAGTCATCAAAGTTATCAGTTGAAGTTTGAGATGCCATTGAACCGTTAGAACACTTTGTTGATTTAGAATGAAAAACAGTATTCTTTAAAACTGTAGAAAATACACTTTGTTCTATGTCTACCAAAATTCGTTCATCTGATAAAACATTTTCAAGCTCAACTAGTTTGCTTTTCCAGAATGAGTGGAGGAACATAAACTTTTGCAGTTGCAGGTTTTGCCTCCATCTCAGAAACAGAATAACTAGCAAAATAGTCATTTGAAAGAAATTTTGGTGTTTCAGAAAGATAACTATCATTTAGCTTTACATAGTTAAATGGTAGTTGCATTTTCTTTACATTCTTTCTATTTTCAGTTTCTCTGGCCTCAACTTCTTCTGGTAATTTGGTAACAAATTTGGGTTTTAAATGAGTATGTTTACCAGCAGCAGCAAGAAAATCAAAATTATATAATGCTAGTTGTTTTCTGATGTCTTTCTTTAAGTAATGAGGATTTTCGTAACCGATTCCCCATTTTTCCTTAACATCAGCCTCCTCATTAGGTGCATTAAGAAAAATAGTTTGATCTGTTTGGCCTCTTGCATAAAGTTTGGCTTCCAGACCATTTACCTTTTTATTTAAGAGCTTGTTTTCAACCTGCAATTTATAAACAGTTAGTGCAGATTCTTTCTTCTCTAAATCAGACTTAGAAATTATAGCTTCAAAATCAGAAATCTTCTTTTCAAAACAATCTATTTCAAGTTTAGAATCAGAAGCAGATTTGCGTAAAGAATCAATTAGATCTTTGTTCCCAATAACTGATTTTTTAAGCTCAAAGATCTTTTGATTTCTTTTAGCAACTCTGTCTTTTTTCTTCTTCTGTTTTGTTTGAAGGTCTTGAAGCTCAACCATCGTGGCTTCCATTTTGGTCATGAAATCATTTTCAGTTAAGTTGATTACCTCATCAGCAGTTTCTTCATCAGAATCATCATATTTCACCTCTTTTCCCATCAAACATAAGTGGGTTGTCTCTTCTTTTTCTATCTCCGCATCCGAATGATCCAACCAGAATTCGTCTTCAGCCATTAATGCCTTGCCAGCTTCCTGTTGCTTGGCCAAGAGCATTTTGTTCTTATAATACTCCGAGTTGTGAACTTTCGGCTTCCGACAATCTTTTGCATAATGTCCAACCTTGCCACAGTTGTAGCACTTGATCAGATCATTAGTTGTCCTTTCAGCTCCGGTGTAATCATTCACAAACTTTTTCTTTTCTTCTCGCTTCTTCTCACCAAATCTATTTCCTTCCACTCTTTCTCTATGTTCATGGTTCTTTGAGCTTGATGAAGAATATCTCTGAGAATTAGACCCTGGTTTCTTGTAAAACTTTTTCTGGAAAGCTCGGGTCAGTAACAGCATTGCTTGCTTAAGACTCTCTCCATCATCTCTATCAGATTCTGATTCTGATTCTGATTCTGATTCTGATTCAGAACTGGAAACCATTATCTTTTTTCTTTTTCTTCTTCTCTTTCTTGTCTTTCTCCTTTTCTCCAGCCACCAATGCTATGGGATCGGGAACTTTCTCAACTTTATTTTTCTCAGCTCTTTTCTCTTCCACTTCTTCTTTGTTCTGCCTCAATGTTTCATAAACCTCATGTAACGGAATGTCATTTAGATCCTTCATCTGTTTCATCATGTGCGTATGCTTCTTCCATTCAGGTTGGAGGATACTTAAGAACTTGACATTGTTCTCGGTCTGCTTCTTTTTCACCTTGTTCTTTGACAGTTCATTTAGAAGCAGGACAAACCGTTCATAAGTTTCTTCCAAGCTTTCATTCTCTTTTGCTTTAAATTCTTCGTAGCTGTTAATGCAGTTAGCTACTTTCATCTGGTTCCCAACCTTTGAACCCATCATCATCTTCTGAAGTTGATCCCACATCTTCTTAGCATTGGCCTTGTAGCTGTCTATCTTAATGTATATCTCATTCGGAATACTTTGAAGAAGTAAAGATCTTGCTTGTTTATCTGCTTTGAAACGGCTTTTCTGCTCCTCAGAATATTGTGCAAAATCCATTGGAACAGTTCTCATCTTTTGTTCTCTTTCCACATCACCATCCTCACTGTCAGATGAATCATCATCAGGTATCTGAACAGTAGGTGGTACCATAGGACCCTCCATGATTGACAAAAGAATTTTTTCTCCATTTTTCTATCGATCCACAAAGTCAAGAAATCGATCCTTCCATTGTTCGTACTCCCCTTTGAATAAAACGGGAGGCTTGACATCTGTGACGATAGAAAGAGCGTCCTTTGAAGTCATCCTGTTTGATCAAATATGCAATAAGAAACTTGAAATTGACCGTTAGTCCAAATGAAATCACAAGAAAATACAGAAAACTTGAAAAATGACAAAGTAAGAAGTTGTCTAAAAGGCAGTAGCGCAAAAATCAGTTTTGCGCTAAGTGAAGCTGGCGAAAAACAAACTTTGCGCTAAACAAAGATGGCGCAAAAATCAATTTTGCGCTAAGTGAGAATGGCGCAAAACACAATTTTCGCTAAGCACTTAATCACGAAACTAAGATATGCACTAATTAGGGATGACGCAAAAGATAACTCGCGCTACGTTAATCTAGCGCAAAGTCTAACTTGTGAGACTTGATCACGCAAAAGCCTTATATCTAGCGAGAAACTTATGACTTGGCGCAAAATTGATCTACTTTAACAATAGTTGGAGCAAACTTGTTTTTGCGCAAGAATAAAGTGGCGCAACAATGAACTTTGAGAATAAGCACTTAGAACTTTGACTGGCGAGAAAGAGATACTTTGCTCCAATCACTTAGAACTTATGGTCTGGCGCAAAGTTATGATGAACTGACGCAAAACTATGATGAACTGGCGCAAACCAATGATGAACTGGCGCAAACTTTTTGAAACCTCTAATTCGATCAGATTTGCATCAAAACACTATCTAGACTTCAAATTTCAATTCGAAATTTTGACAATTCAATCACAAAGACATCTAGAACCAAAATCTATCACTTAATTTCGATCTAACACTCTCAAAATACAACTCGATCTATGAAACAGTGTTCTTGAACTCGTGAACTTCGAACTTCACAAAATCAACAAATCAAAATTGATTACAATGCAATTTACAAATCAAACTACACAGACTCGATCGAAAATGATAAAAGAACATAACCTAATCAATTACAACTCGAAAAACAAACTAAAAATCAAAATCGATCTCCAAACTCGAAGAACATTGCCGAACTCATTTTCTTGAATTGATTTCTGTTTGAATCTGCTCTGATACCAATTGTGTGTCCCTGAATTCAAGTTTCTTAACAATTAATCAACAAACAATATACAAAACAAGATTATCAAATCTACCTGTTTGATTCAATTTCAATTCAAACGATTACAAACTCTCTGTTTGTCTCTTTCTCACTCTAGACTTTCTCTCTCTAAACTGATTCACACATTCTCTCTCTACAACTCTCTCTGAAAACGCTCAACTCAAATATTCATAAACCTATTTTTAAAAACAAAACTATTTATACTACCACACAAATACAAGGAAACAAAATACAATACAAATAAACTTTGACTTTTTATTACAACAAGACTTTGACTTTCAATGAGAGTTGACTTTCCAGCTTTGACTTCTTGTACTTTGACCTTCAGTCTTCATGATCTTGTATCCAACATATTTATGCTCTAACAAAACCTTTCTATCTATATTTTTCTCCTTCTTTCCATATTCAGAAATGGCACAATCAGCTCTCATTGCTTCCAAGACCGTCAAGTTTCCTATCTCTGAATCTGATATTCCCAAGAACAATCACCTTGCTCGCTTGGACTTCGATGGTCTCAGATACCCACACCTGGTGGAAGCAGCTCAGTTCCTAAAGAAATCGTGTATTGCTTACGCGATCTCTGTGGATCCTAAACCATCCAAAACACTTCTTCAACAGTTTTGGTTCACTGCTGACGAAACCACCATCACCAACAAGAAAGGTAAACGGGTTCCTTCTCTCTCTTTCCGCACTGATTTAGGACCAAGTATGATGACTGCTTACAGCCTGAGGAAGTCACTCTGATTCCCTGACAGACCCAAGAGTGGATTTGATGCCCTCCCAACTGATGTTGAACTCATCCAGTTTCTGGATGGTATGGAATACTGTTGGGACAACAAGCCACGCTCAACCATCCCCAACAAGAAGCTGACAAAGATCTTGAAGGCCAATATGCCTTCCTAACTGAACTACATCTTCTCACACATCATTCAATGTATGAGTGGGAAGAGTGGCTCACTGGATCAGGCGAGCAAAGTTCAGCTCCAAATGGCTTACTCTGTGATCATTGGAAAGAACTTTGACTATGTTGCTGCTATCTTTGACGATCTCAATTCAAAGATAGAGAAGACGGAGAGGGATCCTAAGATCCCAAATGTACTATTCATCTGTGCATATCTGAAGTTTCTCTACCCTGGCACTTACCCCACTACTCAAGATGGTACTTTTGCCAAAGTGGGTTAGCGCTCGTTGGAGGTCAAACCAGTCGACAACGAGGTAAGTATTTCAACTCTACGCTCTCGTCTCTCTCTCCATTCTTCTACTTCAGCGGCCACACAGGAGGTTCTTTCTTCTGCTAGCCCTGCCGCTACCACCGCTTCCAAAAGACCATCAGCTAGTCTTTCTGGTCCTTGAAAGAAGGCCAAATGGACTAAGGAGACTATAACCCCTAGCTCAAGGCCTGAGGTAGTTTCTCAACAAACTACCTTGGATGGTTTTGTGGGTCTCTCCTCCACATCTTCAGTTGTCATCACATCACCCGTGCCAGCGATCACGATTGCTGCCACAATATCAGTCACACCACCAACTATCTCAGTTCAACAACAACCAGAGGTAACCACCCAAATCCTAACTTCTTCTATCCCCATTACTCATCCCTCTATTTCATTGGTCGCTAACCCTCCATATATTTCTATGCAACCACAGTTTGCACCCATAGGACCTGACAATCAAACTTTTGAAAAATCTATGCAATTCTACAAATTGTTTGATAACTCAGGTACTTCTATAACCCTAAACACTACTCCCATCTCTCCATATAAGCCTGTTTCTCAGAAGCTAACTTTTCTTTCAGGTCCTAATATGGCAACTGTTGACTCTCATGTCAACAGTTTGGGTGTCAAGGTAGATTCTCTCACCACCTCCATCAATGAAACCACCAGCGTTGTCAATACCGCTGGTGAAGAGCTGAAGAAACTGACGAATGCTTGCTCCTCGAAAGCTGAAGCCTCCCAAATCTCAACTCTTCAGGGAGAGCTTGTCAAAGTCAAGGAGGACTTAGTCATCAATCATCAACAAACTCAACTTCTCAGCAAGGACGTAAAGGATTTATCTACCAAGATCGATTCCTGCACATCAATCCTACAGCAGGTTCTGGAAAAGTTGAATGCACCAGCTCCAACGCTCACTCCTTCTTTCACAGAGGCTGACCGTACATCTCTGAATGTAGGTGTTGAATTTATTCATCAAGCTACTTCAGACATCCCTGTGATTGAAGATCGTCTCGACCGTCTGGAGGCTGAAGTCCATTCATTAGCCACTGCAAAAACTACCTCTCGCCCTGGTGACCTCTCCCTCAATGATAATGACAAAGAGGGGGAGAAAGATGATGAATAAAATGCAGAGGAAGCAGTTGCTGGGGTTCACTCGAAAGAACCTCCCTCTCATGTTGAGGGGGAGAAGGTTGCTGAGAAAGACCCTCCATCTTCTTTGTACGATCATGTTTTAGTAGAAGAAGAAGAGGAGGAGGAAGAAGAGGATGAAGATCTTGATCTCTTGGATCAAGATAAAGAGCAACATCAAGATGATGATGATGACGACGATGAACAAGAACAGTCTCTATGGTTTTCTGCAGCGAACACATCATCAGTGATAGCTTCGAAAGAAGTTGTCACAGCAGGGGGGAGAAGTGAAACTTCTTCAGGAACCCCTTCCCAAAGCAAACCAAAGGGATCAGCTGCTGAGGGAAGCCTGAAAAGTGTTTCACTATCTGAGGGGGAGAATCCTTCTCAGGTATGCCTCTCACTTGTCCCTATATCTTTCTATAAATCCCAACCCCTGTTTCTTTCTAGCCTTTATCTTTCTTGTTCCCAACAAACACCAACTCTTTTTATCTATTTCTGACCAGACAGTTCTCTCCCCTGCTTAAAGGAAAGGAACTTCAAATAATCCCAGCTTCTATAGTTGATGAGTCAATAATCCCAATCTCCTTAAATGAGATTGATGAGCAAGAAGAAGAGGAAGAAGCCCTGCACCATCCAGGAAGGCCCTCTAGACCATCTCACTGGTCTGAGGAAGAACTGAATAGAAGAACAGAGATGATTTCTCATCTAGAGAGTCAACGGCTGAAGGTCCCTCTTCAAATAACTTCTACATAGCTTGATTTTCTGACTGAAGCATAAATTGAAGAATCTGTCAGAGCTGAGAAACTGATATCGGATTGTCAAAGAGATGCTTCTCTAGCTCTCAAGGTTCAGTCCTCTCAAGTCAAAGACAAGAAGCTGAAAAAAAATCCAGTGGAAGTCCAGGCTGCTCTACTGAAAGAAATTGAAGAGGAGCGTTCAAAAAAACAAGCGGTCAGCGATTACACTGTCAAATGGTGCAAACATAAAGTCGACTATCACTCCGATCCATTAAAGATATCAGTTGTTGTCATCTCTGGGAGAAAGAAGAAGGATCGAACTTCTGTAACAATGAAGATAACCAGAGAGGATGGAAGCTCTAAGGTTATGTTTGTTTCAAAGCTTGAAAGTTTCGGCTACATGGAATGGCTAGAGTTCAAAGATGCGCTGAAGAAATCCAAATCAACCTACAGAGGCTATGTCGAAGGCATCCTAGAAGCCCTCATCAACAGAGTCACTGCTGTGTTAAAGGTACCATCTGCTCTTCCTTTAAGCCAAGGCAACTCAAAAGAAATCCTGTCTCCTCCTCATCTGAGAATGTCGCTGCTATCAGAAATGACACCTCCATCAAGTTCTCAAAGGAAGCTTTGTTTGGTCCTTCTCCTGATCTCTCAGTTCTAGATCTATCCCTGCCTCCTGGTGGTCCATATCTTGCAGGACAAGTACTTAAAGATCCTTTTGGAATCTTCTTCAGAGATGATGAGGAACAACTCATATTCCAAATAGTCTCTGAAATCCCTATCTGTCCCCTCAGTCATCTTAAGGATCTCTTATGCTTATGGTGTGACTTCTCTCCTTTAGCTGAATCGATCAAGACAATCATTAGTCAAGAATCTTTAGATCGAAGGCAAAGAGGAGAAGAAATACTTGACTACATGATTAATCCTCCTAAGTCTTCCTTAGATAGCTGATAGATTAGTTTCCTATTTCTTGTAATCTATTAGTTATACTTACAGTAGTTAGTTCTTCACTTGTACTTTACATTTTCATATCTTGTAATTCCTTCTTTGAATTAATGAAAATTTAAGTGAAGTACTTAACCCTATCAGTACTGTAAAAGATCCCTCAAAATAGTAATTGGGACATGTATGTTATGAGTCCTGATTATTCCTTATTTTGAATTATAAAGTAATTTTCTTCAGTTACTTTGTCATTATCAAATAGGGGGAGATTGTTGATCCAAACTCTCTCATTGATTTGATAACGACCCTATTTTATACTTAGTGAAAATTACGTTTATTAATATGTATTAGTGTTTCACCATCAGCGATCAGACTGAGTCTGTTCAGTTATCACTGATGATCTTTCTTGTAAACATTCATATGTATTAGTGTTTCACTATCAATGATCAGACTGAGTCTGTTCAGTTATCGCTGATGGTTTCTGATGTAAACAGTTAACGTAATCCCTGAAGACAAGTTTCGCGTCAACAAGATGTTCATAGCTGAATCGAACACGAAGCTGCTGAACAAAGACAAGTCTACTAGTGACCTAATGCAGAAATCAATGAAGCAAAGAAGACTCTACTCATACGCGAAGAAACCTGAGGAAAAGCTTCAGCGATAGCTGAACTTCTTTGTATCTCTTAAGGAAGAGATATTCAGCGATCGATGATCACTTAGCTTATGCCTCAAGTCTCTTTTGTCTTTCCCTGCACAACCAGTACGATGTGTCAGAACGAACAAACCTCTACCATAATTCGTACAACAACTCTGTCAACTACACTGTTCATGATACGGCCGAAAGCATGTCTCCCAAAGTCAGACTCTCAAATCCAATCAATGAATGACACGTGTAAAGCACCCTGCCATCCATTTAATGCATAGGGTATAAATAGAAAGATTACCTCTCCATCTGAGAGTACTCTTGAACCTTCATCTTTCTAACTTATAGAAACCACCCTTGTTTTCTATACTCTCAAAATCTCCCATTCTCTATCTTCTAGTGCAACCATCTTAGTGTTTTCTTAAGTTTGTTTAGATTGAGTTTTACTTAATCTTATTCCGCAACAGACTTGTAAATTGTGTTTGATTTATCAATAAACAATTTATTAAACTTTAAATTATTTGTTTGTATTCAACCCCCCCCTGCTATAAACTTGTTAATCACCTTCGGGACCAAAAATTGGTGTTTTGTTGATTGTATTGGTATCATATGATGTTTTAGATTATTTCTTATTCAGTTTGTAATTGCAAATTCACTGTAATTCACATTCAATTTTGTCAATTTGTAAGTTTTTGGTTTGACATTTCTATCGCACTGAGTTAGAATCAAATTCATCGATTCAGTGTTGTTTTGGTGAAATTGGTGCCAAAAGGTTTGTTCAAATTATCATCGAGATCACTTCTGTGAATTTTGATATCAATTGGATGAGAATTGAAGCAGATATGGTGAATTTATATGATTCCCAAACAAAACTAGTTCACCTAACTCACGTGTTTTATGTTCACTTAACTCAAATTTATTCCTAGATTGCTTTGCCTTGTGGAAAATTTCACAAGGAGAAGAACCATGAGAAACAAATTTAAGTTTGTCTTTCAAAATACTCATAACAGGATCAGTAGGATGTCGTAGCCTATTATGTCATAGTTGTTTTGAAATACAACACGTAATAGAAGCATTCGAACAAATAGACTTACTTTTAGACATATAAATAATACAACCCATCTTCCTCACTACCAGTCCCCACAACATTATTCAGAAGAGAATCTTAAATAGTACACTTTGTCTCATCAAAACAAACCAACAATTTATTGTCATAAGCCAATTTGTGCACAGACAACAAATTGACATTAAAATCAGGAACAACCAGAACATCAGAAAGTGTGATATTTGCAGTTAAATTTAAATCTCCTACTTTATTAACTCTAGCTTCTGATCCATTTGGATGATTAATTATTAAACGTAAATCAAAAATATCCACAATGTTTTCAAGATAACATAAGATGTCATGTGTTGATTAGCACCAGATTCAATAATCCATCCAGATTTAAAAATTGTAGACATACCTGCTATATTAGAGGATATCCCTTCAACGGAAGAATTTTTATCAAGAAGAGACAGAAGTTTGTGAACTCGCAGTTTCAAGCTATCAAAAGAAAACTTTTAATCAAAATTCTAACATGTTTCAAATAATGTATGTTCTTTGCCAAACTCATGTTTGAATCAGTCTCCTCAGTAATCTCACTCTTCAACTGGTGTTTCCCTTACGGAAGAGCAAGTTCATAAACGAAATGGGTATTCAAAAATAAGAAAGACGAAGCTGGAGTTAAAAGATCCTGATTGGATTTTAGCGATGCAAGATGAGCTTCTACAATTTGATAGAAACAAAGTTTGGCGGCTAATTCCAAGACCCAAGGACAAATCGATAATCGAAACGAAATGGGTATTCAGTGAAGATCATGTTTAAAGGAAATATAATTGTTTTTACAATCACTATTGTGTGCTTTTACATTCGAAACATTCTTAACAGAAGTACAAGATTTTGAAATAATTTGTTTTCCCTTCTGTTTAGAATCCTTTCTCTTCAACTTCTCACCTTTATTGCATCTCAAATATGAAACACCACAAGAATTAGAGTTGGTAGAAATCTTAGAAGATGAATTTACATTTTTAGTGACTGAAGTTTCTCCGACTTCAAAAATGCTTTTCTGCTTTTTAATCTTGTCAATAGATACAACTGAGGGTTTTGACAAATAGACAAACTCTGGGTTGGAATGAACATTCCATTTTTGACTTTCAAAACCTTTCTGATCAGATAAATTTCTTTTAAAATTCAAACTTTCTAAATCTGAAATCTTTTTACAAAGCTCTTGGTTTTCATTTAAAGACTTTTCAATTTGAAGATCAAACTTTTCATCTTCAACTTCTTCAAGAAGCTTCTGCAAATTTGAGAGTCCTTTTTGCAAATCAGAAATTTTGTCAGTCTTACAGTTTAACTCAGTCTTTTGAAATCCAGGTTCAGAATCTGAAGCATTCATCAATTCATTAAAAATTTCTTCAGACATTTTATTGATGAATTCAGACTTTGTTTCAAAATCTTCTATCTTACACTCCTTATTAGAATCAGAAGGAGTAGATTCAGATTTAGTATCCTAAACACAATTATCATAATCCGACTCATAGTCATCATACTGACATTTGTTTTCAGTATTATCCTTATCATTAGACACTGATTCAACATATGAATTTGGTGTGGAAAACAATGATTCAAACTCAACAAACTCAAGCTTTCAACTTTTATAGCTTGTGTTTAAATCATTATACTGAAATCCCAATGATTTAAAACTTAAATTTTGTGAATCAGCACTATCATCAGATAAATCTTCATCTACATTTTCCTTTCCTTTTTCAGAAGTTTCAGATATTGAAGTTCCAGCTTTAACAAAAGTTTCTCGGACATCTGGAATCTTTTGTGAATTTGGACCCATTTTATCACAGTTATAAAGGTTTTCAGGAGCACTCTTCAAAATATTATTTTCCGATAAACCCAAACCCATCTTAGGATTATAAAATCTGACATCTTTGGGTTTATTGGTCAAAAGATTCAAAGTCTGTTCAGTCTGACCTCTTTTAAAATTTAAATCCTCAAGTTGCTTAATTTTACAATAAGCAGCATTTCTTTCTTCGTAGCAAGCTTCAAACATAATTTTATATTCACCTTTTTCAGAATTCAAATTAACTAAATCCTTTTGGAGTTCATAAATTTTGGCACTTAAATCAACTTTTTCTTTCTTCAACAGCATTTTCCCATTTTCTTTGTCCTCAATCACAACATTCAATAATGCGTTTTCATCTCTGAAATTCATCATTGATTGTCGTTCATGATTAAGCTTTTCTCTCAAAACTTCAAATTCATTTTTCATAAATTCAATTTGAGAAATCAAATTTTGAACTTCATCAGAATTGTAAGAATTGTGGCTTACCTCTGATTCAGATTTTGAGCTACTTTCCTCTGTTGGCTCCTCATTCAGCTTGGCCATGAAATTGTAGTGTACTTCAGTGAAATAAGCTTCCTCTTCATCAGAAGTCTCATCTAGCCAATTTTCCTACTTCAGCCATGAGTGCCTTGCCTTCTTCTTGTTTCTTCACCAACAGAGACTTCCTTGCATAGTACTCATAATTCTTTACCTTCTTGAAGCGACAGTCTTTGGAAAAATAACATGGCTTTCCACAGTTGAAGCATATGACATTCTGAACATCTATCTTCTATTTCTCATCCTTTTTCTCATCTTTTCTTTCATATCCCTTCTTCTTCTCATACTTGGCTTTATACTTGTCTGACTTGTCTGCCTTGTAAAAATCAGGTTTGCTCTTTGAGTAGTAATTTTTCTTTACAAACCTTTTGTTGAACTGTTTAGTGATCAAGGCCAGATTCTCAGTAAATCTCCTTACATCCTCATCAAAATCTTCATCCTCCTCTTCATCAGATGATTCTAAGACAGTCTCAGGGAATTTTGTCAAATATGAAGCTTTGGATAGCTTTGATTTGGAGGAACTTGGCTTTACAGCTTTCTTTTCAGCCAATAGTGCCAGTGACTCAGAAACTATCTTCTTTTCAGCACTAATTTGTTTGACTTTGTCGGTCCGTAGATTGAACACGATCTTTACGAGATAAATCAAACAACAAACATATAGATAAATCAACCTGTTTCGATTACAAACGATGGATTACAAGGTTGATGTTCTTCACTGTTTAAGCTCTCTCACTCTTTTCTCTCTGGCTGATAGCTTGATCGATTTCTTAGATTGTGAGATTGTGTGTTGTGAAAGATATGATAATATCTTAACACACCTAACTTAAACAAACATAATATCTAAAACAATATATTATCTAAAAACTAATATAATATCCTAAATATCTATTATTTAGATATTTAGGAATAATACAAAATACACTGATTAAGACAATAATTAACTTTGACAATTATTACAAACTTAACAATAGACTAATCTCTAGAGTGGCTTTTCAGCTTTAGCTTCAGATTCCAAACTTCAGATTGGATGATCTTGAATCCAATAAATCTGTGATCTAACAATCTCCCCCTTTGGATCAAGATCATTACTAAAATGATTTAGCAATTCAGTCTTCTCTTTCAGCTCAGAAGTTGGAATCTCCTTCTCTGTCTTCCATATGTAATAGTCAGTTTTAGCTCAGAATGCTTTAGCAAAGTATCTTCAAAGAAAATTTCTTACGAATCAGCATGTCTTTAGAATACTTTGATCTCTCGCATTTCTTGGTTAGCTCTTCTCTTCTTCAATGTCTTTTGAAAGACAACTTGTAATGGACATTTCTTCAGACTTTAGGTTCACCCCCTTTTTGATGAAAAGTGCAACGACTACATCAAAACTTTAGCAAGAAATGTCTTGCGACCGGTGTGGTCGACCGGATTCAAACTGTGACCGGGGATATGTCTTCGACCGGGGTCTACGACCGTGTTGAACTATGACCGGTATGGAGCTCGGACCGGTGTTGAGACCGGTGTTGCGATCGGTGTGCGTGTAACTGGTGTCGACCGGTATGTGTTTCTTCTTCGAAAAATCGGTCTGTAAATCCCAAATACACCAATATAGATGTCGATTTACAACACCAAATTTTGACAAGTTGATCGACTTGCCGACTACAACAACACACAACCTTTTGATTTCGAAAACAACCACTGTTTTAAAAATATGATCGATGGCACAGTGTGTTTGAAAATGAAGAACATAGAGAGTTTTAAAATTTGATTTTGAATCTGGTGTTAAGCTCTGATACCAATTGTGAGTCTGTGTGATTGAACACGATCTTTACCAGATAATCAAACAACAAACAAGATAGATAAACCAACCTGTTTGATTAACAACAATCGATTACAATGGTTGATACTTTGAAGCTTACTGTTGTTTCTCTCTGATGAATAGTAAGTTGGGTCGATGATGATGCTGAGAGATATGAGAAGTTGTGAGATAATAATATCTCATAACCTTTTATATCTCACAAACTAATATCTAGAAATAATATCTAAACTAAACTAAATATCTAAAACATAATATCCTAAAATATCTATTAGTTAGATATTTAGGAATAATACAAAATACAATTATTAAGACAATAATTAACTTTGACAATTATTACAAACTTAACATTAGACTAATCTTGAGAGTAACTTTTCAGCTTTAGCTTCAGATTCCAAACTTCAGATTGGATGATCTTGAATCCAATAAATCTATGATCTAACAACTTTGTCTTCATGCTGGATTAGAGTCACAAAGAGATCATTGACATCTTCGTGATCCATGTTCTTGGTCATCTGAAGATTGATATAATAATTATCCCATTCCGGATTCAGGTTCTTGACAAATTTGTAGTTGATCTCTGACATAGATTTATTCAACCCATTCCTTCACAAATCATTTAGAATCACATTGAATCTGTTATAAGTGTCTATCAAAGATTCACCTTCTTTGGCCTTAAACCCCTCATAGGCATTTATGCTCTGGTTCAGCTTTGCCTTGATTGACCTCTCAGTACCCTGGAGTTGTCTCTCCAATTCATCCCACATAGCTTTAGTTGAATCCCTACTATCCACTTTGTTGTACAGATCATTCGAGATGGCCATGGTCAGTAAGATAAGAGCTTGCTCATCAATCTTAGCTAGTGCCTTTTCAGCTTCACTGAAGTACTCATAGGGTTTCGGGATATATCTGTCAGGTATCTCAAGAGATGTAGCTGTAGCTGCCTGACCAGGTACTCTAATCAGAGGATTAATAGGACCATTCAGAATAGATTTCATCAAATCGTTGTCCTTGTTGTTCAAGAATTGAGTCATTCTCTTCTTCCATTGACAATACTCTCCAATAGATAGGACTGGAGGCTTTGACTGAGAACCCATGCTCAACAAGTCTTTAGACATGATTAGAATCTGTAAAAGTATGAACTTGAAATGATCTTTAGCAAAGAAATCAGAAAACTTTGACTAAAAAGTCAAACTTGGTCAACATGAAAATTTCTTAGAAAAATTATAAGTGTAGAAGTCGCAGACTAAAGAAAACACTTGTCTTGAACTTGCGAGTTCTATACTTAGTCGCAAAACAAAGTATATTACTTCTCACAAACAACTTCTCGTAGACCACAGCGTGAGAATTCCTAGTTGTCGTAAGCTTCGGCTTGCGAGTTGTACACTTGTCGCTGAATAAAGTTTGCGAGTTCTCACTTCTCGTAAGCTAAGGCTTGCGAATTCTCACTTGTTGCAAACAATTGTTTGCGAATTCTTCAGTGAACATTAACTTCTCGCAGAAGGGCACTTGTGAGTTCTTGCTTTTCGTACACAAAAGCTTGTGAGTTCTGTCCTTAGAAATTTCACTAACAAACAAGAATTCACTTTAAGAACCTTGCGAGTTCTATTTGACGCAAACAGTACTCTGCGAATTCTTGACTTGTCGTAGATAGTACTTTGTGAATTCCAACTTCTCGTATGCTTCACACTGCGAGTTCTTGACTTGGTAAAATAACAAACAACAAAACTTGCACCTTGCGAGTTCTTTAATGAATCTTGCGAGTTCTTGAAGCAACTTACGAGTTCTTCAGATCTTGCGAAAACTGAACTCCAAACTCAAAATTCCTCCATAATTCTTTCAAATATCTACCAGTTATCACCAAAATTTGCATAATTACTCACGATGATGTTCTAAACACTTTTGTAGCACAAAATTTTGATCAAAATCAACTGGATCTTTGAATTTGATCTGGACACAGTCGATAGCAACCTTCGAAATCAGATTTTACAAAAACTCAAAATTGAACTAATTTGTTGCAAATTGGACAAAGTGATCTACACAAACATTGTTCTACACCATCAAACGAGTACAATACAATCAAGAATTAATCAAAACAACTCAAATTCACTGAATTCGAATCTGACACAATGTGACTTGCAAGTTCTTCCAATCTGATCAAAATTCGACCATTTTCTGAATTCCTTGATCTGCTCTGATACCAATTGTTGTTCCAGTTATCAAGCTCAATCAGATTCAACACACAATTTAATCACAAAGTCATTTGTATTTGATATGAAATGATTTACAAAGTATTTCTATCAATAAGCACAAGACTTTCTCTCTCTAGCCACAAATCTATATCACTCTCAATGTATGTGTATCTCTCTTAGTTACATGATTACAAAAGAAAGAATTGACTATTTATACCTAGTCAACCTAGTTGACTTTACAACACAATGCTTTAAAGAGAAAGTCAACAACTTGACTTTTACAACACTTTACAAACACAACTATACAAACATTACACTTTAAACCCTTTAATCTTGAATACAACATTTAGGCTCAACAAATTGTATTTTGATTTGACATCCAAAATACATACTAACATCCAAAAAATAACAATTTTATATTGTAAACCTAGTTAGGAAATAGTAAATTATGAATTACTGATTTAGTTTAAATAAATAATATATATTTAATTATTAATTAAAATATATAACGGGGATGGGATGGAGCAGGGAGTGTGATACCCCCCCATCCCCATCCCCGATTTGAAACAAACGGGGATCCCCGTCCCGTCCCTATCCCCGGTTTAGCAGGGAATCCCCATCCCCGACCGGGGCGGGTGGACCAGTTTCCCTGACGTGTCAGGCCCCATTACCATGCCTAAATTCAACTCCAGCCCTTCAACAATCCTTTAAGCGTATAACAACCCCTCAACATATTAAACCTCACAAAAAAGATAAAAATATATTAAATTATAATAAATCAAGATTGACAACTTAAACAGAGTTTTAACCGAGCCCTCAACAAATACCTTGTTATTTGTCAAGATTACTAAATTCATCAGTTGATCGCCTATTGTCTGAAAGTAACTTCATATCTTTAACATAATACTTGTATTAGTTGTGTTAATTCATTGTATTTGAATGATATAGATTAAGAATACATCCATCAACTAGAGAGAGATTGTTATAAGTTGTCACTTGTTGGTCTTTAAATTTTGTTTCGCAACAATCTCCTAATTTATAAAGTCTCATAGTTATAAATAAAGATTATTAAAATTTTGAAAAACGTTGTACTAAACCGCCCCCCACCGTGTTATTATCATTATTGTTTAACCTTCTAACCAACAACTTCCAGCAAACAATTGCTGTAGAAAATAAAAGTCGAGGACAATCCCCTTGCAACAAAGACGTTGCAAACTTTTCTAAATACGGTGTTGTTTCTTGTATGCAGTATGTGGTGTCCATAAAAGGCTGAATCGAAACTTCCCCTTTGACCATATGAAACACATAACATTTCAATACCCTCTGAGAGGAGTAAAGGCAATTGCTTCATATAATATGTAGTGCTTAGTCCTTAGACACATTGAATCGTGACACTTTTGTTTTGCCAGATTGCACGAATGTCATAAGTTTGAATACTAGCAGGCTTTGTGTCTCATACAGTAATTAAAGTACAAATGCATCAACAAAATTTACCCAGTATATATGGATGGTTTTATGATGGAAAACGGGACAAGATGAACTCCTTTAAACTCTGGAGAGTTAGAAATCATATATTGATAGTAGTAAAGAGATAGAATGATACATTATTGAAGTCTACTTGAGAGTCGAACTTGTTTATTCTCGTAGACACAAAAAAACCAAAGAAGAACACCTTCACAATTGTAGCAAATTTGCTACGTGTTGAAACAATAGTATTATATTAGTAATTGAATTGCATTCGTTCCCTCCTGCCATCCCTTTGCCACATTGGTCCTCATGCCGGTTTCTGATTCTACAGAAAACAACGAGTAAGTTCTGAACCCAATCAACTAGCTTGCTAGAAATAAACAAGGGAGTATGTGGTCAACTCACCCGTTTCTCTTCTTCTATCTTGGCCTTGATGAGTGAGTAGATTGCCACACCAGCAATGGCAATGGATGTACCGATGGCTGTTTGTGTTGAAATCTTGTTACCTGAAGAAATCATAGAATTTTTGTTGGTAGAAAGAAAAGCCAAACCTACTACCCCCCCCCCCCCCCCCCTGCTGCTAATCAATGAAAACCTTAAAAAAAGATTAATTACCAAAGATAATGATTGAGAAACCAATCACAAACACCCGCTTTAACACATTGCCAACTGCATGCGTAAGAGGTGCTACCCTTTCAAGTGTGTTGGTTGCAAGCTGAAAAGCCAAAACAAGAACACGGTTCATTATCTCGATCAACAATTAATTATTTCGTTATCTTAAAAATGTTAACATAATATCAGATAAAAACCAAACCAAACCGGTATATCCCACACAAAGGTAGGTACGAGGAGGGTAGGATGTCCACAAGCCTCATCTCTGCCCCCAAGGACTAGAGAGGTTGTTTCCGTGAATAACCAGGCTTGCAAAACAAAAAAATGAACAGGAAACAAGTATGGGAATTGGCAGAGAAGTGTGTACAAACAAACAAACACGAGAGACATTGCGTAGGGCAAGAGGAAAACTAAGTCTGGCAAACAGTAAAAACAGGAAAAACCAAGATTGGCATACAGTAAAAACATGAAATACCAAGGTTCACATAAAGTAAAGGTCCACAAGTAGATGCATAAAGAGGAGAAAGGTAGGAAAAACTAACACTACCCACTATCTAACGACTAACGTATGTATGCATGTTTAAACATTTGAAAAACTCTTGTTCATTCGGATCTAAGCTTATTGTTCAGATTTTCAGTTTTATAGTGTGGAAATGTTGTATTGCCAGTCAACCGTTTTATGTAGAAATCATTTTCTCTCTACAATGAAAACGAGTTGATCCATTTCAAAACTAGAAAATAACTCATTTGACACTCGAGAGTCAAAGATATAGCACGAAAAACAGAAGTACGGAGTTTGTGATGGGTAATACCTGATTGTAGAGGTGATAGAACATTCCTACCCAAAAGAGATCCGACACGAACTTAGTCATGCCCACCTTAGCAATTGCATCACTGAACCCATGCTTTAGAAGTTGAGGTCCCTCCAACTGTTGAGAGATGAAAGGAAGAAGATGAGTAGATTTCAGGTTATGAATTATCTGGCTGGGGTCTTAAAATAATAGGATTCAACTCACAATTATAGCAGGTGGAATGCAAACGAAGAGTGCAATGATGGAAATGTAGGCATACAAGTTGGTACTGTCCATATCAGTCTGCAAAACCAAGAACAAATGTTACAAAACATACCAAAGTTGTTAGTTTTCAGTTCATTCTAAGCTCCATTTTCCATAATTCTCAGGTCATTTGTGGGTCTCAAATAAATTAGGTAATAATGTAAATTGGGCCCACAATATAAAATCGATGAATATATCAGCATAGAGAACAACCATGGCTTTCTTCGAGTAAATACTCCTGTAAGTGAAGGAGATATTGGAAATCATCGCACTGATAAAGCCTAGCCAGTTGAATGACAGCTCAGTCAATGAGGCCATTGATACACCTGCATTGAGACTTGATTCAGCTTTCAATAGGACAATTTTGCCTCTTTATTTAGTTGATTCACAAATCAAACAATGAAAATTCATTTGATTAGGCACATGAATATGACCATTTAAGCTACTCTTCAATTAATAGTACTTTTTTTTACCCAAATCAATATGCTAAGTTTTATACAATAAAGAAAAAAGCACCAAAATTGAACTTGCCAAAACAAAGAGAAACTTTGCATTTTTATGGGCTTTTTGACCCAAATCAATATCAGTAATTATCACCTGAATATCTAAGTATATTATATACATGTGAATATTAAAGATCAAATATAACCATTTCTGGAACGAAAAGAGCATACCAAGTACAACCGGAGCCAGGGACAGCCATAAAGTTATGGGTATCGACTGTCCAAGAATGAATTGAGAAGCAGCAGCATTGAAGAACGGCTCAAGGGCTATTGACAAAATAAAGAAATAATGAGGATTCGACCATTTCATACAAAAACTTGTTTATAGGTCTCTGCAATTCTTAATTCATGTCTAATTACCTTTGATTGTGTGGGTGAATGAGACAGCAACAGCTGCAAATGACACATTGCTGGTCACATGACCCAGAGCATGACATACAGCCACAGGGATAAGAAGCTTCAGAAGGTTTGAGTCCATGGGCTACACAAGGAAAACCACAACATGTCAGCATGCCATAACAACTCTGAACGACACCACGAGATGACACATATATACACCCCAAGCAATCTTGATCATACATTTTTCTTAGGCCATGTTTGGCAACCATAAGCTAAAGCTTATTGAAAAAATTCTGGTTTTGTTAAGAGGCTTTTTTCCATTTTTTTCCAATAAGCCCCTTATATTTTTCCAATTAGTTTTTTAACTTGTCATTTTAGGTCATTTAAATTGTTTACAGCTTATTAGCTAGGTTTTACCAAAAATGACTAGTTTACGAGCTAGCTTTTCAGCTAGTTTGCCAAACAAATGCCATAATTGAACATACAAGGAGACAATAACGTTTAGAAGACACAGCATGAGTTGCAAACAAAGAGCGATCATAGTTTTGAATCATTGCATTTGGCATTTCGTTCCTAAACGATTCAAGTAAAACAGTATTCAAAATAGTCGCATATAACACCCTATGTAGCATGACTTTCAGGAAATTCACTTACAGCGCGTTTTGGTAGGCCAACAGCCCAGCTACCAAGACAATAAACAACTCCAACAGCCAAATGTATGACTGAGACGAAACTGCATAACAATGCCCTTCACAAATTGTTATCACATGGCCTCATTGGTAAATAGAACTATGAAGTTTTGTGAAGAACTTACTAGGGATAAGGGAAGTAATTGTAGATTTTCTTGTTGAGTATGTTGAAGATGACATTGAGAAAGTACCTACAAAGAAAAGGATAACACATGAGTACCATTCTCTAATCCGTTAACATTATTCAAGTTAATATACACTCAAGGTCAGGGTCTGTTGTGTTTGAGTACCAGAACAGTCCATTTGCAAAACGTAGAGGCAAATTTGCCATCATTGATAACCAAATAATTTCTCTATGTTTCAAGTTTTATTTAAATTACTAAACGAAAATTCCTATAACAATAATAAATAAATAAAAATATTTTGTGAACTAAAATCATTTCCATCAATATTTTATACACATTGATAACGGATGTTCCATAATACTTTAGATAATACTTTATTAAAGCATCTCCAACAGCTTCTCCATTTTAGAGAAAATGAAAAAAAAGGATTTTAAGTTAATGTTTTGTTCTCGCAGCTTCCTCAAAACTATCTTCAAAATGAAGAAAGTATGAGAGAGAAGAGTTTTTTCTCCAAATATAAAGATCACCCCAAAAATGATTACCAAATGAGGAGATCAATAGAAAACTTTGAAAATAAATATGTGGAGAGATAAATAGTATTTTAATATTATAATCAATGTTTGATTCTCCAAAATAGGGAATCTGTTGGAGATGGATGTAATTTTTTTTTTTTTTAGATTTTGACTTTTGGTTCTCCATTTTAAAGAAATTTTGGGGAAGCTGTTGGATATGCTCTTATGATACAAAAGAGAAATACTCAATTTTTAGAAAATATTTAAACCACTAGAGAAACATGCAACTTGGCATTTGAGAGTGTATAAGAACAAAAATATCCTGAGGTTTGACTAGCTGCCAGTGGCGGATTCAGAATTTTTTCCTGGTGGGGGCACCTTCAAGGTTACTTAAATGTCCGTAAAGTTGTCCGATGTATTTTTAGACTAAATTTAACGTTTCGAGGGTTTTTAAAAGTTTTTTTGGTTGATTTTAAGGGATTTTTAAGTTTTTTTGTCGATTTCAAAGTGTTTTTTTGGTTTTTTAATCGATTTCGAAAGTTAATTTTGGTTTTTTGGTTGTCTTCGATACACTTTTTTTGGTTAATGGGGTCCCGGACGAAAATTTACTGGGGGGACATTAAGATAGAAAGCCAAAAAATACAAATTTTTACCCTAAAAATTCATCTTTTTTTCCTTTGTAATGGGGGCCCATCCCCCCACTAACATGTATATGCATCCGCCCCTGCTAGCTGCTAACTCCAGGATCCCATGGACTAGTCGAGGTGAATTTGACCCGGACATCCATGATTATTGAAAAGAACAAAAATAGAGCTAAACTCTTCCACCTCTCTTTGATTAAAGTAGTAATATTTAAATATAAAAAATATCATCACCCGAATCAGTGATCATGAAAAAAAAAGTATATAGATGTTACAATTTTGGTGAATTTTTTTTTTTGTGTAAGAGCATCTCCAATGCAATGTTCTTATTAGCAAAAAGTGAAATAACTTATAAAAACTACCATTGTGGAAAGTTCTTATAAGAACTTCGTCCTCTTTAGGGTTCTTGTACAAGAACATTGGTTCTTACCATGAACTTTTGTGTAAATTAACATTTTTCTAGTTTTTTATTTTATTTTCTTGACTTTATAATTATTAATATATATTATATTATATATAATTATTAATTATTGGTGTTGAGAAAATCAATGGACACACAAAAAAAGTTTTTGTAAAAACTATAATTGTAGAGTTATAGGAGATTTCTTAATATGATGAATCGGAGACTAGGTGACAACAAAAGTACAAAAAGAAGGTTCTGATGCTCTAAAGGAAGGGTGGAAAATTTAAATGTTGTTAGAAGAATTCTAAAGTTATCATCTTATAGAAATGCAATAAAATAACTTAACAATTAATTTATAGAGGAATCCCATCAACAATGCTAACATCTTGTAACCTTTACCAGAAAGGAAACATATAATATTAAAATAATTTTTCCAAAAGAGTCTAGTATTAAATATATTTTGGAAGGGATGAAGACACTTGGTGATAAGTGTGGTTTTCATTGTTTAACGTCATTTCTTGACCAACTAAGTCAAGGATTGGGTTGTGTTCTGGTGAGAAGCATGATAAATTGTTATCAACCGTTGGATGAGAAATAAATGCACATTAGGATGAGATGTACCGAGATAAGATGCACCAGATCAATTCTCTTATAAGCCACAATTTATGAGAGAACTTGAGATTAAAAGAGATCAGCGGTTCAGATCCACTTCCCACGCTTCTCACTAAACTCAACTTCACTTAACTCAACTTATCACAATCCTTGGCATTCAATTGTCTTCAAGGGTCGGGCCTTATATGGTTATTTATATGTAATCTGATACAGATAATGCAACCACTAGTAGACCTAAGCGTGCCACTAAACCACCTAATAAACTAAAGGACTTCTGTATGTAGCTGTGGGGCACCTGAGGGAAACATTTCAACATTATTTTATTATCTTTTAATCTAGGGCCATGAGTTGCCGAGAATATTTTCTGTTTTGAATGTAGGGTGATGATGCGATCACTTTTTATTTAAATATAAAAGTTATAGCTATGGCAAGGGCTAAGCTATTTCCAGAAAATTCTCCTTCCTCTTTCCTTCTTCTCTCATCTTTTATACTTCTCTCTGCAAGTTCTTACTTGGTTGAATCGATTTCACAAGGTAACCCTAACATAATCCAGCCCAGGCTTGGCTCTTTTTATATTTACCGAGCAAACTTTGTGCCTATGACTAACAACTTGACCCACCAACAAGGAGTACTGTTGTCAAGTTCCAACACATATGACGAGGATTTGCCAAGCCTCGAGCTAGGTTTTAATAATAATATCCAATTAATCCCCTCACTATAGAAAGGATTCTAGGACAACTGTCGCTATTTAATGGTAGATCCGTGGAAGAAAAACTGACAAACATAATGTATAAAAAATAAATCTCGGATTAATTAAGCATGCACATTAATTGAGACGTTCATGTTGACGTGACCTACCACATGAAGAAGAAAAATCCGGTAATCAGGAACGGATACTTCGCCAATATGCCGACCGGAGCAGCATCGCTACCAAATCGATGAATAAGAAATCAGTTAACAGTTCTTCAAATCAATATCAAATTGAGGTCCAAATGAAACTATCGGATCTCACCCGGTGGAATCACTAGCAGTGGCGAGACAGGGTTTGAGAACATCACGCTTTGCCGTCGTTGAGGAGATGTAATCAAGGTTTAGTAAGCTCGGACGGAGCTGCCTTCCCCAAACGAGATTCCCTCCGTCATTGTTAAGCCTCGCCGGGAATGAAACGGCGACGGTATTGATTCTGGCGCTGGCCGCCGGTTTCGTCAGCCTAGGAATGCCGGAGATGGTTGTGGTCCCGGAGGACAGCACTCGAGACTCCATTACTTGGTTTTACAGAGAAAATGGTTGGCTAACACTGGTGTCGTTGGCTGGTGTCCATGTAATAGCAGGAAGGGGATGTTATCTTGCACCGAGTACCAATCAGTTGTGCTTTCGTCCACCATATATTCATGGACTTTCAATCTGGTCGCTTGGATTTTTCTTTTAATTTTTGTTAAACAAAAAATACATAAAATCTGTTCAAATTATTAAAATTTTAATCATGTATTTGTATTAATATTTTATTTGAGTTTAAGAGATTACCTAAAATTAGTTGTTTGTTCTTGTAATGCAATATAACGTAAGAAATTTTATTGTAAATCAGAAAATAAATAATTAATAACACAATGTTTACCATGTATTTTAACATTTTCATCGGTTGGTTTATTGATTTCAAACATTCAATTTTAATAATCTGTAAAGTGTAACTTAAATTTGAAGGAAGATATATTATAAAGTAATAAATAATGTCTAATAAGTTTATTTTTAAAATGATATACTTAATATTTTATAATATAATATAGATAAATTATCAACAGTAGATTTTATATCACAATGCATACATATATATATATATAGGAAGAGATTCATTTGAGAAATGCTAAATATATGAGAAATGGAGAAGTAATCATAGTCTTTCATTCGGTAAAGATCGGTTTTGACTGGTCAAATATTGCGTTTTTGACTGATCAACAATTACTGTTTTGACTGGTCAAAAGTTGCGGCTATTCCAAAAATAAAAGATAGTTTCGTAATTTTTACAAATACATGAGACTAGTTCATATATGAACCTGTATGATTCACATATGAACTATATGTTCATATGTAAACCAGTGTAATTCACATATTAACTCTTTTAACTGATTCATATATGAACATTTGTGATTCATATATGAACCAATTATCTGATTCACATATGAACTAATTAACTATAGGTTTATATGTGAATCAATTGAACTAATTAACAACATATTCATATATGAATCTTTATGATTCACATTAACTAATTAATATATGAACGTATAGTTCATATATGAATCAGTTAAAAGAGTTCATATATGAATTATACTTGTTCATATATGAACATATAATTCATATGTGATTCATACAGGTTCATATATGAACTCGTCCCGCATATTTTACGAAAGTACTCCTCTATCTTCTACAGACCACACAAGGAATTATTCGGTGCTTCACGTTCAAAGCCGGAAATGTTGACCAGATAAAGGGCTATGATCATTTCTTTATTTCTCATACTTTTAGCATTTCTCAAATGAACCTAATCCTATATATATATATGACGATAATCAAATGAGAACCAAAAATAGGTTGAGAACCGTAAAAACCGATCTAGACCATTAATTGATTTTAATCTATGGTCATTAAAGGTAATGACAAATTTGAAATAAATTAGAAGTTTATGATTATTTATGGATTGAAATAAAAATGGAAAGGCATATTGGGTATTAACAGTGAGATTTAATTTGTCATAAATCCAAAAATTAAAAGGTTAAAACCGCCTTCTACTGGCGTAGCTCATCAATCTCCTAGGGTTTCGATAATTCCACCCCTCTGTATGCGTTTACCATTTTCGCTTCCTCAAAAGGTATGTAAATTCAACCCTTATTGATTTTTTTTTATCAATTCGATTTTTAGGACTCGTTCTTTATGCACATGGTGATGAATGGCGATTTTTGACTTTGAATCGCACAAACCCAAGACTGAATCAACATCTGTTGGTGATGGTAGCAGCTTAGATGGTAGAGTTGATTTCACATCGGTTATAATTGATTCCTCCGAGAACCTTACAAGTGTGTAGGGTAATGGACGCGGTGGTGTATTGCAGGGAGTGGCATCATCAAACTCGTCACCACTCATCAAAACAACTCTGCCCTAAACCTACCTGGAATTGGAATCGAGAAATTTGGTTGAAGAAATCGAACTTCAACGAAATCGAGAAATCTGGTTGAAGAAATCAGAAAGGAAAGCGGAGTAGAAGGGTTGCGGTGTGGTGCGGTTTATGCGATTTGTACATATCTTACTTTATGCCTACGATCTAATAATTATAAGTTATTATAAAAAGCAAGATAAAGTGATAGTAGTCCAAAAAATAACGAGTTTCAATAAATTTGATTCCCATATACATATTGCACAATTAAAATTAGTCTAAGAAGTAAAAAACAACTTCAAACTAAATTAGACGTGTGTAGGTGGTTGGGATTATGATTCTCAATAATTTTCATATGATGTCTTGTATGTGTAACACTTGGTTTCTAATTATCAATTTCCATATTAAATCAAACTCAAAAGTCCAAAACCCAAAGTTCAAAAATATTTAAATTATATATATATATATATATGTTATATATAAAATTAAAAAATCTAAAACATATGTGGTGCGGTTTGAACCGCGGTTTGTTAACCCAAAACCACAAACCGCACCGCATAATGCGGTTTGGTAAAAATGCAAATTGCAAACCACACGGTGAAAGTTCTAAACCGCGATTTGCGGTGCGGTGTGGGCGGTTTGGATGAACACCCCTAGTGAAACATTGCATGTGAAAATACAATATTGTTTTACAATGTAAGAATACAATATTGATTATGATCAATGGTTCTCACGATCGTCAATCCTTTTGTGGTTCTCATCTGATTATGACTCTACATATTTATATATATAATTATTATTAGGGTAAATTGCAATATTTTGCTATGATTCTTATTCTATGTAACATACTTTTAAAACCTTTCTTTTAGCATCAATATTTTTATGGTTCTCAAATACGTATGTTCTTACATGCATACATATATATATATATATATATATATATATATATATATATATATATTAGAAGGGTAAATTACTGTATTTTGCTATGATTTTATTCTATATAATGTAGTTTTAAAATCTCTATTTTGATATCAAAATGTGACACTTTAATATTAACCTAATTAAATCTTATAGTGGCATGAAAATAAATGAATTTTAGTCTTATTAATATTTTATATAACATATTTCAATTTAAATATTTGAAATATCGAATTTGAAATATGTGAATAAAGTTTCTAAAATACATGAAAAATAAAAATCAAATCAAAACAATCTACCCCTATTAAAAAAAAATGCAGTTGAAAAAAAAAAGCACCGATGAGGATGGAAATGAAATGAGGGGCAGATATGGATGGGATCAGGATATATATGGTGGGGGGCGAAGTATGGTGATTGAATGGAGTTTATAAAATCTTGTATTGTGTGATAGAGAAATGGAAGGAGATAAAGGAGGAGATATTGTTTGAATTACCTTATCCTCAAATGAGAGCCTAAGGGCCAAACAAATGTAAATGACATCCCCACAACACCCATGACTAAATATTTTCAATTTACATTTTAATATATTAAATAAAAAACTCTAAAATTTTAAAGATTATATATATATATATATGGGTGGTTTCAATTGGAAACCAAATTTTATTGGAAACTTTGAAAATCAAATTTCAACCATTGATTTTTTTAATCAATGGTTAAAAATTCATTTGAATTATATATAGTAATCAATTAATTAATTTATTAATAAAAGATAATAATAATATGTCAAAAAGGTAAATGTGTCTTTTTTTTGTGTTTCAAATTTGACAACAAATATGAAATATGGTAATAAATTAATTAATTTATTAATAAAAGATAATAATTATATATGATAATAAATTAATTAATTTATTAATCTATACTATATTATAAAAGAGACAAAAAAAACTCTTAAAAACAATTCATTAAGCATTATGTACTATTATTTAATGCTAATCTACTTAAAATCTTTTAAAAAACAACTAATGAATCAATATGTACTACTTTTAAATACTTTTAACCATAATTAATAAATTCTATCCTTATCCCCCAAAATCCTTAACTCTAATTCCCAAACCCTAAAATTATGAAATTTGAATTCTGAAAAACATAATCAAAACAGGATAAACATTTCAATTTAAATATAAAAAATTTAAAATATATAAGATAATTAATGAATTTTAACAAACTACTTAATTTTTTTTATATAAAAAATATTATATTATTAAGCCTAAATTAAACAAATTTATATAAAAAAACCATTATCACTCTCTAAAAACCATCCAATACTATATTATAAAAGAGACATAAAAAACTCTTAAAAACAACCCATTAAGTATTATGTAATATTATTTAATGCTAATCTACTTAAAATCTCTTAAAAAACAACTAATGAAGCAATATGTACTACTTTTAAATGCTTTTAATCCTAATTAATAAATTCAATCCTTATCTTTAATCCCCAAACCCTAAAATTATGAAATTTGAATTCGGATAAACATAATCAAAACAGGATAAACATCTCAAATTAAATATAAAAAATTTAAAATATATAAGATAATTAATGAATTTTAACAAACTACTTAATTTTTTTTATATAAAAAACATTATATTATTAAGCCTAAATTAAACAAATTTATTAAAAAAAACATTATCACTCTCTAAAAACTATCCAAAATTGTACTGTAAATCGATAAAAAACAAAAACAAAAAAAAACATTAAAAAAAACATTAAAATCGATAAGAACAATATATCAAGACTACCTTTTTATTACATGTTCATCAATATGCAGTATGTAAAAACCCAATTAAGTTTCATTATCATTATTGTTTCATTAACTTTTCATTATGTTTCACTATATCAAATATGTTTCACTATATCTGTAACACCCGCTATTTTGGGGTTGAGTGAAAAGTTGACTTTTACCCAAAGTTCAAGGGGGTAAAATGTAACTTGGGTTATATAAATAGAAATCAGATTTTAGATATTTTAAAAATATCACCAATATCAGTCTTGAGAATCAGAGAGAGAGAGAAGAGAAGCAGGAGAAAGAGGTCGTTCGGTTTTCTCCAAATCAAGGTACAAATCTAGCTTAATGCTTTGATCTGAATGCTTTTAGCCGCGTAGAATCTCGTTGTGAAGGTTTTAAACCGTTCCATTGTGAGATCTGAGTATTTTCTCATTTTGATCTAGGTTCTGCATTCGATCTGTTCTTGGTGTTCTTGATGAATCAAGATGAAGGGTCGTTCGACCGATGGGTTCGTTCGACCGGGTGGTCGTTCGACCGATGGGTCCCTTCGACCGGGTATCCCTTCGACCGGGTATCTTTTCGACCGGGCATCCCTTCGACCGGATGTCGGTTCGACCGGGGTTGCCTGTTCGACCGGAACTGTTGTTCGACCGGGTTTTTGGTACTCGACCGGATCAGTGTTTTGGCAGTGTGTTGTGTTCTTATTCCTGAGTTTTAAGTCATTAAGTTTTCTTTATTTTTGGCTTACCGATTATCGGTGTTGTCATAGGTAGCAATCGTCAGAAGCAGTTTTATTCAGGAAGAAATCTGAGGTGAGTCCTTTAAGCTAAATCGGTTTGTATTACGAATGCTATGTGATAAATGTATTATATGAAATGTAGAAAACCTGGTTTCAAAGTGACTTATTGTCGTTGGGAAATACCTTCTAAAGATCTCACATTTTCAAGAATCACGATTTATAGAATTGAACTGTTGTTCATATGAATTGCCTGTATAGCTGATTTAATGTGAGTATGCTCTGAAATGACATGCTTTGGCTTTGAGTCTTAGTGCAATGGATCCATAGGCACTGTGTTCCTATGTCCCCTGTTTTGGGCATTTGGTTCACGTTTTAGCACGGGATAGGCATCGGGTTGCCATGATAAGTAAGGTGTGGGCCTATACGGTCGGGCAGCGTCTCATGGTGCAGTAAGGTGAAATCCCATTATGTGCTTGAGTTCCCCTTGTTTTGGGAACTCTCAAGGATAGATCTAGAGGGGTTGACTTGAATGTTTTGAGCAACAGATCTAGAGGGGTTGAGCTCGTTATGTGATTTGTGGGTATTACTTATACCATGTTTAATCACTAATGGTTTATTGGATTTCTTGACTTAGCTCATGGCTATACTACCGCGTGGCACCAATTGGGTTTAGTACTCTCTTTTATTTTAGCTTGTTCTCACTAGGCGTTAGCCTAACGCTTGCTCTTGGTTGTCATGTTGGCAGGTTATCTTAGCAGGGGGGCTCGTCGGGACTGAGGGAGCGACCTTGGGGTCGTGAGAGATTCTTTTGAAGATTCATTTTGGAAGTATAGCGACACCCGTCCCTAATCTAGATATTTTGTAGATTAATAGGATGTCGTTTTATACTTCAGTTATCTACCTAAATATTGGCTACTCTATACCCGTTGGGTTGTTTGTGTAATGAAATTGTCGCACCTTATTCCGCAAGTTAGTCTATTGCCGAATTG
This sequence comes from Arctium minus, assembly GCA_954870635.1. NCBI lineage: Eukaryota > Viridiplantae > Streptophyta > Magnoliopsida > Asterales > Asteraceae > Arctium > Arctium minus. The sequence continues at coordinate 73,045,729 of OX941088.1, read as the reverse complement.
TTTCTTCGAATTTTTATTTCCGCAGTTTATAGGGTGTTACAAGTTGGTATCAGAGCCTTGGTTTAAGTGAACCAGGTATGACTGTAAGATGCCTAGACTTAAGCTGAGACTATTAAGTTACGACTCGTGAGATGGGGTAGATCTTGTAAGATAGAATGGTCTTAGGGTCAACGGAAAATTGCACAAGTTGAAAGTTGTAACGATGGTAATAAGCACTCTTGCGTATTATACGTTCATAATTTCACTTAGCTAACGTTATTATGAAAATGTCTTACGTGAGCATACTTAGATTACTGTTGTTATAACGATTGATAAGTGTAGAAGTACGTTCTCTGTGTTTTCCGTAATCCTTATCTCGTTCTTTTGCATGATTGCGTTCAGCAGAACCATGGTTAATACCAGGAGTCATCCGGAAGGCCAGGAGGCCGACATACCTACGGCCGACCATCCGCTGGCGACCGTAGTGGGGGAAACTGTACGTGTGAGTAATGTGCTGGGTGGAGGACCCGAGCATATTCCTCGATGAAATTTGGAGGCTAATGAGCCTATTATAGAAGAAGTGACGGCCGAAACGAGAATGATGGATCGTATGATGTTGGCCATGAATAGGGCCATGGCGCAACAACAGGAAGTGTTCTTGAAACTCCTCGAGGACCGAGACACTAACAACCGCAGGCCCGAAACGGTTGGCGAGAATGTGATTGTTGCTGGATCCGGGGGTACCGGACCTGTAATTTCCCCTGTGGTAACTGCAACCCTAGGCGTCAATCGAACGACACGGACTTGCACGTTGAAGGCTTTTCTGGGTTGCCGACCACCAGAATTTAAAGGCTCGGACAATCCCTTAGATTGTATGGCCTGGGTCCGAGAGATGGAGCAAGCTTTTCGCTCAAGCGAATGTGGGGAGGAACAGAGGGTGATATTTGGTTCCTGAATGCTGCGGGGAATAGCTCTTACCTGGTGGCACGTGTACTCTGCTTCGCTGGAGTCGACTGTTCTAGACCAATTGTCTTGGTCTACCTTCAAGGAGAAACTGCTAGAGGAGTACTGTAACGAGCGGTCGTTGGACCGAATCAAGGATGAATTCCAGAACTTGAAGAAGGGAGGTATGTCTGTGAGGGAATACAGCCGTCTCTTCATGGACAAGCTAGGCTTTGTGGGACATCTGGTCCCGACAGAGAAAGATAAGATCAAGGCTTACATCAAGGGTCTTCCATCGGACATGATGTCGATGGTTCGTGTGACGAAGACCTCCACCCTTCGGGAGGCAATGGAAGAAGCTCAACTCATGGAGGATGCTTACAGTCTCGGCAGGGATCAGGGTGGTCGCCAAGTCGAGAAGAGGAAGTGGGAGGGAAGTTCAATGCCCTCAAAGAAACCCTTTTATACCAACAACAGCGCTCAGCGAGGAGCTGATCCTAGACGCGATGCCAAGTGGTGCTCCAAGTGCCGAAGTAAGCATTTCGGTCCTTGCAACTTTGTTCCCGGGACGTGCTACAAATGTGGGAAGACGGGTCACACGTTCCGAGATTGCCCTCTCAAGGGACAGGTATGTTTTGAGTGTAGGGAACCGGGGCACGTAAGGGCGGAATGCCCGAAGCTCAAGACTGGGGGATTTAGCGGGAAGAAGATGGAACCGCCGCGGTCGACTGGAAGGGCTTTCCAGATGTCGTCAGAGGAAGCTAAAGCATCGACCGATGTAGTGTCGGGTACGTTTCTTCTAAATTCCGTACCTACGCGTGTGCTATTTGATTCTGGTGCTAGCTACTCGTTCATATCTGATTTGTTCTGTCAAAGGCTTGCTATGTCTAAAAGTATGCTAGAGATTGCTGTTGTGGTAGAAATAGCAAATGGAGGCCAAGTTCTAATTCATAATATCCTTAAGGATTGCATCTTAGAGCTTAAGGGGAAGAAATTTCCCATTAACCTATTACCAATGCAAATTGGCGGATTCGACGTGGTGGTAGGTATGGACTGGTTATCTAAGAACCAGGCCGAAATTGTATGTTCCAAGAAAATGATCCGTTTACCGGTGGCAAACGGAGAAGCGACTATAATCTACGGCGAAGGAAGGAAAGGCGACGTGGCGATTATTTCAGTAATCAAAGCTAGGAAGTGTTTGGTGAAAGGATGTGTATCTTTCTTGGCTTATGCCATCGATACCAAACTCGACGAACGGAAATTGGAAGATGTTAGGGTGGTGCGCGAGTTTCCCGATGTGTTTCCGGAAGACTTGCCCGGGTTGCCGCCCGATCGTGTTGTGGACTTTTGTATTGACCTCATTCCTGGAGCGGCTCCGATTGCTCGAGCTCCATATCGTTTGGCTCCTACCAAAATGCAAGAGATGGTGGTTCAACTTCAAGACCTTCTCGAGAAAGGTTTCATCCGACCAAGCTCGTCACCGTGGGGAGCTCCGGTCCTGTTTGTCAAGAAAAAGGACGGCGCGATGAGAATGTGCATCGACTACAGGGAACTGAACAAAGTGACGGTGAAGAACAGGTATCCACTTCCAAGAATCGACGACCTGTTCGATCAACTTCAAGGAGCAGGTTGTTTCTCAAAGATTGACCTTCGGTCGGGGTATCACCAAGTGAAGGTGGCAAAGAGTGACATCCCAAAGACGGCATTTAGAACTCGCTATGGGCACTACGAGTTTCTGGTGATGCCATTCGGCCTAACCAACGCACCGGCGATATTTATGGACTTGATGAATCGAGTGTGTCGACCTTTCCTCGACAGATCAGTAATCGTGTTCATCGACGACATCCTAGTTTACTCCAAGAACGAAGAAGAGCACGAGCAACATCTCCGTGAAGTATTAGAGGTGTTAAGACGAGAAAGACTCTACGCAAAGTTTTCAAAGTGCGACTTTTGGCTTCCAGAAGTTCAATTTTTGGGGCATATAGTTTCAAAGGAAGGAGTAAAAGTGGATCCCGCAAAGATTAAGGCAATGACGAATTGGGAACCTCCCAAGAATCCGTCTGAAATCCGAAGCTTCCTAGGTTTGGCAGGATACTACCGGAGATTCATTCAAGATTTCTCGAAGATAGCCTCGTCGTTGACTATCTTGACCCGGAAGAACGTGAAATTTGTGTGGACCGAGAAGCAAGAAGAAGCGTTCCGCACCTTACAGAAGAAGCTTTGTGAAGCTCCTATCCTATCCTTACCAGACGGGATGGAAGATTTTGTGGTGTACAGCGATGCGTCGAAGATGGGTTTGGGTTGTGTCCTGATGCAAAGAGGGAAGGTAATCGCTTACGCATCAAGGCAACTTAAAGTGCACGAAGTCAACTACCCTACTCATGACTTGGAATTGGCAGGAGTGGTGTTTGCACTGAAGTTGTGGCGAAACTACCTCTACGGTACGAAGTGCACTCTTTATACTGATCACAAGAGTCTGAAGCATATCTTTAATCAGAAAGAGCTAAACATGAGGCAGCGGAGATGGTTGGAATTGTTGAAGGATTATGACTGCGAGTTGCTCTACCATCCGGGTAAGGCAAACGTAGTTGCCGATGCTTTGAGTCGGAAAGTCTGCGGAGGAAATTCTCGTGCTACCTTTGCACGGATTGAAATAACTTGAACGCTTATTGACAGAATCAAGGAATCGCAAGTCGAAGCCTTGCTAGAGGAAAACCTCAAAGGAGAAGTCATGGCGAAGCAACATCTTCTGTTGACTGAAGATAGTCGAGGGATGAAGCTTTTCAATGGGCGAGTCTGGGTGCCTAAGATTGGGGGTAATAGAGAACTTCTTCTCGAAGATGCCCACAAGTCAAAATACTCCATTCACCCAGGAAGCACGAAAATGTATAGAGATTTGAAATTGCATTATTGGTGGCCAATCATGAAGCTCGATGTGGCGCGCTATGTGGAACAGTGTGTGACTTGTTTGCAAGTGAAGGCTGAGCACCAAAGACCCTACGGAAGTTTACAATCCTTGGAAATTCCGGAATGGAAATGGGAACACATCACGATGGATTTCGTGACAAAGCTACCAAAGACCTTGAAAGGTCACGACGCCATTTGGGTTATAGTTGACCGCTTGACCAAAAGCGCTCACTTCTTGGCCATGCGGGAGACGTTACCAATGGATAAATTGGCGAAGTTGTACATCGATGAAGTAATTTCCCGGCACGGCGTGCCGCTATCTATAGTCTCTGATCGGGATAGTCGGTTCACGTCGCACTTCTGGGATGGCTTACAAAAGGAATTGGGTACACGAGTGAAGTTGAGCACAACCTACCATCCTCAAACCGACGGACAAAGCGAGAGGACAATCCAGACGCTAGAAGATATGTTAAGATCGTGCGTAATCGACTTTGGGGGTAGTTGGGATACGCACCTGCCTTTGGTAGAGTTCGCGTACAATAATAGCTACCACTCAAGTATAGGGATGGCACCGTTTGAAGCATTATACGGTCGCAAGTGTCGAACTCCCGTATGTTGGCTCGAGGCGGGGGAAAAGCAGTTCGCCGGACTAGAAGTTGTACAAGAAACGACGGACAAGGTCAAGGGCATCCGTGAACGTTTGAAGGCGGCCCAAGATCGACAGAAAAGTTACGCCGATAAGAAAAGACGGCCAATGGAATTCCAAGTAGGAGACCGGGTTATGTTAAAGGTGTCCCCTTGGAAGGGAATTATTAGGTTTGGGAAGCGTGGGAAGTTGAGCCCCCGTTTCCTTGGACCGTTCTCTGTGACTAAGCGGGTAGGACTTCAAGCTTACCAGCTGGAACTTCCTCCGGAGATGAAGGGAATTCATAACACGTTTCACGTGTGCTATCTACGGAAGTGTCTAGCAAAGGAGGAGAGTGTTATTCCACTCTCCGAGATCAGAGTGGATGAGGGAAATCGTTGCGTTGAAGAACCTGAGGCGATTTTGGAAAGAAAGACGAAGAAGCTTCGTCACCGGGAAGTCACAATGGTCAAGGTTCAGTGGAAGCACCATCGAGGTGCCAATGTGACTTGGGAAGCAGAAGAGGACTTGAGGCGGAGGTACCCTCACCTCTTCCCATAGCCGAGATTTCGAGGACGAAATCTTCTCCAAGTTGGGGATGATTGTAACACCCGCTATTTTGGGGTTGGGTGAAAAGTTGACTTTTACCCAAAGTTCAAGGGGGTAAAATGTCACTTGGGTTATATAAATAGAGATCAGATTTTAGATATTTTAAAAATATCACCAATATCAGTCTTGAGAATCAGAGAGAGAGAGAAGAGAAGCAGGAGAAAGAGGTCGTTCGGTTTTCTCCAAATCAAGGTACAAATCTAGCTTAATGCTTTGATCTGAATGCTTTTAGCCGCGTAGAATCTCGTTGTGAAGGTTTTAAACCGTTCCATTGTGAGATCTGAGTATTTTCTCATTTTGATCTGGGTTCTGCATTCGATCTGTTCTTGGTGTTCTTGATGAATCAAGATGAAGGGTCGTTCGACCGATGGGTTCGTTCGATCGGGTGGTCGTTCGACCGATGGGTTCGTTCGACCGGGTGGTCGTTCGACCGATGGGTCCCTTCGACCGGGTATCCCTTCGACCGGGTATCTTTTCGACCGGGCATCCCTTCGACCGGATGTCGGTTCGACCGGGGTTGCCTGTTCGACCGGAACTGTTGTTCGACCGGGTTTTTGGTACTCGACCGGATCAGTGTTTTGGCAGTGTGTTGTGTTCTTATTCCTGAGTTTTAAGTCATTAAGTTTTCTTTATTTTTGGCTTACCGATTATCGGTGTTGTCATAGGTAGCAATCGTCAGAAGCAGTTTTATTCAGGAAGAAATCTGAGGTAAGTCCTTTAAGCTAAATCGGTTTGTATTACGAATGCTATGTGATAAATGTATTATATGAAATGTAGAAAACCTGGTTTCAAAGTGACTTATTGTCGTTGGGAAATACCTTCTAAAGATCTCACATTTTCAAGAATCACGATTTATAGAATTGAACTGTTGTTCATATGAATTGCCTGTATAGCTGATTTAATGTGAGTATGCTCTGAAATGACATGCTTTGGCTTTGAGTCTTAGTGCAATGGATCCATAGGCACTGTGTTCCTATGTCCCCTGTTTTGGGCATTTGGTTCACGTTTTAGCACGGGATAGGCATCGGGTTGCCATGATAAGTAAGGTGTGGGCCTATACGGTCGGGCAGCGTCTCATGGTGCAGTAAGGTGAAATCCCATTATGTGCTTGAGTTCCCCTTGTTTTGGGAACTCTCAAGGATAGATCTAGAGGGGTTGACTTGAATGTTTTGAGCAACAGATCTAGAGGGGTTGAGCTCGTTATGTGATTTGTGGGTATTACTTATACCATGTTTAATCACTAATGGTTTATTGGATTTCTTGACTTAGCTCATGGCTATACTACCGCGTGGCACCAATTGGGTTTAGTACTCTCTTTTATTTTAGCTTGTTCTCACTAGGCGTTAGCCTAACGCTTGCTCTTGGTTGTCATGTTGGCAGGTTATCTTAGCAGGGGGGCTCGTCGGGACTGAGGGAGCGACCTTGGGGTCGTGAGAGATTCTTTTGAAGATTCATTTTGGAAGTATAGCGACACCCGTCCCTAATCTAGATATTTTGTAGATTAATAGGATGTCGTTTTATACTTCAGTTATCTACCTAAATATTGGCTACTCTATACCCGTTGGGTTGTTTGTGTAATGAAATTGTCGCACCTTATTCCGCAAGTTAGTCTATTGCCGAATTGTTTCTTCGAATTTTTATTTCCGCAGTTTATAGGGTGTTACAAGTTGGTATCAGAGCCTTGGTTTAAGTGAACCAGGTATGACTGTAAGATGCCTAGACTTAAGCTGAGACTATTAAGTTACGACTCGTGAGATGGGGTAGATCTTGTAAGATAGAATGGTCTTAGGGTCAACGGAAAATTGCACAAGTTGAAAGTTGTAACGATGGTAATAAGCACTCTTGCGTATTATACGTTCATAATTTCACTTAGCTAACGTTATTATGAAAATGTCTTACGTGAGCATACTTAGATTACTGTTGTTATAACGATTGATAAGTGTAGAAGTACGTTCTCTGTGTTTTCCGTAATCCTTATCCCGTTCTTTTGCATGATTGCGTTCAGTAGAACCATGGTTAATACCAGGAGTCATCCGGAAGGCCAGGAGGCCGACATACCTACGGCCGACCATCCGCTGGCGACCGTAGTGGGGGAAACTGTACGTGTGAGTAATGTGCTGGGTGCAGGACCCGAGCATATTCCTCGACGAAATTTGGAGGCTAATGAGCCTATTATAGAAGAAGTGACGGCCAAAACGAGAATGATGGATTGTATGATGTTGGCCATGAATAGGGCCATGGCGCAACAACAGGAAGTGTTCTTGAAACTCCTCGAGGACCGAGACACTAACAACCGCAGGCCCGAAACGGTTGGCGAGAATGTGATTGTTGCTGGATCCGGGGGTACCGGACCTGTAATTTCCCCTGTGGTAACTGCAACCCTAGGCGTCAATCGAACGACACGGACTTGCACGTTCAAGGCTTTTCTGGGTTGCCGACCACCATAATTTAATGGCTCGGACAATCCCTTAGATTGTATGGCCTGGGTCCGAGAGATGGAGCAAGCTTTTCGCTCAAGCGAATGTGGGGAGGAACAGAGGGTGATATTTGGTTCCCGAATGCTGCGGGGAATAGCTCTTACCTGGTGGGACGTGTACTCTGCTTCGCTGGAGTCGACTGTTCTAGACCAATTGTCTTGGTCTACCTTCAAGGAGAAAATGCTAGAGGAGTACTGTAACGAGCGGTCGTTGGACCGAATCAAGGATGAATTCCAGAATTTGAAGAAGGGAGGTATGTCTGTGAGGGAATACAGCCGTCTCTTCATGGACAAGCTAGGCTTTGTGGGACATCTGGTCCCGACAGAGAAAGATAAGATCAAGGCTTACATCAAGGGTCTTCCATCGGACATGATGTCGATGGTTCGTGTGACGAAGACCTCCACCCTTCGGGAGGCAATGGAAGAAGCTCAACTCATGGAGGATGCTTACAGTCTCGGCAGGGATCAGGGTGGTCGCCAAGTCGAGAAGAGGAAGTGGGAGGGAAGTTCAATGCCCTCAAAGAAACCCTTTTATACCAACAACAGCGCTCAGCGAGGAGCTGATCCTAGACGCGATGCCAAGTGGTGCTCCAAGTGCCGAAGTAAGCATTTCGGTCCTTGCAACTTTGTTCCCGGGACGTGCTACAAATGTGGGAAGACGGGTCACACGTTCCGAGATTGCCCTCTCAAGGGACAGGTATGTTTTGAGTGTAGGGAACCGGGGCACGTAAGGGCGGAATGCCCGAAGCTCAAGACTGGGGGATTTAGCGGGAAGAAGATGGAACCGCCGCGGTCGACTGGAAGGGCTTTCTAGATGTTTAATTATCTTTCCATTATGTTTCACTATATCAAATATGTTTTATCAGGTTTCACTATATTAACATTTTATGTTTCATCAGGTTTCACTATATTAATATTTTGTTTCACTCTATCAAATCCATTATGTTTCACTATATTAATATTTTGTGCCTGGAGGTAATTTCATATGAATACTTGAAAAATTAAATATTTTTTTTTATATTAATATTTTAATCAATCAATGATTCATCAGAATCAAAAATAGAGGATTCGTATGATTAAAATTTGTTTTTCTAAATTAAATATCTCATTTTTACATTAATAAATAACTAACATTAGCATATATAAAATAAATTAAAAATAAATAATTATTAATATAATAATAATAACAATTATCATATATATTATGAAGTTATGTAAAAGACTAAAATAGCCTTATCAATTAAAAATAAAATAAAAAAAAAAGAAATTCAATGATTGGTTGATTTTGGTTTCCAAAGTTTTCAATGTAATATTTGTTTCCAATTGATTGATCCCCTATATATATATATATATATATATATATATATATATATATATATAATAAAAAAACCCAATAATTTTAATGATTGAAGAGACAATCTCAAACACTAATTTAAGATTTTTATTTCTAATTTTTTTTATTAATTAAGATAAAATGTCAAATATTCTAACTTATATCTTACTTTTCTGTAACATTTTTTATAATGATAATCATCGATTTCTTTATCCAAAATTTCCATATTTAAACATGTTAGAGAACATATTGTTGTCTTCAAGATCATCTCGATTAAAAGTCAAAGTTCCAAGTCAAACTCTCAAGTAAAAATCAAAGTCAAGCTATTAAAGAGAAAAGTCAAAGTCCTTGTAAGTCAAAGAGTTTAGTTTAGTTAGTTTGTCTTTGTAACTTGTTGGTATAAAATCCTTTTTGTTCTTTTGTATTTTCGAGTAGCACTTTGAGAGCACATTATAAGAGTTTATCATTCTAGAGAGAGAAATTTTGAGAGAGAGAGAGAGCATCTTCATACGAATTGTATTCTTGAGATTTGAAATACAATCATATGGTATCTTGAATCAATTTTTGTTGTTATCTTGATTTGCACATCATAAGGGACACACAATTGGTATCAGAACAAGCACTTACTCAGAAAAATGGATCAAGAATCTGATTTTTGGTGATCGACTTCAAGAACTCTCACACCTTACTGTTCAAGATTCGAATTTCTTGATTTTCTATTGTTTTTGAGTTGTAATCGATTGTTTTGTAATCACATTTAGATATAGAACAAGTTTTGTGTTGATCAGATTGTTCAATTCACAACTGTTTTGTGTATTTGAATTTGTGTCGAATTTGTTTGTTTGAAGTCTGTACGTATTGTTCTTGATATCGAGTTTGTATTTTTTGTTGATTTTGTTGAAATTGATTTTTGTAAATTGTTCAGATTGTCCTCGAGATCAAATTGACAAAGTTTCATAGCCTAATTCAAAGTTTTGGATCGCATTTGGGTTGAAATTGGAGTTTTTGGGCCGAGATCAACAAAACTCGCATGAAAAGTGAAGAACTCGCATGAATTTTGGAAGAACCGCATCGCACTGTGGTTAAAGAAAGATTAAAAACAAATTTCGCATTGGTCTACATGCGAAAAGGTTGAGTTTGCATCGCGTTATGTACGAAAAGTGAAGTTTCAAGAAGCTAAGGACAGAATCCACACCGTGAATGATACAAATTCTGAGATTCCGCATCCCACTTCATACAGATTCTGAGGATTTCGCATATTGAAGTTTGAAATATTTCTAAGTATAGAACTCGCATCTCTTGTTATGCGAAAAGAATCGATACGAAAAGTTTGAGATTGTGAATTTGACTAAGTATAGAATTCGTATAGAAAGTGTGTGCGAAAAGTCTGAAGTCTGAAATTTCCCAAGTCAGAAATCCGCATCTAGTTACGTGCGGAAAGTCAAAATTCGCATAAAGAGACGTGCGGAAAGACATAATTCGCATACAGAGGCGTGTGGAAATTGACTTCACGCATCCTATTACGTGCGAAAAGTCTGTTAAGGGTGACATTTTTTTTGTTGATTGTGATCAAACTTTTTTCTGATTTTGTGTTTAAAGATCTGTCCAAGTTCAAGATGACTTCTAGAGATGCTCTTGCTATCGGAACAGATGTCAAACCACCCGTTCTCTTCAAGGGTGAGTATGAGCAGTGAAAGGATAGATTTCTGGTTTTCATAGATCGACACGACAATGGAGAATTCATCAAACAGTCTATTGATGAGGGTCTTATGAAACCAGTAACAGCTATTGTTCCGGATGAAGAAAATGAGAGTTCAGATAGTGGAGACGGTATGGAGCCCCGAGAGCCCAAAACCAAAGAGATTGTTGTTGATTTCTCAAGTTATTCTGCTGAGCAAAAGAAGAGGTACAAGGCAGATAAACAAGCTAGATCTCTACTTCTTCAGAGCATACCGAATGAGATCTACATCAAGATTGACAGCTACAAAGCCACAACCAAGAAAATGTGGGATCAGCTTGAGAAGATGATGATGGGTTCAAAGGTACGCCAAGCAAATGAAAGTGGCTAACTGCATCAACAATTATGAAGAATTCAAAGCCAAATCTGGTGAGAGTCTTGAGGACACATATGAAAGATTTGTGTAACACCCTAAAAATAGGGATAACAAAAATCCGATAAACGGACATACGGTATTTAAATTTGCCAAAGCAAGAGCCTACCAAATATGGGGAAAATACACAAACCTGTTTAAATACAATCGTAATTTAAACGGACGATAAATAGTGACCAACAATGCCAAATCCGAATGCTAGGAAATTAGATACACACGGGGTCATTTATAAACCCAAATAGTTCTCCTACAAATAGAAAGTCCAATGCGATTTCCCCAATCTCTCACCCAAGCCACTATGCCAGCTTAGAACCGGCACCGCTAAAACCTGAGATACACATCGACACCAAACAAGTGTTAGGCCAAAAAGCCTAGTGAGTTGAACAAGAAATAGCATAATAGAACATATACAATTTTTATCAGTAGTTAACCAATTTTCAACATGTATGGAGTCAACGGGGGATACCCATAGCACCAATCAATTCCACTCCAAAGAGTCGATGTACCTTGATGCCCTTAACAAGGAACACCCCAAAGGCTCGACACACCCGAAGATCAGACCAAAAAGGAAACTTTCCGAGTGGCAGAGGTTTAGGCACATATCATCACGGTGGCGCCCCAAGACTACATCCTCCTAGTGAACTTGCCTTGGTTCGTCCAACATAATACATATAGGAGGTCCTTATTTATATTTCAACCAAATATAATTCAATACCAACCATAGGTACAATATCACCCTCCTAATAGCATGAGTCCATCATAAGACTTAAATATCCACATAGCCACGTTGTAGATACAATATCATCAAGTATATATTCCAAATGGAAATCGTCATGATATACCAAACATATATTCTTACTCATGTCCAATACCCATTGTGGGCACACATAATGGAAATCCCCAAATAATTACACAACATAGAGTAATTCATGGGATGACACTTCATATACATATATCTCACATAATCTCATGGAAATACCATCAAATACATAAACCCGTAAATATGACCATTTTGAGCAAATATGTGATAATAACAACAAATAAACAAATATGATGTGTATCCAGTTTTAACAAAAGTTTAGTAAACTCACCTTGCTAGATTTAGACTAAATCTAGATTTTACCCACTTAGAACTTTCCTTGAGGAACTTGATTCTTCAAACCAAATCTTCCAAAACCTAGATCCACAAGGTTCCAACCATAAATATACATAATCAACCACAAAGAATCGTTTCCCAACCTTATACATGAATACCTCAACTGATACCGAAATCCTAACTTCCATAAATGAAGAGAATAGAAGATTACCTTAACCCAAACTTGAATCCACCAATCAAAACACCTCTAGTTCACCAAAATGGTTACAAACCTCCAATCTATGAAAGGAAGAACAAAGGGTGGATGAAACCCTAGAAAACTTTGATGAAAAAGATGAATAGGGAGAGATGAGAAGCTTACCACCACAAAATGCTCTAGTATACTTCAATAGAATTCCAATCTCTTGCTAGATCCTTGAAGAGCTCTCAAAAACGTAACCGTAGCAACTTGAATCACCCAAATTGGAGTTGGGATGAAGGAGATATGAAGAAATGAAGTTTGGGTGAAAAATGGAGTTTGGAGGCCGATTTTCGCCCTTTTTGTGCGACCAGCGGTCCCGCGCGGGTGGCCGTGCCCCTCGAGCCGCGTGGAGCACTGCCGCCCCGAATTTTGCCCGAAACTGTTTTGGTCATAACCTTTTCGTTATAGTTCCGTTTTCGCTCCGGAAAGAACCGTTGGACTCGTAATTGAATCCTTTATCTAACAAGACTATAAAATCAAGGATTCAAGTCCAAAATTAAATATATTATTTTTCCTTAATATATCCGTTTCTGTATTAACTTGAAACGATACCTTTCGAAAATCGGGGTGTTACAATCCTCCCCACCTAAAAAGGATTTCGTCCTCGAAATCTTAGCCTAAATTGAACAGCAGCGGATAACGATTTATCATATCATCTTCCGACTCCCAAGTAATGTTAGCACCCCGATGATGCTTCCATTGGACTTTAACCATAACCACGTCCTTATGCCTCAACTTCTTCACTTTCGATTCTAAAATCGCCTCCGGTTCTTCAACACAACGATTCCCACTGTCCACCCGAATTTCCGACAAAGGAATCACGCTTTCCTCCTCAGCTAGACACTTCCGAAGGTAACATACGTGAAATGTAGGATGTATTCCATCCATTTCCGGTGGTAAATCCAACCGGTAAGCTTGTAACCCAATTTTCTCCAAAATAACGAAAGGTCCAAGGAAACGAGGACTAAGCTTCCCACGTTTCCCAAAACGGATAATTCCTTTCCATGGAGATACTTTCAACATGACACGGTCGCCCACTTGAAACTCGACCGGTCTTCTTTTCTTGTCCGCGTAACTTTTCTGTCGGTCTTGAGCCGCCTTTAGCCTTTCCCGAATTTCTTTCACTTTGTCCGCCGTATCTTGAACTATTTCCGGTCCGGCAAATTGCTTCTCGCCCGCTTCTAGCCAACAAACCGGGGTTCTGCACTTCCGTCCATACAATGCCTCGAACGGTGCCATTCTGATACTAGAATGGTAACTGTTGTTGTACGCGAACTCTACCAAAGGTAGATGTGAGTCCCAACTTCCCCCGAAGTCAATTACACACGACCTTAACATATCTTCTAACGTCTGAATTGTCCTCTCGCTTTGACCATCCGTTTGAGGATGATATGCCGTGCTCAAATTCAATCTAGTGCCCAACTCTTTCTGTAGGCTCGCCCAAAAGTTCGATGTGAAGCGACTATCCCGATCCGATACGATAGATTTCGGAACTCCGTGCCTCGACACCACTTCATCAATATAGAGTTTGGCTAATTTCTCCATTGGTAAAGTTTCCCGCATTGCAAGAAAATGCGCACTCTTGGTTAGACGATCCACAATCACATAAATAGTGTCGTGACTGCGCAAGGTCTTCGATAGTTTCGTCACAAAGTCCATAGTGATGTTGTCCTACTTCCACTCGGGAATAGACAACGGTTGCAAACTTCCATACGGTCTTTGATGCTCCGCTTTGACTTGAAGGAACGTGACACACCTTTCCACGTAATTGTCCACATCCAATTTCATCACCGACCACCAATAATATAATTTCAAGTCTCGATACATCTTGGTGCTACCGGGATGTATAGAATATTTTGACTTGTGTGCTTCCTCGAGAAGTAATTCTCGATTTCCTCCCAGCTTCGGTACCCAAATTCACCCTTGGAAAAGCTTAAGTCCACGACCGTCTTCCGTTAGGAGTTCCTTTTGCTTTACCATGATCTCAGACTTGAGATTTTCCTCCTTGAGTGCTTCTACTTGACACGACTTGATGCTCTCCAACAAACTTGATACCACATCGATCCTTGTAAAGGACATTTTGACACCACCATCATAACTCCTTCGGCTCAATGCATCCGCTACCACATTGGCCTTACCGGGATGATAGAGTAGGTTGCAATCGTAATCCTTCAAGAGTTCAAGCCATATCCTTTGACGCATGTTGAGTTCCTTTTGATCGAAGATGTATTTGAGACTCTTGTGATCCGTGAAGAGAGTACACTTTGTCCCATACAAGTAGTGTCACCACAACTTTAACGCAAAAACTACTGCCGCCAATTCTAAGTCATGAGTCGGATAATTCTTCTCATGATCCTTCAATTGCCGCGACACGTAGGCTATCACTTTCCCTCTTTGCATAAGCACGCACCCAAGCCCCATCTTGGAAGCGTCACTATACACCACAAAGTCTTCCGATCCTTCGGGTAAGGATAAGATCGGAGCCTCGCATAATTTCTTCTTGAGCGTTTGAAAAGCTTGTTCTTATGCGTCGGTCCAAAGAAATTTGACGTTCTTCCTCGTAAGTGAAGTGAGCGGTGTAGCGATCTTGGAAAAGTCTTTAATGAAACGCCGGTAGTAACCCGCCAAGCCCAAGAAATTTTGAATTTCGGTCGGACTTGTCGGAGGTTCCCAGCTCATCATCGCCTCGATCTTTGCCGGATCCACTTTTACTCCGTCTTTTGATACCACATGCCCCAAGAATTGCACCTCTTGGAGCCAGAATTCGTACTTTGAGAATTTCGCAAACAATTTCTCCCTTCTTAGAATCTCTAACACTTCGCATAAGTGTTTCCCATGCTTGGACTCATCCTTTGAATATATTAAAATTTCGTCGATGAAGACGATCACAGATTTGTCCAAGAATGGTCGACACACACGGTTCATCAAATCCATGAACACGACCGAAGCGTTGGTTAAGCCGAAAGGCATCACCAGAAACTCATAGTGACCGTATCGCGTTCGGAAAGCCGTCTTTGGAATGTCATTCTTCTTCACTCTCACTTGATGATAACCGGATCGGAGATCAATCTTGGAGAAACATCCCGCACCTTGAAGTTGATCAAAGAGATCGTCGATGCGAGGTAGAGGATACTTATTCTTCACCGTGACTTTGTTCAGCTCTCGGTAATCGATGCACATTCGCATAGATCCGTCCTTCTTCTTTATGAACAAGACCGGTGCTCCCCAAGGTGAAGAGCTCGGTCGAATGAAACCCTTCTCCAACAATTCTTGAAGATGCGTCATCATCTCCTTCATTTCTGTCGGTGCCAAACGATATAGAGCTCGGGCAATCGGAGCTGCTCCCGGAGTGAGGTCGATATGAAACTCCACTTGCCGCTCCGGCGGTAACCCGGATAAGTCTTCCGGAAAAACGTCCGGAAAATTTTTCACAATCTCCACATCTTCTACCAACTTCTTCTCATTCTTCGCGTCCACCACATAATCCATGTACGAAGGGTAACCTTTCGCTAAAAACTTGCGTGCCTTAAGGGATGAAATAATAGGATTACTCTCTTTTCCTTTCTCCCCGTAAATGGTCACTACACCATTTTCCGGCAAAGGCACTCGAATCATCTTCTTGGAGAAAAAGATGTCTGCCTTATGTCTCACCAACCAATCCATACCTATAACCACATCAAATCCTCCTATAGCCATAGGTAGCAAATCTATCCCAAAAGAATTCCCATCAATCACTATAGTGTAGTCACAAAAATGATCACGAATAATTACTTGATCACCATTGGCTACTTCTACCACTAGAGCATTGGAAAGAACACTAATAGGAGTGATAAATTGCTTACAGAAAACTTATGATACGAAGGAACACGTAGCACCCGAATCAAACAGAACACGAGCATGCAAGGATTTTACTAGAAACGTACCCAAAACAACATCAACGGTCTCCTTTGCCTCCTCGGTAGTCATCTGGAAAGCTCGACTCAGTGCCCTTGGTGGTTGCTCGACTCTAGACGTCGAACTCACATAATTTCCACCATTTCCTCCTGCTAACTTTGGGCAATTTCTCTTCATATTCCCCGGTTCTCCGCACTCATAACACACCGATCCCCGGATGGAACATTCTCGAGTCGTGTGGTTCTTCTTACCACACTTGGCGCACCTTGTTGGACCGGAGTGAGTTCTCGTAGTACATGGCCCCGAGTGCTTTGATCTGCACTTGGAACACCACCGATCCACATGACGTTGATCACCCGTTTTCCCACTTACAAAGGGTCTTGATTGACGAACGGGCCCAGATGGCCCTTCCCACTTCCGTTTCTCACCAGTTTGTCTTCTTTCCTCCTTCTCAGCATTAATGTCATCCTCGGTGAGCAAGGACTCTTCAATGACCTCTTGCAAGGTTGCGCATTTAGCATTTCTTACATCCGTTCACATCCCGGCCGGTAAACCTTGTTGATATGCTTTCATCTTCAACTTTTCATCGGGAACTAGATGTCCCACCAAATTTAGTTTCTCCAAAAAGAGTTTGGAGTATTCGGCAATAGACAAGTTCCTCTTCTTTAGATTTCGGAACTCCCGTTCCAACTTGTCCAACGAACGCTCACTACAGTACCTGTCCATAATCTTCTCTTTGAACACCGGCCAAGTTAACTTAGCCAGAACTTCAGGAGTGAGGGCGGATCGAGTGAGATTCCACCAAATCAGAGCCTCTCCCCGATGTAGTTGAGAAGCAAACTTGACCCGTTGAGAAGGATCGCACTCACTGGACTCAAAGGCCATCTCTACCTCCTTGAGCCAATACATACAAGCAACCGGGTTGTCTGAACCCGCAAACTCTTTAGGGTAGCACCCCAGAAAAGCCTTGTAGGTGCACCCCTTAGTCTTCGCCTTGTTCTCATTATCAGATGGGTCTTCAACCGATACCACACGTGGTCCACCCGACCCCGCAACAATGTTTTCTGCCATTGTCTCAGGTTATCGGTTACTGGCGTCTCGGTCCTCTAAAAGTTTCATGAAGAATTCTTGCTGTTGAGCCATGGCCGAATTCATGGCCAGCTGTTGTTGAGCCAGGGCCGAACTCATGGCCAACATCATGCTATCCCGAAGCCGGCTCTCCATGGTTACTTCCTCCATGATGCCATTATCCGCATTTAGATTCCGACGCGGAATATGCTCAGGTCCACCTCCCAAGATTCTGGGTATGGGAACTCCATCAGAGTTTGCCCCCATAGGGGGTCGTACAGCTGCAGATTCCACTTCTGGTTGAACCTCTGGCATGTCCGGTACTCTACTTCGAGTGTTTACCATTTCGATCTGCCATCAATGTACGAGAAATAGATTGAGAACAGACTAAACGAGTTGAACTCATTATACGTACTAATACCTTCATCAATTATCATAACAATAGTAAACCAAGCATGCTCACGTAACAATGCATTCATAATAACAGTAGCTAATTGAAATTATGAACGAACCATACATAAGAATTCTTGTCACCGTCATCACGACTCTCAATTACAGTAATTCCATAAATCCTAACACTCTCCCCACCTAGGATGTAAGACTCCATTTTTTTTAAAACATATAATTATTCTTACCCGAATTAAACCGTAATTAAAAATGTCAACCAAAGATAGTTGAGGGGTTAAATCCGTCAATTAACTAAACTAATTATAATTATAAAAAAAAAAAAAATCTATCATATGAGTATACAATATATCATCCCTGCGATTCATTTCACCGCCATCATCATTCTCGTATCTTTTCTCTCTCTAAAATTCTCTCCACTCTCTCTAAATTTCTATCGTTTTCGTGAAGAAAATCAAGAAAACAATTACATATTCGTAATCTACGCGACGAACCCTTCTTAGAGGTATAAATTTCTTCTTAAGTTATTTAAGTTGATAAGTTAGTGTAGTTGAAGTTGGTTGGTAGATTATGATTATATATTGTAAAGTTATAATCATTTACATGTATAGGAATGTTTGTTTTTGTCAAAATTACAAACGGGTAAAGTTTAGAAGCAAACAGTGATATTTATATCTAGATGTTTAACCGCACACCAAGTGATCGGTTTAATGCCTAAGTGAATAATTTTATGATTAAGCTTAGGATAATAAGCATTGAATTTTATGATATGCGAGTAATAGTAATTTATGGTTTAAATAGGCAATCTAACGGGTTAAACTTCATCCCGAGTCTCGATTGATCACGTGTTGCATCTCAATCCGATCAAGGTATGGATTTCATTTCTTTTGAATCGTGGGCAACTAGTTGTTGTAGTTGACCCTTCCTAAAGGTGGTTCACCACCTTGTGATTGATCAATCGAACGTGATCAACAAATGTGGAATTATACACACACACATACACATTGATTTGGTTTATTGAATCAATTGTTTGAACATTTTGATGTTTTATTAAAATGTGTCTCGTATGAGATTGTTTATGAAAAATGTGAAGTATATAGATTATAATTTCTGTGATCGCCATTTGGGTAAGTGGCATATGTTTAGTTTTCGTTGATTTTAGAAGAACCCAATAAATGGGCACATTATTTGGGTTGCCTTCTATGGCGGCTTTGTTGTCATAGCGTCCTGCAGATGACGGTCCACCAGAGTTAAGCCTATGTGGCTTACGTGAACCCACTCTGGGGGACTTGGCTGACATTGTTGGCTCCAGGGCGGATGAATCGATCCTAGATTTTACCCACAGAATATGTGACCGTGGTTAAATTCACGGGGGATCCGTTGTGTGTGCCCGCATGCCGACCCAGTTCGTGTGGTTTGGCCACCTACGAACACAACGACAGGAATTGACGGACGTTATTTATATTACGTTTTGAAATTAAAGTGTGAACTGTTCTTGAAATTATTGTCTTTGAAAATTACTGAACATCTCTTTTGTTATGAACTTGAATTTCAAGAACTTTCATCGAATGAATTTTTATGTCTTCCGCTTCATTATCGATGTTTTCATTATTATTTACGAATTTATATTATAATCCATTCACTGAGCCCTGTGCTCAGCCGTGTTTTTGTTTCTGACACGGCAGGTTCGATGTGAAGTTTACGGGGACGGGACTGGAGATCGAGTGTGAAATTTTGGAGTTCTTAGAATCGCATTATTATATAAACGTTCTAAGTTTATAAACTCTTTTTGAGGTATGATAGATTGGATTGTAAAATATGTTTAGAGTTTATTAATAGCTCTGAATTTAGTTGTGTATTTATGTTAAGTCCCGTTCGTGACATCACCCGTTCCGGACCACGGGGACGGGGGATGTTACAAATATGGTATCAGAGCATAGGTATCGACCTGTAGATTTACTAGGTTTGACCTGTGAGGATTGGGTAGACATTAGAATGGGTAGACTAGAATTTAATTCTATTTACAGATTTCCAATCCCATAACTCTTTTGAATTCCGATCTTGATATTGTTCGTGTTAAAATGTCAAGACATGGTTGCCCACGTAAATACAGATCTCAATTTGGTAGTAACCTAAATCCCAACCCAATGAGGTTACAAGTGAGCCAAATATTGTTGATGTGGTCCGTCAGACCATGTCAAGTATGATGCCTACATACCTTGAGCATGTCATGTTAACTTAATCGATTTATCTGCTTATGCCTTGTTTGATACCGGGGCAACACACTCTGTTGTTTCTGAACAATTAGAATTCCGGTTAAAGACCTTATGAGCAAACCACCGAATTTCCAGTCGTGATATCTACCCCAATGGGCGGTTCAATCTGTGTGTTAACTCGATTTTCAAATTGTTCGTTATTTATTGGAGACCGCATACGGGAGGTCACTCTACTTCCAATGCATATGTCCCACTTTCAATTAATATTGGGTATGGACTGGTTGTCACACCACCATGCAACTATAGACTGTAACGCCAAGCAAATATTATTTGGAGATGTTGACAAACTAGAGGCAATCTTTCAAGGAGGTACTCCAAAAGAAGATGTTAGTGCTTTAACTTCTATTACGGTGCACCAATATACTTGGCAAAGTAATGAAGGTTTTCTGGCCTCGTTACAAGATCCCGAATAGATAATCCCTACATCTGCAACCGTACCTGTTGTTTCCGAATATCTTGATGTGTTTCTCGACGATTTACCGGGTATACCACCAGTCCGGGAAGTCGAATTTATCATCGATCTAGTTCCGGGAGCTTCTCCTTTTTCTAAGGCTCCCTACCGAATGGCTCCAACTGAAATGAAGGAACTCAAAACTCAACTCGATGATTTATTAAAGAAAGGTTTCATTCGACCCAGTGTTTCACCCTGGGGAGCTCCGGTTCTCTTTGTCAAAGAGAAAGACGGTACGATGCGTCGTTGTATTGATTACCGGGAGCTTAATAAAGTAACGATCCGTAACAAGTATCCGTTGCCGAGAATCGACGATCTGTTCGATCAATTACAAGGGGCACGATACTTTTCCAAAATTGATCTTCTGTCCGGGTACCATCAACTTCGTATCCAAGATTGTGATATTCCGAAAACCGCATTCAGAACTCGCTATGGGCACTACGAATTCTTAGTAATGCCTTTCGGGCAAACTAATGCTCCAACGGTCTTTATGGATCTTATGAATCGGGTTTTCAAAGATTATCTCAACGACTTTGTTATCGTGTTTATTGATGACATATTGACATACTCAAAGTCAAGAGAGAAACATGATCAACATCTTCACATCGTTTTGGAAACTCTTCGAACGAAAAAGTTATACGCAAAATGTTCTAAGTGTGAATTTTGGCTTGATCAAGTATCTTTTCTCGGACACGTAATTTTTGCGGAAGGTGTCAAAGTCGATCCAACGAAAATTGAAACTGTCACTAAATGGCCTCGACCTACGAACGTATCTGAAGGTCGTGGTTTTCTGGGTCTGGCCGGTTATTATAGACGATTCGTGAAAGGATTTTCTAAAATATCTCTATCGTTAACCCGATTACTCCGAAAAGGAGTCAAATTCAATTGGGGTTCCGAACAAGAATCTAGTTTCGAGGAATTGAAGCATCGATTGGTTACCGCACCTGTTCTTGTATTACCGTTTGGCACCGGAGGTTTTCAAGTTTACAGTGATGCTTCAAAGATAGGTCTCGGTTGTGTTCTTATGCAAAACGGTAGAGTAATCGCATATGCATCACGTCAATTAAAGCCTTATGAAATTATCCGACTCACGATCTCGAATTGGCTGCGGTTATCTTCGCACTTAAAATTTGGCGTCATTATTTGTACGGTGAAACATGTGAAGTTTTCACCGACCACAAGAGCCTTAAATATATATTTACTCAAAAAGAGTTAAATATGCGTCAACGGAGGTGGCTCGAACTTCTAAAGGATTACGATGTTCATATACAGTATCATCCGGGTAAGGCTAATGTAGTCGCCGACTCTTTAAGTCGTAAAGCTGTGGGACAGGTTTCCTCGTTAATTGTTCCTACAGAGTTAGCTTTGGATATTGAACGGTTCGGACTGGAAATCTATCCGAGTTCACAAACAGAAATTCTATCGAATCTGATGGTAGAACCGACTCTAATTTCTCGGATAAAAGAAGCCCAACAAGACGACGTTGAATTGTGGGCGAACTTCCAGCAAGCAAAAGAGAATGTTAGTTCGGAATTCAGGATCGATGATGATCACGTGTTGTGGTTTCGGGATCGTCTTTGTGTTCCGAATAACTCAGAGCTTAAAGATCAGATTATGACCGAATCTATGTTTTCTGTTCACCCGGGTACAACAAAAATGTATCGCGACTTACAGACCCATTACTGGTGGGTTGGAATGAAACGAGATATCACCGATTTTGTAGCTCGTTGTCTCACTTGTCAATAAGTTAAAAGTGAACATCAACGTCCGGGTGGTCTTCTCCAATCGCTGAATATCCCGGTATGGAAATGGGAACACGTAACTATGGATTTTGTAGTCGGACTACCCCGCACGACCTTGAAACACGATGCAATTTGGGTAGTGGTTGATCGACTGACAAAATCGGCTCATTTTCTTCCTATCCGACAAACATGGTCAATTGATAAATTGACAGAAGTATTCCAACGTGAGATTGTACGTCTCCATGGCACTCCTGTATCGATTACCTCCGATCGAGACCCACGCTTTACATCTCGATTTTGGGAAGGTTTACATAAAGCTTGGGGCACACGTTTGAATTTTAGTACAGCCTTTCATCCGCAAACTGATGGGCAATCTGAACGTACGATTCAAACACTGGAGGATATGCTTCGAGCATGTGCGATGGAATGGCATGGAAGTTGGGATAGTTATTTGTACTTAATAGAGTTCTCCTATAATAATAGTTGGCAGTCAAGTATCGGCATAGCCCCGTATGAAGCACTTTATGGCCAAAAATGTCGAACACCGACTTGTTGGAATGAAGTTGGAGAACGTATTCTTGAAGGCCCAGAACTGGTACAAGTTACTACCGAGAAGGTCGAAATTGCGCGTCAAATGATGAAAGAGGCTCAAGCTCGTCAAAAGAGCTACGCCGACAAGCGAAGACGACCTATTGAGTTCCAACCGGGAGATAAAGTTTTCTTGAAGGTTTCTTCAACTCGTGGCATTAGACGTTTCGGTCTCAAAGGAAAGTTGAGCCCGAGATACATTGGTCCCTTTGAAATTCTGGAAAGGGTTGGCGTTGTGGCTTACCGGTTAGCCCTACCGCCGCAATTATCCCAAATACATAATGTGTTCCATGTCTCTTCACTTCGAGGGTACAACTATCATTCCTTACACGTCATTGAATATCTCTTGGAACACATAGAACCTGATCATTCTTATCACGAGGAACCTGAAGCGATTATTGATCGTGATGAGAGAGGTACACGAAAGAGAGTGATTCCTTTCGTAAAAGTTCTATGGAAAAATCATTCTGAACGTGAGGCGACGTGGGAAACTGAGGAACAATATGCGACGGGAATACCCCGAGTTCTTTAATCGATGTAAGTTTCCTGTCTAAATTCGATTTCGGGGACGAAATCTCTTTTAAGGGGGGGAATAATTGTAAGACTCCATTTTTTTTAAAACATATAATTATTCTTACCCGAATTAAACCGTAATTAAAAATGGCAACCAAAGATAGTTGAGGGGTTAAATCCGTCAATTAACTAAACTAATTATAATTATAAAAAGAAAAAAAATCTATCATATGAGTATACAATATATCATCCCTGCGATTCATTTCACCGCCATCATCATTCTCGTATCTTTTCTCTCTCTAAAATTCTCTCCACTCTCTCTCTAAATTTCTATCGTTTTCGTGAAGAAAATCAAGAAAACAATTACATATTCGTAATCTACGCGACGAACCCTTCTTAGAGGTATAAATTTCTTCTTAAGTTATTTAAGTTGGTAAGTTAGTGTAGTTGAAGTTGGTTGGTAGATTATGATTATATATTGTAAAGTTATAATCATTTACATGTATAGGAATGTTTGTTTTTGTCAAAATTACAAACGGGTAAAGTTTAGAAGCAAACAGTGATATTTATATCTAGATGTTTAACCGCACACCAAGTGATCGGTTTAATGCCTATGTGAATAATTTTATGATTAAGCTTAGGATAATAAGCATTGAATTTTATGATATGCGAGTAATAGTAATTTATGGTTTAAATAGGCAATCGAACGGGTTAAACTTCATCCCGAGTCTCGATTGATCACGTGTTGCATCTCAATCCGATCAAGGTATGGATTTCATTTCTTTTGAATCGTGGGCAACTAGTTGTTGTAGTTGACCCTTCCTAAAGGTGGTTCACCACCTTGTGATTGATCAATCGAACGTGATCAACAAATGTGGAATTATACACACACACACATACACATTGATTTGGTTTATTGAATCAATTGTTTGAACATTTTGATGTTTTATTAAAATGTGTCTCGTATGAGATTGTTTATGAAAAATGTGAAGTATATAGATTATAATTTCTGTGATCGCCATTTGGGTAAGTGGCACATGTTTAGTTTTCGTTGATTTTAGAAGAACCCAATAAATGGGCACATTATTTGGGTTGCCTTCTATGGCGGCTTTGTTGTCATAGCGTCCTGCAGATGACGGTCCACCAGAGTTAAGCCTATGTGGCTTACGTGAACCCACTCTGAGGGACTTGGCTGACATTGTTGGCTCCAGGGCGGATGAATCGATTCTAGATTTTACCCACAGAATATGTGACCGTGGTTAAATTCACGGGGGATCCGTTGTGTGTGCCCGCATGCCGACCCAATTCGTGTGGTTTGGCCACCCACGAACACAACGACAGGAATTGACGGACGTTATTTATATTACGTTTTG
This sequence comes from Arctium minus, assembly GCA_954870635.1. NCBI lineage: Eukaryota > Viridiplantae > Streptophyta > Magnoliopsida > Asterales > Asteraceae > Arctium > Arctium minus. The sequence goes on along the minus strand of OX941088.1, from coordinate 73,021,100 downwards.
AAATTAAAGTGTGAACTGTTCTTGAAATTATTGTCTTTGAAAATTACTGAACATCTCTTTTGTTATGAACTTGAATTTCAAGAACTTTCATCGAATGAATTTTTATGTCTTCCGCTTCATTATCGATGTTTTCATTATTATTTACGAATTTATATTATAATCCATTCACTGAGCCCTGTGCTCAGCCGTGTTTTTGTTTCTGACACGGCAGGTTCGAAGTGAAGTTTACGGGGACGGGACTGGAGATCGAGCGTGAAATTTTGGAGTTCTTAGAATCGCATTATTATATAAACGTTCTAAGTTTATAAACTCTTTTTGAGGTATGATAGCTTGGATTGTAAAATATGTTTAGAGTTTATTAATAGCTCTGAATTTAGTTGTGTATTTATGTTAAGTCCCGTTCGTGACATCACCCGTTCCGGACCACGGGGACGGGGGATGTTACATAGGATTTCTACCCCAAGTGGACAGTGAAACTATAAAGTCTAAAGCTTAAGTCTAGATATGCTAAAACAATACCTAGTTCACTTAAACTAAACAGGAATAACAAAAACCCGATAAACGGACATACGGTATTTAAATTTGCCAAAGCAAGAGCCTCCCAAAGATGGGGAAAATACACAAACCTGTTTAAATACAATCGTAATTTAAACGGACGATAAATAGTGACAAACAATGCCAAATCCGAATGCTAGGAAATTAAATACACACGGGGTCATTTATAAATCCAAATACTTCTCCTACAAATAGCAAGTCCAATGCGATTTCCCCAATCTCTCACCCAAGCCACTATGCCAGCTTAGAACTGGCACCGCTAGAACCTGAGATACACATCGACACCAAACAAGTGTTAGGCCAAAAAGCCTAGTGAGTTGAATAAGAAATAGCATAATAGAACATATACAATTCTTATCAGCAGTTAACCAATTTTCAACATGTATGGAGTCAACGGGGGATACCCATAGCACCAATCAATTCCACTCCAAAGAGTCGATGTACCTTCATGCCCTTAACAAGGAACACCCCAAAGGCCCGACACACCCGAAAATCAGACCAAAAAGGAAACTTTCCGAGTGGCGGAGGTTTAGGCACATACCATCACGGTGGCGCCCCAAGACTACATCCTCCTAGTGAACTTGCCTTGGTTCGTCCAACATAATACATATAGGAGGTCCTTATTTATATTTCAACCAAATATAATTCAATACCAACCATTGGTACAATATCACCCTCCTAATAGCATGAGTCCATCATAAGACTTAAATATCCACATAGCCACGTTGTAGATACAATATCATCAAGTATATATTCCAAATGGAAATCGTCATGATATACCAAACATATATTCTTACTCATGTCCAATACCCATTGTGGGCACACATAATGGAAATCCCCAAATAATTACACAACATAGAGTAATTCATGGGATGACACTTCATATACATATATCTCACATAATCTCATGGAAATACCATCAAATACATAAACCCGTAAATATGACCATTTTGAGCAAATATGTGATAATAACAACAAATAAACAAATATGATGTGTATCCAGTTTTAACAAAAGTGTAGTAAACTCACCTTGCTAGATTTAGACTAAATCTAGATTTTACCCACTTAGAACTTTCCTTGAGGAACTTGATTCTTCAAACCAAATCTTCCAAAACCTAGATCCACAAGGTTCTAACCATAAATATACATAATCAACCACAAAGAATCGTTTCCCAACCTTATACATGAATAGCTCAACTGATACCGAAATCCTAACTTCCATAAATGAAGAGAATAGAAGATTACCTTAACCCAAACTTGAATCCACCAATCAAAACACCTCTAGTTCACCAAAATGGTTACAAACCTCCAATCTATGAAAGGAAGAACAAAGGGTGGATGAAACCCTAGAAAACTTTGATGAAGAAGATGAATAGGGAGAGATGAGAAGCTTACCACCACAAAATGCTCTAGTATACTTCAATATACTTCCAATATCTTGCTAGATCCTTGAAGACCTCTCAAAAAGGTAACCGTAGCAACTTGAATCACCCAAATCGGAGTTGGGATGAAGGAGATATGAAGAAATGAAGTTTGGGTGAAAAATGGAGTTTGGAGGCCGATTTTCGCCCTTTTTGTGCGACAAGCGGTCCCGCGCGTGTGGCCGTGCCCCTCGAGCCGCGTGGAGCACTGCCGCCCCGAATTTTGCCCCAAACTGTTTTGGTCATAACTTCTTCGTTATAGCTCCGTTTCCGCTCCGGAAAGAACCGTTGGACTCGTAATTGATTCCTTTATCTAACAAGACTATAAAATCAAGGATTCAAGTCCAAAATTAAATATCTTATTTTTCCTTAATATATCCGTTTCTGTATTAACTTGAAACGATACCTTTCGAAAATCGAGGTGTTACAATTTGTTTCTCATCTGAATGAACTGGCCAAGAACAAAGTCAGGAAGAAGCAGATAGAGAACAATGTGAAGTTTCTTAGTGTGTTACAGCCAGAATGGAAGTAGCATACTAGGAGGATGAAGTAGATGAAAGATCTAAGTGAGATTCCTCTGCATGAAATCTATGAAACACTTAGACAAAATGAGGAGGAAGTAGAAGAGAAGACAGAAGAGAAGAAAGAGAAGGAAAAGAAAGTACCTGATCCAGTTGTTGTAGTAGTTGAGAAGAAAAAGGAGAAAGAGAAGAAGGACAAGAAGAAGAAAAAGAAAGTTGTGATTTCTAGTTCTGATGGATCTGATAGTGGAAAATACAATTATGAGGATGGAGAAAATCTGAATCAAGCTATGTTATTGCTGACCCGAGCCTTTCAGAAGAAATTTTACAAGAAGTCGGGTTCTAACAGTCAGAGATACTGTTCAGGATCGAGAAATTATGAACACAAAGAGAGGATAGAAGGAAAGAGACATGATGACAGAAAGTCTGATTGAAGGAAGCTAGAGGAAAGGAAATATGTGAATAGTTATGAGAAGAAAGTGGAAGATCCAATCTAGTGCTATAATTGTGGTAAAATTGGTCACTTTGCTAAAGACTGCCGAAAGTCGAAAGTAAGGAACTAAGAGTATTACAAGAATAAGATGCTTTTGGCTAAGCAAAAGGAAGCGGGTAAAGCTTTAATGGCTGAAGATGACCATTGGTTAGATTTTTCTGAATCGGAAAGCGAGAAAGAAGAGACAACACACATGTGCTTAATGGGCAAGGAAGTGAAGTATGATGATGTAACACACTCAAATTTGGAAGGAGCAACTAATTTAAAAATTTTAATAATGCCTCAAAGAAAGATAAAATATCTTACGACAAGTCCAATCTCGAAATACTTTTCTAGATTTAACCATCAACAAAGATAAATAAGGTCTTACACATAGACTAATTAAAGGTCGAGTGTTACTAAACCCAAATACAAATCGCTATAACCCAAGATAACGGGGGAAGGTTTCACCAAACTACTCACCCTCAAGAATAAATCTATCTCTCATCTCTTCACAGTGTCGCTCGTACCATACCCAGCCGGGACCTGATGCACATGCCAACAAATAAAAAGGTTAGGCTAACACCTAATGAGTTCAAGAATTTTCAACATGAATAAATATATCGTTAAAAGGAAAGAATGCAATTTAAATCATGATCTTTCAAAATGATCTACCTTAAATATGAAAACGAATTGTTTTCCAATGACATGCATTTTTAAGGACGAACGTCCCAATACAAAATGTTCTTTATAAAATGATGCCGTCCAAAACTCACTCAAACGTGAATAAAAAACAGACTCCCAATTAAAAGAAACGCGGATAAAACTTTATATCCCGAAACACCCAAAACACGGGTGGGGAATAATACTCAACTCATACATTATGGAAAACAATCCATATAAATATAATACGCCATCGAAAACATGGAACTAAAATTCAATACTCACGCGACCATAAAATGGAATGAAATCCAAATATTAAAGCATGGACAATTAAATATCCAAAATACTACTGGCCGACAACGGGGGAGACCCGTATCCATTGAGAGTCGAGGAACACAAAAGTAAGCCACTCATACAACGTTAATCGCATGACACTTCACGACATGAAAACCCAAGTGTCCCTACGACTCCTATCAAGCTACACCAAAAGAGACAGCTGACCTTAGCGAATATTACCATGAATACTGCCAAAGGCCCGACATAGTCGGGGGTTACAACCATGGCATTGCCCCAACATGGCGGAGGCCCCAAACGCCCATCAACACGATAGCACAACCGGACTCATCCCTCCTAGTGTACACTTGAGAGGTTAAGGTCATAAAACATGGCTCCCGGAGTCCATCCCCGTAATACCCAATTGACCATCACATAAAGACTGACTTACGTCCCTATGGATCCAATGCAACATAGTCTAACATTACATGACTACACATGAATGACCAACGCACTCGAGCATGTAATTATCATTAATATGCAATAAGATGTAAATCGTAAATGGGCTCTACATTGAGCCATTAAAACTGGACAAATGTCCTCGAGACTCTTTTAAGTCAACACTGAACTTAAATGCTCAAACCCCATTTGACCAACAAATAACGGTCCCCACAAAGAAAATGAATTTAAACGGCGTTTATGCATTTACATACCTCAAAGATGTGATTAACCCAAATCTCATAACGGATCGGGACAAAAGACGTTCCCAATGGGCTCATACCCTTATGTTTCCAAAATGTCTCATAACACAGAGACATGCATTTTTCCAAAAGGTTTATAACATCAAATACCCCAAAAATGCAGAAATCATAAATTTGACTTCATTGTACAAAAATCACCAAAGATGCATGAGTCATAAATTAGGCTTTATTTGTACAAAATTACCAACTACATAAATCATGCTATTTACTTATCAAAATATCCAAATTCCAAATATGGGTATTTCGTGAGATTGAGGTAACCCAAGTTTACGAAATATGAAAACTTATCAAAATATTCAACACATTAACAATTACCAAGTAAAACATATTTTTACTTCAAAATACACATTTTGGCATGTACATAGTTTTCACAAAGCAACTTGAACTTACCTTGCTAGATTTAGGCTAAATCTAGATTTTACCCACTTAGAGCTTCTTTGAAGAAACTTGAATCCTCAAAGCCAAGACCTCCAAAACCTAGATCCACAAGATTCCAACCATAAACGTAGATATTCAACCGTATAGAATCGTTCCCCAACATTTTACATGAAGATCTCATCTATACCCAAAACCCTAATTTCCATAGATTAAGAAGGAGAAGATTACCTAAACCAATAGCTTGAATCCACAAACCAAAACACCTCTAGGTCACCAAAATGAGCCACAACTCCAAATCTTCAAGATGATGAAAAAGGTTGGGTGAAACCATAGAAAATTTGGTGAAGAAGATGATGGTTCTAGCTCCCAACTTGCTAGATGGAGGAGGATCACATGTTTTAGGAGGGAAAAACCCCAAAATATGCTAGGGTTCGATTGAGAGGGTAAGGGACCGTTTTGGGAAAGAAAAGGGGAAGAGATTTGAGGGTTTAGTGACAAAATGGGGTGGAGGCCGGTTTCCCCCTTTTATGTGCGCACAGTGTGCACACAAGAGTGGTGGCGTGGCCCAACTCACGCAGAGAGGCGCGCTGCCCTCTGGACAGATCCCCGTGTGGCTCACGGCATGGTTCGATCCGTGCGGATACTCGCGCGGAACACTGCCGCCTTTTTTGTTTTCTTATCGGCTATAAATTTTGGTGTGTTACAGATGAATCAGATGAGGAGACTTCTGAAGAGGTAAACAATTTTTCTGAATCTGATTTTTTAATGAAAATGGAAACCATGATGGTAGAGCTTCAAGACCTACTGATGGAAAACCAACTAAAGAGACGGGATACAAGCGGGATGGAAATTCAAAGCATGATGGAGACTCATATGAAGCTGATCCACTTAAAGGAATGCATGGGCCGATGACGCGTGCAAGGAAAAAAGGGATGCAAGAGGCTCTAACTAATCTCATCATTTCAGCCCAATTGGAAGACATCCAAGATCTCAAGCCCGTTTGGTTGAATTGTCTTATGTTGTTGGGCTAACTTTTACATCTTTGGATTGTCCTTGAAGGCCCAAATGTCATAATTTCGTTTTTGTATTTTATTTAAATAAGAAAAGTCTTGAAAACTCAATTTAGTCATTATTGAGGGCAATCTAAGAGTTTAGGCCTTAAATAGTATATTTAAGAGCCTTAAATTTTGTAGTTAATAAGGGTCTAGTATTTCCCTATAAATAGGAGTTTTTCAAGCATTTGTAATCATCTATGTTTTATCTAAATCAACATATTGTGAGGTTTTCCTTTCACTTGTTAGTTCTATTGATTGAACTCATTCGGGTCTTGCAAGACTAATAGTGCTTGCAATTCTCACTTGGCTTATCACTAGGTATCTTCCGCTTAGTGTGGCGCCCTAACTTTAAATCATGATCTTTCAAAATGATCTACCTTAAATATGAAAACGAATTGTTTTCCAATGACATGCATTTTTAAGGACGAACGTCCCAATACAAAATGTTCTTTATAAAATGATGCCGTCCAAAACTCACTCAAACGTGAATAAAAAACAGACTCCCAATTAAAAGAAACGCGGATAAAACTTTATATCCCGAAACACCCAAAACACGGGTGGGGAATAATACTCAACTCATACATTATGGAAAACAATCCATATAAATATAATACGCCATCGAAAACATGGAACTAAAATTCAATACTCACGCGACCATAAAATGGAATGAAATCCAAATATTAAAGCATGGACAATTAAATATCCAAAATACTACTGGCCGACAACGGGGGAGACCCGTATCCATTGAGAGTGGAGGAACACAAAAGTAAGCCACTCATACAACGTTAATCGTATGACACTTCATGACATGAAAGCCCAAGTGTCCCTACGACTCCTTTCAAGCTACACTAAAAGAGACAGCTGACCTTAGCGAATAATACCATGAATACCGCCAAAGGCCCGACACAGTCGGGGGTTACAACCATGGCATTGTCCCAACATAGCAGAGGCCCCAAACACCCATCAACACGATAGCACAACCGGACTCAACCCTCCTAGTGTACACTTGAGAGGTTAAGGTCATAAAACATGGGTCCCGGAGTCCAACCCCGTAATACCCAATTGACCATCGTATAAAGACTGACTTACGTGCCTATGGATCCAATGCAACACATTTTAACATTACATGACTACACATGAATGACCAATGCACTCGAGCATGTAATTATCATTAATATGAAATAAGATGCAATAAGATGTAAATCGTACATGGGCTCTACATTGAGCCATTAAAACTGGACAAATGTCCTCGAGACTCTTTTAAGTCAACACTGAACTTAAATGCTCAAACCCCATTTGACCAACAAATAACGGTCCCCACAAAGAAAATGAATTTAAACGTCGTTTATGCAAACACATACCTCAAAGATGTGATTAACCCAAATCTCATAACGGATCGGGACAAAAGACGTTCCCAATGGGCTCATACCCCTATGTTTCCAAAATGTCTCATAACACAGAGACATGCATTTTTCCAAAAGGTTTATAACATCAAATACCCCAAAAATGCAGAAATCATAAATTTGACTTCATTGTACAAAAATCACCAAAGATGCATGAGTCATAAATTAGGCTTTATTTGTACAAAATTACCAACTACATAAATCATGCTATTTACTTATCAAAATATCCAAATTCCAAATATGGGTATTTCGTGAGATTGAGGTAACCCAAGTTTACGAAATATGAAAACTTATCAAAATATTCAACACATTAACAATTACCAAGTAAAACATATTTTTACTTCAAAATACCCATTTTGGCATGTACATAGTTTTCACAAAGCAACTTGAACTTACCTTGCTAGATTTAGGCTAAATCTAGATTTTACCCACTTAGAGCTTCTTTGAAGAAACTTGAATCCTCAAAGCCAAGACCTCCAAAACCTAGATCCACAAGATTCCAACCATAAACGTAGATATTCAACCGTATAGAATCGTTCCCCAACATTTTACATGAAGATCTCATCTATACCCAAAACCCTAATTTCCATAGATTAAGAAGGAGAAGATTACCTTAACCAATAGCTTGAATCCACAAACCAAAACACCTCTAGGTCACCAAAATGAGCCACAACTCCAAATCTTCAAGATGATGAAAAAGGTGGGTGAAACCCTAGAAAATTTGGTGAAGAAGATGAAGGTGAAAGGATGATGGTTCTAGCTCCCAACTTGCTAGATGGAGGGGGATCACATGGTTTTAGGAGGGAAAACCCCCAAAATATGCTTGGGTTCGATTGAGAGGGTGAGGGGTCATTTTGGGATAGAAAAGGGGAAGAGATTTGAGGGTTTAGTGAGAAAATGGGGTGGAGGCCGGTTTCTTCTTTTATGCACGCACATTGCCCGCGCACGAGTGGTGGCGCAACCTAACTCGGGCGGAGTGGCGTACCGCCCTTTGGACAGATCCCCGCACGACTCATGGCACGACTCGGTCCTCGTGGACACTCGCGCGGAACACTGCCGCCCTTTTTGTCCTCTTATTGGCTATAGATTCCGGGGTGTTACAATCCTCCCAACCTTAAAAGAGATTTCATCCTCGAAATCTGACCCCGACCAAACACCTCACGTCGCATCAACGAGATCAATTGGTTCTTTATCCAAAAGGGTTACTTTCATGATACCTTGCCTCATATACGAATCCGATTACATCCCCGTTAAGGTTGTCACTGTATTTCTAATAACAGGCCGCCACACACCTGAGCCCAACGTTTGATTTACCTTATAGTTGACAGAATGAACATCGAGTCCTTATCGAATCATTTCCTATCATTAGGATCTATGTTGCCTCCCAACCTTAGGTTGCCCTTATCACCTCAAGAGCAACTTACAATCATAATTAACTACTTCCACCAAGGATTCCTCAAGGCGAGCTTTACCCTTAAATGCTTCTAATCGTCCATCGTGGAATTATCTTACACTCTTTTATTGCCTTCAAGAACACAACAACATTTGCAGAAAGGACCCAACCATCGCTTGCCCATGGTCCTTTCGATCCCGAGTATCCACAACCAGGTTGACTTTACACGAATGATAAGGAATCCACTTAAAAAATTGTTGGGTCGGTCACCTGTTGCTGTCATAAAACAATGTTTCTACTTCCGACAAATTAAGGTCTCCTCAATGTTCAACTTCTACTTAAGGTTACTTCTATGGTTTCACTAATTCTTCCAATAATCAATACCATAAAACGTTAATCGTCCTTTCCTTGACGAATCTACAACTAATCTGTTCCTCAAGCTGACACAAGCACAACATCCACGGATAGCGGATTACCTCAACCCCACGGTTACACAACTGCCATAATGCATTCGAGCATCGATTGCCAAATCAGCGGGAACCTCGCCGATTACAGAATTATCAATGATCGATCCCTAATTGCCAGCATTTAATATCTTTAAGGTTACTACTTAACTTGCAGGCATACCAAATGCAATGAAAGTGCACTGAAGCACCCCCAACGGTCACTGTCCTCTAACTTTGAATGTCGACACATGTCCTCGAAATGTCTACACCGAAACCGTGGATACACCACCATATATTTCCTTCCCGGTTTTGCACTGACGAATTAAAGTTGACACCTATCATGGTACTAAAGTTCAGACAGTCGAATCGCCATAACTTCTTTATTCCTGAAGATTCACCTGGATGGTACACATTCGACCCATGCATGAAGTCGAAAATCAACCCATCAGTTCGTAACCCACCAAGATAAAGCAACCACACAATGTTTAACCCGCAGTTTTACCGGAACCTAAAGATCAACACTTAATTGACTGGGAGAATTCATAGAACTAACACCTCAATTATTTATGCATGCACCGATTCATGAAACTGAAATCCAAAATTCAAAGATAATCATAAGTCAGGTCCTCCGACCCTTCAATCTCTGAGGACTCCTTTAGTCCTTAATCACGACCCTTATCACAAGAGGGTTTGCATCTATAACTCTAATGAGTTCAAGATTTCAAACTACTATGCCAATTTGAAATTTAATAAAACTTCTAAATGCAAAATCTTTATAACAATTTAGTCGTACGAATAAAAATCTACTACCGTTTACTCGGTAGGTGTACAAAGTGGTCTCAAACGCCACACACACAAACCATTTCGAAAACATTTTTGGTCATTACTCAAGCTAATAATGACAATAAACAAAAATACACAAAAAAAATTTCAAATGGACCACTATGGTCCCAACATGCATCAATTTACGACATGAATGGGAAATAATTTTACGTACTAAATAGTGTGTAACAAGCGTTTGTACAAAACTCCAGAAGGGAGATTCACGTAATCAAGTTCCAAAAGTTTCTCATTTAACCATATAATGACATGAGTTTAATCCCCAAAACTTAGTAAAAAGATAGATGCATGCGGTTTGATCAAACGTAAAATGGTTCAGGTTGACTTCCAACTTTAAGCTGCACGAATAAAATGTTCTTTGCCCCAAAATAGTAGTTATAGTCATATACACCCACACGCCAATATAACGTACTTACGTGAACCTTTAAAAGTGGTGCCAACAACCGTAGACATAGAAAACAAACATTTAATATAAACAATCGTAAACTCTCCATACATTTATTCGCGACATGGTGTAAATTAATTCGTACAACAAACAGTATACGACAAAATGTTCGCAAAACTCAAAATAGAACTTTCATGATATTAAACTCCCAAAATCTTCTCTTTTTATTCACAACACGACACATAATAAGATTCCACAACAAAACTTGCATGAAACGGTTTATTTCACAAAACTAGTGAAGTGGTATGTGCATGCCCCTTAGTTAAATACAAAATAATTTACGTTGGTTTCAAGTTCAAATCCAAATCAACAATATGCTTCCATCGTTCTAAAATGTTGACTAAAACACTATGACGGAAATTCCAAATAAAACATGCATGCATACAATACGCAACCAGACCGCTCGCACAAGACCTCAAGGAAAAACAATACAACTAGACGCTATTAAAATCACCACATTAAATCCACAAAATCGGGTGTAATAAAATTCTAAATAAAACTCAAATACCAAAATAATAGAAGATAACTCTTCGTCCAAAACCTTAACATATATGGAGGAGATCCAATGTTAAAGTCATAAACCATAGTTACTTGTCCAAGACCCTAAACAACATTAAAATAAGCACATCGTAATATCTGAAATAACGTTGGACAACAATGAGGAATAAAGGTCTCAACCAAATTTGCAACCTCATGCAATCCAATAATTTTATGCATGTTTAAGATCATGGTTTAAAACGTGGTGGATGCTAAACATCTTTCCAACACTTCGTAACAAAATTTCACATGATGATTTTAGAAACATGAGAAATAATTGATGCAATTTACGTTAGAATGAAATTTTGTGCATGAACTTGATCGGCACTCCACGTCTCGAAACCACGCTCCTCAATTTCCTAGTCACACTACCGATATCCGAAAGTTCAAACTTCTTAAGGTTAGTAATTTGAAGTTGCATCGATTAACCTTACAGATTCTCCTCGAATTAATGTCGATTCAATGAGCCTAGGGTTCTAATTCAACCAAAAATTCTGACCCGAGACGGTTTACTTAATGTATTCATCATTCTTAACCGTCACTCCAAGTGATAATGTTATAAACATCAACTCCTTCTAGTTATTATTCGTCAGAAATTCTTCCACTACCCCATCGGTCATCACATGAAGCCGAATCAAGTATACACATGTAACATGTAATTTCACCATAACACTGGCCATGTGGAATTATGAACGTACCGTACATGATTGTCCTTGCTACCCTCGTCATGATTTCCGATTCTAGTGACTTTATTGACCTCAAATTATCCTATCTTAAAGTGCCTAATGGTACAATCTCACTTTCATCACTTAGAAAAACGCTAGTTTGAGCCTAGGTATCCGAAATTACCACCTAAATCTCTCAAACTTATGCTCTGATACTAACTTGTAACACCCTCAGATTTGGAAGGAGCAACTAATTTAAAATTTTCAATAATGCCTCAAAGAAAGATAAAATATCTTACGACAAGTCCAATCTTGAAATACTTTTCAAGATTTAACCATCAACAAAGATAAATAAGGTCTTACACATAGACTAATTAAAGGTCAGGTGTTACTAAACCCAAATACAAATCGCTATAACCTAAGATAACCGGGGAAGGTTTAACCAAACTACTCACACTCAAGCATAAATCTATTTCTCATCTCTTCACAGTGTCGCTCGTACCATACTCAGCCGGGACCTGATGTACATGCCGACAAATAAAAAAGTTAGGCTAACACCTAGTGAGTTCAAGAGTTTTCAACATGAATAGATATATCGTTAAAAGGAAAGAATGCAATTTAAATCATGATCTTTCAAAATGATCTACCTTAAATATGAAAATGACTCGTTTTCCAATGACATGCATTTTTAAGGATGAACGTCCCAATACAAAATGTTCTTTATAAAATGATGCTGCCCAAAACTCACTCAAACGTGAATAGAAAACAGACTCCCAATTAAAAGAAACGCGAATAAAACTTTATATCCCGAAACACCCAAAACACATAATACTCAACTCATACATCATGGAAAACAATCCATATAAATATAATACGCCATCGAAAACATGGAACTAAAATTCAATACTCACGCGACCATAAAATGGAATAAAATACAAATATTAAAGCATGAACAATTAAATATCCAAAATACTGTTGGCCGACAACGGGGGAGACCCGTATCCATTGAGAGTGGGAGAACACAAAAGTAAGCCACTCATACAACGTTAATCGTATGACACTTCATGACATGAAAGCCCAAGTGTCCCTACGACTCCTTTCAAGCTACACTAAAAGAGACAGCTGACCTTAGCGAATAATACCATGAATACCGCCAAAGGCCCGACACAGTCGGGGGTTACAACCATGGCATTGTCCCAACATAGCAGAGGCCCCAAAAACCCATCAACACGATAGCACAACCGGACTCAACCCTCCTAGTGTACACTTGAGAGGTTAAGGTCATAAAACATGGGTCCCGGAGTCCAACCCCGTAATACCCAATTGACCATCGTATAAAGACTGACTTACGTGCCTATGGATCCAATGCAACACATTTTAACATTACATGACTACACATGAATGACCAATGCACTCGAGCATGTAATTATCATTAATATGAAATAAGATGCAATAAGATGTAAATCGTACATGGGCTCTACATTGAGCCATTAAAACTGGACAAATGTCCTCGAGACTCTTTTAAGTCAACACTGAACTTAAATGCTCAAACCCCATTTGACCAACAAATAACGGTCCCCACAAAGAAAATGAATTTAAATGTCGTTTATGCAAACACATACCTCAAAGATGTGATTAACCCAAATCTCATAACGGATCGGGACAAAAGACGTTCCCAATGGGCTCATACCCCTATGTTTCCAAAATGTCTCATAACACAGAGACATGCATTTTTCCAAAAGGTTTATAACATCAAATACCCCAAAAATGCAGAAATCATAAATTTGACTTCATTGTACAAAAATCACCAAAGATGCATGAGTCATAAATTAGGCTTTATTTGTACAAAATTACCAACTACATAAATCATGCTATTTACTTATCAAAATATCCAAATTCCAAATATGGGTATTTCGTGAGATTGAGGTAACCCAAGTTTACGAAATATGAAAACTTATCAAAATATTCAACACATTAACAATTACCAAGTAAAACATATTTTTACTTCAAAATACACATTTTGGCATGTACATAGTTTTCACAAAGCAACTTGAACTTACCTTGCTAGATTTAGGCTAAATCTAGATTTTACCCACTTAGAGCTTCTTTGAAGAAACTTGAATCCTCAAAGCCAAGACCTCCAAAACCTAGATCCACAAGATTCCAACCATAAACGTAGATATTCAACCGTATAGAATCGTTCCCCAACATTTTACATGAAGATCTCATCTATACCCAAAACCCTAATTTCCATAGATTAAGAAGGAGAAGATTACCTTAACCAATAGCTTGAATCCACAAACCAAAACACCTCTAGGTCACCAAAATGAGCCACAACTCCAAATCTTCAAGATGATGAAAAAGGTTGGGTGAAACCATAGAAAATTTGGTGAAGAAGATGATGGTTCTAGCTCCCAACTTGCTAGATGGAGGAGGATCACATGTTTTAGGAGGGAAAAACCCCAAAATATGCTAGGGTTCGATTGAGAGGGTAAGGGACCGTTTTGGGAAAGAAAAGGGGAAGAGATTTGAGGGTTTAGTGACAAAATGGGGTGGAGGCCGGTTTCCCCCTTTTATGTGCGCACAGTGTGCACACAAGAGTGGTGGCGTGGCCCAACTCACGCAGAGAGGCGCGCTGCCCTCTGGACAGATCCCCGTGTGGCTCACGGCATGGTTCGATCCGTGCGGATACTCGCGCGGAACACTGCCGCCTTTTTTGTTTTCTTATCGGCTATAAATTTTGGTGTGTTACAGATGAATCAGATGAGGAGACTTCTGAAGAGGTAAACAATTTTTCAGAATCTGATTTTTTAATGAAAATGGAAACCATGATGGTAGAGCTTCAAGACCTACTGATGGAAAACCAACTAAAGAGACGGGATACAAGCGGGATGGAAATTCAAAGCATGATGGCGACTCATATGAAGCTGATCCACTTAAAGGAATGCATGGGCCGATGACGCGTGCAAGGAAAAAAAGGATGCAAGAGGCTCTAACTAATCTCATCATTTCAGCCCAATTGGAAGACATCCAAGATCTCAAGCCCGTTTGGTTGAATTGTCTTATGTTGTTGGGCTAACTTTTACATCTTTGGATTGTCCTTGAAGGCCCAAATGTCATAATTTCGTTTTTGTATTTTATTTAAATAAGAAAAGTCTTGAAAACTCAATTTAGTCATTATTGAGGGCAATCTAAGAGTTTAGGCCTTAAATAGTATATTTAAGAGCCTTAAATTTTGTAGTTAATAAGGGTCTAGTATTTCCCTATAAATAGGAGTTTTTCAAGCATTTGTAATCATCTATTTTTTATCTAAATCAACATATTGTGAGGTTTTCCTTTCACTTGTTAGTTCTATTGATTGAACTCATTCGGGTCTTGCAAGACTAATAGTGCTTGCAATTCTCACTTGGCTTATCACTAGGTATCTTCCGCTTAGTGTGGCGCCCTAACTTTAACAACTTGCTTTCTTGCAACTCAAAGGTGTTGGATTTCATATATCCCTCATTGTTGAGTTCTGATAGTAAGGTGTTGGGTTTCTTGGAAGAATTTGTGTTCCTTCCTTTCAATCTTTGATGGCTTACTTTCTTACATTCCAAAGGTGTTGGGTTTTGTATACCTTTCATTGTTGGGTGGAAGAGTAAGACATTGGGTTCTTGGAATATACGAGATCAAACAAGAACGGTCCCGAAACACATTTGAAATCTTCCCTTAAAGATTTCACATCATTTGGTATCAGAGCTAACTTTCTTGTTTGATCATATCATTTGTTTTCTTTGTCTCGTCTAGTTCATTCTTCATCTTTATTTAAATTCTTGTCACATAAAAACTATAAAAAAAAGTGCCTAAAAAAAAGCAAAAAAAAAAGCAAAGCAAAAGAAACCGCAAAAAAAAAGTTATACAAAAATCGACAAGAAAAGTAGAGAAAAAAAAACTAAAGTCTTTTGTTCTTGATTATTGCGCTTTTATTGAACTCATATACCACCCCGTTTAAACTTTTCGTTTGTTGTCCAATCACTTCATATTTCTTTCTGGCCAAGTGAGTCATTGTTTGAGCACCTTTGTAAGAGTTGGATCTGTTCTCACTAGAACTACAATAAGCGAGGAATTTGAGAGGAAAAAGGCAAGAGTGCTACATCTATATAAAAAAAAGCCTTAAAAAGAGTGATACACTTGGGGAGAGTAGATAGTTTGGGAAACGAAGTTGGGGGGTAATGGGTGTGATGTTTACTTATCATCATCAATTGTTCAACTTGTTTTGTAGTAGCAACTATGGAAGGAACGAAGGAGACATTGGAACAAAAAGCATGGAGAGAGACGTTGATGGGTCAATTCAATCAAATGATGGAAACTATGATGGAGAGAATGGATCGATTGGAGGTATCCTTACAAAGGGGCGATGAAGAGGGTTCGGAAACACACAAGAAAACCGGAGAAATAGAAATAGAGTTGACAACAATCTTGGTAGCATCAAGATGAAGATTCCATCTTTCCAAGGTAAGAGTGACCCGGAGGCATATATGGAGTGGGAATCAAAAGTAGAGAACGTGTTTGGAGTTCATAACTATTCCGAAGATAAAAAGGTAAAACTTGCTTCTGTTGAATTTTCCGGTTATGCTCTAACATGGTGGGACAAGTTGGTTTTGTCTAGAAGGAGAAATGGGGAACAACCTATTAATACATGGGAAGAAATGAAGGCTGTTATGAGAAGGCGTTTTGTTCCACCCCATTACTATCGTGATCTGTTTAATCGACTTCAAAACATCACTCAAGGATCAAGATCTGTGGAGGAGTATTACCAAGAGTTAGAGATGGAAATGACGAGGGCGAATATTGAAGAAGATCCCGAAGCCACCATGGCTAGATTTTTGGGAGGCCTTCGAAAAGAAATTGCTGATGTGGTGGAGTTGCAACACTACATGGATTTGGAGGAAATGTTTCACATGGCTGAAAAGGTGGAGAAACAATTAAAAAGAAAAGGAGGTTCAAGTAAGTTTTCTTCCAATTCATCTTCTTCTTCTTCTTGGAAAAACAATCGGTGGAATAAAAATGAAGATGTAAAGAAGAAATATGGTAAGGATTTTGACTCAAAGAAGACTTTTCAACCAAAGAATGACAAAAACAACCCTTCTACTTCTCATACTTCAAGGCTGACTTGTTTCAAGTGTTTGGGAAAGGGACATATAGCTTCACAATGTCCTAATTCCAAAGCTATGATTATGCTTGATGATGGTTCTTATTTGAGTCAAAGTGACGATGAGGATGATGGCAACAACATGCCATTTGAAGATGACAATGAACTAAAGGCTGTCGATAGTGGTGATGAAAGGGAGGCTCTTGTGACCATGAGAGCGTTGAACATACAAGCCAAAGAAGAGGACGAAGAACAACGTCACAACATCTTCCATACTCGATGTCTTATCCAA
Source organism: Arctium minus (assembly GCA_954870635.1). Classification (NCBI taxonomy): domain Eukaryota; kingdom Viridiplantae; phylum Streptophyta; class Magnoliopsida; order Asterales; family Asteraceae; genus Arctium; species Arctium minus. The sequence continues at coordinate 73,003,849 of OX941088.1, read as the reverse complement.
GACAAGGTATGCATGTTAATCATTGATAGTGGAAGTTGCATTAATTGTGCTACTTCTTATCTTGTGGAGAAGTTGGGGCTGCCAACTATCAAGCATCCAAAACCGTCTCGTTTACAATGGCTTAACGATCATGGAGAACTCAAGATTGTGCGGCAAGTACTTTTGAGATTTTCCATAGGAAAATATGAAGATGAAGTTTTGTGTGACGTTGTACCCATGACTGCTAGCCATATCATTCTTGGACGCCCTTGGGAATTTGATCGTAAAACAACTCATGATGGGTGTTCAAACAAGTATCGTTTTGTACTCAATAATCAATCATTCACCCTTGTACCTATGTCCCCACAACAAGTGTTAAAAGAACAAATAAAAATGAGAGAGAAAAGGCAAAAAGAGGAGAGTTTGAAAAAGTCAAAAGAGATTGGAGAAAAAAAAAGTGAAAAAGAAAGTGAAAAAAAAGTAGCGAATGAAAATATGAGTGGAACAATCAAGGGAGAAAAACCAAAAGCAAGTGAGAGAAAAGGTGCTTTCTTTGTGAGCATGAGGGATGTAGATAGTGCGTTAACTTCCCATAAGCTTCTTGTTGTACTTCTGTACCAAGAAGTTTGCTTATCTACTAACGATTTACCTAATGATTTGCCTTTGGAGATTGTTTCTGTTTTAAATGAATTTGCAGATGTGCTACCCGAAGAAGTGCCTAACGGACTACCACCAATTCGAGGTATAGAACATCAAATCGATTTGGTTCCGGGTGCAACTATTCCAAATAGGCCAGCTTATAGAGCTAACCCGGAGGAAACAAAGGAGCTTCAAAAACAAGTTGGTGAGCTGTTGGAAAAAGGTATTATTCGTGAATCCCTTAGTCCATGGGCAGTGCCAGTCATCTTAGTTCCAAAGAAAGATGGTACTTGGCGCATGTGTATTGATTGTAGGGCGGTTAACAAAATTACCATCAAATATCGTCATCCATTCCCAAGATTAGATGACATGCTTGATGAATTGAATGGGGCCAAAATATTTACGAAAATTGATCTTAAATCCGAATATCACCAAATTAGAATCAAAGAAGGTGATGAATGGAAGACCGCTTTCAAAACAAAGTTTGGGCTTTATGAGTGGTTAGTTATGCCTTTCGGCTTAACTAATGCCCCTAGCACTTTTATGAGGCTTATGAACCATGTTTTGAGGCATTTCATTGGGAAATTTGTTGTTGTGTATTTTGATGACATTTTGATCTATAGTAGAAGTATGCATGATCATATTGAACATCTTAAGCTTGTTCTTGCTACTTTGCGTGAGCAAAAGTTGTTTGCAAATCTGAAAAAGTGCACCTTTTGTGTGGAAGAAGTTGTTTTTCTTGGATATATTGTTAGTGATAATGGTTTGCGAGTTGATGAAGAAAAAATAAAGGCTATTGTAGATTGGCCTATCCCTACAAGCGTTTCGGAGGTAAGATCTTTTCATGGACTTGCAAGTTTTTACCGAAGGTTTGTGAAAGACTTTTCAACTAAGGCTTCACCTTTAAATGAGTTGGTGAAAAAAAATGTGAAGTTTGAATGGGGAGAAAAACAGCAAATGGCTTTTGAACAATTAAAGCATGATTTAACCAATTCTCCTGTTTTAGCACTACCTGATTTTTCTAAGACTTTTGAGATTGAGTGTGATGCTTCAGGAATTGGAATTGGAGCTGTTTTGCTTCAAGCAAGCCAACCCATTGCGTATTTTAGTGAGAAGTTAAATGGGGCCACATTGAACTATCCAACGTATGACAAGGAGTTGTACGCTGTTGTGAGAGCTTTGGAGACATGGCTGCACTATCTAATGCCTAAGGAGTTTGTCATTCACACGGATCATAAATCTCTCAAGTATTTGAAAGGCCAAAGGAATCTTCACAAAAGGCATGCCAAATGGATATCTTTCATAGAGACATTTCCATATGTCGTGCGTTACAAGAAAGGTAAAGAAAACATAGTGGCTGATGCACTATCAAGAAGGTACACTCTTCTCACTCACTTGGATTCTAAAATAATGGGTTTTGAGTTCATCAAAGGATTGTATGAATCTGATAATGTTTTTGCCAATGTGTTTGCTGCTTGTGAAAAATCATCTTTCAACAAGTTCTTTAGATATGAAGGATTTTTGTTTAAAGAAAATAAATTATGCATTCCTTCATGCTCTCTTCGTGAACTTTTGACTCGTGTAGCTCACAGTGGAGGTTTGATGGGCCATTTTGGGGTTTCAAAAACTCTAGATGTTTTGAAGGAAAATTTTTATTGGCCTAACATGAAAAGGGATGTTGAACGCATTTGTGGTAGTTGTCTTGAATGCAAAAAGGCAAAATCAAGATCCCTTCCTCATGGTTTGTATACTCCACTTCCCATTCCTCATTCCCCTTGGACGGATATTTCCATGGATTTCATACTTGGATTACCAAAAACTCAAAGAGGAATGGACTCAATTTTTGTTGTCGTTGATCGATTTTCAAAAATGGCACATTTCATTGCTTGTAAAAAGACGGATGACGCAAAACATGTGGCTGATTTGTTTTTCAAAGAAATCGTTCGTTTGCATGGTATTCCTAGAACAATTGTTTCTGATCGCGATGTAAAGTTTCTAAGCTATTTTTGGAAAACTCTTTGGGGAAAACTTGGGACAAAGTTGCTATTTTCTACTTCAAGTCACCCACAAACTGATGGGCAAACTGAAGTAACAAATAGAACATTGGGAACTTTGTTAAGAGCGATCATAAAAAATAATTTGAAAAGTTGGGAGGAATGTTTGCCCGTTGCTGAATTTGCTTACAATTGCACTATTCACTCTTCCACCAAATTTTCTCCATTTGAGGTTGTTTATGGCTTTAATCCAATAACACCTTTAGATTTATCTTCTTTACCTATCAAAGAGCAGTTGAATTTAAATGGTGCAGAAAAGGTTGAGTTTGTGAAAAAGTTGCATGAGCGAGTACGTGCAAACATTGAAAAGAAAACTGGACAATACGTCAAACAAGCCAACAAGGGACGTAAGAAAATTGTGTTTGAACCAGGTGATTGGTTATGGGTTCATATGAATAAAGAAAGATTTCCAACTTCAAGACGCACCAAATTACATCCACGTGGTGACGGACCATTCCAAGTAGTTGCTCGTGTTAATGACAATGCTTACAAGCTTGATTTACCAGGTGATTATGGTATAAGTGCAACTTTTAATGTTTCTGATTTGTCTCCTTTTGAATTTGATCTAGGTGGTCTCGATTTGAGGACGAATCGTTTTGAAGAGGGAGGAGATGATGGAAAACCAACTAAAGAGACGGGATACAAGCGGGATGGAAATTCAAAGCATGATGGCGACTCATATGAAGCTGATCCACTTAAAGGAATGCATGGGCCGATGACGCGTGCAAGGAAAAAAAAGGATGCAAGAGGCTCTAACTAATCTCATCATTTCAGCCCAATTGGAAGACATCCAAGATCTCAAGCCCGTTTGGTTGAATTGTCTTATGTTGTTGGGCTAACTTTTACATCTTTGGATTGTCCTTGAAGGCCCAAATGTCATAATTTCGTTTTTGTATTTTATTTAAATAAGAAAAGTCTTGAAAACTCAATTTAGTCATTATTGAGGGCAATCTAAGAGTTTAGGCCTTAAATAGTATATTTAAGAGCCTTAAATTTTGTAGTTAATAAGGGTCTAGTATTTCCCTATAAATAGGAGTTTTTCAAGCATTTGTAATCATCTATGTTTTATCTAAATCAACATATTGTGAGGTTTTCCTTTCACTTGTTAGTTCTATTGATTGAACTCATTCGGGTCTTGCAAGACTAATAGTGCTTGCAATTCTCACTTGGCTTATCACTAGGTATCATCCGCTTAGTGTGGCACCCTAACTTTAACAACTTGCTTTCTTGCAACTCAAAGGTGTTGTATTTCATATATCCCTCATTGTTGAGTTCTGATAGTAAGGTGTTGGGTTTCTTGGAAGAATTTGTGTTCCTTCCTTTCAATCTTTGATGGCTTACTTTCTTACATTCCAAAGGTGTTGGGTTTTGTATACCTTTCATTGTTGGGTTGAAGAGTAAGACATTGGGTTCTTGGAATACACGAGAACAAACAAGAACGGTCCCGAAACACATTTGAAGTCTTCCCTTAAAGATTTCACATCACCTACAGGCTAAGCTTAAAAAGGAGAAAAACATAGTTGCGAAAAAGCATCAAACAATTTTTGATCTCAATAAGGAAATTGTTGGGAACAAAAACTTGATTGACTTTTTGAACAAAGCTGCTACTGGTTTTGAAAAACAAAAAGCTTGTTTTGAAATTCAAATTTTGAAGCAATTTCCAAGTTCAATAAGTGCGAACTTGAGAAACAAGAGTTTGTTGTGAAAAATAATAAGTTACAATTTGAAAACAAAAATTTGCTTAAAAATATAAATGGTTTGGAAGCCAAGCTTTACGCTAGAGGTCAAACAGATCAAACCATTCATTTAAACAAACCAAAGGAATTTACTGCTTCTAAAGATAATTGGGGTATTGGATATGATAATCCACATTATCTAAAGAAAGCTATTTGAAAATAGTCAGCTTTATATAATTTTGATTTTATACAAGCGGCTGATAAAAATCTCATTTGAAACCCAAATTTGTCACTAAATCATCCGATGAGGTGGAAGCCAAGAAAGAAGAAAATAGGCAAAACACAACAAAAATGCAACTACCATTCTGCTATGATAAGCTGAATGATAACTATCTATCAGAACAACCTAAATTTCTCTCAAATGACTATTTTCAAAGTTTTTCTACTGAAGAACTGGAGGCTACACCTGTTGAAGCTAAAATTTATGTACCTCCACTCATCTTGGAAAGTAAAATTTATGAGCTTGAGAATACCTTAATGGATGAAAGAAATTTGGCTGATTTAGAAAAGATTGTGTTTTCCACTGTGCTTTTTTAATAAAAATTTAAAATCTTCTAAAGCTCCTAAATTTGATGATGATAGTGTAGACTTATTTGAGGATGGATTTGATTTTTTAAATTCCGATGATTATGATGATGGATGTATTAAGAATTTTGATTTCGCTGCTAAACTTCCAGATCATTCTGATTTTGTTATCAATACTAATGCTTTACCAAGTGTATTTGAAAAGGTGAATCATCAACTAAGGTTGATGAATCAGTTCCTGTGAGTACCTATTATGCTAAAGGTAAGAAGCAAAAGAAAAGGGGCTCACAGAAATGGACCAACACGGGTAAGCATAAGAAATCACAAACTCTTAAATCTCATGGTTCTAACACGTCTAAATTTTATGTTTCAGATTTGAAAAATAAAAGGTCTGAGGCAATGCTTGAATGGTGACCTAAAAATAAGTTTGAAGAGTTGACAAAATCATTTCTGATAGAGATTGTAATAGGTTTACTGTTAGTGTTCCTGATGTACTTGGTGACGTTGCTTCTCATAAATCCAATCTTGTAACTTCTTACAAGACGTATACAATAAAGTAATTGATCCAATTATCTCCTTACACTATTCAGTCTTCCAATAATTGTCAAAATGATTTTGTTACTCCACAAAATTCTGATAGTTGGTTTAGATCATATCATGTTTATAATTCTTCAGTTTTAAAAGTTTTTCAAAGGTTAAAAGGACCCAATTTCAAATGGGTGCCAAAATCTTGTGCTAACTTGGTAGGACCCATCTATAAATGGGTACCTAAACCTCTTGTTGCTTGAATTCTCACGTGCAGACCCGTCATATGTGGTACTTGGATTCAGGCTGTTCCAAGCATATGACAGGGGAGAAAGATATATTGTCTAATTATATAAAGAAATTTTGCGGTAATGTGAGATTTTGAAATGACCAGTTTTCACTGATACTTGGATATGGAGATGTCATGCAAGAGAACTTAATGATTAAGAAGGTGAGCTATGTTGAAGGTTTAGAACACAATCTGTTTAGCATTGGACAGTTCTGTGACAAGGATTTAGAGGTTTATTTCAAGGCAAAGAGATGTTGTGTCAGAACGGAAGACGGTAAAGAACTTTTGGTCGACACTAGGATGTCAAACCTCTACACTATAAATCTGTCAAATGTCAAAATTGATAAAGCGGTGTGTCTACTCTCTAAACCCTCTATGCAACATAATTGGTTATGGCATAGAAGGTTGTCTCATCTCAACTTCAGATACATTACAAGTTGGTGACTGGGAATTTAGTGAAAGGACATCCAGAGCTTAAATATGAAAAAGAACATCTGTGTGACGCGTGTGAGAAAGGCAAGATGAAGAGAGCTTCACATAAGCCCAAGCTTGAACCCAGTACAAGCGCTCCTCTAGAACTGTTGCATATGGATCTATGTGATCCAATGCGAACACAAAGCATAAATGGCAAGCATCACGTGCTCGTAATGGTGGATGATTTTTCAAGATACACTTGGTTCAAGTTTCTGAGATCAAAAGACGAAACTCCGGAGATCATTATTTCATTTTTGAAGACCATTCAAGTGAACTTGTAGAAGGCAGTTAAGCTACTCAGAACTGATAATGGCACAAAATTCAAGAATAATACAGTTGACGATTATCTCGAATCGGTCAGGATAACTCATCAGTTTTCTGCTTCCAGAACGCCATAATAAAATGGGGTAGTTGAACGACGAAATCGGACTCTTGTCGAGGTTGCACGAACGATGCTAAGCCAATCCGATCTACCTTTATTTTTGTGGGCCGAAGATGTCTCAACTGCATGTTATACTCAAAACCATTCAATCATTCATCGCTGGTTTGGTAAAACTCCATATGCTTTGATAAACAATAGAATCCCTAGCATTAAACATTTCATATTTTTGGATGCAGGTGTTTTGTCCTGAACGATAACAAGAACTTGAACAAGTTCAGTCCCAAAGCTAACGAAGGAATCTTCATTGGTTATTCTCAAACATCTACGGCTTACAGAGTCTATTTCAAGAAAGAAAAGATTGTGGTTGAAAGCATAAATGTTACATTTGATGAAGAGATGGCTTCTGAGCAATTCAGTTCAGAACCCGTAATAACATGAGTATTAGCTTCTAGACAGATTAGTCTAGAACCTGTGATTAAAGTTTCTAATTGTGATAAAGGGTCAACGTCTACATCTCATGTAACAGAATTAGATTTATTGTTTGAACATTTTTATGATGAGTTTCTTGGTTCAAAAGTGACTAAACCTGTTATGATTGACAGATCAGAAGATTTAAGTAATCATCATCCAATCACTTCAGATGTCTCAACTGAATTTGATTCCATAATTCAAAATGAAACTCAAGTTCAAACACCTACTTAATCAGTTGAAGTTTCACATGATATTACAGAGCCAGAAGTTGCACATTTAGTTGGATGTACTGTCATGCCTACCCAACAGACATCAAATGTCCAATTGACTGAAACTTCTGCACCAGTTACTTTAACTGAACCCTAATAAGAAGGACATACTGGATACTTAGATATTCAACATGATCAGTCTAAGTCTAATCCACTCCATCATGTACACAAGTGGACCAAAGTGCACCCGGTACATCAAATTCTTAGAGATCTTTCAAAGCTGGTGCAAACTAGGTTTGCAACAACAAATGAATGTTTGTATGATTCATTTCTGAGTAAAATAGAACCGACAAAAGTTTCAGAAGCTCTTTGTGATCCAGATTGGATTACAACCCTGCAAGAAGAGCTCAACCAATTTGAGGCGCTTAAAGTCTGGCGATTGGTGCCCCAACCTGAAGGAAAAACAATCATTGGCACCAAGTGGGTATTCAAAAATAAAAAGGATGAGGATGGTGTTGTGATTCGAAATAAAGCAAGACTTGTTGCCAAGGGATACAAATAAGAGGAAGGCATTGATTATGATGAGACGTATGCACCAGTTGCACGTATTGAAGCAATTAGGATGTTCCTAGCCTATGATGCACATAAGAATTTTACGGTCTATCAGATAGATGTCAAGACAACCTTTCTGAATGGATTGTTAAAAAAAGAGGTGTATGTTTCTCAACCTGAGAGATTCGTAAGTGCTGAAAAACCAGATCATGTCTATATTTTAGACAAAGCCTTTTACGGACTCAAACAAGCCCCTCGAGCCTGGTATGATGTGTTTCTAAATTTCTTGTCAAGTCTGGCTTTTCTAAAGGTAAAATCGACACCACCTTATTCATAAAAAGGGAAAAAGTTAATATCATTTTAATTCAAATATATGTGGATGATATAATATTTGGTTCTACTAATCCGAAGTACTGTAAGAATTTTTCTGCACTCATGGTGTCACATTTTCAAATGAGTATGATAGGAAAGATGAACTTTTTTCTCGGATTACATGTAAGACAATTTTCAACGGGGATTTCATAAATTAATCGAAGTATATTGCTGACATTTTACATAAATTTAATACGTCAAATTGTACTCCAATTGGTACCCCGATGGCACCAGTACTAAAATCGGAGCTGATCTTTAAGGAAAAGTTATTGATCTTAGGACTTATAGAGGCATGATAGGTTCATTAATGTACTTAATGGCTAGTCGTCCGGATATTATATTTTCTACATGCTTATGTGCTAGATATCAAGCTTCGCCTAAAGAATCCCATCTTTGGGCAGTTAAGCGAATTTTTAGATATCTGAAGAGAACCGCAGATCTTGGTTTGTGGTATCCTAAAGATACAGGTTTTGAGCTAACAGCGTATTAAGACTCAGATCATGCAGGTTGTATGTTAGACAAAAAAAACACATCGGGTCACATTCAATTTCTTGGAGACAAGCTCGTAATATGGGCGTCAAAGAAACAACTATGTGTTTCCACATCAACCACTGAAGCAGAGTATGTAGCTGCTGCAAGTTGCTGCTCTCAAGTGTTGTGGATGAGGACACAACTTCAAGACTATGGATTCCATTTTAACAAAATTCCTATATATTGTTATTCGAAGAGCGCCATAGCGATATCTGCTAATCCTGTTCAGCACACAAAAACCAAACATATTGATGTGCGATATCACTTTATCAAAGATAATGTCGAAACGGGTAAAATTGAACTTTACTATGTAAACACAAATTATCAACTTGCTGATTTGTTTACCAAGCCATTGGACGAAAGGAGATTTAATTTTCTAATTTCAAAACTTGGCATGTTGAATCTCAAAACATAATCTGTAGTTACCTAGTACAGTTTCTTTTTGTTAATTTTCTTCATTTCTATATGTTTTAATCTGAACGATATCTGCACTGAAAGGTTTTGTTCACGATTTCAGGGGGAGTGTGACATAAAGTTTAGATGGTCTACATTCTAAAGGGAGTTAGAGAATATATTCATATATTTTACACTGACATATTTTGTGATGCATATGTTCAGGGGGGAGTAAGGACAATGACTTTTGATTACATCAGATCAGAACTCGTTCTTAAATGTTTTCCTGCTTTAATGTCTTTATTTTTCAATAAATGTTTTGTTTTCAATAAGACTTTGTTGCTTTGACGTCTTTTTGACTATTTGCAGAATTTGAGGGGGAGCTTACATGATCATATCAATCATGAATTTGGAGCTGACTTTCTGAGATTAAAGTTGAGCGTAATGATTATTCTACTCTTAATCTTATCGTGTTTGAAAGATGGACGACTTTCAAACATGGAAAACATGTTCTTAAATTTTCAAACCACTTCTTATTCTCAAACAATTTTCATGAATTTAGAAGTGTGATTTTAAATGTTTTCACCTATGATGAAAGCTCATAAATTGAAATTCTTCAATGTTAAACAAACCGTGTGTTTCCAAAGATAAATACTTGTGTATTATATTTTCCATATACTGTCAAGTATTCATACACACCAGTTTAGTACTTTATTGACTATGTTCTTACCATGTCTCATATTGAAACTAATTTTCGATGGTAAGACACCCCGTTTGAAATTCATTGTTTATCGAGCGTTATTTCATTCAATGAGTTTCTTTCAAGAATGTCAATACTTGTTCATATAGACACCATCCAATTTTTCATGACCTAAGCTTTATTGTTAAATCATTCATATTTGATATTTTCATACATTGTTAGATTCTAAAAACATATCTATTGATTTCACTTCATTCATTCAATTTCCTTGTTTTGAGAAAATCTTCCATGATTAAAATGCTCAAATCTTCATGATTATCTTACTGAGCATACATATATATGACATGTATTTCATACTATGCTTTAACTGTTAAAGTTAAACTATTGAGCAACATTGTGTTTATTAGAACAAAGTTCACGAGATCAATGTGTGGAATTAATGGAACTTCTATGGATTCACGATAACCAATGTTTCCTACCCAAGAAGTTATCCTTAAGTGATCAAGAGGCGATGGGTAAATATCAAAGTGTGTGTGTGTGTTGAGGTAAAATTAAAAGAGAGCTTGGTTAGAAGTGAGCTTACATGTTATAAAGAAAGAGGATGTGAGAACAGAGTTAAAAGAATATGAAAACTCTACACTAACTTTTTCTGAGTCGGGCAACCACATTATCTGTTGGTTCACATTCTTTGGAGACCTTCATTGAAACAGGCACTAGCCCATGCCAACTATTGATTTAAACCCCACCAGCTACTCATCTTTTTCTTAAAAAGAAGATGTTTCAATTTGATTGGGGAAGCAACATATAATCTATCTCATCTTCATTTGGAAGATGTGGATATTGAAACATAAGGAAGTCTGCCCCACCTTCGTATTTCGATCATGCACAATTGAGTCTGTGTAATACTGTTGTTGTGTCAATCCTTTACACAATTTTGAGCCTAATAAAATCAATCTTTATGCTTATTTCTTTCATACACAAGCACGTACACATAGAAAATTTGTTTTTCTGTTGGAACGATCATAGAATTACCTTGTGTCATTCGATGATTTAATGGAAGACCTGGGGAGTGAACATTAATAAAACTCCTTATACAGTACATCCGTTGTACTAAGTGACTTCGTGTTACTTACAGGCATTTTAACTGATTCATTTGTTGATTCAGGGTTACATTCTTATTTTGTCTGAAATTGAAAAGATTCGGATGAATATATTATGAATTGACGGATGTTTAAAGGCTCATATGGAAAGATCAGTTGGTCAGAAAGCGGAATAGTACATTTCTTGAAGAAGTTTTGATGATTTCTATGCTCTACATCATCAAAAAGGGGGAGAAGATCAAGAAATGGAAAAGTAGTTTTGGAGAAAGTCAAGAAATGGAAAACAAGTTAAGAGAGAAAGTCAAGAAATGGAAAACAAGTTATGGGAGAAAGATTCAAGAAATGAGAAAGAAATTGTGAATAAAGTTCAAGATTTCAAGAAAGTTCAAGAAATTTTCTTTAAAGATTATTTTGGAAATAGAAAAGTGTGCTACAACCGAAGATAATTTCTTTGCTAGAGATGATGATGTTTATCAAAGTCTTTGGGGGAGAATGTTAAAGTTCACAAGAAGTGGAGATTATCAATTTTCATCTCAATAGGGGGAGAATGTTGATTGCCTGAGAAGATCAGTTTTTGTTTCAAAGGGGGAGATCACTTGTTTTTGAATCAAAGGGGAAGAATTTGTTTTGAAGATGAATTTGTCTTTGAAGATGATCTTGAATCCAAAGGGGGAGAATATTAGAGCACAGATTGTTGTATTCAATATCATCTAGATTAAAAGTGAAAGTTCCAAGTCAAACTCTCAAGCAAAAGTCAAAGTCAAGCTATTAAAGAGGAAAGTTAAAGTCCTTGTAAGTCAAAGAGTTTAGTTTAGTTAGTTTGTCTTTGTAACTTGTTGGTATAAAAGTCTTTTTGTTCTTTTATATTTTCGAGTAGCACTTTGAGAACACATTATTAGAGTTTATCATTCTAGAGAGAGAAATATTGAGAGAGAGAGAGAGAGAGTATCTTCATACGAATTGTATTCTTGAGATTTGAAATACAATCATATGGCATCTTGAATCAATTTTGTGTTGTTATCTTGATTTGCACATCATAAGGGACTCACAAAACATGACGATAAGGAAGATGTCTGTACGATATGTCTGCAATTTCTTCATCCTTAGCATCCATAAAAACAGAATCATCTTTAGTATCAGACAATACAATGATATCCTCATACTCTTCTTCCTTTACTTTGCAAAGCTTCTCATATCTGATGTCATCGTCATCATCTGAGTTAATCTCTATGAAGTTTGCGAAGAAGGATCTCATATCATTAGCTGCTTCAGAATCCTCTAGCTCATGTGCCCTTGTTGCAATGTCTTGATCAACGTAAACGACAATCTGCAAATTATTCTCAATATTCTGTTCAGAAATATTCAAAACATTAGACATGGCAGATAAATCAACATTTTCTATCATATTGTTTACGAGATCTTCAACACTGCATTCTTGAACATTATCAGCACTCTTATCTTTCTCAGCTGCCTCTTCTTCTATTTGATCTTCTCTAACTGACGAATCCTCCACCCTCTATCTCTTAGTCATCTCCCCCTCATGACCTTGATGATCTGGATCATCCTGGTCATGTCTTCGTTTAAGAGACGGACCTGCTTCAGTTCTGCAGTCCAGTTCATGACGATCAAATCGGTCAGAGAGCGGTTAGAGATTGAGTCATGAGAGATATGCCTTCCTTAATCTCTGAAAAATTCGTCCGAGCTTCAGTACGGAAAGAAGTGAATTCCTCGTATAGCGCAGAAACCCTGACAGGTGCAGAAGTAGAAGCTAGAGTCGAAGTCGGAGGCGGATTCGGTTGAAAAGTCCGTAACAAAGAGATCAAATCTTAATTTTGCTGTTCTGGCGGAGACATAGAAAGAAGACGAGTATAGAGCAGATCAGTCAATTCTGTAATCGGAAGATCTTGAACAGAAGAGCGTGAAGTAGAAACAGGAGGAACTGAAGTTGATACGCCAACAGATTGTGAAAATGGTGGAGGAAGAAGAATAGAAACAATCGTTGGAGCAGTGGTAGACACAGTTGAAGGTTCATGGATAACTACCCCAGTCGGTTGTCTGAATGGAATCTCTTGTGGAATCGAAGTAGCATCAATCTCTGGCATCTTACCTTTGAAAAGAGCCTTTAGCTTCTGCACTTGTGCCTCTTTCTCAGCATCCATACGATCAGTCAGTTGACGAATAACGTCATTCAGAGTTGTGAATTTCTCCGTCGTATCACATACTTCAACTGAAGAAGTCTCGACACAAGAAGTTAGCTCAGGCGAAGAATGAGAAAATGTTGTACCTTGATCTCGAAGCTGAGTCGTAGCATTAGCAAATGCTATATCAAGCTCATCAACTTGAATATCAGCAACTGTAGGATTAATCGGTACAGACGCTTCGTCAGACATAACATCTTTTTGAACATCTACTTCTGGTTCCCTGGATTTCCTTTCATAAACAAGAATCTCAGGCTGATCACCATCATTTCCATCATTGTCATCATCATCTCCATCTTCATATCCATCATCATCAATAGTAGCAGAATCATCATGGACAGCAGGTTCAGTGTCGATAGCTTCAAGAACATCACCTATTTGTTTATCTGTAATAGTTGCTTCAACCTCTTGTTCTGCATGAAAAGATTCTGCTTGTTCATCATGAGTCGGTTCATCTTGGTCAACTTCCAAAAACTCATTTTCCATGCAGTATTGAACAACACTGTCATCAGTCATATCAACATAATTTGCTATAAGAGCATAATGAATTGTCATCGAGTAGTTGAAAGACTGCTTCGGTTTCTGAATGTATGTCATCTCAGTATCCGGAATTTGAGGCCAAGACAATCGACGAGGAATAGCAGGATTACTTCTGAGCATACTGCGAACAATCAACTTCATATATCGGACAAACGGAATAAACTTGCGCTTCTTATGCGCCAGTTTGTCTTGCACTCTCTCTGAAAGTTCGGTCCAGAAGATATACGTGTAGTCGACATGCAGGTCATAGACAACTACATGGAACAATCTGAGATAGTGAAGACTCGCATTGTCCGTGCTAGAATGTTTCGATGTAAGGCACCTGTTGAGGACGGAAAATAAAGCATACCACACCGGAGGTAGATTGGATTTGTCAAAGTCACTTACTCTGTTCAAAGCACCAAGATATCCAAGATTGCGAATACCCTCGAGAACATCCAGTTCAGAAGGAAAATTGTCGTAAGAAGTGCGTCCGGGTCGAGAATTGGGCTCAGGAAGCTCCAGAATCAGTCGAAGGCGCTTGTAAGATAGGAAGGACTCAACCTGATCAATCGTCAAGTCAAACCTATGAGGACGAACTTGCTCATTCTTAGAAATAGAATGCCATGCTTGTTGAAGATAGACCTCAGGAACATCTGCACAATAAGAGAGAGCCGGAGCTAGAGGATGTCCTTTTAGAATAGCTCGTATAACTGGATGTATTTTGATCCTGTCAAAATCCACGTAGTAGTTGTTGGGCTTGTATGGCAAGATATACATCATCGTGGGAAACACGTCATTCGGTGTTCGGCGTGAAGAAGAAAGATTCGCCCCAACATAAGGGACAGACGGCATAGGCGTCTCATGAGAAGCACGATCAGAAGGGTCATCGAGAATAACATTCTCATCTTGGATCACTGGATCAGTGTTGGTTTGAGAATCCATAGAATTACCTGGAAAACAGAAACGAAGAAAAATAGACTTGGAAAGAAAACACAAAAATGAAAAATTTTCTAAGTCTGGTTTGCTTGACAAGTGAGAGACGCAAACTGAGATTTGCGCAATGAACTTGAGACGCAAAGTAAGGTTTGCATGACATATGAATGGCGAAAAGTAAAGTTTGCGTGATGTACTTGTGACGTAAACTGAACTTAAGAAAATTTTCATTTATAAGAGAAAACACATAGGTTTGCGTGACACAAAGGTAACGCAAAAGTAACTTTGCGTGACCAACAGGTAACACAAAGTAAACTTTGCGCGACCAACGTGTTGCGCAACCTACACTTGAGACAAAAAAAAAACACAAGAAAACAAGGTTTGCGTGTCTAGAAGGTAACGCAAAGGTAACTTTGCGTGACCAACTGGTAACGAAAACTTAACTTTGTGTGACCTACTGGTAACGCAAACTTAAGTTTGCGTGACCAATAGATAGCACAAAGTAAACTTGTGCTAAAAACAGAAAATGCAAACAAACCCTAGAAAACAAGGTTTGCGTGAGTTCATCTTATGAGTTCGAAAAATTCAAATAAATCAGGTTAAATGTAAAATGGGTGATTCGAAAAACATATAGAAACATTTATAAACAAATTTCGACCAAAGAAATACTGATTAACAGCAGTATGCAACCCAAAATGTTGAAAATTTTCGAAACCAAAAGATGTACAGACGCAATGCCGAATAAACCCAAAATCAAAGCAACTAAACAACAAAACAAAATTAGAAAACTCTTACCTGAGAATCGAATTAGAGAACTAAGAGAAACCCAAGAAGCAATTTCAGCACAGTAAGATAAACTCGATCTGATGAAGGAGACGATGAACAGTAGAAATAAATCGCACAGTAAGAAAATCGTAAAATGAAATCAAAAACAGATAATAACAAACAAAATACAAATCATAACCACAAATCAAAGAACAAGAAACTTACCAAATTGAAGAACAAGACTGAAGTCACAGAGAAAAATCGCACAGAGAGAGAATAATGAACAGTCAAAGTTCAAATGAGGAATGGAGGCAAGAAAAATGAAAATTGAATAGGCATTCACTATTTATACTAAAAAAAATAACTCTAAAAAAAATAACATTCTAAAAAAATAACACTAAAAAAAAATAAAAGTACATAAAATTGAAATTTTACCTGCCAAGCTTCTTTACCCCCCTATACAAATGCATGAAATTTAACAAATCAGTATATCATTTGTGTAGAAAAATCAGAAATACTTACCTGATGAATTTCTGATCAGCACGTAAAGTATTTTATCAGCTATGTATCTGACCACTTTATTCACTCCCCCTCAAAAACATAAGATTGTCACATTTCATTCAGATGTTCTCTCCCCTCGAAAAATGCACAGACCAATTTGACAAAAAAAATATGGATACACAAACATGAAGACATCAGTGTAAAAAGAAAAATATATTGAATATAAATTTTGAAACAACTGAACATATAAAATTTTAAACACTAAACAAATTAAATTCTACTCGGTAAAATATCACAGATTTATCAATCAGTTGAAATCAAGTGTGTGTTTTTGGATACAAACCCAAGTTTCATTGCATATCAAGTTAAGACATGTTCAGTTTCAAAAAACTTCCAGCAATCTATTCAGTGTGCTCACATGCGAACTTCGATTAGCTTCAAGAAAATGCAATTCTAAAAATATAATAGAGAACTTTGCATGTACTCACACTAAGCCATCAAAAATTAAGATTTTCACAAATTTACAGGTTTATCGCAACTAAAACATATCACCAAGTATCATGAGATGTGTGCTCATTGGCATTTTTTAGCATTGTGCACATTGGCATCTTCACATGAGTGTGCTCTTTGGCATCTTTTAAGCTTGTGCACTTTGGCATCTTTTAATCAAAAAGTTCGATAAGTAAAGAACATGCCGTAAACGTAACTTTCTATCTGAACCTATTGCAGGATTTGGGTCAGCCGCTCCCAGACCAGTTGGCCTTAGGGGACTAGGTGTCAAGCACCCCTTGGAACTTACTTTCCTGGATCAGAAAGGCTACATCGACACATTCTAAACCCATTCATACTAGTAGAACATGACTTTCGATCTGGTTCTATAGAAGGATTTGGGTTCGATCACTCCCAGACCAATTGACCTTAGGGGACCAGATGTCAAACATCCCACGGAACTTACTTTCCCAAACCAGAAAGGCCACAAGTACAAACTTTTAAACTTAGAGATTTCTGTATTTTAGATATATAATATTCATCTCAATCACTCAGTTTTACATCTAAGTGTTTAGCCCATATTTTCATTACGATCAATAATTCTGACTTTTTAGGTTTTCTAAGCATTGTAAACTATAAATATTCCGAATCACATATCTTTAAAGCATTTTCAAAAGCTTCAAACATGTTGCTAAACTTTCAATTTTTGTAAGACTTGAAATTTGATCATATCAAACTTTAATATAACAAAGCAACTTGAAAATTTATCCTAGACACACATTTTCTTCAAAAGAAAGAAAAACCTGTAAAACTTTTACTCTATAGAATAAAATTTGTAAAGATTTAAACTTTTAAATTCAACATGCCGAGTTTTGAAAGCAGAAAATTAAAACGTTTTTCATCTAAAGCTTTTGTAAAGATATCTGCAAGTTGATATTCAGTTGGGACAAAATATAATTCAATAGTACCTTCTTCCACATGATGCTTTATGAAATGGTACCTCATATCTATGTGTTTGGTCTTTGTGTGCTGGACCGGATTGACTGATATCGCGATTGCGGATTTGTTGTCACAATAGATAGGAACAGTTTTGTATAGCATCCCGTAATCACAAAGTTGTGTCTTCATCCAAAGCACTTGAGCGCAACAACTAGCTGCGGCGACGTATTCTGCCTCTGCAGTTCAGATAGAAACACAGTTCTGCTTCTTCGACGCCCAGCTTATCAGTCTATCACCAAGAAATTGAAGGTGACCTGATGTGCTTTTCCGGTCTAACTGATTTCCACCAAAATCTGCATCAGAGTAAGCAGTTAGTTTATAATCAGAAATCTTAGGATACCACAAACCTAAATATGGAGTTCCTTTGATGTATCGAAATATGCGCTTGACTGCCAACATATACGATTCCTTTGGTTTGGCTTGAAATCTGGCACTTAGGCAAGTAGAAAACATTATATCCGAGCGACTTGGTGTTAAGTACATCAGTGATCCAATCATCCCTCGATAAGTTTTGACGTCCACAACTTTTCCATCCGGATCCAGTCCAATCTTTGCACCATGAGCCATAGGCGTGCCAATTGAAGAAGATTTGTCCATCTTGAATTTCTTCAATATGTCAAAAACATACTTCGATTGGTTAATAAAAATACCATCTGGAAGCTGCTTCACTTGTAAGCCGAGGAAGAAATTAATTTCTCCCATCATGCTCATCTGAAACCTGTAGGTCATAAGATCAGAAAACCAAGTACATAATGATTGATTAGTCGCACCAAATATAATATCATCTACATAAATTTGAACTAAGTAGATATCGAACTTAGAATGATAGATAAAAAGAGTGGTATCTATAGATCCTTTGGTAAACCCGGATTTGATCAAGAAGGCCGACAACTCATCATACCACGCCATCGGTGCTTGTTTCAGGCCATACAGTGCTTTATCGAGAAAGTAGACATGATCAGGATGTTCTTTGTCAACAAACCCCTCTGGTTGAGAAGCATAAACTTCTTCTTTCAGTTTACCGTTGAGGAATGCTGTCTTGACATCCATCTGATACACAGTGAAATTTCGATAAGCAGCAAAAGCGAGAAACATACAAATAGCTTCTAGTCTTGCAACCGGCGCGAAAGTTTCATCGTAGTCAATTCCTTCTTCTTGTCGATAACCCTTGGCAACCAATCTAGCTTTGTTACGAACAACGATACCATCTTTGTCTTTCTTGTTCTTGAATATCCACTTTGTGCCAATTATGCTTTTTCCTTTCGGTCGTGGAACAAGTCTACAAACTTTTAGCGCGTCAAATTGATTGAGATCCTCTTGCATCGCTATTATCCAATCCAGATCCTCCAACGCATCAGATACTTTAGTTGGTTCAATCTTGCTTAGAAAACAAGTAAAGAGACATTCGTTAGGAGTAGCCGTCTTGGAACGTGTAGACACACTTGCTTGAGGATCGCCAATAATTTGATGTATAGGATGAGATCTTGTCCATTTGGTGGTATGAGGGAGAGGATCAATACTTTCTTGTACAACTTCTAATTGTTGAGAAGGAGGTTCAGAAGCTTCTATGTCAGAAGAAGAAACATCAACAGTTTCAACTGGAGGAGGAGGTATTTCAATAACTTCAGAATCAGACTCTGGAATTGTTGATGGAATATCAACATCTTGTTCTGCTTCTTGAACTGGTTCTGCTTGTACAGATGTTTCTTGAACATATGATTCTTGCACAGATTCAGTATTCACATGCTCAGATTCTGATTGATCTTGAGGGAGTTCAGAAATAACTTGAACAACATCAGTGTCAGAGATAGATGCAGCGGAATTAAGAGTAGACGCGTTCACAGTTTCCTGATTCACAGGTGTTGCATTTTCAGAATTAGATTTAGGTACATCATCATAAAAATTCTCAAAAGGAAAATCAAGATCAGAAAGATTAAGCAAGGAAGAAGAAGGATCCTGATTTGATGGTTGTATTGCAGGTTCTGAACTGACTTGTTCAGAAGCTAAATTCCCTGTAAGTGCGGGTTCTGAGCCTGATTGACCAGAAACCAAATCGGCAGCTTCGTCAAATTTGACATTTACACTCTCTATCACTTTTCTGGCTGAAGTAAGAAAGACTCTGTAAGCCGCAGAAGTAGAAGAATACCCAAGAAAAATACCCTCATCTGCCTTTGGACTAAACTTGTTGAGATTGTCTCGGTCATTCAGAACATAACATTTACACCCAAATGACTTGAAATATTTGACATTCGGTTTGATACCGTTCATAAGCTCATATGGTGTTTTGTTGAATCGGCGATGCAGAATTGATCTGTTCTGAGTGTGACATGCAGTTGAGACAGCTTCAGCCCAATGAGACAAAGGAAGACCAGAATAAGCAAGCATTGATCTGGCCGCCTCGACAAGCGTTCTATTTCTTCGTTCAACAACCCCATTCTATTGCGGTGTTCGAGCAGCAGAAAACTGTTGTTGAATACCTTGATCTTCGTAGAAATCTTGAAGAGTGTTGTTCTTGAATTCAGTACCATTGTCTGATCTGATAACTTTGACTGCTTTTTGCTTGTTGGTCTGAATTGTTTTGATGAGGTTGATGAGAATGTCGGGAGTTTCATCTTTAGACTTGAGAAATTTAACCCATGTATACCATGAGTAATCATCAACAACCACCAAGACATATCTTTTCTTTCCGATACTCTTTGTCTTCATCTGTCCGCATAAATCAACATGTAGTAAATCAAGAATGTCCGAAGTGCAGGGTTCAGGCTTTGGCTTATGAGGAGCTTTCTTCATCTTTCCTTTATCACAATCTTGACAGAGGTGGTCTTTCTGAAAACGGAGTGTTGGGAGACCTCTCACTAAATCAGTCTTGACAAGGCGATCCATATATTTAAAGTTGAGATGAGCTAGTCGTCGGTGCCATATCCAACTTTCATGAACAGAAGCTTTAGAAGGCAAGCATATATCTGATGTGATTTTAACCTTAGAAAGATCAATGGTATATAAATTGGATCTTCTTTTTCCAACCAGTAAATCCCTGCCACTGTCATTCTTCACAGCAACGCGTTTAGATTTGAAGCTAACTTCAAGATCTTTATCACAAAATTGCCCGATGCTGAATAAGTTGCGGCTAAGACCTTCAACATAGCTGACTTGCTTGACAGTAATATTGCCTTGAACAAGATCACCATAACCTAGAATGGGAGCAGTCTCACAGTTTCCAAACTTAACACGACCGCAACATTTTTCTTTAAAATTTGAAAGCAGTGATTTGTTGCCCGTCATGTGTTGGGAACACCCCGAATCCAGATACCATAAACGACTAAGCTGCACATACAGAAACTACACAGATTTAGGTACCCATATGCTTATAGGTCCCTTCTTGTTAGATTTGTGTCTTTTATTTTTCGAACATTTATTTTTAGAAATCTCATGAAAGCAATCATCAATAGAGGAAGAAACATAATCATCAGAATCAGAACTAGAAGAAGAATATGAGACATTCTTTGCAATGTGAATCATTTGCTGAATTGAATATTTTATATTTTTATTACAAAAGGCAAATGTATCAATATGACAAAGATTCTCTACACATTTATCCTCTAACAGTTCAAATTCTATTGATTTTTGTTTAACCCTCCATATCCGCTTAGTTGACCTCTTCACAGTCCGATCTGAAACAGAAAAATCAGAGGAATTAGAATTTTCAGACAAGACATTATCTTGTTTCCTTGACTTCTTTGATCTTCTTCTTTTACGCTTTGGTTTATAATACTGATCATTTAGCATAAAAGAATCATCAACAATTGAATTAGAAGAAGAAATTTTATCTAAGAAATCAGATTGATCATTCATCATTGTAGAACTAGCCTTGGAGTCATGAAGTTCAGAAACACACAAGTCAGGAAGAGGTTTGCGCGACCCTTTGGTGGCGCAAACTGAACTTTGCGCTACTAACGGCTGGCGCAAGTTGCAAGTTTGCGCGACCAACGGTTGGCGCAAATGCTCACTGTTTTGTACTTTGTTAGTATTTTCCTTGGAATCGACACAAAATCCAGAAGTAATTTTGTCTTCAAAACTTGTTTTCATTATAAAAAGAAATAAAATGTTTTCTAAATCAGTTTGAAGACTTTGTTCTTCCAATTTATCTTCAAGATCAACTATTTTACCCTCTAACACTAATGGGGGAATATATCTCCTAGAATCATAAGAAACTGGAGATACATTTTCCTTATTAGTATTGTTGGCATATATATATCAACAAAATCAGTTGTTAATGAAGATTTAATGGATGAATTGACATTTAAAACATTTTTGGATTTTCTGGACTTCATTAATTTCTCAGGAAAATATTTGGCATTTTCACTAGTATAAACAAATGGCATTTCCATTTTCTTGTTGTTCATTCTTTTCTGATTTTCAATTTCTAATTCTTGCTTTGCATTCATCCACACAATTTTAAATTGAGGAGCATAATGTGCAAGATTTAGATAATCAAAATTATACAAAGTGGGGGTTTTTGTGATAACATTGTTTAAACAATGTGGATTTTCAAAACCGAGTCCCCATCTTTCTTTGATTGCCTCATCACTCCTTGGTTTATTCATATATATGGTCTGCTCAGTTTGTTTTCTCTTATATAATTTTCCTTCTAAAACAATTATTTTATCTGAAAGATTTTGATTTAAAGTAGTCAATTAAGTCAAAGAATCACAATAAGTCTGATTTGAATTTTCTAACTCATCCAATTTCTTTTGAAATTTCTCTTTTGTGTCAGTTAAAATAATCTTTTCATCTTTCAGAGAAATTCGCAGTTTTTCAATCAAAACAGACTTTTCTTGAACTTTGAACGTAAATCATGTAAAGCATTGATAATACCGTTCATTTGAGATGATATAAAGTTGTAATCAAACTCAGAAATTACCTCAAATTCATCAGTTGAAGTATCCTCTTCTTCATCATCACTCTTGTCGTCTCCAATAAAACATATTGCAGCCGTTTCCTCATTCTCGGCTTCATTGTCTGAATGGTCAAGCCAATATTCTTCTTCATCAAGAAGAATTGTTCCATTTTCTCTCTTTTCTGCTAGTTCCAGCTCCTTCCTATAGAAATCCGAATCCTTGATCACCTTTACTCGACATTCCTTAGCTATGTGTCCCGGTTTTCCACAGTTGAAGCAGTTTATTACCTTCTTCTCTTCCTTTTTCGGATCAACCACTTTAGCAGGCTCATATTTTGGAACATATGGCTTTGATGGAGCACCAGGTTCCACTTTCTTTGAACCGAAAGTGAAACGAAGGTTGTTTGATCCTGATCTATGCTGGAACTTTTTCTGATAATGTTGAGAGAGAAGTATCATCGCCTTTTCAAGAGCTTCACCATCATCTTCAGTTGACCCATCATAGGAATTTTCAGATAAAGCTTGTTCAGCCAATTGGCTAGCAAGTAGAGCAATTGGATCAACAGACTTTGGCTTATTCTTCTTATCCATATTAGCTTTCTTTTCCTGAACCATGTTCTCATCAGTCATTAAGATCTCATAAAGTTCCTGAATTGGCATTGTAGAGATCCGAACATCATTCCTCATACTATGACATGATTTGCTCCACTCTGGTTGAAGAGCATTCAAGAATTTCAGATTGGCTTCCAATTTAGTCTTTGTCACCTTTATCTTGTACATATCATTTATTACCGCCCAAAATCTATCAAATACACTTTTCATACAATCTCCATCTTTTGCTTTAAACTCCTCAAAGTTGTTCATGTATCGAGTCTGACGGAGTTGTGTAGCCACAACTGATCCAAGCATTATCTTTTCTAGTTGAGTCCACATTAGCATCAGATTCTGCTTGAAACAGTCAATTCTGTTGTAGATTGAATTAGGCAGAGCAAGAATCAGATTAGACTTTGCTTGACTATTAGCTTGATATCGCAAAAGCTCGTTAGCATCATACTCTCTTATTGACTTCTCAACTCCTGTAGCCAGAGTAGTTGCAGTAGCTGGTATTTCTTTCATTAGCCTCTCCATATGACCTTCACTCAGAGACTTCATCATATTGTCACCATTTGGTTGTCTCTCTATGAAGTTAATGAATCTGTCCTGCCATTGTTGAAACTCATTTTCATTTATCAGAACAGGAGGGCGAGTATCTGATCCCAAAGACATCATTATGTCGTTCTTATAAAACTGAGCTTGTAGAGACATCTTGACAGAATCAGAAAGTCAGAAAATGCTAAGCCTGAAACACTGGTAAACTGGTGCAAACTGAAGGTTTGCGTGAGCAGAGAGAGACGCAAACACATAATTGCGTGAGCAGTGGATGACGCAAACACAGATTGTCGTGATCAGTTGATGGTGCAAACAAACTTTGCGTGAGCCGCTAGTGACGCAAATGTTACTTTGCGTGATTCAGAAGTAACGCGAACAGAACTTCGCGTGAGATGATGATGGCGCAATGGTAACTAGAACACTGAACTGTAATTCTCGTGAGTTGTAGGAGACGCAAATTGTACTTCGCGTGATGCAAAGGTGACGCAAATTGCACTTTGCGTGATAAACCAAAGACGAAAAGCTAAACTTCTCGTGAAGAAAACTCGAAGATGCACGAGGAACTAGAAGAACTCGCGCAAATCCAGATGAACTTGCGCAAACTTGTGATGAACTGGCGCAAATGTCAGATCTGGAGCAAACCGCTGAAAATCAAGTAAAACTTCCAAAATTTGATTATTAGCACGAAATTCATGAAACTTATGCACACAGAAGTGATCGAAAACAAGATTCTAACAACCTTTAAACAATAATATCGATCAAAAATCACAAAATCAAGAATTCTTGAAAATCACAGTACGTAAAACGAGTTTTTCCAGAAAATTGAAATTTCTCAAAATTGATGATCAAAAACCGTTTTTCTTGCAAAATGATGTGAATCAAATATGTTCCTCTATCAAAAACGAATCCAACTAATCAAATTGCAACAAAATTCGACCGGAAAACAGTCCAAATTTGATAAAAAAATCAAAAAACGAGATTTTCTTGAAAAAATCAAGAAAATCAATCAAATTTTCTGATTTAATCACAAATTCAGATACTAAAAATGATTTCTCTCAATTCTCTCAGATTCAGAATAGCTCTGATACCAATTGATAATCCCAAAATGTCTAAATCTTAGAGAGAGAAAGTGAGAGCGCAAAATGTAACAGTGTATTCAATATGAGTTTCCAAAAGTTACAAAACAAAGACACCAAGGGGACTTAAATACCCCAAGGTCTAAACAGAACAGATAAGCACACTAAACACTGTTTAGACCACAAATAATAAATACATTTATTACTATTCAAAATAGACCTAACAGTTTCTTTATCAACTCTTTCATTACTTGTATCTTCTTTCCACAACTAACATAATCTTCACTTTTATAACCAACATTTCTTGATTCGTTCTCCGCCTTTTTGATAAATTCAGAAAAACACAACTTGATCTACAAAAATCAAGCTCAGTTAAATTTCAGATAAAATTAGAAAATTTCACGAAGTATGAAACACGTATAAAACTAAAAAGACACACTTCGCGCAAATAACTCTATGCGAGTATTGAGCTTCGCGCACACCAAAGACTCAAGTGAACACACTTCTCGCACCCAAGGTTATGCGAGTTTGTGGTTCACGCAAGGCATAAGATGCGAGAACTGAGGTTCGCGCACAACAACTTATGCGAGTTCTTGGTTCTCGCACACCACTATGTGCGAGTTTTGGAACTTCGCGCAAAAGACTTGTGAGATAGAGACTTAGAATATTTTTGAAAATTTGGTTCTCGCTAAATGCAAACGCGTAAGAACAGTTACTTGCGAGTTCTAGACTTAGACTAAAATTTAACAAAGATACTTCTTGCAAATTAAAACCGCGCATGGCACAAACTTCTCGTAGAAACCACTTCGCGCACAAAGAAGACATTGAACAGTAGAAACTCGCACCTAGGGTCGTGCGTGTATTGGCTTCGCGCACGTCTCTGTTTGCGAGTTCTTTACTTCAAAACCACAAACAGTCTTCTGCGAGTTCTTTGAAGCTTGCGAGTTCTTCACTTAACGAGTTCTTCCTTAGCGAGTTCTATGGATCTAGCGAGTTCTTCACTTGCAGTTCCAAAAACTCGATCTTTGCTCTAAAATCGATCTAATCCTTCACCAATTGTTCGAAAATTTGCAGAGATGATTATGAACAGATTTCGAACACAATCCTAGCAATCTATTACAATCAAAAACACAAATTGATACATTTTGATTCTATTACAGTGCGAACTGATACTTTGAACAAAAATTCAAGAAATTTCAAAATTCAATCTAATTCTTTGTGAATTAGATTAAATGATCTAAAAGAAACTTGTTCTATGCTTCAAATCGATCCTATTACAAGCAACTTTATACCCAAAACAACAATAAATCGACAAAAACAAATGTCACAGTCCATTTTTGCGAGTTCGTCAAAATGCAATCCAAAAATCAAATTGATCCAAGTTTTTCTGAATTTCTCACTGCTCTGATTCCAATTGTTAATCCCAATAACAATGTAAATCACACGACGACAATTAATTCCATCAAATCTCACTTTATTAATCTCAGATTTTGATTACAATAATTCTCTCAAACTTTCTCTCTCTAACTCTAGAACACGTATAACTCTCTGATTCTCACAAGTCTAATACACGCACAACGCTACTTATACAAAGGAATAAAACGCGTAAGTTAAAAACAAAACAAGAAATACAATGTTTGATTTTGACTTTATTACACTAAACTTTGACTTTGATGCTGAGAGTTGACTTTAACTTTGATCTTCAGTATTCTGTCTTCTATGATCTTGTATCCAACATATTTATGTTCTAACATGGGTCTTCAGAGCAGAGACCTCGACCTTAAGATCTTCAGTTTCAGAGGGGGTGGGGGGGGAGAGGGTTCTGAGGTGCCTGCTTTGATAAGTTTAGACTCATCTAAGGAGTTTCTGAATTCCTCACAAAACCCTGTGAACTCTGATTTTGTGAGAAGCTCAGAAATGGGTAACTTGGCAACAACACATGCTGCCAACTTTTCCTCGAGTTTAAAGGATCCTTCTTTCAGAGATTGTGTGATGTTATATGTGGAAGGACTTCCACTCGCTCCTTGGCGGTCATCAAATTAACCTCTGAGTATTCTGAGTTATACAATCTCTATGGGAGAAACGAAAGTTTCTCATGGATCTAGGGATTTCAGAGGAAGAGGGATGAGCCATAGAGGCATCATCACGTGTGGTAGAGTCTGACGTGCTCCGGGGAGAATGAGCACTTTTATTTTCAATGGTCAAGTCCTTTTGGGAGGACTTGTACAGAGGTGAGGCTTCCTCTGGCTTGTGTACCTCATAGGTGGAAGGAAATACCTCTAAAGTAGTTTGCAGGTGAGGGTTCAAGGTATGCACCTCTGCTTCAATAGCCTTAGATTCTGGACCACTCTGGTTAGATGATGTGGTTGCATTGGGAGTTGGGGAGGGAGTCCTAAAATAAATGTGCTTGTTCGAAGCATCTTTTTCTATTCTCTCTGAACTTTCGGTTCCTAAGGGTTCAGAAATCTCTGGAATCTCATAGTCCACAGGGGACTCTCTCACCTCAGAATCTTCAGAGCGAGTTTCTGACTCAGATTCATTCTCACTCTCTTCAGATCGAGAAAAAGCTACTATCTTCTCTAGCATCTGAAGGTTTCTCCTTCACACCCTCTGAGATAGTCTCCTCGGATGTACTATCTTCAATCTCAACTGCGACTTCTCTGAAAGGGATACCCTCTGGTTCCTCCCTTTGTTGGACACTTTGAACTTCAGGCCCCCTGGTCCCTCTGAAGTAGAGTCTTCCATGTCCTCTCTGATGGGGTTTGGACTTATATGTGTTGGGGTTCCCAGTCCTGGTTCTAGCACTTGGGCAACACGGAGGTAAGAAGCTAGGGCTGGAGAAGAAGGTGATACATGTCGCAACATTATCTGAGGAACCCTTCTGGTAGACGGATAACCTTATGAGAGAATAGTTGGCTTGAAGCTATTCATGATGTAGAAAGGAGTCTTCGACATATCAATAGTGGTCAAAATTTGGAGTCCATCAATAGCTGGTTTGAGTATCAATGAGAGAAATCTGGGGAAGGCGATAGAAGGGATGGTAGTAGCAGGGGTGTTTTGCTCTGGATCCTGGGCCAGACGCTTGTTCTTATTTTCAATAGCAGTGAGGAACTGCTCATATAGGATCTCGGCCATGTCAATATTGTGGTTGAAGAATAAGCGATACATGATAGTCAGCAGTTTCGGGGTGGTTTGGTCCATACTCCCTATTTTGCAGGTTATGGTTCGGTTTATAACAGAGAACATGAAGTTCCAGATTGGGGATAAATATTGTCTTTTGAACTTGCTCAATCTGGTGATGTATGTATTGTATCCTAAGAAGTTTAAGAATTCAATTAGGGTTTTAGAAGAGGGTCATTGTTCAAAGTTAGGGATTTGAAGTTCGTCGACTTTGAATAGGTAAAAGACAGTGCGAAAGACATCTGGGGTCACACAAATTTGGCATTTGGAGTCTTCAGAAATTTCGAACTCACCAACGATTCCCTTTTGTTCTTCACAGTAGTAGCTTAAGTAGAACCATTCTTGGACATAGGTCAATGGAGCTTCAGTGATAGATGAAGTGAGAGCATAGGTGAGTTCGCAGTTTGCGAGAAACTCACATATGATATGGTAAGTAGCTTCGAATTTTGGAGAGTCCAATTTCACCATGTGGTTGTTGTCTTTGATGGGGTATCGAACGATTTGGGATGGTTCTCCAGTTTTGGGCACAATTTTGCACCATTCAGATGAACTTGCAGGTTGAGCCATGGTAGTTTTTGAAAAACAAAGCTTTGGAAGAAGATGAAGATTTGAGAGGGAAATAGTGCTCTAGAGTACTTGTGCTCGTGAAGGATGAAATGCAAAGTATAAAGTTAATTTTATACCCTGATTTGGAAAAATGGTACTCAAGTGGAAAAAGATGAAACGACGATGAAAAGACCATTTGAGTAGAAGCCGTTCAGCCTTACTTCTTTCCCTATGGTGACACATGTTCTTGGAACTGTAGCACTCATGAATTTAGTTGCCTAAAATTCGGAGTGATTGAGTGACAATGTTAGATTAGAATTGTATTCAAGATTAAAATAGTGCGTCAAAATTGTAAATGTTGTTTAGTCAAAGGGTTTGAGTTGTAAAGTCAACCAAGGTTGACTTAGTATAAATAGTTGTGTCTTTGTGTTTTAGACATATGAACATACAGATTGTGGTAAGAGTTCGCACACTTTAAACACACACTACGTGAGATCTGTGCACTGTGATAGATCTGTGATTTCATTGTAATTGTGTGATTTGTTCAATAAAGATTGTGTTCTTAATCTATTTTGTTGATATATATGCTAGTAATTTGGGATCACATTTGGTATCAGAGCGAGAGCAGAAAATTCAGAAAGATATACAAATTTTTCCAGAAAAAGAACGTCACTGTTTCATTGAAATCAAGATTTTGATTTAATGTTGATTTTGATATAATTTTGTGCACACAGTGATCGCTCAAGGAAGTAGAACAAATCTTGTTTGAATTGGAAACCAATTTAATCAACCGTTTGTAAGAATTTGATTGATTTTATCATTTTCAAGAAAATGTTCATCGCGGACTGTCAAGAATTGATTCTTATGTTCATGATTATCTTTAGAAAAATTCACTTCACAGGGTTGTTTACGATCTATATTGATCAATCTCATCAAGTTTCATAGGCCAATTCGAAGAATTAAGTGAAAACAGTGAGATTTAAGCCGAAAAAGTTCAAGATTCAAAGAATTCGTACGAGCCATGAAGAACTCGCACGATGAACTCGCAGGGTTGAAGAAAATTGTTAGAGCATAAATGTTTTGAATGCAAGATCATAGAAGACTGGAGGTCAAAGTTCAAGAAAGTCGAAGCTGAAAGTCAACTCTCATGTGAAAGTCAAAGTCTTGTAATAAGTCAAATGTCAAAGTCTTTGTTTAGTGTTTTTGTTAAGCGTATGTAGTTTAGTTTTCTTTATTAGACTTGTGGATAGTGGTTTTGTATTACATGTAAATAGAGAACTGAATACGAATTTTGTAGAGAGAGAAAGCTAGAGAGAGAGAGAGAAAGTTACTATACGAATTCATTGTGAATTGAAATCAATATAACAGGTTGAGTTTTAATCTGTTAATTCATCTTGTTTGATTGTTTTGAATTAGTAAGAACTTGAATCAGGGACATTTTCAAATTCGCAGATTAGTTCATCTTATTGATTTTAAGGACATAATTCGCAAGGTTAAGGAATTCGCACAAGATTATATACGAAAAGCTAAGATTTCGCACAAGAGTCTTATACGAATTGTGTGGAATTCGCATCTGAGTCTTACACGAATTTCAAAGAATTCGCACACTCATATCTGCGAAAAGCTCAGATCCGTACACAAGCTTATGCGAAAAGCTTAGAATTCGTATCCTTTTCATATCCTTTTATGCGAATTGTGCCTAAACGAATTCTATACTTACGAATTATTGCTTGTGAGTATCTTGCGAATTGTGCTATACGAATTCTTATATGCGAATTGTGCCATACGAATTCTATACTTGTTAAAATTTTTGAGTGATTTTCTGTGATTTTTACTGTTGATTTTTCTGATTTTCTGATTAAAGATCAATACTAGCTAATTTTTGTGTTGTGCAGATTGTCAAAATGCCTTACATTGATGAAAAGGGAAATATAGTTCTAACCAAGAGAGACTGTGCTTTAGCTTATAAGCCAGAGATTCGAGCACTCGAAGTTGAGAACACGAATTTGAAGATTCAGAACTCATCTCTTCTAGAATAGATTAACAAAATGAAAGATGATAAAGATCTAAAGAAAGATTTTGTTTGCTCAGTATGCATTACTAATTCAAAAATTGATTTTACAGGAATCATTGAGTCAAAAGAGAAGGAGATCTCAAATCTGCAAGCAAAACTGAAAAGATCTGAAAGTCTTAATTCTAGCTCAAGCTGGTCAAAGAAGGAATCAATGCAAAGAGATCTAGATGAAATGAGAAGAAGAGCAAACATCTCAAGTGAAACTTGTGAAGGGCTAAGAAAAATGAATTCTCAAATATTTGCTGAAAGAGATAAATTGAAAGACAAAGTGTTCAGTCTTGAGGTTGAGATTAATATGATGAAAGAAAAAGCAACCCAAAGAGAAAGAAAACACAAAAGCCCAAGATGAGATGAAGAAGATTGAGAAGAAGAGAAAGGAAATTGAAAGAGATAATACTGAGTTTCAGAAAAAGATTACTGAACTAAAAGAAAAGATCTCTCAATATGAAAAGAGGATTGAAAAAGAAAGAAAAGAATTTGCTAAGAAATTTTCTGAATTTTCCAGAAAAGCTTTTGAAGAGAAGAAATCAGTGGAGCCTAAATGTATAAAGCTTTATCAACAAGTATCATATTTCGAGAAAGTAATCATCTTGGAAAGAGATAAGTTTGAGACAGAGAAGAAAAAAATTGAACAGAAGAATGTTGGAGTTTTTAAAGAAATTTCTGGTCAAAGGAAATATGTGGAAAAAGAATTTGAAGAATAAATGACAGTGTTTGAGACTGAGATAGAGGAGATTACAAAGAAATTGTCTGAACTGTTATCAACTATTCTGAAGGAAAAGAAGACGAAGTCTGAACTGCTAAAAGAAGTTTGATCTGATTTCAAAAGAAAGAAACAGTTTGTCTTCAAAGATAAAGGAACTTGAAGAGATCATGTTCAAGGTGAAGCTGATTGAGTCGAAGACTCCAGAATCAATTGTCCAATCACCAAGAGATGATCAAGATGATTCAGAATGCTCATTGAAAACATCTTGTAGTTCATATTTTACAAATGTTTCTAATAATTTTTATTTCATTCAGATGATATTCTTACTTCTAAATCTAAAGATCATATTCGTCCTTCTAACCTATTCTTTGATAAACATGTTGATGGTTCAGGTAACATCAAGAAGAATAAGTCTCAGAAGAAAAGATTTTGGAGAAGGATAGATGAGAAATAAAAAGAAAAGTGGATGTGGATAGTGAAAGGTTCCTCGGAGGAGAAGAAGGAACGGAAATCATTTGAGCATACATCAAATGCTAAAAGGAACAGTGCTCATAAAGGTAAAACTTTTGGCAAATCTGATCTTGTGTATACTATAAATCAGCTGATCAGGTTAGCACAAAAGAAAATTAGTTGTTCCTATTGTGGTTCAAATGATTTTGTAAACAAAAATTTTGAAAATAGTTGGTTTGGTTCTTACTATATCTCTCCTAATAGAACTGCAACTAACAAATCAGGACCCAAATACTAGTGGGTACCAAAAGCTAAACCTGTGTTGCAGGCATCTAAAGACTAAGGGAAGAAGAACCTTGATTTCTAGAGAAAGCAGTCTAGGACTCAGACTTCAAAGTCAAAGAACAATGGTTTCTGATTACAACAGATCAAGACCCCATCTTCAATGGTAAAGAACAATGACTTCTGATCATGTACAGATCAGGACTCGATCTTCAAAGATCAAATGTTGGTTTCTGTTTATATCAGATCAGGACCCGTTCTTCATTGGTAAATCTGAAAATTACTATTCTCACCGGAGAATATGTAATAATGGTTTCTGAATATTTCAGTTCAGAACCCGATCTCAAAAGTTTTTCTTCTGACCGATGTTTATGAGATAATATCTTTTGAAGAAGTTTTTTTTTTATTTGAGGGGGAGTTACTGATATTTACACTGCTATATCTTTTAGGGGGAGGAGATATAAGAACTTTATTAGACTTTGATTGTTATATTATTCTGATGACTTGAATTTTTACAGATATTAATGGAAGAATATTTGAAATTTTATCAAGGAAGCTTAAACGATGATATTTATTTTAGGGTGAGTTAAGGTTTTATACTGAAGGTATATTTTTCTGAACCTTAAATTCTATCACTTGATGAAAGACGGACAACTTTCACTTGTGACAAATGATTTTCTTAAATGTTCAAACCACTTCACATTCTTAAAATGTTTTCATGAATTGAGAAGTGCGATTTTAAATGATTTTCATATGGATACTTTCATGATTATTTGACCGTGTGTTCTTAAAGAAAAATGCTTGTGTATTTTCTTTTCATGTACTTTGTCAAGTATTCTTACACACACTAGTTCAGTACATTTCTTGACTTTGTTATTACCATGTATCAAATGATAAATCATTCTATGGTAATACTCCCATTTGCTATTCTACATTGATTGAGATCAAACGTCATTTCTTACTATACATGTGCTTTTATTGTTAAAATGTTTATATCTCGTTCATATAAACATCTTACGTCTTTGATATCCCAGATATTTTTCTTCATGATAATTTGATCTGATTTTATCATTGTCAGATTCTCAAAACATTTCTATTCTTTCATTTCATTTTATTCATATAAAGTTTTGAGAAATCTTAAATGTTTAAAATGTTTAAATTTCATTCTTATCTTTAATGAACATACATACACTGACTATGATATCTTGTGGTTAATTGTCAAAGATAATCATTGAGCACCACATTCGTTTAGGACAAAAATACATGGGATTCAGTGTGAGAGCTTAAAAGAACTTCCATGGATTCACGTTAACCAGTGTTTCCTACCCCGGAAGTAATCCTAAGAGTGATTGAGGGGAGAGGGGTCAAAAGAATATAATGTTGGTGTGTGATGAGGTAAAATGGAAATGAGAGTTTGGTTAGAAGTGAGCTTAAAAGATTAAAAGAAAGAGGATGTGAGAACATAGTAAAAGAATATCAGACTCTGCACCTAATTCTTTCTAAGTCGGGCAACCACATAATCTGATTGGTTCATAATTCTTTGGTGACCATAATTGAAAAAGGCAGTGAGCCCATGCCAGCTCTTGCAAATAACCCCACCAGCTACTCATTCTTTTCTCAAAAAGAGAATGTTTCAAATTTTCTGGGGATGCATCACATACTCTATTAGTTGATATTGAAAAAGAAGGAAAGTTGCCCCACCTTCGACCCTTCTCATGCATATTGAGTCTATGTATAATCATTGTTGTCTCAATGGTTTACATATTTGAGCCTGTTAAAATCAATCATTGTGCTAATTCTTTCATAACATAAGCACGAGCACACAGAAAATATGTTTTTCTGTCAGAACATTCATAGAAAATGCCTTGTGTTTTTCAATGATTGAATGGTAGTCCTAAGGAGTGAACACCACCCAAGCTCCTTATAAAGTACATTCGTTGTACTAAGTAACTTCGTGTTACTTACAGGCACTTTAACTGTTTCATTTGTTGATTCAGGGTTACAACTCATATTTTGTCTGAATTTGAAAAGATTCAGATAAATATATTCATGAATTGACAACAACTTTCTATCAGATCAGTTGGGGAAGAATGTTTATATCTTACCAAAAATGGGAGATTGTTATTCATGAAGATTGTGCTTATCTGATTATTTGGGGAAGATCATCCAAAGACTGTGCTGACATTGAAAAAGTTTTGATGATTCTGATTCTCAAAATTCATCAAAAAGGGGGAGCATTTCAGAATTTCAAAGTCAGATTTCAGAATTGGGGAGAAGTTTCAAAGATAGATGGTTGATTGAATCAAAGAAAGAAAGAAAGCGATAAATCTGAAAGTTGCTTCAATGTCTGAGTTTGAAGAAAAGTTTTTTAAAGAATATGTGATTTTGTTGAAAACAAATGGGAGATTGAAGATTGACCAAAAGTGACAAAGTTCTGAATATGTAAAGTTTGTTAAAGACTTCAAATATTTCAAGTTTTAAAGCTGTAAAGTCTGTTTGTTGAAGATTATTTCTAAAGATAAGAAGACCTGAAGATAATTGTCAAAAATTTTTTAATCTTGAATCCAAAGGGGGAGATTGTTAGATTAGAATTGTATTAAAGATTAAAATAGTGGGTTAAAAGTGTAAATGTTGTTTAGTTAAAGGGTTTGAGTTGTAAAGTCAACCAAGGTTGACTTAGTATAAATAGTTGTGTCTTTGCGTTTTAGACATATAACACGCAGATTGTGGTAAGAGGCCGCACACTTTAAACACACACTACGTGAGATCTGTGGCACTATGTTAGATCTTTGATTTCATTGTAATTGTGTTATTTGTTCAATAAAGATTGTGTTCTTAATCTGTTTTGTTGATATATGCTAGTAATTTGGGATCACAGACAATGTGGGAAATATTAAAAAAATATTACCATACGTGCTGACTGTATAAACCCTTCATCTTCTCCCTTTTCTTTTAAAAATTAAATATTTTATAAAAGAGTAATCTAAAATATCATAAGTGTAAGAGCATTGAAGAAGTCAGAGGCTCTGTGTTGATCCAACTCTCTCAGTGATTTGATAATGACCATTTTCTATACTTAGTGAAAATTACGTCTAACATTATGTGTTAGTGTTTCATCATCAGCGATCATACTGAGACTGTTCAGTTATCACTAATGATCTCTCTTGTAAACATTCATATATATATATATATATATATATATATATATATATATATATATATATATATATATATATATTTGTGTTTCACCATCAACGATCAAATACTGAGTATGTTCAGTATCGTTGATAATTTCTCTTGTAAACAGTAAGACGTAATCCCTGAAGACAAGTTTCCCGACAAAAGATGTTCACTGCTGAATCGAAGACAAAGCTGCTGAACAAAGACAAGTCTACTCATGACCAGATGTGGATATCAGTGAAGCCAAGACAAGTCTACACATGCGAAGAAATCTGAGGAAAAGCTTCAGCGATAGCTGAACTTCTTTATATCTCTGAAGGAAGAGATATTTAGCGATTGATGACCACTTAGCTTATGCCTCAAGTCTCTTTTGTATTACCCTTGCACACATCGTATGATTGTCAGAATAGACATACCTCTGCAGCAATTCATACAACAAATCTGTCAACTACACTGTTCATCATACGGCCAAAAGCATGTCTCCTAAAGTCAGACCCATGCAACCAACCAATGAAGGACACGTTAAAGTACTCTGCCATGCATTTAATGCATAGGTTATAAATAGAAAGATCAACACTCCATCTGAGTGTAGCCTTCATCTTTCTAAATATATAGAAACACTTGTTTTCTATATGCTCCCAATCCCCTATTCTCTATTTCTAGCGCAACCTTCTTAGTGATTCTTAAGTTTGTTTAGATTAGGTTTTATTTAATCTTATTCCGCAACAAACTTGTAAATTGTGATTTGATGTAGCAATAAACAATTTATAAAACTTTAAAATTATGTGTGTTTGTATTCAACCCCCCCCCCCTTCTACAAACTTGTTAAGCACCTTCGGGACCAACAAGTGGTATCAGAGCATATTGTTTAATCTCATAAACAAGATCTTGCTTTATTCTCTTCCTTGCTATTCTTAATATGGGACTTAATACAAACACAAACTACTATGATAATGGTTCACTCTCAAAACCTCCTCCATTTAGCAGAGATAACTTTGCTCTCTGGAAAAATCGAATGATGTTATTTCTAGAAGGTGTAGATCCCACTATACCTGAATATGTAGCAAATGACCCTTATGAACCTTTCACAATCATAGCTGCCATTCCAGCTACTACCACCACCCCTGTTGTCCCTGAATGTTATGCTATTAAGGAAATAAGACAATGGAGTGATAAAGATAAAAATAAGCTTGGCTTAGACGCAAAGGAAAAGACCATTATCTCTATGGCTCTGCCTGATGAAGCTTTCCATTCCATCATGCATCTTAAAACTGCCAAAGAAATGTGGGACACTATATGTGTTTAATATGAAGGTACTACTAAAGTCCAAGAAACCTGAAAGATTAACTTGGTAAGACAATATGAAAGTTTTATCGCTGGTAAGAATGAATCCTTATCTGATGTTCACCAGAGATTTAACTGTCTAATCATTGATCTAAGAATGTTGGTAGGACCTATTCTAACTCTGAGGTCTTAACTAAATTCTTAGAATGTCTTCCTGAAAGCTGGGACAGTTAGTCAATGTGTCTTAAGCTGACAAAAGACTTAAATTCTCTCTCTCTTAGCACCTTATATGGAATATTGCTCAACTATGAGCAATCAAATCTCCTAAAGAAGAATCTTGTAAAAGATTCTAAAGACTCCAAAAGCACTCCTGTTGCTTTAGTCTCTTCAGAGATCATTCCATCTCAGCGATCTACTCTCACTATCACTGAGTTAGATTCTGACTCTGAGGAATTATCAGACACTGATCCTTCAGAGTTTGATGAATCCTTAGCACTCTTGACAAACTCTTTCAAAAGGTTTGCAAGAAAGAGCAATTTCAGACGAAATAAGCCTCTCTCTATATCTGACAAGCGAAAATCAACCACTGTTGATAAGGCTACTGCTACCTGCTATAACTGTGAAAATATTGGACACTTTGCTAGTGAATGCAGATCAAACAAAGTGTTCAAACCCTCTTCTTCCAGAAAGTCTAGCGATAACAAATACCTCAAGCTTAAAGAAAAATACCAAAAACAGAAAGTTTTAAAAGAAAAGTTAAAGGACTTATCGCTGAAGAGCACGACTGGGCTGAATCAGAAGAATCTAGTTCTGATGAAGAAGAAGTTGCTAATCTCTGTCTTATGGCTGAGGTTAAAGAAGAACTGGAAGAACCAACAGGAACTTCCATGAGCTATATCTTCTCTCAGGTATCTAGCTCTACTAATCCTTCTCTTTCTGAAGCTGAGAGAAGTCATGTTGTAGATGTGCTGACAATTGATTTGTACAATGCACTGAATGGCAAAACTCTAGCTGAAAACAAAAATATTGATTTAACGGAACAGCTAGAAAAATGTCATGAAAGTATCAAAGAACTAATTCTTCTAGAGGAAGGTTTAAAAGATCAAGTCATTGTAAATGAAATTATCAGCATTGAACGCGAACAAGCCATAATTGCTTTAAAAGCAGAAAAGGCAACTGTTGAGGGATGGTGTAACTCTTCTACCAAAATCACTGAAATCATCAGGTCTCAAATCCCTGCTAGTGATAAAACCGGTCTTGGTTCTTGGAAAGAACAGGATGAACCTAAAGAAGACAGTTCCATGCTTAAGTTTGGAATGTTTGTCTCCTCTATCCCTAACAACTCTTCTACTCAGTGTTATTCTTACTCTAATCCTATTCTTGAGGACTTATCAAAAGGCTCTAAGCCCGCTGATAAACGGAAATCCGTTTCTCATCGTCCTCAGAAGGCTACCAAGTAAGCAAAACTGAAATTTCCTCTCAAACCTTCAGTGAATCGATCATCTAGCTCTGAAACAGAAATCTTTGATATATGTCCTCCAAGGCTGAAAATTGATCTCAAGCCTAAGAAATCTGAAGAACTCAAAGTTCCTCCCAAATCTTGTGCTAAAGGTAATATTGGAGCTGGCCCTACTCATCTCAAGTTCTGTAATCTTACTAATCATGGTCTTAAAGCCACCATTAAATATAGAAAATGCTATCATTGTGGACTCACTGACCATATTTCCAGTAAATGTCCTAATGCCACAAAATCTGATAAGATAGCTAAAGTGAGGATGAATGCCCCAAGGATGAGAAGGTCACCAAAGCTGAGAAATCACCCAAGGTGAAGAATACCATTAAGGTTAAACAATTAACCAAAGTGAAGGTTACCACTGAAGTTGAATCTTCAATTGCCGTGAAGATTACTGAACCTTCCATCTTCACTAATCCTACTGGACCTATTGAAAAATGGGAACCAATCAAAACTTAATCTTCCTTATGTTTGCAGGGATCGAAGGGTATCTGGTATCTAGATAGCGGATGTTGTCGACACATGACTGGACAAAAAGACCTGCTTACTGAATACAAGGAAGAGAAAGGTCCCTCAGTGACCTTTGGTGGAAATGGAAAACGATATACTCGT
Source organism: Arctium minus (assembly GCA_954870635.1). Classification (NCBI taxonomy): domain Eukaryota; kingdom Viridiplantae; phylum Streptophyta; class Magnoliopsida; order Asterales; family Asteraceae; genus Arctium; species Arctium minus. The sequence goes on along the minus strand of OX941088.1, from coordinate 72,965,562 downwards.
GGGTTTGGTGTCCTCAGCAATGGGACAACTACCTTCAGAAGAGTCTCTTACATAGATAGACTGAAGCACAATCTTCTAAGCATCAGTCTGATAAAGACTACGAAGTTCGCTTTTGTAAGAAAGCATGTTCAGTGATGAGTGAAAATGGAAAACTTGCTCTCAGTGGTTACCGTATGGAAAATGTTTATGTAATAGACATGGACTCTACTACCACTGAAAATGTTTGTTTTATCTCTAAAGCCTCCTCTGATGTCAACTGGTTATGGCATAAAAGGCTTTCTCATCTCAATTTCAAAACCCTGAATTCTCTTTCTACTAAGGAACTGGTCTATGGTCTTCCTAAGCACTCATATGCCAAGGAATCTCTATGTTCAGCATGTGAGAAAGGAAAACAGACTAAAGCTAGTTTCAAATCTAAACAAGTTTCCTCAGTGACAAGTCCTCTTCAACTCTTGCATATGGATTTGTTTGGCCTGTCAATATCCAATCCATAGCTGGAAAGAAATATACACTTGTCATTGTAGATGAATACTCTCGCTACACCTGGGTTATCTTTCTTCGCTGCAAAAGTGACACTCTAGAAGAACTGATATCTTTTGTTAGAAAGATGGAAGTGCTGAATAATCTTACTCTTCGGTCAATAAGAAGTGATCATGGACCTGAATTCAAAAATAGTTCCCTAAACGATTTCTTTGAGAGTAAGGAAATTTCTCACAATTTCTCCTCTGTAAGAACTTCTCAGCAGAACGGTGTCGCCGAAAGAAGAAATAGAACGATCATTGAAGCTGCCAGATCAAAACCAGTGCAAACTAGGTCTGCTACATTAAATATGTGTATGCATGACTCATTTCTGAGCAAGATAGATCCAACATGCGTATCTGAATCACTAGCTGACTCACATTGGGTAACTACGATGGAAGATGAGCTGAATCAGTTCGAAGCACTCAAAGTCTAGAGACTAGTGCCTAAGCCTGAAGGAAAGACTATAATTGGAACAAAATGGGTATTCTAGAACAAGAAAGATGAAGATGGTATCGTGATCAGAAACAAAGCAAGACTAGTGGCTAAAGGGTATAGGCAAGAGAAAGCTATTGACTATGACGAGACTTATGCTCCAGTGGCGCGCATCGAGGCTATTCAAATGTTTCTTTCATATGTCGCTCACAAGAACTTCACCGTCTATCAAATGGACGTGAAGACTGCCTTTCTAAACGGCATTCTCAAGGTGGAAGTCTACGTTTCTCAGCCTGAAGGATTTGTCAATACAGAAAATACGAATCACGTTTACATTCGGGACAAAGCTCTTTATGGTCTGAAGCAAGCCCTTCGAGCCTGGTATGAAGTACTATCTAAATTCCTAGTCAAGTCTGGCTTCTTGAAAGGTAAGATCGATACTACTTTGTTTATCAAAAAGGAAAAAGACGATATCATTTTAATTCAGATTTATGTGGATGACATCATATTTGGCTCAACAAATCCAAAATACTGTAAGAATTTTTCTAACCTCACGGTGTCTAGATTTCAGATTAATATGATGGGAGAGATGGATTTCTTTCTCCGATTACAAGTCAAACAATTTTCAACGGGGATCTTTATTAATCAATCAAAGTACATTTTTGATATCTTAGAAAATTCAAAATTGAAAATTGTACACTTATTGGAACCCCGATGGCACCGGGAACTAAGATCGGCGCCGATCCTTCGGGAAAAGTTGTCGATGTTAAAACCTACCGAGGGATGATTGGTTCTTTAATGTATTTAACATCTAGTAGGCCAGATATAATGTTCTCTACATGTCTATGTGCACGATATCAGGCTTCTCTAAAAGAATCCCATTTGTCTGCAGTTAATCGTATCTTTCGATATCTAAAGGGCACTGCAGATCTTGGTCTGTGGTATCCTAAGGATATAGGTTTTGAACTGACAGTATATTTAGATGCAGACCATGCAGGTTGTATGCTTGACAGGAAAAGTACGTTGGGAACACATACAATGTTTGGGCGATAAACTCTGTAGTTGGGCTTCAAAGAAACAACTATGTGTATCTACATCAACAGCTGAGGCAGAGTATGTCGTTGCGGCGAGCTGCTGTTCTCAAGTGTTGTGGATGAGAACAGAACTCCGAGATTATGGATTCAAATATAACAAGATCCGGATTTACTGTGATTCGAAGAGCGCCATTGCTATATCTGTGAATCTTGTTCAACATACAAAGACCAAACACATCGACGTACGATATCACTTTATCAAAGATAATGTCGAAAAAGGTACAATCGAAACTGATTTTGTAAACACCGATGTTTTAATAATCAATTCTTTATCTTTTAATAATCAATTCTTTTACTGGTCAAGGGTAATCCCTTAACCATATTTAGTTTGACCAATTTATCAAGTGAAGAAAAGTTCAGATGAGAGAACTTTTTATGCCAAAGCCAGACATCTTCACTGTTCAGAGATAATAGACAAAGTTTCTTTGAGTCAGTTTTTATGTGTTTGGTAAAATTCATTCTATATAGGTTACCCTTTCTGTCTGCTCTGACCATTTCTTGACCTGTTTTTGAGTGAAGAAGTGAACAATGTTTTTCTTGAAATTTCACATCAAAACCATGGTCACAAAGTTGACTTATGCTGATTAAGTTGTGTTTTAATCCATCAACATAAGCAACCTTTGATAAAGAAACATTACATCTTGTTAACTCACCATAACCCTTAATCTGACTTTGCATATTGTCTCCAAAAGTTACTGCTCCTCCTGATTTAGCTTTGTAAGAGGATAACAACTTTTTATCTCCAGTCATATGCCTTGAACATCCATAATCCAAGTACCAGATGGGCATAGACTGTTTTTGCAAGACAGATTAGAGTTTCTTAGGTACCCATCTCATTATGATTCTGTCTTGTTAGATTTATGAGGATTTCTTTAAATATTTGCCTTTTCATCTTTTGATGTTTTGGCAGAGTTGTTCTTTTTCTTTTGAGGCTTTGTCTCTGAATTTTTATTCAAAGACTGATTCAGAAAGCAATGAGAACCTCTGAAATGATTTTTCAGTTTCATTAAGAGTTGGATGCAATTGCAATTTACAGAACAAGAAGAATTAGGTGTAGAGTTTTTCATTTCATTAAATGCATTTGATACATTTTGATTCTTTTTTAAATTAGTACTAGGAATATTACAAGTATTCCTAACTACTTCCTTTCTTCTAGCATGAAAGACAACCTTCTTTTCAAGTTGTCTTTTCTTGTTTAAAAACATCTCCTTCTCTTTATTGCTCACTGCACAAACAGGATCATAATGGTTAATTTCTTGCCATTTTCCTTTTTGTTCAGGAGTAAACTTGATTGGTTTATAAGTGTAGAGTTGAGAAGTGTTAGTTTTATTCTTTTCCTTTTCTTTTAACTCTTTCTTAAGATCCAGAGAAGTTTTTGCCTGTAAACACATGTCTGCAAAATCCGGACATATTGGTATTCTGGGTTTATTTTTTAATATAGCAACAGGAACGTTCAAAATTCCAGAACCAACAGTCTTTGTGCTTTTATGAATTACTTTATCTGGTCTATAGAATATCTGCTCATCTACCTCTGGATCAGATTCAGAATCAGAGTCAAAAAAATCTCTTTTAGCCATGTCAGAAATAACTACCTCTGTAGTTTTCTTAATTTCCTTAGGTCTAGAGACTTTAATGATTCTTTTCATGCTTTCTTTCTTTTTCAAATCAGCTATGACATTTTCTTCATTGATTCTTTTAATATCATCATCAAATGTAGTTCTGATGCATTCATATAAAATTGGTGAATACAGAGATGCATCTGGATTAAGTGAACTCTGAGGTTCATCTTCAGAAGTACTTGTTTCAGAGGTACTTGTTTCAGATGACTCTGATTCTTTTGTGATATAAGCTTCAAACTTAAATGTACTTAAGAAGTACTTGATCTCTTGAAAATATTCAGAGATGTGCAGTCAGAGCTCTAGACCTTTCCTATGCAGAAAGTGGAAGATAGTGACGTTTTCTTCAATCCAGTAAATGGATCTATTTCATTGAATCCCATCCCTTGAGTGTCCATTTGAGAGTTTATCTTTACATGCACATCTTGAGCATCTAGATAGATTTTGATTTGAAGTTCTTTCCTTTCCAGAGGTTGATGTAGGATTTCTCTTTCCTTTTGAAAAAAGTTGGTTAAGGCAACAAAATTGAGCCTTTCATACTCAGATCTTCTTACTTCTTCTTCTTTAACTTTTAAAACTTTCTCAAGTTCTTTGAATTTTTCTGAAAAATATTTTTCCTTTTGCTTCTGAGCTTTTTCATGTTCAGATTTTTCAACAAAAAATTCTCTCTTTTCTGACTCAAGAAGATCTTTTTCCCTTTTGTAAAAACTTAGATCTTTTGTTATTTGCTTTCTTTTTTTTTCCTCAAATAGTTTTTGCTTTAAACTCAGAAAACTTAGATATGTTAGCTTAAGAACATCAATTTCAAGTTCACTTTCAGAGGTGGAAGGAGAGTTTACCTTTTTAGAGCAGTCCTCTGATGATTCATCAGTCTGATCATCTGCAAAAGCCATACCACAGAGATTGGTAGGTTCTTCCTCTCTATCACTTGTATAGTCTGACAGCCAATCTTCCATCTCTGCAACAAGTACTCTTTCTTTGACATTGTACTTGTATTTGTTCTTGTAGTAGTTTTGATCTTTAACCAGCCTACCTCTACAATTTGCAGAGAAATGCCCTGGATTTCCACATCTGAAACATCTTCCATCATTTTGGTTTGGTGGAAGAGCAGCAACAATTTCTGTTTTCTGAGCTTGTGGTTGGGACTGAAAGTATCTCTGAGGTTGAGGATACTTTGGTTGAAATGGTTGATGAGTTCTTGATTGTTGTGCAACATCATGATTGTTGAAATTCGTACCATTTAGATCACTATGTGGAGTGAATCTGGGCTCTTGTTGATATCTTCTCTCTGGATTTCTTCTCTCTTCATCATCTCTTCTACCTTCAAAAACATTCTTGCCAAATTTTTTGTTAAATTTATGAGTAATTAATGCAAGAGATTTGGCAAAGGCGTTGATGTCATCATCTGAGTCTGAGTCTGAATGTTCAATTTCTTCAGTCATTAAAGCCTTTTTAGATTTCCTTTTTGATTCCTTTTTCAAACAATTCTTTGTTTCTGCACTACTGCTTTCTTTTGATACACCTTTTTGTTTTGAAATGAGGGCAAGAGGTCCACCTAAAGAGTTTTTGACTTTTGTTTAACAACTTCTTTTTTCCTGTGCAACAAGAGTGCCATAAATGTCAGTCAATGACCATGATTCAAGATTTTGATTGGCCTGTATTGACATGGACAGTTGTGACCATTCTTCATTTAAACTTTTGAGAAATAGAACATTGTTTTCTTCTTTTGTCCTCATAACTCCAAATTTTCTGCATTTATTGATGAGAATGTTGAACCTTGAGTATGTTTGGTGCAAGGTTTCTTCAGGTAGTGCATGAAAATCATGATACTCATTAATGCAAATATTTCTTCTGTTTTTCTGAGTTTGTAGGCCACCTTCAAGTTGATTTAACAACTGATCCCATATCTCTTTTTGCAGTTACACAATAATCAAGTTCTTGGAAGATATCATTGGGAATGGCCATAATAAGTAATCTAACAACTTTTGAGTCATTTTCCATCATTCTAGTTTCTTCATCAGTGAAGTTTGAAGTTTTCTTTTCATAGTATTCAGGTATTTCAGCAGTATCTGCTGTTGCTGGAACTCTTGGTACCAACACCTTTGGTTGGTGAGGTCCATCGTTCACTGTTCTTAAAAGATCCCTGTCCATACTTTCCAAGAAATTTACCATCCTAATCTTCCATTGAGGATATTCATCCCTTAGGAGTTTAGGAGGTTTGGTTAATGATCCAGCTGTATAAATGGCACTTATACTTGAGTTTGCCATTTTGTGAAGAAAAGATGAAGATTTGAAGAACTGATGCTTTTCTAAGAAGATCTTTTATCAAGAAATGAAACTGTGATTTACTTTCAAATCTGGAGCATATGATGTTCTCTTTAATAAACCAAGGTTTATATGAACATGCACAGTTAATGAAAGCTTGAATCAGTAAGATATAAATCTATCCGAGTATGCAGATATGATCTTTCTTTGTTTAGAAAACAAAGGAGGCTCTGATACCAATTGTTGGATCCCAGATTTAATCTTATAACAGTGATATAAACAATAATAGTAATGATAAGAACAACGGAAGCAATACAGTTTAATATCAAAGCAGATTCAAATATCACAGTTCATAAATATTAGAAGCAAGCTTGAACAATGTCTTACCTAATAGGTAAGCTCAAGACATGCTTGAACAGTGACCTACTCTAGAAAGTAAATCTTATCACTAATGATTAGTCATATGTTCTTCTGATACTTGTAGAGATTTGATCAGCACCATCTTCAGACAGAATGTCTTCAGAGCTCTGAGGAGGTCTTCAGAGCCTCTGATGAATCCATCTCTGATGTCTTATGCTGAAAGTCACCATCTCTGGAATGTACTTCAGAAGCAGGTGTGTCCTCTGAAGTCTGTCTCTGGAGGTCCTCTGAAATAGGGCTTAGATATTTTCAATACTTTTACAATCTGGAATTGGGGCTCACAAAAACTTCAAAGATGGTAAAGCCAAAAGATGAAAGACATCAAAAGAAAAGTTTTCTAAAAAGGATCTAAAGAAGAAGTCAAAAAGATCCATGATTGCAGATGAAGTCAAAACATTAGAATCAGATGAAGAAGAGGATGAAGACAACATTGCCTTTGCTCAATCTCTTGCTGTAATAACTCACCAGTTCAACAAGAGATTTGGCAAACAAGTATTTGAGAAAAAAAGAGATGAGGGTGATAGCAGAGGAGACGGAAGAGGATTTCAGAAAGAAGGACACCAAGCTGAACCAAGATCAAATCATTAAAGTGATCAAAAGTCCATTCAGCACACCTTCCAAGAGCCCGTTCAATATCAAAGACCATTTTAACAATACCAACAACCACAAAGATTCTTTCAACAACCATCTCAAAAGCAAGAAGGTACTGCTCTTCCAACTAACCAAAATGATGGAAGATGTTTTAGGTGTGGCAAGCTAGGCCATTTCTCTGCAAGCTGCAAAGGTAGACTGATCAAAGATCAATACTATTACAAAAACAAGTACAACTACAATGTGAAAGAAAGGGTACTTGTGGCAGAGATAGAGAACTAGATCTCTGACTCTTCTGAAGAATCAGAACCATCCCATCTCTATGGAATGGTTGTAGCTGATGATGACCAATCGGATGGAACCTCACAAGACAACTTAGAAAAGGTTCATTCTACATTTACATCAGAATCTGAACTGGAAATGGATGTACTCAAACTAACTGATGAATTTCGAAACCTAAAACAAAAGCTTTTTGAGGAAAAAGAGAAAAGAAAGCAAGATTTAAAAGATCTGAGTTTTTATGAAAGAGAAAAAGATCTTTTAGAAGCAAAAAAGAAAGAAATCTTTGTTGAAAAATCAGAGCTTGAGAAAACTCAGAGGACAAAAGAAATATCCTTCTCTGAAAAATTTAAAGAACTTGAAAAGGCTCTGAAGGCAAAAGAAGAATAAGTGAAAAGATCCGAGTCTGAAAGGCTCAACTCTGTTGCTTTAACAAACTTTTTTCAAAAGGAAAGAGAAGTCTTACACCAATCTCTGAAAAGAAAGGAATGGCAAATCAAAAACTATCAAGATGCTCAAGATGTGCATATAAAGATAAACTCTCAGATGGATACTCAAGGCTTAGGATTTAATGAAATGGATCCATTTATTGGAAAGAAGAAATATCTCTGTCTTCTACTTTCTGTATTGGAAAAATTTAGAAGCCTAACTTCCCATCTCTGGAAAATTCAAATGTCTTCAAAAGAAGCAAAACTTCTGAAGGATCAAAACTCATAAAGCTAAAATTCAGAAACATCTCTTACTCTGAATCAAAAACCTCTTTCAAAACAGTTCTGGACAAAAGTCAAGATATTTCTGAAGTTCTTGCAAAAAGAAACAAAGAAGTTAAGAGCGACGATCATAAAGAAATTTTCAGATTCGACTCTTTCATTGTTCAAAGACCATAGGTCCCTGATGTAAGTACCTCTGAAGCACCTCAGAACACACTTAATCCAAAAGCACCTTTGTTTTCCCCAAGCATAGAAGAAAACGTTAGAACAACCTTTGAAGAAGACATTAGAAGAGTTTTTGAAGAAAATACTCTATCTGATTTGAAAAATAACTCTTGCACCAAAAAGATCATCAATATTTCTACATCCAGAGGGACTGGCAAATCTTCAGAAATAATCATCTCTAACAAAATCAAAAGAGATTTTCTTTATTCTGATTCAGAGATTGATGAACAAATATTTTTTTCTCAAGAAAAGGTCATACACATAAAGCAAACAGACTGTTGGCTCTGGAATCTTGAACAAACCTGTTCTTATTTCCAAAGTTAAAAACAAGAGTACCAATATGTCCTAACTTTATGGATATGTGTTTGAAAGCCAAAACCTCTCTGAAATTAGAAAAGGAAATGAAAGAAAAACCAAAGGGTAAAACAAATACTTCACAGTCTTATGCCTATAAAGCTATAAAGTTTATTTCTGAACAAAAAGGAAAATGGAAAGAAATTAACCATTATGTTCCTAATTGTATAGTGAGAAAAAGAGAAAAGGAGACTTTTTGGGCCGAATGAGAGAATCATCTTCTAAAGAAGGCCAATTTAAATTATAAGAAATCTATACTAGATAGGAATTTTATAAAATCTCTAGTGCTAGGACAGATAATTTTCAAAGGAAAAATATTTACAAGGTTCTTATTAAAAACAGAAGCTTTGCACAATCATCTTTGTGTTCTGTTAACTGTAACTGCATTCTGTTGGAGATATGCCCATTGACACATAATAATTAATTATTGACATTATCCTATTCGGTCGCACACAAAGTCCAAACTATTATTGGAAGAATTGATTATTAAAAGGGATAGTTTGTTAAACATCATAAATGATGGGTTAACTTGAAACTAAGGCAAAAGTTAAGGGATATTTTTATAAATATTAAGGACATGGAGTGCCATGTGGAGTGGTTGGACACTATAAAACTCCACCTCTCACCTCCACCACTAAAATGTTTATATACACTTCTACACTCCATCTCTCCTTTACATGCAAGAATATAATTTTGCCTCCCATCCCATATATCTCTCTCTTAAGATTTTCGAAATACATACACACATACACAAAGTGTGTGTTGCACAAAGAGAACAAGGAGATTTTCTTGCAAAGGAGCTTGGAGCTTTGGGTGTGAACTTGATAGAGGGATTCTCCTTTGGATCCTCCATTGTCTTTAAGGGTATGATCTCTTTTCATCTATTTTATCTTTTACTTGGAGCTTTGTTCTGCTTGTGAAATGGAAAAAATGAAAAGATCTTCCCATAAGACCAAAAGTGATAATAACTGTCCTAGACCTCTGCATATGCTTCATTTGGACCTCTGTGGTCCTATTTCTGTGCAGAGTCTATCAGGTAAAAAATATATTCTAGTTCTGATTGATGAATACTCTAGATATACTTGGATATAATTCATTAGAGCCAATTCTGATGTACCTGATATTTTAATAAGGTTGTTAAAAAGATTGCAGGTTCTGTTCAACAAAAAAGTTCAGAAGCTGAGAAGTGATAATGGGCCAGAGTTCAGAAATGCCAAAATCAACTCATATCTTTCAAAAGAAGGTATCACTCCCAACTTTTCTGCAGCAAGAACCCCTCAACAAAATGGTGTTGTTGAGAGGAAAAATAGAACACTTGTTGAAGGTGCAAGAACAATGCTTGTAGGATTTGATCTTCCAACAATCTTTTGGGCAAAAGCAGTAGCAACAACCTGTTTTACTCAAAACAGAGATACTATTGTCAAGAGATTCAAGAAAACATCTTATGAACTCATCAACAATAGGAAACCTAATGTTAAATATTTTCATGTTTTTGGATGCAGATGTTATATTTTGAATGATAGAGAGTCTCTTGAAAAATTCGACAAGAAAGTAGATGAAGGAAAATTCATTGGATATTCATTAGCCTCAAAAGCCTTCAGAGTTTTCAATCTGAGAACAAGAACAATCCAAGAGTGCATCAATGTGTCTTTTGATGATGAAAAAAGTCTTGCCACCAAAGATATCAATCCAACTGCAAAAAGTATCTCTGAATCATCAAAGATAAGAGAATCTGAACTAAACAAAAAATTCAAAGATTTCTTTGATGATGAAAACTCAGAGTTTCTTTTCAGAGATATTCACAGAGCAACTTCAGAGAAACCACAAAATACAGGTACAACACTCTCTGGTCCCTCTAAAATCACAACTTTTGCTTCCTTGAATACAAGTCCAAGAAATGAAACAAGACAAATTAAAGGACAAACCTCTTTAGAAGCAGAAGACATCAGAGATAGCTTCATCAGAGGCTCTAAAGACCTCCTCAGAGCTCTGAAGACATTCTCTCTGAAGATGGTGCTGATCAAATTTCTGCAAGTATCAGAAGAACAGATGACTCTTCATTAGTGTTAAGATTTACTTTCTAGAGTAGGTCACTGTTCAAGCATGTCTTGAGCTTACCTATTAGGTAAGACACTGTTCAAGCATGCTTCTAATTGTCAAGATAGTACATTGTTTACTTTATGATCCTATAAATAGGACCATCACACCATTGACAAACGTGTGCTTTTTGATATCTTGTATCTGATAAATCGTTTTAATATATTCAAAAGAAGATCTTGTACTTTCTACATATATTTATGAATTGTGATATTTGAATCTGCTTTGATATTAAACTGTATTGTTTTCGTTGTTCTTATCATTAATATTATTGTTTATATCACTGTTATAAGATTAAATCTGGGATCCAACAGTTTTTCTTAAAAACACCTTTGTCTTTTGACATTAATGCAAGAGGTCCACCCAAAGAAGTTATGCCCTTTTGTTTTTAAACTTCCTTTTCTTGGGCCACAAGAGTGCCATAAATGTCTGTAAGAGTCCATGCTTCAAGATTTTGATTTGCTTGAAGTGACATAGACAACTGCAGCAATTCACCATTTACGCTTTTTAAGAAGAGTACATTGTTTTCTTCTTTTGATCTTATGACCCCACACTTTCTGCATTTATTGATCAAGACATTAAACCTGGTGTAGGTTTGTTGTAAAGTTTCTTTAGGTAGAGCTTTAAAGTCATGATACTCATTAATGCACTGTGTCCTTCGATTCATTTGGGTTTTAATACCTCTTCAAGTTGATTTAACCATTGGTCCCATATCTCTTTCGCAGTGACACACTAGTCAAGTTTTTGAAAGATGTCATTTGGTATGGCCATGATTAAAGGACGAATAGCCATTAAGTCATTCTTCATTTTTGTCAGTTCTTCATCAGTAAACCCAGTTGTCTTTTTATCATAATATGCAGGTATTTCTGCAGTTGTTGCTGTTGCAGGAACTCTTAGAACTAGAACCGTTGGTTGGAAAGGTCCACTGCTGACAGATCTCATTAGATCTTTGTTCATTCCTTCCAGGAAGTTAACCATCCTAATATTTCATTGAGGATATTCATCTCTCAGAAGAGTGGGAGGTTTTGTCAACGATCCAACAGTGTAAATGGCGCAAATACTTTGATTAGCCATTAAAAAAAAGGTGATGGGTTTTCGAAATGAGATGAAGCTTTGAGATCTTTGAATAACAACGAAGATTGGATGATTTTAGCAAGAATACAATGAGTATTTTTTAAATCTAGAGCAAAATCTTTTAAGAGTTTATCTAGATGTATGACCTTCTAGAACGAACAATAAGTTGGATAGATCTGCACAGAAATGAAAACTGGATCATAAGACAAGAATCAATCCGAGTAAGTCAGATTTGACCTTATTTGATTTAAGAAAATCAAACAAGCTCTGATACCAATTGTTAGATAACATATTCTTTCTTTATGATTTAAACAAACAAAGTTATGAGATTATAGTGGAAGCAAAGATTGTTTAAACCATACATTTGATTCGTACTCAAAGTAAAGAAGATATATCCTACATATAAATAAAGAACAAGTCTAATATTTACTAGATAAAACTGGTTTAAATCTTACAATATCCTCTTGTACAATTCACCATACAAAAGATTAATTCCTGATACAAGTAGGTAAGAAAAACACACTTTTACACAATGAGGCGCACGTCCTATTTATAGAACTAAAAAGGTGAACAATGTACTATCCTGACACAAAAGACATCCGTGAACAGTGTTCTACCTAAAAGGTAAATCTTATCTTTTTGATGGTGTGTCTTCTAAACTTGTGTCAACACTTGTAAGATTTCTCAGCATTAACCTTAGAGAGAATGTCTTCAAAGCTCTGATGAAGCTATCTCTGAAGTCTTCAACACTTATGAGCCTATCTTTGAACTGGCTTCAGAGGTAGACTTGGTATTCTTGATAGCTATCTCTGGAAGTTTTCAGAGGAAGACTTGGAATATTTTCAATACTTTTACATTTATGAAATGGGGCTAACACCCTCCCATATATATATATATAGTGATGATCTTTTGTTAACCATCAAAAGGTTATTAACTTTGTGAACTTATATTAGCCAATAGGAATTCATCTTAGGGTGTTGTTGTTGATTGAGTGTATAATTAATGCTCAAGGATAGGAAAGGAATTTTAATATTTGACCTATTTATTTTGGAGTTACAAAAAATTAATGTGTTCTGATTTTAGCTAGTGGTTTGTTTTCAAAATTTTGTCCATATTCATTTTTATTCTAAAATCAACATCAACATAACAACAATAAACGAAATAACTTCGTATGAAATTATGAATTCCGGGCTCCTCAACGATGTCGATGGAGGTGCAGTTGTTGAAAATTTTTCATATCGGAAGACAACAACATTGGATAAAGGTCATCAAATTCAACCTAATAACAATGAGCCCCAAAATGGAAGCAACGGTATATGCAATGTGGAGATAGTCGAATCAAATAACAAACTTCGTATTGGCAAGTTTTTTTGTATGTTTTCGAGTTTCTATGATTATTAAGTTTCATGTTGTTTTCATTAAAATAAAACATTTTTTAACATGAACAAACACATTTAATAAGTTTGCATATGAAACACATTATATTCATTTTCAGTAACCTTTGTGACGTAACCACTTTTGGACACACCAAACATTTAAGAACTTCTATGATGTTAGTGCACATGACAATTTGACAACCATTCATGAACATATGAGAACAATTAATTAAGCATCCCATAAGTGGTGTGTGTCCATCGTTGATAACAAAAGTTTATACATTAAAGATATTTGTATATTTTATGGAGGATTTGGGAGTGTGTAGTGTTCATACATGTGTTCATCAACATATGGGAACAACTCATGAAATTTATATTCTGCATGAACATGTGTGTAATGTAAGTTTGCAAAGTATGAGTGTATAAGGGGGTATGAAGATGAGTGGAATTAATATTAGCCATGAACATGTGTGCAATGCAAGTGTGCATAGTATGGGTGTATTGATCATGAAGTTGTTCACCAAATTTGTTTCTGGTTTCTTGATCATGAAATGTTCACAAGTGTTCATATCATGTGCTTCATGTGTGAACCATATGCACACCATGAACATCTATGTATCAGTTTATGTGTGAATTCTACATTTGTCAATTTGATTTTGGACAGTCACATGGGAATAAACACATGTGTTATGCAGTAAGCAATGCCAGTATGCGTAGTATGAGTGTATGCGGGTATGAAACATGTGTGAACAATATTGTTCAGTTGGCATAAAACAAGAAGAGTATCTGCAAATGTTATCAGAGACTTTATCATCTCCATGGGTATGAAAATATATTTCACCGGATTTCAAGACAGAGTATCTGCAAATGTTATCGGTCGTAGGTTTCGAATTTGTTCAACGATCGTCGGTTTCGTTTTGGTCTGAGAGAAATTAATGTGGAGATTAATATGTTAGAAGATATTGGGGATATATTTTCCCAAATTACCCTCGATCACATTTGTTAACCATACTGGTTATGAAATTAAAACTCATTTAATGATTAATAACTTACATCAAATCTCAACCACCCATTCTCAAAATCACTTGTTTGGATTGGTTCATAAAGTTAATACAAAATAAAGGTTAACAAATGAACTAGACCCTATATATATATATATATATATATATATATATATGAGTCGGGTTAAACGAGAACAATACCTATTTAAAAGAACACGAGAACTAACAAAATCATTAGTGATTTTACATTAACACACCAAAAAGGGACTTTGGCCACGGCTTCAGGTCCGCGAGGCTTTTTTGCGCGTTAATGTAAAATCACTAATGATTTTGTTAGTTCTCATGTTCTTTTAAATAGTTACTGTTCTCGTTTGATCCTCCATATATATGGTCAGATTCAAAGGAGAACGTTAAATAAATGGAAAACCAAAAAACCATGAAAAAACGGATGAAAAAGTATATCAATATGGATGTCAAATTAACGAGAAAAATATGATCGATTTTTTGGTGTAATTTGTTTCATTTGAATCTTGATTCTATTTCGTATTTTTTTTGTTTTCAAAAATAAGGGTGGGAGATTTTTTAATTTAGAAATAAAGTTGTAACCGACTTTTTAGTCACATCCATTGGATCAATAATCCATCAGTGGGAGATTTTTTTAATTTAAAAATAAAGTTATAACTGTCTCTTTAATCACATCCATTGGATCGATAATCCAACGGGAGATGGTGTGTTTTTCGGCTTTTCATTTATTTAGGGTTTTCCCATAAACCTCTCTGCCCTCCCCCCCCCCCCATCTCTCTCTCTCTATATATATATATATATATATATATATGCCAAGGTTATTTTATAAACCAGTAAATATATGTTTTTGAGATGGGGTTTAATTTTCAGAGATCTAGAGAGAGTGAGTATTATTCCCAAGTTATCAAGTTCTAAATGTAATTCAATTAACATGATGACAAAACAGAAATCAATTACTCAACCTGTTTCAATTCAAATGAAAGATTTCGATTACAAGCTCTCTGACAAACTTTCTCTCTCTAGAACTGTTTCTGCGTACTTATAATGTCAACTTCTAATCACAAGCTTACAACATAATTTCTAACCATATACCTTTTTAAAACACACGCGTTAACCACTATTACAAAAACACAATACATTTGACTTTGACTTTGTCTATTTATTACAAAGAGACTTTGACTTTCATGCTTGAGAGTTGACTTTGGCTTTGACTTTGTTTGACATTCAGTCTTCACAATTCATGATCTTATATCCAACAAATATATGCACTAACATTCTCCCCCTTTGGATTAAAGATCATCTCTAAAAAGATTTTGCAATTCATTCTCCCCTTGTATATTTCTTTCAACTCAGACAATCTTCAGAAAAAATAAACATTGAAGTACAATCTCCCCTTTATGCTCAAAACAATCTTCAAACTTTTGTAGTCTACTAGAGTCAGTGAACAACACTTGCAATCAGCTTTAACATTCTCCTCTAAAGTAATAAGAATCTCTTTCAGACTATAGAAAGAAATTATTTTCAGATTCAGCTCGGTTTGCTTCAGCAAATTGTCTTCAAAGAAAATTTCAGTAAAATTCATCTCGCTTTCGAAAATCTTTGAATTTGCTCTTTCCGCTTTCAACAAACTTTCTTCAACTTAACTGTCTTGAAATAAATTTCTCCTTTAAGCTCCAACTTTTCTTTATCATTACCCACATTTCTTGATCACTTCTCAAACATCTCTTGATCCTCTCCATTTTTTGAATTTCTCCCCCTTTTTGATGGTTGGAACATTGAAATCATCAAAACTTTCACAAGAAATGTCACTGAAAATCTGATCTGACCACTGATCTTTTCCACTGAGCCTTTGATTCTCCGTCAATTCATAAAGATATTCATCCGAATCTTTGCAAATTCTGACAAATTATGAGTGTAAAACTAGAATCAACAAATGAATCAGTTAAGATGTCTGTCAGTAACATGAATCACTATGTGTAACGAATACACATTGGAAAGGAGATTTTTGATGTTCTCTCCCCCAGGTCTTCCATTCAATGATCGAATAACACAAGTTTATTCTATGAACGTTTAGACAGAAAAACGAATTTCATGTGTGCTCGTGCAAGTGTTTGAAAGAATTAAGCACTTGATGATTGCTTTTCATAGGCTCAAAATTGTGTAAACCATTGAGACAACAACAGTTAAACACATACTCAATTGTGCATGATCGAAGTGCGAAGGTGGGGCAGACTTCTTTCTTTTTCAATATCCAGATTTTCCAAATGAAAAACAAATAGATTATATGTTGCGTCCCCTTTAAAAATTGAAACATCTTCTTGTTGAGAAGAAGATGAGTAGCTGGTGGGGTTTTTATCAAGAGTTGGCATGGGCTAGGTGCCTGTTTCAATGACGTTCACGAAGAATTATGAAATAGCAGCAATATGGACGCCCAACTCAGAAAAAGTTGGTGCAGAGTTTGATATTCTTTTACTTTGTTCTTTCACCCTCTTTCTTTTTATCATTGAGCATGCTTCTAACCAAACTCTCTTTTCCATTTTACCTCATCACACAACCCACACTCAGTTATGTACACTCCTCACACTCGATCACTCAAGGATTAACTTCTTGGGTAGGAAACACTAGTTAACGTGAATCCATAGAAGTTCTGTTAAGTTCTCACACAATGAACCCATGTTTTCCTAAAAGCATAAAGTTGCTCAAACGGTTTAACTTTGCAGTTAAAGCACACATATACAAGTCAGATGTCTGTATGCTCAATAAGATAATCATGAAGATTTGAGCATTTTAAACATTGAAGATATTTCAAAACAAGTATATTGAATGAATAAAATGAATACAAGAAACTTGTTTGAAAATCTGACATTGAAAAAGATCAAAAACGAAATGATTTATCATGAAAAGCTTAGGTCAGCAAAAATTGGATATTTTTCTATACGAATCAAAATATAGACATTTTTGAAAGAAACGTTTTGAAATGAAATAATCGCTCAAACTTTGAATATCAAGAGGGGTGTATCACCATCGAAAAATTTGGTCAATTTGAGACATGGTTATAACATTTCCAACAGAATATTAAACCGTTGTGTGAATACTGGAAAGTATATGGAAAAGATAATACACAAGTATTTATCTTTGGAAACACACGGTTTATTAATCATCAAAGCACATATAACATGAAAACATTTAAAATCACACTTCTATATTCATGAAAACGTTTTAAGAATCAGAAGTGGTTTGAACATTTAAGAACATGTTTTCATATCTGAAAGTTGTCCGTCTTTCAGACACGTATGAGATTAAGATTAGAAATAAACCTTTTCGCTCAGTCTTAAATCCCATCAATTAAGCTCTAAGTCTTATATGATATGATCGTGTAAGCTCTTTCTCAATTCTGAAAAAAATCACAAAGTCGTCAAAGTACAAAGCTTTATTCACAAAATTGATTGAAAATAAAATAACATAAAGCAATGAAACTCTGGAAGTACGAGTTCTGATCAGAAGTAATCAGAAGTCTTATTCAGTACTCCTTATCTCTTACTCCCCCTGAAATTATGCATCAAAAAATTCATCAGTGATAAACATATGCAAAATTATTTAACTCCCCCTCAAATGTATGTAGATCATGTGTGTCCCAAAACGCAATCATTCAAACAAGCAATCACATAAACAATATAATAAATCAAACCTGATATTGATATTCAATGGATTCAACAGGATTACAAGCTTGGAATTGAAATTCTCTCTTTCTTTCTTCTTGATCTTCACGGCGCCTCACCACCACCCAACACCCTTTCTCAATAATTAATTTACAATTAAGTTTTTCTAACCCTAATTACCACTAAACAAAAACAATTTATAATTAGGCCATATAGCCTAATGGGCTTGCAAGGCTTGGGCCCAACTTCAAACTAAACTTATTTAACTAAATAAAAGACTAATAAATAAAATACGTAAAAATACTTTTGACTAATTATTACAAAAGGACCCTAGACTATTTGTTGAGACGACTTTATTAGCTTTAACTTCAGATTTCCATCTTCAGATAATTATGATCTTGAATCCAATAAATATGTGCTTTAACAATCTCCCCCTTTGGATCAAGATCATTCTTTAAGCTCAGAAAATGTAATCTTCCTTTTTGTCTTCAGAATGTAGCAATCTCCCCAATCGATGAGACTATCTTTTGGAAAGAAATTATCTCCAGTTTCAGCTCGGAATACTTCAGCAAATCATCTTCAAATTTCTTCAAAGCAACAAAACTTCATAATATCTTCAGAAATTCTTTCAAAAACTTTTGATCTCCGCATTTCTTGATTGACGATTCTCCCCCTTTTTGATGAAAAGAGCAAAGAGTTCATCAAAACGTGTCTTCAAGAAATTTCTTCCACCACCGATCTTGCAAACAAAACCACTGATTATCCGTCAATTCATTAAGATGTTCATCCAGATCATTGCAAATCTAGACAATTTAGAAAATGAAGTGTAACATCTGAATCAACAAATGAATCAGTTAAAATTGCCTGTCAGTAACATAAAGTCACTGTGTGTAACGAATACACAATATAAAGGAGCTTTTATGATGTTCACTCCCCCAGGGCTTCCATTCAATCATCGAAAAACCACAAAGGTAATTTCTATGAACGTTATGACAAAGAAACAAATTCTTTGTGTGTTCGTGCAAGTGATAGAATAAAATAAAGCATATGATGTTTGCTTATAAGGCTCAAAAAGTGTAAACCACTGAGACACAGACGCAATGTGCATGAATGAAGTGTGAAGGTGGGGCAGACTTCCTTCTGTTCAATATCCAGATTTTCCAAATGAAAATCAGATAGCATATGTGCTGCGTCCCCTTTGAAAAATGAAACATTTTCTTGTTGAGAAGAAAATGAGTGGCTGGTGGGGTAATGTCAAGAGTTGGCATGGGCTAGTTGCCTGTTTCAATAATGTTCACCAAAGAAATGTGAAGCATTAGAAATGTGGTTGCCCGGTTCAGAAAGTAGTTGGTGCAGAGTTTGATATTCTTTTACTCTGATCTCTCACCCTCTTTCTTTTAATCTTTTAGCTCACAGCTAACCGAACTCTCTTTTAATATTGTCCCTCATCACACATCCCACACTCATTTCTTGTTGGACTCCTCACATTTCACTACAGGATTAACTTCTTGGGTAGGAAACACTGGTTAACGTGAATCCATTGAAGTTCACTTAAGTCCTAGCACACTGATCCCATGTTTTCCTATGAAGCATAAGATGCTCAGGTGATTTAACTTTATCAGTTAAGGCTCAATGATGAAGCAGAAAACATTTAAAATCACACTTCCAAATCAAGAAATCTTTTTGAGAATTGGGAAGTGGTTTGAACAATTAAGAACATGTTTTCTTCTGATTGAAAGTTGTCCTTCTTTCAACCATGGAGGAGATGAAGATTAAGAATTATACCTTTTGAGTACAGTCTTACATCTCACGAAGTCAAGCTTAAAGTCATATAGATATGATCTTTGAAGCATCTCTCAACCTACAAAAGTCTAAAAGTCTAGTCAAAGTAACTTTATTCACTGAAATTGAAATGACATAAAGCAGTAAAACAATTGATGTACGAGTTCTGATCAGAAATAATCAGAAGTCATCGCCATACTCCTTTGACTTGATCGCTCCCCCTAAATTTATGCACTACTAACACATTGATCAGAAAGTACAATGCATTCATAATTGCTCCCCCTCAAACTAACATTGATCATCTATAAGATACTTTTCACACTACCCCTGAGATCATGAACAAACTATTAAAGAGCAGGTATCATGTGGAAATAAGAATAAAGAAATGATAAAGAAATACAATAAGAAACTTTAATAGGTAACCACCGATTAGGTCTTAAGATTTAGCATACCAAGTCTTGAGACAAGAAAATTAAATCTCTTTTCGTCTAAAGGTTTGGTAAACAAATCTGCAAGTTGATAATCGGTTTTTACAAAGTAAAGTTCAATTGTTCCCTTTTCTACATTATCTTTTATAAAATGATACCTCACATCTATGTGTTTGGTCTTAGTATGCTGAACAGGGTTAGCGGAAATCGCAATAGCGCTTTTCGAATCACAATAGATCGGGATTCTATTGAAATGAAATCCATAGTCTCGCAGTTGTGTTCTCATCCACAAGACCTGAGAACAGCAGCTAGCAGCAGCTACATATTCCGCTTCGGCCGTTGATGTGGAGACACATAATTGCTTCTTCGAAGCCCAACTGACGAGTTTATCTCCGAGGAATTGTATATGGCCCGAGGTGCTTTTCCTGTCTAACATGCAACCAGCATGATCTGCGTCTGAATAAGATGTTAGTTCAAAGCTTGTATCCTTAGGACACCACAGACCAAGATCTGCAGTCCCCTTCAGATACCTGAAAATCCGCTTTACAGCAGACAAATGGGATTCTTTAGGATTGGCCTGATATCTAGCACATAAGCATGTAGAAAACATTATATCCGGCCTACTTGAAGTGAGATACATTAAGGAACCTATCATCCCTCTATAAGTCCTAACATCAACAACCTTTCCTGAAAGATCGGTGCCAATCTTAGTACCAGGTGCCATTGGGGTACCAATCGGTTTACAATCTTCCATTTTGAACTTCCGAAGAATATCCAGAATGTATTTAGATTGATTGATAAAGATCCCCGTTGAAAATTGTTTGACTTGCAATCCGAGAAAGAAATTCATCTCTCCCATCATGCTCATTTGAAAACGAGACACCATGAGGTTTGCAAAGTTCCTACAGTACTTAGGATTTGTAGAACCAAAAATAATATCATCCACATATATTTGAATAAGAATGATATCGCCTTTATCCTTTTTAATAAAAAGAGTGGTATCAACCGTACCTTTTCTGAAACCCGACTTAACCAAGAATTGAGATAGGATATCATACCAGGCGCGAGGAGCTTGTTTCAGTCCATAAAGAGCTTTATCCAAGATGTAGACATGGTTCGTCTTATCTGGATTTACAAACCCTTCTGGCTGTGAGACGTAGACTTCTTCCTTGAGTACTCCATTCAGAAAAGCTGTCTTCACGTCCATTTGATAGACGGTGAAGTTCTTGTGGGCTGCGTAGGCTAAGAACATCCGAATTGCCTCTATACGTGCCACTGGAGCATAAGTCTCATCGTAGTCTATTCCTTCCTCTTATCTATATCCCTTGGCGACAAGTCGTGCTTTGTTTCGGATAACGGTGCCATCTTCATCTTTCTTGTTTTTGAACACCCATTTCGCACCAATGATGGTTTTACCTTGCGGTTTGGGTACGAGTCTCCAGACTTTCAGTGCTTCAAACTGATTCAGCTCATCTTGCATCGCAGTTACCCAATCTGAATCGACAAGGGCCTCAGATACGCGTGTAGGCTCGATCTTGCTCAGAAAGGATTCATACATACATAGATTTGATGTTGCAGACCTAGTTTGTACCGGTGCAGAAGGATCTCCAATAATTTGATGTATTGGGTGCTCTTTGGTCCACTTATGTTCATGAGGGAGTGGATTAGATGCATGTTGATCATTGTCCGCATCTAGGAATCCACTGGTATCTCCTTCAGATGTTTCAGAATTAACGGGGGCTTCAGTTGAAGTAGTTGTTGCAGAAGTAGCAGTAGGTACAACTTGGTCAATCTGTTGATCAGTCCCTACAGTATATCCTACGGAGTCAGCTACTTCTGTCTCGGCATTGTTGGTCACAACTTCAACTGTCGGAGTAGGCTTTTGAACTGGAACTTCTTGCTGAATAGGGGAACCAAATTCAGTAGAGATATCGGAAGTGGTCGGATGAGTAGTCATCGAGTCTTCTATCCTGTCAACCACAACTGAGTTAGGCAACTTAGAACCAAGAAATTCATCATAGAACAGTTCAAATAATAAATCCAAATCAGATAAATTAGAAGTAGACGACGAAGCGCTATCTGATTTGTTCTCTTGAGGTGCAGGTCCTGGACTGGTAGGTCCAGAAGTTAATACTCCGGTAATGACGGGTTCTGAACTGATGTGCTCAGAAGCCATTTCCTCATCGAATGTAACATTAACGCTCTCGATCACAGTCTTCAACTTCTTCAAATAAACACGATATGCAGACGATGTAGATGAATAACCAACAAAGATGCCTTCATTCGCTTTAGCACTGAACTTGTTCAGATTCTCTCGGTCGTTTAGAACATAACACGTACAACCAAAAACATGAAAATATTTAATGGTTGGTGTTCGGTTGTTGATCAACGCATACGGAGTCTTCTGAAATCGGCGGTGTATCATGGAGCGATTCTTTGTGTGACACGCAGTCGATACAGCTTCAGCCCACAAAAATAAAGGTAATTCAGATTGGCTGAGCATTGTCCGAGCGGCCTCGACAAGTGTACGATTTCGCCTTTCAACGACTCCGTTCTGTTGAGGCGTGCGAGCAGCAGAGTATTGATGTGATATCCCGACCGATTCGAGATATTCTTCAACTATCTTGTTCTTGAACTCTGTGCCGTTGTCAGTCCTGAGAATCTTGACTTGTTTTTGCAGATTGACTTGGGTCGTCTTCAGAAACGTAATGAGAACATCGGGAGTCTCATCTTTAGACCGTAGAAACTTAACCCAAGTGTATCGCGTATAGTCATCCACGATAACCAACACATACTTCTTTTCTCCTAAGCTTTGCGTTCGCATAGGACCGCATAGATCCATATGCAACAACTCTAATGGAGAGTTGGTACTAGGTTCAGGCTTTGGTTTGTGTGGGGCTCTCTTCATCTTTCCCTTTTCACACGCTGCACATAGATGTTATTTCTCATACTTCAGCTCTGAAAGACCTTTCACTAGCTTACCACTGACCAGCTTGTTGATGTACCGAAAGTTGAGGTGAGAAAGTCGTCGATGCCATAACCAGCTTTGTTGCATCGAGGCCTTTGATAGTAGGCAGACCTGATTGTCAGTCTGGACCTTTGACAAATTGATGGTGTAGAGGTTTGACTTGCGAGATCCGACCAGGAGTTCTTTTCCTTCTTCAGTGCGAACTGAACATGTCTTGGCCTTGAAATTAACCTCTAAATCTTTATCGCAGAACTGGACAATGCTGAACAGGTTGTGCCCTAAGCCTTCAACGTAACTCACCTTCTTGATCGTAAGATTTTCATGTACAACATCACCATATCCCAGAATAGGTGAAAACTGGTCATTCCCAAAACGAACTATGCCACAGTATTTGTCCTTATAATTAGACAACATACTCTTCTGCCCGGTCATATGTTTGGAACACCCACTATCCAAATACCACATATGACGGGTCTGCACAACACAAATCAAGAAAGAAGAGGTTTAGGAACCCATTTAAAAATGGGACCTCCACTGTTAGTACTTGATTTTGGCACCCATTTAAATTTGGGTCCGCTTTTTCTTTGAAAACCAGAAGCATGATAAGACGTATGATAATGATAAGATGAAACATTATATGAACCATACCAAACATCAGAATATCTACGAGAAGCATAATCACATTCACCATAATTTAAAAACTTTTTAGTACTAGATGGAGCTAACTGAAATAATTGCTTTATAGAATATTTCTTGCGAGAATCAACAAGATTATTTTTAAAAGTAGCAACATTCACACTCAAATCATCTTTACTAGAAGTCTTTTTATTCAAAATAAAACTAGAACTAGATTTAGCTTTCTCGTCTATCTTCTGTTTCGGTATCCATGCAGTCTTAACTCCAACCCTTTGCTTTCTCAAATCTGAAACATGTGAAACTTTAGAGTTAGAATGATGAGAATTAAGAGAATGCTTCTTCTTTGGCTTACCAGTGGGGATCGGTTTCTGTGAAAGATAAGATATTTGTTTCTTACCTTTTGCTTTCTTTGATTTCACAGAAACTGATTTATCAACTTTCGTTGATGTTTCACCTTTGTCAAAAACACTGGGTAATCCAAAGGAACTAATAACACAAGATGAATGATCAGGAAGTTTAGAGGAAAAATCAAACTGAGAAACACACTTATTTAAAACACCTTCAGAGTTTAAAAAATTAAGCTCATTATCAAGTGAACCAGATCTGTCATCCGAATTTAAAGCTTTGGAGAGTTTAGGAAAATTAGAATTTTTGAACACTGTTGAAAATACAGTTTGTTCTAAGTCCATCAAAATTCTTTCATCTGTAAGAGTATTCTCAAGTTCATAAATTTTACTTTCCAAAACTAGGGGAGGGACGTAAAGCTTACCTTCAATGGGTTTAGCCTCCAACTCTTTAACAGAATAACTTTCAAAATAATCATTTGAAAGAAATTTTGATTTATTAGAACGATAACTGTTATTCAACTTCTCATAGCGAAATGGAAGTTGAACTTTAGTTGTGTTCTTTCTTTTATCATATTCCTTGGCTTTATCTTTTTCCGACAGACTAGTCCAAAAGGGTTTGAGTTCTTGATGTTGAGGAGCCAACAACATAAACCCAAAGTCATAAAGTGCAGGCACTTCAGATATACCCTTTTTGAGATGATCTGGGTTCTTGTAACCTAGTCCCCAAGTATCAGGTTTCTCTTTAGGTTTGTTCAAATGAATAGTGTGTTCAGTTTGACCCAAAGAGTGTAATTTTTCTTCCAAAGCATTCACCTTTTCTATTAAAGATTTATTCTCTTTTGAAGTAGAAAAGTACCTTTTAGCAATCTCTCTAGATTTAAACTCACATTCTTTAAACTTTGAATCAGTTTCAGATAACTCTTTATGAATTATAGTCTTTTCTTTAGCGCTGGTGTCTATATTTTTGTGCAAAGTTTCAATTAATACATTTTTCTCAGCAATATCATTACTAAGTTTATGTATAGATTGATTTTTCTCATTTATGACACCTCTTTCACGCTTCAGTTTTGACTCTAATTCTTGGAGTTTAGACATCATGGCATTCATGTGGTTCTATAAATCAAATCCAGTAAAGTTACATACCTCATCAGTATCTCCATCATCCGAATCAGCTTCAGCTTCTGACTGGTTCTTCCCCAGCAAGCACAGATGTGCTGTCTCATCCTTCTCTCCTTCTTCAGATTCTTCATCCGAATGGTCGAGCCAGTATTCATCCTCGGCCATTAATGCTTTTCCAGCCTCTTGTTGCTTGGCTAGAAGCATTTTATTCTTGTAATAGTCTGAGTTTCGGACTTTTGATTTGCGGCAGTCCTTGGCAAAATGACCGAGTCTACCACAGTTGTAGCACTTAATCGGTTCTTCTTTCTTGGTCTCTTCAGCTCCTTCCTTCTTCATTTCTTCTGATCTCCTGTCTTCAACTTTCTTTTTATGCTTGTAGTTGTTCGGACCAGACGAGTATCGCTGACTATTGGAGTTTGTCTTTTTATAGAACTTCTTTTGAAAAGCCTTGGTTAACATGAGCATGGTTTCCATCAGTTTTTCACAATCGTCAGTTTCAGACTTTTCCTCACAATCAGCTTCTTCCGAATCAGAATCTATCACCTTCTTCTTCTTTGACTTCTTAACCACAAGAGCAACTGGATCAGCAACAACTTTGTCAGCCTTTTTCATCTCAGCCTTGATCTCTTCTACTTCTTCCTCATTCTGTCTGAGGATTTCATAGACTTCATGAAGAGGAATGTCATGCAGATCCTTCAACTGCCTCATCTGACGGGTGAACCTCTTCCACTCAGGCTGAAGATTGCTGAGGAATTTCACATTCAGCTCCACATGAGATTTGCTGATCTTGTTCTTGCTGAGCTCGTTCAGCATTGTGACAAATCTGTCATACGTGTCTTCGAGTGACTCTCCAGCTTTGGCTTTGAACTCTTCATAATTATTCAAGCAGGTAGATACTTTGAGCTGGTTGCCGACTTTAGATCCGATCATCATCTTCTCCAATTGATCCCACATTTGCTTACCGGTAGCGTTATAGCTGTCAATCTTGACATATATTTCATTCCGTATGCCTTGGAGAATAAATGATCTTGCCAGCTTGTCACCCTTGTGTCTCTTCAGCTGATCTTCCGAATATTCACCAATCGGTAATTTGTACTCTGTCTCTTCTTCTTGACCATTTTCTCCCGCTACAGTGAGAACCTTGGTCGGAGGTGTCATGATCCCGTCTTTCAGAGATTTTCTTATTTCATCTCCCAAATCATGTCGATCAATGAAGTCCAAAAATCTGTCCTTCCATTGCTCGTACTCCCCCTTGAAGAGTACTGGTGGCTTCACATCTGTTCCAATAGCAAGAGCTTCCCGAGACATCTTTACTTATATGATTAGAAATCAAACTTATCTGATATTGAACAATCAACTGGATGAGATCGTTAGAAGTCAAGATAAAATCACACAATACTGAAAAACTTAGAAAGAAATTAAAAAAAAAAACAGATCACGAACAGAACATTGTCCCCCTTCGCAGACTTAGCACGGGTAAAGACCGGGGGTGTGCTTCGACCGGAGACTTGTAAAGACCGGTCGAGAGTTCGACCGGGAACTTGTTCGATCGGGGAAGTGCAAAGACCGATATTGCCTTCGACCGGGAACTTGTAAAGTCCGGTCGAGTGATTTGACCGATAGAATGGTAAGACCGGATGGTTGGTAAGACCGGATATTGGTAAGACCGGATGTTTGGTAAGACCGGATATTGGTAAGACCGGATGTTGGTAAGACCGGATATTGGTAAGACCGGATGTTTGGTAAGATCGGATATTGGTAAGACCGGATGTTGGTAAGACCGGAGTGGACAGTGAGTGTCCCGGTCGAATGTTATAGACCGATAAAGGTATTCGACCGGAAGTGGACTTAGACCGATAGAAACAAAGACCTATATGTTCGACTGGAGTGTTCTTGACACAGTATCGACCCAGAAACTCAAATAATCAGCCCAGAAACAGATCAAAACATAAAATTAAACTCCCAAACTTTGCAAAAACGATCGATTACACGATTAGAACTGATTGCTACCAATTAATTTCAGTAAAAACCACTTTATGAAAGAATCGATTGAACACACAGTGCCGTCTCCAAACCGAACCCAGAAAACCAAATTCAACAAATTGATAATCAGAAACAATGCAATTATCAAATCAAACAATACCCAATCACTTTAATATGCAAAACAAATACAATCAAATTAATATCCACTTGAATGAACAATCACACAATAAAAAACATGAATCTTTGACAGAAAATTAGAACCGAACAAAAACTTATTCAATCCAATCTGTACTGTACTCTGATACCAATTGTGTGTCCCAAAACGCAATCATTCAAACAAGCAATCACATAAACAATATAATAAATCAAACCTGATATTGATATTCAATGGATTCAACAGGATTACAAGCTTGGAGTTGAAATTCTCTCTTTCTTTCTTCTTGATCTTCACGGCGCCTCACCACCACCCAACACCCTTTCTCAATAATTAATTTACAATTAAGTTTTTCTAACCCTAATTACCACTAAACAAAAACAATTTATAATTAGGCCATATAGCCTAATGGGCTTGCAAGGCTTGGGCCCAACTTCAAACTAAACTTATTTAACTAAATAAAAGACTAATAAATAAAATACGTAAAAATACTTTTGACTAATTATTACAAAAGGACCCTAGACTATTTGTTGAGACGACATTATTAGCTTTAACTTCAGATTTCCATCTTCAGATAATTATGATCTTGAATCCAATAAATATGTGCTTTAACAGATCATCTTATCTTGTATCATCTCACACTCCCCCTGAGATCATGAACAACCTTAAGTACAGATATCTTTCAGAATAAAAATAAAGAAATAAAGAAAAATAACAATAACAAAACTTTAGTAGGTAATCACAGATTAAGTCTTGAGATTTAACATACCAAGTTTTAAACGAGAAAATTAAATCTCTTTTCATCAAGAGGCTTGGTAAAGAAATCAGCAAGTTGGTAATTTGTGTTTACAAAATAAAGTTCGATTATACTTTTTTCCACATTATCTTTGATAAAATGATATCTGACATCTATATGTTTGGTCTTGGTATGTTGAACAGGATTCGCAGATATGGTAATCGCGCTCTTTGAATCACAATAGATCGGGATCTTGTTATATTTGAAGCCATAATCTCAGAGTTATGTTCTCATCCACAACACTTGAGAACAACATCTCGCCGCAGCGACGACTCTGCCTCAACTGTTGATGTAGATACACAGAGTTGTTTCTTTGAAGCCCAACTCACAAGTTTATCGCCCAGAAATTGTATGTGACCAAACGTACTTTTCCTGTCAAGCATACAACCTGCATGGTATGCATCTGAATATGCTGTCAGTTCAAAACCTGTATCCTTAGTATACCACATACCAAGATCTGTAGTGCTCTTCAGATATCTAAAAATACGTTTAACTGCAGACAAATGAGATTCTTTTGGATAAGCTTGATATCGTGCACATAGACATGTAGAGAACATTATCTCTGGCCTACTAGATGTTAAATACATTAAAGAACCAATCATGCCTCTGTAGGTTGTAACATGAATTGCTTTACCCGAAGGATCTACGCCAATCTTAGTTCCTTGTGCCATCGGGGTTCCAATAGTTGTACAATTTTCCATTTTGAATTTTCCAAGAATATCGAAAATGTACTTAGCTTGATTGATACAGATCCCCGTGGAAAACTGTTTGACTTGTAATCCGAGAAAGAAATTCATCTCTTCCATCATACTCATCTGAAATCTCGACACCATGAGTTTAGAAAAATTCTTACAATATTTTGCATTATTGAGCCAAATATGATATCATCCATATAAATATGAATTAAAATGATATCGCCTTTTCTCCTTTTTAATAAAAAGAGTAGTATCGATCTTACCTTTAGAGAAGCCCGACTTGACTAAAATTTTTGATAACACTTCATACCAGGCTCGAGCGGCTTGCTTCAGATCGTAAAGAGCTTTGTCCATAATGTAAACGTGATTCGGTTACTCTGGATTGACAAAGCCTTCAGGCTGAGATACGTAGACTTCCTCCTTTAAGATGCCATTGAGAAAGGCAGTCTTCACGTCCATTTGGTAGACAGTAAAGTTCTTGTGGACGTCATATGCAAGAAATATCCGTATAGCTTCGATGAACGACACTGGAGCATAAGTCTCGTAATAGTCAATACCTTCCTCTTGCCTATATCCTTTAGCCACTAGTCTTGCTTTGTTTCTGATCACAATACCATCTTCGTCTTTCTTATTCTTGAATACCCATTTTGTGCCGATAATGATTTTACCTTCTGGCTTAGGCACTAGTCTCCAGACATTTAATGCTTCGAACTGATTCAGCTCTTCTTGCATAAAAGTGACACAATCTGAGTCGGCTAGAGCTTCAGATACGCGTGTTGGCTCTACCTTGCTCAGGAATGAGTCATGCATACATTGTTTAAGTGTAGCAGACCAAGTTTGCACCGGTTTAGATGGATCTCCTTTGATCTGATGTATCGGGTGCTCTTTGGTCCACTTGTGTTCACGAGGGAGTGGATTTGATGTATATTGATCGTGATGTTCATCTAATAATCCACTTCTTCTTCTTATTCAGGGAGGGGTTCAGTTGAAGGATTTTGTGCAGAAGGATCAGTTGGTATAACATTATATGGCTGTTGATTATTCGTTACAGTACAACCAACTGAGTCAACAACTTATGTCTCGACATTGTCATGTACAACTTCAACTGAAGGAGTTTCTTGTTGAACTGGGGGAATGAATTCAGTAGACACATCTGAAGTGATTGGATGATTATTGCTTGAATCTTTAGGTCTGTCAATCACAACAGATTTAGGCAATTTAGACCCAAGAAACTCATCATAAAAGAATTCAAACAGTAAATCTAATTCAGATAAATGAGATGTAGAAGTAGATGGTTTATCAGAATTAGTCGCATTAACCACAGGTTATGGACTGATTTGTCCATAAGCTAGCACTCCTGTAAGTACGGGTTTTGAACTGCTTTGTTCAGAAGCCAACTCTTCATCGAATGTAACATTTACGCTCTCTACTATGATCTTTGACTTCTTCAAGTACACCTTGTAGGCAGCAGATGTTTGAGAGTAGCCAATAAAGATGCCTTCGTCAGCTTTTGGACTGAACTTGTTCAAGTTCTCTTTGTCATTTATTACAAAGCACCTGCATCCAAAAGTATAAAAATATTGAATGCTAGGTGTACGATTATTTATTAAAGCATATGGCGTTTTACCAAACCGGCGGTGGATTATGGTTCGATTTTGCGTGTAGCAGGCAGTCGATACAGCTTCATCCCATAGAAACAGAGGTAGATCTGATTGACTTAGCATAGTTTGAGCGGTCTCGACTAGCGTTCTATTACGTCTCTCTACGACTCTGTTCTGTTCCGGAGTTCTGGCAGAAGAAAATTGATGTGTTATCCCGACCGATTCGAGATAATCTTCAACAATTCTGTTCTTGAATTTTGTGTCGTTATCCCTTCGTAGAAGCTTGACCGTCTTTAGCTGATTCACTTGGGTAGTCTATAGAAATGTGATGATGATTTTGGGCGTCTCATCTTTTGTTCTCAGAAATTTGACCCAAGTGTACCTCAAGTAATCGTCCACAATCACTAGAACGTATTTCTTGCCATTGACGCTTTGAGTACACATTGGACCACAGAGAACTATATGCAACAATTCAAGTGGAGAACTTGTACCATGCTCGGGCTTTGTCTTATGACCAGCTCTCTTCATCTTTCCCTTCTCACACGATGCGTACATATGTTCTTTAACGTATTTGAGCTCTGGAAGTCCTTTTACCAAATTTCTCGTGACCAGTTTATGGATGTAACGAAAATTCAGGTGAGAAAGCCTTCGATGCCATAACCAGCTTTGTTGCAGCGAGGCTTTTGACAGTAGACACACCTCATTGTCAGTCTTGACTTTTGACAGATTAATTGTTGGGAAATTCAGAAATGCACAAGTACAGTTAATGCTGCTAGAAGAACTTGATTAATACTTCTGAGATTAATGCTGCTGAGGGAAGTTAATACTGTTGTTCAAGATTAGTACTGCTAAGTCAAGATTAATACTGCTAGAGGAGATTACTACTGCTAAGCAATTTTAGTACTTCTAGTAGTTAGTACTGCTGAACATTAATACTGCTCAAAGTATTAATACTGCTGAAGACTTAGTGCTGCTTATGAGATTATCAAGATTCGTGCAGATCAAGATTAAAGATTATGGAAAGCTTGGAGATAAAGATGGAATATTATTTTGAAGATCTTTTATTATTTGTAATTATCTTTTATCTTCATTATATATAGAATAGTTTGTAATTGATATACAATAACTTTTAGAATTCTGAATTTTTGTTTTAATAGAGAGAATCAACCTCAAGGTTTGTAATCCTAATTCTAGAGAAGTAGAATTCGTATTGGTGAGCCTGTTCATCAATATTGAGGTTGAGTGTTGAATCTTGTAACTTTACAATTATTCAATAAAGTTTACAAGTTGTTCTTCTGATTCACTGTTTCATTGATTATTGAATATTAAAGTGTTATTCCGCAAACTCCTTTAATATTGTTTCTGAGTGTTTATTCTTGTTTAGAATTAACATCCTGACAAGTGGTATCAGAGCAAGTATTCTTAGAAATCTTATTCATCATGGAAAACACAACTGAATCAAACAGTACTCTGGTCTCAAAGGTTCCAATGCTCAGACCCAATGAATTTGACATGTGGAAGATTTGAATCAAACAATACATTCTCCTCACAGATTACTCTATGTGGGACATCATTGAGAATGGCCCATATGATGCAGGAAAGATTGGTGAAGATGGAAAAATAACTCCACCAAAGACTGATGCAGAAAGAAAGACAAGGCAGACAGAGATGAAAGCCTTGAGCACACTGCTCTTGGCCATTCCCAATAAATATCAACACCAACTATGTAATTGCACAGATGCTCTGGAATGCTCTAGAGAAGAGATTCTCTGGTACCAAAAGTACCAAGAGAAATCAAAAGGCAATCTTGAAGCAACAGTATGAAAACTTTATGTCAACTAAGAATGAGTCTATGACTTAAACTTTTGACAGGTTTAATAAACTAATTGGTGAACTAGCTACTATGGGAGTACAGATTGATCAAGATGATGTAAACAGAAAGTTCTTAAGGTCCCTTGGAGATGAATGGACCATGTACATTGTTTCATTCAGACAGAATGATCAGTTTGAAGAGAAAGAACTTGATGATCTGTACAATGATCTTAGAGTGTTTGAAGCTGAGGTAGAGGCAAAGAAGAAGCCTTCTGGATATATTCATAATGCTGCACTCCTATAGGCATCAATTGATTCTCCTGCTAATCCTGAATCAGTTAATGCTGCTAATGGAGCAAATCAAGAAAAAGGCACTGATTCTGTGTTTGAAGCCTTTCTTGCCAGCCATGGGAATTCCTCCTTAATTAATGATGATTTGGAACAACTTCATCCTGATGATCTGGAAGAGATGGATATTAAATGGCAGATGGACATGCTTTCCATGAGGGTGAAGAAGTTCATAAAGAGAACTGGGAGGAACAACTTCTCACATAGAAGAGAAGATGGAGCAGGGTTTGATAAATCAAAGGTGGAGTGCTACAAATGCCATCTGAAGGGACACTTTGCCAGCTAATGCAGAAGTGGAGTGTCTCACAACAACAACCACCAACAAGCACAGTCTGGAAACCTCAATCATGACAGAAACTCTGTTCAAGCCCTTGTTTCTCAACAAGGAATGGGGTTTGACTGGAGTGATCAAGCAGAAGAGGCTATCCAAAATCAAACACTTATGGCTGAAGTATCTGATCTCCCATCTGAGGTAAGTTCTAATCTCTGTTCTAAAACTTGCATAGACACTGTTAAAAGGTACAGGGATCACAACCAGAAGATGAGTGATGGCCTTAAGAGATTAGAAAAGGATATAAAGGACTATGTGAAAATTGTTGAAAGGTTTGAGGAACAGATTAAAGGCTTTCAAGCCAATGAACTCCAACACTCATATGACACCAATTACTGGAAGTGGGAGAAAAAGGATCTAGAACTTAAACTGACCAAATCTAAAGAGGAGAGTGAAAAGTTAAGAGAGGAGCTAACCAAGGTTAAGCTTGATGTGGAAAAGTTTTCCAATGCTTCTAAAGCAATGGACTCTTTACTACAAACCCAGATTCATGACAAATTGAGAAGAGGAATTGGGTACAATACCACACCTCCACCATATAACAACAACTACATCCCTCCTACCTCAGACTTGCTAGAAACCAAAGATAGGACTGAGAAAGAGGTTGGTAAGAGTAAGGAGAACAAAGTGAGTGGTGAGATTTCTCTAGAAAATAACATTATCACCAATGAGGACTGTAGAAGGGCTTGGATCAAATCCAAGGACATAGAGAAGACAGAGGGAAAGTCTGGTAAGGTCCATTACAAACAGACCACTGTTGTGAATCCAGGTCCTTGCAAACAGTGTGCATGTAAGAAGAATGAGCCCCAAAAACATGATAAAAAGAGGGGAAATCAAAGAAACTGGAACAATCAGTGGGCACAAAAACAAGGGGTTGATTTGAGTAAAATCAATAGACCAAAACCTTGTTTTATCTGTGGCAAATTGAATCATCTTGCCAAAAACTGTTATTTCAACCCTATGAACCAAAGGATGAACTGTCAAAGATCTATGCAAAAACCCTTTGGTTATAAGAAGAAGGTTGAAAGGAATCATGTGGCTAAGAAAACTATTAAATCTAAAAGCCACATGAAGAAAAAGTCTGTTAAAGAAAGTGTCAATATGTGGGTTCCTAAAAGCACTAAAACTGTTAGTACTGCTACCACAAATAGTGCTGCTGACAATGATAGTGCTGCTAGAAGTAATACTACTGCTAACAATGTTAGTACTGTTGACATTGTTAGTACTTCTTCAAAAGTTAATACTGCTAACTCTGTTAGTGCTTCTAAGGTTAGTACTGCTTCTAGTATTTGTGTTGCTAAGCCAATCATATTGACAAAGTACACTAATAAAGAGTGCTCTGAGTTTAAAAACCTCATAAAAAAGGAATGTAAATACTTTGATGAGAAAGGGAGACCCAAGACCACTTTGGCTTGGGTCCCCAATCAATACTAATTGTTTAATCTTATATGCAGGGCAACCAGCAGCTCAAGGGGAAGTGTTAGGACTAAAAGACCTAAATCATTATATCATGATTTGAGGGGGAGCTTAAAGGTAAATATCTTCTAATCCTAGATCTCTGAGTGTTTGAAAGAAGAACAACTTTCAAGCATGAAAAACGGTTTCTGAAATGTTCAAACCACTTCTGATTCTCAAATGATTTTATGAATTTAGAAGTGTGATTTTAAATGTTTTTCATTTTTTTTAGATTAATGTTTAACTGACTGTGTGTTTCTAAAGGTCAATACTTGCGTATTATCTTGTCTTTATACTGAAACGTATTTACACACACAGGTTCAATACTTCATTTGTACTTGTTATTACCATGTCTCATAACGAACCAATTTTTTCGATGGTAATACCCCCGTTTGAACTTCAATGTTGTTGAGCATCAATCATAACTTCTAATCTTGTGCTTTCATTGCAAAATTGTTTATATTCGTTCATATAGACAACATATCCAAATCTTTGTTACCCTAACCAATTTATTTGATCTGATTGTTACATTGTCAGATTCTCAAAACAAATCTCGTGATTTCATTTCATTAATTCGATATTCTTGTTTTGAGAAATCTTCATACTTCAAATGCTCAAAATTCATTCATATTTTTAAATGAGCATACATTTTGACAGTGTTATCTTATATGTGCTTAACTGGTCAAGTTAAACTGTTGAGCATACATTCTTTATAGGAATTACGTGGGATTTGTGAGTGAACTTAAACAGAACTTCCATGGATTCACGAAAACCAGTGTTTCCTATCTCGGATGTTATCCTAGAGTGATTTGAGGGGTGAGGGGTCATAAATCAAAGAGTGGGGGAGATAACTCATCGGGTTGAGTTTTTCTCATTGTGCTGAGCGGAAAAATGAAAAAGAGATTTTGGTTAGAAGTGAGCTTTAATGTTAAAAAGAAAGAGGGTGTGAGAACAGAGTTAAAAGAATATCAGAACTCTGCACCAACCACTTTCTGAGCCGGGCAGCCACATATTCTGATTGGTTCACATTCTTTGGTGACCATCATTGAAAAGGCACCTAGCCCATGCCAACTCTTGCTATAACCCCACCAACCACTCGTTTCTTTCTTAACAAAGAAATGTTTAATTTTCTTTGGGGACGCAACATATCTTCTATCTAGCCTTCATTTGGAAGATTTAGATATTGAAAAAGAAGGAAAGTTTCCCCACCTTCGCACCTCTTTCATGCACATTGAGTCCGTGTAATATCTGTTGCTGTCTCAACAGTTTACACAATTTGAGCCTGATCAAGTTAAGTAGCTTCAATCATTCATACACTTGCACGAGCACACAAGGAAGGAGTTTTCTTGTCATAACATTCATAGAAAATTCCTTTGTGGCTTTTCGATGATTGAATGGAAGACCTGGGGGAGTGAACATCACAAAAGATCCTTTACAATGTACATCTATTGTACAAAGTGGCTCTATGCTACTTACAGACATACTAACTGTTTCATCTATTGAATCAGGGTTACATTGTCCATTATGTCTGAATTTGAAAAGATTCGGATATATACATTTCATGAATTGACGGATACTCAGATCAAAGGACGAAGAATATCATATTATCATAAAGGGGAGATCAAAGAATGCGTTGAAATTGAAGAAGTTTTGATGATCATGATGCTCACAATCATCAAAAAGGGGGAGAATTTTTCAAAGTTCAATTTCAAAGTTTTGAAGAAAGAAAGTTTGTTTTTCTGAAGACGGTCTAAAGATCAAAGAGATGAAGATATGAGTTTAATGCTAAATTTGTTTGTCTGAAGACAGTGAAGTTTTCAATGTTTGTATTGATTCTTTCCCGTATCACGTATCATGTGGTGTCTGCTACAAGTTTGTTTATCATTCCTCATATGCGATGATTGAAACAAGTTCTTGAGAAGAAAACAAATCTATTCAACTCGCGGTTCAAAGATAGATTCTTTGTTTTGAACTGAAGAAGCACCGTGGAATGTCAAGTAACTCTCACATTATTTTTCTTGTGCGCTGATCCGATGTGATTGAGTTTTTACAGCTGAAAGCTGCTTGATAGTGCGTTCAGTCGATGTTACTGTACATTGAATATGGTTACAAAGTTGATACTATGAAGACCAAGAGCTTTATTCAAGGGGGAGCGTGGAAAGACATGAAGACATGCAACACCATAGTTCTTCAAAGATTCAAGAGGGAAAGAAGATCAAGGCCTGAAGTTTTTCAAGAAGATAAATGCTTTATTCAACTTTAGGGGGAGATTGTTAGGACTAAAAGTCCTGTGCGTTGAAAGTGGAATAAAGTATTTATAAGGGCTCGAAATGTAATTCTTTATTTGTTAATTAGTTAGATGGGCCCAAGCCCATAAGCTCATCAGGCCTGCGTGCCTAAGTATTTAAAGGCATTATTAGTTCATAATTAGGGTTGAACAGTTTAGATAGTTTAGTTAGAAGTTCATAATTTCATTATTCAGTTTTCTAGTCATTAGGTTTACAAATCCTTATCAGAAATTCTCTCTGTAAACCTAAATCCTTTGAAGTACTATCAATCATATGACTAGTTGTTGTGGCCTATAATCTGTTCATCTTTGATTGCTGATTATTCTGTTTTGCACTGCACTGGGATCTACAGGAAGAGTATCTAGCATGTTGATAGTGGTTGCTCAAGGCACATGACAGGGAACA
Organism: Arctium minus; assembly: GCA_954870635.1. Classification (NCBI taxonomy): domain Eukaryota; kingdom Viridiplantae; phylum Streptophyta; class Magnoliopsida; order Asterales; family Asteraceae; genus Arctium; species Arctium minus. The sequence continues at coordinate 72,928,675 of OX941088.1, read as the reverse complement.
TGTCATGCCTCAAGAATTTCAAGAAAATTGATGGTGGTCATGTTTCCTTTGGTAATACTCCAGATGGAGGTAAGATAAGTGGTAAGGGGGATGTAACCAAAGGTAACATGACCTTTGAAGATGTATTCTATGTTGAGCAGTTAAGGTACAACCTGTTAAGTGTATCACAAGTTTGTGACAAACAACATAGTATATTATTTACAGATTCTGAATGCATTATCCTTGCTTCTGGATTCAAGGTAGTTGATGAAAAGATGATACTACTAAGAACTCCCAGAAAGGATAATGTATATTGCTTAGATGTGGAAAGTGTTTCAACTGATTCATCCCTAAATTGTCTTGTTTCAAAAGCTTCTTTGGATGAATCATCACTTTGGCACAGAAGGATGTGTCACATGAACTTTAAAACAATGAATAAACTTGTTAAAAACAACCTTGTAAGAGGTTTACCTTCCAAAGTCTTTTCATGTGATGATCATTGTGTTGCCTGTCTCAAAGGCAAACAACACAAAACTTCTCATAAGTCCAAAGAGTTGAACACAATCTCTAATTCTCTTCAGTTGTTACATATGGATCTGTTTGGTCCTACAAATGTTATGAGTATTGGTAAGAAATCATTCTGCCTAGTTATTGTTGATGATTACTCTAGATTTACTTGGGTATATTTTCTAAGGACTAAGGATGAGACAAGTGGACTGATCAAATCCTTTATTCTAAGAATTGAAAACCAAACTAATCAAAAGGTAAAAGTCATTAGGTCAGAAAATGGTACTGAATTTAAAAATCATGACCTAAACACCTTTTGTGAGGAAAAAGGAATTGAGAGGCAATACAATGCTCCTAGGACTCCACAACAAAATGGTGTTGCTGAGAGAAGGAATAGGACAATGATTAAAGCTGCTAGATCTCTGTTGGCAGATTCAAAACTTCCAATTACTTTCTGGGCTGAAGTAGTTAATACTGCTTGCTATGTCCAAAACAGAGTTCTAGTAGTCAAGCCTAAAAACAAGACACCATATGAGCTTTTAAATAACAGAAAACCTTTTATAGGATTTTTCAAACCTTTTGGATGTCCTTGTACCATTCTCAATACCGAAACTCACTTAGGAAAGTTTGATAGAAAGGCTGATGATGGTTTTCTTGTTGGTTACTCATCTCAGAGTAAGGCTTACAGAGTTTTTAATACTTCTTCTAGAATAATTGAGGAAAGTGACAATGTCAAGTGCAATGAGAACACACCAAATCCTATTGGATCTGGTCCTCAGTAGTTATTTGACATTGATTTACTAACTAACTCTTTGGGTTTCAATAGTGATTATCATGCAGGTTCAGGAAGTGGAGGATCAGGGGATGAACAAGTGCAAGTACACGACATTATTCCTCAGTATGTGATCTTTCCCATACCTGAAATAGAGCCTGTTGATGTCTGTGCAAAAGAGACAATGACTGAACCAATTCAGAGTGAAGAAGAAGGAAGAGATGAGGAAAATCAAGTGCATGAAGAGCAAGAAGCAGCTGATGTGATCCCCTCAGCTGACTTAATTGATTCCAATCTGGATGTGGGAATCAATGAAGAACCCAGTCATCAGACTAGAACTCAAAAGAATCATCCTCCAGAGCTGGTCATAGGAGACATATCTTCTCCTATGATAACAAGGAATCAAAGCAGACTTCAAGAGCTGCAGAATCAGCAACACACAGTACTCTCATGCTTTCTATCTCAGATTGAGCCTAAGAAGGTTTTTGAGGCAATGAAAGATTCCAGTTGGATAGAAGCTATGCAAGAAGAGTTACTGCAGTTCAAATTGCAAGAAGTTTGGGACTTGGTGGACCTTCCAAAAGGTCATAGAGCTATTGGCACCAAGTGGATTTTCAGGAACAAAAAGGATGAGAGAGGTATTGTGATCATGAACAAAACAAGGCTGGTGGCACAAGGGTACACTCAAGAAGAAGGCATCGACTATGAAGAAGTGTTTGCTCCAGTGGCAAGGGTAGAAGCAATTAGGCTATTTCTAGCCTATGCCTCATACATGAAGTTCAAGGTATACCAAATGGATGTAAAGAGTGCCTTTCTGTATGGTACAATTGATGAAGAAGTATATGTCTGTCAGCTCCCTGGATTTGAAAATCCATCATATCCAGACAGAGTATACAAACTGAAGAAAGCACTTTATGGTCTGCTTCAAGCCCCAAGAGCATGGTATGATACTCTGTCTACCTACCTCTTGGAAAATGGGTTTGAAAGAAGAATAATTGACAAGACCCTTTTCATTAAAAGAAGTAAGAAGGACATCCTATTGGTTCAGATTTATGTGGATGATATCATCTTTGGATCCACAAAAGATCAGATATGTAGAGACTTTGAAAAGTTGATGCACAAGAGCTTTAAAATGAGTTCAATGGGTGAACTTACCTTCTTCCTTGGGCTTCAAGTGAAACAGAAGAAAGATGGGATCTTCATAAGCCAATCAAAATATGTGAAAGACATCCTGGAAAAATATGGTCTAACAGACTCAAAGCCAGCAAGCACACCTATGGAGACTCATAAACAGATCACTGCTGATCTTGAGGGGGAGGATGTGGATGTCCATCTGTATAGATCAATGATTGGATCTCTCATGTATCTCACAGCCTCAAGACCAGACATCATGTTTCCAGTGTGTTTGTGTGCCAGATTCCAAGTCAAGCCAAAGCAATCACATCTGCTAGCTGTTAAAAGGATTTTCCGATACTTAAGAGGGCAACCTAGATTAGGTCTTTGGTATCCTTATGAATCCAACTTTGACTTGATTGCTTATTCAGATAGTGACTTGGGAGGTGCTAACATGGACAGAAAGTCTACTTCAGGAGGATGTCAACTTTTGGGTGCAAGACTAGTATCTTGGCAGTGTAAGAAACAAACCACGGTGTCCTTATCAACAACAGAAGCTGAGTATATTGCTGCTGCAAGTTGCTGCTCTCAGGTTCTATGGATTCAAAATCAGATGCTGGACTATGGAGTAACCTTTCTTCACACTCCAATCTTCATTGACAATAGCAGTGCTATAAGCATTGTTAACAATCCAGTCAAGCACTCCAAAACGAAGCACATTGAGATCAGGTATCACTTTATTAGAGATTGTAATGAAAAGAAGCTAATTCAAGTTGCTAAAGTTCATACTGACAACCAGTTTGCAGATCTATTCACTAAAGCTTTTGATGTGGGAAGATTCACTTTCTTGGTCACAAGTGTGGGCATGATCAACTCTGAATAAACTCATGTTTTAAAAAGTGTTTTCATACCTGTTATTGGTTTATTCTTTGGTGCTACTAACATCTTTTTCAGGAAGTTATTATCTTGCTCAAGAGTACCTTAAGCTTCAAAAAGTGTAAGTATAGTTAATACTACCAGTGCAGTTTTAATACTGCCAGTGCACAGTTAATACTGCTCTCAGTTAATACTGCTAGTTAGTTAATACTGTTAGTGGTTACTACTGCTCTCAGTTAATACTGCTAGTTAGTTAATACTGTTAGTGGTTACTACTGCTCTCAGTTAATACTGCTAGTTAGTTAATACTGTTAGTGGTTACTACTGCTCTCAGTTAATACTGCTAGTTAGTTAATACTGGCAGTGGTTAATACTGCTAGTTAGTTAATACTGCTAGGAGTTAATACTGCTAGGAGTTAATACTGCTTATGTCCCGAATCGTATAAATACCCTTTTTGCCCGCCCAAAAGTTCATAACGACTCTTTGATTTCTATTCATATGCTCTCTAACCCTTTTCTCTCAAGCACCAAGTGTTGCAGTCAAGATTACTCAAGCACAATGGCATCCATGGCATTCATTGATGAGCACAACGAGATTGCGATGCTATAGAAGCCGAAACAAGCTGCTGGATTTCACCAGGTTGTGGATTTTCTCAAGTCCAGCCGCATTGCCCATGCTCTCACTGTATCGCCAACTATCTACATAGAGCATCAAAGACAATTCTGGGCAAATGCCACCACAGTCACAGAGAATGGTGTGCAGATTCTGATGACAAGGGTATGTGACAAACCCTTGTCAGTTTTTGAAAAGGTGATACGCATCTGTCTACGTCTAGGCGATGCTACAGGTATTACTTCTATTCCAAATGAGGACTTGTTCTCAAATTTGTCAAGAATGGGGTATGGAGGCCAATTGGGTGGTTTCAAATTCTCAAAAGCGAAATTTTATACCCAATGGCGTTTTCTTGTTCATACCCTGATGCACTGCATTTCCAAAAAGACTACAAGATGGAGTGAGTTTAGCAGTACCATTGCATATGCTTTGGTCTGCTTGGCCACTGCAAGAAAGTACAATTTTTCAAGAATGATTTTCAGTGATCTTGTATCAAACTTGGGAAGCAAAAAGAGTTTTTACATGTACCCAAGGTTTGTACAGGAAGTTATAACTCATGAATTGACGGATATGCCTCACTTTGATGAGGTATATGTACCAAAAATCCCCAAAAGTAAGGTCTTTTCAAACATGAAAAGATCTCCATTGGACTCGGAAGGAGTTGACACCCCATTGTTCTCTACAATGATGGTGGTGTCCCACAATGAAGAAGGTATGGCAGCAGGGTCAAGGCCCTCATTATACCATCCCACTGCTAGCCAATCCCAACCTTCACCCTCCATATCACTCTCTCAGTCTCTTATTCAAAAGCCAACTTCTCCAATAACCCAAACTTACATAAGGAAAAAGGTAAAGAAGGCTCCTTCCCTTCTTGTACCTTCACCCACTGAGCCTTTAAGCCCTCTAATGGAGAATTCTCCATTAGAGAATATCTACAGGGAAACCACAGGGGTGTCTCCCAACCCCAAGGAGGTGCTCACTGAGGAGATGTTTGAGCATATGGGTGCTAAGGCTGCCACTACTCCTGCTAGCACAGAGGAGGTCAGTGGTAACATAAATAAGACCTTCCCCATGGAAACTTTGGGTGAGCAATCATCCAAAGGTCCCTGGTGCCAAGAACCCAAGGGGGTGGAGAGTGCTTCTGCTAGGCAGAAGGCTTCCACTACTAAAAGATCCTATGATCCTTCAAAAGGGGGTAACACTTCTGGAGAAGGTGAGGACAGATATAACTACCAAGAATTGAGGGATGTTATGGGAAGTATCAACTTGGATGTCATCAACCAAGGAAAAGACATAGAAGAGCTGAAACTAATAGTCCTGTCTCAACAAGCTCATATTTCCAAACTGAAGAACTTGGTGAAGAGATTAGTACAGAAAAAGAGGAAGAAACAGTTTGTACTTAGAAGAAGGAAACCAGTAACTAATGCTCCCAAAAAGGGGGAGTCAGAAGTTGAGGACAAAGTGGAAGCTGATACAGATAAGGGGGAGAAACATAGTGTTGAGGGGGAGATTGATGAAGTAAGTAAAGAAACAGTACAAGTAGCAGAAACATCAAGCAGAGCAGCAGTAAAAGAGCAAGCAGCAGTAACATTTAATACTGCTAGTTCAAGCCAAGCAGCAGAAATTGTTAATACTGTTGAACTAAAAGAAGCAGCAGAAATAGTGCAAGAAGTTCTGACAGATCTTGAGATTGCAGAAACCTTAATCAAAGCCAAGCATGATACTCCCAAGGTCATCTCAAAGGCCAAAGGAGTTGTCATCAAAGAACAAGGTGAAGTGATCAAGAAAGCTAGTGTGGAGAAGAAAGATGCAAGCAAAGATAAAGGCAAAGCTAAAATGGTGGAATCTGATCAACCAATCAAAAAGCAAAAGTTGGTTGAGTCAGATGAAGCTTTGGCCAGGAAGATACAAGCTGATATTGAGAAAGAAGAAAGGGTTCAAGTTGAAAAGGACAGAGAAATGGCTAAGGCTCTAGCTGCTGAACTGAATGAAGCTTATCAACAAAGCCTGGCAACTGAAATTGCACAGAAGAAAGCTGCAACTCTGAAGAAATCAGCGGTGGTAAAAACATCTGCAAAGAAGAGACAACCCTCAAAGACCTTCCTAGGTACCCAAGAGAGAAACAAGATGATTACATTTCTCAAAGGTGCTGTAGGAGTCAGAAAGGAGATGTTCTCAAAGATGTCTTTTGAGGAGATTAAAGAGTTGTATGATTCAGAGATACTAAAGCTTCAAGGGAATGAAACTGCAAGGGTGGAAATGGAGAAAAGAATGAAAGAAAGCAATGACTTCATGATAGAAAAGCCTTTCCCTGATGAGCAAGAAACACCACCAAAGAAAGAATCCACTCTAGGTGAAAGTCTAAGGACTTTAAAAAGAACCAAGATGATGGCAAGGAGAAAGTCAACTAAGAAGCCTAGAATAGCTACAGAAGAAGCTGAGAAGGTTGCTGAAGAAGAAGGGGCACCTAAGCCATCTGAACAGAAAGAACCAGCAAGAACTGATGATGTAAATATGTATATGGTAGTGATGGACAAAGTGCCTGAACCAATTTCAGTTGAACCTGTTGGAGTGAAGCCACCTGAGGTTATTCTATGGGACACAATGAAGGTTGATGGAAAGGAATACATAAGGCTCAAAAGAAAGGATGAAAAGTATGCAGTGTATAACACTTGGGCAAAGATTGTAAGAACATGCTCCAGGTCAGATTTAGAAGAGATGTTTGACATAGGAATGAAGTTGTATGCAGATCAACTGAAAGCTCCAGAGATGTCAATTACAGAATTAGTGATGAAGTATCTGTGTATGATGTTCAAACCTGAAGAAGTGTAGCATGTGATCAGAAATGTGTTCAAAACTGTCAACAATTGGACTCTATATGAATCTAGTGGAGTATTTACTAACTATGGACTTAAATCACATAGAGTACTTCCTAGTGGATAGAGTGTATAATCACAGTAGACTGAAGCTTCATGCAATGTTGAAGAAGAAGCTAGGATGTGTTCCAAATTCAGAGATGGCTAAGTATTTGATTCAAAGAACAATCAATCAGAGTTTGGGGTTGGATGCAAATACAGGTGTATGAGCCATGAAGTTTTGGGAGCATCTAAGAAGATCATCTGAAGAACTTGACTTCTCTTCCTACAAGTCAAGTTAGGGGGAGATTGTTGGGAAATTCAGAAATGCACAATTACAGTTAATGCTGCTAGAAGAACTTGATTAATACTTCTGAGATTAATGCTGCTGAGTGAAGTTAATACTACTGTTCAAGATTAGTACTGCTAAGTCAAGATTAATACTGCTAGAGGAGATTACTACTGCTAAGCAATTTTAGTACTGCTAGTAGTTAGTACTGCTGAACATTAATACTGCTCAAAGTATTAATACTGCTGAAGACTTAGTGTTGCTTATGAGATTATCAAGATTCGTGTAGATCAAGATTAAAGATTATGGAAAGCTTGGAGATAAAGATGGAAGATTATTTTGAAGATCTTTTATTATTTGTAATTATCTTTTATCTTCATTATATATAGAATAGTTTGTAATTGATATACAATAACTTTTAGAATTCTGAATTTTTGTTTTAATAGAGAGAATCAACCTCAAGGTTTGTAATCCTAATTCTAGAGAAGTAGAATTCGTATTGGTGAGCCTGTTCATCAATATTGAGGTTGAGTGTTGAATCTTGTAACTTTACAATCATTCAATAAAGTTTACAAGTTGTTCTTCTGATTCACTGTTTCATTGATTATTGAATATTAAAGTGTTATTCCGCAAACTCCTTTAATATTGTTTCTGAGTGTTTATTCTTGTTTAGAATTAAGATCCTGACATTAATCGTGTAGCGGTTTGAATTTCTAGTGCCGACCATGAGTTCCTTACCGTCTTCAGTAGGCACAGAACACCTCTTGGCCTTGAAATTAACCTCTAGGTCTTTGTCAGAGAACTGTCCAATACTAAAGAGATTATGTCCTAAACCTTCAACGTAGATCACCTTCATAATCATTACGTTGTCTTGAATCACATCACTATAGCCCAAAATTGTTGAAAACTAATAATTCCCGAAGCGCACGCTCCTGCAATATTTCTTTGTATAATTAGATAAAATATCTTTCTGCCCAGTCATATGCTTGGAGCAACCAGAATCCAATTACCACATATGACGGGTCTGCACAGGAGAAATAAGGGAACAACAACTTTAGGTACCCATTTAAATGTGGGTCCTTTTAGATTAGCACAAGATTTTGGCACCCATTTGAATTTGGGTCCGCTTTTATTTTGAAAATCATAAGAAACTTTAGAATGATAAACATGATTGTTAGTGCATTAATTGTATACAAGATTTAATAGGAAAAGTCAAAACATGTAATGTCAACTAAGTCAAAGTCTGTAAAGTCAATATGAGTTTTCTTAGGTGTTAAGCATGTAGTTTTAGTCCTTGGTATAAATACCTTGGTCGTGTATAATCCTGTAACTAGAACTAGAACCAGAAGTATTGTAAGCTTTCATTGTCAGATTATTAGACTTGTGATACTTTCTCTCTCTACTCTCTCTCTGAGATCTTGATATTGTCATATATTGAATTGAGAATTGTTTGATTGTATCTGGGAATACAATTTCAATTGGTATCAGAGCAAACCAAACAAATTCAGAAGGATCAGATCATCAGATTAGAATCAAATTTGAGAAATTTTGATTTTACGATCTCATTTTATTGAAATTCACTGTTTGATCAAGTTTTTCATTGAATTGTTGAAATTTGTGTGTATAATTGGTTCAGTTGAATTCGATTTATGTTTGTAAACATTTTGTGTTCTCACACAAACACAAATTAATCACAAATAGTGTTGTAATTTTGGATTTCATTGTTTTTTTCAAAAACACGAACTCGAACACTGTTTCTTGAATCAAATGGTTGCATTTTGATGTTTTTATTCAAAATCTTGTGTTAGAATAATGTTCTAATTGATAAATCGAACTGATAAATCGAACATCTCTATGCAATTTCATGTTTTAATTTGCAGGATTTAATCGATTTAGATCGATTTCGTGAACATTTGTCAAGAACGCGCAAGATTGAAAAAACGCCCAAGTTCATCAATAGAACGCGCAAGGTTCAAGTAATTGAAGAACACGCAAAGCCTGAAGAACGCGCAAGCGAAGCTTGCGAGTTCTAAGAATGCTAAAATTTTTCTAAGGCAAGAAACGCGCTAACAGAGACTAGTGAGTTTCAGAAACGCGCAAACAGTGTGTAGCGAGTTTGAGCTTTGCGCGAATCTTGAAAAGCGCAAACCTTGATATGCGCGAATCGTGAAAAGCGCAAACCTTTTCTTGCGCGAGCCTTGAAAAGCGCATACCGTGCTTTGCACGAGCGGTGAAAAGCACAAACCTTGCTTTGCGTGAGCGTTATAACACGCAAACTTCATAAACGCGCAAGTAGTGCCTAGCGCGAAACATAAACGCGCAAGTTAGAGATATGGCAGTCTTGTACATGCCTGAGATACCGAAATTAGAAGCAGAAAGAGACAATCTAAAAAATCATAATTCAAAGCTTCTTAAACAGATTCAGGAGTTGAAATTTAATTTGTCAAACTCTGATAAAACTCCTGACTGTATAAAGTGTACTAATACTGTTAAATCTGATATTGCAGGTATCATCAGTGCAAAAGAGGAAAAAATTAGAGAGAAAGAGAAAGAGATTAAAGAGAAAGAGAAAATGATTTCTTTAAAAGAAAACACTGTTAAAACATGTGAAAAAGAAATCAAACTCAAAGAGAAAAAGATTACGAATCTTCAAAGTCAACTGAAGACAACTGAACAAACGTCATCTGCACTACAAGCTGAATCAGTTGAGCTTCAACACAAGTTTAAGGCTTTTGAAGACAATATCTCTGCGTTGGAAGCTAAGAATGCTGAAATACTGAAAAGCATCCAAGTAGAGAAAGAAAAATCAAAACTGGAGACATCTTCAATTCAACAAATGTCTGATTTTTCAAAGAAAACTTTACAAGAGAAGAAGGATTTGGAGCTGAGATGCATTAAACTTTCCAAGCAAGTGTCTGATTTTGAAAAGATTCTAATTACTGAAAGAGACACATTTGCTAAGGAAAGAAAAGTTCTAGAAGATAAAAACACTGAATTTCCCAAACAGATCTCAGTTTTACAAGACTTATTAGAAAAAGAGAGACAATTTTTCAAAGAAAAGAAAAAGTCTTTTGAGTCTGAAAAGAAAAATTCTGAAAAGAGAAATGTTGGGATCTTCAATGAAATTTCTGATAAATCCAAGAACTTAGAAAAGGATTTGAACTTGAACGTTTAAATTTTGAATCCGAAATATCTAAGCTCACATCCAAATTAACTGATCTATCATCAGATTATCAAAAACAACAAATGGCCAAATCTGATTTGAAACAGAAGTTTGACATACTTAATGTTGAAAGAAACATTTTGACTAAAAAGATAAAAGACTTGGAAGCTGCAAATGTCAATTTATCATAAAAGATTACAGCTGATGTGATTAGCCAATCACCTGTTGACAACTCAACAAAATCAGTCTGTTCTTTCAAAACAACTTCACGTTCTATTTATAATCAAAATGTTTTCAAAAAGAACAGTGTCAAACCTAAAATTGTCAAATCAAGTCAGGTTCGACCATCAAATCTATTTTATGACAAATATGTTGATGGACCAGCGAGCTATTACATTAAATCTCTCGGAAAGAATTCGAAGAAAAATCAGATGGTCTGGAGAGTGAAGAGTTCTTCAGATGATGAGAAGATGAAGGACAAAGCATTCAATTCCACATCCACATCCAAAGCCAAAAAGAACAGAACACATAAAGGTAAATCTTTTGGTAATTCTGATAAATTTTACTCGACTAATCATTTGATCAGGATTGCTCAGAAGAAAATTTGTTGTTCTTATTGTGGAGAGAATGACTTCGTTCAGAGAGAAACTGCCCATAACTGGTACGGTTCTTACAGAATAATTTCTCAGATGTCTGGATTTAAAAGATATAAATTTAATGAGAAGTGGATTCCTAAATCTAACATACCAGGACCCAAATACCAGTGGGTACCAAAACCTGTTAAATCTGTTTCGCAGGTACCACAGGTTTAGGGGGAGCAAGATGATTGACTTCTAAGTACTACAAATTAGAACTCGGACATCAATGTCAAAGACAAAGGTTTTTGAACAAAACAGTTCAAAACCCGAACTTTAATGTAAAGGATTGTGGCTTCTGATCATATGACAGATTAGGACCCGTTCTTTAATGTTCAGAAATGGATATTTTGCAAATATCCAGGGGGAGCTTAATAGACCTAAATCATTCTATAATGATTTGAGGGGGAACCTTAAAGGTAAATATCTTCTGATCTTTGATCTTTGATTGTTTGGAAGAAGAACAACTTTCAAACATGAAAAACGCTTTCTGAAATGTTCAAACCACTTCTCTATTCTCAAAAGATTTCATGAATTAAGAAGTGTGATTTTCAAATGTTTTTCATATTGAGCTTTAATGTTTAACTGACCGTGTGTTTCAAAAGATCAATACTTGCGTATTATCTTGTCTATATACTGTAAAGTATTCATACACATCGGTTCAGTACTTCATTTTAATCTGTTATTACCATGTCTCTAAACGACCAAATTTTTCGATGGTAATACCCTCTTCAAAGAAAAGAAGAAAAGTCCATTTGAAAAACATTAAATCTTCTACTTCTTCTTCTGATAAATCAAAAGCTGAAGTTTATACTGTAAAGTCTAAAAATCAAAAAGTTGAGTTAAAGAAAGTTGCTGAATTACGATATGTGCAAAGATGGATTCCTAAAGATATACTTAATGCACAAATTGTAAAAAGCAAAAGTTCAAAAGATAAGAATGCTACTAACAAGAAAGGACCCATTCTTATATGGGTACCTAAGTTGAAGTAACTGTTTTTGCAGGCTTGTCATGTGTGGATTATAGACTCAGGAGCCTCGAGACACATGACAACTTACAAACACCTGCTGCACGATTATGTAGAACATTACGCAGGAACAGTTAACTTTGTGAATAAGATGAATGGTTATGTCAGAGGATACGGTGTTCTCAAGAACAAAATGATCTCTATCTCTAAAGTTCTGTATGTCGAGGGGTTAAAGTATAATTTGTTTTCCATCAGTCAATTCACCGAGAAGAAGTGTACAGTGGAATTTGATGAAGACTTCTGTTATATTAAGGATAAGTCAGGCACAAAGTTAATCAAAGGAGAAAGAATGGAATTAATTTATGGTGTTCATTTTCCAACTCTACGAGCTTCAAAACCTGTGTGTCTTATCTCAAAAGCTTCAGTAGATGAGAGTTGGTTATGGCATCGTCGGTTTTCTCATCAACATTTCAGAGAATTGAACAAGTTGAGGACTCAGAATCTTGTCAACAGGCTTTCAGAGCTGAAAATAGAACAAGACTCTCTTTGTTCTGCATGTCAGAAGGGCAAGATGAAAAGAAGTTCTCATAAGTTGAAGATGCTATCTAACTATTCAAGGTGCTTGGAACTTATTCACATGGATTTGTGCGGTCCGATGAGAACTTAGTCAATAAACGGTAAGAAGTATATGCTGGTAATGGTTGATGAATACTCCAGATATACGTGGCTAGAGTTTTTGAGACAAAAGTCGGATGCTCCATATCTCATCATCAAATTCATAAATAAAATACAAGTTCTTCTTCAAAGTCAAGTGCAACAACTTAGAAGTGATAATCGCACTGAATTCAAGAATTCAACTCTTCAATCATATTTGGATTCAGTCAGCATTTCACACAACTTTTCAGCTGCAATGACACCACAGCAAAATGGTGTTGTGGAAAGGAAGAACAGAACTTTGGTAGAAGCTGCATGATCAATGCTTGCTTATTTCAGTCTACCACATTTTCTTTGGGCTGAAGCAGTAGCAACTGTATGTTTCACACAAAACAGGACAATTATTAATAAGCGTTTAAATAAAACTGCTTATTAAATTATTAATTGTCGTAAACCAAATGTTAAATTCTTTCGTGTGTTTGGATGCAGGTGCTATGTGCTGAATGATAGAGAAAATCTAGCAAAATTTCAAGAGAAAGCTGATGAGGGAATCTTTATTGGATACTCACTTACTTCCAAAGCATACAGAGTTTACAACACAAGAACGAGATCAGTAATTGAAAGCATCAACGTGTCCTTTGATGAAACGAAGACAAGAATTTCTGAACAAAGTAGTTCAGAACTTGGATCTAGTGATAAAGCTTCCACATTAACCAGTGTGGAACCTGCTTCAAAACAGACTGAGATTTCTAAATCCTTGACTGAATCAGATTTAGATTTACTGTTTTATGATGCTTTTGATGATTTTCAAAACGAACAAGGTAATAATGATATACCTAATATTGATAATTCTACTACCACTTCAGATATATCAGGACCCTCAGAAGACAATGGTGAAGCTTCTACAAGTCAAGTTCAAGAAGTTTCAGACAACACAACTTCAACCACCAATGAAGATGTTTCATCTACATCTATCACACCTGAAGAGAATGTGTTGGAAACTCCAACAGAAGAAGTTGTTCCATTGCAAAGCACATCAAGTCCAATTTTATCTTCTTCAGAAGAACCAGAAGTTCCAATTACTTCAACCCCTGAAGAACCAGCAATACAAGATGAGTTTGATTCCTCTAATAATCAAACAGAAGTTGATGTTTTACCAAGATCACATAGATGGACAAGGAACCATCCTCCAGAAAACATTATTGGTGACCCGTCTGCTAGAGTGACTACCAGATCTGCTTTTCCACCAGCAACTGCAAATTTCTGCATGTTTTCAAGTTTTCTGAGCAGTATTGAACAAAAGAAGCCATCAGAAGCGTTAAAGGATCCAGATTGGATTAATGCAATGCAGGATGAGCTAAATGAGTTCAAAAGGAACAAGGTGTGGAGATTGATACCAAGACCCAAAGGCATATCCATTATTGGCACAAAATGGGTCTTCCGAAACAAAAAGGACGAGGCTGGAATTATCGTGAGGAATAAAGCATGGTTGGTTGCAAAAGCATGGTTGGTTGCAAAAGGTTACAATCCATTAGGATCTTTCTTGCTTATGCGGCTCACAAGAATGTCAAGGTCTATCAAATGGACGTAAAGTCTGCTTTTCTCAACGACATTCATCATGAAGAAGTCTATGTGAGTCAACATGAAGGCTTTGTGGATCCGAAGTTACCAGATCATGTCTATGTTCTTGATAAGGCACTGTACGGATTAAAACAAGCGCCAAGAGCATGGTATGAAACACTTTTAGTCTACTTAACCGAGTCAGGTTTTCGGAAAGGTATAATCGACACTACTCTTTTTCTCAAAAAGAAAGGTAAAGATCTCATACTTGTGCAAATTTATGTTGACGACATAATTTTTGGTTCTACTTCACAAGAATTGTGCTTAGAATTTGAAAATATCATGAAAAAGCGTTTTCAAATGTCAATGATGGGTGAACTCACATTTTTCTTAGGCCTGCAAGTTAAGCAAAACCCAGAAGGGATTTTTATAAATCATGCTAAATATATCAGAGACATGTTGAAGAAATTTGACATGAATTCTACTTCACCCATGAAAACTCCAATGCTAGCTGGCAGTTTGTTGGATGCTGATATCTGCGGAAAATCAGCAGACCAACATACTTACAAAAGTATAATTGGTTCTCTTCTTTATTTGACAGCAAGTAGGCCAGATATTATGTTTGCAACATGTTTTTGTGCAAGGTATCAGGCAAATCCTAAAGAGTCTCATCTTTCTGTTGTCAAAAGAATCTTGAGGTATCTCAAAGGCACACCAAATCTAGGCCTTTGGTATCCAAAAGATTCTAAGTTTGAATTAATAGCATATACTGACGCAGATCATGCAGGAAACAAATTAGACAGGAAAAGTACATCAGAAGCATGTCACTATCTAGGAGATAAACTGGTCAGCTGGTCATCAAAGAAGCAGAATTGTGTATCCACATCTACAGCTGAAGCGGAATATGTTGCGGCTGCAAGCTGCTGTTTACAGGTTCTGTGGATGAGAACTCAGCTGAGAGATTATGGATATACATTCCATAAGGTACCAATCTATTGTGATTCAAAGAGTGTAATAGCAATCACATCAAATCCTGTACAGCACTCAAAGATGAAGCATATAGATATCAGGTATCACTTTATTAAACACCATGTTGAAAAAGGTGATGTAGAAATGCATTTTGTTTCAACTGACCTTGAGGTTGTTGATTTGTTTACTAAACCTCTTGATGAAAAGAGATTTAATTTTCTAGTCAGCAAACTTGGTATGTTGAACCTTAATGAATAGTTACATCATTCTTTCTATTTTTTGAGGGGGAGCATTTCTTTACATTTGATAAGTCTTTGTAATTCATTTACTCAATTTCAAAAAGCTGGATATTGTTAACAAACCTGGACTCATGTTCAATGAGTACCAAAACTTTATCTGTTTTACAGGTTTGCATTTTGGACTATGACTTCTGATCACATCAGATCAGGACTCGTACTTCATGATTTGTGCTTCACAACAAAAATCAAGGGGGAGAAATCAAGATGTGTGCATACTTCAAGGGGGAGCTTAATGCAAAAGTTTGTAAGTGTGTACATATATTTGAAAGATCTGAAAAGTTTGAAAAGTTTTTCCTGAGAAAAATACTGGTTTTGTGCTAAAAAGTCAACTTTTGGAAAGTTGCTATTTTGGGAAAGTCAAAGTTTTCATTTTTAGAAAGATTTCATTTTTTGGAAACTTTTCTCAAAAAATTTCTAAGTATGGAAACGCGCAAAGCACTATGCTTACGCTAAAACGCGCAAGGCATAGTCTGCGAGTTCACCAAATGCGCAAGGCATTGCTAGCGAGTTTGGCAAATGCGCAGGGCATTGATAGCGAGTTTGTAGAATGCGCAAGGTGAAGCTAGCGAGTTTAAGAAAACGCGCTAGATGTGGTGTGCGAGTTTCATAAATGCGAAAGTCGTTACCTGCGAGTTTGGGCGATTAATTTCTTTCAGCTTGCGAGTTTTAACTTCTTTACTCTCTAGGCTTGCGTGTTTCACGAATTTTTCACTTAAATTGATTTTTGAGACAAATACCTTGTTTCCTTGATATGAGAGAAGAAAAACTCCATTCGTGCGTTGTGTGCGAGTTTATGTGCAATGAACAGTAACTTGCGAGTTCTTTGACTTGCGAGTTCATTGACTTGCGCGTTTTGTCGAGTATATATGTGTTCTATCTCTTCATTTCTCTCATTATCAGTCTGCGGATTTCAGCACTTAGCGATTTTTTCTCTCGACTCTTCTTGCGTTTTTCAGCTTTCTAGTTCATCTCTTTCGAAGAATCAGTGTAGGTTATCATGTTTATGTTCATTTGATTGTTTGTTCTTCATTTTTGATTCGATTTCTTCAAGTTCTAGGGTTTGATTTTCAGTTTCGTCGATTAATTTTTTTTTCGACTGTTCATCTTTTTGGTTCTGTGTGTTCCTGAAATGACAGATACTTATCTTTTTAGGTTTGTTCTTTCAAACTAATGATTTGTAGTTGAAATCATACTTGATATAATCTGGGTTGTTTGAAATATTGATTCTTGCAGGTTTCCTTAACTTTTGGACTTCTGGACATGAACATACTGAACTCGAACTAATGTTCAGAACTGAACTGGACTATTCATTTCATGAACAAGCAACGGATAGAATCTTGAATCTTTACTAATGAATATTAATCATATCTTTCAAGATTAAAATGAGCCTAAAAGTCAGATTCTTGAAATTGAAAAAGTGAAATATTTGAATTTTGAAATTCAAATTTGAATTTCAAATTTTCAAATGAATAGAAAATTTCGAAGTTTGACTTATAAATTTTTTGAAAGAGTTTCTTGCATTTCAAGTTCAAAACCATGATTTGAGAAGTTCTAATTGGAGTTCATATTAAGTTTTCGCAAGTTTAAAAAGTCTAAGAATTATGGGTAACTTTTTCAGAATCAGTATTATATGTAATTTCCAGATCTCAAGTATTATTTTTAAATACAACATTATTTTGACAGAATTAATTCAAAGTGTTAAGTGTTGTTGTTAATTTTTTGTCTTGTGTGTTTTTTTTTTACTTTCTGTTCATCTGAAGTTTCAATTTGTTTTTCTGCAACTTACTGTGCTTTCAATTGCAATATCTTAAAGTACATTGTTCTGTACTTCAAAATTGGTTTTCTGAAAACAAGTTTTTGGATTTATACTGACATATTGGATTTTATCCAATACTTTTGATATTTTTTCAGGAAATCAATGGGGGAGGAAAATATCATTGACCAAAGTGTTCAGATGGATGAACATGACCCGAATGTTTCACGGGAGATGCCCATGCCTTCTTCCCGATCTCATTATTCTGAAATTGGTGCAGATCCAGATCTTCAATTGATCAATCCTCAAGATTATCTCTCTTTGTCACCAAATAATCATCATGTGATCTTTGAAAATCTCATGGTCAAGCCACTGATATAGGAGATCCTGAAAAACCATCCAATCTGCACTGCCTTAACTGCAACTGCTACTGTGCCAATGATTTATTTACAACAAGCATGGAGAACCATTGAGCATGTGGTGCAAGGCAACAGGAAACATTTCACAATCCGCATTGACAATTTCACATTCATCCTGACCTTTCAAAGACTAAGATTGCTTCTAGATCTTCCTTTACCAGACGCAAGAGAAGGAAAGACAACTTTTGATCCCTATCCAACAGATCAAGAAATGTTTGTTGGAATTCGTGCTCTAGGATATGTTGGAAGTCTTTCAAAGACGAGTGACTTTAAAAAGTCAAATTTTCCTCCATTATATTTTCAGTTCTTCTCAGTGATCAACAAGTGTTTGACTTCAAGACATTATGGGCATGACAACACCAACATTCATACATTAAGACCGTTCCATGCTATCATCTATGATCTGCATGTTGATTATGCTGTGGCTATCTGGACTGAGCTTTATGAGATGGTTCTGAGTAAAAGACATTCAAAGAAGCCAAAATATGTGCCATATCAGAGGTTCTTACAACTCATTGTCCGAGGCTTATTGAGATCCAACCGAGATATTCCAAAAAGATTACATCATAAGAGTGCCCCAAAAAATGAAATGACACATCTTTAAAAGCAGAAGCAATCCTTCACTTTTGAGATACCAGTACCTGTTGCACTGCTTGCTTATGCTGATCCGAATGTTTTGTGTGTTAGGAAATATAGGGAGTCCATGGGATTGCCAGATCCGGAGATACCTACCCAGGAAGTAGATCCAATTAGTCGAGCGGAGTCAGTGAGGGTTCAACATACTACGAAAGTAGTTGAACGGGAAAGTGAGCAGAGAGAAAATTTAGAGAGGGGTTCAGGAGAGGGTCAGACTTCTGTACTGGAGGGTGTGGGAACACAGTCACAATCTGCCACGTATGTAGTGATTTCCACATCTCAACCTAAGATTGCTATCATTCCCCATTTGGGCACTCAGGAAGAGAATCCCAATGAAAGTCAGAATTCTGAAAGAACTATATCGGTTGGACAAGCAAGCTCATCTGACACTGCAGTGCCATCAGCAACATCAGAACAGGATGCAACAAATCAAGGAAATGATCAGCATGATGATGATGATAACATGGGTCATAGATTTGGATTCTTAGAGAATATTTCTTTACACCATAGTCTTGATTCTATTGCAAGAGATCTTGACTTGGAAGGTGTTGACTCAACAATCATGAATGTTGTATCTAACTCTGGAGTTATAAGGCGGGAAGAGGGAGTATCAGTTGAAAATCCAGAAAATGTGAGGTCTAGAGTGAATGAAGGAAAAGAACATGGTGAGCGTGTGTGTACTCGAACCTATCATTCCAGAAGGGCAGCCACATCTACTACCTCGACGCATGTGTTGCGAGCAGGAGGTATTGAAACAGACATTAGTCGCCCACTAATGCATATGCACACCTCAGCCAGCCATTCTATTGCCTCTCAACAGGCTATAGTCTCAACTTTACATGGGGTATTAGCACAAAATCTATCTACTGTTCACTCGGAACAGGCAGGTATTGAAACAAGAACTCAGTTGCCCCCGAGTTCGACTTCTTTCAGTGCACAAGTGGGTCTAGAACCAATTGTTACATCTATTTTTATTCCTAGGACACAACCAATCATATCTGCTACTATCGGGAGTCTTAGTGCCCCGATCGGAACATCTGTAGTAGCTCCGCATTCCGAACTACGAGGATCAGGTGGAAGTCCTGTCATTGCTAACATCACGCCAGCTTTGAGAACATGCCACACTGTTGTATCTTTAACAACTGTGTTAACGGAAAGCTTGAGTAGCCCCGGTGTTACTTTACCCGAATTCGTTTCAAGGGAATTTCTCAATGACGCCCTAAATGTGACAACTGTCAAATTCTGATTAATGAGGTCAGCACCCTCAGAATAATTTATAAGTTTTGTCACTTTTTAAATTTTATTAAAAGCCTTTAAGATAAAAAGTTTCCCCGAAAAATTTAGAAGTTGCGTTAAAGACCCGGAACAGTTCCGCATCTGACCGTCACTGTCCAGAAATGCCAAATAAGTGAATAAAAGTCCAAAATTCTTAAATTATAAAAATCAGAATTTTAATTTCTCTTGCATTGCAAAATTTTCAAATTTGTCATTTATTTAGCAAAAATTGAGAATCGGGTATTTCAGTTCTCAAATATATCTGATATTCTATAGTTTAAAGCTAGTAATTCAATTAATAGTATTAAATTAATTTTTTTTTTTGTGTTGGTGAGTCACTAGGACACTTGTCCTAATCCTACCTATTTTAATTATTTTTCTCTAATTAAAAACCAAATTAAAAACAAAACACACTCTTCATTTTTCAAGACCAACTCCTCACCTCCTCTCCCTCTCCTCTCTCTCCTTTTTCGGCCGAAAACACCACCACCACCACACCATTTTCATTTTCTCCTCTTTGCTAAGAATCAAGCTCCAATCAAGAATCCATCACCATTTTGAAGTTAGAATCCAAGTCTTCATCTCCTTTTGTGAAGGTAATCACTTAAAACTTTCATTTTTTTTTCAAGTTTATTATCAAAAAGTTGTATATTTCATATCTTTTCATGTAAATGTTATACAATCCAAGTTTTGGAAGTGAAATGGGATACATTAGTATCAATATTTTTGCTAATGAACCATTTAATGATCTTCCAATGAAACTAGGGTTTCCAAGTGTATTATTTTGGAAATTTTGTCAAGAAATGATAATTTTATGAAATATGGTTTTGGTCCACAAAATTTTAATAATGTGGGATTGAAATTTATGCATTTGTATCAATTTTGTGTATAAATAAACTCTTAGGATGAGATTGTTCAATCTCATATGATTAAAGAGTTCTAAATAGTGTTAAATCACTAATCTAGTGTTTATGTTGTCTTGCATGTGGTTGAAAATTTGTTAATAAGATGGTTTACCTTTGATATTTATATAATATGAGTTTTTGACTCTTGTTTCAATGAGTGTTAGTATAAAGATGTTCTTATGAAGGAATTTTCTAAGTTCTACATGATTAAGAACATTGTAACAATGTTAATGTCTTATTTTCCTTATATTGTGTTCATGCATGCATTTGGATGAGCATTTAGATTGCCATGAATCCATGATGCATGTGTTAGTTTATCATGTGTTGAGGAGTGAAGACATGGTTTATAATCAAAAACCATGTCTAATGACCATTATTTTTGGTTTAAAATAGTATTTGCATCATTTCATAATCTGTCCAGAAAATGGACTCTACTTCTAGCTTGCACAACTCACAAACCACATGTCCAAATTTGGGGTTTTTGCTTCTAAACTTCATTTTAGAGTGTTAGCTTTCTAAAAAGTCCAAAAACATAGAATTTGGAGATGATTTGGGCACTTAAATGGATTTTATAAGAAAATGGTGCAATCTGTCCAGTGAAGACAGATTCATACACCTATCTTGTTGAGGCCATAACTCCCTCACTACTCATCCAAATTAAGTGAATCGTTTTCCAAATGTTAGGATTTTGAGTTAGGTTTGCATCCATATATGGATCACTAGCTAATTCCAAGAATTGATACCTCAAAAGCCTGTTACAAGTGAGGTATGTCACTGATCCGAAAATCAGTGACACTTTATTCTACCAAAATTATTTGATGTACCCAAAATTATTCAAAAATTATGAAAAAGTGCAGATTCAATCTAAACATATTATAGTTTCATCACAAAATTTGTGAGTAAATAATTCTCTTGAGAAGTTAAGTTTCCGTGTTGAAATTACCGGATAACTTTCTGGACAGCATGTGCTGAATCCAGAAAAGTTGTTTTATCAAGTTTAAGTAATGTCTTATTATAATATGGAACTATGTTTAGACAAAATAATTATGGACTAAGAAACTTATTTGATGGCATTTCATGGGACAATTGGACATATTGGTTGGACATCGGAATAGGGTATTAATGTGTTTCTTATGGCAACTCTTATATAGGGAAAGTTAAGGCGTGACAAAATTCATTAAGTTTAAAGTAAAGCTTCACTCGTTGCTTGCATCAAGGTGAGTATTCACAACCCCTCTTTTATCGTTTTACGTATTTTGGGGTGAAAAGCATGCTTAAGTACGATTATAATGATTCATGAGTTAATTGAAATGTTTTGCGTTGTTAAGTCGCCAAGGCTTGTTTTCAAGCATTTTAAAAATTAAGATGTATGACGCTAAATAGTTGGTATGTTGAGTATTTAAGAGTTAGTCCCCAGACGACACTACTATTAACCCAGAAAATTGGGCCTATAGTATTAGTGGATAGCGCTATTTGGGCTTGACCAACCCCACTTCTTACAGCTGACGAGCTAGGAGTGCACTATACTAGAGAAGTGATTGAACATGTGGCGCTTGAGACCACCTCTGAGTCAAGGCACACGGGGCAAAAACAAGGGTCGGGGACGGTTTAGTAGTGGCTCAACCAAGTTTAAGTTATACCGACTCAAGTCATACGTAAAGCAATACTCATGAAATTTTCAAGTTAAGCTAATGAGCACGGATATGCTCCAAGTATTTGAGCACGTATATGCTCCAAGTATTCAAGTTAAGCTTTTGAGCACGATCATGCTCCAACTATCAATTCTTGCATATAAAACGTTTTGTGCATATTTAAAACCTGTGAACTCACCAACTCTTTGTAGTTGACCTTGGTTTTTTATTCATGCTTTTCAGGAATCTAGAAGGTAATTCCATGATGCCTTATCAGCGTACTCATATTTTGAAGCAAGACTATTTTTGCTTTATGCGTATCGTTATGTTTAAAAGATTTGGAATTTGTAAACAATGACGATACTATGTTCTCAAAAATGTAATGTAATTTGAATGTTAAGTAAATGTGGGTATGTTTATAATCTTGTGCTATGGCATCGGAGCTGTTATGCCTCGTGTTTCCGCTTTAGCGGGGTGTGACAGATTTGGTATTAGAGCCATAGGTTATAGGGAATACCGGTTTTATTTTAAAAACCACACACTATAACCTTTTACAAATAAAGTTTTCAAAATTAAGGTACGCTGTAGTATAACTAAAATGTGTTTCACATTATCATATTTTAACTTAAACAAAGCTTGATCACCTTTGTTTAATTTAAGTGTGTATAAAGGGGACTTGAATTGGCTATACTAGGAATTACTAAAAATAGAAACTTTTTGATACAAAAATGAGAAGCATGATTGTTATGTGAGTTTGCATGGTACTTTTGATTATTAATAAAAATTATAGCATGATTGACAATTAAACTTTATTAATTATCGCAGTCATCATGTCTCGATCACCCTCGCACCGAGATCAGTCACTTGACGATTATGACCCATCTGAGCACGAATATTCTGATTCTGATCGATCACCGGAGAGATCGGTCACCCCCACTTTGGAGCCGACTTCACCCGTTCCACGTAGGGACGAGGCGGGGCCTTCTCGACTTAGGGGTCGGAGGGTATCGCCACCACCATGTGTTGGAATACCAGTGTCTCAGCCAGCCGGTATGACAACATTAGAAAACTACTGGGTTTCGGGTATGGCCCGAGAAGTGGAGAGAGTTAGAATGGAGGTAAACCATCACGAGCATTCCATTGATGCACTCATGACTATAATGAATTCAAGTGATCAGATCTTAAATGGGCTTATATCAATGGTAAGTATGGGCGATCAAACTATGAGTGGGTTTGTGAGGGAACTGATGGAAACTAGGGCTATGGTAGCATGGTTGCACTCTTGTTTATCTGTGATGATGGGACTTTTGGTAATTGTGATAGCATGGGCGATGATGTTGTTTTTCAGGCATCAGTAGTACGAATCATGGTTGGAGATTTGGGTGACTAACTTTCTTTTGAAGATGTGTAACTCGTCATATTAGTACATTATTAAATAGCTTGACTATTATTTTTTGGATGAATGATTAAATGTATGGCGTAGTTTTGTAATGATCATGATTATGTTTATGTATGTTTAAGAATTGTGAATTTCAATTCCATAAGGTTGATTTTTGATATATTAGATGTATGATCAATCAAATACAATTTATATTGTATTAAGATTAAGGGATAGGAATAAGGGAAATAAGAATCTGGAATTAAATATTGACGTGACTTTAAAATAAATTATGCAATAGAATTATGCCGCCAAGGAGAGAAGATCCTGAGATTGCACGACTCGTATCCGAGCAAATCTTAGCTTCACTTTCTAACATAGTTAGTCAGATAGCAGCGGGCCTAAATGCTAACCAACCTAATCAACCAAGAGCCGGTGCAAATATAGAAAAAGAATGTACATATAAGACTTTTAGGTCTTGTAACCCAAAGGAATTCCGCGGTACCGAAGGAGCGGTTGGGTTATTTTCTTGGATTGAAGGAATGGAATCCGTTCTCCACATAAGTAAATGCTCGGAAGCAAACAAAGTGGAATTCGCAGCTTGCTTACTACAAGGAAGAGCACTGACGTGGTGGAACACTCAAGTGCAGACTCGAGGAAAAAGGAAGGTCGAGGAAACTTCAAAGAGACTTTTTGACAGAAAAAGAGGGAAAGAACGTTTCCTTTAAAAAAAAAAAAAAAAAAAAAAAAAAAAAAAAAAAAAAATCATCGTGCATCTGTATTGTTTGATTCCGGAGCAGATAGAAGATTTGTGTCATTAAGTTTTAGATCAAAAATTAATCAAAAGCCCCAAAAACTAAAAGAAACTTATGTTATTGAGTTCGCTAACGGACAAGAGGTTAGGGTTGATGATGTATTTTCGAATTGTACCCTGAGTCTAGCTAAAAAGGAATTTAAGATAAATCTAATTCCAATAAAGTTAGGAAGCTTTGACGTAGTTGTGGGCATGGACTGGTTGTCTATTAATCAAGCGGAAATATGTTGCTCCGAAAAGACTCTTCGAATTCCGTTACCTAAAGGAGAAGTACTTATAGTACACGGAGAAAAATCCAAAAGGAAGTTAAGAATAGTATCCTGCATGAAGATGCAGAAGTATTTAAGGAAGGAATATGTTGCGTATTTAGCTCATGTAGTCAACAAAGAGACCAAGGAGAAGTGTTTGCAAGATATTCCTGTGGTTCGAGACTTTCCCGAAGTATTTCCTGAAGATCTACCTAGGTTACCTCCACCGAGACAAGTCGAATTCCGCATTGATTTAATTCCGGGAGCTGCACCAGTGGCTAAGACACCATACCGTCTGGCGCCATCCGAAATGCAAGAATTGTCTGAACAACTCCAAGAGCTGCTTGACAAAGGATTTATCAGACCCAGTTCTTCGCCATGGGGAGCTCCAGTTCTTTTTGTTAAGAAGAAAGATGGGACATTCCGAATGTGTATCGATTACCGAGAACTCAATAAGCTAACCCTCAAGAATCGATACCCACTTCCTCGAATTGATGATCTGTTGATCAACTGCAAGGCGCAACGTACTTCTCAAAGATTGACTTGCGATCTGGATATCATCAAATGAGAGTTCGCGAAGAGGATATTGATAAGACGGCATTTAGAACTCGTTATGGACATTATGAGTTTCTAGTTATGCCCTTTGGATTGACGAACGCACCGGCAGTTTTCATGGATTTGATGAATAGAGTCTGTCGGCCGTATTTAGACAAGTTCGTGATTGTTTTCATAGACGACATTTTGATTTATTCGCGAAGTAAGGAAGATCATAAGAAACATTTGAAGTTGATCTTAGAACTTCTCAAAGATCAGAAGTTGTATGCTAAGTTTTCCAAATGTGAATTTTGGCTTCGAGAGGTACACTTTCTGGGTCATGTGGTTAATGAAAAGGGAATTCATGTTGACCCGGCCAAAGTTGAAGCCATCAAGAAATGGGAAACCCCAAGGACACCAACAGAAATTCGTCAATTTCTTGGTCTGGCAGGCTACTACCGAAGGTTCATAGCGAATTTTTCAAAAATCGCTCAACCACTGGCAGCATTGACACAGAAGGATAAGAAATTTGTCTGGGAAGAAAAACAGGAGGAAGCATTTCAAATACTCAAGCGCAAGTTATGTGACGCACCAATTCTTGCGTTACCGGAAGGTACGGATGACTTTGTGGTGTATTGTGACGCATCACATCAAGGCTTAGGATGTGTATTAATGTAGAGGAATAAGGTTATAGCTTGCGTCAAGACAACTCAAAGTTCATGAAAAGAACTACACCACTCATGACTTGGAATTGGGTGCGGTAGTATTTGCATTAAAAATCTGGAGGCATTACCTTTATGGTACTAAATGTACCATCTATACTGATCACAAAAGTCTTCAGCATATTTTTGATCAGAAAATGTTGAACATGAGACAACGGAGATGGGTTGAGCTACTTAATGATTATGAATGCGAAATAAAGTATCATCCTGGTAAAGCTAATGTGGTAGCTGATGCATTAAGCAGGAAAGAAAGAGTAGAACCAATAAGGACACGAGCTTTGGGAATGATGGTCCAATCAAGCCTTAAGACGCAAGTTCGTGAAGCTCAAGAAAAAGCATTGAAAACAGAAAATCTTTGTTGTGAAGCTTTGCATAACCTGGAAAAAGAGTTTGAATCACGATCAGATGGAGTTCGTTATTTCAAGAATAAAGTTTGGATACCAAAGGTTGATGATCTGCGAACAATTATTTTGGAAGAAACTCACGAATCAAAGTACTCTGTCCACCCAGGAGCCGATAAAATGTACAAAGGATTGAAGGAATATTATTGGTGGCCGGGAATGAAGAAGGACATTGCTGAATTTATGAGTAAATGTTTGACTTGTGCTAAAGTCAAAGCAGAGCATCAAAAGTCTTCTGGACTTCTTCAACAACCTGAGATACCCCAATGGAAATGGGATCAGGTATCTATGGATTTTATCACCAAACTACCCAGGACTGGAATAGGGAACGACGCGATTTGGGTCATTGTGGATCGACTTACGAAATCTGCGCATTTTCTCCCTATAAGAGAGGACTTCAAAATAGAAAGATTGGCGCAGTTGTACATAGACGAAATTGTCTCTCGACATGGAGTACCCCTATCTATCATTTCTGATAGAGATAGTCGTTTTACTTCCTGATTTTGGCAAGTATTTCAGAAAGCACTGGGTACCAGGTTGAATCTGAGTACTGCATATCATCCACAGACAGACGGACAAACGGAAAGGACCATTCAAACTTTGGAAGATATGCTACGCGCGTGTGCTATAGATTTTGGAGGAAGCTGGGATAAGCATCTGCCGTTAGTTGAATTCTCTTACAATAACAGCTATCACACCATCATTCAATGTGCGCCATACGAAGCTCTCTATGGACGTAAGTGTAGATCTCCACTTAGTTGGATAGAAATTGGTGATAGTCAACTGATTGGGCCTGACATTATACAAGAAACCACCAATAAAATATCAACCATCAAGGAAAGACTCAAAACTGCAAGAGATCGTCAAAAGAGTTATGCGGATAACCGCAGAAAACCGTTAGAATTCCAAAAAGGTGACAAGGTTCTTTTGAAAGTATCACCATGGAAAGGATTGATCAGATTCGGGAAAAGAGGTAAACTAAGTCCAAGATATATTGGCCCGTTTGAGATACTGGATAGAATTGGACTAGTAGCCTATAAGCTGAGTCTACCTCAAGAGTTAAGTGTTAATCATGACACTTTTCATGTGTCAAATTTAAAGAAATGTCTGATTGACAAAGCAATGATTGTGTCCCCAGATGAAGTAAAAGTTGATGGGCGCCTTTGTTTTAGAGAGGAACCTATCGAAATTCTTGATCGTGAAATTAAACGTCTTAGGCGCAGCAAAATTCCAATTTTAAAGGTCCGTTGGAATTCACGTCATGGACCTGAATATACTTGGGAAAGAGAAGACTTCATGAAGCGCAAGTATCCTAAGTTGTTTGATGAAAAGCCTGTCCAGAAATATCAGTCATAAATTTCGGGACGAAATTCTTTGAAGGAGGGGAGACTGTGACAACTGTCAAATTCTGATTAATGAGGTCAGCACCCTCAGAATAATTTATAAGTTTTGTCACTTTTTAAATTTTATTAAAAGCCTTTAAGATAAAAAGTTTCCCCGAAAAATTTAGAAGTTGCGTTAAAGACCCGGAACAGTTCCGCATCTGACCGTCACTGTCCAGAAATGCCAAATAAGTGAATAAAAGTCCAAAATTCTTAAATTATAAAAATCAGAATTTTAATTTCTCTTGCATTGCAAAATTTTCAAATTTGTCATTTATTTAGCAAAAATTGAGAATCGGGTATTTCAGTTCTCAAATATATCTGATATTCTATAGTTTAAAGCTAGTAATTCAATTAATTGTATTAAATTAATTTTTTTTTTTTGTGTTGGTGAGTCACTAGGACACTTGTCCTAATCCTACCTATTTTAATTATTTTTCTCTAATTAAAAACCAAATTAAAAACAAAACACACTCTTCATTTTTCAAGACCAACTCCTCACCTCCTCTCCCTCTCCTCTCTCTCCTTTTTCGGCCAAAAACACCACCACCACCACACCATTTTCATTTTCTCCTCTTTGCTAAGAATCAAGCTCCAATCAAGAATCCATCACCATTTTGAAGTTAGAATCCAAGTCTTCATCTCCTTTTGTGAAGGTAATCACTTAAAACTTTCATTTTTTTTTCAAGTTTATTATCAAAAAGTTGTATATTTCATATCTTTTCATGTAAATGTTATACAATCCAAGTTTTGGAAGTGAAATGGGATACATTAGTATCAATATTTTTGCTAATGAACCATTTAATGATCTTCCAATGAAACTAGGGTTTCCAAGTGTATTATTTTGGAAATTTTGTCAAGAAATGATAATTTTATGAAATATGGTTTTGGTCCACAAAATTTTAATAATGTGGGATTGAAATTTATGCATTTGTATCAATTTTGTGTATCAATAAACTCTTAGGATGAGATTGTTCAATCTCATATGATTAAAGAGTTCTAAATAGTGTTAAATCACTAATCTAGTGTTTATGTTGTCTTGCATGTGGTTGAAAATTTGTTAATAAGATGGTTTACCTTTGATATTTATATAATATGAGTTTTTGACTCTTGTTTCAATGAGTGTTAGTATAAAGATGTTCTTATGAAGGAATTTTCTAAGTTCTACATGATTAAGAACATTGTAACAATGTTAATGTCTTATTTTCCTTATATTGTGTTCATGCATGCATTTGGATGAGCATTTAGATTGCCATGAATCCATGATGCATGTGTTAGTTTATCATGTGTTGAGGAGTGAAGACATGGTTTATAATCAAAAACCATGTCTAATGACCATTATTTTTGGTTTAAAATAGTATTTGCATCATTTCATAATCTGTCCAGAAAATGGACTCTACTTCTAGCTTGCACAACTCACAAACCACATGTCCAAATTTGGGGGTTTTGCTTCTAAACTTCAGTGTAGAGTGTTAGCTTTCTAAAAAGTCCAAAAACATAGAATTTGGAGATGATTTGGGCACTTAAATGGATTTTATAAGAAAATGGTGCAATCTGTCCAGTGAAGACAGATTCATACACCTATCTTGTTGAGGCCATAACTCCCTCACTACTCATCCAAATTAAGTGAATCGTTTTCCAAATGTTAGGATTTTGAGTTAGGTTTGCATCCATATATGGATCACTAGCTAATTCCAAGAATTGATACCTCAAAAGCCTGTTACAAGTGAGGTATGTCACTGATCCGAAAATCAGTGACACTTTATTCTACCAAAATTATTTGATGTACCCAAAGTTATTCAAAAATTATGAAAAAGTGCAGATTCAATCTAAACATATTATAGTTTCATCACAAAATTTGTGAGTAAATAATTCTCTTGAGAAGTTAAGTTTCCGTGTTGAAATTACCGGATAACTTTCTGGACAGCATGTGCTGAATCCAGAAAAGTTGTTTTATCAAGTTTAAGTAATGTCTTATTATAATATGGAACTATGTTTAGACAAAATAATTATGGACTAAGAAACTTATTTGATGGCATTTCATGGGACAATTGGACATATTGGTTGGACATCGGAATAGGGTATTAATGTGTTTCTTATGGCAACTCTTATATAGGGAAAGTTAAGGCGTGACAAAATTCATTAAGTTTAAAGTAAAGCTTCACTCGTTGCTTGCATCAAGGTGAGTATTCACAGCCCCTCTTTTATCGTTTTACGTATTTTGGGGTGAAAAGCATGCTTAAGTACGATTATAATGATTCATGAGTTAATTGAAATGTTTTGCGTTGTTAAGTCGCCAAGGCTTGTTTTCAAGCATTTTAAAAATTAAGATGTATGACGCTAAATAGTTGGTATGTTGAGTATTTAAGAGTTAGTCCCCAGACGACACTACTATTAACCCAGAAAATTGGGCCTATAGTATTAGTGGATAACGCTATTTGGGCTTGACCAACCCCACTTCTTACAGCTGACGAGCTAGGAGTGCACTATACTAGAGAAGTGATTGAACATGTGGCGCTTGAGACCACCTCTGAGTCAAGGCACACGGGGCAAAAACAAGGGTCGGGGACGGTTTAGTAGTGGCTCAACCAAGTTTAAGTTATACCGACTCAAGTCATACGTAAAGCAATACTCATGAAATTTTCAAGTTAAGCTAATGAGCACGGATATGCTCCAAGTATTTGAGCACGTATATGCTCCAAGTATTCAAGTTAAGCTTTTGAGCACGATCATGCTCCAACTATCAATTCTTGCATATAAAACGTTTTGTGCATATTTAAAACCTGTGAACTCACCAACTCTTTGTAGTTGACCTTGGTTTTTTATTCATGCTTTTCAGGAATCTAGAAGGTAATTCCATGATGCCTTATCAGCGTACTCATATTTTGAAGCAAGACTATTTTTGCTTTATGCGTATCGTTATGTTTAAAAGATTTGGAATTTGTAAACAATGACGATACTATGTTCTCAAAAATGTAATGTAATTTGAATGTTAAGTAAATGTGGGTATGTTTATAATCTTGTGCTATGGCATCGGAGTTGTTATGCCTCGTGTTTCCGCTTTAGCGGGGTGTGACACTAAAGGTCATTGAAAACTCTTTATCACAGAAGTTTCAGTCGGAGATGAATAAAGCAACTGAGCAACCACTTCCACCACCATCTGTTCCACAACCACCACCAGTTCAATCCGTTTCTGAGTTGAAATCTTTACTTTTAGCTCAATTGTTATCAGACGCTCCTGCCGATCAAACCGAAGCAGATCTTATTGGATTATTGAGACAAAAACCCAACCAATTCTTTCTCAAGTTCCAGTAGACTATGTTACACAATCTCAGTTCAACCAGTTCAAGGACTCAGTGGAGAAGCACTTACAGGATCTAACCACAACAGTACAACTTTCTTGCAAGGCTCAATCTGATGCAATTTTAAAGAAGAGACATGATCGTGATTCTGATCAAGATCATAAGGGGGAGATGAACAAGAGACAGAAAAATGCAGAAGATATTGTTATTGTTACTGTTGAGGAGCAGATGTTTGAAGTAGCTGAAACCGTTCATGGAGAACAGTCAGAACAGGAACAGTTGGATGAGAATGCTCCACAGGCTGATGTAGAGCTGATGATTTATGATAATACAGAATCAAGGGTTGAAAAGCCTGCGATTTCCACAGTTGAAGAAGTGATGGAGATGTTGGGAGTTACTGCTGAAAACTTTGTCAACCTAGATGATTATGCAAGTGATGATGATGAGCAAGCTGCTGCTAGGTATGACAGTTATTGGAGAGTAAAGCAGGAAGGAATGGATGTTATTGAGCACAATATTCAAAGTGATGGACCAGATCCTAAGAATTCAATCACAGTTGAAGAGTTTGTACAGAATGCCATTTCTCAAGGAAATCTAAGTTCGAGTGAAAATGTGCTGGATGATTTGTTTGGAGAAAATTTAGATGAGAATTTTGATGATCTTGTAAGTGAAGATGAAGAGATTGCAGATCTTGATCAAACTTTCCCAGTTCAACAAGCAAAAGTTATGGAGATTGCACAGATTGCTAGTACAGTTGATTATGCACCACCAACATATAGATTGTTTGATGAATATGAAATCTTGACTGCAGTTCCAATAGTTTCTCCCTCAAGAAACTTTTCTGTCCCTGAAAATCTTGATGCTTCTGAACCAAGAGTTGCTCTACCTCTACCTAAAGATTTTGATTCTGAAGAACCAGTCGTTCAACCCAAGCAAAAAACCAAAAGCTGACAAGTCCAAGAAGTCTAAAAGGTCAAGAATTCCTACTTCAAAGCCCAAACCAAAAGATCTTGAAGAAGAAAGGCCAATTATTATTGATATTCAAGACTTCAGAAATAAGCTGAACAAAGAAAGAAAACAAAGAGAAAAGGAGGAAAGCCAAATAATTCGGGAAGCAAAAGTTGAACTAAGAAAAGAGGAAGAAGAAGCAGTCAGAGCCAAAGAAAATACACTTCCTTACATTCGAAACCCTGATAGTCTAAAGATACTAAGTGCAGCTGAAGTCTCTATAAAGCTAAAGCCAAATCCTGTTTTTGTCACTCCAATGGAAGTGGAAGAATTTTCCAAAGGTCATGGTCCAGAACTTGAAACAATGCAAGCAGAAGAGCTCATTTCTTATGAAATCAGTGACATAGGGAAAGTTACTTTCGAAGGAGATGTTAGAGTTGGTTCTATTCCTTATACAGGCTATGATATTGAGGGAGACTCTTTGAAGTTCATTGAGATCATCAGAAAGTCACTCAAAGTAACATTCCTGGAAGAGACAACCAAAATCTTTGTCTCATCTCTGCAGCCAATTGATGAAGGAAATTTCTATGGCGTTGGAGACAGAGATAAGATTTATCAGGCCAACTACATCAAATTTATGAAGACTCAAAGCAGACTTTCCCCAGTTGCCAAAAGAGAAGAGATTTTTTAGGTCCAAAATGTTCACATGTGCAAGATTCTGAATGTCCACTATCTAAAGTTCACAGTTAAAAGAAGAGATATGAAGATCAGTACCTTTACAGAAGCTGATTTTGATAACTTGAACTTCTCAGACATTATGTTTATTGTGAATGAGTTCAGAGACAGGATGAAGAGAAAGAGGACACAGGCTGTTGCTTATGCTTTGGATGCTATCAAAAGATTCATGACAAGGAGTGTATACAATGCTTACACATTTGACTTTCAGCTTGGCATTGAAACTAATCAGAACAGAGTAAACCTGCTGGCACCAAACTTCAACCATCCTAAGATCAGAGTTCTAGAGCCTTTTCAGATCTCTAGATATCCAGAATTGGGTGTGATGTATGTAAACACCAAGTCTCATAAGAAGCAGTTCATGAGAGCATCCGAATTGGCTAAGTATTCAGATGGTACTTTGAAGTATGTGCGGAAAGTGCTTGAAGATAAGTTGTTTCTGTCAGAGCAGGAAAGGTTCAGAAAGAATGAAGCTGTAAGATCAGTTGAGTCTCTTAACATGGAAGCTATGCTTGAAGAGATCAACAAAAAGATAGAGTTCAGAGAGCACATAAGAAGGTTTGAAGCATACGTTGGGATCAGAAGAATCTGTTTCAGAAGATGGGACCAGAACAAGATTATCAAATGATCTAAAAGGGGGAGATTGTTATTGTATTTTGTTTAGATCATTTTATGTTGACTTTGTCTTTAGTTTCCTTGTATTTTGGTTGACCTATAAATAGGTTCTTCCTTGTTGTTTCCTTAGTAACTAAGCCTTGATTGTAATACTCTGAGAGAATCTTGAGAGAGAAACCCATGTACCTATCACTTGTGACATCAATACACTTGTGATTTAATGTTATCGTATTTTGTGCTTAACTGTTCAAGTTAAACTGTTGATCAACTATTCTTTTTAGTACTTACATGGGATTTGTGTGAGAACTTAAACAGAACTTCCATGGATTCACGTAAACCTGTGTTTCCTACCCAGGAAGTAATCCTTGAGTGATTGAGGGGTGAGGGGTCATAAATTAAAGAGTGGGGGGAGATAACTCATCCGGTTCAGTTTTTCTCATTGTGTGGAGCGGAAAAATGTAAAAGAGAGTTTGGTTAGAAGTGAGCAAAATGTTAAAAAGAAAGAGGGTGTGAGAACAGAGTCAAAAGAATATGAAAACACTACACCAACAACTTTCTGAGCCGGGCAACCACATCTTCTGATTGGTTCACATTCTTTGGTGACCATCATTGAAACAGGCAGTGAGCCCATGCCAACTCTTGCAATTACCCCACCAGCCACTCGTTTCTTTCTGAACAAAGAAATGTTTCATTTCCTTTGGGGACGCAGCATATCTGCTATCTAATCTTCACTCGGAAGATTTATATATTGAAAAAGAAGGAAAGTTGCCCCACCTTCGCACCTCTTTCATGCACATTGAGTCCGTGTAATACTTGTTGTTGTCTCAACAGTTTACACATTTTGAACCTTATCAAACATAATCATTGTGCTAAATTCTTCCATACACAAGCACAAGCACACAGAAAATTTGTTTTTCTGTCAGAACATTCATAGATAAACCTTGTGTTTTTCAATGATTGAATGGAAGTCCTGGGGAGTCATCATCAAACCAGCTCCTTAAATTGTACATTCGTTGTACACAGTAACTTTGTGTTACTGACAGACACTTCTAACTGTTTCATTTGTTGAATCAGGGTTACCAAGTTCATTATATCTGAATTTGAAAAGATTCGGGTATATACAGTTCATGATTCACCTATTCAGATCAAAGGACAGAGAATGTCAAATGTATCTCAAAGGGGGAGAACATTTGTAAAAGGGGGAGATTCAAAGAAAGTGCTGAAATTGAGAAAGTTTTAATGATTATGATGTTCACAATCATCAAAAAGGGGGAGACATTTACAAAGATCAATTTCAGAGATGAGATGTCAAAAAGTGGAAGAAAATTCTGAAAGATTCAAATTTCAAAGCTGATTTGAAGAAAAGAGATTTTTTAAAGATGATTCTGAAAGTCCAAGCCAGATGAAAAGAAATCATTCTGGGATTATTTAAGGTCAAATTAGAAGATTCGTGAAAGTTCGTTTTTCCAAAGACGATCAAGAGATCAGACTGATAAAGATAAAGTTTTTGAAAGATTCCTCGAAGTTTCAAATGTTTCAAAGATGAAGTGTTTCAAAGAAGTTTTCAAAGTATTGTTTCAAGAATTCAAATGGTACGTCTACAAGACTTGTTGACTATTCAAAGATGCCAATCATGAATGATTTTTCAAGATTTTTCAACAACTTTAGGAAGAGCTTCAAAGTCCAAGAATGTCAGAGACAAAAGTTGAAGAATCAAGCGCTGAAGACTAGAATCAATTTTTTTTAAATCTTGAATACAAAGGGGGAGAATGTTAGTGCATTAATTGTATACAAGATTTAATAGGAAAAGTCAAAAAATGTAAAGTCAACTAAGTCAAAGTCTGTAAAGTCAATATGAGTTTTCTTAGGTGTTAAGCATGTAGTTTTGTAAAGTCAATATAGTATAAATACCTTGGTCTTGTATAATCTTGTAACTAGAACTAGAACCAGAACTATTGTAAGCTTTCATTGTCAGATTAATAGACTTATGATACTTTCTCTCTCTACTCTCTCTCTAAGATCTTGATATTGTCATATATTGAATTGAGAATTGTTTGATTGTATCTGGGAATACAATTTCAATGATAAGTACCAAACCAATCATTAGAATATCGGTGAGAAACAAAATCATTCTGTCTATATTTAGATGACTTAGTAGTAGACCGAGATAATTGGAGTAATTGCTTTATTGTATATTTCTTGTAAGGAATTACAAGTTTTTGTGTATTAGAAGCAATAATACCAACTACATCAGAAATACTATCAGTCGATCTATTACAAACACTATCAGGACATGATTCTGCTTTCTCATCAATCTTCTGTTTTGGTCGCCACTCAGTCCTTTCTTCAGACCTTTTCTTTTTCAACTCTGAAACAAAAGATTTAGATTTATTAGGAAAATTAGATTTCTGTGTTTGTCTTTGCTTTTGCTTACCTGTGTTGGTCCGTTTCTGTGAGTGCCTTTTTCTTTGTTTCATACCTTTGTTATAATAATCAATACTCATAGAAACTGATTCACCAACCTTAGTTGATGACCCACCTACTTCATACACACTAGGTAAAGCTTCAGAGTTAATGATAAAAGCAGAATGATCTGGAAGTTTATCATTGAAGCCAAACATATCAATTTCATTAACACACCCATCATCATAATTTAGAAAATCATTTGCAGACGCAAATAAGTTATCAAAATCATCTTAAGAAGTCTGAGGTGCCTTAGAAGATTTTGAACACTCTTTAGATTCAGATTTAAAAACAGTGTTCTTCATTATAGTAGAAAACACAACTTGTTCAATGTCAACCAAAATTGTTTCATCAGATAAATCATTTTCAAGATCAATAATTTTGCTTTCTAAAACAAGTGCAGGAACATAAATTTTTCTTTAATCGGTTTTGCCTCCAACTCTGTTGTAGAATAGCTGTTAAAATAATCATTTGAAAGAAACTTTGGTTGTTCTGAAATATAACTATCATTCAGCTTTTGATAGCAGAATGGTAGTTTCATTTTCGTTGTAATCTTTCTATTCTCATCTTCTTTGGCCTCAACATCATCAGGTGATTTGGTAACAAATTTGGGTTTCAAATGAGGATGTTTGGTAGCCGCTTGTAGAAAATCAAAGTTATACAAGGTTGATTGTTTTCTGATTGCTTTCTTTAGATAG
This sequence comes from Arctium minus, assembly GCA_954870635.1. Classification (NCBI taxonomy): domain Eukaryota; kingdom Viridiplantae; phylum Streptophyta; class Magnoliopsida; order Asterales; family Asteraceae; genus Arctium; species Arctium minus. Next base: position 72,892,565 of record OX941088.1, on the reverse strand, counting down.
TGTGGGTTATCGTAACCGAGTCCCCACTTCTCTTTAACATTAGATTCCTCATTTCGTGTGTTTAAGAAAATGGTTTGATATGTTTGTCCTCTAGTATACTGTTATTTCCCAGATTATCAAGTTATAATCACAAAACACAATCACAAGATGACAATAACAAGTTTATCAATCTACCTGTTACAATTACAAATCAAGATTTGAATACAACAGTTTTTCCCTCTCAAACTTTCTCTCTCTACAAATTCAGTCTACGTACAATGAATCAAGTTACTCGCTTCTACTACTAACACTATAGTCATATATCTAATAAAAAGAAAACAAAATACACGTGCTAAACACTATTACAAAACAAGACTTTGACATTTGACTTATTACAACTTTGACTTTGACTTTCACTTGAGAGTTGACTTTGAGCTTTGACTCGACTTTACTTTCAGCTTCAGTAAACATGATCATGTATCCAACAAATATGTTCTAACAATCTCCCCCTTTTGATTCATGATCATCTCTAAAAAGTTTTTGCAATACAATCTCTCTCTTTAATCAACTTTATCTCTCCTTTTGTAGATTTATTGTCAACTCAGAACATCTTCAGAAACTTTTGTAATCTCCCCAAAGTCTGTCTTCAAAAATAGTAACTATCTCCTCCAAGGTCGGAAAACCTCTTTCAGACATTGGAAAGACATTGGAAGACATTGTAACCAAGCTTTAGCAATTTGTCTTCAAAGAAAATTTCAGTAAACTTTGCTCACTTTCTGAAATCTTTTAACTTTCTGTTTCAGCTCTGAATCAACTTTCTTCAAACTTTCTTTAACAACTTTCTTTCACAATCAATTCTTGACCATTTCTTTCATCTTTAATATTTCTTGAACATTTCTCCCATTGTCATTACTGATTCAACCATTTCTTGAATTCTCTCACCCCCTTTTTGATGAATGAAGCATGAAATCATCAAAACTTTTCAAGAAATGTCTCTAAGTTGTTCTGACCACTGATCTTTTAAACAATGAGCCTCTAACCATCTGTCGATCCAAAAAGATATTCAACCGAATATTTGCAAATTCAGACAAATTATCAGTGTAACACCTTAATCAACAAATGAATCAGTTAAAGTGCCTGTCAGCAACACAAAGTCACTTTGTGTAACGAATACACATTGGAAAGGAGCTTTTATGATGTTTACTCGCCCAGGCCTTCCATTAAATCATCGAAACACCACAAAGGAATTTCTATGAACGTTATGACAAGAAAACGTATTCCTTGTGTGCTCGTGCATGTGTTTGAAAGAATTAAGCATAGATGATTGCTTGTTATAAGGCTCAAAGTTGTGTAAACCATTGAGACAACAATATTTAAACACAGACTACATTGTGCATGATCGAAGTGCGAAGGTGGGGCAGACTTCCTTCTTTTTCAATATTTAGATTATCCAAATGAAAATCGGATAGCATATGTGTTGCGTCCCCTTTAAAAATTGAAACATTTTCTTTTTGAGAAGAAAATGAGTAGCTGGTGGGGTATTTATCAAGAGTTGGCATGGGCTAGTTTCCTGTTTCAATAATGTTCACGAAGAATTGTGAAACACTAGAAATGTGGTTGCCCGACTCAGAAAAAGTTGGTGCAAAGTTTGATATTCTTTTACTCTGATCTCTAACCCTCTTTCTTTTAAACATTGAGCTCGCTTCTAACCAAACTCTGTTTTTCATTTTACCTCATCCCACCCATACTCATATATTTTGACTCCTAACTCTTCGATCACTCAAGGATTAACTTCTTGGTTAGGAAACACTGGTTAACGTGAATCCATAGAAGTTCTGGTAATCTCACACAATGAACCCATGTAATCCTAAAAGTACAATGTTTCTCAAAATGATTTAACTTGAACAGTTAAAGCATAAAATATGAAATACAAGTCAGATATATGTATGCTCAGTAAGATAATCGTGAAGATTTGAGCATTTTAAACATTGAAGATATGTCAAACAAGTATATTGAATTAAAGAAATGAATACAAGAAGCTTGTTTGAAAATCTGGCATTGTATGAAAAACATCAAAATCTGAATGATTTAACATTTAAAGCTTAGGTCAACAAAAACTGGATATTGTTTATACGAATCAAAATACAGACAAGTCTTGAAAGAACGTTTCGAAATGAAATCATGCTCAAACGTTGAATATCAATCAGGGTGTATCACCATCGAAAAATTTGTCCAATTTGAGACATGGTGATAACATATTCAATCAAAAATTAAACCGGTGTGTATGAATACTTGAAAGTATATGGAAAAGATAATACGCAAGTACTTATCTTTGGAAACACACGGTTTATTATACATTGAAGCACGTATAATCATGAAAACATGTAAAATCACACTTCTATATTCACGAAATCGTTTTAAGAATCAGAAGTGGTTTGAACTTTTAAGAATATGTTTTCCATAGCTGAAAGTTGTCCGTCTTTCAGACACGTATGAGATTAAGATTAGAAATAAACATTTTGGCTCAGTCTTAGATCTCATCAAGTCAGCTCTAAATCATATATGATATAATCATTTAAGCTCACTCTCAATTCTGCAAAAGTCACAAAGTCCGTCAAAGTGCAAAGCTTTATTCACAAAGTTTATTGGAAAGTAAATGATAGAAAGCAATAAAACTTTGAATGTACGAGTTCTGATCAGATGTGATCAGAAGTCATATTCAGTACTCCTTACTCTTACTCCCCCTGCATTTATGCATTAGAAAATATATCAATTAAAAATATATGCAAAAATATGAACTCCCCCTCAAAAGTATGTAGATCATCTAAAGTTCTCCTCTCACTCCCCTGAGATCATGAACATATATAAGTGCAGATATCTTTCAGAATAAAAATAAATAAATGAAGAAAAATAACAATAACAAAACTTTAGTAGGTAATCACTGATTAGGTATTTGTTAGAGCATAAATATGTTGGATACAAGATCAAGAAGACAAAAGTCAAGATTTAAGAAGTCAAAGCTGAAAAAAGTCAACTCTCAAGTGAAAGTCAAAGTCTTTGTAATAAAAGTCAAAGTCAACATTTGTATTAGTTTTGTTTCCTTGTTGTTTTAGTTGTAAGTATAAAATAGTTTCTTTTTCTTTGTAATTTGGAGTTGTATCAAAGTGAGGTAACGAATTCAGTAAGTATTTTAGAGAGAGAAATCTGTTGAGAGAGGAAGGTTGTCCTAGAGAGAGAAAGCTTGTAATCTTGAGATTTCTTGAAGTAAATCAAACAGGTAATTGAATCGTATTATCTGATTGTTTGATTATTTGTGATTAGAAACTACATTCAGGGACACACAATTGGTATCAGAGCAGGTCCAAAGTGAAATCAAATTAAGATTTGGGTAGTTCGTCACTGTTCTTGAGAGAAATTTTTGAATTTTGAATTTGAATGTGTTTTTGGAGCAGATTTTGGTTAGGAATTGTTCGAAAAGTGTAATAGATTGAGTCTATGTACTTTAATTTCAGTATTGCACTGTAATTCTCACGAATTTTGTGATTTTTGTTGATTTTTGTTCACGAGTCAATATACACTGTTTAATCGATATTTTTGTTTTGTGAGTGTTTGTTTGTAAATTTCTTAAGTTGTAATCTGTTCTAGTATTGTAATCGAGCAACAATTCAACGTAACAGATCAATTGGACAAGGTTTGATAGGATTCAGATGGAAAAATCAGTTTCTGAGTCGACTTTCGGAAGAATGCGCTAGATCTCTCAAACGCGCAAGTTCATCGTTCAAACGCGCAAGGTTCATCCGCAAGAACGCGCAAGTCGAAGGATTAATTTTGGTCTCAAACGCGCAAGGTGTTATCTGCGAGTTCTAGAAACTCGCTAATCAAGTCTGCGAGTTTGAAAAAGTTGGAAATTTTTTCTAAGGACCAGAACGCGCTTGTAGTGATCTGCGAGTTTTAAAAACGCGCTAATCGAAGCTAGCGAGTTTGAGAGGAACAGTGTTCTGCAAGTTTACTCGACGTGCGAGTTTGAAATTTCGAGAAAAAGTTTTAAGTGTTGGAACGTGCAAGTATAGCGAGTTTGTTCAAAACGCGCAAGCTATGACAAGCGAGTTTTGGAAACGCGCATGCCTCAGTTAGCGAGTTTCATCGTGAATAGTGATCTGTGTGTTTACGCACTTACAAGTTCAGGAAACACGGACGTTGATATCTGCGAGTTTCAGCGAGTTCATTTGTTCTGCGAGTGTCACTTTCAATAGTGGTTTGCGAGTTTCAGTGCCTGCGAATTTTAAGCTTTAACAGTGACTTGCGAGTTTCTGTACTTAGTCAAAATTTTCAAAACTTAGCGGGACCCCCGTGCTAAGTCTGCGAAGGGGGACAAAATACTGATTGTGATCAAAATTTCTGAATTTTATTTTCAGTGTCATTTCTATATTCTTGTGATTTCATATTTGGACTAACGATCAGTTTCTAGTTTCTTATTGCATATATTTTTTAAACAGGTTTAAACAAGATGACTTCCAAAGATGCTTTTTCCATTGGCACTGATGTCAAGCCTCCTGTACTGTTCAAAGGAGAGTATCAACAATGGAAGGATCGATTTCTAGATTTCATAGATCGACATGCAAATGGGGAGAATATTCTGGAGTCAATTACAAATGGTCCTATGGCACCAATCATGGTTCAAGTACCTATTGTTAATGATGAATCTGATAATGTACATGATGATGAAGAAAGAGAAGAAAAGACAGAACTAGTTAAAGTGGATTTATCTCAATATTCTGAAGAACAGAAAAGTCGGTATAAAGCAGACAGACAAGCAAGTTCTCTTCTACTTCAAAGCATTCCTAATGACATCTATATCAAGATTGATAGCTACAAGCATGAAGCTAAAAATATGTGGGATTAATTGGAAAAGATGATGATGGGATCCAAGGTCGGGAATCAGATGAAAGTAGCCAACTGCATCAATCGCTACGAGGAATTCAAAGCCAAAGAGAATGAGAGTCTGGAAGATACATATGAATGGTTTACTGTGCTTCTAAATGAACTGACAAAGAACAAGGTGAAAAAGAAGCAGCTGGAAAACAATGTCAAATTCCTTAGCATTCTACGACCTGAATGGAAGAAGCATACACGTAGGATGAAACAAATGAAGGATCTGAAGAAAGTCAACTCTCAAGTGAAAGTCAAATTCTTTGTAATAAAAGTCAAAGTCAACATTTGTATTAGTTTTGTTTCCTTGTTGTTTTAGTTGTAAGTATAAAATAGTTTCTTTTTCTTTGTAATTTGGAGTTGTATCAAAGTGAGGTAACGAATTCAGTAAGTATTTTAGAGAGAGAAATCTGTTGAGAGAGAAAGATTGTTCTAGAGAGAGAAAGCTTGTAATCTTGAGATTTCTTGAAGTAAATCAAACAGGTACTTGAATCGTATTATCTGATTGTTTGATTATTTGTGATTAGAAACTAGATTCAGGGACACACAATATTGAGATTTAATATACCAAGTTTTGAAACGAGAAAATTAAATCTCTTTTCGTCGAGAGGCTTGGTAAATAAATATGCAAGTTGATAATCAATGTTTACAAAATAAAGTTCTATTGTACCTTTTTCCACATTATCTTTGATGAAGTGATATCGTAAATCTATGTGTTTGGTCTTTGTATGTTGAACAGGGTTCACAGATATACTAATGGCGCTCTTAGAATCACAGTATATCGGGATCTTGTTGTATTGATAGCCATAATCTCGGAGTTGTGTTCTCATCCACAAGACTTGAGAACAGCATCTCGCAGCAGCGACATACTCTGCCTCAGCCGTTGATGTGGAAACACATAGTTGTTTCTTTGACGCCCAACTCACGAGTTTATCACCCAGAAATTGTATGTGACCCGATGTTCTTTTCCTGTCAAGCATACAATCTGCATGGTCTGCATCTGAATATGTTGTCAATTCAAACCCTGTATCTTTAGGATACCACAAACCAAGATCTACAGTGCCCTTCAGATATCTAAAAGTTCTTTTGACCGCAGAAAAATGGGATTATTTGGGATTAGCCTGATATCTAGCACATAGACATGTAGAAAACATTATATCTGGCCTACTATAAGTTAAATACATTAAAAAAACTGATCATCCCTCTGTAGGTTCTAACATCGACTGCTTTACCCGAAGTATCAGCGCCGATCTTTGTTCCTGGTGCATTGGGGTTCCAATTTTCGTACAATTTTCCATTTTGAATTTTCTAAGAATATCGAAAATGTACTTTGATTGATTGATAAAAATCACTGTTTGAAAATTGTTTGACTTGTAATCCGAGAAAGAAGTTCATCTCTCCCATCATACTCATCTGAAAACGTGACACCATGAGGTTAGAAAAATTCTTACAGTATTTTGGATTTGTTGAGCCACATATAATATCATCCACATATATCTGAATTAAAATAATATCGGCTTTTTCCTTTTTAATAAACAAAGTAGTATCAATCTTACCTTTAGAGAAGCCAAACTTGACTAGGAATTTAGATAATACTTCGTACCAGGCTCGAGGTGCTTGTTTCAGACCGTAAAGTGATTTCTCGAGAATGTAGATGTGATTCGGTTTCTCTTGATTGACAAAGCCTTCAGACTGTGAGACGTAGACTTCCTCCTTTAAAATGTCGTTTAGAAAGGCTGTCTTCACATCCATCTGATAGACAGTGAAGTTTTTGTGGGCAACATATGCAAGAAACATTCTGATCGCTTCGATGCGTGCCACTGGAGCGTAAGTCTCATCGTAGTCAATTCCTTCCTCTTGCCTATAGCCTTTTGCGACAAGTCTTGCTTTATTTCTGATCACGATACCATCTTCATCCTTTTTATTTTTGAATACCCATTTTGTGTCGATTATTGATTTACCTTCTGGTCTTGGCACAAGTCTCTAGACTTTTAATGCTTCGAACTGGTTCAGCTCCTCTTTCATTGCAGTTACCCAATCCGAGTCAGTTAGAGCTTCTGATACACGTGTTGGATCTACCTTGCACATAAATGAGTCATGCATACACATGTTTAATGTAGCAAACCTAGTTTGCACTGGTAAAGATGGATCTCCAATGATTTCGCTTATCGGGTGCTCTTTGGTCCACTTGTGATCATGAGGGAGTGGATTTGAAGTAGATTGATCATGATTTTCATCTAAGTATCCACCTTCAGTTTCTTCTTGTTCAGGGAGTGATTCAGTTAAAGTATTTGGTGCAGAAGTTTCAGTTGGTACACCATTAATTGGCTGTTGAGTAGACGTCACAGTGCAACCAACTGAATCAGCAACTTCTGTATCGACATTTTCATGTACAACTTCAACTGAAGGAGTAGTTGTTTGAACCGGAGTTTCTTGCTGAATCGGGGGAACAAATTCAGTAGACACATCTGAAGTGACTGGAAGATGAGCACTTGACTCTTCAGGTCTATCAATCATAACAGATTTAGGCAGTTTAGATCCAAGAAACTCATCATAAGAGAATTCAAACAATAAATCTAATTCTAATAAATGAGATGTAGATGTGGAGTGTTTATCAGAATCAGTAGCATTAACCACATATTCTGGACTGATTTGTCCAGAATCTAGTACTCCTGTAAGTACGGGTTCTGAACTGTGTTTTTCAGAAGCCATATCTTCGTCGAATGTGACTAACTCTTTCTATGATAGTCTTTGATTTCTTCAGATAGACTCTATAGGCAGCAAACGTTTGAGAATATCCAATGAAGATGCCTTCGTCAGCCTTTGGTCCGAACTTGTTCAATCTCTCTCTGTCATTTAGTACAAAGCACCTGCATCCAAAAATATGAAAGTGTTTAATGCTAGGTGTACGATTATTTATCAAAGCATAAGGTGTTTTACCAAACCGGCGATGTATTATGCAGCGATTCTGTGTGCAGCACGCAGTCGATACAACTTCGGCCCATAGAAACAGAGGTAGATCCGATTGGCTTAGCATAGTACGAGCGGCCTCGACTAGAGTTCGGTTACGTCTTTCTACTACTCCGTTCTGTTATGGCGTTCTGGCAGCAGAAAATTGATGTGGTATCCCGACCAATTCGAGATAATCTTCAATAGTGTTATTCTTGAATTTTGTGTCGTTATCTGTACGAAGAAGCTTGACTGGCTTTTGCAGATTCACTTGGGTAGTCTTTAATAAATTGATGATGACTTCGGGTGTCTCATCCTTTGATATCAGAAATTTAACCCATGTGTATCGCGAATAATCATCCATAATAACTAATACATATTTCTTGCCATTAATGCTTTACGTACGCATAGGACCGCAAAGATCCATATCCAACAACTCAAGTGAAGAACTTGTACTAGGTTCAGGCTTTGGTTTGTGAGCGACTCTCTTCATCTTACCTTTCTCGCACGCTGCGCACAGATGTTCTTTCTCGTATTTAAGCTCAGGAAGTCCTTTGAGTAATTTTCCCGTGACCAGTTTGTTGATATAACGAAAATTCAGGTGAGAAAGCCTTCGGTGCCATAACCAGCTTTGTTGCAGCGAGGCTTTTGACATTAGACACACCTCATTGTCAGTCTGGACTTTTGATAGATGAATCGTGTAGAGGTTAGACTTTCTCGTGCCGACCAAGAGTTCCTTACCATCTTCAGTACGCACATAACATCTCTTGGCCTTGAAATTTACCTCTAGATCTTTGTCGCAGAACTGTGCAATACTGAGCAGGTTATGTCCTAATCCTTCCACGTAGCTCACCTTTGTAATCGTTATGTTGTCTTGAATCACGTCACCGTAGCCCAAAATCGGTGAAAACTGATCATTTCCAAATCTCATGTTCCCGCAGTATTTCTCTGTATAATTAGACAAAATATCTTTCTGCCCAGTCATATGCTTGGAGCAACCAGAATCCAAGTACCACATATGATGGGTCTGCACAGGAGAAATCAGGGAACAATTACTTTAGGTACCCATTTAAAAGTGGGTCCTATCGGATTAGCACAAGATTTTGGTATCCATTTATATATGGATCCTCTGAACTTTTGAAAAACCTTTGATACATATGATTTATAAGAATAAACATGATAAGTACCAAACCAATCACCAGAATATCGGTGAGAAACAAAATCATTCCGTCTATAGTTAGATGACTTAGTAGCAGACCGAGATAATTAGAGTAATTGCTTTATTGTATAACTCTTGTAAGGAATTACAAGTTTTTGTTTATTAGAAGCAATAGAACTAACTACATCAGAACTACTATCAGTCGATCTACTACAAGTATCAGGACATGATTCTGAGATCTCATCAACCTTTCGTTTTGGTCGCCATTCAGTTCTTTCTTTCGACCTTTTCTTATTCAAATTTGAAACAAAAGATTTAGATTTGTTAGGAAAAACAGATTTCTGAGTTTGTCTTTTCTTAAGCTTACCAGTGTTGTTCCGTTTCTTTGAGCGTCGTTTCTTTTACTTCTTACCTTTCTCATAGTAATCAATACTCACATAAACTAATTCACCAACCTTAGTTTATGATTCACCAACTTCATATACACTTGGTAAAGCTTCAGAGCTAATTATAAAAGCAGAATGATCTGGAAGTTTAGCATTAAAATCAAACACATCAATAAATTCTTCAACACACCCATCATCAGAATTTAAAAAAATCATTTGCAGACGCAAATAAGTCATCAAAATCAACTTCTGAAGTTTGAGGTGCCTTAGAAGATGTTGAACACCCTTTAGATTCAGTTTTAAAAACGGTGTTCTTTATAACATTAGAAAATACATTTTGTTGAATATCAACCAGGATTCTTTCATCAGATAAAACATTTTCATGTCAGTCTAAGACTCGTTCTTCAATGGTTGTTAGCTTCTGACTAATGAGATACTGTGAGTACATCTACTTTATTCCGCTGCATTTATCTCTGATAATGATGTTTCTCCAGTTTAGGACTCGTTCTCCAAGCATTGACGATGCTTGTTAGCTTGTTAGCATGAAGAATTTTGAGAAAACTGGAGAAACATCATTATCAGAGATAAATACAACGGAATAAAGTAGATGTACTCACAGTATCTCATCGTCAATGCTTGTTAGCTTCTGACTAATGAGATACTGTGAGTACATCTACTTTATTCCGCTGCATTTATCTCTGATAATGATGTTTCTCCAGTTTTCTCAAATTCTTCATGAATCTGAGCTTTTCAAACTCTCTCCTGATTTTGTTCAACCCAAAATTTTCAAATGAGACACAAATTCATTTTACATTATGTCAAAGATGGTATTATTGAATTTTATTTTGTTTCAACTGAATATAAACTTGCCGATCAAATGTTTCTATTTTTAAATCTTGGCATGTTGAATTTAAAAGTTTAAATCTTTACAAATTTTATTCTATAAAGTAAAAGTTTTACAATTTTCTTTCTTTTGAATAAAATGTGTGTCTAGGATAAATTTTCAAGTTGCTTTGTTTATATTAAAGTTTTTAATATGTTCAAATTTCAACTCTAACAAAAGTCGAAAAGTCAGCAACATGTTTGTAGCTTTTGATATTGCTTTAAAGTTGTGTAATTCGGAATATTTATAGTTTACAATGCTTAGAAAACCTAAAAAGTCTAAATTTTGGATCGTAATGAAAATATGGTCTAAGCACTTAGACGTAAAACTTTGTGTTTGAGATGATTATTAAATTCTTATAAAACAGAAATCTCTAAGTTTAACAGTTTGTACCTGTGACTATTCTAGTTTGGGAAAGTAAGTTATGTGGGATGCTTGTCATCTGGTCCCCTAAGGTCATTTGATATGGAAGTGATCGAACCCAAATCCTTCAATAGAATCAGATCGAAAGTCATGTTCTACTGGTATGAATGGGTTTAGGATATGTCGATGTAGCCTTTCTAATCTGGGAGAGTAAGTTCCAAGGGGTGCTTGACACCTAGTCCCCTTAGGCCAACTGGTCTGGGAGCGGCTGACCCAAATCATGCAATAGGGTCAGATAAAAAGTTACGTTTACGGCATGTTCTTTACTTACCAAACTTGTTGATTAAAAAGATGCCAAAGTGCACAAGCTTAAAAGATGCCAAAGAGCACACTCATGTAAAAATGCCATAGAGCACAATGCTAAAAGATGCCAATGAGCACACATCTCATGATACTTGGGTGATATTTCTGAGTTGCAATAAACCTGTAAATTTGGGAAAATCTGAATTCTTGATGGATTAGTGTGATTACGTGCAAAGTTCTCTATTATATTTTTAGAATTGCATTTTATTGAAGCTAATCAGAGTTCACATGCGAGCACACTGAATAGATTGATGAAAGTTTTTGAAACTGAACATGTCTTAACTTGATATGCAATAAAACTTGTTTCTGTATCCAAATACATTCATTTGATTTCATCTGATGGATTTTATTGTGATATTTTACTAAATAGAATTTTATTTGTTTATGTTTAAATTTTTATATATTTAGTCGTTTCATGTCACACCCCGCTAAAGCGGAAATACGGAATATGACAGTTCGATAAACATAGCATTAGGAAATGATAAAATACCTCCATACATTTCAACCAAAGTTTACATTATGTTCCAAAATAAACTTACTTTACATAACCCAAATCTTAATTACAAGATACTATTAAACGTTAAAATGCGAAATCTAAATCTCAATCATTTCCGAATACCTTCTTGTTCCCTGAAAAGTATATATAAAACAAGGTCAACTACAAAGAGTTGGTGAGTTCACAAGTTTTAAAGATGCACAAAACAAATTTTATATGCATAAATGATCAATTGAAAACATATTATCAAATCAACCCTTTGAACCATAATTCACGATTATTAACTTTAAATTATATGGCAGAAAATATGCCTCAATAACCTTTTGTATGTTGAACCTCTACTAGACCGTCCACTGACCAAACAAATATGCCCCAAAAAGAACTACCGCTGTGGTCATGAATCACATAGATAGCCCCTATTTCTCTAGAATTAGTGCACCCTTACTCGTCAGTATAAGGTGGGCTTGTCACACCAAATAGCGCTATCCACTAAGACTATAGGCTCCCGCAGGAGTTAACTAGTAGAGTCGGGGACTTAAAGAAACAATCCAACATACTAATTTCCGCATATATGTCATATAATATCCAAAACAAACGCTTTATCACCAAAGCGACCAAAATCATCCATGATAAATAATAAACAAACTTCGTGAATTATTGAAATAAAAAAACATGCTTTTCACCCCAAAACATATAAAACAGTAAAAGAGGGGTTGTGAATACTCACCGTGTATGATGATGCAAAAATAAAACAACACAATTCTCTAGCCCGGATCTTTAATCCCTATAGAGTAATTTGCACCAATGATACCGAATGTTAATACCCATTCTCAATCCTATCTTGACCATTCTTACATCTCAATATATATATATATATATATATATATATATATATATGCCATTATGTTTAACTTATTGTCTAAAATAAGATTTTAGAATTACAATACCAAACTAATCATCAAAATATAAGCTTTTAAAGCTTTAAGATCAACTTTCTGGATTCAGCACTTGCTGTCCAAAATTTGTGATCTCAAAATGAGTTTCAAAATGACATTTCCCAAATACCAAAAATAACCAAATTTTTACAGAAATTAATATACTGAGATATGTACTAATCTGAAAAATTTTATGATTTAAAGAGGTGTTTTGGTGCCCCAAATAAATTTCACAAAACAGATTGTCACTGATTTTCAGGTCAGTGACACACTTCACTTGCAGCTTACATTTGGGTTACCAAAGCTCAGAATTATGCAATGAGCCATATATGGTTGCAAAACTAACTGAAAAATATAACATGTGGAAAATGATTCACTCAATTTGGACAAAAATTGAGTGAGTTATGGCCTTTGAAATTTGGGTGTATGAATCTGCCAATTCTGGACAGATTACACCACTGTCTTCTAAAATGCAAATGAGTGACCAAACCTCCATAATTTTGAGTGATTCTTGATGCTATAAATCACTAACACCTTAAATTGAAGTTTTGTAACAAAAAGTCCAAATTTTTAAGGAGTATATGCTGACTTATACAGCTTGAAAGTGGATACACAATCCATGACAGCAAGCTGTTGGTAAGATGAGGTTTATATTAACATGAAATGATGATCATTTGGCATGGTTTTTGCTAATAACACATGGCCTCACATCTTTAATCTGTATACAATGATTCTAATAACACAAATATGCATCATGAATTCATAGAAACTAAAGTGCTCATCCAATCCCATGCATGACATCAAAATCACTAAATAAGTGACATTACACTACTTTAGATGCTCTTAATCATATGAGATTTGAACAATCTCATCCTAAGAGTTTCTTTACACTCAAAAATTGTTGTAAATACAAAATTTTCAATCTATTAACATCAAAATTTCGTGGGTCATACTACCACATTTCATAAGATTGATATTTTGATAAAAATCTCAAAAATCACACTTAAAATCCAAATTTTATTGGAAGATCATTCAATGGTTTTCTTTGCAAATGTTTATTTCATCAAATACATCCCATTTCACTTCCAAGAATAGGATTATAAAATTTCTACATGCAATGATGTGAAACATTCACATTTTTGAAAGAAAAACTTGAGAAATGAAGATATAAAGTGGTTACCTTCTCAATTGAAGATGCAAACTTGATTTCTTGAAGTAAAATGATGTTTAATTCTTGATTTCTCCTTGGAACTTTTCTGAAAATCGATGATGGTGGTGGTGGTGTGTGGTGGCCGGCGTGAGAAAGAGAGAGAAGAAGGAGATGAGAGGTTTTCTTGAAAATTTGAAAATGAGATAATTAATCCTAATTTTTATTTGGTTTTAAATTGAATTAAAAAGAGAGGTGTTATAAAAATCAGCCAAGTGTCCTAATGACTCACCAAAACACATATTAAATTAAATTAAAATGTAATTGTGATATAAACCTAGTTAAATAATCAGATAAATTTGAGAATAGTAACTCTCAATTCTCAGTTTATACTAAAAATGAATATTATAAATTAATAAATATATTTTATTTTGAAAAATAATAAAATCCTATTATTTTATGTATTTTAGACTTCCAACATAATTTTTGGCATTTTTAAGATGTAACGGTCAGTTATCAGTCCGAACCGGGTATTTTTATGCGACTTCCGAAATTTTCGGGTAAACTTGTAATTTAATCATTCTAACTAGACATTAAGGAATTTAACTTCATAATTAAATTCTAAAAGGTCAGAGATTGCTAACCTTAACATGCTGGTTATCAGGCAGTTGTCACATATCTTTATAAATGGGTTTGTGCATTATTCAAGGGGGAGTAAATAAGGAGTATTTTCTAAAAAGATAATATATGTTTTCAAGGGGAAGTATCTAATTTTCTATACAAATGCTAACTTGAATTGTCATATCTAGTGCATTTGTGTAGGGGAGTAGCAGAGCTTAAAAAGGTAAAAAAATTCTGACTTCAAGTCAGATATGCGCCAACAGTTGGTCGAGCAAACCTAGATTTGCGCCAACAGCTTCTAGCGCAAAATAAGATTTGCGCTTCCTTCAGCTAGCGCATACCTCACTTTGCGCTTTCTTCTGTTAGCGCAAACCTCTCTTTGCGCCACCAATGGGACGCGCAAACCTTCCCTGTTTTCTTCTTTAATTTGACTTTGCAGATCTTAAGTTGTCTCGTCTCCAACATTTGCATGACCTAGTTGATCCAGATCATCAAGGTCATGAAGGGGAGAAGTTAAGGAGAAGTTAAAGAGAGAGAGCTCAAACGTTTATCTGCTGATCAAGATTCGCTCAAGATTCTATTTTTCTCAGCCATTCTAGTCTTTTGTTGTTCCAGCTCCGATCACCACTGTTCATTCAAGGTCATTTAAAGGAGGTGTGTCGTCTAGAGCACAAGTTGATGAATCAACTGTTCTTTCAAGTTTATTCCAAACTGGTCCAGTTTTGTCAAGACAGCAAAGACAACTCAATATGAAAGATGCTGAGAATATTTTTTTTTTTTAAAAGTCAGAAAGCTTTGCAAAGTCGCTTAGTTGGTCCATGCTGTTTTAGAAGATGGTTTTTGAAGAACACAACGCCAATGATTACTAAGGGGGAGATTGTTAAGACTGATTTTATAGTAATCATTGTATTTATAAGTTTGGTTTTATACTGTTCTTAGATAGGTTTTATATGTGTATAAGCCAAGGGTATTTAAGTCCCTTTGGTCCTTGTGTCTTGTAAGTGATTCACGCTCATTCTATTAAAAATTGTCACTTTGCGCTTTCAACTGTTTCTCTCTCTAGATTCTCTCTCTAAGATTTAGAGATCTTTGGATTAACAATTGGTATCAGAGTCAATCTAGATCATGAGAGAATTGAGAGAATTGTTTTTGATTTCTGAATTTGTAGTTTAATTCGAAAATTTGATTGATTTTCTTGAATTTTTCAAGAAAATCTCGTTTTCGAATTTTTCATCAAATTCGGTCGTGTTTTTGAACGATTTTATGTGTAAATTGGTTTGTTGGATTCGTTTTTGAATGTAAATTTTTTTTAATTCACATCGATTTGCAAGAAAAACTAGTTTGGGTGTTCAATTTTAATGATTTGTAGGTTTCTGAAAAACGTTTTTGACGTTCTGTTCTTTTAATGAATTTTCAAAATTGTCGTTTTTAAACGAAAAGTTTGATTACAAAGTGTTAGAATGTTGTTTTCGATCATATCTGTGGAAGAATACATCTGAAAATTCTAATACGTAATCGATTTTGGTGATTGTTATTGATTTTTAGGAAGTTTGCGCCAGATCCTCAATTTGCGTGAGTTCGTCACGATTTACGCGAGTTCATAATCTTTGCGCTAGTTCATAAATGTAAAAGTTCAGTTCTCGTCTTCCTCTGCTCTCACAAAGAGTGATTTGCGTTACCTCTTACTCACGCAAAGTCAGTTTGCGTCATCTTCTTGTCACGAAAAGTCAAGTTCTCACCATACACTTCAAACGCAAAGCTTCATTTGCGTAAACTGCCTCTCACACAAAGTTGTTTTACGCCATCAAAGCATAAGACAAACTTAAGTTTGCGCCATCAGTGTTTCACGCAAATCTAGTTTGCGTCATTCTCGGCTCATGCAAAGCTTAATTTGCGTCTTCTACTGCTCGCGACAATATTAGTTTGCGCCTTCAGCATCTCAAGCAAAGTCTGCTTTGCGCTAGTCATTGTTCACGCAAAGAACAATTTGCATCTTACTTGGATCACGCAAATCTAAGTTTGCGTCTCCAACTTCTCGCGAGAATCCCAGTTTGCATTACTTGCTTCTCATGCAAACCTCTAGTTTGCACCAAATCTGTCCAGACTTAGCATTTTTTTCTGAAGATATTCAGATATGGATTCTACAAAGTCTGCATATCAAGCTCAGTTTTACAAGAACGATCTCATGATGTCACTGGATTCAGAAAATAGTCCTCCGGTGCTTATTGATGAAAATGAGTTTACACAGTGGCAAGATAGGTTTTTGAACTTTATAGAGCGTCAAAAGAATGGAAGTGACATGATGAATATTCTATCAGAAGGATCTTTTGAGAAACCCAAGTTGGCTTCTGGATTATTTAAGTCTACCAAAGAATATTCACCAAATGAGTTATCGGAGTATCAAGCTGATTGTGATATAAAGGCAAATCTGAGGCTATCCTTGCCAAACTCTATCTACAACAGGATTGATTGTTTCAAAAATCATCCGAATCTTATGTGGCAACAGCTTGAAAAGATTATGCTTGGTTCTTCAGTTGCTACTCAACTCCGACATACTCGTTATATGAATAACTTTGAAGAATTCAAAGCCAAGGATGGGGATCCATTGAAAACTGTGTATGACAGATTCTGTGCCGTGATCAATGATTTGAGAAAAATAAAAGTGGAAAAGACTGAGCTTGAGACGAATCTGAAATTCCTCAATGCACTTCAACCAGAATGGAACAAATCTTGCCATCGCTTGAGAAATGATGTCAGAATTTCTTCCAAGCAAATCCAAGAGATGTTTGAGATCTTGCTGACAGATGAATGCATTGTCATAGAGAAGAAGGCCAGACTCAATAAAAAGAATAAGAAATCAGTGGACCCGGTTGCTCTCCTCACGAAACAATTGACAGAACAAGCATTGTCTGATAATGCTTACGACGGGTCAACTGATGATGATGGCGAGGCACTGCAGAAAGCTATGATACCTTCTTTCTCAACATTATCAAAAGAAGTTTCAACCACGGTCGGGTTAAAACAATCTTCGCTTCACTTCTAGTTCTAAGACTGTACAAGTGCCCGAGCCAAAGACTGCTTCATGCTACAACTGTGGAAAGCAGGGGCACATTTCAAAGGAGTGTCGAGCAAAGGTGGTTCGGGATTCGGCATACTACAGAAGAAATTGGAGCTAGCCGAAAAGAGAGAGAATGGAACTTCTCTACTTGCTGAAGAGGAGTACTGGCTGGATCACTCCGACAATGAAGCTGACAAAGTTGAAACTGCTACTTTATGCTTTGTTGGAGATGATCAATCTGACGATGATGACGACTCCTCAACCGATGCTGATGAGGTACCTTCTGAATTTGACTATAAATTCATATCTTCTCAAATGAATATCATCATATCTGCTTTACATGATCTTCACTTAAAGTTATTTTCTGAAAAGTCAGATTTGATTGACAAATTGAAATTTTCTTTGAAAGATGAAAAATCTATTTTGGTTCATACTAAAGAAATCTTTCAAAAGAAATTGGATGATTTGGAAAAATCAAATAAGTCTTATCTTGAATCTTTGATTGAAATGACCATTTTAAAAGATATTTTTTCGGACAAGAAGAGGCAGAAAAGGTTTTAATGATATATCTCCCGTCAAATCTTCAGTGTCTGATGATTTTGTTGATATTTTTGCTAATAAATCTGATAAGGAAAATATATCTCCAATCATTTATGATTCTAAGAGATATACCCCTCCTTTAGTTTTAGAAGGCAAAATCATTGACCTTGAAGATAAGATGGAAGATCAAAATATTCTTAAAGAAATTGAATCTGATATCTTTCTTTCTTTCATGACATCAAGTCTTGAAAAAAAATTATTTTCTCAAAAACAAGATTCATTTTCTATTTCTGGCCCTTCTTCTTCTTTTAAAGAAAATAAAAAGGAAGTTTCTAATTCTAAAATCTTTTCTCAAAAATTTTCTGAGTCTGAGGTAAGTTTAGATCTATTGTCTGATCAGATTGGTTGCTTAGGTAAAATTATTTCTTCTGATTTAAATATTAATTCGAAAATTCTTGATGAATCTTTTACGCTAAATGATCAGTATTATAAACCTAAGCGTAAAAGAAGAAGGTCAAAGAAGTCAAAGAAACAAGATAAAGTTTTTTCTGACAGTTCTAATTCTTCTTATTCTAATCTTTCAGATAGGACTTTGAGCAAGTCATCGAAGCAGATTAGGAGAGCGAAGCGGATATCAGATGAATTTCAGATTGATGGGGATAGATGTGTAGACAAACTTTATAAAAGTGATTCATTTGCTACTTGTAAGAAAATTTCAAAATACTCTAGAAAGCAAATGATTCGAATTTCCAAACATGTCTCATCTTCTTCCTCTGATTCTAGTTTAAATGATTATGCTTTGTATTCATCTGATGATTGTGCTTATTATTCTGATGATCTTTCTCGTGCTTTACTGTTAAATCTAACAAATATTTCCCCATAAGAACTGCAAGTAACAAACATGGGCCCAAATTCAAGTGGGTACCAAAATCTCAATCTGATTCAAAGTTGCAGGCACCTCATCTCAAGGGGGAGTAAGAGAAATATGGCTCTTGAGTAAATCAGCTCAAGACCCGGACTTCATTGTCAACATTAAGGCTTCTGAGTAATTCAGCTCATAACCCGTGCTTCAAAGACTTCGACTTCTAGACATGTCAGTCTAGGACACGTTCTTCAATGCTTGTTAGCTTATGACTAATGAGATACTGTGAGTACATCTACTTTATTCCGCTGCATTTATCTCTGATAATGATGTTTCTCCAGTTTTCTCAAAATTCCTCATGAATCTGAGCTTTTCAAACTCTCTCCTGATTTTGTTCAACCCAAAATTTTCAAATGAGACAAATTCATTTGACATTATGTCAAAGATGGTATTATTGAATTTTATTTTGTTTCAACTGAATATAAACTTGTCGATCAAATGTTTCTATTTTTAAATCTCGGCATGTTGAATTTAAAAGTTTAAATCTTTACAAATTTTATTCTATAAAGAAAAAGTTTTTACAATTTTCTTTCTTTTGAATAAAATGTGTGTCTAGGATTAATTTTCAAGTTGCTTTGTTTATATTAAAGTTTTTAATATGTTCAAATTTCAACTCTAACAAAAGTCGAAAAGTCAGCAACATGTTTGTAGCTTTTGATATTGCTTTAAAGTTGTGTAATTCGGAATATTTATAGTTTACAATGCTTAAAAAACCTAAAAAGTCTAAATTTTGGATCGTAATGAAAATATGGGCTAAGCACTTAGACGTAAAACCTTGTGTTTGAGATGATTATTAAATTCTTATAAAACAGAACTCTCTAAGTTTAACAGTTTGTACCTGTGACCTTTCTGGTTTGGGAAAGTAAGTTATGTGGGATGATTGTCATCTGGTCCCCTAAGGTCATTTGATCTGGGAGTGATCGAACCCAAATCCTTCAATAGAATCAGATCGAAAGTCATGTTCTACTGGTATGAATGGGTTTAGGATATGTCGATGTAGCCTTTCTGATTTGGGAGAGTAAGTTCCAAGGGGTGCTTGACACCTAGTCCCCTAAGGCCAACTGGTCTGGGAGCGGCTGACCCAAATCCTGCAATAGGGTCAGATAGAAAGTTACGTTTACGACATGTTCTTTACTTACCAAACTTGTTGATTAAAAAGATGCCAAAGTGCACAAGCTTAAAAGATCCCAAAGAGCACACTCATGTAAAGATGCCATTAAACACAATGCTAAAAGATACTAATGAGCACACATCTCATGATACTTGGGTGATATTTCTGAGTTGCAATAAACTTGTAAATTTGTGAAAGTCTGAATTCTTGATGGATTAGTGTGATTATGTGAAAAGTTCTCTATTATATTTTTAGAATTGCATTTTCTTGAAGCTAATCAGAGTTCATATGCGAGCACACTGAATAGATTGATGAAAGTTTTTGAAACTGAACATGTCTTAACTTGATATGCAATAAAACTTGTTTTTGTATCCAAATACATTCATTTGATTTCATCTAATGGATTTTATTGTGATATTTTACTAAATAGAATTTTATTTGTTTATGTTTAAATTTTTATATATTAAGTCGTTTCAAAATATATATTCAGTTTATTTTTCTTTCTACATTGATGTTTTAATTCGTGTGTTTTCATATCTTTATAAATGGGTTTGTGCATTATTCAAGGGGGAGTAAATAAGGAGTATTTTCTGAAAAGATAATATCTATTTTCAAGGGGGAGTATCTGATTTTCTATACAAATGATAACTTGAATTGTCATATCTAGTGCATTTGTGTAGGGGGAGTAATAGAGCTTAAAAAGGTAAAAAATTTCTGACTTCAAGTCAGATTTACGCCAACAGTTGGTCTAGCAAACCTAGATTTGCGCCAATAGCTTCTAGCGCAAAATAAGATTTGCGCTTCCTTCAGCTAGCGCATACCTCATTTTGCGCTTTCTTCTGTTAGCAGAAACCTCTCTTTGCGCCACCAATGGGTCGCGCAAACCTTCCCTGTTTTCTTCTTTAATTTGACTTTGCAGATCTTAAGTTGTCTCGTCTCCAACATTTGCATGACCTAGTTGATCCAGATCATCAAGGTCATGAGGGGGAGAAGTTAAGGAGAAGTTAAAAAGACAGAGCTCAAACGTTTATCTGCTGATCAAGATTCGCTCAAGATTCTATTTTTCTCAGCCATTCTAGTCTTTTGTTGTTCCAGATCCGATCACCACTGTTCATTCAAGGTAATTTAAAGGAGGTGTGTCGTCTAGAGCACAAGCTGATGAATCAACTGTTCTTTCAAGTTTATTCCAAACTGGTCTAGTTTTGTCAAAACAGCAAAGACAACTCAATACGAAAGATGCTGAGAAGATTTTTTTTTAAAGTCAGAAAGCTTTGCAAAGTCGCTTAGTTGGTCCATGTTGTTTTAGAAGATGGTTTTTGAAGACCACAGCGCCAATGATTACTAAGGGGGAGATTGTTAAGTCTGATTTTATAGTAATCATTGTATTTATAGGCTTGGTTTTATACTGTTCTTAGATAGGTTTTAACTGTGTATAAGCCAAGGGTATTTAAGTCCCTTTGGTCCTTGTGTCTTGTAAGTGATTCACGCTCATTCTATTAAAAGTTGTCACTTTGCGCTTTCAACTGTTTCTCTCTCTAGATTCTCTCTCTAAGATTTAGAGATCTTTGGATTAACAGTTATCATAACTGAGTCCCCACTTCTCTTTTACATCAGCTTCCTCATTAGGAGTGTTTAAGAAAATGGTTTGATTTGTTTGTCCTCTAACATATAATTTTGCTTCCAAACCATTTACCTTTTTCACTAAGCTCTTGTTTTCAAACTGCAATTTAAGAGATTTTAGTATACATTCTTGTTTCTCAATATCTGACTTTGAAAGCTTGGAAACAATTTCAGAAATCTTATTTTCAAAACCATCTTTTTGCAACTTAAAATCAGATGCAGGTTTGTTTAAAGAGTGAATCAGATCTTTGTTCCCAACAAGTTCCTTGTTAAGTTCAAAAATATTTTGACTTTTCTTTGCAACTCTGCTCTTTTCCTTTTTCAGCTTAGATTGAAGGTCTTGAAGCTTGACCATCATGGCTTCCATTTTGGATAGAAAATCATTTTCAGAAAATTTTAGTACCTCATCGGATATCTCTTCCTCCGAATCATCATACTTCACAGTATTGCCCATCAGGCACATATGTGTTGTCTCTTTTTTTTCTTCCTCATCTGAATGATCCAGCCAGAACTCATCCTCAGCCATTAGCACTTTTCCCGCTTTTTTCTGTTTTGCAAGCAACATCTTCTGCTTTTAGTAGTCTGAATTCCTGACGGTAGGCTTTCGGCAGTCCTTGGCATAGTGACCAATCTTTCCACGGTTGTAGCACTTGATTACTTGATTAACTCTTCAGTCTTCTTCTCAGCACTACCATAATCATTCACATACCTCTTCTTCTCTTCAGGTTTTCTTTCTCCAAATCTCTTCTCCTCAAATTTTTTTCCTTCCACTCTCTCCCTATGTTCATGATTCTTTGATCCAGACGAGTACCTTTGTGAGTTTGACCCCGACTTCTTATAGAATTTATTTTGCAATGCACGGGTCAGCAGTAGCATCGCTTGCTTGAGGTTTTCCCCATCATCACTATCAGAATCAGTATTTGCGGAATCATCAGAACCGGGAAGTATTATCGTCTTCTTCTTCTTCTTATCTTTCTTCTCCTTCTCTTTCTGACTAGCTACCAAAGCAATTGGATCAACTACTTTTTCAACTTTCTTCTTCTTACTCATTTTCTCTTCAACCTCTTCCTCGTTTTTTCCTCAACGTCTCATAGACTTCATGAAGAGGTATGTCACTTAAGTCCTTCATCTGTTTCATCCTACGAGTGTGCTTCTTCCACTCGGGTTGAAGAATACTTAGAAATTTGACGTTGTTCTCAATTTGCTTCTTTTTAACTTTGTTCTTTGATTCCTCATTCAGTAGAAGAACAAATCGCTCATATGTATCCTCCAGGCTCTTATTCTCTTTAGCCTTAAACTCTTCGTAGATGTTTATACAGTTGGCTACTTTCATCTGGTTGCCAACCTTTGACCCCATCATCATCTTCTAGAGTTGATCTCACATATTTTTTGCATTGGCTTTGTAGTTGTCAATCTTTATGTAGATCTCATTAGGTATGCTCTGTAAGAGTAGAGATCTGGCTTTCTTGTCAGCTTTGTAACGACTCTTCTGCTCATCAGTATACTGTGAAAAATCCTTCGGAACACTCTTTGTCTTTCTAACTATATCCTCATCTCCATCTTCACTGTCTGAGGACTCTTCATCCGGTATCTCCATGGTAGGGTGTACCATAGGACCTTCCATAATGGATAAAAGAATGTTCTCTCAGTTTGCATGTCGGTCAACAAAGTCTAGGAATTGGTCCTTCCATTGCTCATACTCCCCTTTAAACAGAACAGGGGGCTTTATATCAGTACCAATAGACAATGCGTCCTTTGAAGTCATCCTGTTTCCAAAATTTTACAATAAGAACTTAAAAAAATGATTTTTAGTCTAATAGAAATCAAGCAATACATAAAAACTTAGAAAAAATTCAGAAATGAAATTTCCAAAAATCACTAAGTAAGGAATTCGCATGCAAGAGTGAAGAACAAGGAATTTGCATACAAGTACAAATTGCACAGATTTCGCACACACCAAACTTTCAGAATTCGCAAACTAACAGAAATACAATTCGCACAAATACAAACTTCAGAATTCACATACAAAACACTTCAGAATTCGCATGCCAAGAATTCGCATGCCAAGAATTCGCATGAAGAGTTATACGAGTTCTAGGAATTCGCATACAACTCTATGCGAGTTCTAGACTTAGAAACATTTTGAAAACATCAAACTTTTAACATACAACTTTTCGTACAAAAAGATTATACGAATTCTGAACTTGGAAGAAACTTTAAAACATTTATACGAAATCTGAAGAATTCGTATCACACACTGATGCGAATTCTTAGCTTTTCGCACGAGACATAGATGCGAAATCTATCCTTAATAATTTTCAAGAGAACTTTTCGCAAAACACAATTATATGAATTCTGATGATTTCTCAATACACACACATGCGAAAACTATGCAATTCGCACGACACCCATCGGCGAATTCTATACTTGAATTTTCTCAGAATCAAATTTATGCGAAAACTAATGATCTGCGAATTCCAGATGCGAAATCTTGGAATTCAATGCGAAATCTAATGAAATCTGCGAAATCCAATGAGTCTGCGAGTTCATCTTGCGAGTTCTTGATTAATCTGCGAGTTTTTGAGATCTTCGAACAAAAATACCCTCTGATCGACTCAAAATCCTATCAAACCTTCAAATTTCAACCCAAAACTTTGACAATTCACTCACCTATACTTCTAGAATAGAATTCTAACAATGAATTTCAACATGAATCACTCAGGAATACAGATTGATTCAAATACAGTGCGACAGACTCGTGAACTAAAAACTCACAAAAATTCAACAATTGATGAAAATTACAGTGCAAGAACTCAATTAGCCTATACAAGATTGATCTATTTACTTATACGCACACACTAAACTCGATTACAGACCTAAATTCACACAAAAATTCAAAAATTTGATCTACGACTCAGAGAATAGTGTTGAATCCATATTTTTCTCGATTTCAACTTGGATTTGCTCTGATACCAATTGTTATTTCCTAGATTATAAAGTTCTAATCATAAAACACAATCACAAGATGACAATATCAAGTTTATCAATCTACCTGTTTCAATTACAAATCAAGATTTGAATACAACAGTTTTTCCCTCTTAAACTTTCTCTCTCTACAGATTCAGTCTACGTACAATGAATCAAGTTACTCGCTTCTACTACTAACACTATAGTCATATATCTATTAAAAAGAAAACAAAATACACGCGCTAAACACTATTACAAAACAAGACTTTGACATTTGACTTATTACAACTTTGACTTTGACTTTCACTTGAGATTTGACTTTGAGCTTTGACTCGGCTTTACTTTCAGCTTCATTAAACATGATCTTGTATCCAACAAATATGTTATAACACATACAGTTTGGCTTCCAAACCATTTACCTTTTTCTCCAAACTCTTATTTTCAACCTGCAATTTATTTTCAAATTGACGTTTATTCACAACTCTGCTCTTTTCCTTTTTCAATTTGGCTTGAAGGTCTTGAAGCTCGATCATCATGGCTTCCATTTTGGTTAAAAATTCAGATTCAGAAAGATTTTGTACCTCATCAGATGTTTCTTCGTCAGACTCATCATACTTGACCTCTTTGGCCCATCAGACACATGTGTGTTGTTTCTTCTTTTTCTTCCTCATCGGAGTGGTCAATCAAAAACTCGTCTTCCGCCATGAGTGCTTTGCCAGCCTCTTGTTTCTTGGCCAAAAGAATCTTGTTTTTGTAATATTCTGAGTTTATGACTTTAGGATTCCGACAGTCTTTGACGAAATGACCTACTTTCCCACAAGTGTAGCACTTAACCAGATCATATGTCTTCTTCTCACTGCCATAATCATTTACATACTTCTTCTTCTCTTCTGGCTTTCTCTCCACAAACTTCTTCTCCTCAAATCTTCTTCCTTCCACTCTTTCTCTATGCTCATGATTTCTTGACCCTGACGAGTATCTTTGAGTGTTTGAACCCGGTTTCTTGTAAAACTTCTTTTGAAACGCTCGAGTTAACAATAGCATTGCTTGCTTTAGATTATATCCATCGTCACTGTCAGAATCAGAATCATCGGAGTCATCAGAACTTGGAATCACAATTTTCTTTTTTTCTTCTTATCCTTCTCTTTCTCTTTCTGACCAACCACTAAAGCTATAGGATCAGCTACTTTCTCAGCTTTCTTCTTCTCTCCTTTTTTCTCTTTTACCTCTTCCTCATTTTGTCTCAGTGTTTCATATACTTCATGGAATGGGATGTCACTAAGGTCTTTCATCTGTTTCATCCTTTGAGTGTGCTTCTTCCACTCGGGCTGAAGGATGCTGAGGAACTTGTCATTGTTTTCTATCTGCTTCTTTTTCACTTTGTTCTTGGCAAGCTCATTAAGAAGTAGAACAAATCTCTCATATGTTTCTTCAAGGCTCTCATTCTCTTTTGCCTTGAATTCCTCATAACTGTTTATACAATTGGCAACCTTCATCTGGTTTCCGACCTTAGATCCCATCATCATATTTTGAAGTTGATCCCACATTTTCTTTGAATTAGCTTTGTAGCTGTCGATTTTGATGTATATCTCATTGGGTATGCTCTGTAAAAGCAGAGATCTAGCTTGCTTGTCAGCTTTGTATCTGTTCTTTTGCTCATCTGTATACTGAGAAAGGTCTTTCGGAACAGTCTTTATCTTTTGAGCTCTGTCCATGTTTCCATCTTCGCTATCAGAAGACTCGTCATCCGGTATTTCCATAGTGAGGGGTACCATAGGACCTTCCATGATTGACAGCAGAATATTTTCCCCGTTGGCATGTCTGTTAATGAAATCGAGGAACCTGTCTTTCCACTGCTCGTATTCCCTTTGAACAGTACCGGAGGCTTCACATCTGTACCGATTGAAAGTGCGTCTTTGGAAGTCATCC
Source organism: Arctium minus (assembly GCA_954870635.1). Classification (NCBI taxonomy): domain Eukaryota; kingdom Viridiplantae; phylum Streptophyta; class Magnoliopsida; order Asterales; family Asteraceae; genus Arctium; species Arctium minus. Next base: position 72,866,208 of record OX941088.1, on the reverse strand, counting down.
TGTTTCAAAATTTTACAATAAGAACTTGAAAATGATCGTTAGTCCAAGTGAAATCAGAAATACAGAAAATCTTAGAAAGAATTTTCAGAATATATATTTCCAAAAATTTCCTAAGTATGGAATTCACACACTACTGTGAAACACAAAGAATTCGCATGCACAATTCGCACACCAGCACAGATAACCAAGAATTTGCACACTACACACACTAACCTTAGAATTCGTACACAAGACAATTTCAGAATTCGCATACACAAACAATTCAGAATTCGCACGCAGGTATATGCGAGTTCTAAGAATTCGCATACAACACTTATGAGAACTCTAGACTTAGAATGTTTTTGAAAAACAAACTTTTCGCATACAACTTTTCGCACAACAGAATTATGCAAATTCTGGACTTGAAGAAATTTAAAACTTCTTATACGAATCTGAGGAATTCGTATATCTATCAGATGCGAATTCTAAGAATTCGTATGATACTATATGCGAGTTCTTCACTTCACGCACACAAGCCCTATGCGAATTCTTGCCTTGAACAATTTTCACAAAAACTTTTCGTATAAATGGCTTATGCGAATTCTGACAATTCGCATATAACCTTATACGAATTCTGAGGTTTACGCACTACACACATATGCGAATTCAATACATTTCGCATAACACACATATGCGAATTCTACACTTATGAGATTTTCAGACAACACAATTATGCGAAATCCTCCTAAATGCGAGTTCTTGAAGATTATGCGAGTTCTTGAGATCTCAATGAAAATTCACTCTGATTGGCTAAAAAATCCATGAAATCTTCGAATTTGGATCTGTAACTTTGACAATATGATCACAAACACTATTCGAACCTTTTACATCCAAAGAATTTCAAAGAAATTCTGTCAGAAATACAAATTAAGATTGAACAGTGCTATCGAACTCGTGAACTTTCGAATGAACAAAATCTCAAAATTGATGAAAATTACAGTGCAATACTCCAGCAAACCAATACAAGATCGTTCTAGACCACTATACGAACTCAATTGAATCAAACAAACTCGCAAAAACACATAAAAATTTGAAATTCAATCTAGACTCAGAAAAACGATGCGAAAACCCATTTCTTGATCGATTTCAACTTGAACTCTGTTCTGATACCAATTATTATTCCCAAATTATCAAGTTCTAAATGTAATTCAATTAACAAGATGACATAATAGAAATCAATTACTCAACCTGTTTCAATTCAAATGAAAGATTTCGATTACAAGCTCTCTGACAAACTTTCTCTCTCTAAAACTGTTTCTGCGTACTTACAATGTCAACTTCTAATCACAAGCTTACAACACAACCTCTAACCATATACCTATTTAAAACACACGTGCTAAACACTATTACAAAAACACAATACATTTGACTTTGACTATTTATTACAAAGAGACTTTGACTTTCATGCTTGAGAGTTGACTTTGGCTTTGACTTTGTTTGACATTCAGTCTTCAGAATTCGTGATCTTATATCCAACAAATATATGCACTAACAGTGAGAGAGAGATGTAGGGAGAAAGAAGAAAGTGGTGAAGATGATCATGTCCAGAGGTGGATCCAAAATAAATATCTTTATGGTTGCACTGCACACAACCAAACAATATTATAACATCCTTAAGGGCCATAAGCAAAATTACATCATGTCTGAAAAATATACCTAAATATAAACAAATTAACCTATGGAGTTCATAACTAACAAAAAAAGAACTAAAAATTAACCAAAATTAACTCTAAACAAATAACCTCAAAGTCTACAGAGAGGGTCAAATATACGCAAAATAACCCTACAGGGTTGGTTAACATGTTATTATGTTAACAATAGTACATCAGTATAAACAACTTAACTGTAACAAAAAATACGCTAATAAAAAATTGTATTCAAGTTAAATTGTATGAAAACAATAGTTTCACCTTATTATTCACGTTAAATTTTACTTGAAAATTTCAGAAAAACATTCAACGCCAACCATCGAGACAAATGTGTATTTAATAATGATTAAATATTGCATTATCATGCACACATTATATTCAATATTCGACTCATTTTGAAGGTATCGACGAGACATTTCTAACGGTATAGTTTGTAAAGAAAAAAAATACGTACTTTCTAGTGTATTTTAGCTAAAAAATAATTAACTAACTAATATGATATTGGTATAAAATGACGAATAAAAAAGGGATGGATGCAAAATAAAATCATTAATGTAACACCCTGAAAATATGGGTATATTTAAACTTTAAAAGCTTAGGAAATAAGACATCCAAATAATGGGAAATCACCCAAAAATGGGAATTGTAAAAGCGTTTAAAATAAGTACGAATGATAAACGACAACCTACTAATCTCAACTAAACTAAGCTAGATTAAGGACGGGTGTCGCTATCATCTCCAAAAGTATAATATCTCCAAGTATCGCTTGATAATCAAAGCTATCGACCTCAAAAATGCCCAAAAGGGCAATTAGATGCTCCCCATAATCCTTGGATGCCCCACCGCTTAAAGAACTTGAGTATACATGTCATTTAAAGAAAAATGTTAGGCTTTTGCCTAGTGAGTTCAAATAATTATAAAACAACATTAGAGAACCTTTTAATGCTAAAACATTTCAATAACAAAAGCTCATTATTAGTTGAAACCATATTTACCTTTGGGAGGGATCAAGGTTTCACAAAGTAGCGGGGGAGACCCGGTTTACCATTGTTAGTGACGGAACACAAAGTAAGTCACATTGTGATGTTATAGAGCTTCTATTATAGCACCATTAGTTATCGAGTTCAACCACCCACGGTCTATAGTTCGAGCTCCCAATGATCTAAGAAATACTCATTCGCTAGAAGTGAAATATTATGGGTCACACGGTAGCCGAGTTCAACCACCCACGATCTATAGTTCGGGTTTCCCGGTGATACAATTCCCATGTCTAACCATGAATGGGTCACAAACACCTCTTCTCATAAAACGATTAACTAGTACCTATGGATCCATTACAATATAAATAAGTCACAACCATATAATCATAGTATACTATATCAACCCTATTTGAAGTTAATATGAAGATATTTATATATTAAACAAATTCTTCATTTTACTATCATGTCTCCATGTAGTTCAAATAACCATTTACCTTGGAAATCCACTAAAATCATCTTTAGAATATCATTTGAAACATAAGAAATTATCCTTTAAGATATTGTCATCAATATGCTCATTATTCCCATATCCTAGTTTAAAACTAGGTTTTCTCCAAAATTCCATTTACATGTAATGGGACCACAATCATCATAACAAATCTCAAATACATATTTAAACCCATTCTGTACACATATTTGACATTTTAACTTAAATCACCAAAACCCCAAAAATCTCCTAAAATCAAGTTTTAGGTCAAACTTTAGGAAATCAAGATACGTTAGTGAGGGGATGTATAGAAGGTTAATAAAGCATATATTGACATGTATAAATCTTTAGAAGTGAATATGAACTCACAAATTAGGTTTTAATAGAAAAACCTAGAAAACCCTAAGTGAAGCTTGAGGTTGAAGATGAAGATTGAGATGGTGAGTTCTTGATAGCTAGCTTCCTTCCTTCAACTAGATGGAGTGATGACAATTTAAGACTAAAGGATTGTGCAATTAATTCCCTAGAATCACAATAAATGAAGTAGGATGTTCTTGGGAGAGTTTAGAGAGAGTTGGGAAGGAAAGGGGAAGTGAGAAATGAGAGATTGCTGAAAATCCCGTATTTGACAGCTCCTGCCTCCCACCGTGGGTCATTGCCAGGGGACTATGCCATGGAAATGTCGTCTGGCATAGTCACCAACCTTGCCCCTACTTCTGTCCCTTTTGTGCTAATTTTCCAGGTGCGACTATAACATGTCATAGTCATCGGGCATTGTAGCCAGGACCGTATCAAGCTCAAAAACTCGACTTTTTCGACGGCAAGACCTCCGACACCCTTACGGACCGCATGAAATGATTATTTAACATAAAACCCACTATTTATAAGATGCAATGAAGTACAGGTTGACTTTTACTTACCGAAAATTCTGGGCCTTAGAATTAAAGTCTTTAAAAGAGTGAAAATCATAACTTATCATCAACCTATCTTCAATTTGCCAAACTGTTCGGTTTTAACTATTAGATTTTCATATATAACCACTAAAAGTTTTAAAGTTCATGGTTTCATCCAAAAAAAAATTATGGTTTCACTCCAAAAATTATATGGTTTCACGTATAAGGACCTTTAAAAATTTACACTTAACACCCAAATTTTTATGTTTGCACATGCAACCACTCCCTAAAGGGTGGATCCGCCCATGATTACATCACTATAAACAACTTAACTTTAACAAAAAATACACTAATAAAAATTTGTATTCAAGTTTAATTGTTTGAAAACAATAGTTTCACCTTATTATTCACGTTAAATTTTATTTGAAAAATTCAAAAAAATAATCAACGCCAAACATCAAGATAAATGTGTATTTAGCAATTCAGTCTTCTTTTTCAGCTCAGAAGATGCAATCTCTCTCTTACTCTTCAATATGTAATAATATCCAGGTTTAGCTCAGATACTTTAGCAGAGTATCTTCAAAGAAAATTTCTCTAAAATCAGCATGTCTTCAGAATACTTTGATCTCTCGCATTTGTTAGCTCTCTTCTCCAATGTCTCTTGAGACACATCTTGTAATGAACATTTCTTCAAGATTTAGATTCTCCCCCTTTTTGATGAAAAGTGCAACGACTACATCAAAACTCGGAGTAAGAAATGTCTTTCATTTGGAGCCTCTGACCCGTCAATTCAAAAGATATTCATCCAGATCTTTGCAAATCCAGACAAAATAATCGTGTAACACCTGAATCAACTAATGAATCAGTTAAAATGTCTGTCAGTAACACTAAGTCACTGTGTGTAACGAATACACATTGGTAAGGAGCTTTTTGATGTTGACTCCCGCAGGGCTTCCATTCAATCATCGAAACACCACAAAGGCACGGATGATTGCTTATAGGCTCAAAATTTGTGTAAACCACTGAGACAACAGTAAGTTAAACACAGACTCAATGTGCATGATTGAAGTGCGAAGGTGGGGCAGGCTTCCTTCTTTTCAATATCCATATTTTCCAAATGAAAATCAGATAGCAAATGTACTGCTTCCCCTTTGAAAATGTGAAACACTTTCTTTTTAAGAAGAAAATGAGTAGATAGTGAGGTTTGATCAAGAGTTGGCATGGGCTAGTTGCCTGTTTCAATAATGATCACCAAAGAAATGTGAAACATTAGAATTGTGGTTGCCCGACTCAGAAAAAGTTGGTGCAGAGTTGTGATATTCTTTTAACTCTGTTCTCACACCCTCTTTCTTTTAAACATTTAGCTCACTCTAATCAAACGCTCTTTTTCTGTTTGACACACTCATTTCTTTTGACTTCTCACACTCAATCACTATGGATTAACTTCGTGGGTAGAAATCACTGGTTAAGGTGATTCCATAGAAGTTGTGTTAAGTCCTAGCACAAAGAAATCATGTTTTCCTATGATGCACGTGATGCTCAAATTGGTTTAATTATTTCAGTTAAAGCACAATGTAGATCTTGAAAACATTTAAAGTCACACTTCCAAATGATGAAATCAGTTTAAGATTCAGGAAGTGGTTTGAACATTTAAGAACAATGTTTTCTATGATTGAAATTTGTCCACCTTTCAACCATATATGAGATTAAGATAAAGGATTATACCTTTACGTGTGATCTTACATCTCATGAATCTAAGCTTAAAGTCACAAAGATATGATCTTTTAAGCATCTCTCAAAAACTGCAAAAGTCTTATGTCTTAGTCAAAGCAAATTTATTCACTGAAAATGAAAATGACAAAAAGCAGTAAAACTATGAAAGTACGAGTTCTGATCAGAAATGATCAGAAGTCATTTCCATACTCCTTTGACTTGAAGAGCTCCCCCTAAAATCATGCATTACAAAAATTTGGCATAAAAGGTAAATGCAGAAATTTTATGAGCTCCCCCTCAAAATAATATTGACCATATGTCAATTTCTTCTCATACTCCCCCTTGGATTATGAACAGAATATTTGAAGAGCAGATATCATTCAGAAATAAGAATGAAGAAATGATGAAAAAGTATACAATTAGAAAACTTTGATAGGTAACTACTGATTATGTCTTAAGATTTAGCATACCAAGCTTAGAGACAAGAAAATGGAATCTCTTTTCGTCTAAGGGTTTGGTAAAAATATCTGCAAGTTGATAATCAGTTTTTACAAAGAAAAGTTCAATTGTTCCCTTTTCGACATTATCTTTGATAAAATGATACTTGACATCTATGTGTTTTGTCTTGGTGTGCTGAACAGGATTCGCTGTTATCGCGATGGCGCTCTTTGAGTCACAGTATATCGGGATTTTATTGAAGTAAAAACCGTAGTCACGCAGTTGTGTTCTCATCCATAAGACCTGAGAACAGCAGCTAGCAGCAGCTACATATTCTGCTTCGGCCGTTGAAGTTGAAACACAAAGTTGTTTCTTCGATGCCCAACTTACGAGTTTATCATCGAGGAACTGTATATGACCTGACGTGCTCTTCCTGTCTAACATACAACCAGCATGATCTGCATCTGTATATGTTGTTAGTTCAAAGCTAGTATCTTTAGGATACCACAGACCAAGATCTGCAGTCCCCTTTAGATACCTAAAAATGCGCTTAACGGCAGACACATGGGATTCTTTAGGATTGGCCTGATATTGTGCACATAAACATGTTGAAAACATTATATCTGGCCTACTAGAAGTAAGATACATCAAAGAACCTATCATCCCTCTATAAGTTCTAACATCAACAACCATTCCAGAAGGATCGGTGCCAATCTTAGTACCTGGTGCCATTGGGGTACCAATCGGTTTTGAATTTTCCATTTTGAACTTCTGAAGAATTTCAAGAATGTATTTTGATTGATTGATAAAAATCCCAGTCGAGAATTTGTAGAGCCAAAAAATAATATCATCCACATAGATTTGAATAAGAATGATATCGGCTTTTTCCTTTTTAATAAACAAAGTGGTATCAACCGTACCTTTTGTAAAACCAGACTTGACTAAAAATTGAGATAGGACATCATACCAGGCGCGAAGAGCTTGTTTCAGTCCATAGAGTGCTTTGTCGAGAATGTAGACATGATTCGGTTTCTCTTGATTGACAAAGCCTTCTGGCTGTGAGACGTAGACTTCTTCTTTGAGTATTCCATTCAGAAATGTTGTCTTCACGTCCATTTGAAAGACCGTGAAGTTCTTCTGGGCAGCGTAGGCTAGAAACATTCGAATTGCCTCTAAACGCTCCACTGGAGCATAAGTCTCGTCGTAGTCTATTCCTTCCTCTTGCCTATATCCTTTGGCTACAAGTCTTGCCTTGTTTCTGATAACGGTACCATCTTCGTCTTTCTTGATTTTGAAAACCCATTTCGTACCTATAATGGTTTTGCCTTGAGGTTTGGGTACGAGTCTCCAGACTTTCAGTGAATCGAACTGATTCAGCTCTTCTTGCATTGCAGTCACCCAGTCTGAATCGGCAAGAGCATCGGATACGCGAGATGGCTCGAGCTTGCTCAGAAAGGATTCATGCATACACATATTCATTGAAGCTGACCTAGTTTGCACCGGTTTGGTTGGATCACCAATGATTTGGCTTATCGGGTGATCTTTGGTCCATTTGTGTTCATGAGGGAGTGGATTATATGAATATATATCAATATTATCATCTAAGAATCCACTTGTATCTTCTTCAGGTTGTTCAGGAGGAATGATGGTTGCAGTTGAAGTAGTTGTTGCAAGAGGCTCAATACGTACAGCTTGGAGAGGCTGTAGATCAGTCCGTATAGAACAACCTACTGATGCAGCAACTTCTGTCTCTTTATTATTTGTCACAACTTCAACTGTTGGAGTCGGCATTTGAACTGGAATTTCTTGCTGAATCGAGGAGTTGGATTCATTAGAAATATCTGAACTGGTTGGATGAGTAGTCGTTGAGTGTTCCATCCTGTCAACCACAACAGATTTCTTCACATTAGATCCAAGAAATTCATCATAAAACAGTTCAAATAATAAATCTAAATCAAATAAATGATTATTTGACATTGATGCTTCATCTGATTTGTTCGCTTGAGACGCAGGTTCTGGACTGATTTGCCCAGAAGCTAGTACTCCGGTTATAACGGGTTCTGAACTATGTTGTTCAGAAGCCATATCTTCATCAAATATGACGTTGACACTCTCTACTACTGTATTTGACTTCTTCAGATATACACGGAATGCAGTAGATGCAGAGGAATAACCAATAAAGATGCCTTCGTCCGCCTTGGCACTGAACTTGTTCAGACTCTCTCTATCGTTTAGAACGAAACACTTACACCCAAATATATGGAAGTATTTGATTGTCGGTGTTCGGTTGTTGATTAACGCATAAGGAGTCTTCTTGAATCTGCAGTGTATCATGGATCGATTCTGAGTGTAGCACGCAGTCGATATAGCTTCAGCCCACAAAAATAGAGGTAAGTCAGATTGACTTAGCATAGTACGAGCAGCTTCGACTAGCGTACGATTTCTTCTTTCGACCACTCTATTCTGTTGAGGCGTACGAGCAGCAGAGTATTGATGTGATATCCCGACTGATTCGAGATAGTCTTGAAATGTTTTGTTCTTGAACTCTGTGCCGTTGTCTGTTCTTAGAAGCTTGACCGGTTTCTACAGATTCACCTGGGTCGTCTTCAGGAATGTAATGAGAACATCTGGTGTCTCATCTTTTGAACGTAGAAACTTGACCCAAGTGTATCGCGAATAGTCGTCCACGATAACTAGAATGTACTTCTTTCCGCCTAGACTTTGCGTTCGCATCGGACCACAGAGATCCATATGCAACAACTCTAACGGAGCATTAGTACTCGGTTCAGGCTTTGGTTTGTGTGGAGCCCTCTTCATCTTTCCCGTTTCACATGCTGCACACAGGTGTTCTTTTTGATACTTCAGCTCTGGAAGTCCTTTAACTAGTTTTCCACTGACCAGCTTGTTTATGTACCTAAAGTTGAGGTGAGAGAGTCGTCGATGCCATAGCCAGCTTTGCTGCATCGAGGCTTTCGAGAGTAGACAAACCTGTTTGTCAGTATGGACGTTTGACAAATTGATTGTGTAGAGGTTGGACTTTCAAGTGCCGCCCAAGAGTTCCTGGCCTTCTTCAGTGCGAACAGAACACCTCTTGGCTTTGAAATTGACCTCTAAGCCTTTGTCACAGAACTGGCCTATACTGAACAGGTTGTGTCTTAAGCCTTCAACATAGCTCACCTTCTTGATCGTGTACCATATCACCATAACCCAGTATTGGTGAAAACTGGTCGTTCCCAAATCTAACTGTCCCACAATATTTATCTGTATAATTGGACAACATCCTTTTCTGCCCTGTCATATGCTTGGAACACCCGCTATCCAAGTACCACATATGACGGGTCTGCACAAAAGAAATTACAGAACAAGGGGTTTAGGTACCCACTTAAAGATGGGTCCTACAGTGTTAGCACATGTTTTAGGCACCCATTTAAATTTGGGTCCTTTTTGCTTTTCAGAATCAAATGAAGAATATGAATTATAAGAATGAACATTATAAGTGACATACCAAACATCAGAGTCTTGGCAAGAAGCATAAGCGTGTTTATCATAATATGAAGACTTTCTAGCAGATAAAGATAACTGGAATAATTGCTTCATAGAATATTGTTTGCGAGAAACAACTAGTTTTGGTTTCAAAATAGCAACATCAGCAATTAAAACATCTTTACTAGGCGAAGTCTTATTACAATCAACTGTACAAAAAGATTTATCAGTCTTGTCAGTCTCCTGTTTTGGTTTCCATTGAGCTGGCCTTTTCTTGCTCAGATCTGAAACAGTTGAAACTTGTGAGTTAGACTTTTGAGTAACAACTGACTGTTTCTTCTTTGTGTTACCAATAGTGATCGGTTTCTGTGAATGCTGAGATTTATTCTTGCCTTTAGCATTCTTAGTGTTCACAGAGACTGATTTATCAACTTTTGTTGATTTTGCACCTTTCTTAGGCTTATTGGATTTTTCCCAATGATTTTACAACAAAAGATGAATGGTTATGAAGTTTCGCATTAAATTCAAATTGATCAAAACAACCATCCAAACCACCGTCAGAGTTTAGAAAATCATACCCTCCATCAGTTAGACCAAAACTATCATTAGATTTTGAAGCCTTAAAAAGAATAACATTTTTAAACACAGTTGAAAAAACTTTTTGTTCAATATTAATCAAAAGTCTTTCATCTGTTAAAGAATTCTCAAGTTCAGAAATTTTACTTTCGAAAACGAGAGGAGGGACATATAGTTTACCTTTAATAGGTTTCGCCTCCATTTCTTTGACAGAATAACTCTGAAAGAAGTCATTTGAAAGAGTTTTCTTTTGATATATTGGATCATCATTATAACTATTATTCAACTTCGCATAACGAAATGGAAGTTGAACTTTAGTTGTGTTCTTTCGTTTTTCCGTTTCCTTGGGTTCATCCTCTTTTGACAATCCAGTCCAGAAAACTTTAAGCTCAATGATTCTTCGAGCTAGTTTCAAAAATGTTAAATCATAAAGTGCAGGCACTTTAGATTTACCCTTTTTAAGGTAGTGAGGATTCTCGTACCCGAGTCCCCATTTTTCTATTTCCTCTTTGGGTTTGTTCAAATGAATGGTTTGTTCAGTTTGACCCATTTTGTATAACTTCTCTTCCAAACCTTTTAATTTAGCAAGTAAAGAAACGTTTTCTTTGGAAGTTGAAGAATGCAATTTTGTAATCTCGAAGAAATCAAACTCACTCTTTCTCAATTTAGTCTTTGTTTCAGTGAGTTCTTGAAGAATTATGGTCTGTTCTTTGGCGCTGGTGTCAATGTTTTTGTGTAAGGTCTCAACCAATACTTTCTTCTCAGCAACAGCATTGCTAAGTTTCTGTATTGATTGTTTTTGTTCAAGAATGACACCCTTTTCTCGCTTAAGCTTCGACTCTAACTCTTCGAGTTTAGTCAACATGGCATGCATTTGACTTAAGAAATCTGAATGAGTTAAATCACATACCTCATTTTCCTCATCATCTGAATCAGCTTCAGCATCTGGTTCCATCTTGCCCATAAAGCATAGATGTGCTTTCTCATCCTTCTCTTCATCCTCATCTTCTTCGTCAGAGTGATCAAGCCAGTACTCCTCTTCTGCCATTAATGCCTTTCCAGCCTCTTGTTGCCTGGCTAGAAGCATTTTGTTTTTGTAGTAGTCTGAGTTTCTAACTTTGGGTCTTCGGCAGTCTCTGGGAAAATGACCTATTTTGCCATAGTTGTAGCACGTTGGAGGTTCTGGCTGACTGGATCCTTCAGCTTTAAACCTTATTTCTTCCGGCTTCCTCTCCTCTATTCTCTTCCCTTCAACCCTCTCTTTATGAACATAGTTGTTTGGACCAGAAGAATATCTCTGACTGTTTGAGCTTGGCTTTTTGTAGAACTTTCTTTGAAAAGCCTTTGTCAGCATAAGCATTGCCTGCTTCAGTTGTTCACAGTCATCTGAGTCAAAGTTTGCTTGATTTGCAACTTCATCTGGTACAGTCACAATCTTCTTGTTCTTCTTCCTTTTCACAACAAGAGCAACTGTATCAGCACTTGTCTTTTCAGCAACTCTCTTCTCATCCATAATTTCATCCACCTCTTCTTCATTCTGTTTGAGGGTTTCATACACCTCATGAAGTGGAATCTCGTTTAGAGCCTTGATTTGATTCATTTATTTGGCAAACCTCTTCCATTCAGGCTGGAGAATGCTGAGGAATTTTACATTCAGCTCTATCTGAGATTTAGTGACCTTGTTCTTGCTTAATTCGTTCAGCAAGGTCACAAACCTGTCCTAAGTTTCTTCTAGAGATTCTCCAACTCGGCCTTTGAATTCTTCATAGTTGTTTAGGCAGTTGGAAATCTTTAGATGGTTCCCAACCTTTGAACCTAGCATCATCTTCTCTAGCTGATCCCACATTTGTTTGCCAGAGGCTTTATAGCTGTGTATCTTCACGTATATTTCATTTGGAATGCCTTGAAGAATATAAGACTTTGTTAATCTATCGCCTTTTGATCTTTTGAAGTTATCACCTTCGAGCTCTTCATACTTAAGTTCAATCTTTGTTGCCACGGTTCCCTCCATACGAGTCTCATAAACTGGTGCCATAACTCCTTCTTCTATTGATTTCCTGATGTATACTCCCAAATCATGTCTTTCAATGAAGTCCATAAACCGATCCTTCCATTGTTCATACTCTCCCCTGAAGAGTACTGGTGGTTTAGAGTCAATTCCGATCGCTAGGGCTTCTCTTGAAGTCATTCTTGATTGAATAAGGATAAGTTTGGTATTGGCGCAAAAAGGAGCTTTGCGCGAGGTGTACGTGGCGCGAAGTAATGATTTGCGCTAGTAGAGGTTGGCGCAAAAGATGGTTTGCGCTACAAGGGGTTGGCGCAAAAGCGAACTTTGCGCTAAAAGTTATTGGCACAAAGTGGAGATGATATTCTCGTCCGGTGTGAATGGCGCAAAGGTAGATATGCGTGAGCAGTTGGTTGCGCGAAAGGAACTTTGCGCTAGGCGTTGATGGCGCAAAAGTCAAGTTTGCGCTAATAGTTGATGGCGCAAAAGTCAAGTTTGCGCTAATAGTTGATGGCGCAAAAGTCAAGTTTGCGCTAATAGTTGATGGCGCAAAACTGACTATGAACTGGCGCGAGTTTGATCTTTGCGCTAGTTCGTCCCTGTACTTCGAAAAATCGATCTGTTTGGTCAAATAACCCTGTTTGGCAACGATTAGCAGTCCTAAATTCTAACAAATTGACTACTAACCAATCTAGAACAGATTATAACCCTTTGATCTCAATAAAAATCACTTTCTGTAAAATAGATCGATGGAACAGTGACGTTTTTAAAGTCGACTACAGACACCAAAAATCACAAAATTGGAATCGATAGAAGTGTAATACTGAAATTAATCAACACCAACTCGATCTAGACCTCAAATCGATCACAACCTGATCGATTTCAACTCCTAAAACACACTAATACTCGAGAATGATTTTGAAATTAAGAACACAGAGTCGTTCTTTGAAAAACTTGATCTGAATCTATTTTCAGGCTCTGATACCAATTGTCGGTCCACAATGTTATGATCAAGTTCTTATCGGCAATAACAATAACAAGATTACCAACCTGTTTGATTAATATTCAACGATTACAAGGTTTGGTGTTTGATCGGTTTAAAGCTCTCGATGTGTTCTCTCTGATTTACACCGTTTGTGTGTGTGTTGTATTGATCTGATTGTTAGAGAGAGTTGTTGGTTATGAGATATCAAGTAGATGATATCTCACCTAACAATTACAAAGCATAATATCTAAAACTAGATATTATCTAAACTTAAACTAATATCTAATATCATAGATATTTAAACTAATAATAAAATACTAAAACTAACTTTGACATTTTATTACAAACGACATTAGACTAATATTAAGAGTTGACTTTTCGACTTTAGCTTCAGATTGGATCTTCAGATTGGATGATCTTGAATCCAATAGATCTGTACGCTAACAGTGTAGTTTTAAAGGAAAAATAAGTATTATTTAGTATATTTTAGCTAAAAAATAATTAATTAACTAATATGATATGGGTATAAAATGAAAAGGGAAAGGGTGTAAACTAAAATCATTAAAGTCTTTATAGGGTGAAAACCGTAACTTATCATCAACCATTATCTTCAACTTGCCAACTCGTTTCTGTTTTATCTGTTAGATTTTCATATATCTATACTACTTAATTAAAATTCTATTTCAGTTATTCAGTTGTTTTGAAAGCCAAGCTTTGAATGTCAAGAGGTTCTTTTGAAAGCCTCCTTTCAGCTGTCCTCGGATTTACAACGTTCACCAACGTGGCGACAAAGTGGCCACTTTCTGCAGTCCAACATTTAGCCCAAAAATGATGCTTTCAACCATCAAAACACAAACTTTTATCCTCAACACCTCCAAATGAAAATAAATAAATAAATAAATAAAAGAAACATGAACACGTAAAGGGAAAACACACACTAAAATTAAAGAAAAACACACACAAACAATGTGTAAATAACACTCAAAATGAGAGTTATCAAAGCATTTTTCAGAACAGACCCAAATGTTTTGTAATACAGTAGAGGGAGGATCATTGAAGAACCTTAAATATTTTAGAAACCCATGAACCACCCTTTTGTGAGTATTCGTCATGAATAACATGACAAAATATTCATAATGAATGTCATGACAAATATTCATGATGAATAAATACTCCAAAGTAGGTGGTTCATTGGTTCCTAACATATTTAAGATCCTTAAATGAACATGTCCTTAATATATAGTGTGTGTGTATCTACATATATATATATATATATATATATAGAGAGAGAGAGAGAGAGAGAGAGGAAATTTCAAATTAAACTCATTTTTCATTGTGCACATGAGGACAAATCTCAATCACTCGATCTCTTTTGATCCAACAACTCATATTAAATAGAGTTTTTAATTTTAAAATGCTTAGGGGTAAAAATGGAAGAAAATTTAAAGTCGACCTACCATATTTGACCTTTTATTTTCTTTTTTAATTAAATTTTTTTACCCAATTAAAGTTTAAAATAAATTATCTTAAAACTTACGAATATTTTAATCAAACAAATTACATAAAAAAAAGAGAATTTCATGCTCTTCGATATGACATCCATCTTGATATAGTCACGTCTCCACATCTTCACAGGTCATTCATGTGTTATTCATCATGAATAATGTATCATTCAGGATGTATAATACAACATTCAGGGTGAATAATTCACGATTCATGAATTCGTGTATTATTCGTCATAAATGTTGTGTAATTCATCCTGAATACTATATTATTCATCATGAATAATGAATGAACGTTCACATTTGTTATTCATACTGAATATGGGACATCCGGGGATGCACATACATATTCATAATGAATTAAACCAAATTTCGGTTGTGAATTGGGAAACAAAAGAGAGTCTGTCATGTGTCTACACCTTCACGGGTCATTCATATATTATTTATCATGAATAATGTATCATTCAGGATGAATAATAAAACATTCAGGGTAAATAATACACGATTCATTATAAGTAATACATGAATCATGGATTCATGTATTATTCATCCTGAATACTGTATTATTCATCATGAATAGTGAATGAACGTTCACCTATGTTATTCATATTGAATATGGACACCCGAGGACGTGCAAGAATATTCATAATGAATATAACACATATATAGAATTTCAAGTAAAAAATGATTAAAACAAAAAAATCCTGAATATTGTATTATTCATCCTGCATACTGTATTATTCATCATGAATAATGAATGAACGTTCACCTTTGTTATTCATACTGAATGTGGACACCCGAAGACGTGCATGCATATTCATAATGAATATAACACGTATATAGAATTTCATGTAAAAAACGGTTAAAACGAGAAAAAAAACTATATCGAGATGGATGTCATATCGAAGAGTACGAAATTCTCGTTTTTTTTTATGTAATTTGTTTTTTTTAAATATTAATAATTTTTAAGATAAATTATTTTAAAGTTTATGGAGGTAAATTTTTTTTAATTAAAAATAAAAATAAAAAGTCAAAGAAGGAAGACGTTCATTCAAAATTACAATTTTGTCCTTAATCACTTCCCAATTAATCTTATTATGTATTAACCATTGATTAGTTTTCTATGTTTTGATCAATGGTTAAGATTTGTCTTCATGTGCACAATGAAATATGAGTTTTTATTTGAACCAACCTCTATATATAATTATATATATATATATATATATATATATATATATATATATATTTATATATATATATAGGACGTTTATCAGATGAGAACCGTAAAAAGGTTAAGGACCGTGGAAACCAATCTAAGACTTAAATCAATTTTGATCTTATGGTTGTAATTTAAAGGTGTTTTAATTAAAAATGGGCATAATGGTCATTTGGTAATAAATATGATATTTTTATTTTTTCTAATTAAATAGTTCTGTAAGTTATTATATGCCCACGACACGTGTCACACCGAGATACTGGTGAAGAGTATGTAAACCTATAGGGTCACACACAAAGAATGCGTTTGTTTCCATCTTTAGAAACCCGGATTAAATCAAGTTGATTAAGAAAATAATTATTCTTAAAAGATAATTATGAAAATATGTGTTAAACTGTAATTATCATAATTACAGGGTGAAAACATAATTATGTTAATTATGGGGTATTATCTGTAATTATATATGTTGGATCAAATAATTGTATTCAAGATTAAAGGGTATAAACTGTATTTGTTTGATAGTTACAGTTCAGGGTTTAAACTGTAATATGTTAATAGTTATTTGTAAATGGGTCTAAAGCCTATTAGAAAGTCCATTAATGTTAAAGCCCATATGGCCTAGGTATTTAAAGTTTTAGTTAATTAGTTTTTAGGTTAACCTTTGATAATTATTCTAATCTGCAAACCTATTATTCTCTGTATTCAAGGGTATTAAGAAAACTCAAGGGTTTCATTGTTTATTCAAGGGATTGGTATGTTACTCTGATTTATATATCTCTTGACTATTATTGTGTTGCTTGATTACTTGATTGATTATTTACCAACTAGATGAAACTGGGATAACAAGTGGTATCAGAGCCAAAAGAATCAATTTTTTTTTCATTTTACTATTCACGAAAGTTACTGTTCATCGAAAAAAAAAATTTGGTTCATCTGATTTCGTGAATCTATGTGCTTTTATGCTTAAAGTTGATCTGATTAGTTGAGGTTCATGATTCTGAATGCTATCTGATTGATTAATTGCATTGAGAATTAACAAAGTGATTGAATTTGTGATTTTGAGTTTTCTAGGTTCGACAAAATCAAGTAGCCGGTCGAACACTGTGGTTGGAAAATTGAGTAATCAAAAGTGTTCTTTAATCATTATTGTTAATTGGGTTGTGATCGATACGTATTTCTGAGTACAAAGGACTGATTTTTGCATCTGATTTTGAGTTCGTGATTGATTTCTGGGTTGAGTATTCGTTCTGTTCATCGACAATCTGGGCTGGATTTAAGAACATATCGGTCGAATAATTGTATCGGTCTTTACCTTTTATCGGTCGAACACCATATAGGTCCAACACATTATATCGGTCTATAGCATTCGACCGGTACACACACAGTCCACCCGATCTAAGCACTTTACCGGTCAAAAAAAAAAAATTCTGGGTGAATAGTACCGGTGAATAGTACCGGTCGCTACAGCACCGGTGAATAGTACCCCCGTTAAAGTTTAAAAAAAAATTAATTTTAAAATTAAAATTTTTTTTTTAGTATAGTTTTTTATTTTTATTTTTATTCTAACGATCTCATCTAGTTGGTTGTCTAGGTACAAAAAAGTTTGATTACTAACCATACAGCCAGGATGTCGAATCAGCTAAATATGTCTGAAGGTTACAACCTTGATTTTGAAAAGATGACACATTCTGAAGTAAAAGCAAAGGCTAAACAACTTGTTGGACGGTTATCAACATCATCTCGCATGATTGATGAGTATGACAAAGAGGACAAAATGCTCAAAGCTGAGAACAAGGCTTTACAGATTCATAACACATCTCTTCTTATTCAGATCAATGCTTTAAAAGAAAAGTCAAAAGATTCTGATTCTTTAATTGACTTTGCAGGAATAATTGAGTCTAAAGAAAAAGAGATCTTCGATCTTCAAGAATAGTTGAAAAGATCTGAATCAAGCTCTACATGGTCAAAGAAAGATGCAATGCAAAGAGAGCTTGAGGAGCTTAGAAGGAGTACAAGTGTTGCAAAGGATACTAGTACAGGACTAAGACAGATAAATTCTCAACTCTGTGCGGACAGAGATAAGTTTAAAGATAAAGTTCTCAGTCTTGAGGTTGAGATTGAAAAGCTGAAAGAAAAGGCAACCCAAGATAGAGACAGTACAATAGCTCAAGATGAGATGTTGAAGATTGAGAAAGAAAGAAAAGAATTTGCCAAGAAATTCTCTGACTTCTCTAGAAAGGCCTTCGAAGAAAAGAAATCTTTAGAGCTTAGATGTGTTAAACTTTCTCAACAAGTTTCAGACTTTGAGAAGATTATCATTCTAGAGAGAGAAAAGGCTGAGAATGAGAAGAAGAAATCTGAGCTGAAGGATACAAATACAGACTTTTCTGAAGAAAAGAAGATATTTGAGACCGAGATAGCCAAACTGACAAGAAAGCTATCTGAATTGTCAACAAACATCATGAAGGAGAAGAATGCAAAATCTGAGTTGCATAAGAAGTTTGATCTGATTGAAAACGAAAGAAACAGTTTGTCTTCAAAGATAAAGGAACTTGAAGAGATCGTATTCAAGGTGAAGCTGACTGAGCAAAAGACGCCATAGTCAATAGCTCAATCACCAAGAGATGATCTAGCTGATTCAGATAGTTCATTAAAAATAGCTTCAAGTTCACATTTTTCAAATGTTTTCTATAATCCTTTCTATGATTTAGATGATAGTCTTACTTCTAAATCTACTAATCAGATTCGTCCTTCTAACCTTTTCTATGACAAAAATGTTGATGGTTCAGGTAACTTCAAGAAGACTAAGTCTCAAAAGAAAAGCTTCTGGAGAAGGGTTGATGAGAAAGAAAGAGGAAACTGGATCTGGAGAGTTAAAGGATTCTCGGAGGAGAAGAAGAAAGAAGAATCATTTGTGCATACATCAAATGCTAAATGGAACTATGCTACAAAAGGTAAAACTTTTGGCAAACCTGATCTGGTTTACACAATCCATCAATTAATCAGGTTAGTACAAAATAAAATTAGTTGTTCCTACTGTGGCTCAAATGATTTTGTCAGAAAAGATTACGTTAATAACTGGTATGGTTCTTATTTCATCTCTCCTACTAGAACTGCAACTAACCCGTTAGGACCCAAATACCAGTGGGTACCAAAAGCTAAATCTGTGTTGCAGGCACCCAATGTTTAAGGGGGAGGAAGAACTATGGCTTTTGAACAACACAGTTCAAAACCCGGACTTCATCGTCAAAAAGAAGGCTTCTAAGTAAATCAGCTTAGAACTCGTACCTCAACGGAGTATGGCTTCTAATCAAATCAGATTAGGACCCGCACCTCAGTGCTTTACTTTATTTTTCTGTTTTTTGTTAAAAAAAAAAAAAAATTTACATTAAGTTAAGGGGGAGAATATCTGTGATGCTAACAGATTTTTGGATACTTAAATGCTTATCTGACCGTGTGTTCTTAAAGATAAATACTTGTGTTTTATCTTGTCAATATACTTTGTCAAGTATTCATACACATAACGGTTCAGAACATTCTATTTTGACTTTGTTATTACCATGTATCAAAAGTTAAATCTTTCTATGGGAACACTCACGTTATTTTTATTCACTGTTGATTGAATCAAACGTCATTTCATGTGCTTTCATTGAAAATATGTTTATATATTGTTCATATAAACAACATTCGTTTTTGATTCTCCAAAATCTTATTCTTCATGATAAAATGATATGAGCTTAATTGTCAAACTTTTTTAGTTTGAGGGGGAGAATTGCATCGTCAAACATCTTCTGTTTTGACATCTCCGAATATTATATTCTTCATGTAACAAGTGGTATTTGTGCTTACATGTACAATAGCCTGTTGAACAACATGTACTTTTAGGACAATACATGGGATTTAGTGTGTGAGCTTAACAGAACTTCCATGGATTCACGATAACCAGTGTTTCCTACCCAGGAAGTATTCCCTGAGTGATTGAGGGGAGAAGGGTCAAAAGAATTGAGTGATGGTGTGTGAAGAGGTAAAATGGAAAAGAGAGATTGGTTAGAAGTGAGCATTAAAATAAAGAGGGTGAGAGATCAGAGTAAAAGAATATTAAACTCTGCACCAAATTCTTTCTGAGCCGGGCAACCACATAATCTGATTGGTTCACATTCTTTGGTGACCATCATTGAAGTAGGCAACTAGCCCATGCCATCTCTTGCATACAACCCCACCAGCTACTCATTCTTTTATCAAAAAGAGAATGTTTCACATTTTCTAGGGACGCAGCACATACGCTATTGGTTCTTCATTTGGAAGATACTAGTATTGAAAAAGAAGGAAAGTTGCCCCACCTTCGAACTCTTTCTCATGCACATTGAGTCTTTGTATAATTTGTTGTTGTCTCAAGAAGTTTACATACTTTGAGCCTAAAAGCAATCATCTATGCTTAAATTTTTTCATACACATGCACGAACACACAGAAATTTGTTTTCTGTCAGAACGTTCATAGATAACCATGTGTTATTCTATGATTGAATGGAAGACCTGGGGAGTCTACATCAAACCAGCTCCTTATACAGTAACTTTGTGTTACTCTGTAACTTTGTGTTGCTGACAGGCATTCTAACTGAGTCATTTGTTGATTCAGGGTTACACTTATTAACTGTTTGAATTTGAAAAGATTTGAATGGTTACTACTTTCTATTTTAATCTGAAAAGATTGAAATAATCACTCTTTCCATCTGGGAAGACTACTCTTATTTCTTACAGGGCTCATTACATGAAGAAAGTGCTAAATTGAAGTCTATAAAGTCAAAGGGGGAGATTTTTTCATAAAGGGGGAGATTGTTTTGACAAGTTTTGATGATGATGATTCTCACCACTCATCAAAAAGGGGGAGAAGATACAAAAAGGGAGGATTATCAAAGAAGAAGAATATAATCTAAAGATTGCTGAAGTTTTTAAAGAAAGAAAAGATTTTAAAGCTACAAGTTTTGAAGCTATCAACGACATATCTGAAGAAAAGTGAAGACCCGAAGACAATTGCAATTTTTTTTAATCTTGAATCCAAATGGGGAGATTGTTGGATCAAATAATTGTATTCAAGATTAAAGGGTCTAAACTGTATTTGTTTGATAGTTACAGTTCAGGGTTTAAACGGTAATATGTTAATAGTTATTTGTAAATGGGTCTAAAGCCTATTAGAAAGCCCATTAATGTTAAAGCCCATATGGCCTAGGTATTTAAAGTTTTAGTTAATTAGTTTTTAGGTTAACCTTTGATAATTATTCTAATCTGCAAAGCTATTATTCTCTGTATTTAAGGGTATCAAGAACACTCAAGGGTTTCATTGTTTATTCAAGGGATTGGTATGTTACTCTGATTTATATATCTCTTGATTATTATTGTGTTGCTTGATTACTTGATTGATTATTTACCAACTAGATTAAACTGAGATAACAATATATAATTATATTTAAAGTTTAAAAGATAATTATATATATATATATATATATATATATATATATATATATTTGATTTTGAATTTGAATATTACAGATAATTACTAAACCTTATTTAATCCTTAGTTGAATTATAGTCTAACTATAGTTCTTCTGGTATAAATATGGCGTTAGGCTAAACCGTTTTTCATATGATTGAAATAATTAGAATTAGCCTATCAGAGAAATACAGAAAAAGAAACATTTTCTTTTCTGTAAAACACATATAGATCTAGGGTTCTTGGGTTAGCACCCGGTGGAGACGGGAGACGGGAAACCTGTTCGTGTGTGGACTACCAATAGAGGAAACCTACTTTGGTTTCTTGGTGCTCCATTCCAATCCCTGCTGATCTACATAAGGTACATATTCTAAACACCCTATGGTGTGGTTTTATTTTGATTAAATGCATCATTGGATCCGATTGGGTTTTAAGTTTATTTAGAAAAGTTTTCTATATAATTGTTGTAACCAAATTTATTTATTTTTTCGCTGCGTTTTATCGGTTACAAATTGCATTAAAACCCAACAGTGGTATCTGAGCCACTTTGATGTCATTTAATTAAAAAAAAAGAAAAAAAAACAAGATATTATATGGCAAATTTAATTGAACCCTAGATTTCAAAATTGGATCAAAATTCTAATTGGGCCTCATGTTGAAAGCCTAAAAGAATTTTAAACCCTAATTAAATTAAATTTTTTTTTTATTTCCAAAAGACTTAGTCGGCTGAAGGGTTTGTAACCCTATTACTCCCATCACCTCTCTCCCACATCACAGCTGCTAAGCGGCATCCTCTCTACCCACTGATCGCCGGTCATCGCTGGTTATCTGCAGCTGTCGCCGCCGACCTTCTCCACTTTTTTGCGGTCGTTTCGGTGCCTAATACGACCTTTGTTGCTTCTTTTCTATCGTCGTTCCACAAATCCGAAAAGCCATATACGACTTTGTAACCATAGGCTGACGGACCATCTCATACGAGGTCTTTGGACCATGGCCGGTTTATTCTATGCAAGTGTTGGTGTCGCCTGACACAGCCCCTGTATGTCTTCCTCTCGGTTCAGGATTCATGGTGGGATACCATCTGGTGTTGCCTTGTTGTGAGCCACGACTCGAGCTGGTTCTGGCCATGATTAGAGTTTCCTTTTGGATGTTTTCTAGCCACATCTTCATGACGTTCCCAGCCACAGCGGGATACCATATATGGCGGTCTTTGGCCATGACAGTGTAGTGTTCAAATCACAACCCTTGTGTCATTCGAGGGTGGTATCGACCACAGCTCGGTGGTGCATTTTCTCCCGACGTTTTTTTTCCCAGGCGACGACATGGTGTCGTTTTTCCTCTTGGATTCCACAACCCTGCTTTGTCTTGGTCTAAGTTGTGCCAAAAGCCCATGGATAATTTTTGTTTGTCTTGGGAAATTTTTGGTATTTGGGTGAAATACAAATCCAACTGTTTTATTGAATTTGATCGGCTCAAAATTTTTGCCAAATGTTTATCTCTTCCATTAATTAGTCCTTTTAAATATGTTATTTAAGATGGCTAGATTGTATTATTTAAAAGATAAACTGTTGTTTTATACGGATGCTGCCGATCGAGATTCTTAATGTTATCGATCATTTTTAATGTCCGGTCACGGTTGGCTTGAAGCCACCGTCTTGGGTTGTTATCCCAATTTTAGTTTTTGGGTCGAAGCCCCATTTGGGTGTTGGGCCCAGGTTAGTAGTTCCAACTATTGTTTTGGGGCTTTCACCCTGGTTTCTCGTGTTGGGCATGTGCCCTAGACGGCTGGGCCGTAGGATGGGCCAAGGCCCGGTTTTGATGGATCAATTCTCTTTTGGGTTAGGTTTGTTAACCTACAAATTAAAAAATTTCAATTAAATTTATGTTGTCATATGAAATTTTGTTCCTTATGATTTTACCTTTTAATTACGTTAATTATACTTTGGTCAAATATTTATTTTATGTTTACAATATTGAATAATATATGGTTTGCCCCAAAGACCCATCATTGTGGTTGTTTATTTTTGTTAGAGCATAAATATGTTGGATACAAGATCATAGAAGACTGAAGATTGATGTCAAAGCTAAAGTCAACTCTCAGCATCAAAGTCAAAGTCATTGTAATAAGTCAAAGTCAAAGTATTGTATTCTGTTTTATTATTGTTTGTAGTTGGTATAAATATCTTGTGTCCTTGTCTTTGTTGTAAGGTCGTTGAAGTAAGTTGAGGAACAAATTAGAGAAGAGGATAATAGAATATCATTCTAGAGAGAGAATGTAGTGAGAGAAAGTCGAGATTGTAATCTGTGATTGATTCAATGACGTGTGATTACGATTAATTGTTCATCTTGATTGATTGTTACGATTAGAACTTGAATATTGGGAATAACAATTGGTATCAGAGCAGAAGAAATTTAGAAAATGGATTGATTTGAAGAAATTTGGTCGATATTTCATGAACTCGCAAGTCGGTTTGTGATGGATTCAATTTCATGATATAGTGGTGTTCTGATTTAGAAATTGGTTGTGTGGTGCGTGTTAGACACGTAACATCAGAGATAGTGTCATACGAGTACTGGAGTTAGAGAGAGAAATATTGTAAACTGAAAGACTTGTGATTAATAAAAGTGTTTCAATTGAAATTTAATTGTCATCTTGTGATCGCATTGTTATCTGGGAATAACAATTTTTGTACTTGGAAAATTAAAATGTATTAATTGTAAGGGTTGTAATTTTAAATTTTCCTAGATAGGGGTAATTGTAAATAGATTATGATATGTTATCTTTCTATTTTTAAATTGTAAATCAAACGAAGACGGGGTTCCAAGAGGTCGAGACGGAGTCCCTGGAGTTGACCAAGATGGCGAGGCCAGTGGGAGCTTAAAGACGTCCTTAGTTTTGACCGTGGTTGTTGTGTTGACTCACAACACCACATTAGGGGCAAATCCGTATATTATTATTGTGGTTGTTTATTTTGTGTTTGCTTTTATTTATTGCTTTATTATTGTTATGATAATTGCAAACTTTTTAAAAATAAATCAAACGCAAATCAGATTTTGAATCGGTAAATAAAATATGATATTTTAAATTTGATATGTTTATCAAACTCAAACCGATTGAATAAATATAAACTTTTAAAACAAGATTTTTAAATATAAAATCAAAACGTTTTAAAAGAATTTGAATGTTTTTTAAAATTAAACCTTTTACAAAACGTAAACTTAACGCCACCTATTTAAGGTACTTGTCGAGCATACAGGATTCCAGTGTAGTCAGTGCTCGGCCAATCATATCAGTTGAATATATCGTAAGATAAGGAGCCAAAATAACGAAATTTAAGTGGACAGTTGCTTGGCCACTCAATTAAATAGTCGTATTTTGGACGACTGATCCCAATAAACCCTAAGTCTAGTATTTATGTGAGATCACGATACCTTAGTATGGTTTGTTTACTTGAGAATATCATAGACAGTTGCTTGGCCATTTATGAGTATTTTCAAGGCGTTGAAGTGGGATTAAACGTGCCAATTTCAATATATGATATATTGAATAGGATCCCACAACATCTAAGAGTTATGTTGAACATAATTGGATGATGCCTACCTAAATAGCCTAATTCCATAGACAGTGCTTGGCCATTTATGGAAGTAGGTGAAATATGGATCTTAACTCAAATCAAATGATTTTTGAAAGGTTAATCCATTTATTTGAGATATTAAAGTTACTAAAATTAAAACATGTTTTTGTAGATGTCTACCTCATATTCAAACTCAAAAAAAAAAAAACTTATCCCAATTCACGCTACGGTCAATCTTAGATAAGAAAAAATTGGACGGAACGAACTTCATCGAATGGTTTCGCTTCCTAAGGGCAGTCCTTAGGCATGAAAAGAAGTTCTACGTTCTTGAAACCCCCCCTCCAAATGCTCTTGCCAGAAATGCTCCAACTGAAGTTAGAACTGCTTATGATAAGTACCAAAACGACTCTCTGATTGTTGGTTGCCTAATGTTAGCTACCATGACTCCCGAATTATTACGGGATCATGAAAACTTGACTGCTTGGGATATGATATCTTCACTGAAGTCTATGTTTCGGTTGCAAATAAAGCGGGAGAGATTTGATACAGTTAAAGCATTGAGTGCTTGTACAATGACTGAGCGTTCGTCAATTAGTACCCACATTTTGAAAATGAAAGGATACTTTGACCAACTAACCCGTCTTGGTTTCCCACTGGGTGAAGAGTTGGAAAATCGATATGGTTCTCAACTCTCTACCCAAAACATATAAGCAGTTCGTAAAGGACTATAATATGAAAGGTTTGAATAAAACTCTCACAAGGATTCACAACATACTTAAAACTACTGAGAGAGATATGAAATCCAAGTTGGGTTCAACCAAACCAAAACAGGTTTTGCTGATCAAACCTAACAGTGGGATAGTCAAGAAAAAGGGGGAGATAACCAAGGGTAAAACACATGTTGGAAGTTCCAGCATGGATAAGGGCAAAGGAGAAGTTCCTGAGGTTGCAGTATAGTATAATTGTTTTCACCATTGGCAACAAATGAGAATTTGTCCAGCCCGATTGGCATAAATCAATGACCCTTGATTTATTCTAATAAAGGGATTAAATTAGTCCTTAAGTTTGTAACATTTTTTTTGGTCCTCACTAGATTTAACCCCTATATATATATATAATGCAATTGTTTCGTTGATCTATTCATCATATACATAAAAAAAAAAACAATCAGATTTTGAGCTATGCAATTTATTTGAGTAGCCTAGAAAAGCAAACAATCAAATGACATCAGGTAAAAGAGTAGTAAAAAAATTGATAAAGGTTGAGACAGTTGGTTTTATGATTTTAAAGCAAAATAACTGACCTGAAAACCTCAGCACGTGAAAGGGATAACTAAAAAACCTCTGAACTTTTAGAGCACGTTCAACAGTCAACTTGTCATCTTCACTAAGCTCATCCATTCCAAGAATGGCAATAATATCTTGAAGATTCTTGTAGTTGTGAAGAACTTCTTGTACGCCACGGGTTGTGTTGTAATGCTCTTCTCCCAAAATATGGGATTAGAGCATACGATATGTAGAATCAAGTGGATCGACAGTAGGATAAATCCCAAGCTCAGAGATTTTCCAATTAATAGAATTACTATAAGATCAACAAAAATACACCAAAAAGGTGTGTAAACACAAAATATCATAAGAGAATTGAAAAATACTTGTTTGGATAACATAGTTGTAGCATCCAAATGAGCATAGGTTGTGGTAGGATCTGGATTTGTCAAATCGTTAGCAGGCACATAAATTCTTTGGACGGATGTAATTGAACCCTTCTTGGCTGTTGTGGTAACCAACTACAGATGGAATACGACCAAGTAGAGTAGACACCTAAGAGTTAGATTGCAAGATAACAAAATAAGCATTAGTCAGTGGCACCTTCATCAAGAAATGAGATTTGTCGTATACGGCTGTAATCATACTGAGAAAAACGGAAAATGTTGTCAATAAATAGAAGTATGTCTTGCCCTTCAACATCTCTGAAGTTTTCATCCATTCTAATGAGACCAACAGGAGCACAAGAACCAGAAGGTTCATTCATTTGAATGGTTCACTCATTTGAACATACACAAGAGGACACTTTCTCTCACTGTAGAAATATGAACAAAAAGGCACACATAAGTAATCAGATAAGAGTCGAACAAGAATAGCCAAAGGCATCCCCATATGGATGATGGTCTTACTGTTAGAGCACAGGTTGTTGTCTTCAAGATCATCTAGATTGAAAACCAAAAGCCTAAGTCAAAGTCTCAAGAATGCAAGTCAAAGTTACTTAAAGTGGAAAGTCAAAGTCAACCAAAGTCAACTTGTTTGATTAGTTTTGTTGTGTGTTCCTTCTATTTGTTGTTAGTATATATAGAGTTTATTTTGTTGTGTTAGAGGTAGAGCTTAATTGTGTGCGTATTGTAAAATCATATGGTATATTCTAGTGAGAGAAAGTAGAGAGAGAGTGTGTTGTAATCTGATGAATTCAAGATCAATGACATATGATTTGTAATTGAAATTTGTTGTTCATATTGATAATCTTGCACAAACTGAGATTAACAATTGGTATCAGAGCAAGCATTAATCAGAAAAATGTTCAAGATCTGAGACTTTTGTGATCGTATTTCAAGAACTCGCAGAGTTCACTGTTCCAGAATCAAAATCTTGATTTTGTGTGTTTTTGTGTGTAACTTTTGTTTCATTGTACTCGATTTGTGATATAGAACAGGTTTAATTTGTATTACTTCGTCCAATTCACAACTGTGTTGTGTGAATTTGGATTTTTGTTGAAATTTGGTTCGACTTGTAAACGTACTGTGTCTTGATCAAAATTGTAATTTTTGGTGTATTTTGTTGTAATCATGTGTTAGAAGTACATTCAGTTTGTAACTCTTGTCAAATTGGTGAAGTTTGGTGATCGAAATCTCAATATTGAAGGATTTAGAAGAGATTTAGTGAACTCAGACTCGAAGTGCTCAAGAACTAGCAAGATCTACACTTTTCGCAAGGATTCGCAGAGGGTTGTGTGCGAAAAGTGAAAGTTTTCACAAGTCTTTTTTTTTTGGAAATTTCCAAGGAAGGAATTCGCAAGAGCCTTTGTACAAAAAGTGAGGATTCCCCATGACCTTACATGCGAAAAGCTAGATTCCACATAATTCTTGGTGCGAAAAGTACAGAACTCGCACACTCCTTTGTGCGAAAAGTCCAGAATTCGGAAGACTTAAGGTGCGAAAAGCTACTAATCAAAGCTTTGATCTGGAAAAAGTTCTAGAGTTCTCATTCTGAAGTTTGTTTGAAATTTTCCTAAGTGTGGATTTCGCACATTATTCTTTTGCGAAAAGTGAATCGTGTGGAGTTTACCAAGTCTAGAATTCGTACATTTCTTCGTGCGAAAAGCTCTAGAATTTGCACACTTCTTTGTGCGAAAAGTTAGGATTTCGCACACCTTTGCATGCGAAAAGCAAGAATTCGCATGCAATTGTATGCGAATTATGTTGTTCAGTCTGGTGCGAAAAGTTAACTCTTTGGTCTAAGGATTCTATACTTAGTCATTTTTGACTAATTTTCAGAATTTTTGAAATTTCTGATTTTTGTTAACGATCATTTGTGCAAGTATTATCAGGAACAATGAATGAATATTTATTTGTTGAAGAATATACTTCTGAACAAAGTCAAGAGAAAGATCAAAAACGTAAAATTCTCATAACTTGAAAAACAACATAAAGCACATATGATAGTCCCAATTCTATCAAGTTCTCAATGTAAATAGAAATCAAAATGAGAAATCAGTCATATGTCATTGATTAATCCAAAGATTACAATATCTCTCACTCTACATATTACACTTTCTCTCTCTAAGAATGATATGCTATGAACCTCTTCTCTAATCTGCTCTCACACGCTTGAATGACTTCCTCTCAAACAAAGACAACAAGGACACTATTTATACTAAGACACAATACAAGGAAACAAAATACAAAACATTGACTTTGACTTTATTACAAAATGACTTTGACTTTCACTGAGAGTTGACTTTCAGCTCTGGACTTCTTGACTTTTGATCTTCAAATCTTTATGATCTTGAATCCAACAAATCTGTGCTCTAACATTCTCCCCCTTTGGATCAAGATCACTACTAAAAAGATTTAGCAATGCAATCTTCTCTCTTTAAGCTTGACTTGATTAAGCTCCCCCTTTGATCAACCTTTATCTTCTCTTTGATACAGAAATGATTTTTCTCATACAATCCACATTCTCTTCTTATTTAATATGAAAGTCTTCTTTGATAAGCTCAGAAAAATCATTCTCCCCATTTTGTGCTTGAAACATTCTCCCCTTATATTGAGAAGCATAATCTTCAAAAAATATCTTCAAATAATCTTCAAACATTCTTCAGACTTTAATCATCATTTCTTTAACTCTTCTCTCCATATTTGATTCAAACAACTTTTGAAACAAAACTTGTAATAGACATTTCTTCAAACTTTATCTTCTCCCCCTTTTTGATGAATAGAGCATCTGGTTCATCAAAACTTTTAGCAAGAAATGTCATTTTCCGTTCTGACCACTGATCTTTCAAGAGCCACTGAGTCGTTGATCCGTAACCATGTATTTATCTAGATCTTTTCAAATCCAGACAAAATATTCGTGTAACACCTGAATCAACAAATGAATCAGTTAATGTGTACCTGTAAGTAACACTAAGTTACTGTGTGTAACGAATACACATTGTAAAGGAACTTTTGTTATGTGCACTCCCCCAGGGTTTCCATCCAATCATCGAAACACCACAAAGGAAATTTCTATGAATGTTATAACAAGAAAACAAATTCCTTGTGTCTTCGTGCAGGTGTAGAAAGAATTAAGCACTAACGATTGCTTTTAATAAGGGTCAACATAGTGTAAACCACTAAGACAACATTAGATAAACACAGACTCAATGTGCATTAGTGAAGTGCGAAGGTGGGGCAGACTTTCTTCTTTTTCAATATCCAGATTTTCCAAATGAAAATCATATAGCATATGTGTTGCGTCCCCAGAAAAATGTGAAACATTTTCTTTTTGAGAAGAAAATGAGTGGCTGGTGGGGTTAAAGTCAAGAGTTGGCATGGGCTAGTTGCCTGTTTCAATAACGTTCACCAAAGACTTGTGAAACGCTAGTAATGTGGTTGCCCAGCTCAGAAAGTAGTTGGTATAGAGTTTTAATATTCTTTTAACTCTGTTCTCACACCCTCTTTCTTTTTATCATTATGCTCACGTCTAACCAAACTCTCATTTCCATTTTAACTCAACACGCAACCCACACTCATTTCTTGTAGAATCCTCACTATGGAATAACTTCTTGGGTAGGAAACACTGGTTAATGTGAATCCATAGAAGTTCATTTAAGTCCTAGAACAAAGAACCCATAATTTCCTAGAAAGCATGTGTTGCTC
This sequence comes from Arctium minus, assembly GCA_954870635.1. Classification (NCBI taxonomy): domain Eukaryota; kingdom Viridiplantae; phylum Streptophyta; class Magnoliopsida; order Asterales; family Asteraceae; genus Arctium; species Arctium minus. Next base: position 72,835,769 of record OX941088.1, on the reverse strand, counting down.
AGATGATTTAACTTTATCAGTTAAAGCTCATATACAAGTCAGGTAAATTGTATGCTCAGATGATATAATCATGAAGATATGAGCATTTTAGACTTTGAAGATATTTCAAACAAGTAAATTGAATGAATAAGCATGAATGCAAAAGACTTGTTTGAAAATCTGACATTGTATGAAAATGATCAGAAATGAAATGATATATCAATTAAGGCTTATGGTAAAAAATAACGGATATTGTCCATACGAAACAAAATATAGACACTCTTGAAATGAACGTTTCGAAATTAAAATACGCTCAATATTATTTGAAGTACAAGCGGGGTGTCTTACCATCGAAAAATATGTTTCAAATATGAGACATGGTAAGAAAAATTTGAATCAAGAAATCAAACCGGTGTGTGTGAATACTTGAAAGTATATAGAAAAGACAATACGCAAGTATTTATCTTTGGAAACACATGGATTGTAATCATGTAAGCACAAATAAATCTTGAAAAACATTTAAAAATCACACTTCCAATTCATGAAATCTGTTTAAGAATCGGGAAGTGGTTTGAACATTTTAAGAACATATTTTCATATGATTGAAAGTCTTCCTTCTTTCAACCATATATGAGATTAAGATAAGAAATTTAACCTTTTCACGCAATCTTAAATCTCATGAAGTCAGCTGAAGTCATAAAGATATGATCTTGATAGCTTCTCTCATTCTGCACAAGTCACAAAGTCATGTCAAAGCAACTTTATTCACAAATTTATTCAAAATTAAAAGACATAAAGCAGTAAAACAATGAGAGTACGAGTTCTGATCTGAAGTAATCAGAAGTCATAATTCTTTACTCCCCATGAAAGTATGCATCTGAAATTTATCAGTAAAAGGCACATGATAGAGATCTACAACTCCATTTGAAGTGTAGTTCATCATATCTATCGGAATACATATTTCCAGAAAAATTTATGTACTCCCCCTTGAAGGTTGATTTCCTCTTCTGAGTATCTGAGTATACTCTCTTATCAGCCCGGGAGTAGCATTTCTTTTTCATCATTGAAGAGTGAGTCCTAAACTGTTGTGTTTAGAAGTCAAACTCCGTTGAAGTACGGGTTCTAAGCTGATGTACTTAGAAGCCTTGGTTCTCTTACTCTCCCTTGACATTAGGTGCCTGCAACACAGAATCATCCTTTGATTTTGGTACCCACTGGTATTTGGGTCCATGTGTGTTAGTTGTAGTTCGAATGGGAGTAACTAAATAAGAGCCATACCAGAAATGATCACTTGTTTTGTGAACAGGATCATGTGTACGACAATAAGAACAATAGTATTTCTTACCTGATAACTTGATTAATTGATCTTTCGAGTAGACATGATCAGGTTTACCTTTCAGCGCATTGTTCTTCTTAGATTTATGTGTATGTACACATGATTTCTTTCCTTTCAGCTCATCTTTCTTTTCATCTTTCTTCTCATTTTTAACTGGTTTCTTCTTCCAGACCAGTTCTTCTTCTTTGTATCTTCGTCTTCTATGTGTACCTGAACCATCTATATTTCTATCATAGAAAAGGTTAGTACTACGAATCTGATTAGAAGATTTAACTGACCTTTTTGAAGACACAGTCTTATGATGTGAGCTTGTCGCTGTCTTGAATGAACATTCAGAATCAGCTGGATCATCTCTAGGTGTGTGGATTTGTGACTCTGGAGTCGTTTGCTCAGTCACCATCACCTTGGAAATGATATCTTCAAGCTCTTTGATCTCTGAAGAATAACTGTCTCTTTCTATAACAAGCAGGTCAATCTCTATTTTTAACTCAGACTTCTCTTTTTGCTCTTTCAGTGCACTCGTAGATAGTTCAGATAGCTTCTCAGTAAGCTTCTTGATCTCTGCCTCAAAAATGTTTCTTTCTTTTTCAAAATCCTTCTCAGCATCCTTTCTTTGGCCGGATATTGTTGATCCAAACTCTCTCAGTGATTTGATAACGACCCTCTTTTATACTTAGTGAAAATTACGTTATTATATGTATTAGTGTTTCATCATCAGCGATCAGACTGAGTCTGTTCAGTTATCGCTGATGACCTTTCTGTAAACATTTAATATGTATTAGTGTTTCACTTTCAGCGATCAAACTGAGTCTGTTCAGTTATCACTGATAGTTTCCTATGTAACACAGTTAACGTAATCCCTGAAGACAAGTCTCGCGTCAACATAGTTCATAGCTGAATCAAAGACGAAGCCACTGAACAATAGATAAAGTCTACTAGTGACCTGATGCGGATATCAGCGAAGACCAGACAAATCTACTTACGCGAAGAAGCCTGAGGAAAAGCTTCAGCGATAGCTGAACTTCTTTATCTCTGGAAGAAGAGATACTCAGCGATCAACGATCACAAAGCTTATGCCTCAAGTTTTCTTTTGTCTTACCTTGCACAACCAGTACGATGTGTCAGAACGGACAAGTCCCTGCCACAAATCGTACACCAACTCTGTCAACTACACTATTCATAAAGTGGCCAAAAGCATGTCTCCAAAAGTGAGACTACCAAAGCCAATCTATGAATGCCACGTGTAAAGTACCCTGCCATGCATTTAATGCATAGGGTATAAATAGGAAGCTCACTCCTTCATCTGAAGGAGTGCTCAATCCTTTGAACTCCAAAATAGAAACCCTTGTTTTCTATCTCTCTAAAGATCCCCCATTCTCTGAATTTCTTGTGCAACCATCTTAGTGTTTCTTAAGTTTGTTTAGATTGAGTCTGTCTTAATCTTATTCCGCAACAAACTTGTAAATTGTATTTTGATTTATCAATAAACAATTTATTAAACTTTAATTTCTGAGTTTGTATTCAACCCCCCCCCTTCTACAAACTTGTTAAGCACCTTCGGGACCAACAAGTGGTATCAGAGCGGTTTGTTTAATCTAATAAACAAGATCTTGCTGTATACTCTTCCTTGCTATTCTAAAATGGCACTAAACACGAACACAAACTACTATGATAATGGTTCACTTTCTAAACCTCCTCGATTTAGCAGAGATAACTTTTCTCTATGGAAAAATCGAATGATGCTATTTCTTGAAGGTGCGGATCCTACTATACCTGAATATATAGAAAACGGACCCTATGAACCTGTTAGAATTATAGCTGCTGTTCCTGCTACTGCCACCACTGAAGCTGTCCCTGAACGATATGTCGTTAAGGAAATAAGACAGTGGAGTGATGAAGATAAAAAGAAGGTAGGCATAGATGCAAGAGCAAAGACCATTATATCAATGGCTCTGCCTGATGAAGTTTTCCATTCCATCATGCATCTAAAAACTTCTAAAGAAATGTGGGAAACCATATGTGTTCAATATGAGGGCACCACTGAAATCCAAGAGACCCGAAAGATTAACTTGGTAAGACAGTATGAAAGTTTTATCGCTGGTAAGAATGAATCTCTTTCTGACATTCATCAGCGGTTTAACTGCCTGATCATTGACCTAAGAACTGTTGGAAGGACCTATTCTAATTCTGAGGTCCTAACAAAATTCTTGGAAAGTCTTCCTGAAAGCTGGGACAGTTATTCAATATGTCTTAAGCTGACAAAGGACTTACATACTCTCTCTCTAAGCACTCTGTATGGAATATTGCTCAACTATGAGCAATCTAATCTCCTGAAGAAGAATCTTGTAAAAGATTCTAAAGACTCCAAAAGCACTGCTGTTGCTTTAGTCTCATCAGAGATAATTCCATCCCAGCGATCTACTCTAACCATCACTGAGTTAGATTCTGAATCTGAGGATTTATCAGACCCTGATCTTTCAGAGTTTAATGAGTCCTTAGCACTCTTGACAAACTCTTTTAAGAGATTTGCAAGAAAGAGTAACTTCCGAAGAAGTAAACCTCTCTCTCTTACTGAAAAGCCAAAATCAACTCCGGTTGATAAGGCTACAGCCACTTGCTATAACTGCGAAAAAATTGGACATTTTGCTAGTGAGTGCAGGTCTAAAAAGGTCTTCAAACCTTCTACCTCAAGAAGATCCAGTGATGACAAATACCATAAGCTGAAAAACAAATATCAAAAGCTGAAAAGCTTTCAGCAAAAAGGTAAAGGTCTCATCGCTGAAGAACATGACTGGGCTGAATCAGAAGAATCATCTTCTGATGAAGAAGAAGTCGCTAATCTTTGCCTCATGGCTGAGATTAAAGAAGAAGTAGAAGAACCATCTGAACCTTCTATGAGCTACATATCATCTCAGGTATCCATCTCTACAAATCCCTCTCTGCCTGAAGCTGAGAGAAGTCGCGCTGTTGATGTGCTGACGATTGACCTTTATAATGCTCTAAACGACAAAACTCAAGCTGAAAATAAAAATGTTTATTTAACACAAGAGCTAGAGAAATGTCATGAAAAGATCAGTGAACTAAATCTTTTAGAAGAAAAACTAAAAGATCAAGTCATTATAAATGAAATCATCAGCATTGAACGCGAACAAGCCATCGCTGCTCTAAAAGCAGAAAAGGCTCATGTTGAAAAATGGTGCAAATCATCAACAAAGATCTCTGAGATAATAAATGCTCAAACTCCTGAAAGTGATAAAACTGGTCTTGGTTTTTGGACACCACAGGATGATCCTAAAGAAGAAAGTTCCTCGCTTAAGTTTGGAACTTTTGTCACATCTTTCTTTGACACTTCTTATAATCAATTCTATCCCTGTTCTTCTTCTAATTCCATCCCTGAGGAGATATCTGCAAGATCTAAGCCTGCAGATAAAGGAAAGTCTATTCTCCCTCCTCAGAAGGCTTCCAAGAAAACCAAACTGAAAGTTCCTTCCAAACCTTCAGTGGATAAACCTTTTAGCTCAGCGACAGAAATCTTTGATATCTGTCCTCCAAAGCTGAAGGTTGATCTAAAGCCCGTGAAATCTGAAGAAATAAAAATTCCTCCCAGATCTCGTGCTAAAGGCATTCTTGGAGCTGGACCTGCTCATCTTAAGTTTTCAAAACCTTTTGGTTATAAATCCACCATCAGATATAGAAAATGTTATCACTGTGGATTCACTGACCATATTGCGAGCAAGTGTCCAAATACCACCGAAGCTGATAAAACAGCCAAAGTGAAGAAAAATACCACTAAGGTTAAGAAATTAACCAAAGTGAAGATTACCACTGAAGCTGAATCTTCCTTATCCACTAACTCTGAAGGACCCATTGAAAAGTGGGTACCAAACAAAGCTTAATCTTCCTTATGTATGCAGGGATCAAAGGGCATCTGGTATCTCGATAGCGGATGTTCTCGTCATATGACTGGACAAAAAGACCTGCTCACTGAATACAAGGAAGAGAAAGGTCCCTCTGTGACCTTTGGTGGAAATGGAAAAGGATTTACCCGAGGGTTTGGTGTCCTCAGCAATGGGACAACTACCTTTCGAAGAGTCGCTTATGTAGATGGACTGAAGCACAATCTTCTAAGCATCAGTCAGCTATGTGACAAAGACTACGAAGTTCGCTTTTCTAAGAAAGCATGTTCAGTGGTAGATGAAAAAGGAAAACTTGCTCTCAGTGGTTATAGAAGAGAAAATGTCTATGTAATAGATATGGACTCTACTATCACTGATAACTTATGTTTTCTCTCTAAGGCCTCTTCTGATGTCAACTGGCTATGGCATAAAAGGCTCTCTCATCTAAACTTCAAAACCCTGAATTCTCTCTCATCTAAGGAACTGGTTTCTGGTCTTCCTCAGCACTCATATGCTAAAGAATCTCTCTGCTCAGCATGTGAAAAAGGAAAACAAACAAGAGCTAGTTTCAAGTCGAAACAAGTTTCCTCAGTAACAAGTCCTCTTCAGCTCTTGCATATGGATCTATTTGGCCCTGTCAATATCCAATCAATAGCTGGAAAGAAATATACGCTTGTCATTGTAGATGAATATTCTCGCTACACCTGGGTTATTTTTCTTCGCTGCAAGAATGATACTCCAGAAGAACTAATATCTTTTGTCAAAAAGATGGAAGTGCTGAATAATCTTACTGTTCGATCAATAAGGAGTGATCATGGAACTGAATTCAAAAATAGTTCCCTGAACAATTTCTTTGAGAACAAGGGAATCTCTCACAACTTCTCTTCAGTAAGAACACCTCAGCAAAATGGAGTCGCTGAAAGAAGAAACAGAACGATCATAGAAGCTGCTAGATCAATGCTCAGCGATTCTCACCTCCCTACTCAATTTTGGGCAGAAGCTGTAAACACTGCATGTTTTACTCAAAACAGATCGCTGATAATAAAGCGATTTGGGAAGACAGCTTATGAACTCTTTCTTGGAAGGAAGCCTTCTATCAGCTTTCTTCATATCTTTGGTTGTCAGTGCTTTATCTTAAACAACAAAGATCAACTTGGAAAGTTCGACCCAAAAGCCGATGATGGAATATTTTTAGGATATTCCTCCATCTCAAAAGCCTACAGAGTTTTCAACAAAAGAAGACAAACCGTAGAAGAAACCATTCATGTCACGTTTGATGAAACGCGCTCAGCGAACTCTAAACCAATCGCTGACAATGAAGAACTGAATACTTGGATGATCTCTCACTATAAAGGAACTGAACCTTTCTTCTCAAACCAACAGCACACTGAAACTCCAGCTGCTGATGAAGAACCAAGTATCATACCTCCCACCGCTGAATCCAACTCATGGATTTCAGCTGAACCTCTAAACACACTTCTACCATCAAATCCATCTACGTCTGAAAACCCTTCTGAAAGCATTGGTGTATCTAATGTTCAACAATTACTAGCTGATGAACCTCAAGCATCTTCATCAGCGACTGCTCCTATTGTTGATCCTATCGCTGAAATAAGCAATCTTGCTCCTGCTCAGCGATGGACCAGAGATCACCCCATAGATCAAATTCTTGGTAATCCAGATGCAGGTATTCAGACACGACGAAGCTCAGGTAATATCTGTCTCTTTGTAAACTTTCTCTCCTTAATTGAACCAAAGAAGACTGATGATGCCCTCAGAGATCCAAACTGGGTCAGCGCTATGCAAGAAGAGCTGACTGAATTCTCTCGAAACAAAGTTTGGAATCTCGTTCCTAGACCATCTGATAAAACTGTAATAGGCACCAAATGGGTGTTTAGAAACAAGTTAGATGAACATGGAATTGTAACCCGCAACAAGGCTCGACTTGTTGCTCAGGGATACAGACAAGAGGAAGGCATAGACTATGATGAAACCTTTGCCCCTGTGGCCAGGCTCGAAGCAATTCGACTATTCTTAGCTTATGCAGTCTATAAAGACTTCATCGTTTATCAAATGGACGTAAAATCAGCTTTTCTGAATGGAAAACTGAATGAAGAAGTTTATGTAGAACAACCACCAGGGTTCTATGACCCTAAGCATCCAAATTATGTTTATAAATTGGATAAGGCTCTCTATGGTTTAAAACAAGCACCTCGTGCTTGGTATGACACTCTCTCATCTTTTCTTATCTCTGAAAATTTTGAACGTGGCAAGATTGATAATACGTTATTTTTCAGGAAGATAAAAGGTCATATTATTCTTGTACAAATATATGTCGATGACATCATATTTGGTTCTACTAACCCATCTCTATGTACTCGCTTCGCTGAAAGAATGAAGAAAGAATATAAAATGAGTATGATGGGTGAGCTGACATATTTTCTTGGTCTTCAGATTAAACAATCTGACAAAGGTACTTTTATCTGCCAAGGTAAGTATGTTAAAGACATGCTGAAGAAGTTTGATTTAACACAAACTTCAGCGATGAAAACTCCTATGGCACCACCACTGACACTTAACAAGGATCCATCTGGAAAACCTGTTAATGTCACTGCCTATAGAGGAATGATAGGCTCATTGTTGTATCTTACAGCAAGCCGACCTGACATCATGTACTCTACTTGTTTATGTGCACGCTATCAATCTGAACCCAAGGAATCCCATCTGATCGCTGTAAAGCGAATTTTCAGATATCTGAAAGGAACTCCTAACCTCGGTCTTTGGTATCCCAAAGACTCAGGGTTCGATCTAACTGGTTATTCTGATAGTGACTTTGCAGGCTGTAAACTCGACAGAAAGAGTACCACTGGTGGATGTCAACTCTTGGGAGGAAAGCTAGTAAGCTGGACAAGCAAGAAGCAAAATTCTGTGTCCACTTCAACAGCTGAAGCTGAATACGTAGCCGCTGGAAGCTGTTGTTCACAAATCCTATGGATGAGAAATCAACTATTAGATTATGACCTTCAGCTGTCAAAGATTCCTATCTATTGCGACAGCACTAGTGCTATCGCTATAGCAAATAATCCAGTGCTACATTCAAAGACAAAACACATAGAGATCAGATATCATTTTATCAGAGATCATGTGATGAATGGTGATATTGAACTTCACTTTATCCCTACTGACTTTCAGCTTGCTGATATTTTCACCAAACCTCTTGATGAGACAAGGTTCAACTTTCTCATCAGTGAGCTTGGAATGCTGAACCTCGAAGAATAATTCTTCAGCGTTCATGTATTGTGTCAGTAATCAAAAGTTCCCCTCATCATTCTCTCTGATAAACATTCTGACTCTCAGGTATGTTCTCTCTCCCTCAAAGATGTTTTTCTTCAAAATATAAAGTTTAATCACTGAACTTTCTTCAAATGATTAAATTTTTTTTGAAAAATACATTAATCACTGATATTTCCAATCAGTGATCTTTTAAAAGGAAAATCTATCCCTATCTTTACAATCAGGGATACTTTTAAAAAGGAAAATCTATCACTGACTTTTCTTCAGTGATCATTTGAACGGACAAATGAACAGTCTCTCTCCTCTATGACGTCATTTGAACCGACAATCCACGACATGCCTTTTCTGACACGTTCGTCCGTTGCCCTCCTATCCAATCAACTTCGTGGAACGTGTCAATGTCATGATGATTTCTTTTCCCGCTTCATTCTCTCTCTTATCTCTCTTCTCTCTCTTCGTATAAAAGGAATTCTTCTCTCCTTTATACGGTTTACGCTTTCAAAACTTTCAAAGCAAGAAACATTCTCTCAAGAACACTCAAGCAAGTAAATCCTGAATATTGAATCTGCAACTCTTTTTCTTCAAGATACACAGGTTTATTTCATGTTTATATGCTTTGTTCATATGCTTTTTATTCTTTTAAAATCCTAATCGCTTTCTATGGATTTTATAAAACGTTTTCTTTGTAAAAACTAAAGATCATTCCTTCTGATTTTATGTTTTTAAATAAAAACCTTTTGGTTTTAAAGTGTTCTTCATTCTTTCTACCCAGAACACTATTTTTTCTCTTAAAAATAACTTGATAATTTTCCAGTTTCCCTTCTTCTATGGAAACTGGTAATCATATTATTTTTAATCTAAATCATTTCTTCTATTATGCCTCTTTCCATAACAGAAATGACACAGTCTTCAATCGTTGCTTCCAAGCATGTACGATTCGCTCTCACTGAAGTTGAGATTACTAAATGTAATCATTTGGCCAGACTCGACTTCAAAGCTGACAAATACCCACATCTGGTGGAAGCTGCTAATTTCCTCAAGCAGTCCTGCATAGCTTACGCGATCACTGTGGATCCTACGCCCTCCAAGACTCTACTTCAGCAGTTCTGGTTCACTGCTGATGCAACTGAACTTACCAACAGGAAAGGCGAACGAGTCCCTGCTATCTCGTTCAGCACGGAATTAGGGCCAGGGAGCATGACCGCTCTTAGCCTCAGGAAATCTTTACGATTCCCTGACAAACCAAAGAGTGGATTCGACGCACTCCCCACTGATGATGAGCTGATATTCTTCCTGGACGCAATGGGCTATTGTTGGGAAAACAAACCAAGATCGTCTATTCCTAACAAGAAGCTCACCAAGATTCTTAAAGCTCAGATGCCATCACAACTGAACTTTATCTTCTCGCACATAATTCAGTGCATGAGTGGGAAGAGTGGTTCGCTGGATCAAGCCAGCAAAACACAACTGCAGATGGCATACTCCGTTATCGCTGGTCAAAACTTTGACTACGCCACAGCCATCTTTGAAGATCTGAGGTCGAGATTAGAGAAGCCTGAACGAGATCCCAAGATCTCGTACGTACGTTTCATATGTACGTACATCAAGTTCCTCTATCCCAACACCTATCCTACCAAAGATGATGGCACCTTTGCCAGGGTTGGTCAACGATCACTGGAGGTCAAGCCACTCGCCGACGAGGTAAGTATCTCTCTCCTTCGCTCTCGTCTCTCTCTCCATTCTTCTTCATCTTCAGCGACCACGCAGACGGTTCCTTCGTCTGCTATCCCTGTCGCTACCACTACTTCTAAAAGACCATCAGCTAGTCCAATTGGTCCTTCCAAAAAGGCCAAAAAGACTAAGGAAAGTACACCTTCTAGTACTATACCTGAGGGAGCTTCTCAACAAGCTACCTTAGATGCTTTTGTGGGTCTTTCCTCCACAACTTCAGCAGTCACTCATACTGCCGTGTCAGCGATCTCACTCGCTGTCACATCATCAGTAACCCCACCTACTATCTCATTCCCTGAGATTAACCCCATCCCTACTTCTATCCCCAAAACTCTTCCCTTCTCTCCTCATTTGGTCTCTGAACCTGCCACCTCTTCTTTCCCTATAGGACCTGAGCATCAAACTTTTGAGGAATCTATGCAGTTCTACAAAATGTTTGATACGTCAGGTACACCTATACTCCTAAACACTTCTCTCCCCCCCTCTCCAAATAAGCCCATATCTGAACTAACATTATTTTCAGGTCCTAGCTTGGCGACTGTTGACACGCATGTCAACAGTCTAGGAGAAAAGGTGGATGCTCTCACCAACACCATCAATGAAACCACCAACGCCGTCAATCAGGCTGGTGAGGAGCTGAAGAAGTTGACCGCCACTTGCTCATCGAAAGCTGAGAACTCTCAACTTTCAGCTCTTGAAGAACAAGTCGTCCAACTCAGAGAGTCCTCTCGACTCTTTCAAGGACGATTTGAGTCTCTTACAGCTGAAGTTCAGGGTCTCTCTTCCAAGGTTGACCTCTGCACGTCCCTTCTTCAGCAAGTTCTGCAGAAAGTGAATGAACCAGCTCCAGCGCTGCCTCCCTCCTTCACTGAAGATGATCGTACCAACCTCAACATCGCTGTGGAATTCATTCATGATGCCACATGCGACATACCTGCGGTTGAAGACCGAGTTAAGCGTCTGGAGGCTGACGTTCAAGTGCTAAAAGCTTCAACAGCTACTCCAGCAGCTGAAAAATCCCCTACCGCTGATAATGACAAAGTGGGGGAGAAAACTGAAGAAACCTCTATTGCTGCTGGGGAAGCTAAGGAACCTCCCTCTCAATCTGAGGGGGAGAAGGCAAAAGAATCCTCATCGATTCACTCCATTCTCTTTGAAGAGGATGAGGAAGAAGACGATGAAGAGGAAGATGATCTAGATCTTGATGATCAAGAAAAGGATCAGCCCTCCGATGACGACGACGACGATGAAGACCAATCTATGTGGTTCTCTAAGCCGAACGTCGTATCAGGGACAACTTCGCAAGAGGTTGTCAAAACAGGGGTGAGAGGTGATACATCTTCAAGTGTTCCTTCGCAAAGCAAAGACAAGCAACCAATCGCTGAAGAATGCTTGAGGACTGGATCACAATCTGAGGGGGAGCATCCTTCTCAGGTATGTCTTTCAATTGTACCACTTTTCTACTCCTTCCAAACCCCTATGTCTTTCTAGCCTTTATCTCTCTCGTTCTAAAAATACACTTATCCCTTCTTTCCTTCTTTTTCTAACCAGACAGTTCTCACCCCTGCTTAAGGGTTCTGAACTACAAATAATACCAGCGACTATCGCTGATGAAATAATCCCAATCTCTATCACTGAGATTGATGAAGAAGAAGAAGATTCCCTGATCCATCCAGGAAGGCCCTCTCGACCATCTCATTGGTCAGAGGAAGTGGTGAAGAAAAGAGTTGAAATGATCGCTCAACTAGAAAGTCAACGGCTGAAAATCCCTCTTCAAATATCCACAGAGCTCGACTTCCTCACTGACGCTGAAAGAGAAGAATCTGCCAAAGCTGAGAAGCTGATCGCTGAATGCAAACGAGATGCCCAACTCGCTTTAAAGATTCAATCCTCTCAAGTTAAGGACAAAAAGCTGAAAAGCAAACCTGTGGAAGTTCAAGCAGCACTACTGAAAGAAATTGAAGAGGAACGCTTCAAAGAACAAGAGATCAACGATAAGTCTATCGAATGGTGCAAACAAAAGATGGATTATCGTTCTGATCTTCTTCCAATATCAGCCGTGACTATCTCTGGTCGCAAGAAGAAAGATCAACTCTCAGTGACCATGGAGATTACCAGAGAGGATGGAACCCAAAAAGCAATGTACGTATCAAAACTTGAAAGCTTCGGATTTACGGAATGGTTAGAGTTCTGGGATGCGCTGAAGAAATCCAAATCTACATACAGAGGCTACGTTGAAGGACTTCTTGAAGCCCTCATAAATAGAGTCGTTTCTGTACTAAAGCTGCCATCTCCTCTTCCTCCCAAATCTTTGAAACTCAAGAGAAAAATTGGGTCCTCCTCCTCTGAAGATGTCGCCATCATCAGGAATGAAACTTCTATCAAATTTTCAAGAGATGCACTGTTTGGTCCTCCTCCTGATCTTTCAGTTCTGGACTTATCTCTGCCTCCTGGTGGTCCCTTCCAAGCTGGTCAAGTAATCGACAAGCCTTATGGAATATTCTTCAGAGATGATGATGAGGAACTCAGATTTCAAAGAATCTCTGAGATTCCTATCTGTCCTCTGAATCATCTCAAGGATCTCTTATGCTTATGGTGTGACTTCTTCCCTGCTGCTGAAAAAATTAAAGAAATTATCAGTCAAGAATCTTTGGAACGAAGACAGAAAGGAGAAGAAATACCTGAGTATATGATCAATCCTCCCAAATCTTCTTATAGCTGATAGATTAGTTTTCTTCTCTGTAATCTGTTAGTTATACTTACAGTAGTTAGTTAGTCACTTGTACTTATGATTTTCATATCTTGTAATTCTATCCCTGAATTAAATGAAAATTGCAGTGATGTACTTAACCCTATCAGTACTGTAAAAGATCCCTCAAAATAGTAATTGGGACATGCATTCTATGAGTCCTTTTTATTCCTATATTTTGAATTAAAAAGTAATTTTCTTTTGTTACTTTGTCATTATCAAATAGGGGGAGATTGTTGATCCAAACTCTCTCAGTGATTTGATAACGACCCTCTTTTATACTTAGTGAAAATTACGTTATTATATGTATTAGTGTTTCATCATCAGCGATCAGACTGAGTCTGTTCAGTTATCGCTGATGACCTTTCTGTAAACATTTAATATGTATTAGTGTTTCACTTTCAGCGATCAAACTGAGTCTGTTCAGTTATCACTGATAGTTTCCTATGTAACACAGTTAACGTAATCCCTGAAGACAAGTCTCGCGTCAACATAGTTCATAGCTGAATCAAAGACGAAGCCACTGAACAATAGATAAAGTCTACTAGTGACCTGATGCGGATATCAGCGAAGACCAGACAAATCTACTTACGCGAAGAAGCCTGAGGAAAAGCTTCAGCGATAGCTGAACTTCTTTATCTCTGGAAGAAGAGATACTCAGCGATCAACGATCACAAAGCTTATGCCTCAAGTTTTCTTTTGTCTTACCTTGCACAACCAGTACGATGTGTCAGAACGGACAAGTCCCTGCCACAAATCGTACACCAACTCTGTCAACTACACTATTCATAAAGTGGCCAAAAGCATGTCTCCAAAAGTGAGACTACCAAAGCCAATCTATGAATGCCACGTGTAAAGTACCCTGCCATGCATTTAATGCATAGGGTATAAATAGGAAGCTCACTCCTTCATCTGAAGGAGTGCTCAATCCTTTGAACTCCAAAATAGAAACCCTTGTTTTCTATCTCTCTAAAGATCCCCCATTCTCTGAATTTCTTGTGCAACCATCTTAGTGTTTCTTAAGTTTGTTTAGATTGAGTCTGTCTTAATCTTATTCCGCAACAAACTTGTAAATTGTATTTTGATTTATCAATAAACAATTTATTAAACTTTAATTTCTGTGTTTGTATTCAACCCCCCCCTTCTACAAACTTGTTAAGCACCTTCGGGACCAACAGATATTTCTTTGAAGAATCCAACATTCTTTTGTTCAATTGCCTTTTTCTTTTTGACAAACTTTTCTCTTTCCAAGATTATTACTTTCTCAAAATCAGAAACTTGTTGAGAAAGCTTTAAACATTTCAGCTCAACTGTCTTTTTCTCATCAGCACATTTTCTTGAAACTTCTGAGAACTATTGTGCCAATTCTTTCTTTTCTTTCTCAAAAACTGATCTTTCTTCAACAATTTGCAGTTCTAATTCAAAGATCTTCTTTTCATTAGCACACCCTGTTTGCTGAAATTTGACAATTTGATCTTCTAAGTCTGTTGATCCCAGATTTATGTTCTAAACTCGTTTAACTATCTCACTACGTGGTGAACTGAAAAATATAAGTGTGGAAGCGTTTCAATATGTAGTGAAGATAAGTTTATGGAGGTAGTAAACACACAAGGATATAGTATGAAAAGCACAATAAGTAACAATGTTTTCACTAAGTCATATGCTTCACTAACTTGCTCAAGAACACCAAGAACATGCACAAGTGTGTGCTAATATGCTCAAGGATTATACAGGCTGCTTTCTTTCTTGTGTGTGCACGCATGCCCTTTTCAAAACAGGAGGTGCTCCCTTCATATAGGAAGGGGAGCATACAATAGTACAAGACAAAGGCTGACAATCCATAAAAGGAATGCCACCTGGAAAGTAAAACATCGTGGGACGCCCATTTATGATCTTCAGAATCTTCGTACAGCAGGCATCACGTGTTCTGCACGTGGTTTTGTCTTCACAGAGGTTAGCCTTCACAGAGGCTCTGTGAGTGATCATAGAGGCTCTGTGATCTGAATATCATCATCAGGTTTGACCTTGGGTACGTCTTTTGTGGAGTAACCTCTGAGCTTTGTATCCTCTGTGGTGACTTGGACGGTCTTGAGCAGACAACATAAGTTTCTATACTTAGCCTATTTTTCAACACTTCTAAACTTGGCAGATGGAGCTAACAATCTCCCCCTGAGTGTTGAAAAATAAAATTTTGGAATTTGAGGTGTTGGCTAAGATAGAAACAAAAAGAGGTGAAAGGAACTCAACCTCTGAATACCGATTTTCATTCATAAAGGAAAATGCCGGAAGGCAATTACATTAAGAAGCAAATACATGAATGAAAAGCAAAAAAGGAAAAATACAGAAGTCATTGAGGAAAATCATCTATCGGATTGGTCATTGTCTCTGCAGGTCCCGCTTGCATAGTCTCAGTGCCCTTCTTCCTCAGAATCATGTTCTTTATCTTCAGCAGAGTGTTGTTCGAGTACTTGTGACTTTGATTTGGCCTGTACATCTTCTTGAGCCCATCATCGTCTTTGAAAATGAATCCGAACTCAGGCTCTGTGATTAAAGAGTTTTATGGAACATTTTCGATTCCGGGGAATTGGTCATTTGGTTTGGTGATCGATATCTTGTCGACTCCAAGTTGTAGAGCTACCTCGAAATCCATTTTGCTATGATATCTGACATGTTCGCGCATCACCTCCTTGATCCTACCATTTGCTATCATGTACTCCTTTCGCTTTTCATGTCTTTGCTTTGTGAAGGCATGTAGTTAAGGAAGGTCATAGGCGCAGAGGTTCTTTAAGTCTGCATCTGTGAATGTGTACTGATTCCCATCTTTTCTCTCAACTAAGTATTTAGCAAACATGATTGACTTATTGGCGAAGGAGTGTAGAGAGATCCTCATTACTGTCTTGATATCTTCTGTAGAGAAAACCTCATTCTTCTCTTGTGCAGTTTTCTCGAAACGTCTTCTGATGTCTTCTTTGATTAGGGGATGTAAATTTGGTTCTAAGAAGACGGCCTCGGGCTCTGCGTTGTAGAGATAGGTGTGTATGTTCTCTTGGAACTTAAGTTCTTTTGGTGGAGGCCTTGGGATTGGAGTTCTCATGGCAACCATTGATTGAACGATCTCTTTCACCCTATCCTCTTGTTGTTTCTGTTCTGAGGATTCTTTCTGTCGGGTTCAGAGGCTTTCTGTTCTTTGTTCTGTAAAGGGGTGTCTGACGTATCTTCTGTGTTTACGGGATCAAGACTCTGAAACTATACAAGAGGCGTGGGTGCAGTGGGCATAAGTTCAGGGCTTAAAGGTTCTACGAACTTTGTGAGCCCTTCTGCAATGTGTTCAGATCCAACACTCACCTTTCCTTTCTGTGACACTGTAGAGTTTGTGTCTTGGACAAATGGAGCAATCGGTTTTGGGTCCTCAGAGGCACATGACTTGAGGTTTTGCGTTTTGTGTGCCTCTGAGGATGTTCTCTGTAGAGGTAGGGCTCGAAGAGGAGTGGCGGCAATAACAACTGCAGAACTTTTTGTTGCTGAAGCCTTTTCCCCCTCATGATGGCCAGGGCCAGAGGCATCTGGATCCTGGTCCTCATGCCTAGACTTCTTCTGCGATGCCTCCGTCTGGCAAGTCGCAGGTGCCTTCCTCTTTCTTTTCTTGCAGATATGCTCGTCAACATGCCGGGAGATCTTCTTCAGTACATCCTCTGTAGCCAACGACAGTTTGTTGACTTCCAGATCAGATTTGAACCTAATCGTGGCTACAGTCTTCTTCGGATCTTCTACTACCTTCTTGCCTTGTTGAGAGATGTCAGATCCAATGAGGTTGAGGTTACTTAGAACCATTTTCCCCATTGTTTCTAAGTCCGTTTTGGTTGCAAAGGCAGAGAGGTCATTTGCAGTGGTTGAAGGTGGTGGTGCACAAGTGGACGCCGGTGATTGGAAGGGGACTATAACACTGCGAGTTATATCCTTGATCTCATCTCTAAGTCTGGTCAGGTCATCCACCCTTGATTGAACGGTCTTGGTTGCAAAACTTCCCATTTCATGCATGCAGATATCCCCTAGGGTCTTAATTGCATCAGTCTGAATGTTGATTGAAGTTTCACACTCCTGAATGTTGGCTTTAGTTGCAGAGTTCTCTGTCAGCTTCTTGATCTCTGTAGTATGTTGTACTAAAGACTGATGAAGATCTTTCAGAGCCTCTGCGTTTGCTTGGAGAGCCTCTGCAAGGATTTTGGAGTTGGTTTGGGATTCTTGAGTAACAGAGCTTTTCAACTCGTCAAACTTTTGGAACATCGTGTCGACAAAAGCTTTAAACTCGCCTTTTGTGACAAAGATGTCTGAGGTAACCTATGGATCAACAAATGTTCCAGATTTAGCCAACGAGTGTTTGGCACCTTTAGAGCCTGAAGTAATGATGAGCTCTGGAGGATTTCCTCCCAATCCTTGATGTTCCATAGAGGAAGCATCTATGGGAGTTCTGTCAAAAAGTTTCTTGGAGGAGGGTTCAGAGACTCCTTCAAGAACCTTTTTGAATGAATCATGTGGTTGTTCTAGTACCACAGAATCAATGTGTTCTCGCACCACCAACTCTGAGGTGGTTTGGGGGTCACTCTTGTGTGTGGCAGAGGCAACAAATGCTTCTGCGTGCGTATGTGTCGTGTCCTTGGGCGAATGAACACTTATGTCTGCACCAACATCCTGTTGAGAGGATGGGTGGATTTTGGTTCCCTAGATAGAAATGGCACAGAGGATGAAGGAATATCCTCTGTCCGGTTGGTTAGGGTTGGGTTCGGACTGTGCGGTCCTTCTTCAATACCCTTCTGCACTAGAACTGCAGGGGTAGTAACATGGGTTGCACAGGGATTTGGTTCAGGTTGTGTGCCTATGGCATCTTTTTCTCCTATCTCCTTCTCCGAGATTTTCACACCCTCATCACTAGAGCTTGAAAGCCCGGTAATGTCCTGCACCTCAACGTCTGTGGTTTCATCTAAGTCCACAGAGTGCAGCTCCTGCACTTCCTTAGCTATGTCCATTGCGACATGGAGAGGACTAGGGATTCTATCTTCAGAGCTTTCAATGATGTGGGCTTTTCGCTTTCTCCTCTGCAGAGGTTGTTCTGATTCTGCAGGTTCACTCACTTCTGGTGTAATGACATATTCAGAGGTTGCTACTTTGGTTAACTTCCTAGCCTTTTTTTCGGCTGGGCAACCTCTGAGGGTGATTTTGGAGTCTCTTCTTCTGCGACTCTCTTCTTGGGTTTCCTTTTCTTTTTGAGCTTATTTTTCCCCACCCCACTCTCGTGAACTATAACCTCTGTCCCAATGTGGGTTTCTTCTGCTATATCTACTCCAGCTCCCTCACCCACTTCTGTCCTAAGGTAAACAGCTATATCTCCCCCTTGGAATCCTACACGTGGGGGGGTTGCAGGACTCGGTGCAGGAGTCCTGTGCCCACGAATGTAAGTCCTAGCTGCATCTTCACTACCCAGGTAAGCTAGAATACAGGCTGGCAGAGGTCTTGCTCCAGGATATCCAGTCTTTAGTACAGTTGGCTTGTGCGACTTCATGTCGTAGGCTTTGATCATTTTACCTTCTGCAGGTAACTTCCCTTATCCTATCAGAGCATTTCCTAACAGAATTGCAAAGAACCTGTTGAATACGATATTTTTGGGTTATGTGCCGCAAGCTTGGTCCTCTTGTTTGGCTATGACCGCGTTTCTGATCTCCCTGAAAATAAGTGTTTCATAGTCCAATGGAAAATCATAGTACATGCCATACATTATTGCAAGTATGGTATGGCTAGATTGGTCAGGACTTCCTACTTTGCAAGTCAAGCAGCGATTGAGAATCGAGAAGAGAATATTCCACAGAGGTGGGAGGTTCTGGCGTCTGAAATCAGTTCTCTTGGAAATCGGTGCAGCGTACCCTATGAACCTGAGAAACTCTAGAATTTTATCATCTGAGGGCTCGTCAGAGAATTTTTTCAGGTTCAATTGGGTCTTGGTAGGAAGCCCGAATACCTCTGAGACTCGTCTTCGGCTTATGCCGAGGTCCAGTATTTTAGCGGTGGAGGGATGAGTGGCATAACCCATGACACAGTAGCCATAATGGTCCAGTTTTTCATGCTTAACACTCAACCAGAATTGTTGAATGTAAGTTTATGGGATATCAGTTCTTTTTAGGGTTAGGGCTTTGGTGAGGATGTGGTTTTTCATGATTTGAAGTAGAGGAGCAGCTTCCTCGGGGTATCCCTTGGGTTCCAAGACGACATAATGATTGTTAGGATTGAGTTTTAGTTGTCTGGAGTGGTAATCATGGTGTGTGAAGGAGAGCATTCTGCTTGTGAGGACATGTTCTTGTTCAACAGAATGGGAATCGACCTTTTTGGCTTCAGAATGCATTGAGTTGTTCGATGCAGAAGAACCCTTGGAGTTCTTGGAAAAAGAAGATTGAGATGCCATGGAAAGAGATGAAGAAGGGAGATTCTTTGCAAAGGAATGCTTTGAGAGAACAAAGATTGCAGGTAAAAAGAGGATGTTGGGTATGAGAGGGGTTTATATATATACAGAGAGAGGGTAAAAAGATTAAGCGGTAAAAAATAAAATTTGAAATCCGAAATGAGTGGTAACGGATAAGAGGCCGTTTCTGAAAAACGACGGTACAGATACGAACCAATCAAATATAGCGACGTCAGATTATGGCGGTGCACGATCTAGGACGTACGCCTCCCCCTACTCTCACGCGCGTGGCATTTACTATTCCCACATGACAGTGAGATTCAAAAAATAACCCGCATCAAATGACCTGAATAACTTCTCAAGTGATGGGAATGACAGAAGCTCTGTGGATAAGAGGCTTCTGAGGTCATAGGCAAGGTTTTGATCAAAAGAGCATTTTAAGAGGGAGGAAAGTGCGATGAAATGATCGAGTTCCTTTTAGAGAAGTGCATCGGTCAAATATCCTCAGTTTTGAGGTGCAGAGGCTCTGTGATAGATCACAGAGGCTCTGTGGTCGACCTCAGAGGTTCTGAGACCAAAAATTTCCTTTTAAAGAAAGATTTTCAAAGTTTTGAACATTTCAATGTTTTGACAGAAAACTGGTACAAAGTGGGATCTTTCTGAGGGCATAGTGCTCGAGAAAGAGTTTTGACCCTTGGTTCAGAAGGACTAACCTCACTCTGTAGTCTGTGTCGCACAGAACTGTCTTGCTCTCCCTTGAATAGTCAAGATCGGTCTTTGTTGGTTCGGTCTGCTCCCCATTTAACTATGCTTGTATCAATTAAAGATAAGACTTGTACAAGACATAGATTCGAAGAAAAATATAATAAAGAAATCTTAAGAAACTATTTACAAACAAGGGATAAGTTGCAGAAAGGTAAATATGTACAACAGAGGCTCTGTACAAGGGTGTAGAGGCTCTGTGGTCAACTCATGTTTAGCATACCAATCTTTCCCACTAGAAAAGTGAATCTTTTCTTATCCAATGCCTTCGTGAAAAGGTCGGCAAGTTGGTAATCTGTGGGCACAAAGTACATCTCTATTGTCCCATGCTCCACATGGTGTTTTAGAAAGTGATACCTGATATCGATATGCTTGGTGTTTGAGTGCTGCACAGGATTGGCGGAGATCGCAATGGCTCTTTTGGAGTCGCAGAGGATGGGGATTTTCTCGATGTCAAATCCATAGTCTCTAAGTTGGGTTCTCATCCACATAACTTGTGAACAACAACTGGCAGCGGCAACGTATTCTGCTTTGACCGTAGAGGTTGAGACACAATTATGTTTCTTCGAGGTCCAACTTACCAATTTCCCTCCAAAGAATTGACAACTCCCAGAGGTACTTTTTCACTCTAACTTGCATCCTCCGTAATCTGAATCTGTATAAGCCACCAGATCAAAGCCAGAGTTCTCCGGATACCAAAGCCCAAGATTTTTGGTCCCTTTCAGGTATCTGAAGATTCTCTTTACAGCATATAGATGAGATTCTTTGGGGTTAGCTTGAAATCTTTCACAGAGGCATGTGGCAAACATTATATCGGGTCGACTTGCGGTTAAGTACAACAGAGACTCTATCATAGCTCTGTAGAGTTTACACTCCACAGACTTGCCTTCTGGATCTGCATGAAGCTTGGATCCAGTGACCATAGAAGTATTCATTGGTAAAGAGTCAGAGAGCTTATATTTTTCAAGTATGTCAGAGACATATTTTGATTATTTTATGAAAATCCCCTATGTGGTTTGTTTGACTTGCAATCCTAAGAAGAATGTAAGTTCTCCCATCATGCTCATCTCAAACTCACTCTTCATCAATGATTCAAACCTTTTGCAGTATAAATCATTTGTAGACCCAAAAATAATGTCATCAACATAGATCTGTACAAGTAGAATCTCACCTTTTCTCTTCTTATAAAATAAAGTAGTATCAGTTGTACCTCTTTCGAAACCATTGGCAAGGAGGAAGTTTGAAAATCTGTCGTACCAGGCTCTGGGGGCTTGTTTCAGTCCATATAGAGCCTTGTCCAAAAAGTAGACGTGATTTGGGTACTTAGAGCTCTCAAACCCTAGTGGTTGTTGGACATATACTTCTTCTTGAATCTGCCCATTCAGAAAGGCTGACTTGACGTCCATTTGATATACTTTGAAACCTCTGTGGGCTGCAAAGGCAAGAAAGATCCTTATAGCTTCTAGTTGTGCCACAGGGGCAAAGGTTTCTTCATAGTCAATGCCTTCTTCTTGACAGTATCCCTTGGCCACCAGTCTTTCTTTGTTCCTAACCACCACACCATCTTCATCCTTTTTGTTCCTGAAGACCCATTTGGTTCCTATAGCCGTTTTGCCTTTTGGCAGAGGCACTAGGGTCTATACTTCGTTTCTCTCAAACTGCAGAAGCTCCTCTTGCATAGCTTCTACCCAGTTTGGGTCTTCAAGAGCTTCAGATATCTTTATGGGTTCGATGATACTCACAAAATTTGTATAGTAACAAAAATTTGCAGTACTTGATCGAGTTTGGACCTTGTCAGATGGGTCACCTATAATTTGACTCTGTGGGTGACTCTTGGTCCACTTTGTCATGCGAGGCAGGTGATCATTGGAATCTTCTGTGGCTAACTCAGGAGCACGTTCATCTTGATGTAGATCATTCTCTGTTGAAGGAAATTGATCGTTCGTACTTGCCACAGGACTTGGTTGTTTACCATGAGTTGAAGTTGAGAGCTCTGCTGAGCCTTGATCAAAGATCTCTGATTGTTCTGGTGTTGACCCTTCTGAGATATTTTGAAGATGACCATGATCTTGATTTAGCTTGGGGCCTTGATTCGTATTTTCCTCTAAGTGCTCCCCCTCGATAATTGCACCTGCAACAGTAGTGGAAGAGGGTGAAGCATTACTAGGACCAGTCAGAGAAGTACCTGTTTGGTCCTCAGAGGCTTTGGCTTCAGAGGCTCTACGGTCACCTTCAGAGGGTCCATCATCATTGAACATATCTTCAAATAGATGATGAAGATCATTTGCTCTTGATGAACTACTAGAATCTTCATCTTGAAGTTTGAGTCCTGAGCTGATTTGCTCAGAAGTCACCTGAAAAGGGTCATCAAATGAAACATTAATACTTTCAAGTATATGTTTGGATTTGAGTACATAGACTCTGTATGCCTTGGAGTTTGATGAATAGCCAACAAATTTGTCTTCATCGGCTTTGGGACTGAACTTCCCTATCTGCTCTCTGTCGTTCAACACAAAACATCTGCAGCCGAAGACATGGAAGTACTTGATGTTCGGCTTCCTCTGGTGTAGTAAGTGGTATGGTGTTTTTGCATGCCTCTTCACTATCAAGGATCGATTTTGGGTGAAGCATGCGGTTGAAATGGCTTCTGCCCAGAAAGAAATAGAGAGCCCTAAAGCAGTAAGCATAGTTCTTACGGCTTCCACTAGTGTTCTGTTCTTTCGTTCAACAACACTGTTTTGTTGTGGAGTCCTTGCAGCAGAGAAGTTCTCTGATATGCCTTCTGTCGAAAGATAGGCTTCAATGGTTGAATTATTAAACTCTGGGCCATTATCACTTCGGATTCTCTGTACCCTGCAATCATAAAGAACTTGTATTCTCTTGCTAAGATTGATTAGTACTTTAGGAACATCTGATTTCTTTCGAACGAATTCAACCCAAGTATATCTAGAGAATTCATCTATGAGTACAAGGATGTACTTCTTGCCACCAAGACTTTGCACAGATATAGGACCACAGAGGTCTACATGAAGCATCCTTGTCGAATCTAATACTTGGTAGTCCACTTACCAGGTCTAGTTTCACAAGTTTGTCAAGTGTGTGAAAGTTTAGGTGACAGAACCTGTTGTGCCAGAGCCAAGGTTCTTCATTCTTACTTGAGACTAAGCAGAGCTTTTCTTCTTTGTTAGTTGATTTGAAGTCCATGAAGTATAGATCACCTCGTCTTTTGGCTCGCAGAAGCTCTGTGGTGGTATCTTCCTTCAACAGAGAGAAATACTGTCTTTTGAACATCACATCGAGTCCATTATCACATAGTTGACTTACACTCAGTAAGTTTTGCTTGAGGCCATCCACATAGGCAACTCTGTTGACATCGATGTCTCCTTTGGCAATGACTCCATAGCCTTTTATTTGACCTTTCTTGTTATCTCCAAAAGTCACAGATCCTCCTCCATGTTTTTCTTTATAAGAGGAAAGCAATCCTCTGTCGCCAGTCATGTGTCTTGAGCACCCGGAGTCTAGGTACCAGATGGGCACATGCTGTTTCTTCTGTGGACAGATTAGAGAGTTTTAGGTACCCATTGCCAAATGGGTCCATTTTTGTTAGGAGGCCGTGAAGATGACTTAGCACCTTTGGTTTTGGGTTTATCCTCATTTGCAGAGGTACCAGATTGTCTCTTCTCACCCTTGAATTTTGCATTCTTGGATTTGGGGTGAGATATAAGACAAGAGGGCCTCGAGAAATGTTGATTTAAAGCATGCATAAGATCAAGACATTTACAATAAGGAACATTAGAGGCAAACTTCTTGAAAATTTCATTAAAATTGTCAAAGGAGGTACAGAGCAAATTTTACTACAACCCATTTTAGATTTGGGTTTCTTTTTACAGAAAGCTTTGTCTAATATAGGTTGAGTTTATTTAAAAACTCCTCTTGAGTGGCTCTGAGATTGTACTCTCCCTTGATCTTCTTTCCTTGCTTTCACTGCAACAGAAGCATCAAGTTTATCAATTTTGGGCCATTTACCCTTTTGTTGCCAAGTGAATTTTTCTTGAAATGGTTTTAATGGTTTTGGAACTTTTGAAACATGAGAGATCTTGTCCTTTTTATATTTTTTCAAGCTCAAGAGAAGTCTTTGCTTGCAAGCACATGTCCAAGAAATCAGGACAAATAGGTATACCTGTGGTTTTCCTTTTGGGAAGAACTGTTTTATTAAGAATGCCAGAGGTAAGTTTACTTTTCTCTGGACCACAGGGGAGTATCTCAAGTTCCACAGAACTTGTCTCATTGTCGACAGAGGACTCTGATTCTGACTCAGAGTCTGAGTCGAGAAAGTCTCTGTGAATGAGATCCTGACCTTCTGTAAGTGCCTTGCATTGTCCATAGGTGTCCTCTGAAATATTTATATCTTTTGAAAAACATGGAGTTATTTTAGGAACACTTAGACAACTTAGAAGATCTTGCTCAAAGATTTCTTTTATTTCAGGGATGAGATCAGGATGACTAAAAAAGTGATTTTCATAGGTCTTTCTCAAGTCATTTTCCAGAAATCTTTTAAAAAGTTTTTCTTCCACAGAGGCTGGAAGAAACTCTGGTGCTTCAGAGGACAATTCCTTTTCAAGTGTCATCATGCATACAAAAGCCATTTGAGTTTGTGTCTCTGGATGACCAAATCTGAAGATTCCAATCTGTTTCTGAGACAGATATTTCTTTGGACCCGAATTTCTCTTTGATGAGAACGTAGATGGCAAGTCATTGTTTTCATACCAAGCATTTGCCATCTACAGAGGATTTCTTAGATGTGGTCCTTCAGAGGTTTTTCGCCTCTTAAATGTGGATAGAAGGTTTGGAAAACTTGGTTTTAGAAACTTTCCAGGGCAGAAGATGTTTGCTAAGGATTTGTTTCTTTTATTTCCAGTGTAGGGATCAACATCATCGAACCCTATACCTCTTCTGCCAATTTAGGTGTTGATTTTTTCATGGACTTTTTGAGCATCCTGATACTTCTTTATTTTAATATCTCTTTTGAGCAGATCTTGATGAAGAACTTCTCTTTCTTTTTGAAAAAAGTTTTTCAAAGAGATGGCGTTTAATCGATCGTTCTCACTTTTCTTTAACTCTTTGACCTTTTCTTTCAAAGCTTGGTCAAGTTTTGAAATTTTCTCCTTGAGACCTTTTTTGTTCAAAATATGCTCAGAGGTAAGAGTTTTTCTTTCAAGGTAAAGCTTATCCTTCTCTTGGGTAAGAAGTCTAGTTTCTCTTTCAAAGAAGGCAAGATTTTTCTCAAGTTCTGAGCATGTGTTTTTATAAGCAAGAAGATCATTTTGTATTTCAAGAAGTTTGTTTTCAGAGTTCGAGTTGTAAGAGTCGGAAATGAATACCTCACTCTTGTCGTCAGAAGAGTGGACTTCTGCCATTCCACAAAAGAGTTCGTTGTCTTCTCCTTCATCAGAGGATTCATCGGTCACAAGGTTCTGTTGTTCTGCCATTAGGGATTTCTGAGTATAGTACTCTGCTTTCTTTTTGTAGAAAGCAGTGTATCTTGTGGGTTTCCCTTTATTGGCAGAAGACCTGCACTCTGCGGCGAAGTGGCCTGGTTTCCCACATTTGAAGCAACCTTCAGTTTGCTTTGGGAATTTGTCACCACCTCTGCCGTCTGACCTCTATCCACTCCTCCATTCTTGCCTTGGCTCCTCAGACTCTTCTCTTTCATTCCTTCTTACCTCACCATATCCTCAACTTCTGTCATCTCTTTCTTCTCTCCCTCTGTACTCTGGATTCTTCTTAAGACCACGATTGTATTGTCGGGTCATAAGTCCAAGCGTTTTGGCCAGAGCATCCATATCAATCTTCTCCTCAGATCCTTCTTCACTTTCACTCTCTGCTACAAGCACCTTCTTCTTTTTCTTCGTCTATGCATCCTCAGCTTCCTTTTCCTTCTTTCCCTTGTCTTTGCCTTCTGAGGCACTTCCTACAAGAGCCAGAGGACCTCCGACAGAGGTTGTCAACTTGGAAATTCTGTTCTCTTGGTTAATCAGTGTTCCCAAGAGATCAGATATGGACCATACATCAAGATCCAATGTGGCTTGCATGGACATGGTTAGATGAAGCCATTCATCATTCAGACTCTGAAGGAATCTGACATTGTTTTCTTCGTAGGTTCTGTGGATGCCATACCTCTTACACTTGTTTATCAAGGAATTGTATCTGTTGTTTGTGCTTTGAATGGATTCTCCCGGCAGAGCTTTAGATGCAAAGTATTCATTTATG
Organism: Arctium minus; assembly: GCA_954870635.1. NCBI lineage: Eukaryota > Viridiplantae > Streptophyta > Magnoliopsida > Asterales > Asteraceae > Arctium > Arctium minus. The sequence goes on along the minus strand of OX941088.1, from coordinate 72,809,304 downwards.
CATAAAGCCCTGTTGTTCTTGAGGGTTTTAGCACCACCCTTAAGTTGTTTCTCTAGCTCTAACCATAGGTCCTTCGATGTTTCACAGGAATCAAGAGACTGGAAGATGTCATTTGGGATAGCCATTATGATTAGTCTTTTGGCTTTCTTTGCAAGTTCATGCAATGCCTTTTCTTCTTCAGTCCATTCGATGATTGGTTTGAGATGTTGATACTCAGGAACTTCAGGGGTATTGGCAGGAACGCGAGGAACAGTTGTCATTGGGATGAAAGGAGGATTGTGAAGAAACTCAACCAGACCAGGATCCACACCTTCAAGGAAGTGCACCATCCTGATCTTCCACTGAGAATATTCATCCCTTAGTAGAGTGGGAGGTTTAGACTGAGATCCTGCACTGAAGTAGTTAACAGTATTTGCCATTTTAGTTTAGAGAGAAAAGCAGAGTATAACACGAACCAGAGAGAATACAACAGTAATGGTCTTAGAGATGATGAGTGTATGAACAGAGAGAACAAAAGACCAACCAACGAGCTTTGAATCTGTCTTTGAGTGTGAAGAGCACACTTGTACCTGTATCTATACCAAACTGGTTGATATAGCTTCAGAAAACAGAGTGTGATTGTGAATGGTATTCAGGACGAAGAACAAACTCAAACTACTACCTTGAACACTGGAAACAAGTATAGAACATGATCCTTTGATATTGAAAATCAAAGTTTGCTCTGATACCAATTGTTGATCCCAGATTTATGTTCTAAACTCGTTTAACTATCTCACTACGTGGTGAACTGAAAAATATGAGTGCGGAAGCGTTTCAATATGTAGTGAAGGTAAGTTTATGGAGGTAGTAAACTCACAAGCATATAGTATGAAAAGCACAATAAGTAACAACGTTTTCACTAAGTTATATGCTTCACTAACTTGCTCAAGAACACCAAGAACACGCACAAGATTGTGCTAATATGCTCAAGGATTATACAGACTGCTTTCTTTCTTGTGTGTGCACGCATGCCCTTTTCAAAACAGGAGGTGCTCCCTTCATATAGGAAGGGGAGCATACAATAGTACAAGACAAAGGCTGACAATCCATAAAAGGAATGCCACCTGGAAAGTAAAACATCGTGGGACGCCCATTTACGATCTTCAGAATCTTCATACAGCAGGCATCACGTGTTCTGCACGTGGTTTTGTCTTGAACCATCTTTGCGAATAACTCCAACACTGACATCAAGAGGTTAGCCTTCACAGAGGCTCTGTGAGTGATCACAGAGGCTCTGTGATCTGAGTATCATCATCAGGTTTGACCTCAGGTACGTCTTCTGTGGAGTAACTTCTGAGCTTTGTATACTTAGCCTATTTTTCAACACTTCTAAACTTCGAAGATGGAGCTAACAAAGTCCGAGAGCTTGTTTTTTAACTCAGTGTTTTCAGCTTCCATAATCCACACTTTTTCTTCATTAAGACCATAAGTCTGTTTCAAAAGTATTCATTAACAATCTTTAATGCACTAACTTCTTCTCTCAATATTTTCCTTTCATCATTATATCGTTTTGACCTCTTTGAGTAGACCTCAACAGATGAAGCAAGATTTTTGTTCTCTAATTTGAGCTTTTCAATCTTCGTTTCATCATCATCATAAAAATATCCCATCTTGAATTATCTATTAACAAAAATAACTTGAAAAATGATCGTTAGAAATTCAGAAACTTTGATCACAATAAGAACTTTGTTCCCCTTCGCAGACTTAGCACGGGGGTCCCGCTAAACTCGCAGACGCCTAAACTCGCAAATCACTAAAGAGGACTTGAAACTCGCAGATGCCTAAACTCGCAGATCACTATTCACTGAGAAACACGCAGGCTGAAACATGCGCATTTGGGAAACTCGCAAACAAAGGGTTGCGTGTTTTGAGAACTCACAGACCGAATAAACTCGCAGAATACTGTTCCACTGGAACTCGCAGATAGAGGCGTGCACGTTTCCTGAACTCGCAAATGCCTACTTACGCGTTTCAATACTTAGAAAAATTTTAAAGATTTTCAAACTCGCAGAATTCGAATTGCGCGTTTCACAAACTCGCAGATAACCCTCTGCGCGTTTCTGGCCAAAACGAATATCCTTCGGCTTACGCGTTCTTCCAGATGAAGCTTGCATGTTTCACAGATCTTGCGTGTTCTTCAGTCTCTCGAACAAAAACTTGATTTTTCCATCTGATTTCGATCAAACCTTGTCCAATCCCTCTGAAAACTTGCAGATTGTGTCTATTCCATCTCACGAACAAATTACAAACCAAGAATTTCAGATTAAAACATCAAAAAATTTGAAATTCGATCTATACCAGTTCGTTTTCAGACTTCGAACAAAAAAAATGCAATACAATCCAAAATTCAAACAATCTGATGTGAATTGAACAAAGTTACTCAAATCAAAACTATTCTATATACTAAAACGATTACACATGAGTCAAATTCAGAACAAAAACATCACAAAACAACAAAAACGAATCTGTCACAGAAACTTTGAAAGTTCTTGAAAATGTCGATCAAAATTCTTCAAATTGAATCTTGATTTCTGAACTTCTTCTGCTCTGATACCAATTGATAGTCCCAATTCTATCAAATTCTCAATGTAAATAGAAATGAAAATGAAATATCAGTCATATGTCATTGATTAATCCAAAGATTACAATCTCTCTCACTCTATACACTTTCTCTCTCTAAGAATGATATGCTATGAACCTCTTCTCTAATCTGCTCTCACACGCTTGAATGACTTCCTCTCAAACAAAGACAACAAGGACACTATTTATACTAAGACACAATACAAGGAAACAAAATACAAAACATTGACTTTGACTTTATTACAAAATGACTTTGACTTTCACTGAGAGTTGACTTTCAGCTCTTGACATCTTGACTTTTGATCTTCAAATATTTATGATCTTGAATCCAACAAATTTGTGCTCTAACAACATACGTGTATCATTGAAAGGTTGAGAGAAGAAAATGATAGACTCAACAAAAGTTTAATTTGGGTTGGAAATAAAAGAAAAGAGAATGAAGGGAAGTTAAAGAGTGAGATCAGTACTTTACAGGAAACCAATCAAGATCTCAAACAACGGGTGGTTGGTTTATTAAAAGATGACCAGATCAAGTTGATTGAAGAAAAGGCAAGAGTCTTGGAAACTGAAAATGGTGATCTAAAGAAGAAGATTTCAGAGTTAAAGACAGATAATAACAAGAGAAATGAAGAGAAAGTCAAGAAATGGAACAGAAGTTATGGGAGAAAGTCAAGAAATGGAAAAGAAGCTATGAGAAATTCAAGAAATAAGAAAGAAATTGTGAATAAAGTTCAAGATTTCAAGAAAGTTCAAGAATTTTCTTTGAAGATTGTTTTGAAAGAGAAAATTGAGCTACAACTGAAGATAATTTCTTTGCTAAAGATGATGTTGTTTATCAAAGTCTTTGGGGGAGAATATTAAAGATCACAAGAAGAGGAGATCAATATTCAAGATAGTTGTTTCTATCAGTATCAGTTCAAAAGTGGAGATTATCAATATTTCATCTCAATAAGGGGAGAATGTTGATTGCCTGAGAAGATCAGTTTTTGTCCCAAAGGGGGAGAATATTCTTGAAAGGGGGAGAATGTGCTTTAAAGATGAAATTCATTTAAAGATAAGTGCAAGTTTATCCAAATGGGGAGATCACTTGTTTTTTAATCAAAACGGGGAGATCTTGAATCCAAAGGGGGAGAATGTTATAGCACAAATTCTTGTCTTCAAGATCATCTAGATTGAAAGCCTAAAGCCCAAGTCAAAGTCTCAAGAATGCAAGTCAAAGTTACTAAAAGTAGAAAGTCAAAGTCAACTTGTTTAATGAGTTTTGTTGTGTGTTCCTTGTATTTGTTGTTAGTATATATAGAGTTTCTTTTGTTGTGTTAGAGGTAGAGCTTAATTGTGTGTGTATTGTAAGATCATATGGTATATTCTAGTAAGAGAAAGTAGAGAGAGAGTGTGTTGTAATCTGATGAATTCAAGATCAATGACATATGATTTGTAATTGGAAATTTGTTGTTCATATTGATAATCTTGCACAATCTGGGATTAACGCTTACCATCATACATTTTTGACACCCAATGATCCAAGATGGTCACCGTCACCTACATAAAGAGAGATACACCCATCAAATAAATGATCTAATTCTACATTCACTAATTCAAAATTGAACACTCTTTAACAAAACACAAACCTCTCTCTCAAAGCTTCACGTAGGCATAGTCACCCATTAATGACTAATGCTCCTGCTTTAGACTGATCCTCCATCTTCATCCGTAAGCATTTTCTAGGTCTAACATGGAAAACCAACAATCAAATAAGAACTAACTCCATTACCAACAAACCATCCATATCATCTCCAACATTCCAACTCTGATGTGGTTTAGTATTAGGTTTCTACTGCAAATTATGGTTTCTTATACCAGATTTAGAAAAATCTCTATTAAGACATGACAAAACAAGCAAAAAAAAAATGCTCCATTTGGAGAAAAAACACAAAGAAAGCAAGGCTTGACCAAGTGATATTTACTTGCTCATATACAACTTCAACTATCTCTCCATGTGTAGCTGTAAACATTGTGAAAACTTCAAGGCCCCGTCAGTCACTAAACCATGAAGGACACTATCTCGACAATCTGTAAATATGGAAAACTAATATAAAAAGTAAAAATCTCTACAGTCTATATAATTTGTTCAGTAATTCGAATTTCATACAAACTACAATGACAACTTATCATAATTTAATGCTAAATTTCTATATATATGTGAGGTTAATTACCACTTCATGATACCCTTTTATCTCAACACACGGTTCATTAACCGTAAAAATATATAAAAAGGTATAGATATCAAACTAACGAAATTACCGTGATTCCCAAAAGCACATAAAAAGCATAGAAATACAAAGTATCTCACTATGATGAATGTGCAATATATGCACACAAATAAGTACATTTTACCAACAAATCAGAAAGAATGGTCAAATTACAAGAAATAAGAAGTTGAGGAAATCGATTATTTTCATATTTTATTTATATATTTATATATATATATATATATATATATATATATATATATATATATATATATATATATATATATATATATACTATATAAAGATTCTAAAACAGTTATTTACAATGTTTTGGAAGCCATTTTTTCCAATTCACGTTCAATTTACTTTGTTACATTTACCACCCTTACAATTACTTATTTAATCTACTTTATATTCCTTGTTTTTTCATTTTTTCATTTTACACCATTATCATATTAACACAAATAATCATATAAGAACAAAAATGCAATAAAATACATTTCTTTTTTTTTAAATTATACCATTATAATCGTCTCGTGAATACCTTCAAAACGAACCCAATACTGAATATTTTTTTAATTTAACCGTACTATTAAATATCATGAATATCTACGAACTAATTTGTTTTATATCCATACGTTTTATTTTTTTCACCGTTAGCACATTAAAAATACATAATCATAAAATATATTAAAAATACATTTCATTCTTATTATAAATTATATCTATACTACTATATAAAAATTCTAAAACAGTTATTTACAATGTTTTGAAAGCCATGTTTTCCTCCCCACGTTCCATTTACAATGTTCCATTTACTACCCTTACAATTACTTATTTAATTTACTTTATATCTCTTGTTTTTTCATTTTTCATTTTACACCATTATCTCTAGTATATTATAAAAATTCTAATACAGTTATTCGGTTTTTTTTACAAACCTTTGAAAGCCAAAATTTTATCCTCGAAGTTCCACTTCATAATTCAATTAAATGTTACGTTTATCACCCTTACAAGTAATTATTTAATTTACTTTATATCCCTTGTTTATTCATTTTTTATTTTATACATTTATCATATTAACACAAATAATCGTATACGAACAAAAAATGCAATAAAAATATGTTTAATTATTTTTAACAAATTATACCATTATAATCATCTCGTCAATACTTTTAAAACAAGTCCAACATTGAATCTTTTTTTATTTAACCGTACTATTAAATATCATGAATATCTACAAATTAGATTGTTTTATATCCTTACATTCTTTTTTTCACTTTTATCATATTAAAAATACGTAAACCAACTAAAATATATTAAAAACACGTTTCATTCTTATTATAAGTTACACAATTATTATTTGTTCGTCAATATTTTTAAAATAAACTAAATATTGAATATTTTTATACGTTCTATAATATTTTAAAATAACACAAATACTATCTATATCTATCTATACTATTATATTAAAATTATAAAACGGTTATTTTCAAGATTCAATGTTACATTTAAAACCTTTAAAATTACTTATTTAATTTATTTTATATTCCTTGTTTTTTCATTTTCAATTTTACACGCTTTATCATGTTAACATAAATAATCGTATATGAACAAAAATACAATGAAAAAATACGTTTCTTTTGTTACAAATTATACCATTATAATCGTCTCGTCAATATTTTCAAAAAGAGCCCAGTAATGAATATTTTTTAATTTAACCGTACTATTAAATATCATGAATATCTACGAATTAATTTGTTTTCTATCCATACGTTTTATTTTTTTTTTCACCGTTAGCACACTAAAAATATTTAATCGTAGATCAACTAAAATATATTAAAATTACGTTTTATTCTTATTATAAATTATATAATTATAATTTTTCATCAATAACTTTAATATAAAGTAATTATTAAATATTTTTATGGGTTTATAATATTTTAAAATAACATAAATGTGTAACATTATATATATACTATCTATATCTATACTATTATATTAAAACTGGAAAACTGTTATTTTTATGATTCCAAGTTTCATTTAACACCTTTACAATTATTTATTTAATTACTTTATATCCGATGCTTTTTCATTTTTCATTTTACACCATTATCATGTTAACACAAATAATCGCATATGAACAAAAATGCGATGAAAAAATACGTTTTTTTTTACAAATTATACCATTATAATCGTCTCGTCAATACCTTCAAAACGAGCCTAATATTGAATATTTTTTTTAATTTAACCGTACTATTAAATATCATTAATATCTACGAATTAATTTGTTTTCTATCCATACGTTTTATTTTTTTCACCGTTAGCACATTAAAAATATATAATCGTAGATCAACTAAAATATATTAAAAATACGTTTAATTCTTTTTATAAATTATATCATTATAATTTTTTCGTCAATAAATTTAATATAAATTAATTATTGAATATTTTTATGTGTTTTATATTATTTTAAAATAGCATAAATGTGTAGTATTATCTATACTATATAATGAAAAGGTTATTTCAGTTATTTTCAAGATTCAAGAATACCATTTCCTAAGCATAGTGTACAACTTTTTGGATATCAAACTTGTATTTAACTAATTTATAATTGATTTTCTCTCTTCAGTTTTTACTTTCCTTTTTTAGGGTACTTCTCGTATCTTTTCATGTTGTTATTGAATCATCAGAAATCAAATGCAACAAGATCAATTTTTTTTTTAATTTAAAGAAGCTCTTTTGACATTAAATTGTTTCCCAAACTGTCAAAAGGGAAGCAATGGTTGCAATAGTTTTTTTTTTTGGAAAGGGTATCCTGGCAATTAGGGCCTTTGGCCCAGCTGCTAAAGCGTGCAGCCCTGAGTTTATCCTCAGTGGCCACAAGTGCTGTTAGTGGGGCTCGAACAGGTTGCAATAGTTATTGTTATCAAAATTTGGATATATCCTTATCAATTCTAATTTCTAATATATGAGGGTTTTGAGACTTGATTTTAACAAGCCAAAATGCATTCGCAAAATTGGGGAAAAAGAGTATGAGAGTGTGTAGCTTTTGAGCTGAAGGTTTCAAGTTATTAGTTGAATTGTATAGAATTTGGGGCTACTTTTTAAACCTTGTAACTAGGTCTTTTTATTTATATATTTATTAAACTTTTATAATATGTAACTTTTAATTTTACATTTTCTATTTTGTCTTTTGAACGATTGAATAATGCTTGTTTGAACTATTAGTAATTTCTAACAACCAACATATGTGAATCCATTAAATGTTGTATGTTGATAACCTTGCATTATTTTACAACATTAATTTGTTAAAAAGAACAATTGAAATACGCATGTTCCCTCATTTTGTTAAGTATGTTTTAGAAGTACTCTACCATGTTCAATGTAGGATATCTTACATGCTACTATTGGTAACGTTTTTATATAAAATTGGTGATTGTGGTTTCATAGTTGAGATGTTGGTATTCTTCAAGTGGCGATTATTGCGTCATGGTTGATTGTTAATGACATGTCTATAAGGAAGTAGCATTAATTGTTCATTCTTTATTTACATTCTGCTGCATCGTGCAGGTTTAAGTGCAACAACGCCGTTTGGATGGTCTTAAAGACCTTCAATCCAACAAAATAGAAGAGCCCTTGGATCGGTGAGATTGATCAGTCCCTGTAGATGTTCCAAAGTTTTCTGCCATATAAACTGAATTAAATCTTAATTTTTTAAAGTTATTATTCATGGGATTTTCTTGATTTTGAATTAGGGGGTAATGATTTTTATTTCTTAATTGTAATGGGAATGCATCTTCTTTATCAAGGGATGTTATAGTTTTTCAAGAACATCTTAAGAGCTTGTTGTAATTCATAATTTTGAACTTGATTATGTTTGGGATTAATTTATGTATCAATCTTTTTATCATTTGGTTGAGCATGTTGTGTGCAAACTTTATGGTTCCATTTGGTTGCTCCTTTGTTTTAAGATCTGGATGGGGGATCTTTATTTAGTGTAGTTTTGTAGATGATGATGAGAAAAGTAGTGTAGCACTGCAAACTGTAAAAAAGAGGGTACACATCTCTCAATGCAAGTAAGATTATGGTAAACGAACCAAACATTCAATGAACCGTTCAGCAGGAAATTCATGTATTTAATAAATGCAGGAACATAGACATAATATTTTTATTCGTTTAGTTAAATGAATAAACATCAACAATTGTCTCGATCGTTCATTCATCATCGTTTAAGTTTGTTTATACATAAAATATATATTTTTATATTATTGACATGAACATGTAAAACTATTAATAAAACCATTAAATTAGCATTGAGAGGTACAAAAAATTAAACAAACATGAAATTAGATTGTCGTTTCGGGTTTTGAACTAATTGAGATGCTCTGCAATATAAAACCACATAGATCCATAAAATTAACATCAAGAAGGAAGGAAATAGAATAAGAAAATGATTGTCGTTTTAAGTTCTCGGTTTCGATTTCGAAATGCTTCGCGCCGCATCGTGCACGGGTATATGCCTAGTATATATATATATATATATATATATGAATCTTACCTTCTCAAGAGTATGTATCTGTTGATGATGAAAGCAACTTTCTTTTCATAACATCGTATATATAATGTGTGTCTTCTCTAGCATATGATATGTTCCTACACATAAGTTGTCGAAACTACAAGGTATGCTAGTGATCGAAACAAGAACAAGTGTTGCAATCTATTCCCAAGCTAAATCCACTGCATTGTATTTTAAAATTCCAATTTAAGAAGAAAAATCTCTCATTCCTACATTACATGTTAAGCACCAAACTAAAGCAATCTCGTGAATACGATGATTTGATACAAACATGTGTTCCAAAAGGACGAGAAAAGTTTTGCCCTAGATTGTGGCTGGTTCCAACCTGCGAGGCCTTACGATCACCCATCATAGCTTCAATTGTATAAGTTCTATCTGCTCCACCAAATTTCTCTACCCTTGATTTTCGACTTGGAATAACAGGTATTGCAGCTTCTTCATAAGAAAATTTTGTATAGACATCAATCATCTGCATTGCCTGCGGTTTGAGGAGCAGTAACCTGTTAGATATAACAAAAAGTAGTGTGTTCCCGAAACCCATCAACAAGCTTTTACACAAAATAGATAATAACCTCCCTTTTTGCATCCTCAGGATGCACTGTATGACCTACTAGAGAAACTCAAACAAACTTTTCAACTGCTGAGGAGTAAGTGCATGTTTTATTTTCCTATGCGACCATGGTGATTTTAGTCGTCCACTGAAATCAACAATACACATGGAGCAGACAATGAGGATAAACAATATAGGGATGAATTATAGGCCTTAATGAGGATAAACAAGACACATATTCTGTTGAAAAACTTAAATCAGATAAGTTTTTATTGTTGTTGTGCAATTCACTAAGCACAATGCATGATTGTGTGGATTAATTTAGACCACACAAATTTGGAAGAGTTTGATCTTTGTCTTATTAGAAGACATTTGTTGGAGACTTTGGGAATGCCATATGCCATCAGTATTGTTTTTCTTTTTCTTCCAACCTAGCCTTTATGAAAGTCAACCCCTAAACTCTTTGTCATCTTTCTTATTTCATCCATATATATATATGGATGCATGGTTGACGTATAAGGCATGCAAAATAAGCATCAAAGTCTTCCTTGTTTTTGAGTTTCCTTTTTTTTTGTTCAACAAATATATATATATATATATATATATATATTTGTTTTGAGGAAACTTTGGGTAGCTGATTTGTTGATCCAATGATCTCGTAAACACGTTGTAATTTCTCCCGGTTGGTAATAATATTATTGCTCTCTCTCTTAGGTGGATGTACATTATCACACCGATAGTGGAACCACGTTAAATCCCATTGTTATTTGTTTTGAACTTGCTATATTTATAGATAATAGCGTATTTATTATTATCTAGAAATCGTGGGTTTATTATTCTACGTTAGAGAATTATTGTGCAACAACTAGATTATTGTTATCCGCATTTGTTGTTGGGTTAATTGTGCACTGGGATTTCTACTCGTTTGGGACTTAGAAATCATTTATTAACATTGTATTTTTGTGAGGCACACATTTATCCTAACAATTGGTATCAGAGCTTCAGATCTAGATTTGGGTTTTTTTGTAGAAAATATACAAAAACCAGTTTGCAAATTTTTTTATGGCTGACGTAGAAAACCCATTTGGTGTCTGTTCCTTAAACCAGACCCAAAATCCGTACCAAGAAGGTTCATTTAATTTTTCTGGGGCTAGGATTCGTATACAGACTTGGAATGGGGACGATGACTTTGGTAAATGGCAGTTCACTACATCTATTGCACTTAGGAAAAATGGAGTCCATCCCGTAGTATTTGCTAAAGACGAGTTAGACCCTAACATGTCTGAACTTAAGGCTAAAGAAATGGAAGCATGGGAATTTACTACTTTGCTGATGGCTATGGGAGAAAATGTTATATCTGATATTGTGTCTGAAAAGACAGCTACAGGTATTTGGAGAAAGCTTGAGAATTTATATCTCAAGAAAACTTTGACCAACAGATTGTTACTGATGTGGTCATGTCTCTTCTTCAAAATGAAGGAAGACACAACCATTAAAGCTCACATGACCGAATTTGAAGATATCATGATGAAGTTGAAGGCAATGGATGTGCTTCTTGCTAAAGATGAAGAAGCACTTGCTATGATCCTGTTGTATTCACTTCCCGAGAAATATTCCCAATTCACTAACAGTTTTATATGTGGAAGATAAACTGTTTCTTTGTCTGATGTGAAAACATGAATGATTTCTGAAGATCAAAGAATTCAGATGAGGATCGGTAACATTCACAAGGAGAACAATTACAGTCAAGACCTATTTGCTGGCAGAGGCTGAGACGATCAACAGTCTTCAAGAGGAAGAAATCGTGGGAGCTTTCAGTCCCGTCGGTCTGGTTCTCATGGGAAATCAAAGACACGTGACAACTGTAACTATTGCCACAAGCCAGATCATTGGGTGAAAGGTTGTTCGAGTCTTAAAAGCAAAGACAAAGACAACACCGAATCATCAGCTGTTGCAACCAAAAAGGAGGAAGATGGCTTCTCTGCCACAGTTACACCACCGCAAGGTGACAGGCGATGGGTGTTAGATATCGTTGCATCTTGCCACATGACACCATTCCGGGACTGTTTCTCTACCTTCGAAAAGGTTGAAGGTAATAGTATTTTTATGGAAACAGTACTTCGTGTGTTACTAAGCGTATTGGTAATGTTCATATCAAGATGTTCGATGGGTGTATTCGGACATTGAATAATGTCAAGTTTGTTCCATCCATGACTCGTTCTATGATCTTTGTTGGACAACTGTCCAAACTGGGTTGCAAGACTCGGATTGACGATGGGAGTTTGGGCATCTCCCGAGAGAGTATTATCGTAATGAAAGGCGAACAGGTGGAAAACAATCTTTTCCACTTGATTGGTGAAACTATTTCTTCTGAATCATGTGTGGCCGAAAGCTCACAAAATCTCGATGTTGCTCGCTTATGGCATCTTAGTTTGGGCCACACATCCGAGAAGAATTTAGAGATTTTGTGCAAGCGAAAACTCATTAAAGTCGTTGTACCTACTAGTCTGGAGTTTTGTTCGGGATGTGTCAAAGTGTTAGTGCACAAATATGTTGGATACAAGATCATGGTGAATGAAGATGAAAAAAGTCAAGTCAAAGAGCTCAAGTCAACTCTCAAAGCTAAAGTCAAAGTCATTTGTAATAAAGTCAAAGTCAAAGTTAGTGTTTTAGTGTTAGAGTATAAATTGTTTTTCGTTTGTAGACTCATTAACCTGATTGTATTAAGCGTGTTTTAGAGAGAGTCAAACCTCTACACGATTAATTTGTCAAAAGTTAACACTGATAATGAGGTGTGTCTACTTTCAAAATCCTCTATGCAGCAAAGCTGGTTATGGTATAGACGACTATCTCATCTCAATTTTCGGAACATCAATAAGCTGGTCACTGGTAACTTGGTGAAAGGACTTCTAGAGATTAAATATGAAAAAGAACATCTGTGTGTTGCGTGTGAGAAAGGCAAGATGAAAAGGGCTTCTCATAAGCCTAAGCCTGAACCGAGTACAAGTTCTTCATTGGAATTGCTGCATATGGATCTCTACGGTCCAATGCGAACTCAAAGCATCAATGGCAAGAAATATGTTTTAGTAATAGTGGACGATTATTCAAGATACACTTGGGTGAAATTTCTGAGATCGAAAGATGAGACGCCCGATGTCATAATCTCATTTTTAAAGACCACTCAAGTGAATCTGCAGAAGACAACAAAGCTTCTTAGAACTGACAATGGCACATAATTCAAAAACAAATTTGTTGACGATTATCTTGAATCGGTCGGGATAACACATCAATTTTTTGCTGCCAGAACGCCATAACAGAATGGAGTAGTAGAGAGGCGAAACAGAACTTTAGTGGAGGTTGCTCGCATGATGCTGAGTCAGTCAGATCTACCTCTATTTCTGTAGGTTGGAGTCGTGTCAACTGCATGCTATACGCAAAATCGATCCATTATTCATCGCCGGTTTGGAAAAACGCCATACGTTTTGATAAATAATCGAATACCTATCATTAAAAAATTTCATATTTTTGGATGCAGGTGTTTTGTGCTTAATGATAAGAAAACCTTGAACAAGTTTAGTCCTAAGGCGGATGAAGGCATTTTCATCAGCTATTCTCAGACATCTGTTGCTTAAAGAGTTTATCTGAAGAAGTCAAAGATAGTTGTGGAGAGCGTAAACGTTACATTTGATGAAGAAATGGCTTCTGTTCAAAGCAGATCAGAACCCGTTATTACCGGAGTCTTAGCTTCTGGGCAAATCAATACAGAACCTACGGTTAACGTTACTAAATCTGATGAAGCGTCAACGTCGACATCTCATTTAACAGATTTAGATTTATTATTTGAATTTTTCTATGATAAATTTCTTGGTTCTAGAGTGATTAAACCTGTTGTGATTGACAGATTGGAAGATTCGAGTAATCATCATCCAATCACTTCAGATATTTCAACTGAATCAAATTCCCCGATTCAGAAAGAAATTCAAATTCAAACGCCTACTCAATCAGTTGAAGCTACAAATGTTAATGAAGAGCCAGAAGTTACTCAATCAGTTGGATGTACTACAACGTCTACTCAACAGACATCTAGTGTTCAACCAACTGAAGCTTCTGCACCGAATACTTCAACTGAACCCTTTACTGAACAACAAGAAGATGAAAGTGGATACTTAGATGATTATCATGATCAATCTACATGTAATCCACTCCATCATGAACACAAGTGGACCAAAGAGCACCCAATACATCAAATCATTGGAGATCCGTCCAAGCTGGTGCAAACTAGGTCTGCGACATTGAACTAGTACATGCATGATTCCTTTCTGAGTAAAATAGAGCCAACCCGAGTATCTGAAGTTCTAGATGATTCAGATTGGGTAACTGCAATGCAAGAAGAGCATAATCAATTCGAAGCGCTTAAAGTCTGGAGACTTGTGCCACGACCTGAAGGTAAAACAATCATTGGTACGAAATGGGTTTTCAAAAATAAGAAAGATGAAGATGGTATTGTCATAAGGAAGAAAACAAGACTTGTTGCTAAAGGATATAGGCAACAGGAAGGCATAGATTACAATGAGACTTATGCTCCAATTGCGCGTATAGAGGCAATCAGAATGTTTTTAGCCTACACTGCACACAAGAACTTCACAGTATATCAAATGGATGTGAAGACTGCCTTTCTAAATGGCATACTAAAGAAGGGAGTCTACGTCTCGCAACCTGAAGGTTTTGTCAATCCGGATAAACCAGATCATGTATACATTCTTGGCAAGGCTCGTTATGGTTTGAAACAAGCTCCTCACGCTTGGTATGACGTTCTATGCAAATTCTTAGTCAAGTCGGGCTTTTCTAAAGGTAAAATCGATACTACTCTTTTCATTAAAAAGGAGAAAGCTGATATCATTTTAATTCAAATATATGTGGATAACATCATTTTTGGTTCAACTAATCCAAAGTATTGTAAGAATTTTTCAAACCTCATGGTGTCCAGATTTCAGATGAGTATGATGGGAGAGATGAATTTCTTTCTCGGATTACAAGTCAAACAATTTTATATAAGGATTTTCATTAATCGAGCGAAGTACATTTATGATATTCTGAGAAAATTTAAAATGGAAATTTGTACTCCAATTGGAACCCCGATAGCACCAGGAACTAAGATCGGAGCTGATCTTTCGGGAAAAAGAAGGAAGTACATTCTGGATATTGAAAAAGAAGGAGGTTTGCCCCACCTTCGCACTTCGATCATGCACAATTGAGTCTGTGTATTACTATTGTTGTCTCAATGGTTTACACTTTTTGAGCCTATTATTAAAAGCAATCATCTTGTGCTTAATTCTTTCATACACAAGCACGAACACACAGGAAATTCTTTTTCTGTCTAAACGTTCATAGAATAAACTTGTGTTATTTGATGATTGAATGGAAGACCTAGGGGAGTGAACATCAAAAAGCTCTTTTCCAATGTGTAATTGTTACACACAGTGGCTTCGTCCTACTGACATGCATTCTTAACTGATTCATTTGTTGATTCAGGTGTTACACTCTAATTTGTCTGAATTTAAAAAGATTCGGATGAATACCTTATGAATTGACGGATGATCAGAGGCTCAAATGATAAAGATCATTGGTCAGAAAAGTTTAATGACATTTCTTGAAGAGGTTTTGATGATTTCTATGCTACATCATCAAAAAAGGGGGAGAAGATAATTTCAAGAAATGTTGGGTGAAGAATAGTTTTCGAGTTGATCAAAAAATTGAAAGAAATTTATGGGAGAAATTATTTCGAGAAAGATGATTTGAAGAAAGCTTGTTGCTAGTATTTATCAAAGATTGCAAGCTACGGAGAGATTGTACAGATTGGAAAGAAAAAGTTCAAAGAATCCAAAATGTTTGCTGAAATTTACTAAAATTTTCATTGAAGATGATTTGCTGAAGAAAAGAAAGCTAGATCTGAAGACAATTTCTTTATGGAGTCTGAAAGAGGTTTCTACAACCTTAGAAGGGAGATTGTTCTATGATGCTGAAAGATAATTTTCCTTATCCAAAAGGGGGAGATTAAATTTGTGAAAGAATTTTTTAAAGGAGGAGATTGTATAAATTTGTACTAAAGGGGGAGATTTTATTGCATATCCTTTTGAGGATGATCTTGAATCAAAGGGGAAGATTTTTAGTGCACAAATATGTTGGATACAAGATCATGGTGAATCATGATGAAAAAAGTCAAGTCAAAGAGCTCAAGTCAACTCTTATAGCTAAAGTCAAAGTCATTTGTAATAAAGTCAAAGTCAAAGTTAGTGTTTTAGTGTTAGAGTATAAATTGTTTTTCGTTTGTAGACTCATTAGGCTGATTGTATTAAGCGTGTTTTAGAGAGAGAAATTGTGAGAGTTCTCTGTGTAATCGAACTTGGAATTTAATAGAAATTGTTTGAAATCAATTGTTGTCATCTTGATTTTCACTTATTGTGGGACATACACAAAGGAAAGCAGACGCGTGTTTCTTTTGTTGTTGGAAAACACAACACTAAAGGAATCCTTAATTATGTTCATACAGACGTCTGGGGACTATCCAGTACTCCATCTCTCAGTGGAGGTAAACACTTCATTTCGTTTATTGATGATTTCTCACATAATCTTTGGGTATATGTGGTAAAGTTAAAGTCAGATGTCTTCGATACGTTCAAGACTTGGTTGGCACGAGTAGAGGTCGAGACTGGCAAGAAGTTGAAAGTGCTGAGATCTAACAACGGTGGAGAATTTACTAGTGGTAACTTCAAAGACTTTTGTTTGCGTAAAGGCATACACCGTCACTAGACCACACCTGGCGACCCTCAATCTAATGGGGTTCTCGAGCGGATGAATAGGACTTTGCTTGAAAAGGTCCGATGCATGTTGTCGACATTGGGATTCCCCAAATCTTTCTGGTCGAAGCACTTTATACTGTAGTGCACATCATTAATAAGTTACCTTGTTCGACCATCGGAGGAAAGATTCTGGAAGAGGTGTGGCGAGGTAAAAGAAACATCTGTCTGAAATACATATGTGTATTTGGTTGTCTTGTTTATTTTCATGTTTCAGGCCAGTACAAGTTGAATCCTAAAGCCACCAAAGGATTCTTGCTCGACTATACAGATGGTATCATGGGTTACCGAATCTGGAACCCCTTGACTCGAAAGCGATTCATTCTCGTCATGTCACATTTGATTAATTGGTCTTGTTGAAGTCAAAGGATCCTAAGTCCTCTCAAGATCCGAAAGTCGTTACTACTGTTTCTCCTACTGCTGATGATATGAGACAACAAACAGTCCTTATATTCCCAGTTCATCCACTCTTGATATTAGCCTAGAATCACCCATTAATGTTGAAGAAGTCATACCACCAGTGACTTCTACTAGTGATTCTGAATAATAGATTATGAATGATGGTGGAGACGGTGGCGATACAATCCCAGTTATTGCACCTACCAGGAATAGTCAAAGAATTATTCGTCCGCCTAACAGGTATGGAGATTGGGATTTTGCTAACATGAGTTTTACAGATTAGCTGGAGTTTGCTTTGCATGTAGGGCAAGATGAGACGCTTGATATAAAGGAGGCGTTGTCCTCGACCCATAGTTCGAAATGGCTTGGAGCCATGCAAGAAGAGATGGAAGCTCTCTCGAAGAACAACACTTGGGACTTTTGTCCATTGCCGAATGGCAGCCGTGCTATTGGTTGCAAGTGGCTTTTCGAAGTCAAAGATGACAATCGGTACAAGGCTTGTCTCGTTGCTAAAGGCTTTGTACAATGGAAAGGTATCGAGTATGACGATATTTTTCTCCCGCTGTACGTCATACTTCTATTCGTGTTCTGTGGTAATCGTGGCTATTCACGATTTAGAGCTAGAACAATTAGATGTGAAGACCGCCTTCCTACATGGAGACTTGGAGGAAACTATCAATTTGAAGCAACCTGATGGTTTCGTTTCCGAAAGCAAACCAAAATATGTATTTAAACTCAAGAAGTCCCTCAATGGATTTAAACAATCGCCTCGTCAGTGGTATAAGAAGTTTGAAGTGTTCATGCTCAATCTGGGATTTGAGCGAAGTGAAAAGGACCCTTGTGTCTATCATAAACAAAGCGGTGGCGTTTTCATTCACTTACTTCTTTATGTAGATGACATGCTTATAGCCTGCAAGGACTGGTCAGAGATAGAACTTCTGAAAGATAAGTTGAAGTCAGAATTTGAAATGAAGGATCTTGGCGCGGTGCAGAAGATTTTGGGCATCGAAATCGTACGAGACAGAAAGTCCCGAACATTTAGATTGATACAACGGGTGTTATCCAAAAGATATTGAAGCGGATCTTGATGGTGCCAAGACGTCTAGCACTCCACTACCGAAGCACATCAAGATTACAAGTGAAGATTGTCCGAAGGATGACAAGGGAAAAGCCGAAATGTCAAAGGTTCCATATGCTAGTGCAATCGGGAGTCTCATGTATGCCATGGTGTGTACTCGTCCCGATCTCGCACATTGTGTTAGAGTGGTGAGTCAGTTTCTCGCGAATCTGGGTCGATCACATTGGGCAACCGTTAAAACGGCATTCCGATATTTGAAGGGAACCGAGACACATGGTCTTATAATTGGTTTGAACAATGATTGTGAAATTGTTGGATTTTGTGATTCTGACTTTGCAGGTGATCGAATTGGTTGGAGATCCACATCCGGTTATGTATTTACCCTATGTGGAACATCTGTTAGCTGGAGATCACGTTTACAATCCATTGTTGCATTATCGACCACAGAAGCCAAACTTGTTGTGGCGGTTGAGTCTGCAAAGGAAGCGGTCCATTTAAAAGAATTGATGAATGGCTTAGGCTTAGAGTAACCTTCCGTGCACATTTTTTGGATAAACATAAAGAAGGATCCTTACAAAACTGTGTTTCCTCAGAGTCACTTGCAGTTGCTAGAAAATTAAAAGATCCATCATACCAACATATGCAACTACTTTCAGAGATTAAAAAGATTCATGTGTAGGTAACACCTAAAAATCTTCTTCGGACATCAATACTTTAAACTTCATTATGTTTCTATTAAGGATCAAATATTGAACTACTCTTAATGCATCTGACTTGATGCTTATCTTACATGTTGGAGATAAGCTTTCTCGAACAAAAGCAATCTCTTCCTTTGAAAATTTAAAATTAACATTGAACCTTATGCACTCTTCGAGACCAGCAAAAAATGTATACTAACCACCAAACGGGTTCCGCGAAAATATAAGTCAAACCTAAAAAATAAGCCAAAGATTACAAGATAACATATCAAGGTTAAGACAACCATAAGGAACCAAGGGTGTTTATTGAATTACTATTAGAAACAGAGGGGGTTCTATATTGATTCAAACATCAAAATTCAATCATAATAGTAAATGAAACATTAATCAAGCCCAAGTAATTAGTTGTTAACAAGTATCATTACAGCGTCTGTGGGTTTTCAGGTCGACAACGATTAGGGTTCGCAGGGAAAGTGGTGACAATTGAGACATGTGGCAGCCCTCATTATTGGCGATTAGGTCTAAGGAGACAGTGAGGCTGCAGAAAATTGCAGTGACAGAAGACGACAGTATTGAATTCCAGCAGCGGTGATATTGGTTGTAGCGGGGGCGGCAGTTTGTTCTCTACTCTTTTACTCTGTATTCTCCTATCTGTGGTCTTACACATATTAGTTGGTGTGTTTCTGAGGCCTTCGTTCCTTGTTGATTTTTCTCGACGTAGGACTTCAGCGTCCTAGTTTACCAGTGACCTTCGTTGCCCTACTAGGGTTTTAACTGCGAGGGGTAGCTCCACGATTTCACCTTCTAGTGTGAGGCCAGCATGACAGGAGATGGAGAAGAATTATCGGCGAAAACAAGTTTAGGAATCGAGGAAGGGATGGCTAGGGAGGACAGATCGCCGACAGGTGTGCATGGGGCTAGGGTTGACGTGGCAAACCCCATGAATGACACGCATGCAAAAACGGCCCATTGCTCGCAAACTCCAAAGGGTCGAAAGTCGGTGTTTGAGAGATTCTCTCCCACGGTGATCAAGGAGAATGGGGAATTAAAATTTGGTGAAGTCACAATCTTGAAACCGAAAGACTATGCAACTGCGGTGGGAGGTGCGGTAAAGCATAACTTAAAGTTTTTTCCTCTCTCAGACAAAAAAGATTTGTATTTCACGATTCCGCTGGATCTTGCAAAAGAGGTTAGTAAAACGTTCCATACGAATCTTTATGGCTATTTTTTGGGACCTAGAATACCTTTCCCGGTTGTGGAACGATTTTTCAAAGGCGTGTGTGGAAAGTACAGATACAAAGATGCTATGATGAATGATAAAGGATTCTTATTTTTCCGTTTCAACGATGAAGGAGGGTGTAATCAAGTGGTTGAGAATGGACCAATTATGGTGAGAGGGGTTCTTCTTTTTGTATTCCCATGGGACCCAATGAAAGGATTGCATACCAGAATACACGTCGTGCCCATTGTGGGTGAAACTGCATGACATTCCCCTTGTGGCTTTCAACAGGGAGGGTGTGAGTAGGATTGCCAGTGCGTTAGGGGTTCCTAAGAAGATGGGCGCTTGTACCTGCCTTAATGTGTGAAAATCTATGAGGAAGACCGAGTTTTGCCAAAGTTTTAGTAGAGGTGTGGGCGGTGGGAGAATTAAAGCGGGAGGTAGAGGTGGTGATTCCAAGTCTTACGGGTGGGAAGGAAGAAAAGATAAAAGTGGGTGTCGAATATCTTTGGGAACCTATACAATGTGTCCATTACAAAATATTTGGTCACAAGGCTTCATCTTGTGTCAAGGCGGTAATTGCACAATAATCCAAAACTAACGAACGAAGAGTCGAAAAGGATGACGAGGGATTCACTAGGGTGAAAAGGAAACAGTGGCGTCCTAAGCCAAAAAAACAGGCTCAGGAAAGTAGACCTAGTAGCTCAAAAACTAATGAGGGTTCAGCCTTCCAACAACATGCGGAAGTGATTGGCGAGAAAAAAGGATGGGAATGGTAATGCCAAAGATTTGAAAGGGTCGAAGGAAATAGAAAAAGGGATATGAGTTCAAATGGGAACTAATTGGAGATCAAAGGAGGGATAAATGGGGTCACGAGTGATGGATGGAGAAGAGGGGACAACGCCTCATCAACCAAATCGTCCATCATCTGTCCTAGATTCGGTCTTGACGTCTTTCAAAGCTATTAAGAAACCAGTTTGAGGTACCTATACTCAAACCTCGAATAGGTTTGATGCCCTTTCGGAAGTACATGTGCAAACTAAAGAGCAAGAGGAGTAAGATAGAATGCAAGACAAAGGGGATAGTCAGAGCACGATTTTGGAGGATGCAGGTATTTCTTTGTCCATAAACAATAATTAGTATTGCTTGTTGGAATGCTTAATGCCCCTATAAAACAACGGGAGGTAAAAAATTTAAGTCATTGTAATAATGTTAGTTTGTGTGCTATAATTGAGACTCATGCTAAAGGGGACTCTTTGGAGGATATTTGTGGTCGGGTTTTTAGTCGGTGGGAGTGGATGTCCAACCAAGCCTTGTCGGAAGGGGGAACTCCTATTGTTATAGCCTGGGATGGTCGGATGATGGATGTTATTCTGTTAGAAACTCACAATCAATTTATGCATTATGAGGTTCGGCTTCAAAGGGATGATAAACCTTTTTTTCTATCAATAGCTTATGGTGCAAATAACAATATTGCTCGGAAGTCTCTTTGTTCGGGCTTATGTAAATTCAAGGTCTTAATGGGAAAGCAACCGTGGACAATTATGGGAGACTTTAATGCCATGCTATTTCCTCACGATGGGCTCGGAGGCTTGTCAAGAAGGAATATTGACATGATGGAGTTTATTGCGTGTGTGGAGGATATAGAAATTTTTGATATCCGGTATACAGGCGTGCAATACACTTGGTGTCAGAAGCCGTCAGATGGTAGTGGGATAAGAAGGAAATTGGATCGTGTTTTGGCCAACACAGATTTTACTTCTCGATTTCATGATGCTAGTGTTCAATTCATGCTGAGGGGTATCTCCGACCATTCGCCATCTATCCTTAGCTTCAAGGGTGGTGTTCGAAAAAAGGTATGGGTTTCAAGTTTGACAATTTTATGGTTGCTCATCCTTTATTCTTGCAGACTATAAAAGATGGTTGGGATATTCAAGTGCAAGGTTCGTTCATGTTTAAGGTTTTGACGAATCTGGTTGAGGTGCCTCTTTCTACTCCTTTATTATTCATTTTATTTGGCTTTCAAAAATTGTAACATGGATATCTTCAGAGGCAGAAAACTATGTTAGTTATTAAATCCCACCATTGAAATAAAAAATGATGCTAATACAATGTCCTAACCGATGGATCAAATGGAACCACCTTTCAATTTGTGCACATAAAATGATATAAGGGTGCAAGCATTTAACCACTATAGTGATATCAGGATACAAGCCCCATGGTGATGATCATGCATATCGATTTTACTCTTGTAATTTATATCTCCCTACCCTCTTATGTTGTGCTTCTAATTTATAAGCAGCACACCAATTTAGATACGAAGGCACCATATAATGAATCAATTTTTTTACTCGATTCTCTCAGTCTCTCAGTCTCTCTGTATCTTTTCAATACACATTAGGCAAAGAAGTAATGTTCAGTGTACATTATTCTTCCAGTAAAAAAAACACAACTGAATGTTGACCAAAGTAACAAATAGCATTCATGGTGATGGTAGACCTATTGAACTGATTTACAAATAACATTCATGCGAATTCCACCTTTTAGCTTAAACCTAAAGTTCTCAAATCATGTAAACAACATCCACCACGTAAACAAAATCAACATCAAACGAAAATAAAAAATAAAAAACAATTTAATGAAAAAACAACAATTGAGAAACTAACACAACGCGTTCGTTATGCTTTCCAGCTTTCCAATACGCATAAGACATAAGCCATAAGCCATGGTGAACAGATAGAGATCCATGAGAAGCGGCGTAACCATTGGATTGGTAGAACCACCGATCGCCGCCGGGCGACGGTCATGTTCATCATCCTTAAGATCACTGTTAACTTTAGGTTTAATGTCCATTCTAAATGTGTGTTGTGTAACCAATCAAAGACGCCACAAAATTCTAGATGCTTCGTAGTTTTTCGTCCCCTTATCTAAACATGTATCTACCTGTGAGAGAGAGTGATTGCAGGAAACTTTGCTTTTTATACGATCACGAAAGGATTTGGACACTCGGCTTTATCTGGAATATTTATTTAAATTTATGTGTATGTTATCTTCAGGTATTCAAATGGGTTGAAGGGTTCAATTGCTTGCAACACCCTGATTCTCGAGTATTTGGAACACATAATATACTAACATGAAAATTCAATCGTTTCGATATTTTCTTGTATGCATAAGTTTGGTCAAATCAAAGTCTTGTTTTGTAAATTCAATGTTACACTAAAATGGGGGAGGATTGTTGGTGATTTTAGTGTCATCAAGTTCATTTTAGTATAATGGAATTTATAGGTTACAAATGGAAATCAAGTTTTGTTATTTAGACGAGCAAGGAGGTGCGGAGTGCACACTCGTATAAAACAAAATTGATTTCGATTATATCAGAAATAAGGTTTCGGCGGAAAGGTTTTGTAAACGCGTGCAAATTGCATCACGTGAACCCAGCTGATGGAATCCTGAAATTTAATTATTAGGTTAAATTAGATATTATCTAATTGGTAGATAGTGCCTAATTATTATATACCTTTAATTATTAAAATAAAAGAAAAAGTAAAAGTAATATTATTGAAAGGCAAGGCACAATTATGAAAGGCAAGACACAATTATGAAAGACACAATTACTTTTCTTTTGGTCTCCAATCATGACCTACTTTTCTTTTGGTCTCCAATCAATCTTCCATAATTTGTGTATTTTTGCAATCAAGCATTAGCCTATTTAAGCTTCTTGTATATTTATTACCAAAGATGAGATATTGAGTGAAATCTATTACTCTGAATTTTATTATGGTATCAAAGCATACTCAATCAAGATTTCTCTACTTGATCGATCAATTGTGGGAGGATTAGAGCCATCAACAGAGAAAAACACATCTGCATCTTTAATTTTGGTTTTCTCTTGATTACAGATTTCTGATACATATAAAATCTTGGATACTGATTTTAGTTATCAGTTGAGATTGGTAACCATTAGACAACGATTTGATATAAATATCTAGTTGTGAATTTCTTTTCGGTGCCTCGATAGAAATTGTTCCTATTTGGATTATCCCATATCTGAATTTCGTGTAACCCAGGCATAGGGGCGAAATATTAGATTCAGAAAGTGAACTCTCACGATCCATTTAGTTTATCCGGTCAAACAGTTGATTTCAGAAACGTCACCCCATTACCTCCCAAACGAAAAATCCAACCCAACAATGCCTCTTATTGGATCTCACGGTCATGTTGATCAACCGAATATGGTGGTGGCTGAGGAGTTTGCCGATATCGTTCAAATCGTAAGCTTACAGATCTGTTGAATCGTTCATTTACATTGACCCTGGTCGGTGCCCTAACTGTTACTTGCTCAGTTGGCCTCAGATGCCAACTCATTCCTTCGAGTTCATCAATGCTCCGCCTTTCCCCAGGTATAGCTGTAATACCGTTTGTAGACAAGTGATCTACAATGTTATCAACATTATACTGAAATCCCATATAGCTAGTGTTGGAGAGTCTGCCAATCATAGCTATAGTAATGAGGAGGTTGCTTTCTCCTCCTTGCCAAGTCTCGTATCCATGAGTCTGGATTGCTACTTCAACATGATTATGGAAATCATTTATGCTGAGGACCATATCAGGGAACATGTAAACAAGTTGTGTTCCTGTAGATAGATCTACTTCCATAGTACCAATAATTTGTCGGTTGTCCTCCCATCTAGTGTCCCGTAGGACAACTAGGGCGTTCGTTCCTACACTTCACCGATGGAGTGTATGGATTCTGATCATGAATATCCCAAGATGGATATGCTGGAGTCCTGAGTTACGTATCCTTTGGTAACTCTGTTGATTGCAAAGTTGTAGATTTGTTTGCGTTTCTCCTACACAGAGGATTCGTCTTTCTGAATAGTGCTCATAGACTCGGTGTCTGACAGTACTTCGATTACTTGAATAAAGTACTTCAGCTGGAACGAGGTTTGATCGTCGTTATCTAGATATCTCCAGTTGCTGTTCCGGATCTATAGTTGTCTCTAGGGTTTGGTTGTAACGGTTTATTCCAAACATGCGTCTGGTTCGTTGAACTGCCTGATATCGGCTTCATTGGAACTGCCGATAATCACGAACTTGATCTTCTTGCATAGGGAGTTCTGTTTGGAGTTGAGTTGAACTCCTGCTAAGCACACCTGGTCTGGTTGTCATTTCTTTGATGTTGATTCTTGTTTATACTGTTCTTTGAAGATTTTGGTTGGATCTTCAAACACGTATATTTGACTGTCTAATCGTTTTATTGGCAGTCTTCCACTGATAGAAAAATTATCAAGTCTAGTAGTTAGACTTGATATAGATGCTTCAAGATTCAAAGGCTTCGACTCTTGTTTTTCAATGGATCTAATGTCTCGCTGAAGTCTTTCAAGCTGTTCTTCCAACTTTATTAGTTTTTGGCTTTGTTTTGTGGCCAAATATAATAAAGTATTGTTCTGCTTGATGAGTGCTCCAATCTGGGTATTGATCCCTGCTTTGTACTCTGATGGTCGTGCAAAGCCAACTGTTGGTCCTTCTAACTCTGCTGTAGATTCAATCGCCTCTTGATACTCTGGTGTTACCTTAAGGTTAACTATACTCATCCAACAATGAGCTTCTTAACCTCTTGTAACAAGTGCTCAACGTCTTGGATCTTTCGGTTAAGATCCTCAGTAAGCCTAAGTGCTTCTTTTTCAACTAACTTGGGTTGTTCGGCAATTTCTTGAACAAGGTTCAAGACTTCTCGCTTGGTTAAAGGTTTTACTTGCTAGACTTCAGATGATATTTGGTGAAGGCTTTTTCTGGTTTCACTCTGGGTTTTTCTGATCAAATCTTCACAAGCTTCAAGCTTCTCTTGACAAGTTTGGATTTTTAACTCAAGATTATTTTGTTTTTCTAAAATATTTTTGAAATTTTTTAAGGAAAATCTTGCAAAAAGATTTAAACGGCTGTAAACACAAGCTATATTATTTGTTAAATCGGAGATTTCAGGGTTTGTAACTTCTGAATTGAGAACTATGTATTCAAGGTTTTCGGTTGGGGAATTATCATACCAATTCTGTATTTCTTGCTCAAAACGTTCATACATAGTTTTTCATCAAATTCCTAAGAAAGATGATACTTATTTCAAGATTCACCCAATGGTTAACGTTAAAACAACTTTCCTCTCCTTAGTACTTGCTTAAATAAAGGTAATTGCACGGGCTTTTACCCAAAAATAAGCGATTTTTCTTATGAAAATGTTACTTTTGCTTATTGTCTGAATATGATAAGAAGAAAAGAATTATAAAAGAATTATTCCCCTACCTTTTACCTTTAACACATATAAGGCTTCTAGCCTGCCATTAAAACAATAGCTAAAGAATGCTTTGATTCAATAGCTCTGATACCAAGAATAAAAATTACCAGGACTGCAAAAAAAAAAAAAATTATTCAGGACACTAAAGTTCAAAGACTAAAACTTTTAAAGTACCTGAAAACTGAGAAAGGCGGAAGCTTCAAAGATTATTTCTATTAAACAAGGATTTTGAGAAGAGGTGAGATATCTACTCTTTTCAAGCATAGCTATTTATAGTACAAAGGGGGAGAATCATTGAGAGGATCAACCAGTCTCAATTATTTCCCACTAGGCCGACAAAGACAAACAGTCAGACCATTATTGAAAGCATTAAATCACGTGAAGCAACGGGGATCGTTACTTTTACAAAAGTAAACAGGGAAGCATAATAATTCGGGCTATGATAAAAAGGGAGTAGGACCCATAGTGGGACCTTAATATCTGGCTCTTATTTTCTACAGATTTTCTTCATGCTGGTCCTTTGAGATCATGAAACGTGTTTTTCCCTTTTTGATAGAGGATGAGTCATCATAACACGTAGCATAGTCCCATGAATTGAAGAAATTCTCTTTGGCTGTTTCTTCTTGTTCTAGAAACCAGGCTGATTCATCAGGCTTGGGCTCAAACGTTGTTGCAGCCCAATCGTTGGCAAAGGGCCTCAAGCTCAAAGAGGAGTTTTCGGGCTTCTTTGTGTTGCATCTTAACATCTTCCTTTTGGTCTTGCCAATGGTTGTCTCTTGTGGACAGTCCAAGACAAATTTGGGCTTTGCATTGGAGTATTGACTGGAGCTTGCGCATTGACTTGACTGCTTCACATGCTGCGGCGATTTCAATGTCTTGGGCGATGGACTTCCATGAGTGAGAGGTGGACATTTCGATTGGTGATTGATTGGCTCTGAGTTGGTAATGGCGGTATAATGCTGTTGGGTCGTCTTCTTGTGAGAAGAGAGTTCTTGTAAAGATTCTTGGTAAAGGTTGGAAATCTTCATGATTTCCTCGAAGATAATCTGCGTGTTCTTGTGAGAGGCAATGGGGGATTCGTAAGTGGCTTCTACCGAAATGAAAGCGGCTTGAGTCACCTTCCTCATTTCTTCTGTGCATTTCTCTGCAAAACAAAGATTAACTAACCTTGAGAGTGAATCAGCTAGTATATTATATTTGCCATCAATATGCTCAAAATTGATCTTGACTCCTGTGCCTGTGACGACATCTTCAAATCTCATCCATCGAACCCTGGAAGACTTATTACTATTAGTCTTATTATTAAAACTAATAATAGCTTGACAGTCAGTCCTAAGAGTAATTTCCTTCTTGTCAAGGTAATAAATTTTTAACTTCTCGAGGGTGTTTATGCAAGCGTTGATTTCGGCATCAATGGTGGATTGGGTTGTGTTGAACTTGCCACTTGCGTATACACATACTTTCTCTGAACTTCTTGGGTCTTTCTTTTTCTTCTTCCATTTGACGACTCCTCCCCATCCTTCCATGCATCCATCGGTTTCCAAGATGATGTTTATACTGTTCTTTGAAGATTTTGGTTGGATCTTCAAACACGTATATTTGACTGTCTAATCGTTTTATTGGCAGTCTTCCACTGATAGAAAAATTATCAAGTCTAGTAGTTAGACTTGATATAGATGCTTCAAGATTCAAAGGCTTCGACTCTTGTTTTTCTATGGATCTAATGTCTCGCTGAAGTCTTTCAAGCTGTTCTTCCAACTTTATTAGTTTTTGGCATTGTTTTGTGGCCAAATATAATAAAGTATTGTTCTGCTTGATGAGTGCTCCAATCTGGGTATTGATCCCTGCTTTGTACTCCGATGGTCGTGCAAAGCCAACCGCTGGTCCTTCTAACTCTGCTGTAGATTCAATCGCCTCTTGATACTCTGGTGTTACCTTAAGGTTAACTATACTCATCCAACAATGAGCTTCTTAACCTCTTGTAATAAGTGCTCAACGTCTTGGATCTTTCGGTTAAGATCCTCAGTAAGCCTAAGTGCTTCTTTTTCAACTAACTTGGGTTGTTCGGCAATTTCTTGAACAAGGTTCAAGACTTCTCGCTTGGTTAAAGGTTTTACTTGCTGGACTTCAGATGATATTTGGTGAAGGCTTTATCTGGTTTCACTCTGGGTTTTTCTGATCAAATCTTCACAAGCTTCAAGCTTCTCTTGACAAGTTTGGATTTTTAACTCAAGATTATTTTGTTTTTCTAAAATATTTTTGAAATTTTTTAAGGAAAATCTTGCAAAAAGATTTAAACGGCTGTAAACACAAGCTATATTATTTGTTAAATCGGAGATTTCAGGGTTTGTAACTTTTGAATTGAGAACTATGTATTCAAGGTTTGCGGTTGGGGAATTATCATACCAATTCTGTATTTCTTGCTCACTTTATTTAATTTACGGGGAAGAAACTCCTTCTTGTTGATCAAACAAATAGTGTGCACTCACGAGCCAAATTCTAGGATGACATAGATATAGTTTTTTTTTTAATTAAAAAATATGTAGTTTTATTAAATCAAAATGAATAAAATATCAAAAATGAAACCAAAAGATATATTTAATACACCAAAAAAGAAAAATAAATCAAATAAGACTGAAATACCCCTAAGTTAATGGGTGATTTTTAGCATATTTAGACCCTGGAACGACGAAAACAACAATAACTTACAAAGCATAGGGATGAAAATTGTAATTTCAAGACGAAAATCACAATATTTCTCAAACCACAAGGATGTAAATTGTAGTTTACTCTTTATATTCCTTACTCTTTAAACAATCAAGTAGAATCATCAAACTAATAGGGGGTATTTGGTTCGCAGAATCCAATGGAATTGGAATTACAAATTTCTTTGACCAAAATTATTGGCCCTGTTTGGTCTCCAGATTAAATGGATTGGATTATGCAGAATTCCCTGATGATAGTAATTGTTAATAATATT
The DNA here is from genome assembly GCA_954870635.1 of Arctium minus. Lineage (NCBI taxonomy): Eukaryota > Viridiplantae > Streptophyta > Magnoliopsida > Asterales > Asteraceae > Arctium > Arctium minus. The sequence goes on along the minus strand of OX941088.1, from coordinate 72,779,787 downwards.
ATTAATTTTAAGTACAAAACTATCATAAAAGAGTATTTTGGTAATTTTTTATTATTTCATTACAATTGCAAAGTTATATTCAGTGATCAATAGGATATATTTCAATTCCTTTGATAGATTTCATTATATTTTTTCCAGGAAAAAGTGTGGTCAAAATGGATTCTTTTTCATTCCAAATTTCCAATACTTTCAAATTCCTATTCATTTGACACATTCTACTCATTACAAAAATATTTTATGAACCAAACACCCCCTTAAGTCCTTACCAAATATGGTAAAAGATTTGTTACAATTTTATCATAATAACTTAAACATCTTGAACTTGTTCATAGTCTAATAATTTTAAATTACCATGATGTAAAATGTTAACCTTAGGTGTGGCTTCTAGGATTCCTTGAAAAAGTTAATTAGATGCGGTTTCGTAAATCATTTAAAAAAATATATGGTAAGATTTGGGTTTTCAATCTCATGAGCTAGAAAGGGTTTAGATGTGGAGTGGTGGGCTTTTGTTGCAAAGGAATCATGTGCCACCTAAAGGAGGGAAACAAATGGGATATAAGCTACTCCTAAATATGCTATCAACACAACTTGAATTGCAATAACAAATTAGGATTGTTTGGTTTACAGTTGTTAGTGCATAATTATGTTGGATCTAAGATCATGAAGTTCAAAATCAAATCTCAAGTCAAAGCCTCTTAATGCAAAAGTCAAAGTCAAAGCATCTTAATAAGAAAAGTCAACTAGTGTAGTTTTTGTCTTTGTAAACTTGTAGGTATAAATAGATTTTCTTTTTCCTTGTAATTGTGTAGCACCAAGAGTATTGTGAGAGAAGTAAGATTGTAGTGAGAGAAATATTGAGAGTGTGAGAGAATTTGTAATCGTTTGATTTCATGATATACAAATGGTAAATCGAATTGAATTCATTGTTATCTTGATCTGATTAGCACTTCTTGGGATACACAATTGGTATCAGAGCAAGCACAAAATCAGAAATCATGATCGATATCTAAGAATCTGATCGAAATTTGAAGAACACGCACATCTTTCTGTTCCAGAATCAATTTGTTTGTTTTGTGTTGTTTTTGATGTAAAATTTAGATCATTGTACTCGATTTTTGATTTAGAACAGGTTCTGTGTTGATCATTTTGTCCAATTCACAACTGTTCATGTGAATTTTGGATTTTATTGAGTTGTTATTCGAAGGTTGTAAACGTACTGAGTTTGTGATCGAGTTGTAATTTTCGTTGGTTTTGTTAAAATTGTTTGGTTGTAATATGTTCAGACCTTGATCAAGATCAAATTGACAAAGTTTCGTAGTCTAATACAAATATTTGGATCGAAATTTGGGTGATTTTGTGAAAATTTGGATCGAAATCTGAACAATTCACATAAATCTGTGAAGAACTCGTACGATTCAGTGAAGAACTCGCACGATTCAGTGAAGAACTCACATGACACTTGTTGGAAAAATCTATGGATAGATTTCACATCGTGTTTTATGCGAAAAGGAGGAATTCACACAGTGCAGCATACGAAAAGTTCATTTGGAAAATTCTAAGGGAGAAATTCGCATAGTACATCGTGCGAAAAGATAGAATTCGCATCATGAACATACGAAAAGTGAAGAATCCTCCTTGTAAAGCATACGGATTTTGAGGATTTCTCATCTCACATCATACGAATTCTGAGATCGAAAATTTGGCTAAGTGTAGAATCTGCATAAGTCAGAATTCGCATCGCCTTACGTGCGAAAAATCAGAATTCACACTTTTCAGCATGCGAAATCTAGGAACTCGTATCTCTCAGCATGCCGAAAGTTGGAATTCGCACCCTTTCGTGTGCGAATTCTAGGAATCCGCATCCTTTGGCGTGCGAATTTTGTAAAGTGTTCGAAAAGTTTTCTTAGCGGGACCCCCATGCTAAGTTTGCGGAGGGGGATAAATATTTTGGATTGTGATCAAATTTTTCTGATTCTGTGTTTAAAGATCATTTGTGCAAGTGTTATCAAGATGGGATATTTTGACGATGAAGAAGAAATTATTAAACTCAAAACAGAGAATGAAAATCTCACTTCATCTGTTGATTATTATTCAAAGAGATCAAAGAAATATCATGTTGAAAGAGATTGCTATGTGAAGAAGTAAATGAGTTAAAGAAGATTAATGAGGATCTTTAGAAGAAGATCTCTGATTCTCAACAGTTAAAAGATGGTAAGAGCAATGAAGAGAAAGCGAAGGCTTTGGAAAAAGAAAATATTGAGTTGAAAAGTAAGATTTCGGATCTAGAAGCTCAAATAGTCAAAATTCAGCAAGAAGATTATGTCAGTAGGAATGAGGAGACAGCTAAGAGTTTGGAAAGTGCTAATGCAGAACTGAAAAAGAAGATTTCAGATTTTGAACAGAAGATTACCAAAAACAAAGATGAATTTGAAAAATTAAAGAAAGGATTTGCACATAAACTCTCTAAATTCTAAAGAAAGACTTTCGAAGAGAAGAAAGTTATTGAGGTTAAGTGTGCAAAACTTTCAAAACAAGTATCGGATTTTGAGAAGGTAATAATTGTTGAAAGAGACAGGCTTGAGAAAGAGAAAGCTGAGTTTGGTTCTGAAGAAAAAACTCTCAAAGGAAAGATTTCTGAGTTAGAAAGCCTGTTGGACAAAGAGAGAAAAGAGTTTCAGAAGAATAAGAAAAGATTAGAGGAGAAAAATGGTGGAATTTTCAAAGAAATATATGATCGAAGAAAGAATGTTGAGAAAGATTTTGAAGAAGAAAGGAAGATATTTGAGTCTGAGATTAAGAAGCTTACAAAGAAATTGTCTGAACTTTCAACAAATGCCTTGAAAGAACAGAGCACGAAGTTTGAATTTCAGAAAAAGATTGACCTACTCACCAAGGAAAGAAACATGTTATCTTCCAAGATAACAAAACTTAAAGAAATTGTCTTTAAGGTGGTTTTAACTGAGTAGAAGACTTCAGACTCAATTATTCAAACACCGAGAGATGATACAACATCAAGTTCAACTTATACAACTATTTCTACAAAGAGGTCAGTTAATTCAAATGATCAAATTCGTACTACTAACCTTTTCTATGATCGTAATGTTGATGGTTCAGGTACATTTAGAAGAAAAAATGGTAATGAGAAGTTTGTATAGAGAGTGAAAGCAACTTCTGATGAGAAGAATGACCAAAAATTATTTGTGCATACACCCAATGCAAAGAAGAACATTGTGCATAAAGGTAAACCTGATCTTGTTTATTCGATAAATCAATTAATCAGGTTAGCTAAAAGGAAAATTAATTGTTCTTACTGTGGCTCAAATGATTTTGTTGGTAAAGATTTTGTTAATTACTGGTATGGTTCTTATTATATTACTCCTAACAGAATTGCAACTAACAAACATGGACCAAATACCAGTGGGTACGAAAGCCAAAAGACTCATCTGTGTTGCAGGCACCTCAAGTCTAGGGGGAGTAAAGGAACCATGGATCTTGGATAACACAGTTCAAGACCCGTTCTTCAATGTTGAGAAGTTAGACTTCTGAGAATCAGCTCAGGACTCGTTCTTCAATGTCAAAGAGTTTGACTTCTAGATAAAGGAGTCTAGGACTCGTACCTCAAAGATCAAGTTTAACTTCTAAACACAACAATTTAGGACTCATACTTCAACGATAAAAAGAAAGTGTACTCCAATGCATCAAAAGAGATGATCAACCTTCAAGGGGGAGTATACATATTACCTCTACTGATAATATTGCGAATGCATATTTTCAGGGGGAGTAAATGATTTCTGATTAATTTAGATCAGAACTCGTATTTCAATGTTTTCTATGACTAAGACTTTGTTGCTTTGACGATTTTTTTGACTACTTGCAGAATTTGAGGAGGAGCTTACATGATCATATCAATCATGTCTTTAGAGCTGACTTCATGAGATTAAAACTGAGCGTAAGGAATATTCTAATCTTAATCTCTTGTGTTTGAGAGAAGGACAACTTTCAGACATGAAAACATGTTTCTAATTGTTCAAACCACTTCTCGATTCTTAAACAGATTTCATGAATTTTGAAGTGTGATTTTAAATGTTTTCTTAGGTGAGCTTTTAGTGTTAAACTAACCATGTATTTCCAAAGATAAATACTTGTGTATTATCTTTTCCATATACTGTCAAGTATTCACACACATGGGTTTAGTATTTTTGTTGACTTTATTATTACTTATCATCAACTTTTTTAGAACCAAGGAATTAAAACAATACAGATTCGTCAATGTTGATTTCAAAAGTAATATTATTAATTCCAATACTTATAAAGTACTTTCAGAATAAACACCTAACTATAGAATGTTAATTGAAACATATTCAATATAATTAATATAAAGATCACAACTAATTATCTACATATAATCAAACACATGCATATATGCAAACACATATAGATTGGATGAAGAATTCAAAGAACAAAGTTTTAATATGTACCTTGTTAAATCCTAACACATTGACGTTTGTCGAATAACCTTTGGCGTGTAATGCTACTAAGAAGTTCTGTGCTTGTCACGATCTTAGGACTACCGGGATGTCATTTTCTTCCACATATAGATCACCTGCCGACTGTCCCAAGAGTTCAAATAACAGTCCACCAGCAACCCGAACTGGAACCTGCATAGTGAAGACCCTAGAAACCATGAGATTATATCATGCGAGCATGAGAGCAAACTATCTTAGAACAAAGGAATTAAAAAAATCCAGATTCGTCAATGTTGATTTCGAAAGTAATATTAGAATGACAAATGAACAATTGTAATTAAAAAAAAAAGTCATATTTCTGCATAAATAAGCCCATTCCTATATAATTAAGTCACTACCAAACAGTCATCTAGAACTCACGAAATAAGTTGTGAGCCTCGTTAAGCGCATTAAGCTGCTAACAAACAGACCCATAATGGAAAAACAACCAAACAAGCCCTTAGTTATAACCTAATAATGTGTAAAAAAAACTATTTGGCATGTGGAATGCAAGTAAATGGAAATTTCACCTATCATCCAACCGAGCAATGCGGCATGCTAGGAGTGCAATAACTTCATGAATAGTTTATGGTAGATTACCACCTCCTGCAGCAAGCAGCTCCTGTTGAGGCATTTAAAAAAAATACAACAGCTTCAGGCATGGATGTCGATAAAACTGAATGCACTGGCTGTTGAACAGAAAAACCTAGACTTCTGAAATTCCTAACACATTGATGTTTGTCGAATAACCTTTGATGTGTAATGCTACTAAGAAGTTTTGTGCTTGCCACGATCTTAGGACTATCAGGATGTCAAAACAGATTCGTCAATGTTGATTTCGAAAGTAATATTAGAATGACAAATGAGCAATTGTAATTAAAAAAAAGTCAGATTTCTGCATGAATAAGCCCATTCCTATATAATTAAGCCACTACCAAACAGTCATATAGAGCTCACTGAATAAGTTGTGAGTCTCGTTAAGCGCATTAAGTTGCTAACAAACAGACCCATAATGGAAAAACAACCAAACAACCCCTTAGTTATAACCTAATAATGCTAAAAAAAACTATTTGGCATGTGGAATGCAAGTAAATGGAAATTTCACCTATCATCCCACCGAGCAAGGCGGCATGCTAGGAGTGCTATAACTTCATGAATAGTTTGTGGTAGATTACCACCTCCTGCAGCAAGCAGCTCCTGTTGAGGCATTTAAAAAAAATTATAACAGCTTTAGGCATGGATGTCGATAAAACTGAATGCATTGACTGTTGAACAGAAAAACTTGGACTTCTGAAACTCCTAACACATTGATGTTTGTCGAATAACCTTTGACGTGTAATGCTACTAAGAAGTTTTGTGCTTGCCACGATCTTAGGACTACCGAGATGTCATATTCTTCCACATACAGATCACCTGCCGACTGTCCCAAGAGTTCAAATAACAGTCTACCAGCAACCCGAACTAGAACCTGCATAGTGAAGACCCTAGAAACCATGAGATTATATCATGTGAGCATTAGAGCAAACTATCTTAGAACAAAGGAATTAAAACAATACAGATTCGTCAATGTTGATTTCGAAAGTAATATAGAATGACAAATGAGCAAATAGTAATAAAAAAAAAACTCAGCTTTCTGCATGAATAAGCACATTCCTATATAATTAAGCCACTACCAAACAGTCATCTAGAACTCACGAAATAAGTTGTGAGTCTTGTTAAGCGCATTAAGCTGCTAACAAACAGACCCATAATGGAAAAACAACCAAACAAGCCCTTAGTTATAACCTAATAATGTGTAAAAAAAACTATTTGGCATGTGGAATGCAAGTAAATGGAAATTTCACCTATCATCCAACCGAGCAAGGCGGCATGCTAGGAGTGCTATAACTTCATGAATAGTTTATGGTAGATTACCACCTCCTGCAGCAAGCAGCTCCTGTTGAGGCATTTAAAAAAAATACAACAACTTCAGGCATGGATGTCGATAAAACTGAATGCACTGGCTGTTGAACAGAAAAACCTGGACTTCTGAAATTCCTAACACATTGACGTTTGTCGAATAACCTTTGACGTGTAATGCTACTAAGAAGTTTTGTGCTTGCCACGATCTTAGGACTATCAGGATGTCAAAACAGATTCGTCAATGTTGATTTCGAAAGTAATATTAGAATGACAAATGAGCAATTGTAATTAAAAAAAAGTCAGATTTCTGCATGAATAAGCCCATTCCTATATAATTAAGCCACTACCAAACAGTCATATAGAGCTCACTGAATAAGTTGTGAGTCTCGTTAAGCGCATTAAGTTGCTAACAAACAGACCCATAATCGAAAAACAACCAAACAACCCCTTAGTTATAACCTAATAATGCTAAAAAAAACTATTTGGCATGTGGAATGCAAGTAAATGGAAATTTCACCTATCATCCCACCGAGCAAGGCGGCATGCTAGGAGTGCTATAACTTCATGAATAGTTTGTGGTAGATTACCACCTCCTGCAGCCAGCAGCTCCTGTTGAAGCATTTAAAAAAAATTATAACAGCTTCAGGCATGGATGTCGATAAAACTGAATGCATTGACTGTTGAACAGAAAAACCTGGACTTCTGAAACTCCTAACACATTGATGTTTGTCGAATAACCTTTGACGTGTAATGCTACTAAGAAGTTTTGTGCTTGCCACGATCTTAGGACTACCGAGATGTCATATTCTTCCACATACAGATCACCTGCCGACTGTCCCAAGAGTTCAAATAACAGTCTACCAGCAACCCGAACTAGAACCTGCATAGTGAAGACCCTAGAAACCATGAGATTATATCATGTGAGCATTAGAGCAAACTATCTTAGAACAAAGGAATTAAAACAATACATATTCGTCAATGTTGATTTCGAAAGTAATATAGAATGACAAATGAGCATTTGTAATAAAAAAAAACTCAGCTTTCTGCATGAATAAGCACATTCCTATATAATTAAGCCACTACCAAACAGTCATCTAGAACTCACGAAATAAGTTGTGAGTCTCGTTAAGCGCATTAAGCTGCTAACAAACAGACCCATAATGGAAAAACAACCAAACAAGCCCTTAGTTATAACCTAATAATGTGTAAAAAAAACTATTTGGCATGTGGAATGCAAGTAAATGGAAATTTCACCTATCATCCAACCGAGCAAGGCGGCATGCTAGGAGTGCTATAACTTCATGAATAGTTTATGGTAGATTACCACCTCCTGCAGCAAGCAGCTCCTGTTGAGGCATTTAAAAAAAATACAACAGCTTCAGGCATGGATGTCGATAAAACTGAATGCACTGGCTGTTGAACAGAAAAACCTGGACTTCTGAAATTCCTAACACATTGACGTTTGTCGAATAACCTTTGACGTGTAATGCTACTAAGAAGTTTTGTGCTTGCCACGATCTTAGGACTATCAGGATGTCAAAACAGATTCGTCAATGTTGATTTCGAAAGTAATATTAGAATGACAAATGAGCAATTGTAATTAAAAAAAAGTCAGATTTCTGCATGAATAAGCCTATTCCTATATAATTAAGCCACTACCAAACAGTCATATAGAGCTCACTGAATAAGTTGTGAGTCTCGTTAAGCGCATTAAGTTGCTAACAAACAGACCCATAATGGAAAAACAACCAAACAACCCCTTAGTTATAACCTAATAATGCTAAAAAAAACTATTTGGCATGTGGAATGCAAGTAAATGGAAATTTCACCTATCATCCCACCGAGCAAGGCGGCATGCTAGGAGTGCTATAACTTCATGAATAGTTTGTGGTAGATTACCACCTCCTGCAGCAAGCAGCTCCTGTTGAGGCATTTAAAAAAAATTATAACAGCTTCAGGCATGGATGTCGATAAAACTGAATGCATTGACTGTTGAACAGAAAAACCTGGACTTCTGAAACTCCTAACACATTGATGTTTGTCGAATAACCTTTGACGTGTAATGCTACTAAGAAGTTTTGTGCTTGCCACGATCTTAGGACTACCGAGATGTCATATTCTTCCACATACAGATCACCTGCCGACTGTCCCAAGAGTTCAAATAACAGTCTACCAGCAACCCGAACTAGAACCTGCATAGTGAAGACCCTAGAAACCATGAGATTATATCATGTGAGCATTAGAGCAAACTATCTTAGAACAAAGGAATTAAAACAATACATATTCGTCAATGTTGATTTCGAAAGTAATATAGAATGACAAATGAGCATTTGTAATAAAAAAAAACTCAGCTTTCTGCATGAATAAGCACATTCCTATATAATTAAGCCACTACCAAACAGTCATCTAGAACTCACGAAATAAGTTGTGAGTCTCGTTAAGCGCATTAAGCTGCTAACAAACAGACCCATAATGGAAAAACAACCAAACAAGCCCTTAGTTATAACCTAATAATGTGTAAAAAAAACTATTTGGCATGTGGAATGCAAGTAAATGGAAATTTCACCTATCATCCAACCGAGCAAGGCGGCATGCTAGGAGTGCTATAACTTCATGAATAGTTTATGGTAGATTACCACCTCCTGCAGCAAGCAGCTCCTGTTGAGGCATTTAAAAAAAATACAACAGCTTCAGGCATGGATGTCGATAAAACTGAATGCACTGGCTGTTGAACAGAAAAACCTGGACTTCTGAAATTCCTAACACATTGACGTTTGTCGAATAACCTTTGATGTGTAATGCTACTAAGAAGTTTTGTGCTTGCCACGATCTTAGGACTATCAGGATGTCAAAACAGATTCGTCAATGTTGATTTCGAAAGTAATATTAGAATGACAAATGAGCAATTGTAATTAAAAAAAAGTCAGATTTCTGCATGAATAAGCCCATTCCTATATAATTAAGCCACTACCAAACAGTCATATAGAGCTCACTGAATAAGTTGTGAGTCTCGTTAAGCGCATTAAGTTGCTAATAAACAGACCCATAATGGAAAAACAACCAAACAACCCCTTAGTTATAACCTAATAATGCTAAAAAAAAACTATTTGGCATGTGGAATGCAAGTAAATGGAAATTTCACCTATCATCCCACCGAGCAAGGCGGCATGCTAGGAGTGCTATAACTTCATGAATAGTTTGTGGTAGATTACCACCTCCTGCAGCCAGCAGCTCCTGTTGAGGCATTTAAAAAAAATTATAACAGCTTCAGGCATGGATGTCGATAAAACTGAATGCATTGACTGTTGAACAGAAAAACCTGGACTTCTGAAACTCCTAACACATTGATGTTTGTCGAATAACCTTTGACGTGTAATGCTACTAAGAAGTTTTGTGCTTGCCACGATCTTAGGACTACCGAGATGTCATATTCTTCCACATACAGATCACCTGCCGACTGTCCCAAGAGTTCAAATAACAGTCTACCAGCAACCCGAACTAGAACCTGCATAGTGAAGACCCTAGAAACCATGAGATTATATCATGTGAGCATTAGAGCAAACTATCTTAGAACAAAGGAATTAAAACAATACATATTCGTCAATGTTGATTTCGAAAGTAATATAGAATGACAAATGAGCAATTGTAATAAAAAAAAACTCAGCTTTCTGCATGAATAAGCACATTCCTATATAATTAAGCCACTACCAAACAGTCATCTAGAACTCACAGAATAAGTTGTGAGTCTTGTTAAGCGCATTAAGCTGCTAACAAACAGACCGATAATGGAAAAACAACCAAACATGCCCTTAGTTATAACCTAATAATGTGTAAAAAAAACTATTTGGCATGTGGAATGCAAGTAAATGGAAATTTCACCTATGATCCACCCGAGCAAGGCGACATGCTAGGAGTGCTATAACTTCATGAATAGTTTATGGTAGATTACCACCTCCTGCAGCAAGCAACTCCTGTTGAGACATTTAAAAAAAATACAACAGCTTCAGGCATGGATGTCGATAAAACTGAATGCACTGGCTGTTGAACAGAAAAACCTGGACTTCTGAAATTCCTAACACATTGACGTTTGTCGAATAACCTTTGACGTGTAATGCTACTAAGAAGTTTTGTGCTTGCCACGATCTTAGGACTATCAGGATGTCAAAACAGATTCGTCAATGTTGATTTCGAAAGTAATATTAGAATACAAATGAGCAATTGTAATTAAAAAAAAGTCAGATTTCTGCATGAATAAGCCCATTCCTATATAATTAAGCCACTACCAAACAGTCATATAGAGCTCACTGAATAAGTTGTGAGTCTCGTTAAGCGCATTAAGTTGCTAACAAACAGACCCATAATGGAAAAACAACCAAACAACCCCTTAGTTATAACCTAATAATGCTAAAAAAAACTATTTGGCATGTGGAATGCAAGTAAATGGAAATTTCACCTATCATCCCACCGAGAAAGGCGGCATGCTAGGAGTGCTATAACTTCATGAATAGTTTGTGGTAGATTACCACCTCCTGCAACAAGCAGCTCCTGTTGAGGCATTTAAAAAAAATTATAACAGCTTCAGGCATGGATGTCGATAAAACTAAATGCATTGACTGTTGAACAGAAAAACCTGGACTTCTGAAACTCCTAACACATTGATGTTTGTCGAATAACCTTTGACGTGTAATGCTACTAAGAAGTTTTGTGCTTGCCACGATCTTAGGACTACCGAGATGTCATATTCTTCCACATACAGATCACCTGCCGACTGTCCCAAGAGTTCAAATAACAGTCTACCAGCAACCCGAACTAGAACCTGCATAGTGAAGACCCTAGAAACCATGAGATTATATAATGTGAGCATTAGAGCAAACTATCTTAGAACAAAGGAATTAAAACAATACATATTCGTCAATGTTGATTTCGAAAGTAATATAGAATGACAAATGAGCAATTGTAATAAAAAAAAACTCAGCTTTCTGCATGAATAAGCACATTCCTATATAATTAAGCCACTACCAAACAGTCATCTAGAACTCACAGAATAAGTTGTGAGTCTTGTGAAGCGCATTAAGCTGCTAACAAACAGACCGATAATGGAAAAACAACCAAACATGCCCTTAGTTATAACCTAATAATGTGTAAAAAAAACTATTTGGCATGTGGAATGCAAGTAAATGGAAATTTCACCTATGATCCACCCGAGCAAGGCGACATGCTAGGAGTGCTATAACTTCATGAATAGTTTATGGTAGATTACCACCTCCTGCAGCAAGCAGCTCCTGTTGAGACATTTAAAAAAAATACAACAGCTTCAGGCATGGATGTCGATAAAACTGAATGCACTGGCTGTTGAACAGAAAAACCTGGACTTCTGAAATTCCTAACACATTGACGTTTGTCGAATAACCTTTGACGTGTAATGCTACTAAGAAGTTTTGTGCTTGCCACGATCTTAGGACTATCAGGATGTCAAAACAGATTCGTCAATGTTGATTTCGAAAGTAATATTAGAATACAAATGAGCAATTGTAATTAAAAAAAAGTCAGATTTCTGCATGAATAAGCCCATTCCTATATAATTAAGCCACTACCAAACAGTCATATAGAGCTCACTGAATAAGTTGTGAGTCTCGTTAAGCGCATTAAGTTGCTAACAAACAGACCCATAATGGAAAAACAACCAAACAACCCCTTAGTTATAACCTAATAATGCTAAAAAAAACTATTTGGCATGTGGAATGCAAGTAAATGGAAATTTCACCTATCATCCCACCGAGAAAGGCGGCATGCTAGGAGTGCTATAACTTCATGAATAGTTTGTGGTAGATTACCACCTCCTGCAGCAAGCAGCTCCTGTTGAGGCATTTAAAAAAAATTATAACAGCTTCAGGCATGGATGTCGATAAAACTAAATGCATTGACTGTTGAACAGAAAAACCTGGACTTCTGAAACTCCTAACACATTGATGTTTGTCGAATAAACTTTGACGTGTAATGCTACTAAGAAGTTTTGTGCTTGCCACGATCTTAGGACTACCGAGATGTCATATTCTTCCACATACAGATCACCTGCCGACTGTCCCAAGAGTTCAAATAACAGTCTACCAGCAACCCGAACTAGAACCTGCATAGTGAAGACACTAGAAACCATGAGATTATATCATGTGAGCATTAGAGCAAACTATCTTAGAACAAAGGAATTAAAACAATACATATTCGTCAATGTTGATTTCGAAAGTAATATAGAATGACAAATGAGCAATTGTAATAAAAAAAAACTCAGCTTTCTGCATGAATAAGCACATTCCTATATAATTAAGCCACTACCAAACAGTCATCTAGAACTCACAGAATAAGTTGTGAGTCTTGTTAAGCGCATTAAGCTGCTAACAAACAGACCGATAATGGAAAAACAACCAAACATGCCCTTAGTTATAACCTAATAATGTGTAAAAAAAACTATTTGGCATGTGGAATGCAAGTAAATGGAAATTTCACCTATGATCCAACCGAGCAAGGCGACATGCTAGGAGTGCTATAACTTCATGAATAGTTTATGGTAGATTACCACCTCCTGCAGCAAGCAGCTCCTGTTGAGACATTTAAAAAAAATACAACAGCTTCAGGCATGGATGTCGATAAAACTGAATGCACTGGCTGTTGAACAGAAAAACCTGGACTTCTGAAATTCCTAACACATTGACGTTTGTCGAATAACCTTTAACGTGTAATGCGACTAAGAAGTTTTGTGCTTGCCACGATCTTAGGACTATCAGGATGTCAAAACAGATTCGTCAATGTTGATTTCGAAAGTAATATTAGAATACAAATGAGCAATTGTAATTAAAAAAAAGTCAGATTTCTGCATGAATAAGCCCATTCCTATATAATTAAGCCACTACCAAACAGTCATATAGAGCTCACTGAATAAGTTGTGAGTCTCGTTAAGCGCATTAAGTTGCTAACAAACAGACCCATAATGGAAAAACAACCAAACAACCCCTTAGTTATAACCTAATAATGCTAAAAAAAACTATTTGGCATGTGGAATGCAAGTAAATGGAAATTTCACCTATCATCCCACCGAGCAAGGCGGCATGCTAGGAGTGCTATAACTTCATGAATAGTTTATGGTAGATTACCACCTCCTGCAGCAAGCAGCTCCTGTTGAGGCATTTAAAAAAAATTATAACAGCTTCAGGCATAGATGTCGATAAAACTGAATGCATTGACTGTTGAACAGAAAAACCTGGACTTCTGAAACTCCTAACACATTGATGTTTGTCGAATAACCTTTGACGTGTAATGCTACTAAGAAGTTTTGTGCTTGCCACGATCTTAGGACTACCGAGATGTCATATTCTTCTACATACAGATCACCTGCCGACTGTCCCAAGAGTTCAAATAACAGTCTACCAGCAACCCGAACTAGAACCTGCATAGTGAAGACCCTAGAAACCATGAGATTATATCATGTGAGCATTAGAGCAAACTATCTTAGAACAAAGGAATTAAAACAATACAGATTCGTCAATGTTGATTTCGAAAGTAATATAGAATGACAAATGAGCAAATAGTAATAAAAAAAACTCAGCTTTCTGCATGAATAAGCACATTCCTATATAATTAAGCCACTACCAAACAGTCATCTAGAACTCACGAAATAAGTTGTGAGTCTTGTTAAGCGCATTAAGCTGCTAACAAACAGACCCATAATGGAAAAACAACCAAACAAGCCCTTAGTTATAACCTAATAATGTGTAAAAAAAACTATTTGGCATGTGGAATGCAAGTAAATGGAAATTTCACCTATCATCCAACCGAGCAAGGCGGCATGCTAGGAGTGCTATAACTTCATGAATAGTTTATGGTAGATTACCACCTCCTGCAGCAAGCAGCTCCTGTTGAGGCATTTAAAAAAAATACAACAACATCAGGCATGGATGTCGATAAAACTGAATGCACTGGCTGTTGAACAGAAAAACCTGGACTTCTGAAATTCCTAACACATTGACGTTTGTCGAATAACCTTTGACGTGTAATGCTACTAAGAAGTTTTGTGCTTGCCACGATCTTAGGACTATCAGGATGTCAAAACAGATTCGTCAATGTTGATTTCGAAAGTAATATTAGAATGACAAATGAGCAATTGTAATTAAAAAAAAGTCAGATTTCTGCATGAATAAGCCCATTCCTATATAATTAAGCCACTACCAAACAGTCATATAGAGCTCACTGAATAAGTTGTGAGTCTCGTTAAGCGCATTAAGTTGCTAACAAATAGACCCATAATGGAAAAACAACCAAACAACCCCTTAGTTATAAACTAATAATGCTAAAAAAAACTATTTGGCATGTGGAATGCAAGTAAATGGAAATTTCACCTATCATCCCACCGAGCAAGGCGGCATGCTAGGAGTGCTATAACTTCATGAATAGTTTGTGGTAGATTACCACCTCCTGCAGCCAGCAGCTCCTGTTGAGGCATTTAAAAAAAATTATAACAGCTTCAGGCATGGATGTCGATAAAACTGAATGCATTGACTGTTGAACAGAAAAACCTGGACTTCTGAAACTCCTAACACATTGATGTTTGTCGAATAACCTTTGACGTGTAATGCTACTAAGAAGTTTTGTGCTTGCCACGATCTTAGGACTACCGAGATGTCATATTCTTCCACATATAGATCACCGGCCGACTGTCCCAAGAGTTCAAATAACAGTCTACCAGCAACCCGAACTAGAACCTGCATAGTGAAGACCCTATAAACCATGAGATTATATCATGTGAGCATTAGAGCAAACTATCTTAGAACAAAGGAATTGAAACAATACAGATTCGTCAATGTTGATTTCGAAAGTAATATAGAATGACAAATGAGCATTTGTAATAAAAAAAAACTCAGCTTTCTGCATGAATAAGCACATTCCTATATAATTAAGCCACTACCAAACAGTCATCTAGAACTCACGAAATAAGTTGTGAGTCTCGTTAAGCGCATTAAGCTGCTAACAAACAGACCCATAATGGAAAAACAACCAAACAAGCCCTTAGTTATAACCTAATAATGTGTAAAAAAAACTATTTGGCATGTGGAATGCAAGTAAATGGAAATTTCACCTATCATCCAACCGAGCAAGGCGACATGCTAGGAGTGCTATAACTTCATGAATAGTTTATGGTAGATTACCACCTCCTGCAGCAAGCAGCTCCTGTTGAGGCATTTAAAAAAAATACAACAGCTTCAGGCATGGATGTCGATAAAACTGAATGCACTGGCTGTTGAACAGAAAAACCTGGACTTCTGAAATTCCTAACACATTGACGTTTGTCGAATAACCTTTGATGTGTAATGCTACTAAGAAGTTTTGTGCTTGCCACGATCTTAGGACTATCAGGATGTCAAAACAGATTCGTCAATGTTGATTTCGAAAGTAATATTAGAATGACAAATGAGCAATTGTAATTAAAAAAAAGTCAGATTTCTGCATGAATAAGCCCATTCCTATATAATTAAGCCACTACCAAACAGTCATATAGAGCTCACTGAATAAGTTGTGAGTCTCGTTAAGCGCATTAAGTTGCTAATAAACAGACCCATAATGGAAAAACAACCAAACAACCCCTTAGTTATAACCTAATAATGCTAAAAAAAACTATTTGGCATGTGGAATGCAAGTAAATGGAAATTTCACCTATCATCCCACCGAGCAAGGCGGCATGCTAGGAGTGCTATAACTTCATGAATAGTTTGTGGTAGATTACCACCTCCTGCAGCCAGCAGCTCCTGTTGAGGCATTTAAAAAAAATTATAACAGCTTCAGGCATGGATGTCGATAAAACTGAATGCATTGACTGTTGAACAGAAAAACCTGGACTTCTGAAACTCCTAACACATTGATGTTTGTCGAATAACCTTTGACGTGTAATGCTACTAAGAAGTTTTGTGCTTGCCACGATCTTAGGACTACCGAGATGTCATATTCTTCCACATATAGATCACCGGCCGACTGTCCCAAGAGTTCAAATAACAGTCTACCAGCAACCCGAACTAGAACCTGCATAGTGAAGACCCTATAAACCATGAGATTATATCATGTGAGCATTAGAGCAAACTATCTTAGAACAAAGGAATTGAAACAATACAGATTCGTCAATGTTGATTTCGAAAGTAATATAGAATGACAAATGAGCATTTGTAATAAAAAAAACTCAGCTTTCTGCATGAATAAGCACATTCCTATATAATTAAGCCACTACCAAACAGTCATCTAGAACTCACGAAATAAGTTGTGAGTCTCGTTAAGCGCATTAAGCTGCTAACAAACAGACCCATAATGGAAAAACAACCAAACAAGCCCTTAGTTATAACCTAATAATGTGTAAAAAAAACTATTTGGCATGTGGAATGCAAGTAAATGGAAATTTCACCTATCATCCAACCGAGCAAGGCGGCATGCTAGGAGTGCTATAACTTCATGAATAGTTTATGGTAGATTACCACCTCCTGCAGCAAGCAGCTCCTGTTGAGGCATTTAAAAAAAATACAACAGCTTCAGGCATGGATGTCGATAAAACTGAATGCACTGGCTGTTGAACAGAAAAACCTGGACTTCTGAAATTCCTAACACATTGACGTTTGTCGAATAACCTTTGATGTGTAATGCTACTAAGAAGTTTTGTGCTTGCCACGATCTTAGGACTATCAGGATGTCAAAACAGATTCGTCAATGTTGATTTCGAAAGTAATATTAGAATGACAAATGAGCAATTGTAATTAAAAAAAAGTCAGATTTCTGCATGAATAAGCCCATTCCTATATAATTAAGCCACTACCAAACAGTCATATAGAGCTCACTGAATAAGTTGTGAGTCTCGTTAAGCGCATTAAGTTGCTAATAAACAGACCCATAATGGAAAAACAACCAAACAACCCCTTAGTTATAACCTAATAATGCTAAAAAAAACTATTTGGCATGTGGAATGCAAGTAAATGGAAATTTCACCTATCATCCCACCGAGCAAGGCGGCATGCTAGGAGTGCTATAACTTCATGAATAGTTTGTGGTAGATTACCACCTCCTGCAGCCAGCAGCTCCTGTTGAGGCATTTAAAAAAAATTATAACAGCTTCAGGCATGGATGTCGATAAAACTGAATGCATTGACTGTTGAACAGAAAAACCTGGACTTCTGAAACTCCTAACACATTGATGTTTGTCGAATAACCTTTGACGTGTAATGCTACTAAGAAGTTTTGTGCTTGCCACGATCTTAGGACTACCGAGATGTCATGTTCTTCCACATACAGATCACCTGCCGACTGTCCCAAGAGTTCAAATAACAGTCTACCAGCAACCCGAACTAGAACCTGCATAGTGAAGACCCTAGAAACCATGAGATTATATCATGTGAGCATTAGAGCAAACTATCTTAGAACAAAGGAATTAAAACAATACAGATTCGTCAATGTTGATTTCGAAAGTAATATAGAAGGACAAATGAGCATTTGTAATAAAAAAAAACTCAGCTTTCTGCATGAATAAGCACATTCCTATATAATTAAGCCACTACCAAACAGTCATCTAGAACTCACAGAATAAGTTGTGAGTCTTGTTAAGCGCATTAAGCTGCTAACAAATAGACCCATAATGGGAAAACAACCAAACATGCCCTTAGTTATAACCTAATAATGTGTAAAAAAAACTATTTGGCATGTGGAATGCAAGTAAATGGAAATTTCACCTATCATCCAACCGAGCAAGGCGACATGCTAGGAGTGCTATAACTTCATGAATAGTTTATGGTAGATTACCACCTCCTGCAGCAAGCAGCTCCTGTTGAGACATTTAAAAAAAATAGAACAACTTCAGGCATGGATGTCGATAAAACTGAATGCACTGGCTGTTGAACAGAAAAACCTGGACTTCTGAAATTCCTAACACATTGACGTTTGTCGAATAACCTTTGACGTGTAGTGCTACTAAGAAGTTTTGTGCTTGCCACGATCTTAGGACTATCAGGATGTCAAAACAGATTCGTCAATGTTGATTTCGAAAGTAATATTAGAATACAAATGAGCAATTGTAATTAAAAAAAAGTCAGATTTCTGCATGAATAAGCCCATTCCTATATAATTAAGCCACTACCAAACAGTCATATAGAGCTCACTGAATAAGTTGTGAGTCTCGTTAAGCGCATTAAGTTGCTAACAAACAGACCCATAATGGAAAAACAACCAAACAACCCCTTAGTTATAACCTAATAATGCTAAAAAAAACTATTTGGCATGTGGAATGCAAGTAAATGAAAATTTCACCTATCATCCCACCGAGCAAGGCGGCATGCTAGGAGTGCTATAACTTCATGAATAGTTTGTGGTAGATTACCACCTCCTGCAGCCATCAGCTCCTGTTGAGGCATTTAAAAAAAATTATAACAGCTTCAGGCATGGATGTCGATAAAACTGAATGCATTGACTGTTGAACAGAAAAACCTGGACTTCTGAAACTCCTAACACATTGATGTTTGTCGAATAACCTTTGACGTGTAATGCTACTAAGAAGTTTTGTGCTTGCCACGATCTTAGGACTACCAAGATGTCATATTCTTCCACATACAGATCACCTGCCGACTGTCCCAAGAGTTCAAATAACAGTCTACCAGCAACCCGAACTAGAACCTGCATAGTGAAGACCCTAGAAACCATGAGATTATATCATGTGAGCATTAGAGCAAACTATCTTAGAACAAAGGAATTAAAACAATACATATTCGTCAATGTTGATTTCGAAAGTAATATAGAATGACAAATGAGCATTTGTAATAAAAAAAAACTCAGCTTTCTGCATGAATAAGCACATTCCTATATAATTAAGCCACTACCAAACAGTCATCTAGAACTCACAGAATAAGTTGTGAGTCTTGTTAAGCGCATTAAGCTGCTAACAAACAGACCGATAATGGAAAAACAACCAAACATGCCCTTAGTTATAACCTAATAATGTGTAAAAAAAACTATTTGGCATGTGGAATGCAAGTAAATGGAAATTTCACCTATCATCCAACCGAGCAAGGCGACATGCTAGGAGTGCTATAACTTCATGAATAGTTTATGGTAGATTACCACCTCCTGCAGCAAGCAGCTCCTGTTGAGACATTTAAAAAAAATACAACAGCTTCAGGCATGGATGTCGATAAAACTGAATGCACTGGCTGTTGAACAGAAAAACCTGGACTTCTGAAATTCCTAACACATTGACATTTGTCGAATAACCTTTGACGTGTAATGCTACTAAGAAGTTTTGTGCTTGCCACGATCTTAGGACTATCAGGATGTCAAAACAGATTCGTCAATGTTGATTTCGAAAGTAATATTAGAATACAAATGAGCAATTGTAATTAAAAAAAAGTCAGATTTCTGCATGAATAAACCCATTCCTATATAATTAAGCCACTACCAAACAGTCATATAGAGCTCACTGAATAAGTTGTGAGTCTCGTTAAGCGCATTAAGTTGCTAACAAACAGACCCATAATGGAAAAACAACCAAACAACCCCTTAGTTATAACCTAATAATGCTAAAAAAAACTATTTGGCATGTGGAATGCAAGTAAATGGAAATTTCACCTATCATCCCACCGAGCAAGGCGGCATGCTAGGAGTGCTATAACTTCATGAATAGTTTATGGTAGATTACCACCTCCTGCAGCAAGCAGCTCCTGTTGAGGCATTTAAAAAAAATTATAACAGCTTCAGGCATGGATGTCGATAAAACTGAATGCATTGACTGTTGAACAGAAAAACCTGGACTTCTGAAACTCCTAACACATTGATGTTTGTCGAATAACCTTTGACGTGTAATGCTACTAAGAAGTTTTGTGCTTGCCACGATCTTAGGACTACCGAGATGTCATATTCTTCCACATACAGATCACCTGCCGACTGTCCCAAGAGTTCAAATAACAGTCTTCCAGCAACCCGAACTAGAACCTGCATAGTGAAGACCCTAGAAACCATGAGATTATATCATGTGAGCATTAGAGCAAACTATCTTAGAACAAAGGAATTAAAACAATACAGATTCGTCAATGTTGATTTCGAAAGTAATATAGAATGACAAATGAGCAAATAGTAATAAAAAAAACTCAGCTTTCTGCATGAATAAGCACATTCCTATATAATTAAGCCACTACCAAACAGTCATCTAGAACTCACGAAATAAGTTGTGAGTCTTGTTAAGTGCATTAAGCTGCTAACAAACAGACCCATAATGGAAAAACAACCAAACAAGCCCTTAGTTATAACCTAATAATGTGTAAAAAAAACTATTTGGCATGTGGAATGCAAGTAAATGGAAATTTCACCTATCATCCAACCGAGCAAGGCGGCATGCTAGGAGTGCTATAACTTCATGAATAGTTTATGGTATATTACCACCTCCTGCAGCAAGCAGCTCCTGTTGAGGCATTTAAAAAAAATACAACAACTTCAGGCATGGATGTCGATAAAACTGAATGCACTGGCTGTTGAACAGAAAAACCTGGACTTCTGAAATTCCTAACACATTGACGTTTGTCGAATAACCTTTGACGTGTAATGCTACTAAGAAGTTTTGTGCTTGTCACGATCTTAGGACTATCAGGATGTCAAAACAGATTCGTCAATGTTGATTTCGAAAGTAATATTAGAATGACAAATGAGCAATTGTAATTAAAAAAAAGTCAGATTTCTACATGAATAAGCCCATTCCTATATAATTAAGCCACTACCAAACAGTCATATAGAGCTCACTGAATAAGTTGTGAGTCTCGTTAAGCGCATTAAGTTGCTAACAAACAGACCCATAATGGAAAAACAACCAAACAACCCCTTAGTTATAACCTAATAATGCTAAAAAAAACTATTTGGCATGTGGAATGCAAGTAAATGGAAATTTCACCTATCATCCCACCGAGCAAGGCGGCATGCTAGGAGTGCTATAACTTCATGAATAGTTTGTGGTAGATTACCACCTCCTGCAGCCAGCAGCTCCTGTTGAGGCATTTAAAAAAAATTATAACAGCTTCAGGCATGGATGTCGATAAAACTGAATGCATTGACTGTTGAACAGAAAAACCTGGACTTCTGAAACTCCTAACACATTGATGTTTGTCGAATAACCTTTGACGTGTAATGCTACTAAGAAGTTCTGTGCTTGCCACGTTCTTAGGACTACCGAGATGTCATATTCTTCCACATATAGATCACCTGCCGACTGTCCCAAGAGTTCAAATAATAGTCTACCAGCAACCCGAACTAGAACCTGCATAGTGAAGACCCTATAAACCATGAGATTATATCATGTGAGCATTAGAGCAAACTATCTTAGAACAAAGGAATTGAAACAATACAGATTCGTCAATGTTGATTTCGAAAGTAATATAGAATGACAAATGAGCATTTGTAATAAAAAAAAAACTCAGCTTTCTACATGAATAAGCATATTCCTATATAATTAAGCCACTACCAAACAGTCATCTATAACTCACAGAATAAGTTGTGAGTCTTGTTAAGCGCATTAAGCTGCTAACAAACAGACTGATAATGGAAAAACAACCAAACATGCCCTTAGTTATAACCTAATAATGTGTAAAAAAAACTATTTGGCATGTGGAATGCAAGTAAATGGAAATTTCACCTATGATCCAACCGAGCAAGGCGACATGCTAGGAGTGCTATAACTTCATGAATAGTTTATGGTAGATTACCACCTCCTGCAGCAAGCAGCTCCTGTTGAGACATTTAAAAAAAATACAACAGCTTCAGGCATGGATGTCGATAAAACTGAATGCACTGGCTGTTGAACAGAAAAACCTGCACTTCTGAAATTCCTAACACATTGACGTTTGTCGAATAACCTTTGACGTATAATGCTACTAAGAAGTTTTGTGCTTGCCACGATCTTAGGACTATCAGGATGTCAAAACAGATTCGTCAATGTTGATTTCGAAAGTAATATTAGAATACAAATGAGCAATTGTAATTAAAAAAAAGTCAGATTTCTGCATGAATAAGCCCATTCCTATATAATTAAGCCACTACCAAACAGTCATATAGAGCTCACTGAATAAGTTGTGAGTCTCGTTAAGCGCATTAAGTTGCTAACAAACAGACCCATAATGGAAAAACAATCAAACAACCCCTTAGTTATAACCTAATAATGCTAAAAAAAACTATTTGGCATGTGGAATGCAAGTAAATGGAAATTTCACCTATCATCCCACCGAGCAAGGCGACATGCTAGGAGTGCTAGAACTTCATGAATAGTTTGTGGTAGATTACCACCTCCAGCGGCAAGCAGCTCCTGTTGAGGCATTTAAAAAAAATTATAACAGCTTCAGGCATGGATGTCGATAAAACTGAATGCATTGACTGTTGAACAGAAAAACCTGGACTTCTGAAACTCCTAACACATTGATGTTTGTCGAATAACCTTTGACGTGTAATGCTACTAAGAAGTTTTGTGCTTGCCACGATCTTAGGACTACCGAGATGTCATATTCTTCCACATACAGATCACCTGCCGACTGTCCCAAGAGTTCAAATAACAGTCCACCAGCAACCCGAACTAGAACCTGCATAGTGAAGACCCTAGAAACCATGAGATTATATCATGGGAGCATGAGAGCAAACTATCATAGAATAAAGGAATTAAAACAATACAGATTCGTCAATGTTGATTTCGAAAGTAATATAGAATGACAAATGAGCATTTGTAATAAAAAAAAACTCAGCTTTCTGCATGAACAAGCACATTCCTATATAATTAAGCCACTACCAAACAGTCATCTAGAGCTCACGGAATAAGTTGTGAGTCTCGTTAAGGACATTAAGCTTCTAACAAACAGACCCATAATGGGAAAACAACCAAACAGCCCCTTAGTTATAACCTAATAATGTTAAAAAAAACTATTTGGCATGTGGAATGCAAGTAAATGGAAATTTCACCTATCATCCCACCGAGCAAGGCGACATGCTAGGAGTGCTATAACTTCATGAATAGTTTGTGGTAGATTACCACCTCCTGCAACAAACAACTCCTGTTCAGGCATTTAAAAAAAATAGAACAACTTCAGGCATGGATGTCGATAAAACTGAATGCAGTGGCTATTGAACAGAAAAACCTGGACTTCTGAAACTCCTAACACATTGATGTTTGTCGAATAACCTTTGACGTGTAATGCTACTAAGAAGTTTTGTGCTTGCCACGATCTTAGGACTACCGGGATGTCATATTCTTCCACTTATAGATCACCTGCCGACTGTCCCAAGAGTTCAAATAACAGTCCACCATCAACCCGAACTGGAACCTGCATTGTGAAGACCCTAGAAACCATAAGATTATATCATGTGAGCATGAGAGCAAACTATCTTAGAACAAAGGAATTAAAACAATACAAATTCGTCAATGTTGATTTCGAAAGTAATATTAGAATGACAAATGAGCAATTGTAATTAAAGAATAAAGAATTACCGGAACATTAAAAAAAGGGGTTACCACATAATTACTTGGGATCCTATAATCAATAACGAAAGCAGTGGTGAAAATTGAGCTTGCTGAAGGTCATGCTGGAGATTCAAACCATAAATTACACAACAGTAACACCACTATATAGATAGGAAGATAGATATCACTTTGCACATTGAAAATGGAGCACCAAAACATACAAACAGAATAAAAAAATTACCTAGGACAATAAATTTTATATATAGATACCTAGGATATTTGTTGCTAGGGACGACAATATCCATGCTTGAAGCCAATAAAGTACTAACCTCCGTTAACTATCTCGTTCATATCATCTCCTTGAAGCATCGACAAACAACAAATTTGAGAACGTAAACAATTTGTACAGATCGACAATAGCAATTAAGAATAAATAACCTTCAAATGACACAGTGAACAGTAAATATGGTCAAGGAGAAATAAGATGTGCCTAAATTAAGTGTTCGGAGATGGGAGCAGGACCTGTGTTTTCCGAAAATAACATGTGCCTAAATTAAGTGTTCGGAGATGTGAGCAGACCTGTGTTTTGCGATAATACGCATCACTTTCTTTATGAGCATATCATTTTCTGGTTGAAGCATTTCATCAAACACCTGGTGGATAGAAAAAATACAAATTTAAGATCTAAACAATTTCAATTACTTTTAGTTGAATTACCAAAAGGTATTTTCCTTTACATACCTCATAAAATGAGATGTTTCTTTCAATGATTTATCATCCCCTGGCTTTGATAAAGGGTGGGTGTTTTAGGAGTGGCCAGTAATCCATCTCCCTGGAACATTAAGAACTTCAATCCTAACATTAAGAATTTCAATCCTACTTTCATAAAATATCAAAGAAACAAACTAACTATTTAAATCTTGGATCCACACAGTAATCTAGCTAACCTGTATGAATCAAACATATGAATGATTCCCTCAAGATCGAAAGCCCATGTCTCAATCTGTTAACCTGGTGAAAGATTTTTTGAGAAAAGGGGTGTTAGAAAAGGGGTGTTAGACATGTATTTTCTTAATTTGTTAAAAAAAATTCAAAAGTTGAGAAAAAGGAAAGGAGCAATTCTCAAACCTGGGAGATAACGGTTGCGTATGAGAAGAGATTGCTAAAAAATGATTTTTCATCCCTTGGCTTTGATAAAGGGTGGGTGTTATAGGAGTGGCCAGTAATCCATCTCCCTGGAACATTAAGAATTTCAATCCTACTTTCATCAAATATCAAAGAAACCAATTAACTATTTAAATCTTAGATCCATCTAGTAATCCAGCTAACCTGTATGAATCAAACATATGAATGAGTACCTCAAGATCAAAAGCCCATGTCTCAATCTGTTAACCTGGTGAATGATTTTTTGAGAAAAGGGGTGTTAGACATGAATTTTCTTAATCTGTTAAAAAAAATTCAAAAGCTGAGAAAAAAAGGAAAGGAGCAATTCTCAAACCTGGGAGATAAAGGTTGTGTATGAGAAGAGATTGTTGCTTCAATCGATTGACCCCGTTAACTATCTGGTTCGTATCATTTCCGAAGCAATCAATGGAATTCGTTTCTGAAACAATCGAGTCATTTTGGAATTCAGTTTCGGTCATTTTGAAAGCCCTAAATTTGCAGGAGAGAGGAGATTAGAAGAGAAACGGACAGGGTGAGACACATTTATTTATTATGAATGTGAAAACAAAATGAAAAAGATGAAAAAATTGAGAGAGCAGGAAAGTTGGAATCCTAAAATATTAGAAGGACACGTCAGCAACACCTAGGAATTCCTTTTATATATATATAGATTAACCATTTGTCAGGATCTTAATTCTAAACAAGAATAAACACTCAGAAACAATATCAAAGGAGTTTGCGGAATAACACTTTGATATTCAATAATTAATGGAACACAGTAAATCAGAATAAGAACTTGCAAACTTTATTGAATGATTATAAAGTTACAAGATTCAACACACAACCTCAATATTGATGAACATGCTCACCAATATGAATTCTACTTCTCTAGAATTAGGATTACAAACCTTGAGGTTGATTCTCTCTGTCAAAAACAAAAAATTAGAATGCTAAAGTTATAAAAGTTATTTTTCTATCAATTCTAAACTATTATATATATACTGAAGATAAAAGATAATTACAAATAATAAAAGATCTTCAAAATAATCTTCTATCTTTATCTTCAAGCTTTCCTTAATCTTCAAACTTGATCTGCACGAATCTTGATTATCTCATAAGCAGCACTAAGTCTTCAGCAGTATTAATACTTTGAGTAGTATTAACATTCAGCAGTACTAACTACTAGCAGTACTAAAATTGCTTAGCAGTAGTAATCTCCTCTAGCAGTATTAACCTTGACTTAGCAGCATTAATCTTGTTCAGCAGCATTAACTTCAGAAGTAGTAATCTTCAGAAGTAGTAACCAAGTTCTTCTAGCAGTATTAACTTTACTTGTGAAATTCTGAATTTCCCAACAATCTCCCCCTAACTTGACTTTTAGGAAGAGAAGTCAAATTCTTCAGATAATCTTCAAGATGCTCCCAAAACTTCATCATGTCTTATACTCCTGTGTTTGCATCCAACCCCAAACTCTGATTTATAGTTCTTTGGAATAGATACTTAGCCATTTCTGAATTTGAAACACATCCTGGCTTCTTCTTCAGCATTGCATGAAGCTTCAGTCTGCTGTGATTGTACACTCTATCCACTAGGAAGTACTCTATGTGATTTAAGTCCATATTTAGTGCATATACTCCACTAGTTTCATATAGAGTCCAATTGTTGACAGTTTTGAACACATTTCTGATCACATGCTCTACTTCTTCAGGTTTGAACATCATACACAGATACTCCATCACTAATTTTGTAATTGAAATCTCTGGAGCTTTCAGTTGATCTGCATACAACTTCATTCCTATCTCAAACATTTCTTCAAGATCTGACCTGGAGCATGTTCTTACAATCTTTGCCCAAGTATTGTATACTTCATACTTTTCATCCTTCCTCTTGAGCCTGATGTACTGTTTACCATCAACCTTCAGTGTATCCTAGAAGATGACTTCAGGAGGCTTCACACCAACAGGTTCAGCTGAAATTGGTTCAGGCACTTTGTCCATCACTACCATGTATAGATTTACATCATCAGACCTTGCTGATTCTTTTTGTTTAGATGACTTAGGTGCCTCTTCTTCTTCAACAACCTTCTCAACTTCTTCTGCAACTATTCTAGGCTTCTTGATTAACTTTCTACTTGCCATCATCTTGGTTCTTTTTAAAGTCCTTAGACTTTCACCAAGAGTTGCTTCTTTCTTTGGTGGTGTTTCTTGCTCATCTGGAAAAGGTTTTTCTATCATGAAATCATTGCTTTCTTTCATTCTCTTCTCCATCTCCACCCTTGCAGTTTCATTCCCTTTAAGCTTGAGCATTTCTGAATCATACAACTCTTTAATCTGTTCAAATGGCATTGTTGAGAACATCTCCTTTCTGACTCCTACAACACCTTTGAGAAATGTAATCATCTTGTTTCTCTCTTGGATACCAAGATAAGTCTTTGAGGGTTGTCTCTTCTTTGCATCTTTCTTGACCATCACAGATTTCTTAAGAGTTGCAGCTTTCTTTTGAGCCATTTCAGTTGCTAAGCTTTGTTGATAAGCTTCATTCAGTTCTGCAGCTAAAGCCTTTGCCATCTCCCTATCTTTGTCTACTTGAACCCTCTCTTCTTGCTCAAGATCAGCTTGCATCTTCCTGGCCAAAGCTTCATCTGACTCAACCAACTTTTGCTTTTTGATTGGTTGATCAAATTCCACTAGCTTAGCTTTCCCTTTATCTTTGCTCATCACCTTCTCAATGCTTGATTTCTTTACAGCCTCACCTCTTTCTTTGATGACAACTCCTTTGGCCTTTGAGGTGACCTTGGGAGTATCATGCTTGGCTTTGATTAGAATTTCAGCAATTTGAAGATCTGTTAGTACCTCTTGTACTATTTCTGCTGCTTCTATCAGATCAGCAGTATTAACAGTTTCTGCTGCTTGGCTTGTCTCAGCAGCATTAACTGTTACTGCTTCTTTCTCTTTTTCTATTTCTTTTTCCCCCTCAACATCAAGTTTCCTCTCAGCTTTCTCCCCCTTGTCTTAAGCATCTTCCCTGTTGACATCAGCTTCTGACTCCCCCTTTTTGGGAGCATCAGTCACTGGTTTCCTCCTTCTTAGCACAAATTGTTTCTTCTTCTTTTGTAGAATCAATTTCATCACCATTTGCTTCAAGTTGACAATCTGTTCTTGTTGAGACATGTCAGGATCGAATTCTCAACAAGAATTAATTCTCAGAAACAATATCAAATAAGTTTGCGGAATAACACTTTGATATTCTATGAAACAGTAAATCAACACAGAAAATATGAATAACAAACTGTAAGCTTTTATTGAATGCTTTGAAGTTACAAGATTACTCACTCAACCTCAATATTGATGAACAGGCTCACCAATACGAATTCTACTTCTCTAGAATTAGGATCTATGCCTTGAGGTTGTTTTTCTCTAAAAGAATGAAAACTAAAAAATTATCTAACTATTCTAAACAATACAATATATATACTGAATACAAAGATAATTACAATAAATAAAGTATCTTCAGTATATCTTCTATGTATATCTCTAAGCTTCCATGTATATCCTTTCATACGAATCTTCATCATATAAGCAGTATTAATCTTCAGCAGCATTAACTTCCTTCTAGCAGTAGTAACTTTGAACTAGCAGCATTAACCATACTTGAGTTTTTCTTCAGTTCCCAACAATCTCCCCCTAACTTGACTTTTAGGAAGAGAAGTCAAGTTCTTCAGATTTTCTTCAAGATGCTCCAAAAACTCTATCAATGCCTAAATCCCAGTGTTTGCATCCAATCCCAAACTCTGATTGATGGTTCTTTGAATCAAGTATTTAGCCATTTCTGAATCTGGAACACACCTTAACTTTTTCTTCAGCATGGCATGTAACTTCAATCTGCTATGATTATACACTCTATCCACTAGGAAGTATTCAGTGTGATTTAAATCCAAAGTCACAGAATATACTCCACTAGTTTCATATAAAGTCCAATTGGTAATTGCTTGAAAAACACTCCACTTCATCAGGTTTGAACATCATACACAGATACTCCATCACCAGTTTTGTAATTGAAATTCCTGGAGCTTTCAACTGATCTGCATACAACTTCATCCCTATATCAAACATTTCTTCAATATCAGACCTTGAGCAAGTTCTGACAATTTTAGCCCAAGTACTGTAGACTTCATACTTTTCATCTTTTCTCTTCAGTCTGATATACTCCTTGCCATCTACTTCCAAAACATCCCAGTGAATGACTTCAGGAGGTTTAACTCCTACAGGTTCTGCTGCAATTGGTTCTGGCACTTTGTCCATCACAACCATGTACATCTTGACATCCTCAGTACTTGCAGGTTCTTTCATTGTAGATGACTCAGGTGCCTCTTCTTCTTCAGCAACCTTTTCGGCCTCTTCTTCCACTAATCTAGGCTTCTTTGTAGGCTTTCTCCTGGCAATCATCTTTGTTCTTTTTAAAGTCCTTAGACTTTCACCAATTGTTGTTTCCTTCTCTGGAGTTTCTTGCTCATCAGGGAATGGTTTTTGTAAGAAATCATTGCTTTCTTTCATTCTTTTCTCCATTTCAACCCTTGCAAGATCATCCCCTTGAAGCTTTATCATCTCAGCATCATACATCTTCTTGAGCTTCTCAAAAGACATCTTTGAAAACATCTCTACCTTGACACCTACTGCACCCTTGAGGAAAGTAATCATTTTCTTTCTCTCTTGAGCACCCAGGTATGTCTTTGAAGGTTGTCTTTTTCTTGCAGCCATTTTGATCTTTGTAGACTTCCTCAAAGATGTGGCTTTCTGCTTGGCTTGTTCTGTTGCTAAGCTTTGTTGATAGGCTTTGTTTAACTCTGCAGCCATTGCTTTAGCTATCTCTCTATCCTTTTGCACTTGCATGGTTTCTGCTTCTTCAAGTTCAGCTTGTATCTTCCTAGCTAGAGCTTCATCTGATTCAATCAGCTTCTGCTTTTTCATTGGTTTATCAGATTCAACTAGCTTTGCCTTCCCTTTATCTTTACCCATCACCTTCTCAATGCTAGAGTTCTTTGCTGCATCACCTCTTTCTTTTATGACAACTCCTTTGGCCTTTGAGATGACCTTGGGAGTATCATGTTTGGCTTTGATGAGTGTTTCTGCAATCTCAAGCTCAGTAAGGACCTCTTTTACTGTTTCTGCTGCTTCTTTCAGCTCAGCAGTATTAACCATTTCTGCTGCTTTACTTCAACTGGCAGTATTAATGGTTTCTGCTGCTGGCTCATTCTCCCCCTCAACATCATGTTTTTCCTCTTGCTCCCCCTTAGCTTTGGTATCAGCTTCTGACTCCCCTTTTTTGGGAGCATCAGTCACTGGTTTCCTCCTTCTTAGCACAAATTGTTTCTTCTTCCTTTGCAGAATCAGTTTCCTTACCATTTGCTTCAACTTGATGATTTGTTCTTGTTGTGACAGAACTATGAGTTTAAGCTCTTCTATATCTTTGCCTTGTTTGAGTACATCCATGTTGATGTTGCCCATGGTTTCCATCAATTCATAATAGTTATATCTGTCCTCACCTTCTCCAGAAGTGTTACCCTCTTTTGAAGGATCATTGGATCTTTTTGTAGTGGAAGTCTTCTGCCTAGCAGAAGCACTATCCACCCCCTTGGGTTCTTGGCACCAGGGACCTTCAAATGATTGCTCATTCAAAGTTGCCATGGGGGAGGTCTTATTGATGTTACCACTTTCCTCCTCTGTACTAGCATGAGTAGTGGCAGCCTCATCACCCATATGCTCTACCTCCTCCTCAGAGAGCACCTCCTTTGGGTTGGGAGACACCCTTGTGGTTTCCCTTTGGATATTCTCTAGGGGAGAATTCTCCCTTAGAGGGCTTATAGGCTTAGTGGGTAATGGTACAAGAAGGGAAGGAGCCTTCTTTACCTGTTTTCTCTTGTAAGTTTGGGTGATTGGAGAGGTTGGTTTTTCAAGAAGGGACTGGGGAATTGATTTTGAGAGGGAAGGTTGGGCTTGGCTAGCAGTGGGTTGGTCTAATGGGGGCCTTGACCCTGCTGCCATACCTTCATTGGTTTGGGACACCACCATCATTGTGGAGAACAATGGGGTGTCAACTCCTTCAGAGTCCCCAGCAGATCTTCTCATGTTTGAGAAAACCTTGCCTTTGGGGGGTTTAGGTACATATACCCCAACAGATTGAGGTATATCCGTCAATTGATTAGTAATAACTTCTTGAACAAACCTGGGATACATAAAGAAGCTCTTTTTGTTTCCCATGTTTGAGACAAGATCATTGAAAATCATTTTAGAAAAATTGTACTTTCTGGCAGTGGCCAAGCACACCAAAGCATAAGCAATAGTGCTGCTGAACTCACTCCATCCAGTAGTCTTTTTGGATATACAATGCATAAGAGTATGAACAAAGAAACGCCATTGGGGTGAGAATTTTGCTTTAGAAAATTTGAAAACACCCAATGGGCCTCCATACCCCATTCTTGTAAGATTTGAAAACAGTTCATCATTTGGGATAGAAGTTATACCAGAGGCATCGTCTAGACGTAGACTGATGCGAATAACCTCTTCAGTAACTGTAAGTGATTGATCACAGATTCTTGTCTTGATCATTGGCACACCATTTTCCTCAACAATGGTGGCATTAGCCCAGAACTGCCTTTGATGCTCAATGTAGATTGTAGGTGATACAATAAGAGCATGAGCAATGTGGCTTGTCTTGAGGAAATCCACAATCTGATGAAATCCTGAAGCTTGCTTTGGCTTTTGTAGCATCGCAATCTCGTT
Organism: Arctium minus; assembly: GCA_954870635.1. NCBI lineage: Eukaryota > Viridiplantae > Streptophyta > Magnoliopsida > Asterales > Asteraceae > Arctium > Arctium minus. The sequence goes on along the minus strand of OX941088.1, from coordinate 72,747,946 downwards.
GTGCTCGTCGATGAAAGTCATGGATGCCATTGATCTTAGTGAAAACTTGCCTGAAAACTTCGAACTTGAGAGAGAAAAAAAAGTTTTGAGCGCAAGAGAACAGTATGCAAAGAGTCGTTATGAACTTTTAGGCGGGCAAAAAGTATTTATAGTATTCGGAATATAAGCAGTATTAACCTAGAGCAGTATTAACTACTAGCAGTAGTAACGGCTAGCAGTATTAACTAACTAGCAGTATTAACTGAAAGCAGTATTAACCACTAGCAGTATTAACTGAAAGCAGTATTAACCACGAGCAGTATTAACTAAAAGCAGTATTAACCACTAGCAGTATTAACTGAAAGCAGTATTAACCACTAGCAGTATTAACTGAAAGCAGTATTAACCACTAGCATTATTAACTAAAAGCAGTGTTAACCACTAGCAGTATTAACTGAAATTACTCCTTTTAAACTTGCTAAACACTGAGTACTGCTATGCATATCCTGAATAAGAAGATTAGTAATACCAAGAATAAAAAGACACAGGTATAAAACCACTTTTTGAGAAGAAGATTATTCAGAGTTTATCATTCCCACACTTGTTACCAAGAAAGTGAATCTACCCACATCAAAAGCTTTAGTGAATAGATCAGCAAACTGATTATCAGTGTGAACTTTGACAACTTGAATAAGTTTCTTTTCATTACAATCTCTTATAAAGTGATACCTGATTTCAATGTGCTTTGTCTTTGAGTGCTTGACTGGATTATTTACAATGCTAATAGCACTGCTATTGTCAATAAAGATTGGAGTGTGTAGAAAGGTTACCCCATAATCCAACATTTGATTCTGAATCCATAAGACTTGAGAACAGCAACTAGCAGCTGCTATGTACTCTGCCTCTGTTGTAGATGTGGATACTGTGATTTGTTTCTTGCACTGCCATGAGACTAGTCTAGCACCCAAAAACTGACATCCTCCAGAAGTAGATTTTCTGTCCAAGTTTGCCCCACCTAGATCACTGTCTGAGTATGCTATTAGGTCAAAAGGTGAGTTATGAGGATACCAAAGTCCCAATCTGGGTTGCCCTTTGAGATATCTGAATATCCTCTTAACAGCTTGAAAGTGAGATTGCTTTGGCCTAACTTGAAATCTTGCACATACACAGACTGGAAACATTATATCTGGCCTTGATGCTGTGAGATACATGAGAGAGCCAATCATGGATCTATAATGATGCACATCCATATCCTCCCCCTCAAGATCTGTTGTGATCTGCTTGTGTGTTTCCATAGGTGTGCTGGCAGGTTTTGATTCTGAGAAACCAAACTTGGTTAGAATATCCTGCACATACTTGGATTGACATATGAAAATGCCATCTGACTTCTGTTGAACTTGGAGTCCAAGGAAGAAGGTAAGTTCCCCCATGGAACTCATTTTGAACCTTTGATGCATTAAATCCTCAAATTCCTTGCACATGTTGTTTCTTGTAGATCCAAAGATAATGTCATCAACATAGATTTGGACCAGCAAGATATCCTTCTTCTTTCTTTTGATAAATAGAGTCTTATCAATGACTCCTCTTTCAAAGTCATTTTCCAAGAGATAGGATGACAGAGTGTCATACCATGCTCTTGGGGCTTGATGTAGTCCATAAAGTGCTTTCTTTAATTGGTATACCCTGTCTGGATAGCTTGGGTTTTCAAACCCTGGTGGTTGACAGACATATACTTCTTCTTCAATTGCTCCATAGAGAAAAGCACTTTTTACATCCATTTGATAGACTTTGAAGTTCATGTAAGAAGCATAGGCTAGGAATAGTCTGATTGCTTCTATCCTAGCCACAGGTGCAAAAACTTCTTCATAATCTATACCCTCTTCTTGAGTATAGCCTTGAGCCACCAGCCTTGCTTTGTTCCTTATGACGATACCTCTTTCATCTCTCTTGTTTCTGAAAATCCACTTTGTGCCAATTGCTCTGTGCCCTTTAGGAAGGTCTACTAGATCCCATACATCTTGTAGCTTGAACTGTAACAGTTCTTCTTGCATTGCTTCTATCCAGCTAGATTCTTTCATAGCATCATGTGCCTTTTTAGGCTCAAGCTGGGATAGAAAACAAGAAAGGACTGTATGCTGTTGATCTTGCATTTCTTGAAGCTTGCTTTGATGTCTAGTCATCATAGGAGAAGAGATATCTCCTATTACCAGCTGTGGAGGATGATTCTTTTGAACTCTTGTGTTATGACTAGGTTCTTCATTCAGTCCAGCCTCTAGATTAGAGTCATGCAACTCAACTGAAGTGTTTTCAGATGCCACTTCTGATTCTTTACTTTCTTGAGTCTCCTCATCTCTAGTTTCTTCTTCACTCTGATTTGGTCCAGTAAATGATTCCTGTTCACAGTCTTCACCATAATGCACTGTGGGTATGGGAAATATCACAGATTTAGATATGCTTTCTGAGACTTGTGTGATCCCTGATCCTTCACATCCTGTTCCTGTAGAATCATCACTACTGAAACCAAAAGAATTAGTTAGTGAATCAATGTCAAATAGCCACTGAGGTCCAGATCCAACAGGATTTGGTGTGCTCTCATTGCATTTGACATTGTCACTTTCTTCAATTATTCTAGAAGAAGAGTTAAATATTCTGTAGGCCTTACTCTGAGATGAATATCCAACAAGAAATCCATCATCTGCTTTGCTATCAAACTTACCTAAGTGAGATTTGGTATTTAGAATTGTACAAGGACACCCAAAAGGTTTGAAGAAACCAATAAAAGGTTTTCTTTTATTTAAAAGCTCATATGGGGTCTTGTTCTTTTGCTTGACCACTAGAACTCTGTTTTGGACATAACAAGCAGTATTAACTGCTTCAGCCCAGAAGGTAATTGGCAATTTTGAATCAGCCAACAGGGATCTAGCAGCCTCTATTAGTGTTCTATTCCTCCTTTCAGCAATACCATTCTGTTGAGGAGTCCTAGGAGCACTATATTGCCTCTCAATACCTTTTTCTTCACAAAAGGTGTTTAGATCATGATTTTTAAACTCAGTTCCATTATCTGATCTAATGATTTTTACTCTTTGATTAGTTTGGTTTTCAATTCTTAGAATAAAGGATTTGATAAGACCACTTGTTTCATCCTTAGTCCTTAGAAAATATACCCAAGTAAATCTGGAGTAATCATCAACAATAACCAAGCAGTAAGATTTCTTGCCTATACTCATAACATTTGTAGGACCAAACAGATCCATATGCAATAACTGGAGACAAGTAGAAACAGAATTTAACTCTTTGGTCTTATGAGAAGTTTTGTGTTGTTTGCCTTTAAGACAAGCAACACAATGATCATCACATGAAAAGACTTTTGAAGGTAACCCTCTTACAAGGTTATTTTTAACAAGATTGTTCATAGTCTTGAAATTCATGTGACACATCCTTCTGTGCCATAGAGAGGATTCATCTACAGAAGCTTTTGAAACAAGACAATTTAGAGATGAATTACTATCAACATTGTCCATATCAAGACAGTAAACATTGTCCTTCCTTGGAGTTCTAAGTAGTATCATGCTTTCATCAACTACCTTGAACCCTGGAGCAAGAATCATACACTCAGTATTTGTAAATAATATACTATGTTGTTTGTCACAAACCTGTGATACACTTAACAGGTTGTACTTTAATTGATCAACATAGTAGACATCCTCAAATGTCATCTTACCTTTGGTGACATTACCTTTTCCACTTATCTTACCACCAGTAAGATTGTCTCCAAATGCAACATGTCCTCCATTGATATGTTTGAAATCCTGAAGGCATGACATGTTGCCTGTCATGTGCCTAGAGCAACCACTATCAACATGCCAAATGCTCTTTCCCTTGAGCTGTTGGTTGCCCTGCACATTAGATAAATCAATTAGTATGATTTAGGAACCCAAGCCAAAGTGGTCTTGGGTACCCCTTTCTCATCAAAATATTTGCACTCTTTCTTGACAAGATTTTTTAACTTTAACTCCTCATTCTTGGAGTACTTTGTTACAATAATAGGCTTGGAACTATGTTTGCTAGAATCAGTACTGGTTTTAGAAGTACTAACTACCTTGGCAGCACTTGCATGCTTAGCAACACTAACTTTGTTAGAAGTAGTAACTGTGTTAGCAGCAGTAACTGTGTTGGCAGTATTAACTTTTGAAGAGGTATTAACAGTATTAGCAGTATTAATATTTTCAGCAGTACTAACACTGTTAGCAGTACTAATACTGTTAGTACTTCTAGGCACCCACATTTTGATACTTTCTTTTAAAATCTTTTTCTTTAAAGTGCCTTTACTTTCAACATATTTCTTTATCACATGTTTCTTTCCAGCCTTCCTATAACCCACAGATTTTTGCACAAATCTTTGAAAGTTCATCTGTTGGTTAATAGGGTTAAAGTAACAATACTTAGCTAAATGATTCAACTTGCCACATATAAAACAAGGTTTTGGTCTATTGATTTTATTCAGATCAACTCCTTGTTTCTGAGCCCATTGATTATTCCAGTTTCTTTGATTTCCTCTTTTTAAACCAGAATTTAGGCTCTTGGCTTTATTGCACTCACATTGTTTGCAAGGAATAGGGTTCACAACAGTGGTCTGCTTATAGTGAACCTTCTTGTTCTTTCCCTCAGTCTTTTCTATCTCTTTGGACTTGATCCAGTGCTTTCCACATCCCTCATTGGTGATAATATGATTTTCTTTAGAAATCTCACCACTCACAGTATTGTCCTTATCCTTGACAACTTCTTTCTCAGTTTTATCCTTAACAACCACTTCATCTAAGGGATCTATTTCAGTGGCTCCCTTAGGTAGATCCTTCCTATCCTTAGTTTCTAACAGCTCTGAACTAGGAGGGATGTAGTTGTTGTTATAGGGTGGTGGAGTGGTATTGTACCCTATACCTCTTCTCAGTTTATCATGAATCTGAGTTTGTAACAAAGAATCCATTGCTTTGGAAGCATTAGAAAACTTTTCTACATCAAGTTTGACTTTAGCTAGCTCTCCTCTTAGCTTTTCACTTTCTTTTTTAGATCTGGTCAGTTGAAGCTCTAAGTCATTCTTCTCCCACTTCCAGTAATTTGTGTCATAAGAGTGTTGAAGCTCATTAGCTTGAAAACCCTTAATCTGTTCTTCAAATCTCTCAACAATCCTCACATAATCTGTTATGTCTTTTTCCAATCTCTTAAGGTCATCACTCATGTTCTGGTTGTGATCCCTATACCTTTTAACAGTGTTAATGCAATTTTGAGAGCAAAGATTGGAAGTTACCTCTGTAGTAAGACCAGACACCTCTGCCATTAGAGCTTGATTCTGAATAGCCTCTTCAGCTTGATCACTCCAATCAAACCCCATACCTTGTTGAGAGACAAGGGCTTGTGCAGAGTTTCTGTTGAAGCTTCCAGATTTAGCTTGTTGGTGGTTGTTATTCTGAGACATTCCACTTCTGCATTCTCTAGCAAAGTGTCCCTTTTGATGGCATTTGTAACATTCCACCTTGGACTTGTCAAATCCTGCTCCATCTTCTCTTCTTTGGGAGAAGTTGTTCCTCCCAGTTCTTTTGATGAACTTTTTAACTCTCATGGAGAGCATGGCCTTCTGCCATTTAATATCCATCTCTTCAAGATCATCTGGATTGAGTTGTTCCAAGTCATCATTAATGAGAGAAGAGTTTCCATGACTTGCCAGAAAGGCCTCAAACACAGTTTCAGTGCCTTTCTCTTGGTTTGTTCCATTGGCAGGACTAACTGATTCAAGGTTGGAAGTAGAATCAGTTGATGCTGAAAGGAGTGCAGCATTGTGAACATACCCAGAAGGCCTCTTTTTAGCTTCTATCTCAGATTCAAAAACTCTTAGATCATTATAAAGATCATCAAGTTCCTTTTCTTCCAGTTGATCATTCTGTCTGAAAGACACAGTATACATGGTCCATTCATCACTCAAGGACCTTAGAAACTTTCTGTTCAGATCATCTTGATCAATTTGTACTCCCACTGTAGCTAGTTCACCAATAAGTTTGTTGAACCTGTCAAAAGTTTGAGTCATGGACTCATTCTTGGTTGACATAAAGTTCTCATATTGTTGTTTCAGAATGGCTTTCTGATTTCTCTTGGTACTTTTGGTACCAGAGAATCTCTTTTCCAGAGCATTCCAGAGCATCTCTGCATCAGTGCAGTTACAGAACTGATGTTGATATTCATTGGGAATAGCCAAGAGCAAGGTGCTCAAGGCTTTCATCTCTGTCTGTCTGATCTTTCTTTCTGCATCAGTTTTTGGTGGAGTTCTCTTTCCATCTGCACCAATCTTTCCTGCTTCAGAAGGACCATTCTCTATGATGTCCCACATAGAATAGTCAGTGAGGAGTATGTACTGCTTGATTCTGATCTTCCACATATCAAATTCATTGGGTCTAAGCATTGGAACCTTTGAGACCAAAGTACTGCTTGATTCTGCAAGATTTTCCATGATGAATAGTTGTTTCTGAGAAATCAGGCTCTGATACCACTTGTCAGGATCGAATTCTCAACAAGAATTAATTCTCAGAAACAATATCAAAGAAGTTTGCGGAATAACACTTTGATATTCTATGAAACAGTAAATCAACACAGAAAATATGAATAACAAACTGTAAGCTTTTATTGGATGCTTTGAAGTTACAAGATTACTCACTCAACCTCAATATTGATGAACAGGCTCACCAATACGAATTCTACTTCTCTAGAATTAGGATCTATGCCTTGAGGTTGTTTTTCTCTAAAAGAATGAAAACTAAAAAATTATCTAACTATTCTAAACAATACAATATATATACTGAATACAAAGATAATTACAATAAATAAAGTATCTTCAGTATATCTTCTATGTATATCTCTAAGCTTCCATGTATATCCTTTCATACGAATCTTCATCATATAAGCAGTATTAATCTTCAGCAGCATTAACTTCCTTCTAGCAGTAGTAACTTTGAACTAGCAGCATTAACCATACTTGAGTTTTTCTTCAGTTCCCAACAAGACAGAACTATCAGTTTTAGCTGTTCTATTTCTTTGCCCAGCTTGATCACATCCATGTTTATGTTTCCCATGGTTTCCATCAATTCAAAATAGTTATATCTGTCCTCACCTTCTCCAGAAGTATTACCCTCTTTTGAAGGATCATGGGATCTTTTTGTAGTAGAGGTCTTCTGCCTAGCAGAAGCACCTACTACCCCCGTGGTTTCTTGGCACCTGGGACCTTTGGATGATTGCTCACCCAAAGTTGCCATGGGGAAGGTCTTATTTATGTTACCACTGACCTCCTCTGTGCTAGCAGGAGTAGTGGCAGCCTTAGCACCCATATGCTCATTCATCTCCTTGTTGAGCACCTCCTTGGGGTTAGGAGACACCCCTGTGGTTTCCCTGTTGATATTCTCTAATGGAGAATTCTCTATTATAGGGCTTATAGGCTCTGTGGGTGAAGGTACAAGAAAGGAAGGATCCTTCTTTACCTTTTTCCTTATATAAGTTTGGGTTATTGGAGAAATTGGCTGTTGAACAAGAGACTGAGGGATTGATATGGAGGGTGAAGGTTGGGATTGGCTAGCAGTGGGATGGTCTAATGAGGGCCTTGACCCTGCTGCCATACCTTCGTCAGTGTGGGACACCACCATCATTGTGGAGAACAATGGGGTGTCAACTCCTTCCGAGTCCAATGGAGATCTTTTCATGTTTGAAAAGGCCTTACCTTTGGGGATTTTTGGTACATATACCTCATCAAAGTGAGGCATATCCGTCAATTCATGGGTTATAACTTCCTGAACAAACCTGGGGTACATGTAAAAACTCTTTTTGCTTCCCAACTTTGATACAAGATCACTGAAAATCATTCGTGAAAAATTGTACTTTCTGGCAGTGGCCAAGCAGACCAAAGCATAAGCAATGGTACTGCTAAACTCACTCCAACCAGTAGTCTTTTTGGAAATACAGTGCATTAAGGTATGAACAAGAAAACGCCATTGGGTATAAAATTTTGCTTTTGAGAATTTGAAACCACCCAATTGGCCTCCATACCCCATTCTTGACAAATTAGAGAACAAGTCCTCATTTGGAATAGAAGTAATACCTGCAGCATCGTCTAGACGTAGACAAATGCGTATCACCTCTTCAGAGACTGACAAGGGTTTGTCACACACCCTTGTCTTCAGAATTTGCACTCCATTCTCTGAGACTATGGAGGCATTTGCCCAGAATTGTCGTTGATGCTCTATGTAGATTGTCGGTGACACAGTGAGAGCATGGGCAATGTGGTTGGACTTAAGAAAATCCACAATCTGGTGGAATCCAGCAGCTTGTTTCGGCTTCTGTAGCATCGCAATCTCGTTGTGCTCATCAATGAAAGCCATGGATGCCATTGAAGCTTGAGTATGTTGGACTAAAACACTTGTTCTTGAGAGAAAAAGGGTTAGAGAGCAGATGAATAGAAATCAAAGAGTCGTTATGGACTTTTGGGTGGGCAAACAGGGTATTTATACTATTCGGGACATAAGCAGTATTAACACCTAGCAGTATTAACTAACTAGCAGTATTAACTGAGAGCAGTATTAACCACTAGAAGTATTAACTAACTAGCAGTATTAACTGAGAGCAGTATTAACCACTAGCAGTATTAACTAACTAGCAGTATTAACTGAGAGCAGTATTAACTACTAACAGTATTAACTACTAACAGTATTAACTAACTAGCAGTATTAATTGAGAGCAATATTAACCACTAGCAGTATTAACTAACTAGCAGTATTAACTGAGAGCAGTATTAACCACTAGCAGTATTAACTAACTAGCAGTATTAACTGAGAGCAGTATTAACCACTAGCAGTATTAAAACTGCAATGGCAGCATTAACTATACTTGCACTGTTTGAAGCTTGAGGTACTTTGAGCAAGGTAATAACTTCCTGAAAAAGATGTTAGTAGCACCAAAGAATAAACCAATAACAGGTATGAAAACACTTTTTAAACCAAATGAGCTTATTCAGAGTTTATCATGCCCACACTTGTGACCAAGAAAGTGAATCTACCCACATCAAAAGCTTTAGTGAATAGATCAGCAAACTGGTTGTCAGTATGAACTTTAGCAACTTGAATTAGCTTCTTTTCATTACAATCTCTGATAAAGTGATACCTGATCTCAATGTGCTTAGTTTTGGAGTGCTTGACTGGATTGTTAACAATGCTTATAGCACTGCTATTGTCAATGAAGATTGGAGTGTGAAGAAAGGTTACCCCATAGTCCAGCATCTGATTCTGAATCCATAGAACCTGAGAGCAGCAGCTTGCAGCAACAATATACTCAACTTCTGTTGTTGATAAGGACACTGTGGTTTGTTTCTTACACTGCTTGGATACTAGTCTTGCACCCAAAAGTTGACATCCACCTGAAGTAGACTTTCTGTCCATGTTAGCACCTCCCAAGTCACTATCTGAATAAGAAATCAAGTCAAAGTTGGATTCATATGGATACCAAAGACCTAGTCTAGGTTGCCCTCTTAAGTATCTGAAAATCCTTTTAACAGCTTGAAGATGTGATTGCTTTGGATTGACTTGGAATCTGGCACACAAACACACTGGAAATATGATGTCTGGTCTTGAGGCTGTGAGATACATGAGTGATCCAATCATTGATCTATATAGATGGACATCCACATCCTCTCCCTCAAGATTAGCAGTGATCTGTTTATGAGTGTCCATAGGTGTGCTTGCTGGCTATGAGTCTGTTAGACCATATTTGTCCAGGATGTCTTTCACATATTTTGATTGGCTTATGAAGATCCCATCTTTCTTCTGTTTCACTTGAAGCCCAAGAAAGAAGGTAAGTTCACCCATTGAACTCATTTTAAAGCTCTTGTGCATCAACTTTTCAAAGTCTCTACACATCTGATCTTTTGTGGATCCAAAGATGATATCATCCACATAAATCTAAACCAATAGGATGTCCTTTTTGCTTCTTTTAATGAAGAGGGTCTTGTCAATTATTCCTCTTTAAAACCCATTCTCCAAGAGATAGGTAGACAGTGTATCATACCATGCTCTTGGGGCTTGATGCAGACCATAAAGTGCTTTCTTCAGTTTGTATACTCTGTCTGGATATGATGGATTTTCAAATCCAGGGGGCTGACAGACATATACTTCTTCATCAATTGTACCATACAGAAAGGCACTCTTCACATCCATTTGGTATACCTTGAACTTCATGTATGAGGCATAGGCTAGAAATAGCCTAATTGCTTCTACCCTTGCCACTGGAGCAAACACTTCTTCATAGTCAATGCCTTCTTCTTGAGTGTACCCTTGTGCCACCAGCATTGCTTTGTTTCTTATCACAATGCCTCTCTCATCCTTTTTGTTCCTGAAAATCCACTTGGTGCCAATAGCTCTATGACCTTTTGGAAGGTCTACCAAGTCCCAAACTTCTTGCAACTTGAACTGCAGTAACTCTTCTTGCATAGCTTCTATCCAACTGGAATCTTTCATTGCTTCAAAAACCTTCTTAGGCTCAATCTGAGATAGAAAGCAGGAGAGTACTGTGTGTTGCTGATCCTGCAGCTCTTGAAGTCTACTTTGATTCCTTGTTATCATAGGAGAAGATATGTCTCCTATGACTAGCTCTGGAGGATGATTCTTTTGAGTTCTAGTCTGATGACTAGGTTCTTCATTGATTCCCACATCCAGATTGAAATCATTTAAGTCAGCTGAGGGGATCTCATCAGCTACTTCTGGCCCATCATGCACATGATTCTCCTCATCTCTTCCTTCTTCTTCACTCTGAATTGGTTCAGCAGCAGTCTCTTTTTCACATACATCAACAAGCTCTATTGTAGGACTGGGAAAGATCACAGACTGAGAAATAATATATTGTACTTGTACTTGTTCATCTCCTGATCCTCCACTTTCTGAACCTGCATTGTAATCACTACTGAAACCCAAAGAGTTAGTTAGTGAATCAATGTCAAATAACCACTGAGGACCAGATCCAATAAGATTTGGTGTGTTCTCATTTCACTTGACATTGTCACTTTCCTCAATTATTCTAGAAGAAGTATTAAAAACTCTGTAAGCCTTACTCTGAGATGAGTAACCAACAAGAAAACCATCATCAGCTTTTCTATCAAACTTTCCTAAGTGAGTTTTGGTATTGAGAATGGTACAAGGACACCCAAAAGGTTTGAAAAATCCTATAAAAGGTTTTCTGTTATTTAAAAGCTCATATGGTGTCTTGTTTTTAGGCTTGACTACTAGAACTTTGTTTTGGACATAGCAAGCAGTATTAACTGCTTCAGCCCAGAAAGTAATTGGAAGTTTTGAATCTGCCAACAGAGATCTAGCAACTTTAATCATTGTCCTATTCCTTCTCTCAGCAACACCATTTTGTTGTGGAGTCCTAGGAGCATTGTATTGCCTCTCAATTCCTTTTTCCTCACAAAAGGTGTTTAGGTCATGATTTTTAAATTCAGTACCATTTTCTGACCTAATGACTTTTACCTTTTGATTAGTTTGGTTTTCAATTCTTAGAATAAAGGATTTGATCAGTCCACTTGTCTCATCCTTAGTCCTTAGAAAATATACCCAAGTAAATCTAGAGTAATCATCAACAATAACTAGGCAGTATGATTTCTTACCAATACTCATAACATTTGTAGGACCAAACAGATCCATGTGCAACAACTGAAGAGAATTAGAGATTGTGTTCAACTCTTTGGACTTATGAGAAGTTTTGTGTTGTTTGCCTTTGATACAGGCAACACAATGATCATCACATGAAAAGACTTTGGAAGGTAAACCTCTTATAAGGTTGTTTTTAACAAGTTTATTCATTGTTTTAAAGTTCATGTGACACATCCTTCTGTGCCAAAGTGACGATTCATCCAAAGAAGCTTTTGAAACAAGAAAGTTTAGGGATGAATCAGTTGAAACACTTTCCATATCTAAGCAATATACATTATCCTTTCTGGGAGTTCTTAGTAGTATCATCTTCTCATCAACTACCTTGAATCCAGGAGCAAGGATAATGCATTCAAAATATGTAAATAATATACTATGTTGTTTGTCACAAACCTGTGATACACTTAACAGGTTGTACCTTAACTGATCAACATAGAATACATCTTCAAAGGTCATTTTACCTTTGGATACATCCCCTTACCACTTATCTTACCTCCATCTGGAGTATTACCAAAGGCAACATGTCCACCATCAATTTTCTTGAAATTCTTGAGGCATGACATGTTCTCTGTCATGTGCCTAGAGCAACCACTATCAACATGCCAGATGCTCTTCCCCTTGAGCTGCTTGTTGCCCTACACATAAGATTAAACAATTAGTATTGATTGGGGACCCAAGACAAAGTGGTCTTAGGTCTCCCTTTCTCATCAAAGTATTTACATTCCTTTTTGATGAGGTTTTTAAACTCAGAGCACTCTTTATTAGAGTACTTTGTCAATATGATTGGATTAGCAGCACAAACACTAGAAGCAGTACTAACATTGGAAGCACTAACAGAGTTAGCAGTATTAACAGGTTGAGCAGTACTAACCTTATTAGCAGCACTAACAGAGTTAGCAGTATTAACTTTTGAAGAAGTACTAACAATGTCGGCAGTACTAACATTGTTAGCAGTAGTATTACTTCTAGCAGCACTATCATTATCAACAGCACTATTTGTGGTAGAAGTACTAACATTTTTAGTGCTTTTAGGAACCCACATATTGACACTTTCTTTAACAGACTTTTTCTTCATGTGGCTTTTAGATTTAACAGATTTCTTAGCCACATGGTTCTTTTCGAACTTCCTATAACCAAAGGGTTTTTGCATGGATCTTTGAAAATTCATCCTTTGATTCATAGGATTGAAATAACAGACTTTGGCAAGATGATTCAATTTGCCACAGATAAAACAAGGTTTTGGTCTATTGATTTTACTCAAATCAACCCCTTGTTTTTGTGCTCGCTGATTATTCCAGTTTCTTTGATTTCCCCTCTTTTTATCATGTTTTTGGGGCTCAGTCTTCTGACATGCACACTGTTTGCAAGGACCTGGATTCACAATTGTGGTCTGTTTGTAATGGACCTTACCAGACTTTTCCTCTGTCTTCTCTATGTCCTTGGATTTGATCCAAGCCCTTCCACAATCCTCATTGGTGATAATATTTTTTTCTAGAGGAATCTCACCACTCACCTTGTTCTCCTTACTTTTGTCAACCTCTTTGTCAGACTTATCTTTAACAACTACCTCATCTAAGAGATCTATCTCAGTGGCTCCCTCAGGTAAGTCCTTCCTATCTTTGGTTTCTAACAGGTCTGAAGTAGGAGGAATGTAATTGTTGTTATATGGTGGAGGTGTGGCATTTTACCCAATTCCTCTTCTCAGCTTATCATGAATCTGAGTTTGTAGTAAAGAGTCCATTGCTTTAGAAGCATTGGAAAACTTTTCTACATCAAGCTTGGCCTTGGTTAGTTCATCTCTCAAATTCTCACTCTCCTCTTTAGATTTGGTCAGTTTGAGCTCTAGATCCTTTTTCTCCCACTTCCAGTAATTTGTGTCGTATGAGTGTTGGAGTTCATTGTCTTTAAAACCTTTAATCTGTTCCTCAAACCTCTCAACAATTCTCACATAATCTTTGATATCCTTTTCTAATCTCTTAAGGTCATCACTCATCTTCTGATTGTGATCCCTGTACCTTTTAACAGTGTCTATGCAAGTTTTAGAACAGAGATTAGAATTTACCTCAGATGGGAGATCAGATACTTCAGCCATAAGAGCTTGATTCTGGATAGCCTCTTCTGCTTGATCACTCCAATCAAACCCCATTCATTGTTGAGAAACAAGGGCTTGAGCAGAGTTTCTGTTGTTATTGAAGCTTCCAGATTGAGCTTGTTGGTGGTTGTTTTTGTGAGACACTCCACTTCTGCATTCCCTTGCAAAGTGTCCCTTCAGATGGTATTTGTAGCATTCCACCTTTGATTTATCAAACCCTACTCCATCTTCTCTTCTTTGGGAGAAGTTGTTCCTCCCAGTCCTCTTTATGAACTTCTTCACCCTCATGGAAAGCATGGCCATCTGCCATTTAATATCCATCTCTTCCAGATCATCAGGATGAAGTTGTTCCAAATCATCATTGATTAAGGAGGAATTCCCATGACTGGCAAGAAAGGCTTCAAACACAGAATCAGTGCCTTTTTCTTGATTTGCTCCATTAGCAGCATTCACTGATTCAGGGTTAGCAGTAGAATCAATTGATGCTGATAGGAGTGCAGCATTATGAATATATCCAGAAGGCTTCTTCTTTGCCTCCACTTCAGCTTCAAATACTCTAAGATCATTGTACAGATCATCAAGTTCTTTTTCTTCCAACTGATCATTCTGTCTGAATAAAACAGTGTACATGGTCCACTCATCTCCAAGAGACCTTAAGAAGTTTCTGTTCACACCATCTTGATCAATCTGTACTCCCATAGTAGTCAGTTCACCAATCAGTTTGTTAAACCTGTCAAAAGTTTGAGTCATGGACTCATTCTTAGTTGACATAAAGTTTTCATACTGTTGTTTTAGGATTGCCTTTTGATTTCTCTTGGTACTTTTGGTACCAGAGAATCTCTTCTCTAGAGCATTCCAGAGCATCTGTGCATCAGTACAATTGCAGAATTGGTGCTGATATTCATTTGGAATGGCCGAGAGCAGTGTGCTCAGGCTTTCATCTCTGTCTGCCTTGTCTTTCTGTCTGCATCAGTCTTTGGAGGGGTTCTTTTGCCATCTTCACCAATCTTTCCTGCATCAGATGGGCCATTCTCAATGATGTCCCACATAGAGTAATATGTGAGGAGAATGTATTGCTTGATTCTGATCTTCCACATGTTAAATTCATTGGGTCTGAGCATTGGAACCTTTGAGACCAGAGTACTGTTTGATTCAGCTGTGTTTTCCATGATGAATGAGATTTCTGAGAATACTTTCTCTGATACCACTTGTCAGGATCTTAATTCTAAACAAGAATAAACACTCAGAAACAATATCAAAGGAGTTTGCGGAATAACACTTTGATATTCAATAATTAATGGAACACAGTAAATCAGAATAATAACTTGCAAACTTTATTGAATGATTATAAAGTTACAAGATTCAACACACAACCTCAATATTGATGAACATGCTCACCAATACGAATTCTACTTCTCTAGAATTAGGATTACAAATCTTGAGGTTGATTCTCTCTGTCAAAAACAAAAACTCAGAATGCTAAAGTTATAAAAGTTATTTTTCTATCAATTCTAAACTATTCTATATATACTGAAGATAAAAGATAATTACAAATAATAAAAGATCTTCAAAATAATCTTCTATCTTTATCTTCAAGCTTTCCTTAATCTTCAAACTTGATCTGCACGAATCTTGATTATCTCATAAGCAGCACTAAGTCTTCAGCAGTATTAATACTTTGAGTAGTATTAACATTCAGCAGTACTAACTACTAGCAGTACTAAAATTGCTTAGCAGTAGTAATCTCCTCTAGCAGTATTAACCTTGACTTAGCAACATTAATCTTGTTCAGCAGCATTAACTTCAGAAGTAGTAATCTTCAGAAGTAGTAACCAAGTTCTTCTAGCAGTATTAACTTTACTTGTGAAATTCTGAATTTCCCAACAATCTCCCCCTAACTTGACTTTTAGGAAGAGAAGTCAAATTCTTCAGATAATCTTCAAGATGCTCCCAAAACTTCATCATGTCTTATACTCCTGTGTTTGCATCCAACCCCAAACTCTGATTTATAGTTCTTTGGAATAGATACTTAGCCATTTCTGAATTTGAAACACATCCTAGCTTCTTCTTCAGCATTGCATGAAGCTTCAGTCTGCTGTGATTGTACACTCTATCCACTAGGAAGTACTCTATGTGATTTAAGTCCATATTTAGTGCATATACTCCACTAGTTTCATATAGAGTCCAATTGTTGACAGTTTTGAACACATTTCTGATCACATGCTCTACTTCTTCAGGTTTGAACATCATACACAGATACTCCATCACTAATTTTGTAATTGAAATCTCTGGAGCTTTCAGTTGATCTGCATACAACTTCATTCCTATCTCAAACATTTCTTCAAGATCTGACCTGGAGCATGTTCTTACAATCTTTGCCCAAGTATTGTATACTTCATACTTTTCATCCTTCCTCTTGAGCTTGATGTACTGTTTACCATCAACCTTCAGTGTATCCTAGAAGATGACTTCAAGAGGCTTCACACCAACAGGTTCAGCTGAAATTGGTTCAGGCACTTTGTCCATCACTACCATGTATAGATTTACATCATCAGACCTTGCTGATTCTTTCTGTTTACATCATCACATACAAAAGCTTCCAAGCCTAAGAGGAAGACAGCCAAAAAGGGCTCTGAGGGAGTTGTGACTAAGGTAACAGAGGCAACAACTACAGAAGTCCCTTAGAAGCCTAAAAAGAAAAGACTAACCAAGGCGACAACTTCTGAACCAATAGTCTAGCATGAAATGGAAGGACCTGCAGAGGTTTCAGAAGAACCTCTGGAGAGGAGAAAGAGGAAAGCCCAAATCATAGAGAGCTCTGAGGAAAACCCCCTAGTCCGTTTAAGGTGGCCACAGAGATAGCAATAGAAGTGACATCACTATACTCTAAGGGCATAGGGGAAAGAGTGGAGGTTGAAATAAAGGACATAACAGGGCTCTCTAGCTCTAGTGATGAGGAGACTAAAGGGAAAAAGAAATATTCGAAGGAGGAGATGGGAGAAAAAGATGCCTTAGGCACACAACCCAACCAAACTCCCAGTGCAACCCACATATCTACCTCTGCAGTTCTAGTGCAACAGGGTATTGAAACAGGACGGCATGGTTCGAACCCTACCCTACCAACCAGACAGAGGATATTCCTTCATCCTCTGTACCACACTTAGTCGGGAAACCCAAATCCACCCCATCCTCTCAAAAGGATGAAGGTGCAGACATAAGTATTGTATTGCCCCAGGACACGACACCACCACACACAGAGTCATTTGTTGCCTCTGTCACACACACGAGTGACCACCAAACTGCCTCAGAGCTGGCAGTGAGAGTACACAATACTTTTGTGGATCTAGAACATCCACAGACTTCAATCGACAGAACCCTTGAGAGAATCTCTGAACCCTCTCCCAATAAGTTTGTCGACAGAACTTCTATAGATGATTCCTTCGTGGAACATCGAGGATTAGAAGGAAATCATCTAGAGCACAACATACTTACAGGCTCTAAACGTGCCAAAAACTCCTTGGCTAAATTTGGTTCATGTGTTGATCCAGAGGTTACCCCAGGCACCTACGTCAAAAAGGTGGAGTTTAAAATATTTGTTGACCAAGTGTCCGAAAGGCTGGAGGCTCTCATAAATCAAACCCCTGACACTTTGTACATGGACCTAAACACCATCGAACAAAATTGCCAAACCTGAAAAAATGTCTCCTTGGAGAACGCTCTGGAATTATCAAAGTTAAAGGAATCCTCTGTCGCCAAGGATGACTTCAGCAAACTCATCAAAGTCGTCGAAGCTCAGACAGAAGCTCTGAAGGCTCTACAACAAATCTCCAATCAGAATTCTACCGACATAAAAGTTTGTTAGAGGCTTCATCTTCACATGCCACCAAAAACGACTTCAACAACTGTGCCCAATCCATCAATATCCAAACAGACGCCATCAAGGATCTTGGAGATATCTGCATGGAAGAAATGGCAAAGTTTGTAGCCACAATCACTGCATCAAGGGTGGATGATTTGGCAAAATTGAAAGAAGAAATAAAGGACATAACTCACAGTGTCATGGTCCCTATTCAGCCAAAAGCTTCATCCTCTGCAACTCCACCACCCTCCTCTGCCATAAACACCTCCGACCTCAGAAGACTTCTCAGAACTCACATATATAGAAGTATTAAAAAATAGGCTAAGTGTAGGAACCTCAGAAGACTGCTCAGAATCTCCAAGTTCACCACAGAAGTCGCAAGCTAAGAAGACTATGTCGACTATCTACCCGAGGACTCACCTGAAGATCAATTTCAGATCACAGAGGCTCTGTGGACACTCGCAGAGCCTCTGTGATGGCTAACCTCTGGAGATTAGAGATGGAAGATCTTGTGACAATGGTTCAAGACAAGATCATGTGCATAACACGTGAGCCTGTTGTACGAAGATTCTAAAGATCATTTGTGCGCATCCCACGTTGTTCAACTTTCCAGGTGGCATTCCTTTTATGGAATGTCAGCCTTTGTCTTGTACAATTGTGTGCTCCTCGTCCTATAAGAGGGGAGCACTCTCTGTTTTGTAAATTACGAGAGCACACACTGACTAGAGAGAACTTTGTAATTTCTTTGAGCATTTTAGAACATACTAGTGCATGTTCTTGGTGTTCTTGAGCAAATTAATGAAGCAGATCCTTCAGTAATCATCTTAATGCATTTTATGTTTCTGTTCATTATTTGCTAGTGTGTCTGCTACCTTTCATGTTCTATTTTCTCTACATTTTAAAATGCTTCCGCACTCTTATTTAGTTTTTGTGTAGTGAAAAGTGAATCAAGTTTAGAACATCATATTTGGGATCAACATACATTTCTAACACCCCCTATGTTAGAGTATAGTTTTGAGTCAATTTGTAAGTGTTTGTGTTTTAGTTGTGTTGACTTTTGTTGTAACTTGTGTAGAGGTCAAGTTCATGTTTGACCCTATATAAGTATCCTTTTGTCTTGTTTTGTGTAACAATTTATTCAAGTTTGTCACATTGTAAATCTCTCATGTTAGACATATGAATACGACATACTTGTGACTAATTCTCTCTCATCTTGATTCTTTGATTGTTAACTGTTTGTGCATGATTACTTGAATCTGGGATCACAATTGGTATTAGAGCTTAATCAAAAAATTCAGAAAGATTTGAGCCATGATTTGAAGCAGAAAGTTCGAAATTTCTATTTTCAGAAAGTCACTGTTCCATTGAAATTGAATTTTTGATTCAGTGATGTTTTTGATGTAAATTTGATAGTATAGAAATCGCATATAGTAATAGAACACTTCTTGTTTTGGATAGAAATCATTTAGACCAATAGATTGATTGAATTTGATTAATCTTTCTAGTTTTGGAAAGTGTTCACTCGCGGACTGTCAAAGATCGATTCCCATTTCTAATGTTGATCTTGATGAAATTCACTTTGAAGGGTTGTTCACGATGATATAGAGAGTGATTTTGCAAAGTTTCAGATTCAAACATCAAGATTTGAATAGTTTTCTGTTGAATTTTTCAGAAAAATGACCAAGATCTAAAGAATTTGCACGAGGTAATGAAGAACTCGCACGTAGAACTCGCAGAGTCAAGGATTTGGCAGAATAGTTATATTTATTGATCTTAAGGAAAGGATTCGCACAAGTGTTTGTACGAGAAGTTCAGGATTCGTACTGGAGACACATACCAATTTCAAGGAATTCGCATCTGGGTCTCATACGAAATTCAAAGAACTCGCATACTCTTTCATGCGAAAAGCTCAGAACTCGCACATACTTGTATGTGAAAAGCTCAAGTTTCATATCCTTTTTGATATCCTTTCATGCGAATTGTAACATACAAATTCTTTGTTGTGTGTGATATGCAAATTGTGCCTTACGAAATCTTGCATGCGAATTTTGTTGTGTGAGTAGCATACGGATTTTTGTCTTGTATTTCATTTTAAGTGATTTTTCTATATTTTTACTTTAAAATTCTTGTTGATTTTCTGACTAAAGATCATTTCAAGCATTATTTTTCATAGATACTTATCATGCCTTACACAGATGAGAAGGGAAATCTATTCCTCACCAAAAGGGACTGTGCATTGTCATATATGCCAGACATTCCAAAGATGGAAGCTGATCTTGAAGAACTCAAAGTTAAGAATGAGAAGCTGAAAAATCAAAATTCAAAGCTGAAAGCAGATATTGATACTCTAAATGTCAAACTCACCAAGGCTGAGACACAAGTATCAACTTATGAAGCTAAAGGAAAAGAGTGTATAAAGAAAGTTGATGAGAGGTTCAAGAATGAGAGAGCTGAACTAGAGAAGACTTTCAACCTAAAGTTGTCTGAACTTTCAAGGAAAGTTGAGTTAGAGAAGAAAGAATTAGAGCTCATATGTGCAAAACTTTCTAAACAAGTTTCTGATTTTGAAAAGAATGTCATTACTGAAAGAGATGTCTTTAATAGAGAAAAGAAAAGTTTTGAAAAGAAAAATACTTTACTATTCAAAGAAATCTCTGAGAAAAATCAGAATATGGAGAAAGAATTTGAAACTGAAAGGAAATTTTTTGAATCTGAGATTTCTAAACTTACTGACAAGTTAGCTGTCTTATCTACAGATATTCAAAAGGGACAAAAAGCTAAATGTGATTTGCAAAGCAAGTTTGATAAATTGTGCAATGAAAAAGCCAAGTTGAATGACAATATCAGTCAACTTGAGAAAGCTAATACTGATTTTTCTGACAAAATAGCATCTGAAACACCTGTATTATACTTCTTATGATGATGATGCAAGTGAATCAGTTTGCTCATTTCAATCAGTCAATAGCTTATTTCAGAAAGTGGTTTTCAAGAAACAAATTGTTAAATCTGAAATCTTGAGACCAAATCAGATTAAACATTCTAGTCCATTCTATGTTAAATCTGTTGATAGATATGCTGCTTATTCTGGACTTAGTGCTTCCAAGAAAGAGAAGATGATCTGGAATGTCAATGTTTCTCCTGAGTCAGTAAAATACCAGAAATCATCTGCAGAAGCTGAATTAAGAAGGAAGAACAGAGCTGAAAAAGGTAAATCTTTTGCACCTGATGCTATCAAGTCAAACAAGCATCTGATCAGGTTAGCAAAAAGAAAACTTTGTTGTTCATATTGCTGTAGTGATAATTTTGTTCATAAAGCACACATTCACAAAAGGTATTTTTCTCATAAGAAGTTTACTGATACTGCTTATCACAGAGGTGGAAATAGCTCAAAGAAGTTTTCACATACTAACGAGAGTGGACCCAAACTCATCTGGGTACCAAAACCTGTTAAACCAGTGATGCAGAAACCTGAAATCAAGAAGGAGTGAAGACCAATGGCTTCTAAACATTGCAGTTTAGGACCCATTCTTCAATGTTCAAGACTATGACTTCTAGACATAGCAGTCTAGGACTCAAACTTAAATGTCAAGATTCTGACAAGACCTTGAATGTCATATCTTCACAGGGAGTTTTTCATTGACTAGATTTAATTTGTGTGAATTGAAATTGAGAGAAGATCTTAGTTGTTATATCTTATAAAAGGGAAGAATGTTATCTAAGAGGAGATTGTTTTAGTAAAATTGTTCCGAATTGTTATATTTTTTACCTGTATGCAGATATGAAGGGGGAACATATCCATACAGAGAAGAAATATCCATACAAATATGAAGGGGGGGCCAGCAAGAAATGACAAACATTTGGTGTCAAGAATGAACAAAACTCATGAAAAGAATCAGAAGAAAAAGACATCAAGTCAAGGGGGAGCTCAACAGATCAAATCTGAAAAGGGTTGTAAGTGTGCAGTGTGTGTAAAGTTTTTGGAATTAAAAATGAGTGGAAATTGTCAATTTTGGAAAGTTTCCATTTATGGAAAGTTTCTATTTTGCCAAATTTGTGAAAATTTTCTAAAATTAGCAAGTTTCCTCATTTAGAATACTTTTCAAGAAGTTGGAAATGTTGTTAAGTCAAGAATTCGCATAACACACTCATGCAAAATCTGGAGATTTCGCAGATGTGTGTTGCTTGAATTCTTCAGAATTAGCATATTAGAGTGATACGAATTCTAACAATTTGTATATGCCTATCTGCGAAATGTGAAGAATTCGCATCTCACTGCTATACGAATTCTTAGTCTTGCACATAATTCGCATACTTGCTTCATGCGAATTCTCACACACTTATTGTCTTATTTTTTCAAGACAATTCGCGTACGTGTTTCTACGAAAAGTGGGAGGTCTAGTGTAATCGTGCCACGTGTCAAACTCTTTCCAGAGTATATATAGGGTTCTTTTCATACGAAATCCTCACTTTTCGTATTTCTCGATCATACGAGTTCTTCAGAGCACAAAGCCCTTAAAACCCTTCCATGCGACTTAAAAAATTCTTCGATTTCTTTTCGTATCTCTTGATTCAAGGTTATTAGTTGTTCTTATGGTTTGTATTTGTTCATTTGTATTGTTTATATTCGATTTCTTTGCAGGTTTACCCTAATCTGGATTGATTTTTGAATTTCTATGGGACTGTTCATCTTCAAGACCGCTGGACTTTATATTTTCAAACAAAAATCTTAATCTTGATAATTTCTAGTTGTTTATTGAAACTTAAATAATGTTTATATGACTAAATCGAACTTCATAGAACCAAAATTTTATCCTAATTCATGAATTTTTGGAGTTGAATCGATTTGGACTCTTCGACTGATATTCATAAGTTTCTTCGTGTTCTTGACATAAATAATATTTTAAGGGTTAATTTTGATGATAAATCTTAAAAAATTTTGGATAAAAAGAATTTCTTCTTATTAATTGAACTTAAAGATTCAAAATTTTTGGGTTAAAATTCAAATTTTTAAAATTTTGAAATCCGGGTTACTTTGAAGATTTGAAGATGTTCTTGATGTTCTTAATAAATACTAAGAAATTTTCCAAAAAAATTTTAATGTTTGAAACTTTAAACGTTCATACGAATTATTGGTGATTAATGGTGCCGATACGAATTCTGGTTCTCAATGTCATATTTTGTTAAGTAAAGAATTCGTATATCATTAATACGAATTCCGGGGTTTTCATTGTCAATCATTTCTTTAAGGATGGAATTCGTATAATTGCATCATACGAATTATAGTGTACGAATTCTTGTTTACGAATTATTGTTTACGAATTCTTGTTATTTCCTTGAATTCCTAAGTTAAGAATTCGCAGATCCCTATCATGCGAATTATGTACTTAGTGTTATTCAAAAAGTGATTTTCAAGTGTCAAAATCAATTTTTCACTAACCCATTTGGACCTTGTCCATTATTGTTCAATCTTTTCAGGTACAAATGGCAGATCAATCAGTAGATCAGCATGTTCAGACTGGTGAAAATTCACCAGAAGCACAACAGGCTTCTGAACAGTGTCCAATGCCATCTTCTCGATCTGATTTCCAAGTTCCACAGGATGCAAATCCTGATCTGTTCCGGATCTCACCAGTTGAGTTGAAACCACAACAACCAAATAATCATCATCTCCAGTTCACTATCCGTATAGATCCTTTGGTACTGGATATCTTGAGGAATCACCCGCTCAAAGATGCACTTACTGCTCAAGCTGCAGTACCAGAAGGAGTAAGAGTTCAAATATTTAAGTTGGAAATTGATCATTTCACATTTGTTCTGACTCAAGAATGGTTGAGGTTCATTCTTAGTCTACCATTACCAACTGCAAGAGAGGGCATAACCAGTTATGATGAATTACCATCTGATGCTGAAGTGTTCAAAGGCATTAGAGACATAGGTTATGTTGGCAATCTTACTCAAGTCAGTCACTTCAAAAAAACAACTTGCCTCCATTCTACTATACCCTGTTCTCGGTGATCAACAGATGCTTGACTACAAAGAATTTTGGATCAGATAATGCCAGTATCCACATATTAAAACTTTTCTACTCAGTTGTTCATGATTTGCATATAGATTATGCTCAGATTTTCTGGACTGATCTCTATGAGAAGGTGATTGCTAAGAAGACATCCAAAGAACCTAACTACATACCATATCAAAGGTTCATGACGCTCATTGTTAGAAGTATGATGAGGAGTAACAGGAAGATCCCAACTAGAACCACTTATCCGTATGCTCCAGTCAGTGAAATGAGATATTTAATGAAGTAGAAAAAGGAGTTTCCTTACACCATGCATGTGCCTGAAGCATTATTGGACTATGCAGATCCAGAGTGTGAGAGTGTAACAGATTATAGAGAGTCTATGGGACAACCAGAACCGGTTATCCCTACCTAAGGCTCAATCCCTAGGAGAGAGGAGTCCGTGAGGGTTTCTGATACCACGGGGGTACATAAATGGGGAGCGAAGAAAACATTTTTGAGAGGGGTTCGAAGACAAAGACTAGAGGCTTCTGGGTCACGGGTTGTTACCCCACGTATAGTGACATCTTTTGCCGATTAAAGTCCTTGCTCTGATAATCAACTGGATCTTGCACAAGAAAATGCAGGCAGTGGTAGTGAGACAAGTATTGTACCTTCTGCATCTAGTTCCACAGATAATGAACAGACTGACATAGATACTGAAATTGCTGAAGGTGAATCAGATAATGATGATGATGATCAGGATGACGGAGATAATGATGATGATGATCAGAATGATGTTGATGTTATTGTTCAAGTTGATACTCAAGTACATGTTCAATCTGATGAACAAGAAGCTGATGATCAAGCTGATTTGTTTGAACCATTCACTGCTAATGATGTCATGGAAATAGATGATCAGACTCAAGCTGATGTTGTTATTACTACATTTACTGGAGATATAAGGAGGACTGAGGGAATTTTAGTTGAAAATTTAGAGAGAGTGAGTGGAAATGAAGGAAAAGAACATGGAGAGTGTGTGTACCACAGAACCTACTTATCCTAAAGGGTAACCAAATCAACCACTTTGCCGCATGTGTTGCGTGTAAGTGAAGACATAAGTAGCCCACTTTTGCAATTGCACACCGAAGCCAACCACTCTATTACCTCTCAACAGTCTTTAGTTTCAACTTCACACGGGGAAATTGCATATAATCTACTGGGTTCTCATTCGGAGAATCAAGGTATTGAAACTAGAGAACACCATCCCCAGTTCTCATCTTCATTTCAATCACAATTGAGTCTAGTGCCTTATCGTTTACTGATTATTATTCCTAGGACACTGTTTACTAATTCTATCATCAGAAGTCTTCGTGACCCGATCGGAACACCTGTAGTAGCTTCATAATCCGAACTACAAGGATCAGGTGGAAGTCCTGTCATCAACACGTCTTTGCCAACGATGAAAACTGGCCATGTAGTTGTTTCCACAGCTGACATGCAAACGGTTAATCTACGTGATACCGGTGTTACTAACCCTGAATTTGTGTCAAAGGAACTGCTCGACGGTGCCTTAAAGGCTGTTGAAACTCTTATTTTTTAGAAGATGGAGGAGGAAATTGTAGGTCTTAAACGTCTATTGAAGGGAAAAGACCCAGATACTCAAACTGAACCTATACACCAAAGCCAGCAAAATCCTTACACTCAACCTGCTGATTTATCCACCGATGAGCTTAAATCTTTGTTGCTTGCAAAGTTGATATCTCAAGCTCCGGATACTCAACATGATGCATATCTTCTTACCCTTCTGCAATCCCACCAACAAAATCAACCGCCATAATCTGTGCAACCAACAGATGTGGTTAGTGCTTCAGAGTTTAATTCTTTCAAATATGACATTTTGTTTGCTTTATCTGATCTCAAACAGGTAATTCAAACATCTTGTAAAGCCGAAGCAACTGTTTCTACCAAAGAACATGATCATGATCCAGACAATGATCATGAGGGGGAGATAAGGAAGAAACAAGCAGCTGCTGGTAGTTCTGGTGATACAGTATTGATGAAGGTTAGAGCCGAAAATGTTGAAGGTGTGGAAAGGGAAGCTGATCAAGGTAATGTGCAAAATGATCAGATGGAACTGGTGTTGTATGTTAAAGATAGTGTTGAGTCAAGGGTTGAAAAGCCTAAGATTGCAATAAGACAGGAGATTTTGGAAATTACAGGTCTACCAAGTCCTGATGTGATAGCTCTTGAAGATGATACTCTTGCTGAAGTTCATGCCAAATATGAGCTTTATTGGAAAATGAAAGAAGAAGGGCAGAAAGATGACTTGGTTGAACTTGATTCTAATGATGAGGTGGTAGATGTTACTGATATTGTGAAGAGATATGAAGAAATACCAGCTCATGAGGCAAGTGTTCTGGATTATTTATTTGAGGACAGAGACACAGATGCACTGAATGCCATGTTTTCTCAAAGTACACCTGAGGAACTACATCTTAGTCCTGTTCATGTTCAATTGCCTGAACCGAGTGCTGTTCCGACTGTCCCATCTTTCAGAGAGTTTGTTCCTGTTCCTAATATTCTTCAACATGATGTTGTTGATCAGAATGTTAATCTAAATGCTGATTCTTTTGTCAATTTTGATTATGTTGTTGATGTTCATATGAAAGAAGAAGTTCCATATCAAAGAAAGCCTGAAAGACCATATAATCAGAAGGAGTTTGTTAGAGAACCACCGCTTGTGCCAAAGTTTCCACAATCTGAAGCAGGTACTTCAGGTACTGCAGTAGTGGGTTCTATTCCTTTTACTGGATATGATGAATTTGGTATGTCTCTTGAAGAAATTAAAAGAATTAAAAGAGCTTTACGTGTACCATATCTTGAAGAAGGTGTTAAAATTTTTGTGAGTTACATTAGACAAATTGATCAAGATCAACTCTTGGGGATTAAAGATCAGTCTCCAGAGTATCAGAAAGATTACATCAGAATGTTACAGATTATGGGAAGAACACGTAAGGATGTTAAAGTCAAATCTGAAATATTGGAAGTAACCAAGGTGACCATGAAGCAGTACACGAAGCTTTGGTATCCAGAATTCACTGTTCAAAGAAAGAATTTGGAGATTTATTTCTTCAATGAAGCTGATTATGCTAATCTTCACTTCAGAGACATTGAATTCATTTATCATGATTTCAGAGAAAGAACAATCAGGCATCCTGAGATAGTGTTTGCTTTGGACACTATTAAGAGGTTTATCAGGAGATATATATACCATACTTATTTGTATGACTTCCATCTAGGCATTGAAACTAATCAGAGAAGGATTAATTTGCTAAAGCCTGACATGGCACATCCACTACTTGAAGAGACTCCACTCTACACAGTGCTAAGAAAGCCAGAACTTGGTGTTGTGTATGAGAATGAGACTAAACAGGAGAAAAGATTTGTGAGAGCAACTGAGATTCATAAGTACTCATATGGTACTTTGGAAGATGTTGTCAAGAAGTTACAGACTAAGTATGAGGAGAGTGAGAAGAAGAGATTAGCTGAGAATGATCACATACCTAGAATGGAGAGAATTTTTACTGAGAATGTCATTGATGAAATTAAAGACATAATCAGATTCATGCAAGCAATCAGAAGATTTGAGGGGTATTTGGGACTGAGAAGAACCAACATGAAGAGGTGGACTAGTTGAAGACTTCAAATTTCTCAAAAAGGGGGAGATTGTTAGAGTATAGTTTTGAGTCAATTTGAAAGTGTTTGTGTTTTAGTTGTGTTGACTTTTGTTGTAACTTGTGTAGAGGTCAAGTTCATGTTTGACCCTATAAGTATCCTTTTGTCTTGTTTTGTGTAACAATTTATTCAAGTTTGTCACATTGTAATTCTCTCATGTTAGACATATGAATACAACATACTTGTGACTAATTCTCTCTCATCTTGATTCTTTGATTGTTAATTGTTTGTGCATGATTGCTTGAATCTGGGATCACACCCTATCTAGACAAAAAAATAGACATTTACAAGTCTTTGGCTTAAAAACAACATAGCATAACAAACAAACAAACATAAATACAGGAGAAGTTATATACACAGTTCTTTGGCTTAAACTTGATCAAAGCATCCAACATTTAGCAAAACATCAAGTTAAAATCTAAATGACATAATAAAAAAGTACTAGGTGAATCAAAAAAGGCTCAAATGGATTACAATGTGTACCCTTTCCTGTAAAGAATTTTAAGTGCATAAGCAGAACAACCAAATGAAAAATCCAACATTCTATACACTATAAGTACGACAGGAGAAAAATTCAACATTCTATTTGCTAGAAGGTTTGACATTCATAACTTGACCTCATATTTCATGATTTATAACTGTCACATAAATAGATGAAAGTAGACGAATTTATTTAAAACAGGTCATGAAAAAGTGGCATAAATGAGCACATGCTCTTCAAAATAGAGAGAGAGAGAGAGAGAATAGTGTAGGTTTTTGGTGGAGAAAAGGCTACTCAAGTATTATAGAGTCATCCACCAATTATAAAAAACAATATAGGAAAACAAACAAACATCATAAGTCATATTCCCAGGTCTTTGGCGTAAATTTGATCAAAACATCCAACAATTTGCAAAACGTTAAGTTAAAATCCAACATTCTTTCTACATATGTGCAACTATACAAATTACAAGTATGGACTGACATGTTAACATAAGCACCTGGCCACTTTTGGTTTTGAGTTTGAAATAGAAATCAAAATCTAGATCGAAATGGAAATCATTAGCATACCTTGTTGAAATTAATGGACAACCAATGGAGAAATCAATAGACGTGATATTTGTCTGCAAAATTAAAGTGGAAATCAAAATCTAAATCGAAATTAAATCAATAGCATACCTCGTCAAAAAGTGTGAAGAAGAAGCAGTCGAGAAATCAAAACCTCGGTGTTGTATGAAGCGATGAGGTTGTTTGGTGGAGATATTTGAACATCAGGAATAGGGATGAAGAAACTCGGACTGAAGAAGGTAATCTCTGAAGCTATCAAAATTGGTTGTGGGGAAGAAGAGGCGAGACATGAAATAGGGAAGAAGAAAACTGTGTTGCTCTTCTTCTAATGTTTGTTTTAATTTGTTGTGGCTGATGATGAAAAAATGCAGTTTGGGCAGTAATGAAAGCTCAAGGTTTCAATATCATTGCAGTTGATGATTGCAGACGATAGCTGCCGGTAAGGACTCAAGGAATTGTGTTCTTCATTCTTTTATTGAAATAAGTTCCCAATTACTCTCCTAGTCTTTATACGTTTGATCTCTTAACTGAATTCTCTATGTTATCCTTTTTGAACTTCTATTTACACCTTTTGATCTTGGATACTATATCACCTTTAGTTTAGAATATGGTGAATTGCAAGTAATTATATTTCACATAACTTCAATGCATTTATAATTTTTGTTAGCTTATGACGTTGATCAGTATCTCTCCTCTCTTTCAAGTTTTAGTATGAAAGAACCATTGTTTGTTTTTCAACATGTTGCATTGTAGTTAAGATTCAACCATGAAATTGTCATGGGACAATAGGTTGCTTTGTTGTTGTGCTTATCTATTTCTCACATTTTGGGTACTTTTGTGTTTCTTCTAACTTGGTCTGATTTATGAGGTGTATTTCATTTGCCTAGGCAACTGCATTTACAACAAAGAATAAAAGTTTCGGGATGGAAGAGAACTAACAAGTAAAAAGCATTGAACTTTTGTAAATAATTAATTTATGTAAATAAATACTTTGACAAGTAGGACCCAAAGAAGGGTAGATACTATGAAATTATGTTGACATTAATTTCATGTTTGTTTTTTGTTTTGAATGTTTGAATTTCATGTATCGATCTTGTATTGGTTGTTATTTGAATACGGTGTTATTATGGTTTTTGAGTTTGCTGGTTTATAAAATATAAGCCGACTTTCTCAACAATGGCGCCACTCGTTTTATTATATTTTAATTTAACTTTGGAAATAAAAATTATAAAATTTACAAAAACGTAAATGATAATAAATATAAAATGGACTTTTGCCATCATCGATTTGTGATGATAAAAGTTATAGCTACCGATTTATTTATAATGTGATGATTGATTTTAAAGCCAAATTAATTTATTTCAAGCTTGATCTTACATCTACAATCACACATTTCATATTTATCGTGACTAATTAATGAAATATAGTTACGTTAATTTTTAGAACCATAAGTAATAGTTACCTTTTGATCGTACAAAATACTAACAATTGTGGCAAATTCATGACCCATATTTGTGCATAATTTTAGAACCATGGCTATTGGTAACCTTTCATCATATAAAATAATAAAAACCATAGCCATAAGCTATTTATTAGCCACACGAATTGAATTGTTAAAATTGTGACTTTTTGTTACCTTTTAACCACATTAATTTATTTTATCCATGGCCTTAAATATGCTTAACAACACATATTTCACACTAAGTGTGGCCAAATGATAATATATTGTTACGCTTCAGTTTTAGAATCGTGACTATTGATTATAATTTAGTCACGTAAAAATAATTAAAAAAAGTGGCCATTAAGTAATTATTAGCCAACAGATAGAATTGTTAAACTTGTGACCAGTGGTTGCTTTTTAGCCACATGGATTTATTTTAAGAATAACCTTAGCTATAGTTATTGCCACACAAACTTTATATTAACAGTGACCAAATCATGACATATAGCTACCGGTTACCTTTTAGTCACACAAAATAATAAAAGACCATGGTCAATTCATGACATACAATTATGCTTAAATTTTAGAATTCTGACTATTGGTTACCTTTTAGTCACGTAAAATGATAAAAAAAATCATGACCATAAACTATTTATCAACTACACGAAATGAATCGTAAGAAACGTGGTTATTGGTTACCTTTTAGCCACATTGATTTTGTTTTAACCGTGTCCGTATGCATACTTAGAGCAACACAAATTTCATATTAAGTGTTGCCAAATTATGACATATAGTTACACTTAGTTATTAAAATCGTGGCTATTGATTCTCTTTTGGTCACAAAAAAATAATTAAAAGTGTGGCCATAAACACTAGACTTTTAGCCACGTTTAAAAGATTTTCATGGCTATATATATTTTGATTTTGGTCATAGAAATTTGGTGGTATGTGATCATACATATGGCTATGGTCACGGAAAATAAACGTCACAACATAAACCAGTGGTTTGGACAAAAAAATGTGATTATATGTCTGTCTATGGCCACGGTATTTTACTATTACCGGCTACGGTCAAAAAACTGTGGCCATAAGGAACCATTTAGTCATGGTTTTGTTTAAACCATGGCTTTATGTTTGGACATGTTTAATAATGGTCACGTTATTAAGTTAAACCATGGACAAAACAACGTTATAATATTATTTATGACTTTTTGCCACGGTTCTAAACCTAACAGTGGCTAATCTGTATTTTTAAAACTGTGGCAACAAGTCATTTTTGTATTAGTGTCATATTGTTCTATGCTAACAAATTGACTTTTTACAGATATTAAGGGGGAGCATATCTGATATTTTGTCAAGACGGAGCTTAATTGTTTAAATTTTGTCTTCCTGTTCTTAATTGAAGGGGGAGACAGAATATTCATTTCAACATGATTTAATAATTATGTACTGAAGGTATACATTTCTAATTCTTATTCTCTCACATACTTTGAAAGACGAATAACTTTTAGGTTTGAAAACAGTTTCCTAAACGTTCAAACCACTTGTTATTCTTTAAATGATTTCATGAATTTAGAAGTGCAATTTCAAATGTTTTCTTATCAAGTGCTTTAATGTTTAACTGACCGTGTGTTTTTAAAGGCTAATACTTGTGTATTGTTTTGTCTATATAATGTCAAGTATTCATTCACACCGGTTCGGTATTTTCATTTGACTTTGTTATTACCATGTATCTTAATGACAAATCTTTCGAAGGTAATATTCCCGTTTGAATTTCACTATTGATTGAGTATCAGACATCATTTCATTACTTGTGTTTTTATTGTCAATATGTTTATATTTGTTCATAAACACAAATTCCAATTCTTTGATACCCCAATCTATTCATGAAAATTGATCTGATTGATACAGTGTCAGATTCTCAAAACAATTCTCTTGATTTCATTTCATTCATTCATTATTCTTGTTTTGAGAAATCTTCAATGTTCAAAGCTCTCACACTGATAATGTGAAGCATACATATACTAATAGTATCATTCTATTTTTGGATGCTTATATGTTCAATCTAAATTGTTGAGCAACATATCTTTTAGAACAAATTTTCATGGGCACAATGTGTGAGCTTATCAGAACTTCTATGGATTCACAATAATCGGTGTTTCCTACCCAAAAAGCTATCCCAAGTGATTGAGGGAAGAGGGGTCAAAATCAAAGAGAGTGGGTGTGTGATGAGGTAAAATGTGAAAGAGAGTTTGGTTAGACGTGAGCTTATATGTTTAAAAGAAGGAGGGTGAGAGATCAAAGTAAAAGAATATAAAACTCTGCACCAAATATTTTCTGAGCCGGGCAGCCACATAGTTTGTTGGTTCACATTCTTTGGTGACCTTCATTGAAATAGGCACTAGCCCATGCCAACTCTTGCATAAACCCCACTAGCTACTCATCTTTTTCTTAACAAAAGGATGTTTTATATTTCATTGGGGAAGCAACACATCTACTATCAGTTCTTCGTTTATAAGTTTTTGATATTGAAACCGAAGGAAAGTTGCCCCCTGTTATCCCAGTTTAATCTAGTTGATTAACAATCAATCAAGTTATCAAGCAACACAATAATAATCAAGAGATATATAAATCAGAGTAACATACCAATCCCTTGAATAAACAATGAAACCCTTGAGTGTTCTTGATACCCTTTGATTACAGAGAAAACTTCACTTGACTATAATCTCTAAACAATAATTATCAAAGGTTCTAACCTAAACCTAAACTAAACATAACTTTAAATACCCAGGCTTTTAGGCCTAATGGGCTTATGGGCTTGAGGCCCAATAGCTAATAACTATTAACATATTACAGTTTAAACCCTGAACTGTAACTATCAAACAAATACAATTTAGACCTTTTAATCTTGAATACAATTATGATCCAACAATCTCCCCCTTCGGATTCAAGATTAAATTTTTTTTGCAATTGTCTTCGGATCTTCACTTGTCTTCTCTTTTCTTCAGATATGACGTTGATAGCTTCAAAACTTTAAAGACTTCAAAACTTGATATCTTTGAGTAATCTTCAAATCTTCAAATCTTTGAAAATCTTCAGCAGTCTTCAGATTATGTTCTCCTTCTTTGATAATTCTCCCTTTTTGTATCTTCTCCCCCTTTTTGAGGAGTGGTGAGAATCATCATCATCAAAACTTGGCAAAACAATCTCCCCCTTTTCAAGACAATCTCTCCCATTGTGTATGATCACGTAAGCACAATCTTCATCATGTAACGAGCCCTGTATGGAAATAAGAGCAGTCTTCCCAGATGGAAAGAGTGATTATTTCAATCTTTTCAGATTAAAATAGAAAGCAGTAACCATTTGAATCTTTTCAAATTCAAACAGTTTAATAGATGTAACCCTGAATCAACAAGTGACTCAGTTAGAATGTCTGTCAGTAACACAAAGTTACTGAGTAACACAAAGTTACTATATAAGGAGCTGGTTTGATGTAGACTCCCCAGGTCTTCCATTCAATCATCGAATAACACATGGTTATCTATGAACGTTCTGACAGAAAACAAATTTCTGTGTGCTAGTGCATGTGTATGAAAGAATTAAGCATAGATGATTGCTTTTCATTTTAGGCTCAAAATATGTAAACTTGTTGAGACAGCAACAAATTATACAAAGACTCAATGTGCATGAGAAAAGGTTCGAAGGTGCGGCAACTTTCCTTCTTTTTCAATATTAGTATCTTCCAAATGAAGAACCAATAGCGTATGTGTTGCATCCCCAGAAAATGTGAAACATTCTCTTTTTGAGAAAAGAATGAGTAGCTGGTGAGGTTGTATGCAAGAGATGGCATGGGCTAGGTGCCTTTTTCAATGATGGTCACCAAAGAATGTGAACCAATCAGATTATGTGGCTGGCCGACTCAGAAAGAAGTTTGGTGCAGAGTCTAATATTCTTTTACTCTGTTCTCTCACCCTCTTTCTTTTAATGCTCACTTCTAACCAATCTCTCTTTTCCATTTTACCTCTTTTCACACACCAACACTCAAATCTTTTGACCCCTCTCCCCTCAATCACTCAGGGAATACTTCCTGGGTAGGAAACACTGGTTATCGTGAATCCATGGAAGTTCTGTTAAGTTCTCACACTGAATCCCATGTATTTTCCTAAAAGAACATGTTGTTCAACAGGCGTTTTGTACATGTAAGCACAAATACCACTTATTACATGAAGCATAAAAATTTTGGAGAAGTCAAAACAGTTGTGTTTGACGATGTAATTCTCCCCCTCAAACTAAAAGAGTTTGACAATTAAGCTCATATCATTTTATCATGAAGAATAAGATATTGGAGAATCAAAAACGAATGTTGTTTATATGAACAATATATAAACATATTTTCAATGAAAGCACATGAAATGACGTTTGATTCAATCAACAGTGAATACAAATAACGTGAGTATTACCATAGAAAGATTTAACTTTTGATACATGGTAATAACAAAGTCAAATAGAATGTTCTGAACCGTTATGTGTATGAATACTAGACAAAGTATATTGACAAGATAAAACGCAAGTATTTATCTTTAAGAACACACGGTCAGATAAACATTTAAGTATCCAAAAATCTGTTAATATCACGGTCAGACAAGTTTTTTTTTTTAATAATAAAGCAGAAAAAATAAATAAAGCACTGAAGTGCGGGTTCTAATCCGATGTGATTAGAAGCCATTCTCACTTGTCCAAACCTGCATAAAGAAAATTATAGTAATCATTTGTGAAAATGATTCATTGATCATTAGCAACAGTTGGAAAATAACACACAAGATCAAAACTTGGAATACTCCCCCTAGAATCATGAGTAAGGTTTAAGACATGTTCAACATACCAAGTTTGCTGATGAGAAATTGAAAACGCTTTTCATCCAATGGCTTGGTGAAAAGGTCAGCTAACTGGAAGTCAGTTTGAACAAAGTGCATTTCAATATTACCTTTTTCTACATGATCCTTGATGAAATGATAGCATACGTCGATATGCTTGGTCTTCGAATACTGTATCGAATTAGCAGTTATAGATATTGCGCTCTTGGAATCACAATAAATAGGAACACGCTTGTAGTTGTAGACAAAGTCCCTTAACTGTGTCGTCATCCAGAGCACTTGAGAACAGCAGCTAGCAGCAACTACATACTCAGCCTCGGCAGTAGACGTTGAAACACAATTTTGTTTCTTTGAGGTCCAACTTACAAGTTTGTCACCTATAAATTGACATGACCCAGAGGTGCTTTTCCGGTCTAGCTTACATCCTGCATGATCAACATCTGTAAAGGCAGTTAGTTCAAAACGAGAATCCTTTGGATACCAAAGGCCTAGATTGGGAGAGCCTTTGAGATATCTAAGGATTCGCTTAACAGTAGTTAAGTGCGACTCTTTAGGATTAGACTGATATCTCGTACAAAAGCATGTGGCAAACATTATATCCGGGCGACTAGCAATCAGATAAAGTAAAGAACCAATCATGCTACGATACACCTTTTGATCAATAGGTTTCCCGGAGGGATCCACGTCTAAGAGTGTACCAGTAGCCATTAGTGTTTTCATGACTGAACTATCTGACATATTGAACTTTTTCAAAATATCGTTTATGTATTTATCTTGATTAATAAATATGCCTTCGGGTAATTGCTTTACTTGTAGACCAAGAAAGAAATTCAATTCACCCATCATCGACATTTCAAACTTTGTTTCCATTATCTTTGAAAAGTTCTTGCAAAATTTCGGATTTGTCGACCCAAATATTATGTCGTCAACATAAATCTGAATAAGAATCAAGTCCTCACCTTG
The DNA here is from genome assembly GCA_954870635.1 of Arctium minus. Classification (NCBI taxonomy): domain Eukaryota; kingdom Viridiplantae; phylum Streptophyta; class Magnoliopsida; order Asterales; family Asteraceae; genus Arctium; species Arctium minus. The sequence continues at coordinate 72,712,226 of OX941088.1, read as the reverse complement.
CCTTTTAAGAAATAAGGTTGTATCAACAGTACCTTTCTTGAAACCAGAAACAAGTAGAAATTTAGTGAGAGTTTCATACCAGGCTCGCGGTGCTTGTTTAAGACCATAAAGCGCTTTGTCTAAAACATAGACATGATCAGGGTGATGAGGATCAACGAAACCTTCAGGTTGAGCCACGTACACCTCCTCATGCAGAACGCCGTTCAGGAAATCCGACTTTACATCCATTTGATAGACTGTAAAGTTTTTGTGCGCTGCATAGGCTAGAAAGATTCTGATGGCTTCGATCCTTGCAACCGGGGAGAATGTTTCATCATAGTCAATGCCCTCTTGTTGACAATACCCTTTGGCGACCAGTCGAGCTTTGTTTCTCACGACTACTCCAGCTTCATCTTTCTTATTTCTGAACACCCACTTTGTGCCAATAACGGATTTACCTTTAGGTAGTGGGATCAAGCGCCATACCTTGTTCCTTTCGAATTGGAGAAGCTCATCTTGCATAGCAGAAATCCAGAAGGGATCACGTAGAGCTTCAGACGCTTTCTTCGGTTCTAGGGAACTAAGGAAGCTTGAAAACATGCAGAAGTTGGCTGTTGCAGATCTTGTTGTGACACCAGATTGTACGTCACCTATCACGTTTTCCAGGGGATGATCCTTAGTCCAACGATGTGTGCTTGTTAAGGCTTCAACTGGTTGTTGCGTATTTGACGCATCGTTGTCATCTTGTACGACAGGTTGCTCCATAGATGTACTCGGGACATCTTGTACTGGTGTTTCTGATACTGAAGCTTCTGGACTAACAGTTGAAGTGCTCGGGACTTCGTTTCCAGAAGAACTATCTGTAGAGACAAATTCAGCATTAGTAGAGTCAGAAACTAACTTTGTACTCGTACCTGATGGAGATGAAGTGTCAGTGACTTCTTCGGAAGGTCCAGACATGTCTTCAGAAATAGTAGGGACCTCCGAGCTTTAGATACCACTTGTTATTGATGTGGATATGCCTTTTTCAAAATCTGCACATATATCATCAAAGGCATCAATAAACAATAAATCTAACTCAGATGAAGTAGAGTTAGAGTTAGAAGAAGTGAATCCTTTAGGTGCTGGTTCTATTCTTGATTGAATAGAAGCTTTGTCGTTAAGACCGAGTTCTGAACTGTTGTGTCCAGAAGTCCTTGTAGGATTCTCATCAAAGGAGACATTCATGCTCTCAACAACCGTCTTGGTTCGAATAATGTAAATTCGATAAGCTTTGGATGTCAGAGAGTATCCAACGAGATATCCTTCATCCGCTTTCTTATCAAACTTTGATAATCCTTGACGCTCTTTTAGAATGTAACACCTGCAGCCAAATACACGAAGAAATTGTGTGTAATACCCACGGAAGTAAGATAACTCTTCAGGGTGTCATTCTTGAACTCCGTGCCATTGTCACTGTGAATGGTTCTGACTGGCAGCTGAAGACGTACTTGAATGCGTTTGATGAAAGCGATAATCAAGTCTGGTGCATCTGACTTGTTGCAAAGAAACTCGAGCCATGTATACCTTGAGTAGTCATCTATCATTACCAACACGTATTTCTTTCCATTGATAGATGCGGTTCGCAGTGGGCCACAAAGGTCCATATGAAGGAGTTCCAGTGCAGATGAGGTCGATGATTCAGCTTTGGACTTGAAGGAGTTTCGCTTCATTTTGCCCAACTCACATGCGGGACATAGTGAGTCTTTTTCGAACCTCATTTTTGGTAGACCTTTGACCAGACCTTGTCTCTGTAGTTTCGCTATAGATCTGAAATTTTGATGAGACAAGCGTCGATGCCACGTCCACGATTGTGCTTTGGAAGCTTTGGCTAGTAGGCATACTGGACGTGTGGCAGACAGTGTAGGAAAATCTACATAGTATAGATTTCCATTTCGCTCAGCTTTGAAGACTTCGTAACCATCGGGATCCTTTAGATAGCAATGAGTGGTTGTGAAGCGGACTTGATATTTCATGTCACATAAGTGACTGGTACTGAACAGGTTGTGATCAAGTCCTTCAACATATAGCACTTTTTGAATCTTCACAACACCGTTATCGAGCATTCCATATCCTCTGACGTGGCCTTCGGCTTCAGAATTGGCAAATCTAACTGCTCCGGCAGGCTCCTCCACATAGTTATCCAAGAGGTGCTTGAATCCTGTCATGTGGCGTGAACATCCGGAATCTATTACCCACAATCGACAGGCATGCAAAAGAAACAATTAGTTTTGCTTAGGTACCCATATCAGGATGGGTCCTTCGCGGTTAGCATTAAGCAACTCAGGAATATCATCTGGTTTGACTTTCACTCTCCATTCATAACGCGGTTTTGGAACCCATTTCCAAACCATCTTAACATTCAGTTCCTGAAAGTGCTTTTTAGAAGTAGGATTGGCAACCTTAGCTCGATACACTTTGGGTTGTGTAGAAGAATCAGAATTAGAATTAGACTTAGAGTTTAGCTTAGCTTTGCTTTTATTCTTTTTGGACTTAGGAGGGGATTAGTATTTGAATGAATTATCCCAACAATGTTTGCAATAAAGATTCTTTCGAGCAAAATTCATAAACTTAGATTTATCGGAACAAATCTTACATTCATGTTTATCAAAAGAAGTACTATTCAAAATAACACTTCTGTAGGACAACTACTAGAATTCAAACTATTCTTTTTATTCAAACTAAGATCTTTATTTTTCTTACTCTTCCCAACTCCATTTCCTTTTATATCTGAAACAGAAACAGGAACCTTGTTAGTCTCTAACTTAGAAGGTGGTTCTTTTCTAGTGCTCTTTGAAGTCTCACCCTTTTCAAAAATACTCGGTGGATATTCAGGACAATCAGAGTAAACAACTGAAGGTTTTGTAGGAGCATCAAATTCTGGATTGGTTCTTACCTTCCAGCTTGGATCATTGAACATCTGTTTATCATTTGAAGCATTTTTAAACAAAGTAATTTTCAAATCATTGATCTCAGTGCAAAGCTCTTGATTTACTTTTAAAGACTTTTCAAGTTTATGTTTGAGATCAAAGTTTTCATCTTCAACCTCATCAAGAGACTGTTGCAACATATCAATTTTCTTCATCAATTCAGATGTATTATCATTCACAGAATTTGACTCCTTTGGAATAGAAACCGGACCAGAGTCTGAAGCATTCATCATTTCAGAAAATAATTCTTCTGTCATGGACTCAATAAACTCCGTTTTATCATTTTGAACACAAGATTCATTCGTGATAGCAGTTTCTTCTTCAACCTCTTCAACAAGTAAAGGTTTAGAAGCAATGGGATTTGAGACTGATGGTATAGTAGATGGATCAACATCCGATTCATACTCATCATATTTGCATGCAGTCTCAGGTGGAACTGTGTTGGTGCTTACTGATTCTTTGGAAGGTGTGGTAAATAGTGATTCAAATTCAGTACATTTGATCTTTCGAGTCTCATAGCTTTTATTCAAATCACCATATGTAAAACCAACTGATTTAAAAAGATTTTGAGGATCAGTGTCACCAGACTTGTTCTTTCCCATTTCTTCTTGACCTTTGATCTCAGATAAAGGTGTAGGAGTACTTGCTTCAACAAAAGTTGCACGAATGTCAGGAATGGGTCTGATTGCAGAGCCGAATTTATCAAAATTATATAAATGCTCCGGTGCCTTTTTCAAAATCTCATTAGTTGGCACACCCAAACCTAGTTTTAGTTTATAAAACCTTTCGTCTTGGAGTTTATTGGTCAACAGATTTAATGTTTGCTCAGTCTCACCTCGTTTCATATTAATGTCCTCCATTTGCTAATTTTGGTGTAAGCTTCATTTCTTTCTTTGTAACAAACTTCAAATTTTATTTTGAACTCACCTTTTTCAGCATTGATATTCACAAGATCCTTTTCTAAATAAGATATTTTGCTTTTCAAAGAATCCTTTTCAGCTTTTAAACCATCTTTTTCCTTTTCTTTTTCGTCCACAACAACTTTTAGCAAAGCATTTTCATCACGAAAACTCAATATTGATTTTTGTGCAGAGCTAAGTTTGCCTTTCAATAAAGCAAATTCATCTTTCATGCTATGTATTTGGGTCATAAGAGATTCAATAAGCTCAGAATTACCACTTACCTCAGAGTTTGCATCTTCAGATTGTGCCTCAGAATCTTCATCGTCACCATCCAGCTTTGCCATATAAGATACTTGGGTGAAGTGAGCTTGCTCCTCGTCATCGGAACTTTGGAACAACCAGTTCTCTTCTTCGGCCATAAGCACCTTTCCTTCTTCAGCTTTCTTGGCGATGAGTGACTTTCTTGCATAATAGTCTGAGTTCTTTACCTTCTTGAATCTGCAGTCTCTGGAGAAGTGCCCAAATTTGCCACAGTTGTAGCATCTTCCTGGTTCATCATCTCTGTCTTCTTTCTTTTCTTCTCTCTTATCTTCTCTTCTGTCTTCTTTTCTCTCTTCTTGTCTTTCCTCTCGCCGTCCTTGCCTTGGCTTGTATCTTAATTCAACCTTCTCTTTCTTGTGACCTTCATACTTAGGCTTTGAATAAAACTTCTTCTTGCCAAAGGTCTTCTTGAATCTTCGAGTAATAAGAGCCAAGTCCTCATAGAACTTCTGAATATCTGGATCAGAATCAATCTCCAGTTCTTCATCACTTGAAGCAGAGTCAGAGTCGGTAACTTCAGTAACTAGAGCTTTTGTCACCTTTTTCTTTGACCTTGCGGAAGATATAGAACTTTTGCCGGCTATGAGAGCCACATAATCCTTCAGTTTATTGGACTCAAGATTGATGGTTCTCACCTCATCCTCATGCTGAGAAAGAGTGGAGAAAATATCAGTGACGTTTTCCTGAGCCATGTTCTTTGACATCTGAAGGTTGATGGCAAAGTTCTTCCATTCTGGATATAAGTTCTTGATGAACTTATAATTAATCTCCGAAGCAGACTTAGAGATGTTGTTCCTCCGCAGGTCATTGAGAATGATGTTATATCTGTTGTAGGTCTCTAGCAGCGTCTCTCCTTCTTTTGCATGAAACCCCTCGTATGCATTTATGCATATATTCTGCTTAGCTTGGATAGAGGCTTCACTTCCTTCAAACTATCTGGATAGTTCATCCCAGATTTCCTTTGCAGAGTTCCGACTGTCTACACGGTTGTAGATGTCGTTCGGGATTGCCATGGTCAGATAGATAAGAGCCTCTTCATCTGTCTTGTACTGTTCCTTCTGCTTTTCAGTAAAGTACTGATAAGGTTTAGGAACATATCTATCTGGGATTTCTGGAGAGGTGTCAGTTGCTGCTTGGCCATCAACTTTGATCATCGGATTGACAAGACCATTGATGATTCATTCCATGTAGTCTCTGTTTTTATGATTCAGAAACTGGACCATTCTCTTCTTCCATTGCTGATATTCATCAGCCATAAGGACAGGCGGTTTGGACTGAGAGCCCATCGAGAGAAGCTGGTTCGACATCTTAGTTGTACGGTTAGTAATTAAACTTATCTGTACCAAGACAACCAACTAGATGAGATCGTTAGAATCAAAATAAAAACCACACTCAAAAATTTTCAGAAAAAAATTTCCAAAAATAATTAAGTGCAGTCCTTTTAATCAGTATAAAGCTTCAAATAATACCGAACAAAAAGAAAATGTTGATCTCGAACAGAACTTTGTCCCCCTTCGCAGACTTAGCACGGGTCTTATGCTCGACCGGTAAACGACTAAGACCGGTATAGAGAGTTCGACCGGTAAGTTGCTTGTACCGGTACTTTGTTCGACCGGGAATATAGTTGACCGGTATTGACAATGGTTCGACCGATAGAGTAATGACCGATGATATGTGTTCGACCGGTAGGATACTAAGACCGGTATTCCTTTCGACCGGTGAGATGTTTGGACCGAGAATCTACTTCGACCGATACTGATGTAAGGACCGATATGGTGAACTCGATCGATATAGTGCTTAGACCGGGTGGACTGTGTGTGTACCGGTCGAATGCTATAGACCGATATAATGTGTTCGACCTATATGGTGTTCGACCGATAAAAGGTAAAGACCGATACAATTATTCGACCGATATGTTCTTAAATCCAGCCCAGATTGTCGATGAACAGAACGAATACTCGACCCAGAAATCAGTCACGAATTCAAAATCAGATGCAAAAATCAGTCCTTTGTACTCAGAAACATAAACCAATCACAATACAATCAAACTCAGAGATCAATTTCAACTTTTAGGCATTCGATGAACAGTATTATCGATGAACAGTAATTTTCATGAATAGTGAAATCAAAAAAAAAAAATTCACTCCACAGCAAAACGGCATTGTTGAACGACATTGTTATCCCAGTTTAATCTAGTTTATTAACAATCAATCAAGTAATCAAGCAACACAATAATAATCAAGAGATATATAAATCAGAGTAACATACCAATCCCTTGAATAAACAATGAAACCCTTGAGTGTTCTTGATACTCTTTGATTACAGAGAAAACTTCACTTGACTATAATCTCTAAACAATAATTATCAAAGGTTCTAACCTAAACCTAAACTAAACATAACTTTATATACCAAGGCTTTTAGGCCTAATGGGCTTATGGGCTTGAGGCCCAATAGCTAATAACTATTAACATATTACAGTTTAAACCCTGAATTGTAACTATCAAACAAATACAGTTTAGACCCTTTAATCTTGAATACAATTATCCACCTTCGACCTTCATTCATGCACTTTGAGTCCGTGTAATACTGTTGTTGTCTCAATGGTTTACATATTTTTGAGCCTGAAAAAGCAATCTTTATGCTTAATTCCTTCATACACAAGCACATTCACACATAAAACTCATTTTTCTGTCATAACGTTCATAGAATTACTTTGTGTTATTCGATGATTGAATGGAAGACCTGGGGAGTCAACATCACTAAAGATCCTTGTACAGTACATTCGTTGTACTAAGTGACTTCGTGTTACTTACAGACATTTTTAACTGTATCATTTGTTGATTAAGTGTTACCATTCCTAATTTGCCTGAGTTTCAAAAGATTTGGATGAATACATTTATCAATCGACGGCTATTCAGATCAAAATAAGGAACTATTCTCTTCGGGGGAGATTGCTTATCAAATACAATGGGGAAGATTGTTTCTGATTATCATATAGTTCTTTATATTGTTCTGTGGGGGAGATACTATCAAAGTCGATGCTGAAATTGAAAATGTTTTGATGATCTTGATATCTGATCATTTATCAAAAAGTGGGAGAGTTTTCAAAGTTTAATTTCAGAGGAAAGCAAAGTCAAGTGAAATTTAATAAGAGAAGCTATTTCAAGATTTTTTGATCAAAAGGGGGAAATAATTCATTTTTCAATGTCAAAGCGAAGTCTGTTGATTTCTCAAGATGAAAAAATTATTTTGGAAGTCTGAAAGTTTATTGCATTTTTGTGAACAAAGGGGGAGAATGCAAAAGTTTGCATGTTTTGAATTGACAAAGTTTGTGAAGAAAGATGAAGTAATCTTGTTGAGAAGAATTCAAAAGGGGGAGATTTTCAAAATTTTTTGAAGCTGTGAAAGACTTTATGTTGAATATTTACAAGATAAAGATGACGTGGTGATTAGTGTCAAAATTTTTTATTCTTGAATCCAAAGGGGGAGATTGTTGATACTAATGTTGTATTCAAGATTAAAAGGGTCAAATTTGTAAATTGTGTAAAGTTGTAAGTGTTTGTAGATATATTGTAAGTTAAAATGTTTGACTTTGACATGTGTTATTGAGTTGTAAGGTCAAGTCATTGACCATATAAATAGTTTTGTCTTTGTATTTTTTGTAAAAAAAACAATCATTCACAAGAACTCGCATAAGCTTTAGAGAGAGAAAGTAACGTGAGACTTATGGCACTCTGTATTACCTGTGACTAGAAATCATTGTAATAAAAGGTGTAATAAATTTATAACGATTCTACATATTCTTGAGTGTGATTAGTAGCTTGGATATGGAACATCAGAAAGGTCAGCATCTGATAGATCTCTGAGTCAGAATCTAATTTAGTGATGTAAGAATAGATCGTTGAGATGGGACGATTTCTGAGGAGACTAAAGCAACATGAGTGCTTTTGGAGTCTTTAAAATCTTTAACAAGATTATTCTTCAGAAGATTTGATTGCTCATAATTGAGCAAGATCCCATTTAGAGTACTAAGAAAGAGATGATTTAAGTCTTTTGTTAGCTTGAGACACATTGAATTGTTGTTCCAGCTTTCAGGAAGACATTCCAAGAATTTAGTTAGGACCTCAGAATTAGAATAGGTCCTACCACCAGTCCCTAGATCAATGATTAAACAGTTAAATCTCTGGTGAACATCAAATAGAGACTCATTCTTACCATAGATGAAAATTTCATACTGTCGTACCAAGTTGATCTTCCGGGTTTCTTGGATTTCAGTGGTACCTTCATACTGAATACATATAGTGTCCTATATTTCCTTAAAAGTTTTAAGAAGCATGATGAAATGGAAGGCTTTATCAGGCAAGGCCATAGAAATAATGGTTTTTGCCTTTGCATCTAAACCAACTTTTTTTTATCTTCATCACTCCACTGTCTTATTTCTTTGAGAATGTATCTTTTAGGAACAATGGTGTGGTTGCAGTGGCAGGGACTGCAGCTATGATAAGAAATGGCTCATAGGGAGCATTTGCTACATACTCAGGTATAGTACGATCTATACTTTCTAGAATTAGCATCATTCGATTTTTTCCAGAGAGCAAAGTTGTCTCTGCTAAATCGAGGAGGTTTTGATAGAGAACCATTATCATAATAGTTAGAGTTTGTGTTTAGTGCCATTTTTTAGAATAGCAAGGAAGAGAGTAAAGCAAGATCTTGTTTATGAGATGAAACAATCTGCGCTGATACCACTTGTTTGTCTCAAAGGTGCTAAACAAGTTTGTGGAAGTGGGGGGGGGGGGGATTGAATACAAACACAAATTTTCAGTTTAATAAATTGTTTATTGATGTATCAATTCACAATTTACAGTTTGTTGCGGAACAAGATTAAGTAAAACGTAATCTAAACAAACTTGAGAATGACACAGATGTTTGCACTAAGAACTAGAGATATAAGATTGAGAGGATATAGAAATCAGGGGTTTCTATATTTTGTTCACTAAGGGAAAGGATAAAAGGATACCCTCTAGAGAGTGTCTCAACCTTTCTATTTATGCCATATGCATTAAATGCATGGCAGGGTACTGTAAACGTGTCACCCTTTAGTTTGTTACATGCCTATGACTTTTGAAGACATGCTTTTAGCTGCATGATGAACAGTGTAGTCTTCAGGGTTGTTGTATGATTTGTCACAGGGGTATGTCTCTTCTAACAGATGTACTTCTTGTGCAAGGATAAGACAAAAGAAACTTGGAGCATAAGCTTTGTGATCATCAATCGATAAATATCTCTTCTTTCAGGGAGATCACTGGAAGTTCAACGATCACTGAAGCTTTTCTTCAAAGTTTATTAGAGCATAAATTTGTTGGATACAAGATCAAGACTACTAAAGGTCAAAGTTTCAAGAAGTCAAAGCTGGAAAGTCAACTCTCATATAAAGTCAAAGTCTTTGTCTAATAAATTGTCAAAGTCAATGTATTTGTATTGTTTAAGTTTTGTTTCCTTGTTTTAGTTGTTAGATATAAATAGGTTTTCTTTTCAATAGATATATGACTAATAGAAGAGCGTATCCAGAAGAGAGAGTTCCAGAGTTGTTGCATTAAGCATGTTCTTAATTGTTGAGAGAGAAATATTGTAAATCAAATCTGTGATCAATACAAAAACGTTCTAATTGGAAATTGAGTGATATAATTTTGATCTATACTAATTGTGGGACTCACAATTGGTATCAGAGCAAACAAGAAAGAGCAGATTTGGATAAAATTTGAAGAATTTCAGATCGTTTTTGGACGAACTCGTGAGAGAACTGCATATTTGAATTTGTTCGTTTTTCTGGTGTTTTGAATGTAAATTTGGTTGTAATAGACTCAAATTGATGTATAGAACAAGTTTGATTCAAATCACTTAGACTAATTTCACTTCTAGATTGATCAATTTGATCAAATTGTTGTTTTCATGAAACTCAAATAGTCGAACACTGTATTGTACTTGAACCACTGTAATTTTTCAATTGTATTTGTAATTACAGTGTTGTAATCTTGCTTAGTATTGCTTCGTGAAGAAATTGTGCAAGTTTCAGAATCAGAAATCAAAAGTTAGTTGATTTTTGATCGATCAGGCCAAGAACGCGCAAATAAACCGAAGAACACACAAAATTTACAAAACGCGCAAGCTTCATCGGAAGAACGCACAATCTGAAAGATCTTGTTTTTGGCAAGAAAAGCGCAAAGTACTTTTTGCGAGTTCTAGAAAAGCGCAAATCGAAGTTTGTGTGTTTGGTCTTCAGTCTGCGAGTTTGAACATCTTTTCTTCTGCGAGTTTAGCTTGCGAGTTTGATAAAACACGCAAGTAGGCATCTGCGAATTATTCAAACGCGCACGACTCAGTCTGAGAGTTTCTCAGTGAACAGTTATCTGCGTGTTTAGGCGTCTGCGAGTTTCAAGCTTCTTTAGTGATCTGCGAGTTTCTGTACTTAGCCAATTTTTGACAGTTATTTCAAATTTTGATCAGTTTTGGATTTTACACACCAAGTGTAATCTGCACTTCTTGGACGATCATAAAAAGCAGTATAGATCAACAATGACTTCTAGAGAATCTCTTGCCGTTGGAACAGACACAAAACCACCAGTACTCTTTAAGGGAGAGTATGAGTAGTGGAAAGATCGATTTTTAGATTTTATTGACAGAAATGATTTGAGAGATTATATCAGAAAGTCTCTGACAGTTGGAAATGCGCAGAGAGAATATCCACTTCCACTTGAAGAATACACAGAAAAACAGAGAAAAAGATCAAAAGCTGATAGGCTGGAAAAATCTTTCATTCTTCAAGGTATCCCAAATGAGATATATGTGAAAATTGACAGCTATAAGGCTACAACTAAGGAAATGTGGGATCAACTGGAAACGATGATGCTTGTATCTAAGGTTGGGAATCAACTTAAAATATCCAACTGCCTCAACTATTATGAGAAGTTAAAAGCCAAGGAAGGAGAATGTCTGGAAACTACTTATGACAGATTTGTGACCTTGCTGAATGAGTTAAGCAAGAACAAGGTCAAGAAGACACAAAATGAATTGAATGTCAAGTTTCTCAGTATTCTTCAGCCTGAGTGGAAAAGGTTTACAAGACAGATGAAACAGATGAAAGATCTAAATGAAATCCCACTCCACGAGGTTTATGAAACTCTGAGACAAAATGAAGAAGAGGTAGATGAGATCAAAAAGGAGAAGAAAAAGGCTGATAAAGCAGTTGTTGATCCTATTGCTCTTGTGGTGAAAAAGAAGCCTGTAAGTCTCAAGAAGAAGAAAAAGGTGATAGCTTCTGAATCAGAAGAAGCTGAAAGTGAGGATAACTCTGACTCTGACGACTGTGAGAATCTGAAGCAAGCTATGCTTATGTTAACCAAAGCTTTTCAAAAGAAGTTCTACAAAAAGCCTAACTCGAATAGTCAGAGGTATTCATCTGGTCAAGGAACTATGAGCACAAAGAGAGGGTAGAAGGGAAGAGATTGGAAGAGAAGAAGCCAGAGGAAAGAATGTATAGAGCTGAAGAGACAAAGCAGCCAGAACCGACTAAATGCTACAACTATGGCAAACTGGTCATTTTGCTAAGGATTGTAGAAAGCCAAAGGTTCGAAACTCTGAGTATTACAAGAATAAAATGCTTTTGGCCAAGCAACAAGAGGCTGGCAAAGCATTGATGGCAGAGGATGAATTTTGGCTTGATCACTCAGACGAAGAGGTTGAGAAAGAAGAGACAGCTCATATCTGCCTAATGGGAAAGATGGTGGATGAAACTGAAGATGAAGCAGAATCTGATGAAGAGGATAACGAAGAGGTATGTGATATGACTGAATCAGATTTTTTAAATCAAATGCATGCTATGATGACTAAACTCCAAGAATTAGAGTCTAAACTTAAGCGTGAAAAAGGTGTCATTAAAGATAAAAATCAATCAATACAGAAACTTAGCAATGATAATGCTGAGAAAAATGTATTGATTGAAGCATTACATAAAAATATTGACACCAGCACGAAAGAGAAGACTATTATTCACAAAGAATTATCTGAAACTGTTTCAAAATATAGATTGTGTAAGTTTGAATCAAAAGAGCTTAATAAAATGTATTATTTGCTTTCAAAAGAGAACAAATCTTTACTTGACAAAGTGAATGTTTTGGAAGGAAAATTATACACTTTGGGTCAAACTGAACAAACTATTCATCTAAACAAACCCAAAGAGAACAAAGAGTGTTGGGGACTCGATTATGAGAATCCACACTATCTCAAAAAGGGTATTGCAGAAGTGCCTGCTCTTTATGATTTCGGATTTTTAAAATTGGCACCACAATATCCTGAACTTCAAACTTACTGGACCAAATTATTAGAAGAGGATGAAACCAAGGAAAATGAGAAAAGAAAGAACACAACTAAAATTCAACTTCCATTTCGTTAGGAGAGGTTGAATAACAGTTATAATTCTGATAAATCAAAATTTCTTTCTAACGACTATTTTGAGAGTTACTCCTCAAAAGAGTTAGAGGCTAAATCTATAGAAGGTAAGCTTTATGTACCTCCTCTCGTATTAGAAAGTAAAATTTCTGAACTCGAGAGTACTCTAGTTGAAGAAAGAATTTTGATGGAATTAGAACAAACTACATTCTTCACTGTGTTTAAAAATTCCGATTTCTCTACAACATCCAAGGTTTCAAAATATGATGATCTGTCTGGTCTATTTGATAATGAGTTTGATTTCTTAAACTCTGATAGTGATTTAGATGAATGTGTTTCTCAATTTGATTTCAATGCTAAACTTCCTGATCATTCAAAATTTGTCATAAACTCTTTTGGATTACCAAGTGTGTATGAAAAAGGTGAAACATCAACGAATGTTGATAAATCAGTTTCTATGAAAATCAAAGTTGCCAAAGGTAAAAAGAAGAAATCTGGGCATTCACAGAAATTGACGACCACTAGTAAGTCAAAGAAGAAGCATTTTCTTGATTCCCACAGTCCTAACTCTAAATTTTCAAATGTTTCAGATATGAGAAAGAAAAGGAATGGAGTTAAGTCAACTTGGCTACCAAAGAAGAAGGTTGACGAGATGGCGAAATCATTACCTGATTCTTTTTGTAATAGAAATACCAATAGTACTTCAGATGTAATTGTGAATATTGTGTTAGAGCAAAAATCTGTTGGATACAAGATCAAGATTGCTGAAGGTTAAAGATACAAGAAGTCAAAGCTGAAAGTCAACTCTCATTAAAGTCAAAGTCTATTTTGTAATAAAAGTCAAAGTGCATTGTATTTTGTATTTTCTTGTATTTTAGGTGTAGGTATAAATAGCTTTTTAATTCTGTTTTTAGGAGAGTAACTTGAGGAGTTGAGAAATTGATGAGAGATTGTAGAGAGAGAGAGAGTTCTAGAGAGAGAAAGCTGTAAACATTGAATTTGAAAGTAAATTCAAACAGGTAGTTAATTCATTCTTCTTTGTTTGATTAATTGCAATTAGAAACTTGATTTCAGGACACACAATTGGTATCAGAGTAGATCCAAATTGTTGAAATCAGATCAAGAAAGTGGAAAGAGTTGTTCGACACTGTGTTGATCGAGTTCTATTCAAATTCTGAATTTTAGGGTGTATTTCGAGTTCAAATCGATTAGGTTTTGTTTAGTAAGTTCTATCGATCGAGTTTGTATAGTTTGATTCGTGAAATGCACTGTAATCAATTGTTAATTTCGATTTTGAAGAAGTTCGAGTTCACGAGTTTTTGAGCACTGTAAATTTAATCAATTTGGTTCAATGTGTATTTGATTGTAAATTTCAAGTATTGTAATCTGTTCTTGTGTTGAAATCGAGCATAATTACAAAGTTTCAAGATCAAATTTGAAGAATTTGATCGATTTCTAGACGAAAGACTCGAAAAAGTTAAGAACACGCAAGGAAGTCTGAAGAACGTGCTAGATCGGCAAAACGCGCAAGTTCTTATATAGAACGCGGAAGTTGAAGAATTTCATTTTTGGCCAAAACGCGCAAGGCGTTATTAGCGAGTTCTTAGAACACGCAAGGTGTTATCTGCGAGTTTTGAAAGTTGGGAAAATTTTCTATGTACCAAAACACGCACGTAGTGATTAGCGAGTTCTACAAACGCGCTAGTCTAAGTGTGCGAGTTTCATCAGGATCAGGATTCTGCGAGTTTGTTCATCGTGCGAGTTTGAAAAATTCAAAAAAAATTTCTAAGTGTTGGAACGCGCAAGACATGGTTAGCGAGTTTGCTCAAATGCGCAAGTAGTGCCTAGCGAGTTTTGGGAATGCGCACGTCTTCATTAGCGCGTTTCAAAGTGAATAGTTACTTGCGTGTTTAGGCATTAGCGAGTTTCAAAGAGAATAGTCACTTGCGAGTTTCAACAATCAGCGAGTTTCAACTATCTGCGAGTTTATCAGAACACGCAAGTCTTTGCGTGCGAGTCTCATAAACGCGCAAGCTTTAGTCTGCGGGTTTTTCAGCAATAGTGACTTGCGAGTTTTGTCACTTAGTCAAATTTTTCAAAATTTCAGATTTTTTCTATATTTCAAGATTTTTTTTTCTTCTGATTTCATATTTGGACTAACGATCAGTTCTAGTTTCTTATTTAATATATTTTTCAAACAGGATGACTTCTAAAGATGCTCTTTCTATTGGCACTGATGTCAAGCCTCCAGTACTGTTCAAAGGATAATATGAACAGCGGAAAGACAGATTTCTGGATTTTGTGGATAGACATGCGAATGGTGAGAACATACTACTATCAATTACAGAAGGTCCGATGATTCCACCTACTGTTCAAATCCCCGATGATGAATCCTCAGACAGTGAGGATGGAGATGAGGATAGAGTACAGAAGATGAGAACAGTTCCAATGGATTTTGCCCAGTATTCTGAAGAGCAGAAAAGCCGATTTAAAGCAGATAAACAAGCACGGTCCTTACTTCTTCAAAGCATTCCTAATGAGATATACATAAAGATTGATAGTTATAAGGCAAATGCTAAGAAGATGTGGGATCAACTGCAAAAGATGATGATGGGATCCAAGGTTGGGAATCAAATGAAAGTGGCTAACTGCATTAACAGTTATGAAGAGTTTAAAGCCAAAGAGAATGAAAGCTTGGAAGATACTTATGAAAGTTTTGTCTTGCTTCTGAATGAGTTGTCAAAGAATAAAGTGAAAAAGAAACAGCTTGAGAACAATGTTAAGTTTCTGAGCATTCTGCAACCTGAGTGGAAAAAACACACTCGTCGCATGAAACAGATGAAGGATCTAAGTGATATACCATTGCATGAGGTATACGAGACTTTGCGACAAAATGAATAAGAAGTAGAAGAGAAAAGGAGTGAGAAGAAGACAACAGAAAAAGTTGCAGATCCCATTGCACTTGTGGCCGGAGAGAAGAAGAAAGATAAGACAGAGAAGAAGAAAAAGAAGAAAGTCATTACTAGTTCTGCATCTGAATCTGAATCCGATGGAGATGACGGAGAAAGTCTCAAGCAAGCCATGCTATTACTGACCCGTGCATTTCAAAAGAAATTCTACAAAAATCCGGGATCTAATTCTCAGAGATACTCTTCATCCAGCTCTAAGAATCATGAGCATAGAGAAAGGGTAGAAAGCAACAGGTTTGTTGAGAAGAAACCTGAAGAAAGAAAGAAGTTTGTGAATGAGTATACTGGTGCTGAAAAGCCAACAAATGATCTAATCAAATGCTACAACTGTGGCAAGATTGGACATTTCGCTAAAGAATGTCGAATGCCAAAGGTTCGCAACTCCCAGTACTATCAGAACAAACTGCTATTGGCCAAACAACAAGAAGTTGGCATAGCATTAATGGCTGAAGACGAATTTTGGCTGGATCATTCAGATGTTGAAGAGGAAGAGAAAGAAGAAACTGCTCATCTCTGCGTAATGGGAAAAGAGGTGAAATATGATGATTCAGATGATGATGCAGCTGATGAGGTAATGCACTTAACTGAAAAAGATTTCATAACCAAAATGGACGCCGTGATGATTGAGCTTCAAGACTAACAAACTAAACTGAAAAAGGAAAAAGACAGAGTTGCTAAAAGAAACAACAAGATCTTTGAGCTTAATAAGTCTGTTATTGGGAACAAAGATCTAATTGATTCTTTACGCAAGTCTGCTTCTGATTCTAAAATTCAAGTAGATTGTTTTGAAAAGAAGAATTCTGATTTTGAAGTTAAAATCTCTAAGTCTGAGTTTGAGAAGAAAGAATCTGCACTAACTATTAATAAATTGCAGGTTGAGAACAAGCTCTTAAATAAGAAGGTAAATGGTTTGGAAGCCAAACTCTATGCAAGAGGCCAAACAGATCAAACTATTTTTCTTAATGCACCTAACGAAGAGGCTGATGTTAAGGAAAAATGGGGGCTTGGTTTTGAAAACCCCCATTACTTAAAGAAAGCTATCAGAAAACAACCAGCACTTTATAATTTTGACTTTCTTGCTGTTGCTGGTAAACATACTCATTTAAAACCCAAATTTGTTACCAAATTACCAGAAGAAGTTGAGGCCAAGGAAACTGAAAATAGAAAGAATGTTAACAAAATGCAACTACCATTTAACTATGCAAAGTTAAATGATAGTTATCTTTCAGAGACATCAAAAGTTCTTTCAAACGACTATTTTGCTAGTTATTCTGTTTCTGAGATGAAGGCAAAACCTGCTATTGCAAAGGCTTATGTTCCTCCACTCATTCTTGAAAGCAAAATAGTTGAACTTGAAAATGTTGTTTCTGATGAAAGACTTTTGGTAGATATTGAACAAAGTGTGTTTTCTACAGTTTTAAAGAACATTGTTTCCAATCTAAATCTACAAAGTGTTCTACAGTTTCAAAGACACCTCAAACTTCGTCTGATAATTTTGATGACTTATTTGCGTCTGCAAATGACTTTCTTAATTCTGATGATGGGTGCATAGAAGAAATTGATATGTTTGACTTCAATGCTCCTCTTCCTGATCATTCTACTTGTCTTATCAATGGAAAAGTGTTACCAAGTGTTCTTAAAACTAGTGAATCATCAGCTAAGGTTGGTGAATCAGTTTCTGTAACTGCTGATTACTATGCTCAAGGTAAGAAACATAAGAAACATCGATTACAGAAACAGAAATCCACTGGTACACAAATGAAAAATCAATCTAAGAAATCTGATTTTCCTAATAAATCTAAATCTTCTGTTTCAGATTTAAGAAAGAAAAGGTCGAAAGCAAGATCTGAATGGAGACCAAAGAGGAAGAATGATGAGACAGCCGAATCATTTTTTGATAATTCATGTAATAAATCTGATAGTAGTGATACTGATGTAGTTGGTCAACTTGCTTCTTCTAAACAAAACCCTATAACTTCTTACAAGTGTTATTCAATAAAGCAATTGATTCAATTATATCCTAGTACAACTAAATCTTTTCATTATCGGAGAAATGATTTTGCTTATCATCATACTTCTAATGATTGGTTTGGAACTTATCATGTTTATTATTCAAGATCAAATGTTTTTAGAGGTTTTTAAAAGAAAAGAGGATCCATATTCAAATGGATACCAAAATCTTGTGCTAATCTGTTAGTACCCGTTTTTAAATGGGTACCTAAAATTGTTATTTACTGATTTCTCTTGCAGACCCGACATATGTGGTACTTGGATAGCGGTTGTTCCAAGTATATGACTGGGCAGAAAGCTTTATTGTCTAATTATACAGAGAAATTCAGCAGCAATGTTCGATTTGGGAACGACCAAGTTTCACCAATCTTAGGATATGGTGATATCATTCAAGACAACATAACGATTAGGAAGGTGAGTTATGTCGAAGGTTTAGGGCACAACTTGTTTAGCATCGGTAAATTCTGCGACAAAGAGTTAGAGGTCAACTTCAAAGCTAAGAGATGTTCGGTTCGTTTTGAAGACGACACAGAACTCTTAGTTGGCAATCGAAAGACAAATCTCTACACCATCAATCATTCAAAGGTTCAGAATGACAGTCATGTTTGCTTATTGTCAAAAGCTTCGATGCAACAAAGTTGGCTTTGACACAGACGACTATCGCACCTGAATTTTCATTATATTAACAAGTTGGTCAAAGATAAGTTGGTAAAAGGACTTCCTGAGGTGAGATATGAGAAAGAACACTTG
This sequence comes from Arctium minus, assembly GCA_954870635.1. NCBI lineage: Eukaryota > Viridiplantae > Streptophyta > Magnoliopsida > Asterales > Asteraceae > Arctium > Arctium minus. The sequence goes on along the minus strand of OX941088.1, from coordinate 72,693,881 downwards.
TGTGTTGCATGTGAAAAAGGTAAGATGAAGAGAGCTGCACATAAACCGAAGCCTGAACCAAGCACCAGTTCTCCACTAGAGTTGTTGCATATGGATTTATGCGGTCCGATGAGAACACAAAACTTTGGCAGAAAGAAATATGTGTTGGTTATTGTGGACGATTATTCAAGATACACATGGGTCAATTTTTTACGATCAAAAGATGAGACGCTCGAAGTTCTCATTACCTTCTTAAAGACGACCCAGGTGAATATGCAGAGACAAGTCAAGTTTCTTCGAACTGATAACGGCACAGGGTTCAACAACAGAACAGTTGAAGAATATCTCGAATCAGTCGGGATATCACATCAATACTCTGCTGCACGTACACCTGAACAGAATGGAGTAGTCGAAAGGCGAAATAGAACGCTGGTCGAGGCCGCTCGTACTATGCTTTGCCAATTGAACTTACCTTTATTTCTGTGGGCAGAAGCTGTGTCAACTGCATGTCATACTCAGAATCGATCCATGATACACCGCCGTTTTCAAAAGACTCCATATGAGCTGATCAACAATAGAACACCGACAATCAAGTATTTTCATATATTTGGGTGTAAGTGTTTCGTGCTTAATGATAGAGAGAATCTGAACAAGTTCAGTGATAAGGCGGACGAAGGCATCTTCATTGGCTACTCTTCAACATCTACATCATATCGTGTTTACCTGGAGAAGTCAAAGACAGTCGTCGAGAGCGTCAATGTAACATTCGATGAAGATATGGCTTCTGAACAACTCAGTTCAGAACCCGTGATCACTGGAGTATTAGCTTCTGGGAAGATCCGTCTAGAACCTGTTTCTACAGAGAACAATTCGAATAACGCTTCTACATCTACTAGTCATTTATCTGATTTAGATTTGTTATTTGAATTTTTTTATGATGAGTTTCTAGGATATAATTTGCCTAAATCTGCTGTGACTGACAGGTCTGAAGACACAAGTTGCAATCATCCAGTCACTTCAGAAATTATAACTGAACTTGAATTCCCCGTTCAGTCAGAAACTCATATTCCAACATCTACTCCTACAGTTGAAGATATACAAGTAACTGCTGAGACAGAAGTAAATGTATCAGTTGGGTGTGATACACTGTCTACTCAACAACCAGAGTATGTTGTTCCAACTGATGCTTCTGCACCTGAAATTTTAACTGCAAACCCCCCTCCAACTATTCAAACTGAAGATCCTGATAGTGGATTTCAAGATGATAATCATGATCAATCAGTATCTAATCCACTCCCTCATGAGCATCGCTGGACCAAAGAGCACCCTTTACACCAAGTAATTGGAGATCTAAACAAACCAGTGCAAACTAGGTCAGGGACTTTGAATCAATGTATGCATGACTCACTTCTCAGCAAGATAGAGCCCACGCGTGTATCAGAGGCTTTAGCTGATTCGGATTGGGTATCTGGTATGCAAGAAGAATTAAATCAGTTTAAAGCCCTGAAGGTCTGGAGATTAGTTCCAAAACCAGAAGGAAAGACCGTGATAGGAACTAAATGGGTATTTAAAAACAAAAAGGATGAAGATGGTATTGTCATAAGGAATAAAGCAAGACTTGTTGTTAGCCCCAAATCTGAACCAATGAAAGTATTGAAAATAACTAAGTCTTCATCTAAAGACTTTCAAGGGACATCAACAAGTCTGTCTCTGAAGTCAATTCAGAGTCAGTCTGAAGAAAGCAAGTCTGTCTCTGAAGTCAATTCAGAGTCAGTCTCAGAAAAAGCATGTCTGTCTCTGAGGTCAGTTCAGAGACAGTCTCTCGGAAAGACATCAGAGATCTCCTCATCAGAGATCATAATTCAGAGTTCTGAAGATGTTCACTCAGAATCTCTTGACAAAGAAGAACAGATGACACGTCACCTAGTGATAAGATTTACTTTCTAGAGTAGGTCACTGTTCAAGCATGTCTTGATCTTACCTCTAAGGTAAGACACTGTTCAAGCATGCTTCTATTTGTCAGATAAGTACACCGTTTACTTTATGGTCCTATAAATAGGACCATCACCTTATTGTTCAAAGTGTGCTTAAGAAGTCTTATAACTGATAATATAAGTTGAATATTTTATTCAAAGAATATCTTGTTTATCTATTATCTGCTTTATGAACTGTGATATTTGAATCTCCTTTGATATTAAACTATATTGCTTCCGCTGTTATTACTCTTATTGTTTATATCATTGTTGTGAGATTAAATCTGGTATCCAACAATTGGTATCAGAGCCTCCTTTGTTTTCTAAACAAAGAAAGATCGCATCTGCATACTCGGATAGATTTACATCTCATTGATTCTAACTTTCAATATCTGTGCATGTTCAAATAAACCTGGTTTATTAAAGAACACCATATGCTCAAGATTTGATAATAAATCATTGTTCAATACAAAAAGCATCAGTTCTTCAAATCTTCATCTTTTTCTTCAAAAATGGCAAACTCAAGCATAAGTGCCATTTATACAGCTGGGTCATTAACAAAACCTCCTACACTTTTAAGGGATGAATATCCCCAATGGAAGATAAGGATGGTAAATTTCTTAGAAGGTATGGACAAGGATCTTTTTAGATCAGTGAACGTTGGACCTCACATTCCAATGGTGTTGGTACCAAGAGTTCCTACAACAGCAGATACTGCTGAAATACCTGCATATTATGAAAAGAAAACCACAAACTTCACTGATGAAGAAACTAATATGATGGATAATGACTCAAAAGCTGTTAGATTACTTATAATGGCCATTCCCAATGATATCTTTCAAGAACTTGATTCTTGTAAAACTGCAAAAGAGATATGGGATCAGTTGTTAAATCAACTTGAAGGAGGCCTACAAACCCAGAAAAATAGAAGAAATCTATGCATCAATGAATATCATGATTTTCATGCTCTACCAGAAGAAATATTACACCAAACTTACTCAAGATTCAACATTCTTATCAACAAATGCAGAAAGTTTGGAGTGATAAGAACAAAAGAGGAAAACAACGTTCTTTTCTTAAAAAGCTTAAATGAAGAATGGTCACAACTGTTCATGTCTATACAAGCCAATCAAGATCTTGAGTCATGGTCATTAACTGACATTTATGGCACTCTTGTTGCACATGAAAAGGAAGTTATGAATCACAAATCAAAACTGTCTTTAGGTGGACCCCTTGCACTTGTTTCAAAACAAATTTCGAAAGAAAACAAATGTGAAGAGTCACAAAAAGGTTTGGAAACAAAAAGAAGATCCAAAAAGGTCCTAATGGCAGAAGAAAATCATTCAGATTCAGACTCAGAAGATGATATCAATGCCTTCGCCAAATCTCTTGCATTAGTCACTCATCAATTTAATAAGAAATTTGGCAAAAAAGTATTTGAAGGAAGGAGAGAGAATGAAGAAAGAAGAAATCTTGAAAGAAGATTTCAACAAGATGGTGTCAGATTACAACAAGAACCCAGATTCACTCCATATAGTGATCAAAAGGGTACAAACTTCAATAACAATGATGCAACACAAAGACCTCAACAATCATTTCAACCAAGGTATCCACAGCCACAGAGATACTTCAAACCTCAAGAACAGAAGCCAGAGACAAGTACTGCCACTCTTCCAACAAATCAAAATGATGGAAGATGTTTCAGATGTGGAAAACTAGGCCATTTCTCTGCAAACTGCAGAGGAAAACTTGTCAAAGATCAAGATTACTACAAAAACAAATACAAGTACAACGTAAAAGAAAGAGTTCTTGTAGCAGAAATGGAAGACTGGCTATCAGACTCAACAAGCGACGGCGAGGAAGAGCCTACCAATCTCTGTGGTATGGCTTTTCAGATGGAAATCAAACTGATGGAGCATCAGAAGAAAACTCTGAAAAGGTAAACTCTCTTTACACCTCTGACAGTGATCCTGAAATAGATGCTTTTAAACTAATTAATGAACTTCAGGATCTAGAGCAAAAGTTTCTTGAAGAGAAAAAGAAAAGAGAGCAAATGACAAAAGAGCTCATTTTTTTTCAAAAGAGAAAAGAATCTTCTGGAATCAGAAAAGAAAGAATTTTTTCTTGAAAAAACCAAACTAGAAGAAACTGACAAGCAAAAAGAAAAATCATTTTCAGAAGAAATAAGAAAAATTGAGACAGTTTTAAAAGGAAAAGAAGAAGAAGTAAATAAATCTGAGTATGAAAGGCTCAATTTTATTGCCTTAACCAAATTTTTTCAAAAGGAAAGAGAAATCCTACATCAATCTCTAGATAGAAAAATCTTCGAATCAAAAGTTATGTCAATGCACAAGGTTTTTTCGACAAAATAAAAACTCAAATGGACTCTCAAGGGCTGGGATTCAATGAGTTGAATTCATTCACTGGATTGGAGAAAACTTCACTTTCTTCCACTTTCCGTACGGGAAAGGTCCAAAGCATTGACGGTACATCTCTGAATAATTTCAAAAGAATGAAAACATCAGAGGGATCAAAAATAAGAGCTTTGAATTTCAAAAATACTACATACTCTGAAGTAAAAAAGTTTCAAAAGTCTGTGTTACAGATAAAAGAATAAACTTCAGAGGTACTCTTCACAAAACCTCAAAGCAATGATCCCAAAGAAATTTTCATATTTGATGCTTTCATCTCAAATGAATCAGAGACATCAGAACCATGTACCTCTGATACAAGTACTTCTGAAAATGAATCTCAGAGTTCACTTAATCCGAATGCCCCTCTGTATTCACCAAAGTCAGATGAAAACATCAGAACTACATTTGAAGATGATGTTAAAAAGATATGGAAAGAAAATGTCATGGAGGACTTAAAAAGAAAAGAAAGCATGAAACGGATCATTAAAGTCTCTAGAACAAAAGAAATTCAAAAACCAATAGAGGTAGCTATCTCTATTAAAAGTAAGAGAGACTTTCTTGACTCTGATTCAGAATCTGATCAAGAGATTGATGAACAGATTTTTTGCAAACCAGGGAATGTAATTCACAAAAGATAGAAACTGTTGGCTCTGGTATTTTGAATGTTCCAATTTTAATTTTGAAAACCAAAACCAGAATACCAATAAGTCCTTATTTTGCAAATATGTGTTTACAGGCAAAAATGTCTCTGGAACTTGAAAAAGAGTTACAAGAAAAGGCAAAGAATAAAACAAACACTTCTGAATCTTACACCTATAAAACAATAAAATTCTCTCCTGAACAAAAAGGCAAATGGACAAAAATTAACCATATTGATCTTGTTTGTGCAGTAAGCAGCAAAGAAAAGAAGATGTTTTTGATCAAGAAAAGGCAACTTGAAAAGAAGATTGTCTTTCAAGCAAAAAGGAAAGAAGTAGTTAGGGATACATGTAATATTCCTAGTGCTAGTTTCAAAAGAAGTCAAAATGTAACAAATGCTTTTAATAAAAAGAAAAACTTTGCTCCTACTTCTTCTTGTTCTATTAATTGCAACTGCATTCATCTCTTGATAAAACTGAAAAATCATTTCAAAGGATCACATTGTCTTCTGAATCAATCTCTGAAAAATATCTCAGAGACAAAATTTCAAAAGAAGACAGGTAACGGCAAGACATCAAAACATGAGATGCCAAAAAGTCATACAAATACACCAAAGTCTAACATAAAAGGACCCATAATGAGATGGGTACCTAAGAAACAATAATCTCTCTTGCAGAATCAGTCAATGCCAATCTGGTACTTAGATTCTGGATGTTCAAGGCATATGACTGGAGATAAGGAACTGCTATCCTCATTCAAAGTAAAATCTGGAGGAGTAGTTACTTTTGGAGACAATGTGCAAGGACAGATTAAAGGATATGGTGAGTTATCAAGAGGAAATGTTTTAGTATCAAAGGTTGCTTATGTGGATGGATTAAAACACAATCTGATCAGCATAAGTCAACTTTGTGATCATGGTTTTGATGTGAAATTTCAAAGAAAATATTGTTCACTTGTTACCTCAAAATCAGGTCAAGAATTACTCAGAGCAGACAGAAAAGGTAACCTCTACAAAATGAATTTTACCAAAATCAACGACACTGATTCAGAGAAACTTTGTCTTGTTTCTCTGAATAGTGAGGAAGTCTGGCTCTGGCATAAAAAGTTTTCACATCTAAACTTTTCCTCACTTGATAAATTAGTTAAACTTAATATGGTTAAGGGATTACCATCTCTGAAGTTTAACAAAGATCATCTTTCTTCTGCTTGTGAAATGGGAAAAATGAAAAGATCTTCCCATAAAACCAAAAGTGAAAACAACTGTCCTAGACCTCTGCACATGCTTCATGTGGACCTCTGTGGTCCTATCTCTGTACAGAGTCTAGCAGGTAAGAAATACATTCTGGTTCTGATTGATGAATTTTCCAGATTCACATAGATAGAATTCATCAGAGCCAAATCAGATGTACCTGAAATTTTGATAAGGTTGTTGAAAAGATTACAGGTTCTATTTAGCAACAAAGTTCAGAAACTAAGAAGTGATAATAGATCAGAGTTCAAAAATTCCAAAATCAATTCATATCTATCAGAAGAAGACATTACTCCTAACTTTTCTGCAGCAAGAACCCCTCAGCAAAATGGAGTAGTTGAAAGGAAGAACAGAACACTTGTTGAAGCTGCAAGAACAATGCTTGCTAGATCTGATCTTTCAACAAATTTTTGGGCATAAGCAGTGGCAACAGCCTACTTTACTCAGAATAGAGCTACAATTGTCAAAAGATTTCAGAAAACATCCTATGAACTCATTAACAATAGGAAACCTAATGTTAAATATTTTCATGTTTTTGGATGCAGATGTTACATTCTGAACGATAGAGAATCTCTTGGAAAGTTTGACAAGAAAGCTGATGAGGGCAAATTCATTGGATATTCATTAGCCTCAAAAGCTTTCAGAGTGTTCAATCTTAGAACAAGGACCATCCAAGAGAGCACCAATATCACTTTTGATGACAATAAAAGCTCTGAACAACAAGAAAGTCTCTCAACACCTATCTCTGAATCATCAAGAGAATCTGAATTAAACAGAATATTTGAAGATTTCTTTGATGAAGATAATCCAGAAGCTATCTTCAGAGATAGACCAAGAGAAAATTCAGAAGGACCCCAAGAAACAGGTACAACCCTTTCTGGACCCTCTGAATTAACACCTTCTCCTTCACCAAATGCAGATCAGCAAAGTGAATCAGAAGAAGATGAAGATCAAAAAGAGGATGATCAAGGAGTATCTGAAGTAACTCCAGAAACAAATAGTGAAGAAATTCAAGAATCTGCTTCACCATCTCGGGAACCAACTTCAGAGCCTCTGAACAGCACAACAGAGATGTCATCAACTGTCATCTCTGAAGATCAAACTCCACCCCAAATTTTTGATCCAATCTCAAGATGGACAAAAGATCATCCAATTGATCAAATCATTGGATCCTCATCAGAAGGAGTTAAAACAAGATCTGCCATAATCAATGAATCCTTCTACGTAAACTTTTTGAGCATTATTGAACCAAAGAATATGAAAGAAGCTCTTGAAGATCCTCATTGGATTTTTGCAATGCAGGATGAACTTCAAGAGTTTGTAAGAAACAAAGTCTGGACCCTAGTTCCCCTTCCCAAAGGAAAATTTGCAATTGGAACAAAATGGGTTTTCAGAGACAAAAAGGATGAGGATGGAATAATAATCAGGAACAAAGCTAGGTTGGTTGCTAAAGGATATTGCCAAGAAGAAGGTATTGATTATGATGAAACCTTTGCACCTGTAGCTAGGCTAGAAGCAATCAGAATCTTCTTAGCCTATGCTGCACACAAAGGATTCAAAGTTTATCAAATGGATGTTAAATCTGCCTTTCTACATGGTAAATTAAATGAAGAAGTTTATGTCCAGCAACCACCTGGATTTGAATGTATTGAGTTTCCTAATCATGTTTATTATTTGGATAAGGCTCTGTATGGACTTAAACAAGCTCAAAGAGCTTGGTATGCAACTCTGTCCACTTTTCTGATTAAAAATGGATTTGACAAAGGCATAATTGATACAACATTATTCATCAAAAAGTACAAAAATGAGATGCCATTAGTACAAATTTATGTTGATGACATTATATTTGGCTCTACAAATCAAAAGTATTGTGACAAGTTTTCAGAGTTGATGAAGAGTGAATTTGAGATGAGCCTCATGGGAGAATTAACTTTCTTTCTGGGCTTACAAGTAAAACAAACTTCAGAAGGTACTTTCATAAGTCAAACTAAATATGTCTCTGAAATTTTGAAAAAATACAAACTCAATGATTCAACTTCTATGAAAACGCCTCTAGCCACCGGAGTCAAACTTGACTCTGATCCTTCAGGACAATCTGTGGATATAAAAACCTACAGAGGCATGATAGGTTCACTATTATTGTTAGGTCTGATTTTATAGTAATCATTGTATTTATAGGACTTGGTCAATACTGTGTTTAGGGCTGATTAGTATTGTATCTGACCAAGGGTATTTAAGTCCCTTTGGTCTTGTTCCTTGTAAGTTTTACACGCTCATTTGAATAGAAATATACTTTGCACTCCTTTTGTCTCTCTCTCTACTTTCTCTCTCTAAGGATTTAGAGATTCTTGGACTCTCAATTGGTATCAGAGCATACTAGATCTTGAGAGGATTGAGAGAGTGTTTTCCAGAATTTGTTTTAGTGATTGAAATCGAAAATTTGATCGATTTTATTGATTTTTCAATAAAATCTCGTTTTCTTGATTTCTCACAAAATTTGGATTGTTTTTGGTTTGAATGTGTTGAAATTGAAGAGTTTTGATGATCATGATGTTCACAATCATCAAAAAGGGGGAGAGTATTTACAAAGTTTAATTTCAAAGTTATGAAGAAAGAAAGTTCAAGTTTTTCAAGATTGGTTCAATTTCTGAATGAAGATGATTCGTGAAAGTTTGCTTTTCTGAAGACAGTCTAGAGATCAAAGAGATGAAGATAAGAGTTTTATGTTGTTTCATTATTCAAAGATGAAGATTTCAAAGATTGTATTTCTTCTATCCCGTATCATGTGGTGTCTGCTTCAATTCAATTTCCTCCTACAAGCTGATTGAAAGAAGTTCTTAAGCTGAAAGTGTTAGGTCTGGTTTTATAGTAATCATTGTATTTATAGGGCTTGGTCAAATACTGTGTTTAGAGTATTATCTGTGTAGTATTGACCAAGGGTATTTAAGTCTTTTTGGTCTTTGTGTCTTGTAAGTTTGACACGTACATTTGAATAGAATTATACTTTGCGCTCCTTTTGTCTCTCTCTCTACTTTCTCTCTCTAAGGATTTAGAGATTCTTGGACTCTCAATTGGTATCAGAGCATACTAGATCTTGAGAGGATTGAGAGAGTGTTTTCCAGAATTTGTTTTAGTGATTGAAATCGAAAATTTGATCGATTTTATTGATTTTTCAATAAAATCTCGTTTTCTTGATTTCTCACAAAATTTGGATTGTTTTTGGTTTGAATTGTGTTAATTTTGTGATCATCTGCTTCGTTTTTGATATTTGATCTTGTTTGATTCATAGTGTTTTGCTTAAAAACATTGTTTTGATCTTCGATTTTGAAAAATTGTGATTTTCTGGAAAAACGGGTTTACTTTACTGTTCGATTCAAGAATTTGAGTATTAGTGTGTTTTAATCGAAATTGTTTGTTAAAAGTTGTTTTTCGAAACTCAGAGTGTGAGTTTCTTGTTTTAAATTCTGTGTTAGAATCGATTTTACACAAAATTAGAGTTTTTCTGATCTTTGCGTTTCATTCATGTGTCTTGCGTTTCTATCATGTTACTTTGCGGGTCATTCATATTGATTTGCATTTTCTACTAATATTTTGTTATCTTGTTTCAGGTTTTCGGTTCACGTTGGACCCGCAAAGCTCATTATGCGTCTCAAGTGACACACGCAAAGTCAAGCTTCTCGGTTCTATTTTGACACGCAAACCTTCAGTTTGCGTTCCTATCTTCGAGTGAAAAGTCTCACTTTGCGTTCCTCAAGGCACCCGCGAGCTTCACCTTACGTTCCTCAAGGCACCCGCGAACATCATCTTGCGTTTCCCATTGCAAACATAAACCTCAGTTTGCGTTTCCCACATCACCCGCAAACCTCAGTTTACGTTTCAGTCTTCACCCGCAAAGCTCCACTTTGCGGGTCTCCCTGTCTTAGATGAAATTTTTTTTTTTGTGTGTGTGTCATCTTTATTTTTTTTAAACTTTGTGTCATAACAAGTGTTTTTCAAATTTACAATTTTTAATATTTTTTTTTCCAATTCAATCTGATTTTTGTTTTTCAGATACTTCAGCAATGGATTCTGCCAAATTTGCTTTTCAAGCACAGATCTACAAGAGTGACCTCATGATGTCTTTGGGATCTGATACTCGTCCACCAGTACTGATAAATGAAAACGAATTTGAACAGTGGCAGGATCGATTCATCAACTTTATTGAAAGACAACCTAATGGGGATAACATGATGAAATCTCTGTATGAGGGTCCTATGATAAGGAAAATGAAAGTGATTCCAGCTACTGATACTACTCTAGCTACAACAGTTGAAACACCTTTAAGTGAATATGACCCTAAAGAGTTATCGAGATATCAAGCAGATAGTCTGGCTAAGTCAAATCTAATCCTTGATCTTCCCAACTCCATTTATAACAGAATCGATTGCTTCAAACATAATCCAATGCTGATGTGGACACAACTTGAGAAGATTATGTTGGGTACTGCTATGTCTACTCAGTTACGACAGACCAGATACATGAACAACTTTGAGAAGTTCCAAGCTAAGGATGGGGAAAGTTTGAAGAGTGTGTTTGATCGATTCTGGGTTGTCATCAATGATCTTTTCAAGATTAAAGTTACCAAGACTGAATTGGAAACTAACTTGAAGTTTCTGAACGTTTTACAACCTGAGTGGAACAAGTCTTGCCACATAATGAGAAACGATGTTAGAATCTCAACCATGCCAATTCAGGAGTTATACGAAATCTTGATGACAGATGAATCTATGGTAATGGAAAAGAAGGCAAAAATGGATAAGAAGAACAAGCCTATGTCAGTAGATCCCATTGCTCTTATAGCTAGCCAATTGGATGAGCAAGCTTTGACCGAATCAACTTATGATGGGTCTACAGATGATGATGGCGAAGCTCTCGAAAAGGCCATGACTCTTTTGACTCAGCTTTATCAGAAACGGTTCATGAACAGATCTGGGTTGAACAATCTGCAGTTTACTTCTGGGTCTAAGAAAATTGAAACTGGTGCTCCTTCAAAGAAATACACTCCAAAATATGAACAGGTTAAGACAGTTGAACAAAAGAAAGATGACAAAAAGGTGATGAACTGCTTTAATTGTGGGAAGCCTGGACATATGGTCAAGGATTGCAGAGTCAAAGTGGTAAAGAATGCTGAATTTTACCGAAAGAAGTTGGCTCTAGCTGAAAAGAAGGAGAGTGGAACGATCCTGTTAGCTGAAGAAGAGTACTGGTTGGATCATTTGGACGATGAGGCTGAAAATGAGGAGACTCCAGCCATGTGCTTTGTTGGTGACGATCAAAGTGATGATGAGGAAGATGATACCTCATCTGATGGTTCTGAGGTAATATCTGATTTTAACTATAACTTCTTCTTATCTCAAATGAATGTTTTTATCTCTTCCTTGCATGATCTGTGTTCAAAGTTGGTTTCTGAAAAGTTTAAAAATCAAGAAAAGTCTGATTTTATCGAAAAACTGCAAATTTCTTTAAAAGATGAAAAGTCAATTTTAATCGACACAAAAGAGAAATTTAATAAGCAGTTGGTCGAGTTAGAAAATTCAAATCAGACTTATCATGATTCGTTGACTGAACTGACTTCTTCGAATAAAATCCTTTCTAATAAAATAATTGTTTTAGAAAGGAAATTGTATACAAGAGAACAGTCTGAGCAAACTATTTTTTTGAACAAACCAAGGAGTGAAGAAGCTATAAAGGAAAGATGGGGACTTGGTTTTGACAATCCTCATTTTTTAAATAAAGTAATAGACGAAGTTCCCACCTTATATAAATACGACTATCTAAATCTTGCACACTACGGTCCTCAATTTAAATTATTTTGGACTAGTGAAAAGCAAATTTTAGACGTCGAAAATGAGAAAAGGATATATAATAAGAAAAATGAAATTCCTTTTGTTTACACTTTTGAAAATGCAAAATATTTTCCTGAAAAATCAAGAAGAGGAAAAAGAGTTCAAAATGATATATCTTCTGTTAAATCTTCAGCATCTAATGATTTTATTCCTTCGTATGCTCCTGAATCTGATAAGGAAAATATTTCTCCAATCATTTATGATTCGAAGAAATATACTCCTCCATTAGTGTTGGAAGGGAAAATCATAGATCTTGAAGATCAGATAGAAGATCACAATATTTTGAAAAAAATTGAATCTGATATTTTTATTTCTTTCATGACATCTAGTTTTGAAGAAAACTTATTTTCTCAAAAATCAGATTCTATTTTTCGCCAATCTTCTGATTCTAAGGAAAATAAAATTAAAAAGGAAGTTTCAAATTTTAAAATTCTTTCTCAAAATTCTTTAGATTCCGAGGCTAGTTCTTCAATATCAAATGCTAAGATTGATTTCTTTGATAAAGTTTCTTCTTCTGATTTAATTATTGATAATTCTTTACTTCTAAATGATCAATTTTATAAAAAGAAGCGTAAAAGAAGAAGATCAAAGAAGTCAAAGAAACATGATACTGTCTTATCTGAAAATTCTAATGTTTCTGATTTTTATTCTTCAGATCGGAATGTGAGGAAGTCATCAAGACAAATCTGGAGAAAGAAGCGGATATCTGAGGAATATATTGTTGATGAGGATAAATGTGTAGACAAACTTTATAACAGTGATTCATTTGCTTCATGTAATAAAATTTCAAAATATTCTAGAAAGCAAATGTTTCGAATTTCAAAATATGTCTCATGTTCTTCCTCATATTCGAATTCTGATGATTATGCTTTCTCTTCTGATTGTGTTTTTTTTTCTGATCCTATTCCTCGTGTTTTACCTGTTAAATCTGATTATTGTTTCCCCATAAGAACTGCAACTAACAAACATGGGCCCAAATACAAGTGGGTACCCAAATCTTTATCTGATTCAAAGTTGCAGGCATCACATGTTAAGGGGGAGTAAGGGAAAGTTGGCTTCTAAGTATATCATCTTAGAACCCGTGCTTCAACGACTTCGACTTCTAAACACAACAGTTTAGAACTCGTTCTTCATAGTTTCAGCTTCTGACTAAATGAGATACTGTGAGTACATCAATTTTAACTCCGCTGCATTTATCTCTGATAATGATGGTATTCCAGTTTTTCTCAATGTTTCAAGAATCTGAGCTTGTTTATCTCTCTCATGAATTTGTATTACTCAAAATTTTCTTTTAATATGAGACACAAATTTATTTTCTTCTATGTAAAAGATGAAATAGTTGAATTTTATTTTGTTCCAACTAAATATTAATTAAAAGTTTAAATCTTTACAAATTTTATTCTATAAAGTAAAGTTTTACAGTTTTTCTTTCCTTTAAATAAAATATGTGTCTAGGATAAATTTTCAAGTTCTTTTGTTTATATTAAAGTTTTTATATGGTCAAATTTCAAGTCTTACAAAAGTCGAAAAGTCAGCAACATGTTTGAAACTTTTATTTCTGCTTTAAAGATATGTGAGTCGGAATTTTTATAGTTTACTTTGCTTAGACTACCTAAACGATCAAAATTTTAGATTGAAATGAAAATATGGGCTAAGCATTTAGACGTTGATCTGAGTGATTGAGATGATTATTAAATTCTTAAAATACAGAAATCTCTAAGTTTAAAAGTTTGTACCTGTGACCTTTCTGGTTTGAGATGCTTGTCATCTGGTCCCCTAAGGTCATTTGGTCTGGGAGTGATCGAACATAAATACTTCTATAGAACCAGATCGAAGGTCATGTTCTAATGGTATGAATGGGTTTAGGATATATCGATGTAGCCTTTCTGATCTGGGAGAGTAAGTTCGAAGGGGTGCTTGACACCTAGTCCCCTAAGGCCAACTGGTATGGGAGTGGCTGACCCAAATCCTGCAATAGGATCAGATAGAAAGTTACGTTTACGACATGTTCTTTACTTAATAAACTTTTTGATCAAAATATGCCAAAGTGCACGAGCTTAAAAGATGCCAAAGAGCACACTCATGTTAAGATGCCAATGAGCACAATGCTAAAAGATGCCAATGAGCACACATCTCATGATACTTGGTGATATGTTTGAGTTGCGATAAATCTGTAAATTTGTGAATATCTTAATTCTTGATGGCTTAGTGTTAGTACATGCAAAGTTCTCTATAATATTTTTAGAAATGCATTTTCTTGAAGCTAATCGAAGATTCGCATGTGAGCACACTGAATAGATTGCTGGAAGTTTTTGAAACTGAACATGTCTTAACTTGATATGCAATGAAACTTGTTCTTGTATCCTACAACATATGTTTGATTTCAAATGATTGATAAATTTGTAATATTTTACTCTGTAGAATTTAATTTGTTTAGTATTTAAAATTTTATATGTTTAGTTGTTTCAAAATTTACATTCAGTATATTTTTCTTTCTACATTAATTTCTGATCATTGTGTTCTAATAAATATATTTTAATGGGTTTATGCATTATTCAAGGGGGAGTGAACAAAGAGTTGTATTTCAAAGATTAAATCTGTTTTTGAGGGGGAGTGTCTGATTTTCTTTACATGAATGCTATCTCGAATTGTCTTATCTAATGCATTTGTGTAGGGGGAGTCAAATAGCTTAACAAGGTAAATTTTTTCTAAGTCTACTTTGCGCTTCAGGCATGACACGCAAAGCTTGTTTTGCGTTTCCTTCATGAACCGCAAACCTTGCTTTGCGCGTCACACATAGAACGCAAACCTTGCTTTGCGCTTCCTGCATGGAACGCAAACCTTCTCTGTTTTCTCTGTTTCTTTGATTTTGCAGATCTTTCGCTGTCTCGTCTCCAACATTTGCATGACCAAGTTGATCAAGATCATCAAGGTCATGAGGGGGAGAAGTCAAGGAGAAGTTAAAGAGACAAAGAGTTCAAAAGATTATCTGCTGATCAAGATTCGCTCAAAGATTCCATTCACTCAGCTATTTCAAATTCTTTTGCTGTTCTTGCTCCGAAAACCACAATTCATTCAAAATCATTCAAAAGAGTTGTATCGTCTTGAGCTTAAGCAACAAAGAAAATTTTCAATCTGCAAGATGCTGAGAAGAAATTTTTTCTTAAAAGTCAGAAAGCTTCTGAAAGTCACTTTGTTGGTCCGTGCTATTATAGAAGACAATTTTTGAAGACCAAAGTGCCAATGATTACTAAGGGGGAGATTGTTAGGTCTGATTTTATAGTAATCATTGTATTTATAGGACTTGGTCAATACTGTGTTTAGGGCTGATTAGTATTGTATCTGACCAAGGGTATTTAAGTCCCTTTGGTCTTGTTCCTTGTAAGTTTTACACGCTCATTTGAATAGAAATATACTTTGCACTCCTTTTGTCTCTCTCTCTACTTTCTCTCTCTAAGGATTTAGAGATTCTTGGACTCTCAATTATACTTGACTGCAAGTAGGCCTGACATAATGTTTGCAACATGTCTTTGTGCTAGATATCAAGCAAATGCAAAAGAATTTCATTTATCTGCTGTCAAAAGAATTTTCAGATACCTGAGAGGGTCACCATCATTAGGCCTCTGATATCCAAAACTTTCTAGTTTTGATCTAACAGCTTACACTGATGCAGATCATGCAGGATGTAAGCTTGATAGAAAAAGTACCTCTAGGTGCTGTCAGTTACTGGGCAATAAGCTGGTAAGTTGGTCATCCAAGAAACAAAACTGTGTTTCAACTTCAACTGCAGAGGCAGAATATGTTGTTGCTGCTAGTTGTTTCTCTCAAGTAATATGGATGAAAACTCAGCTCAGAGATTATGGCCAACAATATGAAAGAATACCCATTCTCTGTGATTCAAAAAGTGCCATAGCCATCTCTGCCAATCCAGTACAGCATTCAAAGACAAAGCACATTGATGTAAGGTATCATTTCTTAAAAGATCATGTTGAAAGGGGAACAATAGAAATGTATTTTGTACCAACTGATCTTCAACTTGCTGATATTTTCACAAAAGCATTAGATGAACGAAGGTTCAATTTTTTAATTAGCAAGTTAGGAATGTTGAATATGTCTACCTAACAAGGAAGAAACTCAGAGTCTCTGATCAAATTATCAGAGCCTCTGAACTAAGTAGCGTATGTCAATATTAGCCTCTGAATGTTCTCCAAACACATGACAAGGGGAGAAAAATAAAAAATTGTTCTTTTGTCAAGGGGGAGAAAAAGAACTTTTCAAAAGTTATCTCAGAGTCTCTGAAATTAAAAAAAAAAAAGAATTTCAAGTCATATCAGAGTCTCTAAATTTTATCTCAGAATAAATTAAATTCATCTCAGAGTCTCTGAATTTGGTCTCTAAATTTTATCTCAGACTCTCTGAAATTGAGGATTTTTTTTCAAATCATCTGTCAAGGGGGAGTCAACAACTTTCAGACCAGTCATTCCTCTCTCAAGAACTTTTTAATCAATTAGCAATTTTTGATATCATTTGAAATTAAAATTTCAGATTAACTGAACCTTTTTATTACAAGTGATATCTTAAATTACTTCTCAAAGCGAAAGGTTTGTCTAGTCAGCAAAAAGAAGTTATTCAATTTAATTTTGAAAAATGGCGCCCCATTACTATTTTCTTGGAACCTACATCCGTAGGTACAACAATTTTCAAGGCCACGTGTCACAAGAGGGATGAGTGAAAGGCCAAACGGCTTTATCCAAAGGGTCAAATCACTGCCGTTTCACCTTATGCACTCAATCTTTTTCTAAATTTGGATACAAAAACAATTTTAAATCCAGATATTCATTTTTACAAATTACTCTCGAGCACTCTCTCTCTAAATAAAATTTGAACTTCATCTTTTTCACTTCAACTCAAAAATGGCGTCTTCAAATGAATGGTGCAAGCTTTTTTCCCAAATCTGGCGAATCTACAAGATTGTATCATTTTCCAATCAAAGACAACAATCACATGATTCAGCTAGATTCTCCCAAGTTTGAGGAACAATACGGAGTAATCTGCGAGTTCTTCTCCAACTGTGAACTGACTCAAGCCCTAACTGCTTTTACCAATGAATGTCCACTCTCGTTTGTTCAAGAATGGTATTCTTCCAGTCACTACAGCGATGCACATAACGGAATAATCGGAGAGTTCGATATATCTCAAGTCGTAAAATGTCGGATACTCATCACTCCTACTGTTCTAAGAGAAGTTCTCCCACTCCTAACAACTGAGGAACTTCAAATCACGCGTTTTGAAAAACGCCCAACTTCTGAAACCCTCCTCCAGTTCATTCGAATGCTAGGTTACAACACTGAAATCACCAGATTGAGCAACTTCCGACGACAACATCTACCACCAATCTGGAACTTCATGTTCTTTGTACTAAACCGCACTCTAACCTGCAAACTGGGGAGCATGGATCAAGCAACACCAGAAATTCTGTTAATCATGTATGCCCTATCCTTCAATCGAAACTTGGACATGGCCGGCATAATTTTTGATATGATTCTGACATCCATAGAGAAGAAGAACAAATGTTTGTCAAAGGACCCTGAACAAACAACCCACTCATCCAAAGTTCCTTCAATAACATTCCCTAGATTTTTGTCTCTAATCATCCATGCGGCGATCGAGAAGCTTCATATTTTGATCGCCACTGAACAACCCAAAACTCCTTTCTACATAATGAATAGCTTCAAACTGACGATTCTATCTGAAGGCTATCCAGAAGCAAGGAGGATCCCTCACCACATGCTGAATTAGGTAAATCCTCAATCTTTAGCCTTAGCTTCTTATCCTAGTGTTGCCCAAGGACTAGAACCAGTTCTAGGAACCCCAACACACTTAGGTCCTGAAACTGGAGTGGAGAGTAAGAGCAACTCGGCTTCAGAGGGATCTGAGGACCCTGAAGTTCAGAGCTCTCACAAGAGTGAACCAGAGGGTACTCTTGCTGGAGAAACCGATGTTAAGAGAGATGACAGAGCACTCGAAGGGGCTGTCAACGAGGGAGTTATGGAAGAAACCTCATCTGCTAGTGAAGAGAATAGCTCTACTAGCTCTGAGGATAGTGAGGATGATTCTTCAGAGACTAGCTCTGAAGATTCTCAGAGAGAAGAGAACAAGTCTTCTATGGACTTAGAGATTCCTGAGAGTTCTTCCCCTTCCCCACAAAAAGATGCCCCAAGGCACGTATATTTTTGGACACCAACCCCATCTCCCAGTGCAACCACACAATCTAACCTACCTGATCCAGAGGTAATGGTTATTCAATCAGAGGTGCACACCTCGAACCCAAACCAGCCAACCACTTCAGAGGTACCTTTTTCCACCTCTGAAGTTCACATAACTGAGGAAACTCAATTTCTGGATAAGCCCTCTTCACAGGACTTAGCCAATACTTTAAGTACTCAGTTGCCTCAGAGTACATCAGAAAATCCTACACATAATGATGCCTCTGTGGCTCATCTCTCACCCTTTAGGATATCCATAAGTAGTTGTCCAACTCAGGGACAATGGCTTGACCTACAAGAACAAGGATTGACTTGCCTGGATCGCAAGCTCAACTCCCACATTCACTTCCAGTCCTCTAAAACTTGGTTGAGAACAGAACACTCATAGATGATTCTCCGGAACATCAACGATTGAGTGGAAGTCCTTCCAGAGACAACATCAAAACAGCTCTGAACGAAGGCTCCTCTAAACTCGAGGAAAAAATTGGCTACATGTGTTGTAACCAATGTACCCCTCTCTGAACTTCTCACAAAATCTGAGTTCCAGCGATTCTGTGAGGAAGTCAGAGGCTCCATGAAAGAGCATAACTTTCAAAGAATTGACGGTTCAGAGACCTCTGCTCTTCGCTCTGAAAATACCAACATCAGAGCAGAGGTTTCCACTCTAAAGACCTAACTATTGGACTCCTCTAACAGAATCCAAGAGTTGGAACAAGAACTGTTCAGACTGAAGGCTGAATCATCCCTGGAGATAGCCATTCTTAAAGCTCAGAATGCTGCTCTCCAAAATCAATCATCTACAACCATCGATGTCCAGAAGGCTCTACAAGAACTAAGGGACGAGGTAGTAGCCACCAGATCATCTTCACTCTCAACAGATCAAATGGCCTCTATCTCTGACCTCATCAAAACAACAATTCAAGCCTATGTACCAGCAGTCAGCGCACCATCAGCAACACCACAGCCGCCACCCCGGAGTACTGAAGACCTCATGACCAAAAGTGATCTGGCCTCTTTCAAATCCGCAATCATGAGCAGAATGCTAACTTGTTCTTCAAAGATCTCTACTATTGCTCAGAAGCAGGTCAAAGCTACTCTGGAACTTCATCACTATAAATCAGAGGACCAAGTTGCTGAAATCAGAAACGCGGCTTCAAAAGCAATTGAATCCATTTAGAAGGCTCTTCTTGACCCCAAAGGATAGGGAATCGCTAAACCTGACTCTCCCAAATACAAACGCAAGTTTTCTAGTGGGACTTGTAGCGAAGCAGCGAAGAAAGCCAGATTTAATGATTCTGAGGATTCCGATGATGATGAGGCCTCTGAATCACACGATAAGGAGATCAGAGATACAACCAAACACACCTCAAAAGTTGCTACCTCTGCACCATTTCAAGAGAAGGAACCAGAGAGGAACATCACCTCTTATGATGACAACCGAACTTTGCAAACATTCACAACACCGGTAATACTTTACGCATCATCAACACCAGGTGTTCCAATCACTCCAGTTACCGATGCAACTCCAGAGAAAATTGGAGCTCTGGAAGAGGAAGAAAACGAACAACTTGTAGACTTCTCTATGTCCTCTAAAGATGCATTCTCATCACCCGAAAGACAACCAATGGTGATGAGAGATGCCTTTGAATCAGAGTCTGAGAAAGAACAGAACTCAGATTGTGACAGAGCGGAAGAAGCTGCTGGAGATCAGATCGAAGTAATTGATGTCGAAGAGTATGTTTTCAAAAACTCTCAACCTCATCATACCTCAACAGCTTCAGAATTAAGAAAATCTCCAGAGATAGATGGATATATCTCTGAACATCCTTCAGAGATAACCCAGTCACAGCCCAAGGACAAAGAAACCATGGTTGTTGATGAACAGGATCCTCAAGAGAATCTTGTTCAGAAGACAAGCATCTGTTTACCTGCCAAGGTATTCACTCAACCTCCCACATTCTTAGAATCCACTCCTGAAGCATCGATAGACGATCACTTTCGGCATATCTACTGCGAGTTCAATATGGGAGACACTCAAGCAATCCCTCTGAATCCAAGAATCAGAGAGGATATGCCAGACTACGAACGAACATTCATACAGGCAAAGACATCACTAAGAATGGCGGTTCTCCACGATGCTCCCATAATAAAAGTTGAGAAAATCACTGAAAAGACATTCGCCTTCAACAAAATCATATATAGGCATTATGTGGTGACTCGATCTGATCAGAAGATTTACGAGTTCAATGATAATGATCTCGTAAATCTAAATCCATATGATCTTACTCATCTATATGCCTATTGCTCTGCGTGATACGATTCTGGAAGAAGGGAGATAAGAATGAGCATGGTTGAAGTAAGACGGGAAATGGAAGCTTATATCAAACACAAAGCCAAACGTGACTTTCAGATTGCTCTGAACTTGGGTGAAGAAAAGCTCAGAGTAACTGAACCTGTGGAAACCATCGAAAACCTGGACAAACAGAAAACTGGATCAATCATTGAAGAACCTCTAGGTTTCATCTACAGAGTGAACCAAGAGAAGAAAATCTTTCTAGCTTTGCAAGTAGAAAAGTATTCTGATGAAACCTTGAAAGGCATACAAAAGTTGATTCATGTAAAGAAAGAACAACACAGAGCAGACCTACTGGCAAAACTAGATTTGGAAATTAGCTCAATGATTAACTTTAGAGAGCTCATCATGAAGTTTCATAGGATATGTTCTAGTGATAGGTTCTGATTATCTTTTTGAATATTATTCTCTTTTGTATATCCAAAATCTTATGAGAAGTAATATTTACAGAGGATGACTTTCTCCTTTTCGCTTTCTAGTTTAAATGTTCTATGTGTTCTTTATTTATTTTCAGTACTTAGGGGGAGATTGTTAGCCCCAAATCTGAACCAATGAAAGTATTGAAAATAACTAAGTCTTCATCTAAAGACTTTCAAGGGACATCAGCAAGTCTGTCTCTGAAGTCAGTTCAGAGTCAGTCTGAAGAAAGCAAGTCTGTCTCTGAAGTCAGTTCAGAGTCAGTTTCAGAGAATGCATGTCTGTCTCTGAGGTCAGTTCAGAGATAGTCTCTCTGAAAGACATCAGAGGGCTCCTCATCAGAGATCCTAATTCAGAGCTCTGAAGATGTTCACTCTCAATCTCTTGACAAAGAAGAACAGATGACACCTCACCTAGTGATAAGATTTACTTTCTAGAGTAGGTCACTGTTCAAACATGTCTTGATCTTACCTCTAAGGTAAGACACTGTTCAAGCATGCTTCTATTTGTCAGATAAGTACACTGTTTACTTTATGGTCCTATAAATAGGACCATCACCTTATTGTTCAAAGTGTGCTGAAGAAGTCTTATAACTGATAATATAAGTTGAATATTTTATTCAAAGAATATCTTGTTTATCTATTATCTGCTTTATGAACTGTGATATTTGAATCTCCTTTGATATTAAACTATATTGTTTCCGTTGTTGTTACTCTTATTGTTTATATCATTGTTGTGAGATTAAATCTGGGATCCAACCCTTGTTGCCAAAGGTTATCGGCAAGAGGAAGGCGTAGACTACAATGAGACGTATGCTCCAGTAGCGCGTATAGAAGCAATCCGTATGTTTCTAGCCTACGCAGCTCACAAGAATTTCACAGTCTATCAGATGGACGTGAAAACGGCCTTTCTGAATGGCATTCTTAAAGAGGAAGTCTACGTGTCTCAACCAGAAGGGTTCGTGAATCCAGATAAGCCAGATCATGTCTACATCTTGGACAAAGCCCTGTATGGTTTGAAACAAGCCCCTCGAGCATGGTATGATGTTCTATCTAAATTTTTGGTAAAGTCAGGTTTTTCCAAAGGTAAAGTCGATACCACTTTGTTCATCAAAAAGGAAAAAGCCGATATCATCCTTATTCAAATATATGTTGATGATATAATATTTGGCTCTACAAATCCTAAATACTGCAAAAACTTTTCTAACCTCATGGTGTCACGTTTTCAAATGAGCATGATGGAAGAGATGAATTTCTTTCTCGGATTACAAGTTAAACAATTTTCAACGAGGATTTTCATTAACCAATCTAAGTACATTTTGGATATTCTTTGGAAGTTCAATATGGAAAATTGTAAACCAATTGGAACCCCGATGGCACCAGGTACTAAGATTAGCACTGATTCTTCGGGTAAAAGTGTTGATGTTAGGACTTATAGAGGTATGATAGGATCGTTAATGTATCTTACTTCAAGTAGGCCAGATATTATGTTTGCAACATGCTTATGCTCTAGATATTAGGTTGCTCCTAAAGAATCCCATTTGGCTGCTGTCAAAAGGATTTTTAGGTATCTGAAGGGGTCTGCAGATCTTGGTCTGTGATATCCTAAGGATACTGGGTTTCAACTGACTGCCTATTCAGATGCAGATCATGCTGGGTGCATGCTTGACAGGAAGAGCACTTCAGGTCACTTACAATTCCTTGGAGACAAACTCGTTAGCTGGGCGTCAAAGAAACAATTATGTGTTTCCACATCGACTGCTGAAGCAGAGTATGTAGCTGCTGCCAGTTGCTGTTCTCAAGTCTTGTGGATGCGAACCCAGCTGCGAGACTATGGATTCAAGTTTGATAAAATTCCGATATATTGTGACTCGAAGAGCGCAATCGCGATATCTGCTAATCCTGTACAACATACTAAGACAAAGCATATTGATGTCAGGTATCATTTTATCAAAGATAATGTAGAAAAAGGAACAATTGACCTTTATTTTGTAAAAACAGATTATCAGCTTGCAGTTTTATTTACCAAACCCTTAGATGAAAAGAGATTTAATTTTCTTGTTTCTAAGCTTGGTATGCTAAATCTTAAGACATAATCGGTTGTTACCTAATAAAGTTACGTATTGTTATTTTTCATCATTTTCTTTATCAGTATTTCTGAATGATATCTACACTTTAATAGTTTGTTCATGATCTCAGGGGGAGAGTGAGATGCACTTTAAGATGATCTATATTCTTTTGAGGGGGAGCATATTTAATTTTTGCATTTTACTTAACTGACAAATTTTGGAAATGCATGAATTTAGGGGGAGCATACAAATCAAAAGGAGTAAGACTATGATTTCTGATTACTTATGATTAGAACTCGTACTTTAATCGTTTTTACTGCTTTATGTCTTTTACATTTGAATAAATTTTGTGAATAAAAGTTTGCTTTGACTAGACTTTGAGACTTGTGCAGAATGAGAGGAAGTTATCAAGATTATATCTTAATCACTACAGCTGACTTTATGAGAATTAAGATTGAGCGACAAGGTAAATTTCTTATCTTAATCTCAAATATATCTGAAAGAAGGACAACTTTCAGATATAGAAAACATGTTGTTAAATGTTCAAACCACTTCCCGATTCTTAAATAGATTTTATAATTTGGAAGTGTGATTTTAAACGTTTTCATTTTATCTTGTGCTTACATGATTACAAACCGTGTATTTCCAAAGATATATACTTACGTATTGTCTTTTCTATATACTTTTAAGTATTCACACACATCGGTTTAATTTTTGATCAAATTGTTCTTACCATGTCTCATATTGAAGCATATTTTTGATGGTAAGACAGTCCGCTTGTACTTCAAAGATTTTTTAGCGTTATTTCATTTCGAAGCGTTTCATTGAAGAATGTCTATATTTTGTTCGTATGGACAATATCCGTTGTTTTTGACCATAAGCCTTAATTGTTATATCATTTCATTTCTGATCATTTTCATACAATGTCAGATTTTCAAACAAGTCTTTTGCCTTCATATCTATTCATTTAATATACTTTTTTGAAAATACTTCAATGTTTAAAAATGTTCATATCTTCATGATTATATCATCTGAGCATACATTTTATCTGACATTTGTATTTGAGCTTTAACTGATAAAGTTAAATCATCTGAGCAACATATGCTTCCTAGGACAATATGGGTTCTTTGTGCTAGGATTTAATTGAACTTCTATGAAATCATGTTAACCAGTGGTTTCTACCCAAGAAGTTAATCCATTAGTGATTGAGTGTGAGGAGTCAAAAAGAAATGAGTGTGGGATGTGTTACGAGGTAAAATGGAAAAGAGAGTTTGGTTAGATGTGAGCTTAATGATTAAAAGAAAGAGGGTGTGAGATCAGAGTAAAAGTATATCAAACTCTGCACCAACAACTTTCTGAGCCGGGCAACCATATTACTAATGTTTCACAATTCTTGGTGAACATTATTGAAACAGACAAATAGCCCATGCCAACTCTTTACAATACCCCACTAGCTACTCATTTTCTTCTCAAAAATAAAATGTTTCATATTTTCTGGGGACGCAACACATAATCTATCTGATTTTCATTTGGAAAATATGGATATTGAAAAAGAAGGAAGTCTGCCCCACCTTCGCACTTCAATCATGCACAATTTTGATCCTTTTATAAGTAATCATCCGTGCTTAATTTTTTCTATACATGCACGAACACACAAAGGAATTTGTTTTCTTGTCATAACATTCATAGAAATTGCCTTTGTGGTGTTTCGATGATTGGATGGAAGCCCTGGGGGAGTAAACATCAAAAAGCTCCTTTCCTATGTGTATTCGTTACACACAGTGACTTTGTGTTACTGACAGGCATTTTAACTGATTCATTTGTCGATTCAGGTGTTACATTCTTATTTTGTCTAGATTTGAAAAGATCTGGATAAATACATTGTTCAAATTGGCAAAAGAATCAGAGGCTCTTATATGATCAGTGGTCAGATCGGATACAGACATTTCTTACTGAAAGTTTTGATGATATCGATGCTCATTTCATCAAAAAGGGGGAGATGATTTTTAAAGAAATGTTCATATTAGAAGGTTCAAAGTAAAGATTTGAAGAAGATCAAAGAATTTCTGAAGATGTACTGATTTTGAGGAAATTTTCTTTGAAGATTATTTGCTAAAGCAATCTGAGCTCAATCTGATGATAATTTCTTTTCGAAGTCTGAAAGAGTATTTTGTAAAAGTTTTGGGGAGATTGTTAATCGCTTGAAGACAGTTTTGGAAAGAATACCGTAAAAGAAAAAGGGGAGATTGCATCTGACAGAGCTTAAAAGAGAAGAATGAATTGCTAGATCTTTCAACAGTGATCTTGAATCCAAAGGGGGAGATTGTTAGAGCATAAATCTGTTGGATACAAGATCAAGATTGCTGAAGGTTAAAGATACAAGAAGTCAAAGCTGAAAGTCAACTCTCATTAAAGTCAAAGTCTATTTTGTAATAAAAGTCAAAGTGCATTGTATTTTGTATTTCCTTGTATTTTAGGTGTAGGTATAAATAGCTTTTTAATTCTGTTTTTAGGAGAGTAACTTGAGGAGTTAAGAAATTGATATAAGATTTCAGAGAGAGATTGTAGAGAGAGAGTGAGAGTTCTAGAGAGAGAAAGTTGTAAACATTGAATTTGAAAGTAAAATCAAACAGGTAGTTAATGCATTCTTGTTTGTTTGATTAATTGAAATTAGAAACTTGATTTCAGGACATACATATTGCTTTTAATAAACAAAAACTTGTAACTCATTACAAGAAATATTCTATAAAGCAATTATTCCAATTATCTCCATATACTAGAAGGTCTTCTAATTATCATCGGAATGATTTTGCTTCTCGACCAAATTCTGTTGATTGGTTTGGCACATATCATGTTTATTCTTCTTGTTCTAACTCTTCATATGGTTTTCAGAAGAAAAGCGGGCCCAAATTTAAATGGGTGCCAAAATCTTGCACTAACACTGAAGGTCCCATTTATAAATAGGTACCTAAACCTCTTGTTTCGTGATTTTCTCATGTGCAGACCTGTCATATGTGGTACTTGGATAGCGGTTGTTCCAAGCATATGACTGAGCAAAAAGATATGTAATCTAATTATACACAAAATTATTCCGGAACAGTTAGGTTTGGAAATGACCAGTTCTCGCTAATTCTGGGGCATGGTGATGTAATTCATGACAATGTGACGATTAAGAAGGTGAGCTATGTAGAAGGCTTAGGGCACAACCTATTTAGTATTGGTTAGTTCTGTGACAAAGGGTTAGAGGTAAATTTCAAAGCTAAGAGTTGCTCGGTGCGTACTAAATAAGGCAAAGAACTCATAGTCGACACTCGAAAGACCAATCTCTACACCATCAATCTTTCAAAGGTCCAGAATGACAATCAGGTTTGCTTACTCTCAAAAGCCTCGATGCAACAAAGCTGGCTATGGCATCGACGACTCTCTCACCTGAATTTTCGCTACAAAAACAAGCTGGTCAGTGGAAAGTTAGTGAATGGACTTCCTAAGTTAAAGTACGTGAAAGAACACTTGTGTGCATCATGTGAAAAAGGGAAGATGAAGAGAGCTCCACATAAACCCAAGCCTGAACCTAGTACCAGTTCTCCATTAGTGTTGTTGCATATGGATCTTTGTGGTCCGATGCAAACGCAAAGCTTAGGCGGAAAGAAATATGTTCTAGTTATTGTGGACGACTATTCGCGATACACGTGGGTCAAATTTCTACGATGAAAAGATGAGACGCCCGAAGTACTCATCACATTTCTGAAATCGACTCAGGTGAATCTGCAGAAACTAGTCAAGCTTCTCAGAACGGATAACGACACAGAGTTTAAAAACAGAACTGTTGAAGAATATCTCGAATCGGTCGGGATATCACAACAATACTCTGCTGCTCGTACGCCAGAACAGAAAGGAGTAGTCGAAAGGCGAAATCGAACGCTAGTCGAGGCCACTCGCACTATGCTCAGCCAATCAGACTTACCTATATTTTTGTGGGCTGAAGCTATTTCGACTGCGTGCTACACTCAAAATAGTTCCATGATACACCGCAGATTTCAAAAGACTCCGTATGCATTGATCAACAATCGAACACCAACCATTATATATTTTCATGTTTTTGGTTGCAAGTGTTTTTTGTTAAACGACAGAGAGAGTCTGAACAAGTTCACTGCTAAGGCAGACGAGGGCATCTTTATTGGATATTCTTCTACATCTGCTGCATATCGAGTTTATTTGAAGAAGTCGACGACTGTTGTCGAGAGCGTCAACGTCACATTTGATGAGGAGATGGCTTCCAAACAAGTCAGTTCAGAACCCGTCATAACTGGAGTGCTAGCTTCTGGACAAATCAGTTCAGAACCTGTACCTGAAAAGAACAAATCAGATGAAGCATCAACGTCTACTAATCATTTATCTGATTTAGATCTTTTATTTGAACTGTTTTATGATGAATTTCTTAGATCTAAATTGACTAAACCTGTTGCGGTTGACAGGATTGAAGATTCAACGATTACTCATCCAACCACATCAGATATTTCAACTGAATCAAATTCCCCAATTCAGCAAGAAATTTCAATTCAAATACCTACTCCGATTGTTGAAGTTGTAACGGTTAATGAAGAGCCAGAAGTTACTGAATCAGTAGGGTGTACTATAAGGACTGATCAACAGACTGAACAAGCTGTACCTACTGAAACTTCTGCACCAAATGTTTCAACTGAGAACCTCTCTCATATTGTACAAAATGAAGAAGCTGATAGTGGATTATTAGATGATAATCATGATCAATCTTCATCTAATCCACTCCCTCATGAACATCGTTGGACCAAAGAGCACCCTTTACATCAAATTATTGGAGATCTAAACAAGCCGGTGCAAACTAGGTCAGCAACTTTAAATCAGTGTCTGCATGACTCATTCCTCAGCAAGATAGAGCCTACTCGAGTATCAAAAGCTCTAGATGATTCGGATTGGGTGTCTGCTATGCAAGAAGAGTTATATCAATTTGAAGCCCTGAATGTTTGGAGACTAGTTCTAAAACCGGAAGGAAAGACTGTTATAGGTACTAAATGGGTTTTCAAAAATAAGAAGGATGAAGATGGTATTGTTATTCGAAACAAAGCAAGACTTGTTGCCAAGGGATATAGGCAAGAGGAAGGCATAGATTACGATGAGACTTATGCTCCAGTAGTGCGTATAGAGGCAATCCGCATGTTTCTAGCCTACGCTGCTCACAAGAACTTCACAGTCTACCAGATGGACGTGAAGACTGCCTTTCTGAATGGCATTCTTAAGGAGTAAGTCTATGTATCTCAGCCAGAAGGGTTTGTAAATCCAGATAAGCCAAATCACGTCTACATCTTGGATAAAGCTCTGTATGGTCTGAAACAAGCCCCTCGCGCCTGGTATGATGTTTTATCTAAATTCTTGGTCAAGTCAGGTTTTTCAAAAGGTAAGGTCAATACCACTTTATTCATTAAAAAGGAAAAAGCCGATATCATCCTTATTCAGATATATGTGGATGATATTATATTTGTCTCTACAAATCCTAAATACTGTAAGAATTTTTCAAACCTCATGGTGTCTAGATTTCAAATGAGTATGATGGGAGAGATGAATTTATTTCTCGGATTACAAGTAAAACAATTTTCAACGGGGATTTTCATTAACCAATCTAAGTACATTTTTGATATTCTTCGGAAGTTCAAAATGGAAAATTGTAAACCAATTGGAACCCCAATGGCACCAGGTACTAAGATTAGCACTGATCCTTCGGGAAAAAAGTGTTGATGTTAGGACTTATAGAGGAATGATAGGTTCTTTAATGTATCTTACTTTAAGTAGGCTAGATATAATGTTTTCAACATGCTTGTGTGCACGATATCAGGCTGATCCTAAAGAATCCCATTTAGCTGCTGTCAAACGGATTTTTAGATATCTGAAGGGGACTGCAGATCTTGGTCTGTGGTATCCTAAGGATACTGGGTTTGAACTGACTGCTTATTCAGACGAAGATCATGCTGGATGTATGTTAGACAGGAAGAGCACGTCGGGTCATGTTCAATTTCTTGGAGACAAGCTCGTAATGTTGGGCATCAAAGAAACAACTTTGTGTTTCCACATCGACTGCTGAAGCAGAGTATGTAGCTGCTGCCAATTGCTGCTCTCAAGTATTGTGGATGAGGACACAACTGCGAGACTATGGCTTCAAATTTGACAAAATACCGATCTATTGTGACTCGAAGAGCGCTATCGCCATATTAGCTAATCCTGTGCAACATACTAAAACAAAGCACATTGATGTCAGGTATAATTTTATCAAAGACAACGTAGAAAAAGGTACAATAGAACTTTACTTTGTAAAAACTGATTATCAACTTGCAGATTTGTTTACCAAACCTTTAGATGAAAAGAGATTCAATTTTCTTGTATGTAAGCTTGGTATGCTAAATCTTAAGACCTAATCAGTAGTTACCTATTAAAGTTTCTTTTATTGTCATTTTTCATCATTTCTTTATCATTTATTCTGAAAGGATATCTGCACTTTAACATTCTGTTCATGATCTTAGGGGGGGGTGGGACAAGATTTTAAGATGATCAATATTCTTTAGAAGGGAAGTTTATATAATTTGTGCATTTAATTAACTGGCAAATTTTTGTGATGCATGAATTTAGGGGAGTTTATGAGTAAAACAAAAGGAGTAAGGATATGACTTCTGATTATTTCAGATTAGAACTCGTAGTTTAATTGTTTTACTGTTTTATGCCTTTAATTTTGAATATAATTTGTGAATAAAGTTTCTTAGACTTGACTTTGAGACTTTTGCAGTTTGAGAGATGCTTACAAGATCATATCTTTATGACTTAAAGCTTGACTTCATGAGATTTAAGACTGAACGGAAAGGTTTATTTCTATTCTTAATCTCATAAATGGTTGAAAGAAGGACGATTTTCAATCATAGAAAACATGTTCTTAAATGTTCAAATCACTTCCCGATGCTTAAACAGATTTCATGAATTGGAAGTGTGATTTTAAATGTTTTCATTTTATTTGTGCTTACATGTTTACAAACCATGTGTTTCCAAAGATAAATACTTGCGTATTATCTTTTCTATATACTTTCAAGTATTCACACAAACTGGTTTGATTTCTTGTTCAAATTGTTCTTACCATGTCTCAAATTTGAAACATACTTTTCGATGGTAAGACACTCCGATTGTACTTCAAAGAATTTTGAGAGTCATTTCATTTCGAAACGTTCATTTCAAGAATGTCTGTATTTTGATTCATATAGACAATATTCATTATTCTTGACCATAAGCCTTGATTGCTATATCATATCATTTTCTGATCATTTTCATACAATGTCAGATTTTCAAACAAGTCTCTTGTATTCATGTTTATTCATTAAATTTACTTGTTTGAAATATCTTCACTGTTTAAAATGCTCATATCTTCATGATTATATTCTGAGCATATAAACATCTGACTTGTATTTGAGGTTTAACTGTTCAAGTTAAATCATTGTGAGCAACATGTTATTTTAGGATAAAACATGGGTTCTTTGTGTTAGAACTTAAATGAACTTCTATGGATTCACGTTAACCAGTGTTTCCTACCCAAGAAGTTAATCCATAGTGATTGAGTGTGAGGAGTCGAAAAGAAATGAGTGTGGGTTGTGCGTTGAGGTAAAATGGAAAAGAGAGTTTGGTTAAATGTGAGCTCATTGATTAAAAATAAAGAGGGTGAGAGAACAGAGTAAAAGAATATCAAACTCTGCACCAACTACTTTCTGAGTCGGGCAACCACATTACTAATGTTTCACAACTCTTTAGTGAATATTATTGAAATAGGCAACTAGCCCATGCCAACTCTTGCTAAAACCCCACCAGCCACTCATTTTCTTCTTAAAAAGGAAATGTTTCATATTTTTAAGGGGACACAGCATATAATCTATCTGATTTTCATTTGGAAAATCTGGATATTGAAAAAGAAGGAAGTCTGCCCCACCTTCGCACTTCAATGCACATTGAGTCTGTGTTTATCTACTGTTGTCTCAGTGGTTTACACAATTTTTGAGCCTTTATAAAAGCAATCAATTGTGCTTAATTATTTTTATCACTTGCATGAACACGCAAGTAAATTTATTTTTCTTGTCATAACATTCATAGAAGTTGCCTTTGTGGTGTTTCAATAATTGGATGGAAGCCTTGGGGAGTGAACATAACCAAAGCTCCTTTTTCAATGTGTATTTGTTACACATAGTGAATTAGTGTTACTGACAGGCATTTTAACTGATTCATATGTTGATTCAGGTGTTACCTTTATTAATTTGTCTGGATTTGTAAAGATCTAGATACATATCTTGGCAAATTGACGGTGAATCAGAGGCTCAGTTCAATAGATCAGAATGGTCAAAGACATTTCTTGCTGAAAGTTTTGATGATATCGATGTTCGTTTCATCAAAAAGGGGGAGATGTTTTTAAAGAAATGTCCAAGTCAGAAATTTCAAAGTTTGAAAGAGTGAAAGAGTGTATATGCAAAGATCAAAGATTTCTGAAGATATGCTGAGATTTTACAGAAATTTTCTTTGAAGAATCCGTGCTAAATTTGAAGATAATTTCTTTCTGAAGTCTTAAAGAGTATTGTGATAGTTTTGAAGAGATTATTGAAGAGCAGATTTATCATATTTGGGGAGATTGTTATATCTTTTGAAGACATACTTTGGAAGAATACAAACAGCTTTTGAAGATAAAGTTGTTATAAAGAAAAAGAGGAGATTGTACTGCTAGAGCTTAAAAGAGAAGACTGAAATGCAAATTCTTTCAAAGTTGATCTTGAATCCAAAGGGGGAGATTATTAGAGCATAAATTTGTTGGATAAAAGATCAATACTACTAAAGGTCAAAGTTTCAAGAAGTCAAAGCTTGAAAGTCAACTCTCATTTAAAGTGAAATTCTTTGTCTAATAAATTGTCAAAGTCAATGTATTTGTATTGTTTAATTTTGTTTCCTTGTTTTAGTTGTTAGATATAAATAGGTTTTCTTTTCAATAGATATATGACTAATAGAAGAGCGTATCCAGAAGAGAGAGTTCCAGAGTTATTGTATTGAGCATGTTCTTAAGAGTTGAGAGAGAAATATTGTAAATCAAATCTGTGAGCAATACAAAAAGGTTCTAATTGGAAATTGAGTGATATAATTTTGATCTATACTGATTGTGGGACAAACAAAGTTCTTCGCGTGTTGTAGTCTTGCCTTGGTTTCACTGATGTCCGCATCAGATCATTAGTAGACTTGATGTTTGTTCAACAACTTTGTCTTCGAGTCAGCGGTGAACATCTTTGTCGCGAAACTTGTCTTCCGAGATTACATTTAACAGAGTACATTATACACTATTAGCGATAGTGAACATACTCAGTGTGCTATCACTGATGGTGAAACACTAATACATACAGATGTTTAACTTAATTTTTACTATGTATAGTTAAAGGGTCATCATCAAAACACTTAGAGAGTTTGGATCAACAATCTCCCCCAATTTGATGATGACAAAGCACTAGAAGAAAATTACTTTAATTCAAAATATAGGAATAGTCAGGACTCATAACATACAAGTCCCAATTACTATTTTGAGGGATCTTTTACAGTACTGATGATGTAACGTACTTCACTGAAATTTTCATTGATTCGTAAACAGAGAGTACAAGGAGAATGTGAAAATTACAAGTACAAGTGAAGTTCTATACTACCGTAAGTCTAAGTAATAGACTACAAGAGAAAAGGGTAACCTGTCAGCTAAGGTGGTTCTTCCTTATTAGGTCCATAATCACAGTTGAATTGATTAAAGAAACATAACAAGGATGATTTGGGAAGGAAACTGTAGTTTTATTCACAAAATTAAAACACAAACTACAGAGAACAAAAACTCGTATGACTACATTGTGACAGAATGAAAAATTACAAACAATTAACTAACAGAGTCCTATTTATACCCCTTACACCCTTGTACACATTAAAGCCCAAATCCAAAGTACAAGGCCCAGACTACAAATACAATTGATTACTTTACTAAACTTCTAAACAGAATATTTATGTTATAACATTCTCCACCTAAGTTTTGTAAAAGAAATCATCCTTTTCAGCTTCAGCTCCTCCCCCCCTGATTTCTTTAGAAAACTTAATGTTGCATAAACTTCAAAGCATCCTCAGCTCCCCCTTGAATATAGCTCTTATCCTTGAAGTTTCTACTTTAATATCATATATGGTGTAGACAATAACCTCGATTGAGTGCACATAAAGACAACTTTTATCTCTAGTATACTCAACACATTCGTTACGCCCACAAGAAAGAAATGTGTGAATTATGGAGTGACAACCAAAGTGTATCTTCAGTTTAAAACATCTGATCTGTCTTTGAACCATGAGTTGAATAGGAATTCAGCTTAAGAACTTATTCTGATCAGCTTACAGGAGGAAGTAACTTGTAGAAAACACTACAATGCAGGGGTTAGAAGACAACTCTGATAGATGTTTAACAACTGATGAAAGACACTCATTTTCTAACTGCTTCTCAGAACATTGAATGAATGAAATCAGAACTCCTTTCTTCACTAATCAGCTGGATGATTATAAGCACTTAAGATTCTAAATCACAACCAAAGCATCAGAACAATGATTGTAGTTTCTCACACTCCTGATTGACCATGTCAAAAGAATGATTAAGAGCACTCAACGGTCTAACAAAATAAAGAAGAACTCCAGGTTGATGATTGCAGATACTCAGGCTGCTAATCCAATCCAATCCAATCCAATCCAAACAGAGACTAAATCCAAACATCCAGTATCTGAAAATCTTGACAAGCATGAGCACTCGTGAAAATTCAAATCAGTTGCTAAAGATATGTAACCAACGGAATATAAGAAATAATGTCACATATGCATTACGCGAAAAATATCAGAAACAAAGCAAACTTGTAGCAAAATGGGTTCAGAACAGTAACTTTTCGCATAAAATCTCAAAACTTTTCGCATAACCTTCACAATTCGCAGATCACTATTCATTTGGAGCACAATTCGCATAAGGCTTAGCCGAAATCCTCACAATTCGCATAGGCCTATATGCGAATTCCTACTTTTCACATATACCTATGTGCGAATTCTTGCTTCTCGCATCAGCCTGCGTGTGAATTCCTCACAATTCGCATAAGGTAGGATGCGAGTTCTTAACATTTCGCACACGAATACATACGAACTGTTTACTTAGAATTTTCTTTAGCCACAGGAATTCGTATCGATGCAAATTTTGCACTTCTCGCATATCACATTCATGCGAATTCCACACTTGGAAAAAAATTCATCTTCAAATATCTTCATCGTGTGAATTCTGTCATACGAAATCTTCAACATATTCATCATGCGAATTCTTTGATACGATTTCTTCATGAATCATGTGAATTCTTTGATACGAGTTCTTCACGAATCATGCGAATTCTTTGGATCTACCATTGTTTTTCCAAAATTCTTCGAATTCACCTTCAATACATCGAATTTGAGTTTGGAAATTTGTGAGCAGGTTCGAAATTAACATTAGAGCGTAATTGTTGTTGAAGATCATGTCTAAACACAACTCTTTAGTCCAATCAATCTCAACATAGTGATAAAACATCTTTGAACAAGAAAATCTCAAAAATCGATCCAATCAAACAAGTTAATTGAAATTACAACTTGTAATTGATCCAATATGATTCGACACTATCCTCTGAATCAATTTAGAATTTAAGATCATCCAAATTAGCACCAAAACACAGAATTCGAAAATCACAGTGACTGTTCAATCAAAACCAACTTGATCTCGATCGTTCATAGAAATAATTCTTCGTTAGGCTCTGATACCACTTATTAGGTCCATGATCACAGTTGAATTGATTAAAGAAACATAACAAGGATGATTTGGGAAAAAAAACTGTAGTTTTATTCATAGAATTAAAACACAAACTATAGAGAACAAGAACTCGTATGACTACATTGTGACAGAATGAAAAATTACAAACAATTAACTAACAAAGTCCTATTTATACCCCTTACACCCTTGTACACATTAAAGCCCAAATCCAAAGTACAAGGCCCAAATTACAAATACAATTGATTACTTTACTAAACTTCTAAACAGAACATTTATGTTCTAATATTCCTTGACAGGGAACTCTTCTACTACAATCATGTGTTCAGGTACCTCTTCTTCTCTCTGTCTTCGATTAGTTGCTTCTTTTCGAATAAGAGTCTTGATGAGGGTCCCTGATGTTGAATCATCGCACCATACATAGAGAAGATCCTTCAGGTGTCCAAGAGGGTAGATAGGAATTTTTGAAGCCCTTCGAAACCTGATGTTTTCCTCGTCATCACGGAAGAAAATACTAAGGGGCTCATTTATCACTTT
The DNA here is from genome assembly GCA_954870635.1 of Arctium minus. Classification (NCBI taxonomy): domain Eukaryota; kingdom Viridiplantae; phylum Streptophyta; class Magnoliopsida; order Asterales; family Asteraceae; genus Arctium; species Arctium minus. The sequence continues at coordinate 72,658,217 of OX941088.1, read as the reverse complement.
CCCAGGTTTGACAGCTTTTTCATGGGCCAGTGATAAGTCGAGAGCTGAGAGATTAGGAGAGATACCAACCACTGCTTCCTTGGAGAGTGTTATATCACATATTTGTTGGAAACAAGATCATGAAGACTAAAGGTTAAACTCAAGCCAAGTCAAATGCTCAAAGTCAACTCTCATGCAAAATGTCAAAGTTAAGTTGTAATAAGTCAAAGTCAAAGTGTCTTTTGTATTGTGTTTTAGTGCATGTATGTTTGTTTTTGTTTAATAGAAAGATGGCTAGAAGGTGTTGTAGTACTTGTAACTAGATTATAAGTTCGTATGTGAACAGAGGGAGTTCTAGAGAGAGAAAGTTTGTATACGAATCTTTGTTGAAATTGAAATAACAGGTTAAGCATCAAATTTGTAATCATCTTGTTGTTATTGTTAATTGTGTTAGATTGATAAGAACTTGATAGATTGGGACTTTATCAATTGGTATCAGAGCAGATCCAAAGTGAAATGAAGAAAATATGGAAAGTTCGTACTATATTCATCGAGTCTTGATCGATTTTGAGTTTTTGTGCGAATTTGTAGGTGTAATTGATTTGATTGTACTCGATAGTGGTCTAAATTGATCTTGTATAAGGTTTTATAGTGAATTGCACTGTAATTTTCACCAATTAGATGATTTTGTCGAGTTTTTGTACTCACGAGTCTGTCGCACTGTATTGGATCAAATGTGTAAGTTTGGGTCATTCATGTTGAAATTCATTGGTTGAATTTGTGTCTAGATGTATTAAGGAACAAATTGTCGAAATTACAGGATGAAAATCGAAGATTTCGTGGGTTTTTGAGCAGATCAAAGGGTGTTTTTTCAACGAGATCTGAAGAACTCGCAAAACATGTTAAGTCAAAATATTGTATCCAAGATTTAATAGGAAAGTCAAAATTGTAAAGTCAACAATGTCATTGTCAAAGTTGTTTAAGTCTTGTTTAGTTTACTTAGCTATTAAGTCTTTGTTAGACTTGTGGTATAAATAGGTTTAGGCTTTGTAAGTTTTGTAAGAACGTCATTGTAATAATTCAGATTGTGTGATATTCAAGATCTACTTTCTCTCTCTACTTTCTCTCTCTAGTTCTTAATGATCAATCTTGTTTGAGAATTGTTTGATTTTCTTGAAAATTTCAAGAACACAGATTCATCTCAGTTAAATCAAAATTTTCTGTGATTTGTAGTTGATTGTTTGTGAAAATGATCTCATTGTGTTCAAAATCTCTTTTAGAATGATTCTTGTTTCAATTCAATCCCAGATTAATCACTTGTTCGATTTCAATTTTTGATTTCTTGGATTCTGATGAGAAAAATGTCGATCTCTGTTCTTGATCAATTTTTGTGATTTGTTGTTGTTAATCTGAAATTGATAGTAAAAATAGGTTTTAGTATTAATATCGATCATGATTGTGTAAGATTTCAGTGATTTGTAGGTTTAAATTTTTTGGATTGAATTTGAGTTCATGAAGATCGTGCGAAAATAAAATTGATTTTGCACTATTTGCATTCAATCTGTGAAATCATTTGTGTGGCCGACGAATTATTCAGATTATTCAATTTGTGCCACTTTCTTCATCGAATCTGGTGCCATGTTCATCAAATTTTGAATCATCACCATTAGATAATGGGACGGTGATGTGGTAGATTTCATTAAGATTTGCGCCAGTGTTTCATCTAGGTTTGCGCCACTCAATTCATTGAATTTTGCGCCATCAACTACATCACTTTTGCGCCATCCAAGCTGCAGATTGTTCAATTTTGCGCCACTTCTTTCATTGACTCATGCACCAACTTCAAGTGTTTTAATTTCATGGAAGGTGGTGGTGGATTGAAAATTAAATTTGATTGGTTGTTTGAAGTTAGTGGGGCGGTGGAATTAGTTGTTAATTGATGGTCGGAGAATTGAATTTTTGACCGGCGGTGGCTAGATTTTGATTGGATACCTCATAGATAATGGGGCGGTTGATATAATGAATTCGTGGATGGTAAATGATTGGAATTTGTGGCCGGTGAATATCTTTGCGCCACATTCATTTTAAGATTTGCGCCAATCAAATTTTGAAGAGTTAGTGGAATAACTTTGCGCTAATCACATCTGACGCAAACTTCATTTTTGCACCATCAAGAAAACCAAATTACTTTTTGTGCCATCAATTTTTCATCATTTTTATTCAATTACATCATGGGACAGTGGTATTTTTCAAAATCAAAGCTTTGAGCCAATCATAATTTGAGGTTTACAAGTTAGTGGGTTGGTAGTGGAATCATTTGTGGCTGCAGTTTGTTAAATTTGTTTTGCGCCAGATTTGTGTTATTTTGCGCCATTCACATATAAGTTTTGCGCCAGCCACCAACTATATTGAAATTGAAGTGTGTGTGTTTGTGTGTTTGCGCCACTCTCTCATTCAAATCTTTGCAATTAACATAATTCTTTTTTGTGCAGGTGTTGATTTACAGGTTCTTTTGCGCCAATCACTTCTTGCGCAAATTTCATACTTTGTACCACCAACTGCCACATTTTTTTAAAAGATTTGCGCCACCATCAGTTAGCGCAAAATTCTTTCTTGCGCCACCATCAGTTCGCGCAAAACAAGTGTTATTCAAGTTTCTATTTTGCGTCAGATTTCAATTGATCTGATTTTCGACTTTCTGATTTGCAGGTTTTGAATTAATTTGATTTGGAAGTTTCAGTGATTTGAAGAGTTCCAGAAATTGATTTTTTTTTTTGATTATTTTGTTTGTGATCTAAGTTTGACTTTCAGTCAAATTTTTCTGAATTGTTTGGGAACGATCATTCATATTAAGCTGATTTCTCATTCAAGATGGGATTTGGATATTTTGCTGAGCTTGAAGAAAAGAATAAAAAGCTCGAATTAGAGAAAATAAATCTTGCTTCAGCAGTTGATTTTTACTTAAAGAAGACAAAAGAGTATTATGATGAAAGCAACATACTGAAAGAAGAAGTTAGTGCGTTAAAGACAATTAATGAAGATTTTCAGAAACAGACTTCTGGGCTGAATAATGAGAAAATACTGACTTTGGAATCTGAGAACACAGAGCTGAAGAGAAAGATCTCAGGTATGGAAAATCAAATAATCCAAATTCAGAAAGCATCCGTTGAAAGTTATGAGGAGAAAGAGTCTGAATGATGCTAATACTGATCTTCAAAAGAGAATATCTGATTTGGAGCAAAAGCTTGCTACAGACAAGTCTGATTTTGAGAATGAAAAGAAAGGATTTTCAAAGAAGTTCTCAGATTTTTTAAGGAAGAGTTTTGAAGAAAAGAAGACTGTTGAGCTTAAGTGTATAAAACTTTCTCAGCAAGTTTCTGATTTTGAAAAAGTACTCATTCTGGAAAGAGAAAAGTTTGCCAAAGAGAATAAGGTCATTGAACAAAAGAATGTGGGATTCTTCAAAGAAATATCCGGCCAGAGAATGGATGCTGAAAAGGGATTTGAAGAAGAACGAAACATGTTTGAGGGTGAGATCAAAAAGCTTACTGAGAAGCTATCTGAACTATCTGAAAATGTGCTGAAAGAGAAGAAAACGAAGTGTGAATGCGAGACGAAGATTGACCTTATCATAAAAGAAAGAGACAACTTTGCTTCAAAGCTTAAAGAACTTGAAAAGACAGCTTCAAGTACAAATCAAAAAATTGTTTCTTCCAAGAGGTCAGTTAAATATTCTGATCAGATTCGTAGTACTAACCTTTTCTATGATAGAAATATAGATGGTTCAGGTACACATCAAAGAAGAAGAAGATATAAAGAAAAGGAACTGGTCTGGAAGAAGAAACCAGTCAAAGATGACAACGAAGATGACCTGAAAGGAAAGAAATAATGTGTACATACACACAATGTCAAGAAGAACAATGCGCGTATATCTACTCGAGAGATCAATTAATCAGGTTGTCAAGTAAGAAATACTATTGTTCTTATTGCTGTACACATGATCCTATTCATAAGACCAACTATCATTTCTGGTATGGTTCTTACTCGATTACCCCCACAAGAACTACAACTAACATTCATGGACCCAAATACCAGTGGGTACTAAAGCCGAAAACTGATTCTGTGTTGCAGGCACCTCAAGTCAAGGGGGAGTAAGAGAACCAAGGCTTTTGAACAAAACAGTTGAAAACTCGGACTTAAATGTCAAGACCATGGCTTCTAAGTAAATCAACTTAGAACCCGGACTTCAACGGAGTTTGGCTTCTGATCACATGACAGATCAGGACCCGTGCTTCAATGCTAAAAGAAAAGATACTCTCGGGCTGAAATGAGAAGATCAACCTTCAAGGGGAAGTACTTATATATTCTGAAATATGTATTAGAGAGATATGACGGACTACATTCCAGAAGGAATTGTGGATCTCTATCCGGTACCTTTTCACCGATAGATCTAACTGATATGACGGACTACATTCCAGAAGGAATTGTGGATCTGTATCTTGTACCTGTTAATTGATAGATCTAGTGATGCATAATTTCAGGGGGAGTAAATTAATTATGACTTCTGATTAATTCAAATCAGAACTTGGATTTTTAACTGGTTTTTCTGCAGCTGACTTCTTCAAAGTTAAGAAGTATGGATATTTTGAAAATATCCAGGGGGAGCTTATTAGAGTATATATCATTACATCATGATTTGAGGGGGAGCTTAGAGGTAAATATCTTCTAATTCTAGATCTCTGATTGTTTGAAAGAAGAACAACTTTCGATCATGAAAAACATTTTCTTAAATGTTCAAACCACTTTTCTATTGTCAAAAGATTTCATGAATTAAGAAGTGTGATTTTAAATGTTTTTCAAATTTTGAGCTTTAATGTTTAACTGACCATGTGTTTCCAAAGATCAATACTTGCGTATTATCTTGTCCATATACTGTAAAGTATTCATACACACCGGTTCAGTATTTCATTTGAATTTGTTATTACCATGTCTCATAACGAACAAATTTTTCGATGGTAATACCCCTGTTTGCTTTCAAATGTTGTTGAGCATCAATCATTATTTCTAAATCTTGTGCTTTCATTGCTAAATTGTTTATATTTGTTCATATAAATAAAATGTCCAATTCTTTGATACCCTAACCATTTTATTTGATCTGATTGATACATTGTCAGATTCTCAAAACAATTCTCTTGATTTTATTTCATTAATTCAATATCTTTGTTTTGAGAGATCTTCAAAGTTCAATTGCTCAAATCTCATGAGCATACATTTTGACAATGTTATCATACATTTTGTGCTTAACTGTTCAAGTTAAACTATTGAACAACTATTCTTTTTAGGACTTACATGGGATTTGTGTGAGAGCTTAAACAAAACTTCCATGGATTCACGTAAACCTGTGTTTCTACCCAGGAAGTTATCCTTGAGTGATTGAGGGGTGAGGGGTCAAAATCAAAGAGTGGGGGAGATAACTCATCCGGTTGAGTTTTTCTCATTGTGTGGAGCGGTAAAATGGAAATGAGAGTTTGGTTAGAAATGAGCTTTAAATGTTAAAAAGAAAGAGGGTGTGAGATCAGAGTTAAAAGAATATCAAAACTCTACACCAACCACTTTCTCAGCTGGGCAACCACATCTACTAATTGGTTCACATTCTTTGGTGACCTTCATTGAAAAAGGCAGTGAGCCTATGCCAACTCTTGCAATTACCCCACCAACCACTCATTTCTTTCTCGAAAAAGAAATGTTTCATTTTTCTTTGGGGACGCATCATATCTGCTATCTAGTCTTTACTCGGAAGATTTAGATATTGAAAAAGAAGGAAAGTTTCCCCACCTTCTCACCTCTTTCATGCACATTGAGTCCGTCTAATATATGTTGCTGTCTCAATAGTTTACACAATTTGAGCCTGCAAAAGCTAAGTAGCTTCAATCATTTCTACACTTTCACGAACACACAAGGAATAAGTTTTCTTATCATAACATTCATAGAAAATTCCTTTGTGGTTTTTTGATGATTGAATGGAAGCCCTGGGGGAGTGATCATCGCAAAAGCTCCTGTCCATTGTACATCCGTTGTACAAAGTGGCTCCGTGCTACTTAAAGTCATATTAACTGTTTCATTTGTTGAATCAGGGTTACATTGTTCATTATGTCTGAATTTGAAAAGATTCAGATATATACATTTCATGAATTGACGGATACTCAGATCAAAGGGCGGAGAATGTCAAATCATTATGAAGGGGAGATTATTAGGCATTACAAAGGGGGAAATCAAAGAAAGTGCTGAAATTGAAGAAGTTTTGATGATCATGATGCTCTCAATCATCAAAAAGGGGGAGAATTTTACAAAGTTCAATATCAAAGCTGAGATGTCAAAATTAGGGAGAAATTTCTGAAAGATCAATTTCAAAGACATCAAGGAGATATCAAAGTGAATATAGACTTGGAAAGAAGTTCTGAAAGTTCTGTCAAAGTTTTTAAAAGATTCTGAAGTTAGATGATTCGAGAAAGTTTGTTTTTCTGAAGACTGTCAAGAGATCAGAGTAATGAAGATACAGTTTTGAAAGATTCCTCGAAGTCTCAAATGTTTCAAAGATGTTCAAAGATAAAGATTTCAAAGATATTTCAAAGTTGAAGTTTCAAAAGTTTCAAGAATTGTGATTCGTGTTCAAGACACGGTGACTTTCAAAGCTACAAAGTGCAAAAGACTTTTCAAGATTCTTCAAAGGATGAAAGACTGAAGATTGTTAAAGCTTCAAAGTTCAAAGTTGTCAGAGACAAAAGCTGAAGAATCAAGAGCCGAAGATTAGTGTCAAATTTTTTTAAATTCTTGAATACAAAGGGGGAGATTGTTAAGTCAAAATAGTCTATCCAAGATTTAATAGGAAAGTCAAAATTGTAAAGTCAACAATGTCATTGTCAAAGTTGTTTAAGTCTTGTTTAGTTTACTTAGCTATTAAGTCTTTGTTAGACTTGTGGTATAAATAGGTTTAGGCTTTGTAATTTTTGTAAGAAAGTCATTGTAATAATTCAGATTGTATGATATTCAAGATCTACTTTCTCTCTCTAGTTCTTAATGATCAATCTTGTTTGAGAATTGCTTGATTGTTTGGAATTTTACATTCACCAAACATCTCAAGAACTCACAGAAAGAACTCTTAGAACCATTGGATTTCGTATAATCAAAGGATTTCACATAACTTTGATTTAGAAAATTCCCAAGTGAAGAATTCGCACATGTGTCTTATGCGAATTGCGTAAAATTCTCTTGTCTGAGACGTGCGAATTATCAGAATTCGTATAAGTGTTTGTGCGAGAAGTTTTTTCTTGAATATTATCAAGGACATAATTCGTATATGTGACTCTTGCGAAAACTCAAGAATTTGCAGATTGAATCATACGAATTCTAAGAATTCGTACCAGAGTGTTATACGAATTCTTAAGAACTTGCATAAGAAACTTTTGAAATTTTGTAAGTCAAGAATTCGTATATGTTAGTCATGCAAATTGTGTATGCGAAAAGTTCATGCGAATTCTGATTTGCTCTTTCATGCGAATTCTAAGGTAAGTTTGTGCGAATTCTGAAGATTGTTGTCGTATGAATTGTTGTATGCGAATTCTTTGTTCTTCATTCTAGTCTGCGAATTCCTTACTTAGAGAATTTTGGAAATTGCATTTTTGATTTTCTTTCTAAGTTATTTTTTCCTGAATTGCTTGATTTCATTTGGACTAACGATCAAATTCAAGTTCTTTTTGTAAACAGATATTCAAGATGAGTTTTTCTGATGATGAAGAAAAGATTGCAACACTCAAAACAGAGATTAAAAATCTTGTTCATCAGTTGCACACTATTCAAAGCGGTCAAAGAAATATCATGATGAAAAGAAGGTACTGAAAGAAGAAGTCAATGCATTGAAAAAGATTAATGAGGATCTTCTGAAGCAAATCTCTGACTCTCAACACTTGAAAGATGATGAAAGCATTGAAGAAAAGGAACAGAGTCTGATTACTGAAAACACTGAGTTAAATAGAAAGATCTCAGACTTAGAAGATCTAATTGACAAGATTCAACAAACAGAGTGTGTTAATGAAAAGAAGATCTTTGAGTTAGAACTGCAAATTGTTGAAGAAAGATCAGATTTTGAGAAAGAAAAGAAAGAGTGTGCTAAGAATATTTCAGAGTTTTCCAGGAAGAGTTTTGAAGAGAAGAAGATGGTTGAGCTTAAATGTTCCAAGCTTTCTCAACAAGTTTCTGACTTTGAGAAAGTAATTATTTTAGAAAGAGAATAATTTGCCAAGGAGAAAAAGACCATTTAACAGAAGAATGTTGGAATCTTCAAGGAGATATCTTGTCAAAGAAAGAATGCTGAGAATGGTTTTGAAGAAGAAAGACAACTGTTTGAGACAGAAATAAAGAAGCTGACAGAGAAGTTATCTGAACAATCCACAACTGCACTGAAAGAGCAGAAAACGAAGTCCGAGTTTCAAGAAAGGATTCACCTACTAGTTAAAGAAAGAGAAAATTATTCTTCAAAGATAAAAGAGCTTGAAGATATTATTTCCAAGGTGGTGGTGACTGAGCAAACAACTCCAGAGTCAAAATCCACACACCTAGAAATAGTTCAGTTGACTCTAACAAGACAGCCTCAAGCTCACATCAGAAAACTGTTTCTTCAGAAAGGTCAGTTAATTCATACGATCATATTCATACTACTAACATTTTCTTTGATAGAAATGTAGATGGTTCAGATACATTCAGAAGAAGGAGAGGAAGGAGATATAAAGAAGAAAAGCTGGTTTGGAAGGTAAAACCAGTTGATGATGAGAAGAATGATAAGAAGAAGGATTATAAGAAAGGTAACAAATCAAATGTACATACATCAAAAGCCAAGAAGAACAATGTGCGGAAAGGTAAACCTGATCTTGTTTACTCGAGAGATCAATTAATCATGTTATCAAAAAAAAGTTATTGTTCTTATTGTCGTACTTATGATTTTGTGCATAAAACTACTGATAATTACTGTTATGGTTCTTACTCAATTACTCCTAATAGAACTGCAACTCACAAACATGGACCTAAATACCAGTGGGTACCAAAACCGAAAGAAGATTATGTGTTGCAGGCACCTCAAGTCAAGGGGGAGTAAGAGAACCAAGGCTTCTGAATCTTACAGTAACGACCCGTACTTCAATGATAAGGAGTTTGACTTCTAAACACAACAGTTTAGGACTCGCTCTTCAATGATTCAAAACAGATGATACTCCCGTGCTTATAAGAGGATTGTACTCCGATACTCATCTGAGAAGATCAACCTTCAAGGGGGAGTACATATTTTTACTGAAAATATGCATCCGCAAGATATGATGATCTACACTTTAGGGGGAGTTGTATCTGATCTCTATCATGTTTTTCATTGACAAATTTGATGATGCATAACTTCAGGGGGAGTAAGAATTATGACTTCTGATTATATCTGATCAGAACTAGTACATTCAAAGTTTTACTGCTTTCTGTCATTTATTTTTCAATAAATGTTGTGAAGAAAGCTTTGCTTTTTGACGACTTTGTGACTTTTTGCAGAAATGAGAGTGAGCTTACATGATCATAAATTTTATGACTTAGAGTTGACTTGATGAGATTTAAGACTGAACAAAAAAGTTTATTTCTAATCTTAATCTCATACGTATCTGAAAGAAGGACAACTTTCAGATATGAAAACATGTTCTTAAATATTCAAACCACTTCTGATTCTTAAAATGATTTCATGAATATAGAAGTGTGTTTTTAAATGTTTTCGTTTTATATGTGCTTAAATGCTTATAAACCGTGTGTTTCCAAAGATTAATACTTGTGTATTGTCTTATAAACCATGTGTCATAATTGAAACAAATTTTCGATGGTAAGACACCCCGATTGAACTTCAATGAATTTTGAGCATTGATTTCATTTTGAAACGTTCTTTCAAGAATGTCTATATTTTGTTTCGTATAGACAATATCCGATTTTTGCTGACCTAAGCCTTATTTGAAAAGATCAAATCTGAATGATTATATATGTTCAAATTTGGTGATCTTTTTCATACAATGTCAGATTTTCAAACAAGTTTCTTGTATTAATTTCATTCATTAAATATACTTGTTTTGAAAAGTCTTCAATGTTTCCAATGCTCAAATCTTCATGATTATCTCATTGAGCATACAGACATCTGATTTGTATTTCATATTTTCTGCTTTAACTGTTCAAGTTAAACCATTTTGAGCAACGCATTTTTTAGGATTACATGGGTTCATTTTGTGAGGACTTAAATGAAACTTTTATGGATTCACGTTAACCAGTGTTTCCTACCCAAGAAGTTAATCCTTGAGTGATCGAAGAGTGAGGAGTCAAAATTCTGAGTGTAGGTTGAGTAATGATGTAAAATGGAAAAGAGAGTTTGGTTAGATGTGAGCTAATTCATTAAAAGAAAGAGGGTGTGAGAACAGAGTAAGAGAATATCAAACTCTGCACCAACTTTTTCTGAGTCGGGCAGCCACATTGCTGGTGTTTCATGATTCTTTGGTGAACATCATTGAAAAAGTCACCTAGCCCATGCCAACTCTTGATAAAAACCCCACTAGCTACTCATTTTCTTCTCAACAAGAAAATGTTTCATATTTTTAAAGGGGACGCAACACATAATCTATCTGGTTTACATTTGGAAAACCTGGATATTGAAAAAAGGAAGTCTGCCCCACCTTCGTACTTCGATCATGCACAATCGAGTCTGTGTTATACTATTGTTGTCTCAATGGTTTACACAATTTTGAGCCTATAAAAAGCAATCATTTGTGCTTAATTCTTTCAAACACTTGCACAAGCACACAAGGAATACGTTTTCTTGTCATAACGTTCATAGAAATTTCTTTGTGGTGTTTCGATGATTGAATGGAAGACCTGGGGGAGTGAACATCAAAAAGCTCCTTTCCAATGTGTATTCGTTACACACAGTGACTTCGTGTTCTAACTGATTCATTTGTTGATTCAGGGGTTATATTCATAATTTCTCTGAATTTGAAAAGATTCGGATAAATATCTTTGTGGGTCAATTGATGGTCAGATACTCTTGATAAGATCAGTGGTCAGGACATATAAAGTGACATTTCTTGGTGAAAGTTTTGATGATCTCTATGCTGCAATCATCAAAAAGGGGGAGAGAGGTTCAAGAAATGTTTGATTCAGAAATGACTTTGAGAGATGATCAAAAATTGTTGATTTGATAAAGTAAAGTTGGAGCTAAAAGAAGAATGTTTATGTCAAGACAGCAAAGTTGAAGAAAGATTGTTGAAAGATGAAAGTGAAAGTTCAAAGAATTATGAAAGCAAGAAAATTCTACTGAAATTTTCTTTAAAGATACTTTTGCTGAAACAAATTGAGCTAAACCTGAAGATAATTTCTTTCCAGTGTCTGAAAAGAGGTTTTACAACCTTGAGGAGATTGTTACTACTTTTGAAGACAGACTTTGGGGAGAATACATAAAAGTTGTAAAGATTGTGTTAAAGAAAGGAGAGATTGTTTCGAGCATAAAGAGAAGACTGCATTTCAAATGATAAAATTCTACAAAGGAGGAGAATTCACAAAGTGAACTTAAAAGGGAAGATTAAATTGCAAAATCTTTTTAGAAGTGATATTGAATCCAAAGGGGGAGAATGTTAGAGCACATATTTGTTGGATACAATCAGTCAATAGCTTATTTCAGAAAATGGTTTTCAAGAAACAAACTGTTAAATCTGAAATCTTGAAACCAAAACAGATTAAACTTTCTAGTACATTCTATGTTAAATCTGTTGATAGATATGCTACTTATTCTGGACTTAGTATTTCCAAGAAAGAAATGATGATCTGGGTTGTCAAAGGTGTTATCCCAGTTTAATCTAGTTGGTAAATAATCAATCAAGCAATCATAGAACACAATAATAATCAAGAGATATATAAATCAGAGTAACATACCAATCCCTTGAATAAACAATGAAACCCTTGAGTGTTATTGATACCCTTTGATTACAGAGAAAACTTCACTTGACTATATTCTCTAAACAATAATTATCAAAGGTTCTAACCTAAACCTAAACTAAACAGAACTTTAAATACCCAGGCTTTTAGGCCTAATGGGCTTATGGGCTTGAGGCCTAATAGCTAATAACTATTAACATATTACAGTTTAAACCCTGAACTGTAACTATCAAACAAATACAGTTTAGACCCTTTAATCTTGAATACAATTATGATCCAACAATCTCCCCCTTTGGATTCAAGATTAAAAAAAATTTGTCAATAATCTTCAGGTATTCACTTTTCTTCTCTTTTCTTCAGATATGACGTTGATAGCTTCAAAACTTCAAAACTTGATATCTTTAAATAATCTTCAGCAGTCAGTCTTCAAAACATCAAAACTTTAAAACTTTGATAATCTTCAGCAGTCTTCAGATTATATTCTCCCTCTTTGAGTATTCTCCCTTTTTGTATCTTCTCCCCCTTTTTGATGAATGGTGAGAAGCAATATCATCAAAACATACCAAAACAATCTCCCCCTTTTCAAGACAATTTCCCCCATTGTGTATGATCACGTAAGCACAGTCTTCATCATGTAACGAGCCCTGTATGGAAATAAGAGCAGTCTTCCCAGATGGAAAGAGTGATTATTTCAATCTTTTTAGATTAAAATAGAAAGCAGTAACCATTCGAATCTTTTCAAATTCAAATAGTTTAATAAGTGTAACTCTGAATCAACAAATGACTCAGTTAGAATGCCTGTCAATGACACAAAGTCACTGAGTAACACAAAGTTACTATATAAGGAGCTGGTTTGATGTAGACTCCCCAGGTCTTCCATTCAATCATTGAATAACACATGGTTATCTATGAACGTTCTGACAGAAAACAAATTTCTGTGTGCTCGTGCATGTGTTAAAAAAAATTAAGCATAGATGATTGCTTTTTCAATATAGGCTCAAAGTATGTAAAATTGTTGAGACAGCAACAAATTGTACAAAGACTCAATATGCATGAGAAAGGGTTCGAAGGTGGGGCAACTTTCCTTCTTTTTCAATATTAGTATCTTCCAAATGAAGAATCAATAGCGTATGTGTTGCGTCCCCAGAAAATGTGAAACATTCTCTTTTTGAGAAAAGAATGAGTAGCTGGTGGGGTTGTATGCAAGAGATGGCATGGGCTAGTTACCTTTTTCAATGATGGTCACCAAAGAATGTGAACCAATCAGATTATGTGGCTGCCCGACTCAGAAAGAAGTTTGGTGCAGAGTTTAATATTCTTTTACTCTGTTCTCACCCTCTTTCTTTTAATGCTCACGTCTAACCAATCTCTCTTTTCCATTTTACCTCTTTTCACACACCAACACTCAAATCTTTTGACCCCTCTCCCCTCAATCACTCAGGGAATACTTCCTGGGTAGGAAACAATGGTTATCGTGAATCCATGGAAGTTCTGTTAAGTTCTCACACTGAATCCCATGTATTTTCCTAAAAGAACATGTTGTTCAACAGTCTTTTGTACAGGTAAGCACAAATACTACTTGTTACATGAAGAATAAAAATATGGAGAAGTCAAAACAGCTGTGTTTGACAATGCAATTCTCCCCCTCAAACTAAAAGAGTTTGACAATTAATCTCATATCATTTTGTCATGAAGAATAAGATTTTGGAGAATCCAAAACGAATGTTGTTTATATGAACAATATATAAACATATTTTTAATGAAAGCACATGAAATGACGTTTGATTCAATCAACAGTGAATACAAATAACGTGAGTATTACCATAGAAAGATTTAACTTTTGATACCTGGTAATAACAAAGTCAAATAGAATGTTCTGAACCGTTATGTGTATGAATACTTGACAAAGTATATTGACAAGATAAAACGCAAGTATTTATCTTTAAGAACACACGGTCAGATAAGCATTTAAGTATCCAAAAATCTGTTAATATCACGGTCAGACAAGTTTTTTTTTTTTTTTTGGGGGAAAAAACAGAAAAATAAGGCACTGAAGTGCGGGTTCTAATCCGATGTGATTAGAAGCCATTGTCACTTGTCCAAACCTGCATAAAGAAAATTATAGTAATCATTTGTGAAAATGATTCCTTGATCATTAGCAACAGTTGGAAAATAACACACAAGATCAAAACTTGGAATACTCCCCCTAGAATCATGAGTAAGGTTTAAGACATGTTCAACATACCAAGTTTGCTGATGAGAAATTGAAAACGCTTTTCATCTAATGGCTTGGTGAAAAGGTCAACTAACTGGAAGTCAGTTTGAACAAAGTGCATTTCAATATTACCTTTTTCTACATGATCCTTGATGAACTGATAGCGTACGTCGATATGCTTGGTCTTCGAATGTTGTACCGGATTAGCAGTTATAGATATTGCGCTCTTGGAATCACAATAAATAGGAACATGCTTGTAGTTGTATCCGAAGTCCCTTAACTGTGTCGTCATCCAGAGGACTTGAGAACAGCAACTAGCAGCAGCTACATACTCAGCCTCGGCAGTGGATGTTGAAACATAATTTTGTTTCTTTGAGGTCCAACTTACAAGTTTGTCACCTATAAATTGACATGACCCAGAGGTGCTTTTCCGGTCTAGCTTACATCCTGCATGATCAGCATCTGTAAAGGCAGTTAGTTCAAAACGAGAATCCTTTGGATACCAAAGGCCTAGATTGGGAGAGCCTTTGAGATATCTAAGGATTCGCTTAACAGCAGTTAAGTGCGACTCTTTAGGATTAGACTGATATCTCGCACAAAAGCATGTGGCAAACATTATATCCGGGCGACTAGCAGTCAGATAAAGTAAAGAACCAATCATGCAACGATACACCTTTTGATCAACAGGTTTCCCAGAGGGATCCGCGTCTAAGATTGTACCAGTAGCCATTGGTGTTTTCATGACTGAACTATCTGACATATTGAACTTTTTCAAAATATCGTTTATGTATTTAGGTTGATTAATAAATATGCCTTCGGGTAATTGCTTTACTTGTAGACCAAGAAAGAATTTCAATTAACCCATCATCGACATTTCAAACTTTGTTTCCATTATCTTTGAAAAGTTCTTGCAAAATTTCGGATTTGTCGACCCAAATATTATGTCGCCAACATAAATCTGAATAAGAATCAAGTCCTCACCTTGCCTTTTAAGAAATAAGGTTATCAACAGTACCTTTCATGAAACCAGAAGCAAGTAGATATTTAGTGAGAGTTTCATACCAAGCTCGCGGTGTTTGTTTAAGACCATAAAGCGCTTTGTCTAAAACATAGACATGATCAGGGTGAGGAGGATCAACAAAACCTTCAGGTTGAGCCACGTAGACCTCCTCATGCAGAACGCCGTTCAGGAAAGCCGACTTTACATCAATCTGATAGACTGTAAAGTTTTTGTGCGCTGCATAGGCTAGAAAGATTCTGATGGCTTCGATCCTTGCAACTGGGGCGAATGTTTCATCATAGTCAATGCCCTCTTGTTGACAATACCCTTTGGCGACCAGTCGAGCTTTGTTTCTCACGACTACTCCAACTTCGTCTTTCTTATTTCTGAACACCCACTTTGTTCGAATAACGGATTTACCTTTAGGTAGTGGGATCAAGCGCCATACCTTGTTCCTTTCGAATTGGAGAAGCTCATCTTGCATGGCAGAAATCCAGAAAGGATCACGTAGAGCTTCAGACGCTTTCTTTGGTTCTAAAGAACTAAGGAAGCTTGAAAACATGCAGAAGTTCGCAGATACGGATCTTGTCGTGACACCAGATTGTACGTCACATATCACATTTTCCAGGGGATGATCCTTAGTCCAACGATGTGTGCTTGGTAAGGCTTCAACTGTTTTTTGTGTATTTGACGCATCGTTGTCATCTTGTACGGCAGGTTGCTCCATAGATGTACTCGGGACATCTTGTACTGGTGTTTCTGATACTGAAGCTTCTGGACTAACAGTTGAAGTGCTCGGGACTTCGTTTCCAGAAGAACTATCTGTACAAACAGATTCAGCATTAGTAGAGTCAGAAATTAATTTTGTACTCGTACCTGATGGAGATGAAGTGTTAGTGAATTCTTCGGAAGGTCCAGACATGTCTTCAGAAATAGTAGGTACCTCCGAGCTTGTACCACTTGTTATTGATGTGGATATGCCTTTTTCAAAATCTGCACATATATCATCAAAGGCATCAATAAACAATAAATCTAACTCAGATGAAGTCGAGTTAGAGTTAGAAGAAGTGAATCCTTTAGGTGCTGGTTCTATTCTTGATTGAATAGAAGCTTTGTCGTTAAGACCGAGTTCTGAACTGTTGTGTCCAGAATTCCTTGTAGAATTCTCATCAAAGGAGACATTCATGCTCTCAACAACCGTCTTGGTTCGAATAATGTAAATTCGATAAGCTTTGGATGTCAGAGAGTATCCAACGAGATATCCTTCATCCGCTTTCTTATCAAACTTTGATAATCCTTGACGCTCTTTTAGAATGTAACACCTGCAACCAAAAACATGAAGGAACTTGATGTTAGGTGTACGATTGTTGATTAACTCATATGCTGTCTTATTAAAGCGCTTGACCACAATGGTACGATTCTGAGTAAAGCATGCTGTAGCGACTGCCTCGGCCCAAAGGTACATGGGTAGATCTGAGTAAGCAAGCATAGTCCGAGCTGCTTCAACCAAAGTGTGGTTCTTCCGTTCAACAATTCCGTTTTGCTGCGGAGTGTAGGCGGCGGAGAAATTATGTGAAATACCCACGGAAGTAAGATAACTCTTCAGGGTGTCATTCTTGAACTCCGTGCCATTATCACTGTGAATGGTTCTGACTGGCAGTTGAAGGCGTACTTGAATGCGCTTGATGAAAGCGATAATCAACTCTGGCGCATCAGACTTGTTGCGAAGAAACTCGAGCCATGTATACCTTGAGTAGCAATCTATCATTACCAACATATATTTCTTTCCGTTGATAGATGTTGTGCGCAATGGGCCACAAAGGTCCATACGAAGAAGTTCCAGTGCAGATGAGGTCGATGATTCATCTTTGGACTTGAAGGAGGCTCGCTTCATTTTGCCCAACTCACATGCGGGACATAGTGAGTCTTTTTCGAACCTCATTTCTGGTAGACCTTTGACCAGACCTTGTCTCTGTAGTTTCGCTATAGATCTAAAATTTTGATGAGACAAGCGTCGATGCCACATCCACGATTGTGCTATGGAAGCTTTGGTTAGTAGGCATACTGGACGTGTGGCAGACAGTGTAGGAAAATCTACATAGTATAGAATTCCATGGCGCTCAGCTTTGAAGACTTCGTAACCATCGGGATCCTCTAGATAGCAATGAGTGGTTGTGAAGCGGACTTGATATTTCATGTCACAGAAGTGACTGGTACTGAACAAGTTGTGATCAAGTCCTTCAACATATAGCACTTTTTGAATCTTCACAACACCGTTATCGAGCATTCCATATCCTCTGACGTGGCCTTCGGCTTCAGAATTGGCAAATCTAACTGCTCCGGAAGGCTCCTCCACATAGTTATGCAAGAGGTGCTTGAATCCTGTCATGTGGCGTGAACATCCGGAATCTATTACCCACAATCGACAGGCCTGCAAAAGAAACAATTAGTTTTGCTTAGGTACCCATATCAGGATGGGTCCTTCGCGGTTAGCATCAAGTAACTCAGGAATATCATTTGGTTTGACTTTCACTCTCCATTCATAATACGTTTTGGAACCAATTTCCAAACCATCTTAACATTCAGTTCCTGAAAGTGCTTTTTAGAAGTAGGATTGGCAACCTTAGCTCGATACACTTTGGGTTGTGTAGAAGAATTAGAATTAGAATTAGACTTAGAGTTTAGCTTAGCTTTGCTTTTATTCTTTTTGGACTTAGGAGGGGAGTAGTATTTGAATGAATTATCCCAACAGTGTTTGCAATAAAGATTCTTTCGAGAAAAATTCATAAACTTACATTTATCGGAACAAATCTTACATTCATGTTTATCAAAAGAAGTACTATTCAAAATAACACTGTCTGTAGGACAACTACTAGAATTCAAACTATTCTTTTTATTCAAACTAAGATCTTTATTCTTCTTACTCTTCCCAACTCCATTTCCTTTTATATCTGAAACAGAAACAGGAACCTTGTTAGTCTCTAACTTAGAAGGTGGTTCTTTTCTAGTGCTCTTTGAAGTCTCACCCTTTTCAAAAATACTCGGTGGATATTCAGGACAATCAGAGTAAACAACTGAAGGTTTTGTAGGAGCATCAAATTCTGGATTGGTTCTTACCTTCCAGCTTGGATCATTGAACATTTGTTTATCATTTGAAGCATTTTTAAACAAAGTAATTTTCAAATAATTGATCTTAGTGCAAAGCTCTTGATTTACTTTTAAAGACTTTTCAAGTTTACGTTTGAGATCAAAGTTTTCATCTTCAACCTCATCAAGAGACTGTTGCAACATATCAATTTGCTTCATCAATTCAGATGTATTATCATTCACAGAATTTGACTCCTTTGGAATAGAGTCTGAAGCATTCATCATTTCAGAAAATAATTCTTCTGTCATGGACTCAATAAACTCCGTTTTATCATTTTGAACACAAGATTCATTCGTGATAGCAGTTTCTTCTTCAACCTCTTCAATAAGTAAAGGTTTAGAAGCAATGGGATTTGAGACTGATGGTATACTAGATGGATCAACATCCGATTCATACTCATCATATTTGCATGCAGTCTCAGGTGGAACTGTGTTGGTGCTTACTGATTCTTTGGAAGGTGTGGTAAATAGTGATTCAAATTCAGTACATTCGATCTTTCGAGTCTCATAGCTTTTATTCAAATAACCATATGTAAAACCAACTGATTTAAAAAGATTTTGAGAATCAGTGTCACCAGACTTGTTCTTTCCCATTTCTTCTTGACCTTTGATCTCAGATAAAGGTGTAGGAGTACTTGCTTCAACAAAAGTTGCACGAATGTCAGGAATGGGTCTGATTGCGGAGCCGAATTTATCAAAATTATATAAATGCTCCGGTGCCTTTTTCAAAATCTCATTAGTTGGTACACCCAAACCTGGTTTTAGTTTATAAAACCTTTCGTCTTGGAGTTTATTGGTCAACAGATTTAATATTTGCTCAGTCTGACCTCGTTTCATATTAATGTCCTCCAGTTGCGTAATTTTGGTGTAAGCTTCATTTCTTTCTTTATAACAAACTTCAAATTTTATTTTGAACTCACCTTTTTCAGCATTGATATTCACAAGATCCTTTTCTAAATCAGATATTTTGCTTTCCAAAGAATCCTTTTCATTTTTTAAACCGTCTTTTTCCTTTTCTTTTTCGTCCACAACAACTTTAAGCAAAGTGTTTTCATCAAGAAAACTCAATATTGATTGTTGTGCAGAGCTAAGTTTGCCTTTCAATAAAGCAAATTCATATTTCATGCTATGTATTTGGGTCATAAGAGATTCAATAAGCTCAGAATTATCACTTACCTCAGAGTTTGCATCTTCAGATTGTGCCTCATAATCTTCATCGTCACCATCCAGCTTTGCCATATAAGATACTTGGGTGAAGTGAGCTTGCTCCTCGTCATCGGAACTTTGGAACAGCCAGTTCTCTTCTTCGGCCATAAGCACCTTTCCTTCTTCAGCTTTCTTGGTGATGAGTGACTTTCTTGCATAACAGTCTGAGTTCTTTACCTTCTTGAATCTGCAGTCTCTGGAGAAGTGCCCAAATTTGCCACAATTGTAGCATCTTCCTGGTTCATCAGCTCTGTCTTCTTTCTTTTCTTCTCTCTTATCTTCTCTTCTGTCTTCTTTTCTCTCTTCTCGTCTTTCCTCTCGCCGTCCTTGCCTTGGCTTGTATCTTAATTTAGACTTCTCTTTCTTGTGACCTTCGTACTTAGGCTTTGAATAAAACTTCTTCTTGCCAAAGGTCTTCTTGAATCTTCGAGTAATAAGAGCCAAGTCCTCAGAGAACTTCTGAATATCTGGATCAGAATCAATCTCCAGTTCTTCAACACTTGAAGCAGAGTCAGAGTCGGTAACTTCAGTAACTAAAGCTTTTGTCACCTTTTTCTTTGACCTTGCGGAAGATACAGAACTTTTGCCGGCTATGAGAGCCACATAATCCATCAGTTTATTGGACTCAAGATTGATGGTTCTCACCTCATCCTCATGCGGAGAAAGAGTGGAGAAATTATCAGTGACGTTTTCCTGAGCCATGTTCTTTGACATCTGAAGGTTGATGGCAAAGTTCTTCCATTCTGGATTTAAGTTCTTGATGAACTTATAATTAATCTCCGAAGCAGACTTAGAGATGTTGTTCCTCCGCAGGTCATTGAGAATGATGTTATATCTGTTGTAGGTCTATAGCAGCGTCTCTCCTTCTTTTGCATGAAACCCCTCGTATGCATTTATGCATATATTCTGCTTAGCTTGGATAGAGGCTTCACTTCCTTCAAACTGTCTGGATAGTTCATCCCAGATTTCCTTTGCAGAGTTCCGACTGTCTACACAGTTGTAGATGTCGTTCGGGATTGCCATGGTCAGATAGATAAGAGCCTCTTCATCTGTCTTGTACTATTCCTTCTGCTTTTCAGTAAAGTACTGATAAGGTTTAGGAACATATCTGTCTGGGATTTCTGGAGAGGTGTCAGTTGTTGCTTGGCCATCAACTTTGATCATCGGATTGACAGGACCATTGATGATTGATTCCATTTAGTCTCTGTTTTTATGATTCAGAAACTGGACCATTCTCTTCTTCCATTGCTGATATTCATCAGCCATAAGGACAGGCGATTTGGACTGAGAGCCCATCGAGAGAAGCTGGTTCGACATCTTAGTTGTACGGTTAGTAATTAAACTTATATGTACCAAGACAACCAACTAGATTAGATCGTTAGAATCAAGAGTAAAGACTACACTCAAAAATTTTCAGAAAAATACATTTCCAAAAATAATCAAATGCAGTCCTCGCACATAGTATAAAGCACTAATATCTATGAATAAAATACTGAAAAATTAAGAAGATTTTGATCAAGAGCAAAACTTTGTCCCCCTTCGCAGACTTAGCACGGGGGTATGGGGGCATCGCCCCTAGAGAAAAAAATTTGACAATTAGATGCCCTATTACAGTTTGCAAAAAATCGACCGGGGATGTGCTTCAACCGGTATTGAGTCGACCGGGGTTTTGCTTAGACCAGTACCTTATTTGACCGGTAAGATGCAACAACCGGTATTATGCTCGACCAGTAAACGACTAAGACCGGTAGAGAGAGCTCGACCGGTAAGTTGCTTGTACCGGTACTTTGTTCGACCGGGAATATGGTTGACCGGTATTGACAATGGTTCGACCGATAGAGTAATGACCGATGCTATGTGTTCGACCGGTAGGATACTAAGACCGGTATTCCTTTCAACCGGTGAGATGTTTGGACCGAGAATCTACTTCGACCGATACTGATGTAAGGACCGATATGGTGAACTCGACCGATATAGTGCTTAGACCGGGTGGACTGTGTGTACCGTTCGAATGCTATAGACAGATAGAATGTGTTCGACCTATATGGTGTTCGACCGATAAAAGGTAAAGACCGATACAATTATTCGATCGATATGTTCTTAAATCCAGCCCAGATTGTCGATGAACAGAACGAATACTCGACCCAGAAATCAGTCATGAATTCAAAATCATATGCAAAAATCAGTCCTTTGAACTCAGAAACATAAACTAATCACAATACAATGAAACTCAGAGATCAATTTCAACTTTTAGGCATTCGATTTGATAAACACAGTAACAATCGATAGTTAGCTTTTGTCGAACCCAGAAAACTTAAAATCACAAATTCACTCACTTTGTTAATTCTCAATGCAATTAATCAATCAGATGGTATTTAGAAGCGTAAATCTCAACTAATCAGATCAACTTTAAGCATAAAAGCACATAGATTCACAAAAAAAAATTCGATGAACAGTGATTATCGATGAACAGTAGTCGATGAATAGTAACTTTGATTTTTTTTTTTTGATTCTTTAGGCTCTGATACCACTTGTTATCCCAGTTTAATCTAGTTGGTAAATAATCAATCAAGCAATCATAGAACACAATAATAATCAAGAGATATATAAATCAGAGTAACATACCAATCCCTTGAATAAACAATGAAACCCTTGAGTGATCTTGATACCCTTTGATTACAGAGAAAACTTCACTTGACTATATTCTCTAAACAATATGTTGGATCCCAGATCTAATCTCGTAACAATGATATAAACAATAAGAGTAATGACAGCGGAAGCAATACAGTTTAATATCAAAGGAGATTCAAATATCACAGTTCATAAAGCAGATAAAGATAAACAAGATATTCTTAGAATAAAATATTCAACTTATATTTTCAGATATATATCTTCTTAAGCACACTTGAACAATAAGGTGATGGTCCTATTTATAGGACCATAAAGTAAGCAGTGTACTTGCATGACAAAAAGAGCATGCTGAACAGTGACCTACTCTAGAAAGTAAATCTTATCACTAAGTGGCGTGTCATCTGTTCTTCTGTTCATTAGAAAACTTGTGCATTTTCAGAGAGAATGTCTTCAGAGCTCTGACGTTGTCTTCAGAGCCTCTGATGAAGCTATCTCTGATGTAAGTTGCAATCTCTGATAAGTACTTCAGAGGCAGGTTTGTCCTCTGAAGTCTTCGTCCTCTGATGTCTTCTCTGAAAGTTGCAATCTCTGATAAGTACTTCAGAGGCAGGTTTGTCCTCTGAAGTCTTCGTCCTCTGAAGTCCTCTGAAATAGGACGGTTATTTTCAACACTTTAACAGATGATTTGGAGCTAACAATCTCCCCCTAAGTGTCGAAAATAAAAGATACAAAAATAACAGAGAATTGAATTTTAAACTAGAAAGCATAGAGGAGAAAATCATCCTCTTAAGTATTACTCCTTAAACATTTGGAAGTTTAATACAAAGTAATATAAAAAAAAATAAAGAAACAGACTACAATTTGTCACTTGAACAGATTCCATGGAATTTCATGATCAGAGCTCTGAAGTTGATCATCGAGTCAATCTCTAAGTCAAGCTTTGCCAGTAAATCTGCTCTGTGCCTTTCTTCTTTTGCATGGATCAATTTCTTTATACCTCTCAAGGTTTCATCAGAATACTTCGACACTTCTGAAGCTAGAAAGATCTTCTTTTCTTGATTTACTCTGAAGACGAAACCCAGAGGTTCTGCAACGATTGATCCAGTCTTCTGTTCTTTAAGTTTGTCAAATGACTCCACAGGTTCAGTTACCTCCAGCTTCTCTTCCCCTAGGTTCAGAGCTATTTGAAAGTCACGTTTTGCTCGGTCTTTGACATAGGCCTCCATTGCCCGTCGGACTTCAACCATGCCCATCCTGATTTCCCTTCTTCCATGATCATACCTGGCAGAGCAATAGGCATATAGATGTGGTAAATCATATGGATTTAGATTTACGAGATCATTGTCATTGAACTCGTAAATCTTCTGATCAGATCGAGTTACCACATAATTCCTATAGATAATCTTGTTGTAAGCAAAGGTCTTTTCTGAGATTTTGTTGATTTTGATGATTGGATCATCAGAGAGGACCTGTGCTCTTGGTTTGGTTTTATCTCTGATAAATCTTCGCTCATAGTCTGGCATGTCCTCTCTGATTCTTGGATTCAGAGGAATGACTAGTGTGTCTGCCATGTTGAACTCACAGTAGATGTATCTGAAGTGGTCTTCTATGGAAGCTTCGGGATTTGATTCGAGGAATGTGGGAGGTTTATTGAACACTTTTGCTGGAAGACCGATGCTTGTTTTCTGAACAGGATTCTCTGAAGGAGCCTGTTCATCAACAACCATGGTTTCTGGTTCTTTCGTCTGTGGAGGATCTTCTTTTGAGGGTTCAGAGATGTAGCCATCTATCTCTGGTGATTCCCTTAGCTCTGACGTTGTTGAAGTATGATGTGGTTGAGCATTCTTGAAGACATACTCTTCGACATTAACTACTTCAACTTCTTCTTCAATCTCTTTTCCAGAATCTGTTTTTTCTTCTTTTTCAGATTCTGATTCGTAAGCATCTCTCATCACATAAGTTGATCTTTCTGGTGATGAGAATGCATCTTCTGATGTTGAGAAGTCTACGAGTTGTTCATCTTCTTCTTCGTCCAGAGCTCCAATAGTTTCTTGAGATGCAGCTGTGATTTGTTCAGCTGTGATTGGAACTATTGGAGCACCTGGAGTGGATGGTGCTAGAAAGATGACAGGTACTGGCGACTTTAGAGTGGCCTGAATATCTTCAGCAGAGGTGGAGGTTGAACGTCTCTCTGTTCCTTTCTCCTTGTGTTGGTTTAATTTAGAGGGAGTGGACTCCTTTTGTGTTTCAACAGGTTTTGGAGTAGGAGTCTTCTCCCCCTTATGAAGATCGGATGACCCCTGAGATTGGTCATCTTCGTCATCAGAATCTTCATACCTAGCCTTCTTCCGCGCTTCCTCAGAGCATGCGACCTCTGGTTCCTTTCTCTTCAATACTCCCTCTGAAGATTTGACATTCTTCAGAAGGTCTTCAATCTTCTTGTTCTGCTGAGTGGTCTTGGAGACGAACTTGCTGGATATAGTCATTACATTGCTGGTGATCTTCTTGGAGAAGTTGGTCAGGTCAGCCTTTGTAATAAACTCTGTTGTAGCAGGAGCAACAGTAGAGGTAGGGATCTTTGCAAGTACCTCTGCCAAAGAACGCAAGACTTCCTCTTTGAATTGAGAAAAGTCTGCATTTGTTGGAGTGGGGGCAGAGGTAGGTAGAATTGCCTGGAGGAGCTCTGTTTTCGAGTTCTGAATTTCCCTGGACAATACGGAGTCATTTTTTATGACCAAGCTTTCCAGAGCATCCAGTTTTTCGTTCTGATTGAGAACCGTCGTGCGCAGCTCAGAGACCTCTGAAGTGAGCTTTTCAACTTCAGAGTTAGAGGCAGAGGCCTCTGAGGTCTTCTCCATTTGAAGTTTTATCTCCTTCAGAGATTCTCTGATTTCATCACCAAAGATTTTGAACTCTTCTTTGGTAACGTAATCAGAGGGGGTAACCTTAGGATCAACACATGATTCTAAGTTTCCCTCGAGTTCAGAGGGGCCTTCTTTCGGAGGTGGTTTGATGTTTTCTCCGGAAGGACTTCCCATTAATCCTTGGGGACCCTTTTTCAAGGATTTCTCTATAATGGTTCCGATTGGTCTCTGATCATCAGAGTCAGAATCTGATGATGAGAACCGAATGTGTTTGGAAACCTTGCTGTCCAGGCTAAGGATTCCTTGTGCAAGAAGGTCGTGCCATTCTTTTTCTGACAGGCAATGCTTACGTTCTAAGGGACGGTCCAACTTAGTTTGAGCCACAAAGGCATCATGTGTAGGTAGAGGTGACATACTCTGGGGTGATTGAGTATTTTTATCTTGGTCTAAGTCCTTTTGGGAGGACTTAGCCGTATCAGAGGTTTCCCCTCTGGTGCATGCTTCAGAGGCAGAAACAGATGCCTCTGAGCGGTTAGGATGGGTAGGGTTCGAGGTGTGCACCTCTGTTTCAATGTCCATTGATGCTGGACCACCTTGGACAGTAAATTTGGTTGCACTGGGATTTGGGCTTTGGATTCTCTCATTTGTGTCGTCAAGGACATCTTTTTCTACCTCACCGCCCTCAGATTCTAAGTTTAGAAACTCACCCTCTGGAATTCTCTCTTCCTCACTTTCCTCTGCTCTGACAGAGATATTCTCTTCGTCAGAGGGAGGGTTCTCATGTTCTCTCTTCCTCACTCTCTCAGAGCCACCCTCTAGTTGCGCTCTGTTAATGTTTTGAGCAGTATCAGAGATATCACTCTCTGATTCAGGCTCAGGCTCAGAACCTAAGTGTGTTGGGTATCCCATCATCGGTTCTGATGATTGGGCAACACGACTAAGTAGGAGATGGGTAGGAGAGTCAGTAGGAATTACCTCAATCATGGTGTGTGGGAATCGTCGGTCATGTGGATAAGGAGGAACCTCTGTTGCTTTGAATGAGTTCATCATAAACAGAGGTGTCATTGGGCCCTCCTCAGTGATGGAGAATTTCTCCATTGCTCGTTGAATGACCACAGAGATGAATCGAGGAAACAGTACCGATATTGGTTGTTTTCCTTTGGCCAAGTCCTTGTTCTTCTTGTCCACCGCCGTCAGCATCTCACAGAAGAGAATGTGAGCCATATTGATGCTTCTGTTGAAAAAGAGAGCATACATTGTGGCTATTATCGCTGGATGAGTCTGATCCTGACTTCCAATCTTGCAGGTTATTGTTCGGTTGAGAACACTGAACATAAAGTTCCATTTGGGAGGCAGGTACTGACGTCTGAATTGACTTAGGCGTGTTATTTCTTTGTTGTAGCCCAAGTGGTGGAGGAACTGAAGAAGGACTTCTTGACTTGGTAGTTTCTCAAAAGCATATATTTGAAGATCAGTTGTCGTGAGGAGGTTGAATCGACGAGTCAGGGTTTGTGGGGTTATTCTTATTGTCAGGCTTTGTTCTCCTAGGTCAATGTGCCCAACCAGTCCTTCCTTTTCATCGTCGTATTCACTTGAATACCACCATTGTTGGACAAAGCGAAGGGGAATATCTGAGGCATGTTTGGTTAGAACATCATTGAGTTCGCAGTTGGTGAAAAAGTCGAGGATTGGGCGAAACTGTTCATCGTATTTTGATGGGGTGACGTCCAGAAAGTAGTTGTTTCCTTTGACTGGAACATCGAACTGTACCATATTCAAGCTTGGAACAAGTTTGCTTGAGCTATCTGAAGTTTGGGAATGAGCCGCCATTGTTGCAGGTTGAGAAAGATGAAAGCTTAGAAAGAGAGATTTGGGATTTTGGATTTTGAGAGCGTAAAGGATAATAAAAAGGGAAACAGGGTTTTTATAGACAAAGGGTAGAGGGAGAGGTTATGGAAACGGCGAATGAGAGTCCTAATGTCAGAAAGGACGTTCCATCATCCCCTAATTAATAGGTGACACGTTTAGGTATGTAGGGGAGAGCCGCTTTGTGTCAGAAAACCGGCAGTCGGGTTTAAAAAGAAACGAATGGTTATCCAAAAAGATTTATTATTTAAATGAATTTCCTGGAATATTCGTTTAATGAGAAAAGATCAGAAGCTCTGATGTAAATATCAGAGACAAGATCAGAGGCTCTGATATAAATATCAGAGACAAGATTAGAGTCTCTGATATAAATATCAGAGACAAGATCAGAGGCTCTGATATAAATATCAGAGACTTTTCTTCCCCTTGAAAAGCTGAAAGGGTCTTTGTCTCCCCCTTGACCAAAGAAAGAAGTCTTTGATGTTCTCCCCCTTGACACATGCTTGGAGAAAACAAGTGATTTTTACCATTGGTGAAAAAGTCCAGAGGCTCTGATTGAAAGGATCAGAGACTCTGAAGTTTTCTTGTGTTGTTTGACATATGCTACTTGGTTCAGAGTCTCTGATAATTGATCAGAGACTGAGTTTACTAATTTTTTGTTAGGTAGACATATTCAACATTCCCAACTTGCTAACTAAAAAATTGAACCTTCGTTCATCTAAAGCTTTTGTGAAAATATCAGCAAGTTGTAGTTCAGTTGGTACAAAATACATCTCTATTGTTCCCTTTTCAACATGATCTTTTAGAAAGTGGTACCTTACATCGCTGTGCTTGGTTTTGGAGTGTTGTACTGGATTGGCAGAGATGGCTATGGCACTTTTTGAATCACAGAGAATTGGAATTCTTTCAATTTGTTGGCCATAATCACTGAGCTGAGTTTTCATCCATATTACTTATGAGCAGCAACTAGCAGCAGCAACATATTCTGCCTCTGCTGTTGAAGTTGAAACACAGTTTTGCTTCTTGGATGACCAACTTACCAGCTTATTGCCCAATAACTGACAGCATCCTGAGGTACTTTTTCTGTCAAGCTTACATCCGGCATGATCTGCATCAGTGTAAGCTGTTAGATCAAAACTAGAAAGTTTTGGATACCAGAGGCCTAATGAGTGTGACCCTCTGAGGTATCTGAAAATTCTCTTGACAGCAGATAAATGAGATTCTTTTGGATTTGCTTGATATCTAGCACAAAGACATGTTGCAAACATTATGTCAGGCCTACTTGCAGTTAAGTATAATAGTGAACCTATCATACCTCTGTAGGTTTTTATATCCACAGATTCTCCTGAAGGATCAGAGTCAAGTTTGACTCCGGTGGATAGAGGAGTTCTCATCGAAGTTGAATCATTGAGTTTGTATTTTTGCAAAATTTCAGAGACATACTTAGATTGACTTATGAATGTACCTTCTGAAGTTTGTTTTACTTGTAAGCCCAGAAAGAAAGTTAATTCTCCCATGAGGCTCATCTCAAATTCACTCTTCATCAACTCTGAGAACTTGTCACAATACTTTTGATTTGTAGAGCCAAATATAATGTCATCAACATAAATTTGTACTAAAAGCATCTCATTCTTGTACCTTTTGATGAATAAGGTAGTATCAATTGTGCCTTTTTCAAATCCATTTTGAGTTAGAAAGGTGGACAGAGTTTCATACCAGGCTCTTGGAGCTTGTTTAAGTCCATACAGAGCTTTATCTAAATAATAAACATGATTAGGATACTCTGTACTTTCAAATCCAGGTGGTTGCTGGACATAAACTTCTTCATTTAATTTACCATGAAGAAAGGCAGATTTAACATCCATTTGATAAACTTTGAATCCTTTGTGTGCAGCATAGGCCAAGAAGATTCTGATTTCTTCTAGCCTAGCTACAGGTGCAAAGGTTTCATCATAATCAATGCCTTCTTCCTGGCAATATCCTTTTGCAACCAACCTGGCTTTGTTTCTGATTATTATTCCATCCTCATCCTTTTTGTTTCTGAAAACCCATTTCATTCCAATTGCAAATTTTCCTTTGGGAAGGGGAACTAGGGTCCAGACTTTGTTTTTTACAAACTCTTGAAGTTCATCCTGCATTGCAAAGATCCAATGAGGATCTTCAAGAGCTTCTTTTACCTTCTTTGGTTCAATAATGCTCAAAAAGTTTACATAGAAGCATTCATTGATGGTGGCAGATCTTGTTTTAACTCCTTCGGATGAGGATCCAATTATTTGATCAATTGGATGATCTTTTGTCCATCTTGTAATTGGAGCATAAATTTGGGGTGGAGTTTGAGCTTCAGAGTCTCTGACAGTTGGTGACACCTCTGTTGTATTGTTCAGAGGCTCTGTTGGTGATGCCTCTGTTGTACTGTTCAGAGGCTCTGAGTTTTGTTCCGGAGATGCAGATTTTTGTTCATCATTTGGTTCTGGAGTTGCTTCAGATACTTCTTGATCATCTTCTGATTCACTTTGCTGATCTGCATTTGGTGAAACAGAAGGTGTTGGTTCAGAGGGCCCTGAAAGGGTTGTACCTGTTTCTTGAGGTTCTTCTGAATTCTCTCTCTGTCTATCTCTGAAGATAACTTCAGAGATATCTTCATCATCAAAGAAATCTTCAAATATTTTGTTTAATTCAGATTCCCTTGATGATTCAAAGATTGGTGATGAACTTTCTTGTTGTTTAGAGCTTTTATTGTCGTCAAAAGTGATATTGATGCTCTCTTGGATAGTTCTTGTTCTAAGATTGAACACTCTAAAAGCTTTTGAGGCTAATGAATATCCAATGAATTTGCCCTCATCAGCTTTCTTGTCAAACTTTCCAAGATATTCTCTATCTTTCAGAATATAACACCTGCATCCAAAAACATGAAAATATTTAATATTAGGTTTCCTATTGTTAATGAGTTCATAGGATGTTTTCTGAAATCTCTTGACAATTGTAGCTCTATTCTGAGTGAAGCAGGCTGTTGCTACTGCTTCTGCCCAAAAATTTGTTGAAAGATCAGATTCAGCAAGCATTGTTCTGGCAGCTTCAACAAGTGTTCTGTTTTTCCTTTCAACTACTCCATTTTGTTGAGGAGTTCTTGCTGCAAAGAAGTTAGGGGTAATGCCTTCTTCTGATAGATAAGAATTGATTTTGGCATTTCTGAACTCTGTTCCATTATCACTTCTTAGTTTCTGAACTTTGCTGCTGAATAGAACCTGTAATCTTTTTAACAACCTTATTAATATGTCAGGTACATCAGATTTAGCTCTAATGAATTCTATCCATGTGTATCTGGAAAATTCATCAATCAGAACCAGAATGTATTTCTTACCTGCTAGACTCTGTACAGAGATAGGACCACAGAGGTCCACAAGAAGCATGTGCAGAGGTCTAGGACAGTTGTTTTCACTTTTGGTTTTATGGGAAGATCTTTTCATTTTTCCCATCTCACAAGCAGAACAAAGATGATCTTTGTTAAACTTTAGAGATGGTAATCCCTTAACCAAATTAAGTTTAACTAACTTATCAAGTGAGGAAAAGTTTAGATGTGAAAACTTTTTATGCCAGAGCCAGATTTCCTCACTATTCAGAGATACAAGACAAAGTTTCTCTAAATCAGTGTTTGTGATTTTGGTAAAGTTCATTCTGTAGAGGTTACCTTTTCTGTCTGCTCTTAGCATTTCTTGACCTGATTTTGAGTGAAGAAGTGAACAATATTTTCTTTGAAATTTCACATCAAAACCATGATCACAAAGTTGACTTATGCTTATCAGATTGTGTTTTAATCCATCCACATAAGCAACCTTTGATACTGAAACATTTCCTCTTGATAACTCACCATATCCTTTAATCTGTCCTTGCTTGTTGTCTCCAAAAGTAACTGCTCCTCCAGATTTTGCTTTAAATGAGGATAGCAGTTCTTTATCTCCAGTCATATGCCTTGAACATCCAGAATCTAGGTACCATATTGGCATTGACTGTTTCTGCAAGACAGATTATTGTTTCTTAGGTACCCACCTCATTATGGGTCCTTTTGTGTTAGACTTTGGTGGATTTGAATGACTTTTTGGCATCTCATCTTTTGATGTCTTGCCTTTATGTGTCTTCTTTTGAGATTTTGTCTCTGAGATATTTTTCAGAGATTGATTCAAAAGGCAGTGTGATCCTTTAAAATGATTCTTCAGTTTCATCAGGAGATAAATGCAGTTACAATTAATAGAACAAGAAGAAGTAGGAGCAAAGTTTTTCTTTTTATTAAAAACATTTGTTACATTTTGACTTCTTTTGAAACTAGCACTAGGAATATTACATTTATCCCTAACTACTTCTTTTCTTTTTGCTTGAAAGACAGTCTTCTTTTCAAGTTGCTTTTTCTTGTTCAAAAACATCTTCTTTTCTTTGTTGCTTACTGCACAGACAAGATCAATATGATTAGTTTTTGTCCATTTGCCCTTTTGTTCAGGAGAGAATTTTATTGTTTTATAGGTGTTAGAGCCAGAAGTGTTTGTTTTATTCTTTGCCTTTTCTTGCAACTCTTTTTCAAGTTCCAGAGATGTTTTTGCTTGTAAACACATATTTGCAAAATCAGGACTTATTGGTATTCTGGTTTTGGTTTTCAATACTGAAATTGGAACATTCAAAATACCAGAGCCAACAGTTTCTATCTTTTTGTGAATTACATTCCCTGGTTTACAAAAAATCTGTTCATCAATCTCTAAATCAGATTCTGAATCAGAGTCAAGAAAGTCTCTCTTAGATTTGATAGAGATATCTACCTCTATTGGTTTTTTAATTTCTTTTGATCTAGAGACTTTGATGATCCGTTTCATGCTTTCTTTTCTTTTTAAGTCCTCCATGACATTTTCTTTCCATATCCTTTGAACATCATCTTCAAACGTGGTTCTGATGTTTTCATCTGACTTTGGTGAATACAGAGGAGCATTTGGATTAAGTGAACTCTGAGATTCATTTTCAGAAGTACTTGTATCAGAGGTACTTGGTTCAAATGTCTCTGATTCACTTGAGATGAAGGCATCAAATCTGAAAATTTCTTTGGGATCATAGCTTTGAGGTTTTGTAAAGAGTACTTCTGAAGTTTCTTCTTTTACCTGTAACACAGACTCTTGAATGTCTTTTACTTCAGAGTACGTAGTATTTTTGAAATTCAAAGCTCTTGCTTTTGATCCCTCTGATGTTTTCATTCTTTTGAAATTATTCAGAGATGGACTTTCAAATCTTTGGACCTTTCCCATACAGAAAGTGGAAGAAAGTGAAGTTTTCTCCAATCCATTGAATGAATTCAACTCATTGAATCCTAGTCCTTGAGAGTCCATTTGTGATTTTATTTTGTCAAAGACACTTTGTGCATTAACATAGCTTTTGATTTGAAGATTTTTTCTATCTAGAGATTGATGTAAGATTTCTCTTTCCTTTTGAAAAAATTTGGTTAAGGCAATAGAATTGAACCTTTCATACTCAGATTTCTTTACTTCTTCTTCTTTTCCTTTTAAAACTTTCTCTATTTCTCTTATTTCTTCTGAAAATGATTTTTCTTTTTGCTTGAAGGTTTCTTCAAGTTTAGTTTTTCCAAGAAAAATATCTTTCTTTTCTGATTCCAGAAGATTCTTTTCTCTTTTGTAAAAGATGAGCTCTTTTGTTGCTTGCTCTCTTTTCTGTTTTTCTTCAACAAATTTTTGCTCTAAATCCTGAAGTTCATTAATTAGTTTAAAAGCATCTATTTCAGGATCACTGTCAGAGGTGTAAAGAGAGTTTACCTTTTCAGAGTTGTCTTCGGATGCTTCATCAGTTTGATTTCCATCTGAAAAAGCCATACCACAGAGATTGGTAGGCTCTTCCTCACCATCACTTGTCGAGTCAGATAGCCAGTCTTCCATTTCTGCTACAAGAACTCTTTCTTTTACATTGTATTTGTATTTGTTCTTGTAGTAATCTTGATCTTTGACAAGTTTTCCTCTGCAGTTTGCAGAGAAGTGGCCTGGTTTTCCACATCTGAAGCATCTTCCATCATTTTGATTTGTTGGAAGAGTGGCAGTACTTGTCCCTGGCTTCTGTTCTTGAGGTTTGAAGTATCTCTGTGGTTGTGGATACCTTGGTTGGAATGGTTGTTGTGGTCTTGTTTGTTGTGTTGCATCATCATGATTGAAGTTTGCACCCTTTTTATCACTATATGGAGTGAATCTGGGTTCTTGTTGAAATCTTCTTTCCGGATTTCTTCTTTCTTCATTCTCTCTCTTTCCTTCAAATACCTTCTTACCAAATTTCTTGTTAAATTGATGAGTGATTAATGCAAGAGATTTGGCAAAGGCATTGATATCTTCATCTGAGTCTGAATCTGAATGAGTTTCTTCTGCCATCAAGACCTTTTTGGATCTTCTTTTTGTTTCCAAACATTTTTGTGACTCTTCACAGTTGTTTTCTTTTGATATTTGTTTTGAAACAAGCGCAAGGGGTCCACCCAAAGAGGTTTTTGATTTTTGCTTCATAACTTCTTTTTCATGTGCAACAAGAGTACCATAAATGTCAGTTAATGACCATGAGTCAAGATCTTGATTAGCCTGTATAGACATGGACAGTTGTGACCATTCTTCATTCAAGCTTTTCAAAAAAAGAACATTGTTTTCCTCTTTTGTTCTCATTACTCCAAACTTTCTGCATTTGTTTATTAGAATGTTGAATCTTGAGTAAGTTTGGTGTAATGTTTCTTCTGGTAGAGCATGAAAATCATGATATTCATTGATGCATAGATTTCTTCTATTTTTCTGGGTTTGTAGGCCACCTTCAAGTTGATTTAACAACTGATCCCATATCTCTTTTGCAGTTTTACAAGAATCAAGTTCTTGAAAGATATCATTGGGAATGGCCATTATGAGTAATCTAACAGCTTTTGAGTCATTATCCATCATATTATTTTCTTCATCAGTGAAGTTTGTGGTTTTCTTTTCATAATATGCAGGTATTTCGGCAGTATCTGCTGTTGCAGGAACTCTTGGCACCAACACCATTGGAATGTGAGGTCCAATGTTCACAGATCTAAAAAGATCCCTGTCCATACCTTCTAGGAAATTTACCATCCTTATTTTCCATTGGGGATATTCATCCCTTAAAAGTGTAGGAGGTTTTGTTAATGACCCAGCTGTATAAATGGCACTTATGCTTGAGTTTGCCATTTGTAAAAATGAAGATTTGAAGAACTGATGCTTTTTGTAATGAACTGAGATTTACTATCAAATCTAGAGCATATGATATTCTTTAATAAACTGGGTTTATATGAACATGCACAGATAATGAAAGTTTAGAATCAATGAGATGTAAATCTATCCGAGTATGCAGATATGATCTTTCTTTGTTTAGAAACAAAGGAAGCTCTGATACCAATTGTTGGATCCCAGATCTAATCTCGTAACAATGATATAAACAATAAGAGTAATGACAGCGGAAGCAATACAGTTTAATATCAAAGGAGATTCAAATATCACAGTTCATAAAGCAGATAAAGATAAACAAGATATTCTTAGAATAAAATATTCAACTTATATTTTCAGATATATATCTTCTTAAGCACACTTGAACAATAAGGTGATGGTCCTATTTATTGGACCATAAAGTAAGCAGTGTACTTGCATGACAAAAAGAGCATGCTGAACAGTGACCTACTCTAGAAAGTAAATCTTATCACTAAGTGGCGTGTCATCTGTTCTTCTGTTCATTAGAAAACTTGTGCATTTTCAGAGAGAATGTCTTCAGAGCTCTGACGTTGTCTTCAGAGCCTCTAATGAAGCTATCTCTGATGTAAGTTGCAATCTCTGATAAGTACTTCAGAGGCAGTTTTGTCCTCTGAAGTCTTCGTCCTCTGATGTCTTCTCTGAAAGTTGCAATCTCTGATAAGTACTTCAGAGGCAGGTTTGTCCTCTGAAGTCTTCGTCCTCTGAAGTCCTCTGAAATTGGACGGTTATTTTCAACACTTTAACAGATGATTTGGAGCTAACACAATAATTATCAAAGGTTCTATCCTAAACCTAACCTAAACATAACTTTAAATACCCAGGCTTTTAGGCCTAATGGGCTTATGGGCTTGAGGCCCAATAGCTAATAACTATTAACATATTACAGTTTAAACCCTGAACTGTAACTATCAAACAAATACAGTTTAGACCCTTTAATCTTGAATACAATTATGATCCAACAAAAGGTTCTCTTGAATCAGTAAAATACCAGAAATCATCTGCAGAAGCTGAATTTAGAAAGAAGAACATAGTTCAAAAAGGTAAATCTTTTGTACCTGATGCTATCAAGTCAAACAAGCATATGATCAGGTTAGCAAAAAGAAAACTTTGTTATTCATATTGCTGTAATGATGATTTTGTTCAAAAGCACATATACACAGAAGGTATTATTCTCATAAGAGGTTTAATGATACTGCCAATAACAAAGGTGGAAACCACTCAAAGAAGTTTTCTCATACTAACCAGAATAAACTTATTTGGGTACAAAACCTGTTAAACCTGTGCTGCAGGAATCTGAACTCAAAAAGGAATGAAGGCCTATGGCTTCTAAACACTACAATTTAGGACCCATTCTTCAATGTTCAAGACCATGATTTTTCGACACAACAGTCTAGGACTCAGACTTCAATGTCAAGATTTTGACACGATCTTGAATGTGAAATCTTCACAGGGAGTTTTTCTTTGCCTAGACATAATTTGTGTGAATTGAAGTTGAGTGAAAAACTTAATTGTCATATCTTATATAGGAGGAGCTTGAATTAGTAAGATTGTTCTGAATTGTTATATTTTTGCCTGTATGCAAATATGAAGGGGGAGCATATCCATACAGAGAAGAAAGATCCACAACATGTCAAGGGGGAGCCAGTAAGAAATGACAAATATTTTATGTCAAGAAAGAACAAAGCCATGAAAAGGATCAGAAGAAAAAGATATCAAGTCAAAGGGGAGCTCAACATATCACATCTGAAAAGGGTTGTAAGTGTGTAGTGTGTGTAAAGTTTTTGAAATTAAAATCAAGTTGAAAATGTCATTTTTGGAAAATTTCCATTTATGGAAAGTTTCTATTTTTGACAATTTGTGAAAAGTTTCCAAAATTAGCAAGTTTCCTCATTTAGAATGTTTTTCAAAAGTTGGAAATGTTGCTAAGTCAAGAATTCGCATAACACACTCATGCGAAATCTGAAGAATTCGCAGATGTGTTCTTGAATCTGACTCTTCGTTTTTTTAATGTTCTTGGTGTTCTTGGGTAATATCCTGATTAAAGAATGATTTATTAGTTAAAATGCTAGAGTTCATGAACAAAAGATGTTTTTATTTCCATATCGATCCTAACAGAACAGAAATCTAAGGCCAAAATTTCAAATTTAAGATTTTAAAATTTGGGTTTACTTTTGAAGGTGTTCTTGAAGTTCTTATGAATACTTAGGAATTTTTCAAGAAAATTAAAGGTTATGCGAATTCTAGGTTGAAATGTTCATACGAATTCTTGGTCTCGAATGACAAATTTTCGCAAAGTAAAGAATTCGTATATTTGTTCATACGAATTCTAGGGTTTTTCAGTGTCTAATAATTCTTCAAGTGAGGAATTCGTATATCTTTCATACGAATTCTAGTGTACGAGTTCTTGTATACGAATTCTTGATTGATTTCTTGAATTCCTATGTTAAGAATTCGCAAATCCCTATCATGCGAATTCTGTACTTAGAATTTTTCAAAATGTGATTTTTAAGTGTCAAAATCAGTTTTTCAGTAACCCATTTGGACCCTGTCCATTATTATTCAATTTTTTCAGGTACCAATGGTAGATCAGACAGTATATCAACATGTTCAGACCGGTGAAAATTCATCAGAAGCACAACAAGCTTCTGAACAGTGTCCAATGCCATCTTCCCGATTTGATTTCCATGTTCCACAGGATGCAAATCCTGATCTGTTCCTGATCTCACCAGCTGAGATGAAACCACAACAACCAAACAATCATCATCTCTAGTTCACTATCTATATATATGCTTTGGTATTGGATATCTTAAGGAATTACCCACTCATAGAGGCATTTTCTGCTCAAGGTTCAGTTCCAGAACTGTATGTACAACAAGCATGGAAAACCATCAGGGTTACCCATATGAAAGAGCAAGGAGTAAGAGTTCAAATCTTCAAGCTAGAAATTGATCACTTTACATCTGTTCTGACTCAAGAGAGGCTGAGATTCATTCTTAGTCTACCATTACCAACTACAAGAGAGGGCAGAACCAGTTATGATGAATTACCATCTGATGCTGAAGTGTTCAAAGGCATTAGAGACATGAGTTATGTTGGCAATCTTACTCAAGTCAGTTACTTTAAGAAAAACAACTTGCCTCCATTCTACTATACCCTGTTCTCGGTGATCAACAAATGTCTGACAGTAAATAATTTTGGATCAGATAATGCCAGTATCCACATTCTGAAACTCTTCTACTAAGTTGTTCATAACCTATGCATAGATTATGCTGAGATTTTCTGGACTGAGCTCTATAAGAAGGTGATTGCCAAGAAGTCATCCAAAGCACCTAACTACATACCATATCAAAGGTTCATGACGCTCATTGTTAGAAGTATGTTGAGGAGTAACAGGAAGATCCCGACTAGAAGAAATTATCCGTATGCTCCGGTTAGTGAGATGAGATATCTAATGAGGCAGAAAAAGGAGTTTCCTTACACCATGCCTGTGCCTGAAGCTTTATTAGACTACGCAGATCCAGAGTGTGATAGTGTAGTTGATTATAGAGAGTCTATGGGACAACCAGAACCGGTTATCCCTACCCAAGGCTCAATCCCTAGAAGAGAGGAGTCCGTGAGGGTTTCTGATACCTCGGTGGTATAAAAATGGGGAGCGAAGAGGAAAAATCCTAATAGGGGCTCTGAACGGGTTCAGAGATAAAGAGTAGAGGCTTCTCGGTCACGGGTTGTTACCCCACGTATAGTGACACTTCCTGCCGATGAAAGTCCTTGCTCTGATAATCAACTGGATCTTGTACAATAAAAGGTAGGCAGTGGTAGTGAGACAAGTGTTGTACCTTCTACATCTAGTTCCACAGATGATGAATAGACTGACACTGATATAGATATTGCTGAAGGTGAATCAGATGATGATGATGATTAGGATGATGGAGATAATGATGATGATGATGATAGAAACATTGCTGAAACCATTGAGATTGTTGCAACTCATACATATCAAGTAATTGTCTATGCTGATGATGAAACTGATGATGTTCATGATGAGACTCAAGCTAATTTATTTGAATAATTCGGTGGTAATGATGTCATGGAAATAGATAATCAGACTCAAGCTGATGCTATTCTTACTGTGGTTGTTAGAGAGATAAGGCGGAACGAGGAGATTTAGTTTAAAATTTTGAGAGAGAGTGTGAAATTGTAGAAAAAGAAGATGGTGAGCGTCTGATAACCCATACCTACATTTCCAAAAGGGGAACCTCATCTAGCACTTCGTCGCATGTGTTGCGGTCGGATGCTCAAGTCACAAGCAACCCACTTATGCACTCGCACACCCAAGCTAACCACTGTATGTCTTCTAAAAAAGATATAGTTTCATGTTCTCACGGGGAATTAGCAAAAAATCTACCGGGTTCTCATTCGGAGAATCAAGGTATTGAAACTAGAGAACACCAGCCCCAGTTCTTATCTTCATTTCAATCACAATTGAGTCTAGTGACATATCGTTTACCGATTATTCTTTCTAGGACACTATCAGAACATCTGTAGTTGATCCGCAATCCGGGCTACAAGGATCAGATGGAAGTCCTGTCATCGACACGTCTTTGCCAACGATGAAAACAGGATGTGAAACTGTTTCTACAGATGACATGTAAACGGTTAATCTATGTGATACCGGTGTTACTAACCCTGACTTTGTGTCAAAGGAACTGTTCGACGGCGCCTTAAAGGCTGTTGAAACCCGTATCATTGAAAAGATGGAGGAGGAAACTAGAGGTCTTAAATGTCTATTGAAGGGAAAAGACCATGTTATTCAACCTGAGCCTCTACACCAAAGCCAGCAAAATCCATACACTCAACCTGCTGATCTATCCATCGATGAGCTGAAATCTTTGTTGCTTGCAAAGTTGTTATCTCAAGCTCCGGATACTCAACATGATGCAGATCTTCTTACCCTTCTGCAATCCTACCAACAAAATCAACTGCCATAATCTGTGCAACCAACATATGTGGTTAGTGCTTCAGATATTAATTCTTTCAAATCTGACATTTTGTTTGCTCTATCTGATCTCAAGCAGGTAATTCAAACATCTTGCAAAGCCCAAGCAGTTGTTTCTACCAAAGAACATGATCATGATGCTAATAATGATCATGATGGGGAGATAAGGGAGAAACAAGCTGAAAGTCCAAGATCTACCAAATCCTAGAGAGAGAAAGTAGAGAGAGAGAGTATGCGCCAAAAGTAATATGTTCTATTCAAATGATCTTCAAAGTTACAAAACAAAGGCACCTATGGGACTTAAATACCCAGTGCCTAAACCTATACAGATAAGCAAGCTAAACACAGATAAGACCACTGATAATAAATACAATGATTACTATAAAATTTGTCTTAACAATCTCCCCCTTAGTAATCATTGGCGCTCCTCTCTTTGACGAAGTCGATTTAGCCCAAGTAAAACTTCTAAGCGTCTTAGAGTTGAGCGGAAGATCAACCTCTCATCAATGATGCTCAATGTCTTCTTGAGAAGTTGAATCTCATCATTCGCAAGCTGGAAAGTATTTCTTCTTGTCTCCAAAAATCTTCTTTCAACGATTTTTAAACGATGCTCCAATCGTAGCTTGATCACCATCAACGTTCCATCAGAGTAATGATTAATCTCTTCAAATCTTAGGAAGCAGTTATGACTAGAACCATTCCTGTAAACAACTCCATATGGATCTTGAAGAATAGTGAATAAAGAATATGAGTCAATGTTCAGCAAGCTACAGTTGGGTCTTTGAAGGTTAACCACCGGCTGAAAGCTTTCAGCAGCCATCTGAAAATCAAAAACTCTATAAAATCTGATTTGGCGCCGAATGAATCTTTTGATCACAAACAATGCTTGAGAGATATCTTCTGTTCTATGGTAGAGATTCCTGAAATGATTGTACAGAAACTCAACGTCATCAATAGATAGATCATTAAAATCAGCCTCCGAGAAAGTACATAAGTTACAGTCTCTTCTTTCCACTTTGAATACCGGATACCAGATATGAACAAACTTCTTTATTGAAACACTGATAACCCGGACTATTAGATGCGAAGAAGAAATAAGATGCTTTCCACGGTGCAGGCATTTGATGAACATTAAGTACTCGTACTGATATTCTGCTGACTCCTTTTCAACACCAAGAATTGCATGAATACTGATCTGTCTTCTCCTAGAAACAAAAATATTTCTTTGAGAATCTTCTAGAAAAGCATATCTTAGTCTTGAATCCATATGCCGTTGTTGAAGACTTCGTTGTCTCTGCTGTCTTGACAAAGTCGGACCTTCTTCTAGTATACTCGGAGGGACTACAGGTTCAGAAGAAGGAATATCCGTTTGATCTCTTGACGACTGACCAAATTTAAATGTTCTTAAAGGAGCAGTGGTAGTCGGAGCTGTATCAACAACAGGACTTGAAGTAACAGGAGTAGCTTCAGTAACAGGAGTAGCTTCAGTAACTGGAGTAGCTTCAGGAATATCATCTTGTGAAGGAAGATCTCCATACAAAGTGTTTGCTACCTCTTCATCTTTTGCATCAAGATAGAAAGTATTATCTTCAATATCAGAAATGATGATGATATCATCATAATCCTCTTCTTTTACTTTGCAAAGCTTCTCATATCTGATGTCATCGTCATCATCTGAATTGATCTCTATGAAGTTTGCGAAGAAAGATCTCATGTCGTTTCCTGCTTCAGAATCATCTAAGTCATTCGACCTTGTTGCAGTGTCTGGATCAACATAAACGACTATCTGCAAGTTATTCTTGATATTCAGTTCAGAAATATTCAACACATTAGACATAGCAGACAAATCAACACTTTCTATCATTTTGTTCACAAGATCTTCAACACAACATTCTTGAACATTATCAGTATTCTTTTTTCTGTCAACCACCTCATCTTGAGTTTGATCTTCTCTAGCTGAAGAACTCTCTACCCTTTGTCTCTTCGTCATCTCCCCCTCATGACCTTGATGATCAGGATCATCTTGGTCATGTCACCTTTTATGAGACAGGCCTGCGTCAGATCTGCAACTCTGTTCGTGACGATCAAACTTGTCAGAAAGAGACGTTAATGCCTGAGTCATGAGAGAGATGCCTTCCTTGAGTTCAGAAAAATTAGTCCGAGCTTCAGATCGAAAAGAAGTAAATTCCTCGTACAACGATGAAACCCTGTCTGACGCAGAAGTAGAAGCTGGAGGCAGATTCGGATGAAAATTCCGTAATAGAGAGATCAAGTCTTTATCTTGTAGTTCTGGAGGTGACATAGAAAGAAGACGAGCATAGAGCATATCTGACAATTCTGAAATCAGAAGATCTTGAACTGGAGTGCTGGAAGATACTGGAGGACGAGCAGATGTAGAAACACCAACTGACTGAGTAAATGGTAGCGGAAGAGGAATAGAGACAATCGCTGGAATGGGAGCTGTCTCACAGTTTCCAAACTTAACACGACCGCAACATTTTTCTTTAAAATTTGAAAGTAATGATTTGTTGCCCGTCATGTGTTTGGAGCACCCCGAATCCAGATACCATAAATGACTTAGCTGCACTGTTAGATCTCAGATTTATTGGATTCAAAATCATCCAATCTGAAGTTTGGAATCGGAAGCTAAAGCTGAAAAGCCACTCTCGATATTAGTCTATTGTTAAGTTTGTAATAATTGTCAATGTTAATTATTGTCTTAATTATTGTATTTTGTATTATTCCTAAATATCTAATTAATATATCTTTTAGGATATTATATTAGGATATTATTTAGATATTAATGCTAGTATATATAAGTTAGTAGTGTGAGTTATTAAACACAACTCACACAATCATCTCTCATAACATACAACACATCGACCCATCAAGAACCAGAAGAGAGAAAGTGAGCTTCAAGTTCAAAGTATCAACCTTGTAATACATCGTTTGTAATCGAATCAGGTTGGTAATCTATTATATGTTTGTTGTTTGATTATCTAGTAACGATCGTGTTCAATCACACGGACTCACAATTGATATCAGAGCTTAAACCAGATCAAAATCAAAGTTTTAAACTCTATGTGTTCTTCATTTTAAAGAACACTGGGTCATTGATCAAATCTTCAATCAATGGGTGTTTTCGAAATCAAAAGGTTGTGTGTTGCTCTGCTTGGTTAGTCGATCGTTTTGTCAAAGTTTGGTGTCGTAAATCAATTTTCAGTTGGGTGTATTTGGGTTTTACAGGGCCGATCTATCAAAGAAG
The DNA here is from genome assembly GCA_954870635.1 of Arctium minus. NCBI lineage: Eukaryota > Viridiplantae > Streptophyta > Magnoliopsida > Asterales > Asteraceae > Arctium > Arctium minus. The sequence continues at coordinate 72,615,783 of OX941088.1, read as the reverse complement.
AAATGATACCCGTCGAAAATTTCACTGTTCATCCCATGTAAAATTTCACTGTTCATCCTATCGAAAATTTCACTATTTACTATTCACTATTCATCCGGTTTCGCTACATCATACCGGTCGAACAATCTGTTTTGTGCCAGCTTCTTCTAATGCAAAGTTTGACTTTTGCGCCACCTTCAATTAAACGCAAACTTGTGTTTTGCGCGAATTCCAGACTTGGTTTTATTTTTCAAATGAATTCCAGCGAAGCTAATTCAATCAGTATGGATGAGAATACACCAATACTTTACAAAGGAAAGATTTCTCCCTTGGAAGCAGAAACAGAGGAGAAAGAGACATCACACTTGTGCTTGATGGGTCAAATAAAGAAAAAATCCGAAGCAGATTCCGATGAGGACAACGATGAGGTATGTGATTTAACCAAATCATATTTCTTAAATCAAATGAATGACATGATGATAAAACTCCAAGAATTAGAGTCAAAACTCAAGCGTGAAAAGGGTGTCATTAAAGACAAAGACCAGTCAATACAGAAACTTTGCAATGACCTTGCTGAGAATAAAGTATTGATTGAGATTTTACATAGAAACAATGAAACCAGCGCAAAAGAAAAGACCATAATTCTTAAAGAGAATTCTGAAACAAAGTCTAAATTAAGTAAGAGTGAGTTTGATTTTAGAGAGCTTACGAAATTGCATTCTTCAACTTCCAAAGAAAACATATCTTTACTTGCAAAATTAAAAGCATTGGAAGAGAAGTTATACAAATTGGGTCGAACTGAACAAACCATTCATCTAAACAAACCCAAAGAGGAAATAGAGAATTGGGGAATTGGTTATGAGAATCCTCACTACCTTAAAAAGGGTATATCTGAAGTGCCAGCACTTTATGATCTTACATTTTTTAAACTAGCTCGAAGAATCACTGAGCTTGAAGTTTTCTGGACTGGACTATCTAAAGAGGATGAAGCCAAGGAAACCGAAAAACGAAAGAAATCATCTAAAGTTCACCTTCCATTTTATTATGCGAAGTTGAATAATAGTTATAATGATGATCCAATATATCAAAAGAAATCTCTTTCAAATGACTTCTTTCAGAGTTATTCTGTAAAAGAAATGCATGCGAAGCCTATTAAATGTAAACTTTACGTCCCTCCTCTCATTTTGGAAACTAAAATTTCTGAACTGGAGACATCTTTAGCAGATGAAACACTATTGATTGTGATTGAACAAAAAGTTTTTTCAACTGTGATTAAAAATGGTGTTCTTTCTAAGGCTTCAAAATCTAAAGATAGTTTTGGTCTAGCTGATGGAGGGTATGATTTTCTAAACTCTGATGGTGTTTTAGATGATAGTTTTGATCAATTTGATTTTAGTGCCAAACTTCCTAACCATTCGTCTTTTGTCGTGAAATCATTGGGAAAAACCAGTATGTTTGTAAAAAGTGTAAAATCAACGAAAGCTGATAACTCAGTTTCTGTGAAAACTAAGAATGCGAAAGGTAAGAATAAATCTCAGCATTCACAGAAACCGATCACTATTGATAACCCAAAAAAGATGCATTCAGTTGTTTCTCAAAGATCTAACTCACAAGTTTCAAATGTTTCAGATCTGAGCATGCAAAAGCCACGAATTAAATCTCAATGGCAACCAAAACAGGAGATTAACGAGAATGCTAAATCTTTTTCGAATGTTGCTTGTATAAAACCAAAACTTGTCGATTCTCGCAAGAAATATTATATACATCAATTATTCCAGTTATCTCAATCTACTAGAATGTTTTCAAATTATGGTAGAAATGATCATGCTTCTCGTAAAGATCCTGATTTTTGGTTTGGCACATATCATGTACACTCTCATCATTATTCTTCATTTGATTCTAAAAAGCAAAGCGGACCCAAATTTCAATGGGTGCCAAAATCGTATACTAACACAGTTGGATCCAAATGGAAATGGATACCAAAGAAAATGGATGATTCTGTGTTGCAGGTACCTACTGTCAAGGGGGAGTAGGAGAATAATGGTTCTTGAGTAAATCAGCTCAAGACCCGCACTTCAATGATCAAAAGACCTTACTCCGAGCTGATAAGAGATTGTAATCCAATACTTCAATGAGAAAATCAACCTTCAAGGGGGAATACATATTTGTCTGAAATTTTATGCATATTTTTTACACTGATAATTTTTCTAATGCATAATTTCAGGGGGAGTAAAGGTGATGACTTCTGATTATTTCTGATCAGAACTCGTACTTTAAATTATTTTACTGCTTTTTGTCATTTTCTTTTCAGTGAATAAATTAGCTTTGACTAAGACATAAAACTTTTGCATTTTTTGAGAGACGCTTATAAGATGATATCTTTATGACTTTAAGCTTAACTTCATGAGATGTAAGATTGCACTCAAAAGGTATAATTCCTTATCTTCATCTCATATATGGTTGAAAAGAGGACACTTTTCAATCATAGAAAACATTGTTCTTAAATGTTCAAACCACTTCCCGATTCTCAAATCTGATTTCATGATTTGGAAGTGTCATTTTAAATGTTTTCAAAATCTACTTTGTGATTTAACTAATATAGTTAAACCAAATTGAGCATCATATGCATCATAGGAAAACATGATTTCATTGTGCTAAGACTTAACACAACTTCTATGGAATCACCTTAACCAGTGATTTCTACCCAAGAAGTTAATCCATAGTGATTGAGTGTGAGAAGTCGAAAAGAAATGAGTGTGGATTATGTGATGAGGTATACATGAAAAATAGAGTTTGGTTAGAGTGAGCTTAATGTTTAAAAGAAATAGGGTGTGAGAACAGAGTTAAAAGAATTTCAGAACTCTGCACCAACTTTTTCTGAGTCGGGCAGCCATAATTCTAATGTTTCACAACTCATTGGTGATCATTATTGAAACAGACAACTAGCCCATGCCAACTCTTGATCAAACCTCACCAACTACTCATTTTCTTCTTTACAGGAAAGTGTTTCACATTTTCAAAGGGGAAGCAGCACATTTGCTATCTGATTTTCATTTGGAAAATCTGGATATTGAAAAGAAGGAAGACTGCCCCACCTTCGCACTTCGATCATGCACATTGAGTCTGTGTTTAACTTACTGTTGTCTCAGTGGTTTACACAAATTTGAGCCTATAAGCAATCATCTGTGCTTAATTGTTTCTAACACATGCACGAACACACGAGGAATTTGTTTCTTTGTCATAACGTTCATAGAAATTGCCTTTGTGGTGTTTCGATGATTGAATGGAAGCCCTGGGGGAGTGAACATCAAAAAGCTCCTTTCCATTGTGTACTAGTTACACATGGTAACTTAGTGTTACTGACAGGCATTTTAACTAATTCATTTGTTGATTCAGGTGTTACACAATTATTTTGTTTGGATTTGCAAAGATCTGGATGAATATCTTTTGAATTGACGGATCAGAGGCTCCAAATGAAAGACATTTCTTTCTCCTAGTTTTGATGAAATCGTTTCTCTATTCATCAAAAAGAGGGAGAACCTAAAGCTTGAAGAAATGTCTATTCCATTACAAGATAGAAAAGAGAAGAGCTAACCAAGAAATGCGAGAGATCAAAGTATTCTGAAGACATGCTGAACTGAAGCTAAATTTTCTTTGAAGATACTTTGGTAAAGCATTCTGAGCTAAAACTAGAGATTATAACATATGGAAGCCAGAGAAGGAGATTCCAACTTCTGAGCTAAAAGGGAAGACTGAATTGCTAAATCATTTTAGTAATGATCTTGATCCAAAGGGGGAGATTGTTAGATCTCAGATTTATTGGATTCAAGATCATCCAATCTGAAGTTTGGAATCAGAAGCTAAAGCTGAAAAGCCACTCTCGATATTAGTCTATTATTAAGTTTGTAATAATTGTCAAAGTTAATTATTGTCTTAATTATTGTATTTTGTATTATTCCTAAATATCTAATTAATAGATATTTTAGATATTATATTAGATATTATATTAGATATTATATTAGGATATTATATTAGGATATTATTTAGATATTAATGTTAGTATATATAAGTTAGCAGTGTGAGTTATTAAACACAACTCACACAATCATCTCTCATAACATACAACACATCGACCCATCAAGAACCAGAAGAGAGAAAGTGAGCTTCAAGTTCAAAGTATCAACCTTGTAATACATCGTTTGTAATCGAATCAGGTTGGTAATCTATTATATGTTTGTTGTTTGATTATCTGGTAACGATCGTGTTCAATCACACGGACTCACATGCACAATCAGAAATTACACAAATTTAGGTACCCATATGCTTATGGGTCCCTTCTTGTTAGTCCTTTGCCGTTTATTTTTCAAAAATCTCTTTTTAGAAATATTTTGAACACAATCATCTATGGAAGAAAAACCACAATCATCTGAATCAGAACTAGAAGAGTAACATGAGACATTCTTTGCAATTTGAATCATTTGCTTTATTGAATATTTTGTGTTTTTATTACAAAATGCAAATGTATCCGTTTTACAAAGACAATCTACACATTTGTCCTCTAAAGTTTCAAATTCTTTTGATTTCTTCTTGACTCTCCATATCTGCTTTGGTGACTTGTTCAAAGTCCGATTTGAAATAGTAGAATCAGAAGAATTAGAATTTTCAGAAATTACATTATCTTTCTTCTTTGACTTCTTTGACCTTCTTCTTTTACGCTTTGGTTTATAATACTGATCATTTAACATAAAAGAGTCATCAACAATTGAATTACAAGAAGAAATTTTATCTAAGGAATCAAACTGAGCATTCATCATTGTTGAACTAGCCTTGGAGTCATGATTTTCAGAAACACACAAGTCAGGAGATGTTTTACGCGACCCATTGGTGGCACAAACTGAGTTTTGCGCTACCAACTGTTGGCGCAAACAATCAGTTTGTGTTACCAATGGTTGGCGCAAACCTACACTGTTTTGAACATTTTTCTTATTTTCCTTAGAATCATCAGATAATCCAGTATTAATTTTGTCATCAAAGTCTTGTTTTTGAGAAATGAGTTTATCTTCAAAACTAGATTTCATGATAAAAAGAAATAAACTGTTTCGAAATTCATTTTGAAGACTTTGTTCTTCCATTTTATCTTCAAGATCAACGATTTTACTTTCTAACACTAATGGGGGAATATATCTCTTAGAATTATAAGAAACTGGAGATATATTTTCCTTATTAGTATTATTAGCATATATATCAAAATAATCGTTTGATACTGAAGATTTAATGGAAGAATTGACATTGGAAACATTTTTAGATTTTCTGGACTTCTTTGATTGTTCAGGAAAATATTTAGCATTTTCACTAGTATAAACAAATGGCATATCCATTTTCTTGTTGTTCATTCTTTTCTGATTTTCAATTTCTAATTCTTGCTTTTCATTCATCCACTCAATTTTAAATTGAGGAGCATATTTTGCAAGATTTAGATAATCGAAATTATATAAATTGGAGTTTTTGTAATAGCATTGTTTAAACAATGTGGATTTTTAAAACCAAGCCCCCATCTTTCTTTTATAGATTCATCACTCCTTGGTTTATTCATATAAATTGTTTGCTCAGTTTGTTCTCTCTTATATAATTTTCCTTCTAAAACAATTATTTTATCAGAAAAATCTTTATTTAATTTGGTCAATTCTGTCAAAGAGTCAAGATTATAGTCTTGTTCAAATTTTCTAATTCAATCAATTTCTTTTGAAACTTTTCTTTTGTATCTGTCAAAATAAATTTTTCATCTTTCAATGAAATTTGCAATTTTTCAATCATGACAGATTTTTCTCGATTAGTTTGCTTTTCAGAAAACAACTTTGAATGAAAGTCATGTAAAGTAGTTATTATGACGTTCATTTGAGAAGAAATGAAGTTGTAATCAAACTCAGAAGGTACCTCAGATTCATCAGTGGAGGTGTCCTCATATTCATCATCACTCTTATCATCCCCAATGAAACACATGGTAGTTGGTTCCTCATTCTCAGCATCATTATCTGAGTGATCAAGCCAGTATTCCTCTTCAGCTAACAGAATTGTTCCATTCTCTCTCTTTTCTGCCATTTCCAACTTTTTCCTGTATAAAGCAGAATCCTTGACAACCTTCACTTAACACTCCTTTGCTATGTATCCAGGTTTCCGACAATTGAAGCAGTTCATAACCTTCTTATCTTCCTTTTTCGGCTCAGTCACTTTAACAGGATCATACTTTGGAACATATGGCTTTGATGGAGTACCGGGTTCCACTTTCTTTGAACCGGAAGTGAAACGAAGGTTGTTTGATCCTGATCTATGCTGGAACTTTTTCTGATAATGCTGAGAGAGAAGTATCATAGCTTTTTGTAGAGCCTCGCCATCATCGTCAGTTGACCCATCATAAGCATTTTCAGATAATGCTTGTTCTGCCAGTTGACTAGCTAGGAGTACAATTGGATCAACTGTCTTTGGTTTATTTTTCTTGTCAGTCTTAGCTTTCTTTTCCAGCACCAAATTCTCATTCTATGACATTCTATGACATGATTTGCTCCACTCTGGTTGAAGAGCATTTAAGAATTTCATATTGGCTTCTAATTCAGTCTTTGTCACCTTTATCTTGTATAAATCATTGATCACTCCCCAAAATCTGTCAAACACACTTTTCAGACTTTCTCCATCTTTTGCCTTGAATTTCTCAAAGTTGTTCATGTATCGAGTCTGACGAAGTTGAGTGGCAACTGCTGATCCAAGCATTATCTTTTATAGCTGAGTCCACATTAGCATCGGATTCTGCTTGAAACAGTCAATTCGGTTGTAGATTGAATTAGGCAGAGAAGAAATCAGATTAGACTTTGCTTGGTTATCAGCTTGGTGTCGTAAAAGCTCTTCAGCATCATATTCAATGATCAGTTTCTCAACCCTTGTAGCAGCTATCTTTCCAATGGCAGGAATTTCTTTCATCGGCTTTACCATTGGTCCATCAGTAAGAGACTTCATCATATTTTCACCATTAGGTTGTCGCTCTATGAAATTGATGAATCTGTCTTGACATTGCTGAAATTCATTTTCATTTATCAGAACAGGAGGGCGAGTGTCTGATCCCAAAGACATCATTATGTCGTTCTTGTAAAACTGAGCTTGTAGATACATCTTGACAGAAGTACAAAATCAGAAAGTTCTAAGTCTGAAATCTGGTAAACTGGTGCAAACTGAAGGTTTGTTTGAGTAGTATGTAGCGCAAATGAGATTTGTGTGAGTTGTGGATGATGCAAACGAGATTTGCGTGAGCTGTTGATGGCGCAAAGAAAACTTTGCGTGAGATGCTGGAGACGCAAATGTAACTTTGCGCGTGCTGTATATGGCGCAAACTAAAAGCTGCGTGAGGTAAAGATGACGCAAATGAAACTTTGCACACTGAACTGAACTTTTCGTGAACTGCGGATGACGCAAAGTTTACTTTGCGTGATATGAAGGTGGCGAGAACTTGTAGTAATCGTAAACTTGCTTTCCTGAATAAACTGATGCAAAGCAGAGGATGAACTGGCGGAAAGCTCCAGATGATCCCTGATGAACTAGCGCAAACCTGAGATGAACTGGTGCAAAGATCAGATCTGGCGCAAAGCTCTGAAAAACAAGAAAAACTTCCAAATTTTTTATTACAAATACGAAATTGATGAAACTTTCTTAACCAGAAGTGATCGAAAACAGTTTTATAACAACTTTCAAACAAAAAAATTGATCAAAATCCACAAAAATGAGAATTTGTGAAATGTACAGAACGTAAACCGAACTTTTCAAAATCTTGAAAAATTTCAAAATTGAAGATTAAACCATGATTTTCTTGCAAAATGATGTGAATTAAAAGTGTTCCACTAGCAAAATCGAATTCAGCAAACCAATTTACAACAAAAATCGATCAGAAAACAGTCTGAATTTGATGAAAAATCAAAAAACGAGATTTTCTTGAAAAAATCAAGAAAATCAATCAAATTTTCTGATTTAAACACAAATTCAGAATCTAAAAATGATTTATCTCAATGCTCTCAAATTAGAATAGCTTTGATACCAATTGAAAGTCCAAGATCTACCAAATCCTTGAGAGAGAAAGTAGAGAGAGAGAGTATGCGCCAAAAGTAATTTGTTCTAATCAAATGATCTCCAAAGTTACAAAACAAAGGCACCTATGGGACTTAAATACCCAGGGCCTAAACCTATACAGATAAGAAAGCTAAACACAGATAAGACCACTGATAATAAATATAATGATTACTATAAAATTTGTCTTAACACCAACAGTTGTTGGTAGTTCTGGAGAAACAGTATTGATGGAGGTTATATCTGAAATTGCTGAAGGTGTGGAAAGGGAAGTTGATCAAGGAAATGTGCAAAATGATCAGATGGAACTAGTGTTATATGTTAAAGATAGTGTTGAATCGAGGGTTGAAAAGCCTAAGATTGCAAAAAGGAAGGAGATATTGTAGATTACAGGTCTACCAAATCCTGATGTAATAGCCCTTGAAGATGATACTCTTGCTGAAGTTCATGCCAAATATGAGCTTTATTGGAAAATGAAAGAAGAAGGTCAAAAAGATGACTTGGTTGAACTTGATTCAGATGATGAGGTGGTAGATGTTACTGAAATAGTGAAGAGATCTGAAGAAACACCAGGTCATGAGGCAAGTGTTCTGGATGACTTATTTGAGGACAGAGACACAGATGCACTGAATGCCATGTTTCCTCAAAGTAAACCTAAGGAACTACATCTTAGTCCTGTTCATGTTCAATTGCCTGAACCTAGTTCTGTTCCAACTGTTCCAATTTTCAGAGAGTTTGTTCCTCATCCCAATGTTGTTCAATCTGATGTTGCTGATCAGAATATCAATCTGAATGCTGATACATCTGTTAATTTTGAGTATGTTGCTGATGTTCTTGTTTCTGATGTTCATATGGAGGAAGAATTGCCATACCAGAAAAATCCAGGAAGCCCAGAAATTCAGAAGGATTTTGTTAGAGAACCACCGCTTGTTCTAAAGTTTCCACAAGCTGAAGCAGGTCCTTCAGGCACTCCAGTCGTGAGTTATATTCCTTTTAATGGCTATGATGAATTTGGTCTAACTCTTGAAGTAATCAAAAGGATTTGAAGAGCTTTACGTATACCATATCTTGAAGAAGGAGTTAAAATCTTTGTGAGCTACATTAGACAGCTAGATCAAGTTCAACTCTTGCGGATTAAAGATCAGTCTCCAGAGTATCAGAAAGATTACATCAGAATGTTGCAGATTATAGGGAGAACACGTAAGGATGTTAAAGTCAGATCTGAAATACTGGAAGTTGTCAAGGTTACCATGAAGCAGTACAAGAAGCTTTGGTATCCAGAATTCACTGTTCAAAGGAAGAATTTGGGAACTTATTCCTTCAATGAAGCTGATTACGCTAAACTTCACTTCAAAGATATTGAATTCATTTATCATGATTTCAGAGACAGAACAATCAGACATCCTGAAATAGTATTTGCTTTGGATACTATTAAGATATTTATCCGAAGGCATATCTACCATAATTATTTGTATGATTTTTAGCTGGGCATTAAGACTAATCATAGAAGGATTAATTTGCTAAAGCTTGATTTGACACATCCTCTACTTGAAGAGACTCCACTCTACACAGTGCTAAGAGAGCCAAAACTTGGTGTTGTGTATGAGAATGAGACTAAACAGGAGAAAAGATTTATGAGAGCAGCTGAGATTCATAAGTATTTTGATGGTACTTTGGAAGATGTTGTTAAGAAGCTCCAGACCAAGTATGAGGAGAGTGAGAAGAAGAGATTAGATGAGAATGATCACATGCCCGGGATGGAGAGAACCTTTACAGATAATGTAGTTGATGCAATTAAAGACAGAATCAGATTCAAACAATCAATCAGAGGGTTTGAGGGATATTTGGGATTGAGGAGATATAGCATGAAGAGGTGGACTAGTTGAAGACTTCAAATTGCTCAAAAAGGAGGAGATCGTTAGAGTTTAGTTTTGAGTCAATTTGTAAGTGTTTGTGTTTAAATGGTGTTGACTTTTCTTGTAGCTTGTGTAGAGGTCAAGACTTTGTTTGACCCTATATAAGCATTACTTTTGTCTTGTTTTAGTAAGTATGTTAGTAGTTTGAGTCATTGTAGTTCTCATGTTAGACATATGAATACGACAATACCAATGAATAATTATCTCTCATCTTTGATCTTAATTTGATTGCAATTGTGTATAATTGCTTGAATCTGGGATCACAATGCTTGCCTTCTGAACAAGATCCTTTGGAGGAGCCTGTTCATCGACAACCCTGGTTGTTTCTTCATGAGACAACTGTTCTGTCTCTGGTTCCTTTGCCTGTGATGATTTAGGAATTTCTAGGGTGGTTTCAGAGATGTAATCATCAATCTCTAGACTTTCTCTTAGCTCAGCTTCTGTTGAAGTGTGATGTGGTTAAACATTTTTGTAGACATATTCTTCTACATCAATGACTTCAATCTGTTATTCTTCCTCATCAGCTTCTTCTTGTTCAGAATCTGATTTTTCTTCTTTTTCAGATTTTGATCTGAAAGAATATCTCATCACAATTTGTGGTCTTTTGGGTGATGAGAATGCATCTTTAGATGTTGAGAATTCCACCAATTGCTCATCTTTATCTTCATCCAGAGCCCCAATTGTCTCTGGTATAACATTTACAATTGGAATGGTTAGAGCCTCTAAAGTTGATGGTGCTAAGAGTATTACGGATACATAAGATGCTTGGATTATCTGGTTGTCTTCAGCAGAGGTGGATTGCCTCTCTGGTTCTGTTTCTTGAGCTCCCTTGTTGGTAGATGTTGGTGGAGCAGAGCCACTTGTTTTTGCAGGTTCAGAGGGAGCAGCTTCAGAGAGATGTCCTGATGGTCCTCTGATCACCAATTTTTGAGATTCAGAGGCTCCATCCTCGTCAGAGCCCTCTAAATCATCAAACCTGAAGTTCTTAGTTGCCCCGCTGCAAGTGTCACCTTTAAATTTACGTTTGTACTTTGGAGACCCTTGTTCAGCAACTCCCTTTCCCTTGGGGTCAAGTGCAGCTTGTTTGTGGATTCTATTTCCTTTGAAGTTGGGTTATGGAGTTCAGCTACCTGATCCTCTGTATTAAATCGGTGGACTTCCAGAGTAGCTATAACCTGTTTTTGGAGAATAAAATAGATCTTTGAGGAGCATGTCAACATTCTGCTCATTATTCCATCTTTGAAGGATGCCAGGTCACTCTTGGTGATAAGGTCTTTAGCAGTTCTGGGTGGTGGAGGTGGGATCACTGAAGGTGCGACTGCAGTAGGAAGAGAGGCTTGAATGGTAGACTTGATAAGGTCAGAGATAGAGGTCATTTGTTCTGATGAAAGTGAAGTTGATGTGGTGGTCACTACCTCTGCCTTGAGTTCCTTTACCTCCCTCTGCACATCTGCGATTTTCGAAGATTGACTTTGAAGATTTGCAATCTGAGCTTTGAGAGATGCAATTTCTAGAGAAGAAACTGCCTTTTGCTCAAAGAGTTCGTGTTCCAACCCCTGAATCCTGTTAGTGGAATCCAGAAGTTGGGTCTTCAAAGTAGAGACCTCTGCTCTGAGTTTGACATTTTCAGAGCGTAGTACAAAGGCCTCGGAGCCGTCAATTCATTAAAGGTTATGCTCATTCATGGAGCCTCTGACTTCCTCACAAAACCTTTGGAACTCTGATTTTCTAAGAATGTCAGAGATAGGTACATTGGTAACATCATATGTTGCCAATTTGTCCTCGAGTCTAGAGGAGCCTTCTTTCAGAGATGTTTGGACGTTGTCTATGGAAGGACTTCCACTCGATCCTCGATGTTCTGGAGAATCATCTATGGGTGTTCTGTTCTCATCCAAGTTCCTCTCCTCAGATTCAGAGGACTGGAAGTGAATGTGGGAGTTAAGCTTGCGATCCAGGCAAGTCAATATTGTTCTTGAAGGTTAAGCCAATGTCCCTGAGTTAGACAGTTCCTACGAGAGAGTCTAAATGGTGAGAGATGAGCCACAGAAGCATCAACGTGTGTAGGGTTCTCTATCGTACTTTGAGGCAACTGAGTACTTATGATATTAGATAAGTCCTGTTGAGAGGACTTATCCAGAATTTGGGTTTCCTTGGGTTTGTGAACTTCAGAGGTAGAAAAAGGCACCTCTGAAGTGGCTTGCTGGGTTGGGTTCGAGGTGTGCACCTCTGTTTTAATAACCATTGCCTCTGGATCAGGCTGGTTAGATGGTTTGGTTGCATTGGGAGAGGGATAAGTAGTCCTAAAATATATGTGCCTTTTGGCATCTTTTTCAGAGGAGGGGTGAGAAGTCTCTGGTTTCTCTAAATCCATAGGGGACTTACTCGTCTTACTCTAAGAATCTTCAGAGCTAGTCTCTGAAGATTCATCTTTACTTGCCTCAGAGCTAGTAGAGCTACTCTCTTCACTAGCATCTGAGGGGTCTTCACTAGCTTCTGGTGCGCTGTGATGTCTCTGTACTTCGGTTTCTCTGATAGGAGTACCCTACGGTTCACTCCTCAGAGAGCTCTGAACTTCAAGGTTCTCTGATCCCTCTAAAGTAGAGTTTCTCTGACTCTCCATTTCAGGCCTAGAACTTATGTGTGTTGGGGTTCCCAGGACTGGCTCTAGTCCTTGGGCAACACGGAGATAAGAAGCTAAGGCTACAGATTGAGAATCTACCTAATCAAGCATGTGGTGAGGGATCTTCCTTGCGTCTGGGATTCTTCAGAAAGAATGGTCGATTTAAAGCTGTTCATAATGTATAAGGGTGTCTTGCTTTGATCAGTTTGGGTCAAAATGTGAAGTTATTAATTGCAGCATGAATGATCAAAGCAAGAAATCTCGGGATGGTGATTGAAGGAACTTTGGAGGATGTTGTGGTCTGTTCGGGGTCCTTGGTCAGACACTTGTTCTTCTTTTCAATTGAAGTCAGAATGAGTTCATAAATGATTCCTGCCATATCAATGTTGCGATTAAAGAATAAAGCATACATGATAGACATAATCTCAAGTGTGGCTTGGTCCATGCTTCCTAGTTTGCAGGTTAGGGTTCGGTTCAGTACAGAGAACATAAAGTTCCATATTGGGGGTAGGTGTTGTCGTCTGAAATTGCTCAGTCTGGTGATTTCAGTATTGTAGCCAAGCATTCGAATGAACTGGAGTAGCGTTTTAGAAGATGTGCGTTTTTTAAATCGAGTAACTTTAAGTTCGTCAGTGGTGAGGAATGCGATTACTTCACGTAGAAAAACAGGGTTGATGACAATTCTACACTTCATAGTTTGAGAGATGTCAAACTCTCCAATGATTCTGTTGTGTTCTTCGCTGTAGTGACTGGAAGAGTACCATTCTTGGACAAACGTGAGGGGGCATTTAGTGGTGAATGCAATTAGGGCTTGAATGAGTTCACAGTTTGAGAAGAACTCATATATGATATGGTATTGTTCCTCGAACTTGGGAGAATCAAGCTATATCATATGATTATTGTCCTTGATGGGAAAACAATACACTCTTGAAGATTCACCAGTTTTGGGAAAAAGTTTGCACCAATCCATTGAAGATGCCATTTGAGAGTTGGAGCGAAGAAGATGAAGTTCAAGTTCTTTTGAGAGAGAAAGATTGCTCGAGAGTAATTTGTAAAAAAATGGATATCTGGATTTAAAATTACTTTTATATCCAAATTTAGAAAATTTACACTCGAGTGCATAAGGTGAAACGGCAGTGATTAGACCCTTTGGTTGAGGCCGTTTGACCTTTCACTTATCCCAGTGGTGACACGTGTTTTTGGTAACTGTTGCACTTATGTGTGTAGTTGCCAAGAAAATAGGAATGGGTGCCAGTTATCAATATTTAAATGGAATAGTTATTTTTGCTGACTAGACAAACCTTTCACCTTGTGTTTTGAAAGAATGATTTGATTGTGAAGTAATCTAAGATATCATAAGTGTGAAAAAGGATTTAGAGAATCTGAATTTTCATTTTCAAAAGATATTAAAGATTGCTAAACAAGGAAAAAGATGCAGAAGTTCTGATAGGTAGTCTACTTTTTAAACTCTCCCCCTAGACTGAAGAATATCTAGTCTGAACTTTATATACTCCGCCTTGAACTTTGAGAGTCAATGGTAAATATCAGACAAAAGATTAGAGACTCTAATGTGACTTATCAGATAAAAGATCAGAGACTTTGATGCTTCCAAAGTTCTGAAGCTCCCCTTTAACAAATGAAAGGTATTTTTCTCTTGCTCCCCCTAGACCAAAGAATGTCTCCTTTTTATCTTCTCCCCCTTGACAGAAGAATTAGAGACATAAAATGATGATTTTGACCCTTGGTTAAAAGTCCAAAGTCTCTGAAACTAGTCTCAGAGGCTCTGAGTTTAAACATGCTACTTATGTCAGAGGCTCTGATGTAATGAACAGAGACTCTGATGTTCTTCTTTGTGCTAGGTAGACATGTTCAACATTCCCAACTTGCTAATTAAGAAATTGAACCTTTGTTCATCTAAAACTTTTTGTAAAAATATCAGCAAGTTGGAGATCAGTTGGTACAAAATACATCTCAATTGTTCCCTTTTCAACATGATCTTTCAGAAAACGATACCTGACATCAATGTGCTTTGGTTTGGAATGTTGTACTGGATTGGCAGAGATGGCTATGGAACTTTTGGAATCACATGGAATGGGAATTCTGACCTAATGTAAACCATAGTCTATGAGTTGAGTTTTCATCCAGATGACTTGGGAGCAACAACTAACAGTAGCAACATATTCTGCCTCTACAGTAGAAGTTGAAACACAGTTCTGCTTCTTGGATGACCAACTCACTAATTTGTTACCCAATAGTTGACAACATCCAGAGGTACTTTTTCTGTCTAGTTTGCACCCTGCATGATCTGCATCAGTGTATGCTATTAAATCAAAACTAGAGATTTTTGGATACCAGAGACCTAAAGAAGGTGTGCCTCTGAGGTATCTAAATATTCTCTTTACTGCAGATAAATGAGATTATTTTGGATTTGCTTATTATCTAGCACAGATACATGTTGCAAACATTATATCAGGTCTACTTTCAGTTAAGTATATAAGTGATCTCATCATGCCTCTGGAAGTCTTGACATCTAAAGATTTTCCAGAAAGATCATAGTCAAGTTTGACTCCTGTGGCAATAGGTGTTTTCATAGAAGTTGAATTATTGAGCTTGTACTTTTTCAAATTGTCAGAGATATACTTAGATTGACTTATAAAAGTACCCTCTGAAGTTTGTTTTACTTGTAAGCCTAGAAAGAATGTTAATTCTCCCATGAGACTCATTTCAAATTCACTCTTCATCGACTCTGAAAACCTGTCACAATACTTCTGATTTGTAGAGCCAAAGATAATGTCATCAGCATATATCTGTACTAAAAGCTTCTCATTTTTGTACCTCTTCATGAATAAAGTAGTATCAATTGTACCTTTTCAAATCCATTATTAATCATAAATGTGGACAGAGTAGCATACTAGGCTCTTCGAGCTTGTTTAAGTCCGTATAGAGCTTTATCAAGATAATAAACATGGTTAGGAAACTCTGTACTTTCAAATCCAGGTGGTTGCTGGACATAAACTTATTCATTTAATGTACCATTTAGAAAGGCAGATTTAATATTCATTTGATATACTTTGAACCCTTTGTGTGCAGCATAGGCTAAGAAAATTGTAATTGCTTCTAGCCTAGCCACAGTGCAAAGGTTTCATCATAATCAACATCCTCTTCTTGGCAATATCCCTTAGCAACCAACCTAGTTTTGTTTCTGTAAGATTAGAATTGTATTCAAGATTAAAATAAAAGGTCTTGTTTGTAATTTTATGTAAAAGTCAAAATAGTAAAAGTCTTCAAATGTCAAAGGTGTCAAAAGTCAACGATGTCAGAGTCTTTGTAAAGTCAAAGTTTGTATAGTTTTATTGCTTTTTTAGATTAGGGGATAAATAGGATGGTCTTTGTAATATTAGGTAGGTTACTTTGATATTATCATACGTACAGAAAGAGAGTGTCTAGAGAGAGAAATATGTTTGTATAGAGAGAAAGTCAAGAATCAATGAAATAAACTTGTGATTCATAATTGAAATATGTTTGTATTGGAATTACAGTTTCTGATTATAATGCCATCCTCATCCTTTTTATTTATGAAGATCCATTTAGTTCCAATTGCAAAATTTCCTTTAGGAAGGGGAACTAGGGTCCAGACTTTGTTTCTTTCAAACTCTTGATCAGATCATGGGGATGATCCTTTGTCCATCTTGTGATTGGACCATGAATGTGAGGTGGAGTTTGAGTTTCACAGATGGCAGTTGGTGATATCTCTGTTGTGATGTTTAGAGGCTCTAAGGTGGGTTCCAGAGACAGTGAAGCAGGCTCTGAAGTCTCTTCAAGAGATGGCTCTAGAGTTTTCTTCAGATGTCTCTTATTCATCTTCTGCTTCTCAAGAGATTTAATCTTCAGTTTGTCTTGATTTATTTCTTTGACCTGTATTTAAAGAAGCTGAAGTTGTGATTTCAGAGGGGCCAGAGAGAGTTGTACCTGTATTTTGGAGTTCCTATGAAGTTGCTTTGTATTATCCCAATTACTAGCATGCAATCAACAACTCAGATTAAGAACACAATCTTTATTTGATTAATCATATGAATTACATCAATCCATATCCCTATTTGTGATTATGTGACAATAAGCTCTGTGTGTGTATGTGTGTGTTTCTCAAGGTGTGTGAATCTTTCCAATCTTTTGTGTTCTTATTTTATCATCTATACACACGAACTTGGCTATTTATACTTGGTCAACATGACCTAAGGCAAAGTCAACCCTCTAACAACTATTACATATTACACACACAACTTTCTAACAATTACACTTTTGACCCACTATTTAATCTTGAATACAATATACTTGCAACAATCTCCCCCTTTGGATTCAAGATTAAAAAAAATTGACAATAATCTTCAGGTCTTCTTTTCTTCAGAATAATCTTCAACAAATAATCTTTTCAGCTTTGAAACTTGAAATCTTTGACATTCTCTACAAACTTTGCAACATCAAAACTTGTCATTTTGAACAATCTTCAATCTCTTCCTTTGTCTTCAACAAAATTACATATTTTTCAGAAAAACTTTTCTTCAAACTCCAACTTTAATACAACTTTCAGATTTATCTTTTTCTTTGAAACAATCAATTATCTGACTTTAACATCTTCCTCTATCATTTCATCTTCTTGACACCTCTTTCGCTTTGAAATGAATTTGATTTTGAAATCACGAACTATCTTCCATTTCTAATATGAACAACTTCAACTTCAATCTGTCTTCAACTTTGAAATTCGAACTATCTTCCATTTCTAAAATCTGACTTTGAAATTCTAAAATTCTCCCCCTTTTTGATGATTTTTGAGTATCAGAATCATCAAAACTTTTTCAATGTCAGCACAATCTTTGAATAATCTCTCCGAAATCATCTAATAAGCACATAGTCTTCATGAGTAACAATATATCCTTTTTTTAACATATGAACATTCTCCCCTAACTGATCTGATATAAAGTTTCCGTTAATTCATGAATGAATTCATCCGAATCTTTTCAAATTCAGACAAATTACAATGGTATCCCTGAATCAACAAATGAAACAGTTAGGAATGTCTGTTAGTAACACAAAGTTACTGTGTACAACGAATGTAAAATGGAAGGATCTTGAGTAATGTTCACTCCCCAAGACTTCCATTCAATCATTGAAAAACACAAAGTATTTTCTATGAATGTTCTAACAGAAAAACATATTTTCTGTGTGCTCGTGCTTGTGTTAAGAAAGAATTAGCACAATGATTGCTATTAAGGCTAAAAAACGTAAACCATTGAGACATCAACAGTTATACATAGACTCAATGTGAATGATAAAGGGTCGAAGGTGGGGCAATTTTCCTTTTTTTTCAATATCAGTATCTTCCAAGTGAAGAACCAATAGAGTGTGTGCTGCATCCCTAGAAAATATGAAACATTCTCTTTTTGAGAAAAGAATAAGTACCTGGTGAGGTTATATGCAAGAGTTGGCATGGGCTCGCTTTCTTTTTCAATGATGGTCACCAAAGAATGTGAACCAATCAGTAGATGTGGTTGCCCGGCTCAGAAAGAATTTTGTGCAGAGTCTGATATTCTTTTACTCTGTTCTCACACCCTCTTTATTTTAATCTTTTAATCTCACTTCTAACCAAACTCTCATTTCCATTTTACCTCTTCACACACCAACACTCTATTCTTTTGACCCCTCTCCCCTCAATCACTCGTAGGATTACTTCCGGGGTAGGAAACACTGGTTAACGTGAAACCATGGAAGTCATTTAAGCACACACACTGAATCCCATGTATTTTTTCCTAAAAAGAATATGTTGCTCAATGATTTTCTTGACATTTAAGCACAAGATATCAATGTCAGTGTATGTATACTCAATAAAGATAAGAATGAAATTTGAGCATTTTAATATTTAAGATTTCTCAAAACAATTTGAATGAATGAATATCATGAAACGAATAGAAATGTTTTGAGAATCTGATAATGATTTAAATCAGATCAAATATTTCATGAAGAATTATAATATGGGATATCAAAGACGTAAGATGTTTATATGAACAATATATAAACATTTTAACAATAAAAGCACATGTATAGTAAGAAATGAAGTCTGATCTCAAACAATTTAGAATATCAAACGACGGGAGTATTACCATAGAAAGATTTAACATTTAATACATGGTAGTAACAAAGGCAAAAATATTGTACTGAACCAATGTGTGTAAGAATACTTGACAGTATAAAGACATGACAATTACGCAAGTATTTGTCATTCGAAACACACGGTCAGATAAACATTAAGGTATCCATATGAAAAGCATTTAAAATCACACTTCGAAATTCATAAAACAGTTTGAAATGCGAAGTGGTTTGAACATTTAAGAACATTATTTTTCACAAGTGAAAGTTGTCCTTCTTTCAACAAGTGATAGAGTGTAAGGTTCAGAAAAATATACTTGTATTGTAGGAACCTTAACTCCCCCTAAAATGAATATCATCATTTAAGCTTCCTCGAAATCTGTAACAATTCAAATTATCAGAAAAATATATCAATGAAAGTCTAATAAAGTTCTTATATCTCCTCCCCCTAAAAGATATAGCAGTTAAAATATCAGTAACTCCCCCTCAAATTAAAAAAAAAAACTTCTTGAAAAGATTTAATCTTACAAGCATACTCAGAAGAAAAACATTTGAGACCGGGTTCTGAACTGAAATATTCAGAACCATGATTACATATTCTTCGGTGAGAATAGTAATGTTCAGTTTTAGCAATGAAGAACGGGTCCTGTTCTGATGTAATCAGAAGCCAAAGTCACTTAAAATCAACAAGCAAAATAAAAGATTTTGGTAATCATTTGTTAAAATTATTCCGCCTTAGTCAGTAACAGATGAATAGTAGGTACTGTTCACGAGTTCCAAAACACACAATTAAGATAAGACAAGGTAAGTATCACTCCCCCTCGGATCATGGACTGGCATTCAACATACCGAGTTTGCTGACTAAAAATTTGAAATGCTTTTCATCTAACGGTTTAGTGAAAAGGTCAGCCAACTGGTAGTCGGTTTACACAAAATGCATCTCCATATCGCCCTTTTCCACGTGATCCTTGATGAAGTGGTACTGTACGTCAATGTTTTTAGTCTTTGAGTGTTGCAACGGATTAGTAGTTATATCTATTGCGCTCTTGGAATCACAGTAGATAGGAACTCATTGGTAGGAATAGCCAAAGTCTTTCAGTTGTGTCTTCATCCAGAGGACTTGGGAACAACAACTAGCGGCAGCTACATATTCAGCCTCAGCGGTGGATGTCGAAACACAATTTTGTTTCTTTGAGGTCAAGCTTACCAACTTGTCTCTTAAAAACTGACATGATCCAGACGTGCTCTTGCGATCTAGTTTACAACCTTCGTGGTCAGCATCTGTATATGTGAATGCAAATTCCCAATCAAATCAAGCAATTCTCAATCAAACAAGATGTAACAGTATCAAAGTCTAGAGAGAGAAAGTAGAGAGAGAACTCATTCAATTCATTTATCTCACGGTATGAATATTACAATGAAGTTCTTACAAACCTACAAGGCACAAAGCCTAATTATACCCACTAGCTATTACAAAGACTTACAAGACATAGAACAAATACAAAATTAACCAACATTGACTTAGACAAATACTTAGACTTTGTTGACTTTACATCTTTGACTTTTCCTATTAAATCTTGGATACAATATATTGACCTAGCAATCTCCCCCTTTGTATTCAAGATTTAATAAAAATTTGACACTAGTCTTCAGCACTAGATTCTTCAGCTTTAACTCTTGATAGCTTTGATCTTTGTAGCTCTGACAGTCTTCAAGCTTTCAGTCTTTGAATAATCTTGAAAATTCTTTTAACACTTTGTATCTTTGAAAGTCAACATGTCTTGAACACAAACAGAATTCTTGAAACTTTTGAAATTTCAACTTTGAAACATCTTTGAAATCTTTATCTTTGAACTTTGAAACAACTTTGAGGAATCTCTGATATTGTATCTTCATCTCTTGTGATCTCTGGACCATCTTTGGAAAAACAAACTTTCACGAATCATCTGATTTGATTTTGAATAATCTCAGAATGATTTATTTTCACATGTCTTGAAGCATCACTTGTGAAATTGTATTTCCCAATCACAATCAAGCAATTCAATCTCTAATCAAGATGTAACAATGTTAATTCTAGAGAGAGAGAGTAAAGAGAGAAAGTTCTCAAGTCATATGTGTATTGCAATATGAATGAATGCGTACAAAATGTTTCTAGCTACAAGATTGCTACAAGACAAAGGTATTTATACCAAGGACTAAATCACAAGCTTAACAACAAAGTAAACTCTAATATTGACTAAAACTAAACTTTGACTTTGTTGACTTATCTTGAATTGACTTTTCCTATTAAATCTTGGATACAATAATACACTAACAATCTCCCCCTTTGTATTCAAGATTTAAAAAAAATTGATTCTAGTCTTCAGCGCTTGATTCTTCAACTTTTGACTCTGACATTCTTGGACTTTGAAGTTCTTACTAAAGTTGTTGAAAAATCTTGAAAATTCATTCACGATTAGCATCTTTGAATAGTCAACAAGTCTTGTAGACGAACCATTTGAAGTCTTGAAACAATACCATGAAAACTTCTTTAAACTTCTTTGAAACACTTCATCTTTGAAACACTTGAAACTTCGAGGGATCTTTGAACTTTGTATCTTCATCTCTTTGATCTCTTGACCGTCTTTGGAAAAACAAACTTTCTCAAATCATCTTAATTTGGACTTGTCTTCAGAATCTTTTGAGAATGATTTCTTTTCATCAGATTTGAACTTTCAGAAATAATCCACAAATCTTGACTTTGAACATTCTTCAGGACTTTGAAATTGATTTGAAATTGAACTCTGTAGATTTCTCCCCCTTTTTGATGATTGTGAGCTTCATAATCATCAAAACATCTTCAATTTCAACATTCTCTTTTATCATCCCCCTATGTATTCAACGTAATCCATTCTTTGATCTGAGTATCTGAATCATGAACAGTATGTACCCGAATCTTTTCAAATTCAGATATAAGGAACTTGGTAACCCTGATTCAACAAATGAAACAGTTAGGAGTGCCTGTCAGTAACACGGAGTTACTGTGTACAACAAATGTACAGTTTAAGGAGCTGGTTTGATGATGACTCCCCAGGACTTCCATTCAATCATTGAAAAATACAAGGTTTATCTATGAATGTTCTGATAGAAAAACAAATTTTCTATGTGCTTGTGCTTGTGTATGAAAGAATTTAGCACAATGATTGTGTTTCATAAGGCTCAAATTGTGTAAACTGTTGAGACAGCAACAAGTATTACACGGACTCAATGTGCATGAAAGAGGTGCGAAGGTGGGGCAACTTTCCTTCTTTTTCAATATCTAAATCTTCTGAGTGAAGAGTAGATAGCATATGTGCTGCGTCCCCAAGAAAAATTGAAACATTTCTTTGTCGGGAAAGAAATGAGTGGTTGGTGGGGTTAATGCAAGAGTTGGCATGGGCTCACTGCCTATTTCAATAATGGTCACCAAAGAATGTGAACCAATCAGTAGATGTGGCTGCCCGGCTCAGAAAGTGGTTGGTGCAGAGTTCTGATATTCTTTTAACTCTGTTCTCACACCCTCTTTCTTTTTAACATTATGCTCACTTATAACCAAACTCTCTTTTTCATTTTACCACTCAGCACAATGAGAAAAACTCAACCGGATGAGTTATCTCCCCTACTCTTTGATTTTGACCCCTAACCCCTCAATCACTCAAGGATAACTTCTGGGGTAGGAAACACTGGTTAACGTGAATCCATGGAAGTTCTTATAAGCTCACACATGAATCCCATGTAAGTCCTATAAAAAATGGTTGCTCAACAATTTAACTTGAACAATTTAGCACAAATTGTATGATAACATTGTCAAAATCTATGCTCATGAGATTTGAGCAATTGAACTTTGAAGATTTCTCAAAACAAGAATATTGAATGAATGAAATGAAATCAAGAGAATTGTTTTGAGAATCTGACAATGTATCAATCAGATCAAATAAAATTGGTTAGGGTATCAAAGAATTGGATAGTCTATTTATATGAACGAATATAAACAATTTTAGCAATGAAAGCACAAATATTGAAATGATAAATGATGCTCAACAATATTGAATTGCAAACGGGAGTATTACCATCGAAAAATTTGTTCGTTATGAGACATGGTAATAACAGATTCAAATGAAGTATTGAACCGGTGTGTATGAATACTCTACAGTATATAGACAAGATAATACGCAAGTATTAATCTTTGGAAACACACGGTCAGTTAAAATTAAAGTTCAACAAAGAAAAACATTTAAAGTCACACTTCTTAATTCATGAAATCTTTTGAGAATAGAGAAGTGGTTTGAACATTTCAGAAAACGTTTTTCATGCTTGAAAGTTCTTCTTCTTTCAAACAATCAGAGATCTAAGATCAGAAGATATTTACCATTAAGGCTCCCCCTTAAATCATTATAGAATGATTTAGGTCTATTAAGCTCCCCATGGATATTTGCAAAATATCCATGTCTAATCATTAAGAACGGGTCCTGATCTGTCATGTGATCAGAAGCCACAATCTTGACACTTAAGTTCGGGTTTTAAACTGTTTTGTTCAAAAGCCATTACTTGTACTTTGAAGTACGAGTCCTATACTGATTTGTCTATAAGTCATACATCATGCTCCCCTAAACCTATGGTACCTGCAAAACCGATTTAACAGGTTTTGGTACCCACTGGTATTTGGGTCCTGGTATGTTAGATTTAGGAATCCACTTCTCATTTGACTTATATCTTTTAAATCCAGAATTCTGAGAAGTTATTCTATAAGAACCGTACCAGTTGTGAGCAGATTCTTTTTGAACGAAGTCATTCTCTCCACAGTAAGAACAACATATCTTCCTTTGAGCAATCTTGATCAGATGATTAGTCGAGTAATATATATCAAAATTACCAAAAGATTTACCTTTATGCACACTGTTCTTTTGGCATTTGTTGTGGATTTGAATGATCTGTTATTCTTCTTCTCTTCATCAGAATCTTTTACTCTCCAGACTATCTGATTTTTCTTAGAAGACTTTCCAATAAATTTGATGTAAAAATTTGTTGAACCATCAACAGATTTATCATAAAACAGATTTGATGGTCTTATCTGATTTGAGTTGACAATATTTGGTTTGACACTTTTGTTTTTGAAAACATTTTTATTATGAATTGAACTTGAAGCTGTTTTAAATGAGCAAACTGATTCGGTTGAATTGTCAACTGGTCATTGATTATTCACATCAACACAAACTTTTTCTGACAAATCAACATTTGCAGCTTCTAAGTTCTTTATCTTTTCAGATAAAATGTTTCTTTCAGAAGTTAGTGTGTCAAACTTTTGTTTCAAATCATATTTGGCCTTCTTTTATTTTCGGACATCTGATGATAGAACAATTATTTTGGATATGAGCTTTGATATTTCAGATTCAAAGTGTAAGCGTTCTTGCTCAAAATCTTTTTCCAAGTTCTTGTTCTTTTCTGATATATCTTTGAAAATCCCAGAATTTCTCTTTTCAGTATTTTTCTTTTGAAGCTCATAAGACTGCTTCTTCTCTTTGAAGATTTTTCTTTCTTTTTCGAGCAAGTCTTGTAAAGTACAAATCTGTGTGGGAAGTTCAGTTATTTTGGCTTCAAGAACTTGTCTTTCTTTCACAAAAGTGTCTCTTTTAGTTATTATTATCTTTTCGAAATCCGACACTTGCTTAGAAAGTTTAATGCATCTCAGCTCCAAATCCTTTTTCTCTTGTAAAGTTTTCTTTGAAAATTCAGATATATGTTGAGTTGAGAGTGTCTCTAGTTTTGATTTTTCTTTATCTGCTTGGATGCTTTTTGACAGTTCAGCATTCTGTATCTCCAAGGCAGATATTTCATCTTCAAAAGCCTTAAACTTGTTTTGAAGCTTGACTGATTCATCTTGCAGTTCTGATGATTTCTGTTCAGTCGTCTTCAGTTGGCTTTGAAGATTTGCAATCATAGACTCTTTGACCTTTGATTGCTCTTTCAACAGTCTTTATCAAATCATCTTTCCTTTGAATATCTTTCTCTTTCTCTTTCTCTTTCTCTTTCTCTTTCTCTTGCTCTGTAATCTCTTTTTCTCTAGCCTTGATGATACCTGCAATTGCAAAATCATATTTAACTATATCAGTACATTTTGCACAACTAGGAGTTTTATCAGAACTTAACAATTTAGATTTTAACTCCTGAATCTGTTTGATAAAGGCTTCATTCTGAATTCTCAGTTTGTCTCGTTCAGCCTCTATAACAGGTATCTCAGAAACAGATCTTTTTAAAGTTGGAGACGTTTCATTTCCATCCACTATGATATGTGAAGTTAAAATGATAGGCTCCAAATCGTTGTTGTTGATCATCCGCTTTCTCTCTGTAGTAGACATCTTGAAAGATTAACTTCAAAATGATCGTCAAAAATCAGAAAATTATGATCACAATCAGAATAATGTCCCCCTCCACAGACTTAGCACGGGGGTCAAGGGGCAACGCCCTTGCGGGGGTATGGGGGCAGCGCCCCTAGAGAAAAATTTTCTGACATATTTTTCTCTTGAAAGAAATGTTTCAATAAAATGATCGTTTCTAAACCAATTCAGAAAAGTTGACTGAAAGTCAAACTTGGATCACCACTTGAAAAAAAAATTCAGAAACTTTCTATCTCTGGAACTCGCAAAGCACTAAACTCGCAGACCAAGTGAACTCGCAAAGTACTGTTCACTAAGAAACTCGCTAGACATTATGTGCACGTTTGAAAAACTCACATGCCACTATGTGCGCGTTTGAAAAACTCGCAGGCCATTGTGTGCGCGTTTCGAGAACTCGCAGACTTCTTCTTGCGCGTTTTGAGAACTCGCTAATCAATAAACTCGGACGATGATGAAAATCTCAAATACCTGTTCACCACAGAACTTGCAAGTCTTGCTTAGCGCGTTTCTGAAACTCGCTTGCCTCTGTTAGCGCGTTTGTCAAGAACTCGCAGACTGAAGTTTGCGCGTTCTTCACCAAAAATCTTGCGCGTTCTTGGGTTTTTCTTGCGCGTTTTGACTGTTGTTCACGAAATCGATCCAAATCGATTCAAACCTGCAAATTTGAACCTGAAATTGCACAAGAATGATCGATTTACCAATTAGAACAAAATTCTATCAAAGATTTTGATTAAAAACACCAAAATGCAACAATGTGATTCAAAAACAGTGTTCGAGTCCTTTTTTTAAAAAAAAAAATCAAAAAATTCAAAAATTGAATCTGATTTAGTGCGAATTTTGAGATATGATCAACACAAGAAATGATCCAAAACATAAATCGAATGAAATGATTCCATTTACTTGTACTAAAAACGATTTTTCAACAAAAAAAATGATCAAACAGTGAATTTTAAAGAAACGAGTTCGTGAAAATTAAAATTTCTCAAATTTGATTCAATCTGATGATCTGATACTTCTGAATTTGTTTGGTTTGCTCTGATACCAATTGAAATTGTATTTCCCAATCACAATCAAGCAATTCAATGAATGCAATATGAATGAATGCGTACAAAATGTTTCTAGCTACAAGATTGCTACAAGACATAGGTATTTATACCAAGGACTAAATCACAAGCTTAACGACAAAGTAAACTCTAAGATTGACTAAAACTAAACTTTGACTTTGTTGACTTATCTTGACTTGACTTTTCTTATTAAATCTCTGATACAATAATACACTAACAACTTGATCTTCATTTAACTTGAACTTTCAGAATTTCTTCACAAGTCTTTTCACTTTAATATCTCTTTATCACTTTGAAATTGAATCTTTGTAAATTTCTCCCCCTTTTTGATGATTGTGAGCATCATGATCATCAAAACTTCTTCAATTTCAGCACTTTCTTTGATTTCCCCCTTTGAAATGACAAACAATCTCCCCTTCATGATAATTTGACATTCTCCGCCCTTTGATCTGAGTATCCGTCAATTCATGAAATGTATATATCTGAATCTTTTCAAATTCAGACATAATGATCAATGTAACCCTGAATCAACAAATGATACAGTTAGCATGCCTATAAGTAGCACAAAGCCACTTTATACAACGAATGTACATTGGAAAGGAGTTTTTACGATGATCACTCCTCCAGGGCTTCCATTCAATCATCGAAAAACCACAAAGGAATTTTCTATGAATGTTATGACAAGAAAACTTATTCCTTGTGTGTACGTGCAAGTGTAAATGATTGAAGCTACTTAGCTTGATCAGGCTCAAATTAAGTAAACTGTTGAGACAGCAACAGATATTACACGGACTCAATGTGCATGAAAGAGGTGCGAAGGTGGGGCAACTTTCCTTCTTTTTCAATATCTGAATCTTTCGAGTGAGGATCAAATAGCAGATATGCTGCATCCCCAGAGAAAATGAAACATTTCTTTGTTAAGAAAGAAACGAGTGGTTGGTGGGGTTATAGCAAGAGTTGGCATGGGTTCACTGCCTGTTTCAATGATGGTCACCAAAGAATGTGAACCAATCAGTAGATGTGGCTGCCCGGCTCAGAAAGTGGTTGGTGCAGAGTTCTGATATTCTTTTAACTCTGATCTCACACCCTCTTTCTTTTTATCTTTAAAGTTCACTTCTAACCAAACTCTCTTTTCCAATTTTTCTCTCCACACACTGAGAAAAACTCAATCGGATGAGTTATCTCCCCCACTCTTTGATTTATGACCCTCACCCCTCAATAACTCTAGGATAACTTCCTTGGTAGGAAACACAGGTTTACGTGAATCCATGGAAGTTCTGTTTAAGCTCACACATGAATCCCATGTAATTCCTAGAAAGAATGGTTGCTCAACAGGTTAACTTGAATAATTAAGCACATAATGTATGATAACATTGTCAAAATGTTTGCTCATGAGATTTGAGCAATTGAGCTTTGAAGATTTCTCAAAACAAAGATATTGAATAAATGAAATGAAATCAAGAGAATTGTTTTGAGAATCTGACAATGTATCAATCAGATCAAATAAAATGGTTAGGGTATCAAAGAATTGGATATTTTGTTTATATGAACGAATATAAACAATTTTGCAATGAAAGCACAAGATTAGAAATGATGATTGATGCTCAACAACATTTGAAATTCAAACGAGGGTATTACCATCGAAAAATTGTTTCGTTATGAGACATGGTAATAACAAATTCAAATGAAGCACTGAACCTGTGTGTGTGAATACTTACAGTATATGGATAAGATAATACACAAGTATTGATCTTTGGAAACACACGATTAGTTAAACTTTAACGCTCAGTAATGAAAAACATTTAAAAGTCACACTTCCAAATTCATGAAATCTTTTGACAACAAGAAGTGGTTTGATCATTTCAGAAAACGTTTTTCATGCTTGAAAGTTGTTATTCTTTCAAACAATCAGAGATCTAGGATTAGAAGATACTTACTTTTAAGCTCCCCCCTCAAATGATGATAGAATAATTTAGGTCTATTAAGCTCCCCCTGGATATTTGCAAAATATACATGTTTAAACATTGAAGAACGGGTTCTGATCTGTTGTAATCAAAAGCCATCACCTTTACTCCCCCTATAAATTGTGCATCTAAAATCTGTCAGTGAAAAAGCACAAGATAGAGATCAGATACAACTCTCTTTTGAATTGTAGACCGTCATATCTTCCAAATATATTGTCAATGAAAAAGCACATGATAGAGATCAGAGACAACTCCCTTGTGAATTGTAGATTCCAAATATATACCAATTGTGAATGCAAATTCCCAATCAAATCAAGCAATTCTCAATCAAACAAGATGTAACAGCATCAAAGTCTAGAGAGAGAAAGTAGAGAGAGAAAGCATTCAATTCATTTATCTCACGGTCTGAATATTACAATGAAGTTCTTACAAACCTACAAGGCACAAAGCCTAATTATACCCACTAGCTATTACAAAGACTTACAAGACATAGAACAAATACAAAATTAACCAACATTGAATTAGACAAAGGCTTAGACTTTGTTGACTTTACATCTTTGACTTTTCCTATTAAATCTTGGATACAATATATTGACCTAACAGTATAGGCAATTAAATCAAAGCTAGAATCCTTAGGATACCAAAGACCTAGCTCGGGAGTGCCTTTAAGGTTCCTAAGTATTCTTTTTAAAGCGACGAGCTGAGATTCCTTCGGGTTAGCTTGCTATCTCGCACAAAAACATGTAGCAAACATTATATCCGGTCTACCTGTTGTTAAGTACAATAATGAACCAATCGTGCTACGGTACACTTTTTGATCTACAGATTTACTAGACAAATCTGCATCTAAAAGTGTCCCAGTTGCCATTGGTGTTTTCCTTACTGAACTTTCAAGCATATTAAACTTTTTCAGGATATCTCTTATGTATTTTGACTGATTGATGAAAATGCCTTCAGGTGACTGTTTTAATTGAAGACCAAGGAAAAATGTCAGTTCACCCATCATCGACATTTCAAAACGAGATTCCATGATTTGAGAAAAGTTTTTACAAAATTTAGGATTAGTAGACCCAAATATAATATCGTCTACATAAATCTGTATGAGAATCATATCATCACCTTGCTTTTTCAAGAAAAGGGTGGTATCAATTGTACCTTTCTTAAATCCAGAGGCAATTAGGAACTGAGTTAAAGTCTCATACCAAGCTCTCGGTGCCTGTTTTAGTCCATATAGCGCCTTGTCTAGAACGTAGACATGATCTGGGTGTTTCGGTTCAACGAAACCTTCAAATTGTGCAACATAGACCTCTTCATGTAGTATGCCATTTAAGAATGCAGATTTTACGTCCATTTGATAGACTGTAAAATTCTTATGAGCTGCATATGACAAGAAAATCCTAATTGCCTCGATCCGTGCTACATGTGCAAATGTTTCATCGTAGTCGATTCGCTCCTGTTGGAAATAACCCTTAGCAACAATCCGATCTTTGTTCCTAACTACTACTCCAGCTTCATCCCTTTTGTTCCTGAATACCCACTTCGTGCCAATCACGGATTTTCCTTCGGGTAGTGGGATAAGTCGCCAAACCTTGTTCCTTTCAAACTGCAGAAGCTCGTCTTGCATAGCTAAAATCCAGTCGGGATCTCTCAAGGCTTCTGAGACTTTCTTAGGTTCTAAGGAACTTAGGAAGCTAGAATATAAGTTGAAATTTGCAGATGCTGCCCGCGTTTGTACACCGCTGCGTACGTCACCGATGATGTTATGTAGAGGATGATCTCTTGTCCAACGTGTAGTGCTTGGAATCGATTGAACAATTATTTGCGTGTTGTCATCATCGTATTCATCTTATATTACAGGCACAACCTCCGATGTACTCAGGACATCTTGTACATTTGTTTCTGAAGAAGGTAATTATGGAGCAACTAAAGAAGTACTCGGGACTTCTCTTCCATAATCTGTATCTGCAGAAGCAAACTCAGTGTTAGAATTTTAAGAAATAACAGGTGTAGATGTACCTGATGAGGTTGTTGTAGTGACAGGTTCATAAGGTCCAGAGATAACTTATGTAATAGCTGGGACCTCTGATGTTGATGTGGATATGCTTAATTTTTCGAAATCTGCACAAATATCCATAAATGCATCAAGAAACAATAAATCTAACTCAGATGTGACATGAGTTGAGTCAGAAAGCTTAGTCTTTGACGATTCGGGTTCTATTCTGTCTTGAATAGAAACCTTCTCTTTAAGTTTGAGTTCTGAATTGCTGTGTTCAGAAGTCAGTGTAGATGATTCATCAAACGACATGTATATGCTCTCCATGATAGTCTTGTTTCGTCGATTGTAGACACGATAAGCTTTAGACATCAAAGAATATCCTACAAAGTAGCCTTCGTCCGCTTTCTTATCGAATTTTCCAAGATTATCACGGTCGTTTAGTATAAAGCACCTGCAACCAAAAACACGAAGAAATTTAATATTCGGATTTCTTTTGTTAATAAGCTCATATGTTGTTTTCTTATGTCTTTTGATCACAATGGTATGGTTCTGATTAAAGAATGCAGTCGCAACGACTTCAGCCCATAGATACATTCGAAGACCAGAATATGCCAGCATCGTTCTCGTAGCTTCAACAAAGGTTCGATTCTTCCTTTCGACCATGCCATTCTGTTGAGGAATATAGGCAGCAGAGAAGTTGTGTGAAATCCCAACTGATGTGACATAATTCTGATGCGTATCATTCTTAAACTCTGTGCCGTTATCACTTCTTAATGTCTTAATCGACAGTTGAAGTCGAACCTAGATCTTTTTGATGAAGGCAATTATTAATTCTGGCGCCTCAGATTTGTTCCTTAAAAACTCCAACCGAGCGTATCTTGAGACTCTTCTATCATAACAAGTATATACTTCTTCCCGTTAATATACTGAGTTCTCATTGGGCCGCAAAGGTCCATGTGAATAACCTCCAGAGGTGTTGAGCTAGAAAATTTTTTCTTTGCTTTATGTGAACTATGTTTCATCTTTCCCATCTCGCAAGCGGGGCAAAGAGAATCTTTCTCAAACCTCAGTTCTGGTAGACCTTTGACTATACCATGTCTCGCCAACTGATCTATCGCTTTAAAATTCTGGTGAGATAGGCGTCGATGCCATGTCCAACTTTCAGCTTTTGAGGCTTTGAAAAGTAGACATAAAAATCTAGTTGCAGATAGTGTTGGAAACTTCACTGCATAAAGATTACCTTGACGTTCTGCTCAAAAAACCTCACAACCGTCCTTGTCTTCAATGAAACAGCTATCAACAGTAAACCGAACTTGAAATTTATTGTCACATAATTAACTTGTGTTGAATAGATTGTGATCAAGTCCTTCTACAAACAGTACTTTTTGATTGTCACAGTGCCATTCTTCAATGATCCGTGTCCTCTGATGATTCTGTTATGCTCAGAGCTGGCGAAGCTGACTGTTCCTACAGGTTCCTCAACATAGTTATGTAATAGATGCTTAAATCCAGTCATGTGTCTCGAGCATCCTAAGTCAATATACCACAGATGTGAGGTCTGCAAAAAGAACAAATCACTTTTTCTTAGGTACCCATATCCAAATGGGTCCTTCTTGGTTAGCCTTATGCAATTTATTTAAATCATCTACCTTAGCCTTTATTTGCCATTCATAACGAGGCTTCGATACCCATTTCCAGATCCTTTTTACATTAAGCTCATTAAATATCTTTTTGTTAGAAAAATAAGCAGTCTTAGCCTTAAACACTTTATAGTGTTGTGTTGAGGGTTTGGATACAGGTTTAGCTCGAGATACCTTTTTAGAAACTTTAGGTTTAGGAGGAATGGAGAGAGATGTAAAAGTATTATCACCACAGTGTTTACAAATCAAGTTCTTGCGAGCAAATGTCAATATTTTTGATTTATCAATCTGAGAACATTTATTCATACAAATTTGACATTTATTTGCATTTGAACTTGTACATATAGAAACAACACTATTGACAATATTACAATTATTTTGAATATCTTTCTTTTCACTCTCTTTCTTCACCCATTCTCCTTTACCAGTTTGCTTTCTTAAATCTGAAACAAGAAATGAAACCTTGTCAGTTTTCTTCTTAAAAGATGAATTTTTCTTTAAAGTACCAGAAGACTCACCTTTTTCAAATATGCTTTGAGGATATTCAGGAGTTTCAGAATAAACAATAGACGTTTTGGATGTAGTAATCTCAAACTCTGGATTTGAATGAACATTCCATTTTTGAGATTCAAACATCTTTTTCTCATTTAAATTTTGCTTAAACAAATCATCTCTCAAATCATTTAACTCTTTAGAAAGCTCTTTATTTTCCTCAAAAGACTTGTCAAGTTTGAATTTGAGATCGCCATTCTCATCTTCTAACTCTTCAAGTGTCTTTTGTAGTTCACTGATTTGTTCTTCAAAAGCAGGTGTTTGATCCATTACAGAGTTTGATTCTAACTTCTCAATGATAGGAACAGGGTCTGAAGCATTCATCATATTTTCAAAAATCTCCTCAGTCATTTTCTTTGCAAATTCAGTTTTAATGCTAGCATTCATGACATTTAAGCACTCATCAGTCTTAATCTCTTTTGGGGATTCAGAAGTGACTGATTTAGATATAGGAGCCTGAGTTTCAACATCAGGGTCTGAATCATAATGATCATATTGACATGTTGTCTCAGGTATATTTGTATCATTGTTGGCTGATTCAGTTGGAGATTGATCAGAAAATAATGATTGAAATTCAACAAATTCAAGTTTTCTGTTTTTGTAACTTTTGTTCAAATCATTATACTGAAAACTAACTGATTTAAAGCTTGAATGTGAATCAGCACAACTTGATGTATCATCATCAATCACCTCTTTACCTTTAGTAGAAATGTCAGACTTAGGAGTTTCAGCTTTGACAAATGTATCATGAATGTCAGGGATTTTCTTTGTTTTAGACCCCAATTTATCAAAATTGTATAAGTTTTTGGGGGCTTTCTTCAAAACATCATTTTCTTCAAAACCTAAACCCGTCTTAGCATTATAAAATCGGACATCTTGGAGTTTGTTTGTTAGCAAATTCAATGTTTGCTCAGTCTATCCTCTCTTTAGGTTCAAATCCTCTAGTTGTTTGATTTTGCAATACGTTTCATTCTGCTCCTGAAAGCAAGCTTCAAATTTAATTTTAAATTCACCTTTTTCAGAGTTTAAATTAACAAGATTTCTTTCAAGCTCAATAATTTTAGATTTCAAAACTTCTTTTTCTTTCTTTAAGGCATCTTTTTCCGATCCCTTATACTAAACAACAACCTTCAACAATGCGTTTTCATCACGAAAACTCATCATTGATTGTCGTTCAGGGCTAAGTTTGCCTTTTAAGCTTTTAAATTCTTTTTCCATATTTTGAATATGATCCATGAGAGATTCAACAAGTTCAGAGTTATAAGGAGTACTTACCTCAGAGTCACAATCAGATTGTTCAGAAGAAGTGTCTGCCTCATCATTGATCTTGGCCATCATGCAGACCTGAGTGAAGTGAGTTGATTCTTCATCAGTACTTTGAAAGAAACCAATTTTCTTCGTCAGCCATCAGCTCTTTTCCTTCTTATGTCTTCCTTGCTAGTAAGGACTTCTTGGCATAATACTCTGAGTTTTTTACCCTCTTAAACTTGCAATCTTTAGAAAAATGGCCAAGCTTACCACAATTTTAACAACTGCCGAATTTGGGCTCAGTCTTCTCATCTTTCTTCTCTTCTCTTTTCTCTTCTCTCTTCTCATCTCTTTTCTCTTCTCTCTTTCCTTCTTTCTTTCCATACCTTGGTTTGTACTTTTCTGATCGGTCCTTCCTGTACCCTTCATACTTTGTCTTTGAGAACCGTTTTTTACCAAAGCTCTTTTGGAATTCCTTGGTGATGAGGGCCAGGTTTTCAGAAAACTTATGTATGTCTTCATCAGAATGTACTTCAGCATCATCAGAGGATTCTTTAGAACTTGATTCACTTAGTTCTGTCAGGAAGGCTTTGGATCTCTTGGACTTGTACTTTGAGGAATAGACGGTCTTTAAACTTAAACCCTGTATTCTTTCAGCTAATAGAGCTAGAGAGTCCTTGACAATCTTCTTTTCATCATTCAAAAGTTTGACCTCATCCTCATGCTGAGCAAGGGTAGTGAAGATGTCATTTACGTCCTTTTGTCCAATGTCTTTGGTCATCTGAATGTTAATGGCATAGCTCTTCGATTCGAGATTCAAGTTCTTGATGAACTTGTAATTGATTTCAGATACGGATTTGTTCATCCCGTTTCTCCTCATGTCGTTCAATATCACATTAAATCTTGTATAATTGTCCACAAGAGCTGCCTCTTCCTTAGCATGAAATCCTTCGTATGCATTTATGCTTTGGTTCAATTTGGTCTGAATTGATCATTCTGTACCTTGAAACTGCCATTCCAGCTCATCCCACATGGCCTTTGCTAATTCTCGACAATCTACCTTGTTGTAGATATGAAATTGTATTTCCCAAACACAATCAAGCAATCAAACAATTAATCTCAATCAAGAATATGACATTCAAGGTCTAGAGAGAGAGTAGAGAGAGAAAGCATAATATTCATAGATCTAACAATATGTGTACAATGCATCTAGTTACAAGATACTTACAAACACTAGCTATTTATATGGACTAGCACTTCTCTCACAACAATATACAAGGAACTCTCAAACATGCTTCTCTCACACAACTAAACTCTCATAAGCCTAAAACACCATATTGACTAAACAAGATTGACTATTTGACTTTTCTTATTTAAATCTTGGATACAATTAATACACTAACAATCTCCCCCTTTGTATTCAAGATTTAAAACAATTTAACACTAGTCTTCAGCACTTGATTCTTCAACTTTTGTCTCTGACAGTCTTAGACTTTGAAGCTCTGGCAATCTTCAGTCTTTCAATCTTTGAAGAATCTTGAAAGGTCTTTTGCAATTTGTATCTTTGTAAAGTCTATAAATCTTGAATAAAACTTTGAAAAACTTTGGAACTTCGAGAAATCTTTCAAAACTGTATCTTCATCACTCTGATCTCTTGATCGTCTTCAGAAAAGAAACTTTCTCAAATCACTTGGACTTGTCTTTAGAATCTTTTGAGAATGATTTATTTTCATCAGATTTGAACTTTCAGAAATTCTCCACAAGTCTTGACTTTGAACTTTCTTTATGACTTTGAAATTGAAATTGTAGATTTCTCCCCCTTTTTGATGATTGTGAGCACCATGATCATCAAAACATCTTCAATTTCAACACAGTCTTTGATCTTCCCCTTTGTAAGAAACTAACAATCTCCCCTTTTTATGGTAAGTTTGACATTCTCCGCCCTTTGATCTGAGTATCCGTCAATTAATGACATGTATATATCCGAATCTTTTCAAATTCAGATAGAATGAACATGGTAACCCTGATTCAATGAATGAAACAGTTAATATGCCTGTGAGTAGCAAGGAGCCACTTTGTACAACGGATGTACATTGGAAAGGAGCTTTGGTGATGTTCACTCCGCCAGGGCTTCCATTCAATCATTGAAAAACCAGGAAGGAATTTTCTATAAATGTTATGACAAGAAAACTCATTACTTGTGTGTACGTGAAAGTGTAGAAATGATTGAATCTACTCAAGATTTTTTAGGCTCAAATTGTGTAAACTGTTGAGACAGCAACAGATATTACACGGACTCAATGTGCATGAAAGAGGTGCGAAGGTGGGGCAACTTTCCTTCTTTTTCAATATCTAAATCTTCCGAGTGAAGATTAGATAGGAGATGTGCTACGTCCCCAAAGAAAATGAAACATTTCTTTGTTAAGAAAGAAACGAGTGGCTGGTGGGGTTATAGCAAGAGTTGGCATGGGCTCACTGCCTGTTTCAATGTTGGTCACCAAAGAATGTGACCCAATCAGTAGATGTGACTGTCCGACTTAGAAAGCGGTTGGTGCAGAGTTTTGATATTCTTTTAACTCTGTTATCACACCCTCTATATTTTAAACATTAAAGCTCACTTCTAACCAAACTCTCATTTTCATTTTACCACTCCACACAATGAGAAAAACTCAACCGGATGAGTTATCTCCCCCACTCTTTGATTTTGACCCCTCACCCCTCAATCACTCGAGGATAACTTCCTGGGTAGGAAACATTGGTTTACGTGAATCCATGGAAGTTCTGTTTAAGCTCACACAAGAATCCCATGTAAGTCCTAAAAGGAATAGTTGGTCAACAGTTTAACTGAACAGTTAAGCACAAAATGTATGATAGCATTGTCAAAATGTATGCTCGTGAGATTTGAGCAATTGAACTTTGAAGATTTCTTAAAACAAAGATATTGAATGAATGAAATGAAATCAAAAGAATTGTTTTGAGAATCTGACAATGTATCAATCAGATCAAATGAAATGGTTAGGGTATCAAAGAACTTGATAGTTTGTTTATATGAACGAATATAAACAATTTAGCAATGAACGCACAAAGATTGAAATGATGATTGATGCTCAACAACATTTGAAAGCAAACGGGAGTATTACCATCGAAAAATTTGTTCGTTATGAGACATGGTAATAACAAAATCAAATTAAGTATTTAACCGGTGTGTGTGAATACTTTACAGTATATAGAAAAGATAATACACAAGTATTGATATTTGGAAACACACAGTCAGTTAAACATTAAAGCTCAATAATGAAAAACATTTAAAAAACACACTTCTTAATTCATGAAATCTTTTGAGAATAGAGAAGTGGTTTGAACATTGAAGAAAACATTTTTCATGCTTGAAAGTTGTTCATGTTTCAAACAATCAGAGATCTAGATCAGAAGATACTTACCTTTAAGCTCCCCCTCAAATCCTGATAAAATGATTTAGATCAGATAAGCATCAGATAAACATTGAAGAACGGGTCCTGATCTGTCATGTAATCAGAAGCCACAATCCTTTACATTAAAGACCGGGTTTTGAACTGTTTTGTTCAAAAGACAACCTTCCTGCTCCCCCTAGACCGGTGGTACCTGCAAAAAAGATTTAACGGGTTTTGGTACCCGCTGGTATTTGGGTCCTGGTATGTTAGATTTAGGAATCCACTTCTCATTTCATTTATATTGTTTAAATCCAGAAATCTGAGAAGTTATTCTATAAGAACCGTACCAGTTATGAGCAGATTGTTTCTAAACGAAGTCATTCTCTCCACAGTAAGAACAGCAGATTTTCTTTTGAGCAACCCTGATCAAATGATTAGTTGAGTAATATATATCAGAATTACCAAAAGATTTACCTTTATGCTCATTGTTCTTTTTGGCATTTGGTGTGGATTTGAATTTACTATCATTCTTGTTCTCTTCTTCTGAAGAACTGTTCACTCTCCAGACCATCTGATTTTTCTTCGAATTCTTTCCAAGAGATTTAACGTAAAAATTTGCTTAACCATCAACAGATTTATCATAAAATAGATTTGATGGTCTGATCTGATTTGATTTAACAGTTTGTGATTTCACACTTTTCTTTTTCAAAACATTTTCATGTATAGAACTTGAAGTTGTTTTGAAAGAATAGACTGATTTTGTTGAATTATCAACAGGTGATTGATCAATCACATAAGTTGTAATCTTTTCTGACATTTCACTGTTTGCAGCTTCCAAGTCTTTTATCTTTGCAGCTAAAATGTTTCTTTCAGAAGTTAATGTGTCAAACTTTATTTTCAAATCAGATCTGGCCATTTGTTCTTTGTGCACATCTGCTGATAGAACAATTATTTTGGATTTGAGCTTAGATATCTCAGATTCAAAATGTGAACGTTCTTGCTCAAAATCTGTTTTCAAGTTCTCGGTTTTCTCAGAAATATCTTTGAAAATCCCAGTATTTCTCCTTTCAGAAATTTTCTTTTCAAGCTCATAACACTGCTTCTTTTCTTTGAAAATATGTCTTTCTTTTTCAAGCAAGTCTTGTAAAGTAGAAATCTGTTTCGGAAATTCAGAATTTTTATCTTCAAGAAATTTTCTTTCTTTTACAAAAGTGTCTCTTTCAGTAATCAGAATTTTCTCAAAATCAGACACTTGCTTTGAATGTTTTAAGCATCTCATCTCCAAATCCTTTTTCTCTTGGAGAGTTTTCTTGGAAAATTCAGATATCTGTTGAGTAGAAGATGTCTTCACATTTGATCTATCTTTATCTGCTTGGAGGCTTGTTTTCAGTTCATCATTCTTCTTCTCCAGAGCAGATATATGATCTTCAAAAGCCTTAAACTTCTGTTGAAGCTTAACTGATTCATCTTTCAGCTCAGATGATTTTTGTTCAGTTGTCTTCAGTTGGCTTTGAAGATTTGTAATCTTTCTCTCTTTCAGCTTGATTTACTTTTCACAACTCTAAATAGTATTTTCTTTTAAAGAAATCATTTTCTCTTTCTCTTTTATCTCTTTCTCTTTTTCACTGATGATACCTGCAACAGATTTAGGATAATCAGTACATTTTGCACAAACAGAAGTTTTATCAGAATTTGACAAATTTAACTTCAACTCCTGAATCTGTTTTAATAGGGCTGAATTCTGATTTTTCTGCTTGTCTCGTTCAGCCTCTATTACAGGTATCTCAGGCATGTACAATACAGCCATATCTCTAGCTGAAAGTACTGTATTTCCCCTCTCATCTGTCTTTGGCATCTTGAATGAAATATGAGCTTGATATGAAAGATCGTTCCCAAACAATTTTGAAAAATTTGACTGAAAGTCAAACTTGGATTAGCAAAAAAAAAATAATCTCTGAAAAATTTACAAGTATAAAACTCGCAAATCACACAAACTCGCAGAACATTACTTAGCGCAAAACAATGTTCACTGAATTTCGCGCTAATAGGCACTTGCGCGTTTTTGATTCGCGCAAAACACTATACGCAGTTCGCGCAAAGTTTGACTTGCGTGTTTAGAACTCGCAGGCTTTGGTTTGCGTGTTTTGAGAACTCGCAGAAGACATGTGCGCGTTTGATGATGAACTCGCAGAAGACGTTTGCGTGTTCTTCACGATGAGGCTTGCGCGTATTTCCAATCTAGCGCGTTCTTTCCTTTGTTGACTAGAAATCGATCCAAAATCAATATAAACCAGCAAATCAATTAACAAACTGAACTACTATGATAAAATTTCAATTCTAAACACATTTCTAGGCAACAAATCTATCTAAAAACAACAAATCACAATGCAATTTATCGAATTACAGAACCTGTGATCGTGAAACTGAAAATCCAAGAAAATCAAAAATTACATCAATCAAATGATTTATTCGTGTTTGTGTGTGATTACAAACTGATTTCTAATACAAATTGATCACAGTGATTACAGAATTACACATGAATTTCAACAGATCACTGAAAAATCAATTGGACAGTAGATTTTCAAGAATACGACTGTTCTTGAATTTTTTTTTAAAAATTCGATCCAATTTGATTTGATAATATTTCTGAAATTGTTTGGTCTTGCTCTGATACCAATTGAAATTGTATTTCCCAAACCCAATCAAGCAATCAAACAATTAATCTCAATCAAGAATATGACATTCAAGGTCTAGAGAGAGAGTAGAGAGAGAAAGCATAATATTCATAGATCTAATAATATGTGTACAATGCATCTAGTTACAAACACTAGCTATTTATATGGACTAGCACTTCTCTCACAACACTATACAAGGAACTCTCAAACATGCTTCTCTCACACAACTAAACTCTCATAAGCCAAAAACACCATATTGACAAAACAAGATTGACTATTTGACTTTACAAGATTTGACTTTTCTTATTTAAATCTTGGATACAATTAATACACTAACAAGATATCATTTGGAATGACCATAGTGAGATAGATGAGAGGCTCTTCATCTATTTTGTGCAGTTCCTTCTCCCTCTCGCTATAGTATTGATATGGCCTCGACACATATCTAACAGGAATCTCTGGAGATGTATCTGTAGCAGATTGGCCCGGTACAGTTACAACAGGTTGAACTGGTCCTTCTGTGATGGATTTCATGTAGTCACGGTTCTTATGATTTAAGAACTGAATCGTCCTCCTCTTCCACTGAGAGTACTCTCCGATAGACAGTACAAGAGGTTTGGACTGGGAACCCATGGAAAGAAGTTCTTTAGACATGATGAGATATATCTGCACACAAATAGAAAATGCTAGTATTGATCTTTTAATTCAACAAATTGAGACAATTAAAACAAGACTTAAAAAATTTCAGAAACTGAAATTTCTAAAAACCTTAAGTATAGAATTCGCATGCACTATGATTGAAGAACAATTCGCATGAAAATTGTATTAGAATTCGTATAACACTTGAAATTCGTATAAGCAAACTCACAATTCGCAAAAGTATGGAATTCGTACGTAAGAGATAACCAAAATCTAGTAATTCGCATGAGTTTGTATGCGAATTCTTAAAAATTCGTATAAAGCTTTCTGCGAGTTCTTGACAACTCGCACAACTCTCTCATGCGAGTTCTTTCCTTCAAAAAATTTGAAAGATTCTCAAACTTTTCGCACAAAAGCTTTTCGCACAATGAATTCGTATGATGAGAGAAGGCGAATCCTTTACTTAGAAAGATTTTGAAAAATAACAAACATTTCGCATCTCATACGAATTCTGGACATAATTTTTTTTTAAATATGCGAAATCTTGACAATTCGCACCACTCTAATATGCGAATTCTACACAATTCGCATCACTCAGATGTGCGAATTTTGTGCAATTCATATCAAAACCATGCGAATTCTTGCCTTAACACTTTCAACAATCAAATTTTTGCATAACACACTTTTGCGAATTCTTGCTTTTCTTATGAAGAGATATACGAATTCCAACACTTAGATGATTTTTAAGAAATCCTATGTGAATTCTGTTAGAACATATTTTATGTTTTTATTAGAAGTTTTATAAAGTAATCTACATTTATTGTATTGGGCCTTTTATTGGGTTTGGGCTTTATTGTACACAAGGGAGTATGGGGTATAAATAGGAATCATGTATTATATTTTTGGTTAAACTTTTCATTTGTGTAATTCTCAAATCAGGAACAATGTAGCCGTATACTGCAATTGCTCTCTAGTAGTTGTAGTTTTATTGCTTTCATTAATATACTGATTTCTATCCCTATGATTCCTTGTTTATCATTCAATCAAACCAACCATTTTGATCTCAAAATGGACCTCACAAATTCTACAACATTTCGTACACCACAGTGGTACGAATTCTCTAATTAATGAATTTAGACGACTTTTATGCGAATTCTTTCTATGAATATTGAGTCCTGCGAGTTCTTCGTACGAAAGGAACAAATCTTGCAGGTTCTTGAGTTAGGAGCCTAAAAAATAAAATCTAGTCCAGAAATAGATCCAAATCTGCAATCCATAGGCTGTAACTTCACAGAATCAATCATATTAGTACAAATATCAATCCAATACAATATCAATTCCAAATTCACACTCAAACATCAAAATTTATGATGAACAATATACGCAACACGTTCGACCAAAAATTTCAAAAATCCACAAATTGACTATCAAAAATGATTTCTAAGTGCAATTCAATCCAAGAAAGATAATCTATAACATTTTTCGATCTCTTTTAACCAAAATAATTTTACAAAAACTCATTTTATCAAAAAAATCCAATCAAGACTCGCAAAAACCTATACGAACTCAAAAACTCTCAAATTCGTCGAATCTTATGCTCTGATACCAAATGTTATCCCAATTACTAGCATGCAATCAACAACTCAGATTAAGAACACAATCTTTATTTGATTAATCACATGAATTACATCAATACATATCCCTATTTGTGATTATGTGATAATAAGCTCTATGTGTATGTGTGTGTTTCTCAAGGTGTGCGAATCTTACCAATCTTCTATGTTCGTATCTTATCATCTAAACATACGGACTTTGCTATTTATACTTGGTCACCATGACCTATGGCAAAGTCAACCCTCTAACAACTATTACATATTACATACACAACTTTCTAACAATTACACTTTTGACCCACTATTTAATCTTGAATACAATATACATCCAACACTCTGTGAATATCTCTGAAAAGAAATTCTGAGTTTTCATCATCAAAGAAATCTTCAAATATTTTGTTTAGTTCAGATTCTCTCAATTTTGATGATTCAGAGACATTTTTGGCTGTTGGGTTGACATCTTCATTGGCAAGGCTTTTGGCATCATCAAAAGACACATTGATACTCTCTTGGATTGTTCCCATTCTCAGATTGAACACTCTGAAGGCTTTTGAAGCTAATGAATATCCAATGAATTTACCTTCATCTGCTTTCTTGTCAAACTTTCCAAGAGACTCTCTATCATTCAAGA
Source organism: Arctium minus (assembly GCA_954870635.1). Taxonomy (NCBI): domain Eukaryota; kingdom Viridiplantae; phylum Streptophyta; class Magnoliopsida; order Asterales; family Asteraceae; genus Arctium; species Arctium minus. The sequence continues at coordinate 72,573,176 of OX941088.1, read as the reverse complement.
TGTAACACCTGCATCCAAAAACATGAAAGTATTTAACATTTGGTTTCCTATTGTTAATGAGTTCATAAGATGTTTTCTTGAATCTTTTGACAATGGTAGCTCTGTTTTGAGTAAAACAGGCTGTAGCTACTGCTTCTATATGTCCCTGAATTCAAGTTTCTAACTACAAATCAATTGAACAAACAAGAATGATTCACAAACTTGTTTTGATTCAATTCCAATTTCAACAATTACAACTTTCTCTCTCTAAACTCCTCTTTCTCTCTCTACAAAACTCTCTCTGGATACGAATACTTCAACTAGTCATCTCCCTATTTCTAAAAATAAAAACTATTTATACTATCACAAAATACAAGGAAACAAATACAATACAAATAAACTTTGACTTTTTATTACACTTTGACTTTGACTTTTAATGAGAGTTGACTTTCCAGCTTTGACTTCTTATACTTTGACTCTTAGTAATCTTGATCTTGTATCTAACAGATTAATTATCTAACAATCTTCAGTCTTCACTTTAGGCTCTGTCAGTACAATCTCCCCTTTTTCTTTGTAATGTCTTTATCTCCAAAAGCTTTTTGTATTCTCCCAAAGTCTGTCTTTTAACGATATAACAACCTCCTCCAAATATGATAAATCTGTTCTTCAACAATCTCTCCAAAATTATCACAATACTCTTTCAGGCTCCGGAAAGAAACTATCTTCAAATTTAGCTCGAATTACTTCATCAATTATCTTCAACAATTCTGAAATCTTTGAACTTTATCTTCTTCAACTCTTTTAACATTGAAATTTCTGACCTTCACATTTCTTTAAAAACATCTCCCCCTTTTTGATGAAACGAGCATCGGTATCATCAAAACTTTCAGCAAGAAATGTCTTTAGCCGGTCTAACCACTGATCTATCATAATGAGCCTCTGAATCATTGCCAATTCGAACAATGTATTTATCCAGATCTTTTCAAATCTAGACAAAATAGGAATGTAACACCTGAAACAACTAATGAATCAGTTAAAATGCCTGTCAGTAACACTAAGTCACTATGTGTAACGAATACACAATATAAAGGAGCTTTTGTTATGTTCACTCCCCTAGGGGATTCCATCCAATCATCGAAACACCACAAAGGCAATTTCTATGAACGTTATGACAAGAAAACAAATTCCTTGTGTGTTCGTGCAAGTGATAGAAAGAATTAATCATGAATGATTGGTTATAAAGGCTCAACATTGTGTAAACCACTGAGACAACAATAGATAAACACAAACTCAATGTACATGATTGAAGTGCGAAGGTGGGGCAGACTTCCTTCTTTTTCAATATCCAGATTTTCCAAATGAAAACCAGATAGATTATGTGTTGCGTCCCCAGAAAAATATGAAACATTTCCTTTTTAAGAAGAAAATGAGTGGCTGGTGGGGTTTTAGTCAAGAGTTGGCATGGGCTAGTTGCTTGTTTCAATAATGTTCACGAAGAATTGTGAAACATTAGTAATGTGGCTGCCCGACTCAGAAAGTAGTTGGTGCAGAGTTTGATATTCTTTTACTCTGATCTCACCCTCTTTCTTTTTATCATTAAGCTCACATCTAACCAAACTTTCTTTTCCATTTTACCTCAACGCACAACCCACACTCATTTCTTTTCGACTCCTCACACTCAATCACTATAGATTAACTTCTTGGGTAGAAATCAATGGTTAATGTGATTCCATAGAAGTTCATTTAATTCATAGCACAAAGAAATCCCATGTTTTCCTAGAAATCATATGTTGCTCAGATGATTTAACTTTATCAGTTAAAAACTCATATACAAGTCAGATAAATTGTATGCTCAAATGATATAATCACGAAGATATGAGCATTTTAAACATTGAAGATATTTCAAACAAGTAAATTGAATGAATAGATATGAAAGCAAGAGACCTGTTTGAAAATCTGACATTGTATGAAAAATGATCAGAATCAAATGATATATCAATCATGGCTTATGGTCAAGAATAATGGATATTGTCCATATAAATCAAAATACAGACAATCTTGAAATGAACGTTTTGAAATGAAATGACGCTCAAAATTCTTTGAAGTACAAAAGGAGTGTCTTACCACCGAAAATATGTTTCAATATGAGACATGGTAAGAACAATATCAACAAAAATAAAACTAGTGTGTGTGAATACTTGAAAGTATATAGAAAAGACAATACACAAGTATTTATCTTTGGAAACACACGGTTTGTAATCATTTAAGCACAATAAGATGAAAACATTTAAAATCACACTTCCAATTCATGAAAATCTTGTATGAATCAGGAAGTGGTTTGAACATTTAAGAACATATATGAGAGTAAGATAAAGAATTATACCTTTTTCCTTGCAGTCTTACATCTTATGAAATCAACTGAAAAATCATAAAGATATGATCTTGATAGCTTCTCTCATTCTGCAAAAATCTCAAAGTCTAGTCAAAGGAACTTTATTCACAAAATTTATTCAAATGTAAATGACATAAAACAGTAAAACTTTAAGTGTATGAGTTCTGATCTGAAGTAATCAGAAATCATATCCTTACTCCTTTTGTTATACTCATAAACTCCCCCTAAATTCATGCATCACAAAAAATTTGTCAGTTAGTTAAATGCACAAATTATATAAACTCCGCCTCACAATAATACTGATCATCTTAAAATCTTGTCTGACACTCCCCCTGAGATCATGAACAGAATGTTAAAATGCAGATATCCTTTCAGAATGAATGAAAAAGAAATGATGAAATATTACAATAAAAGAAACTTTAATAGGTAATCACTGATTAAACCTTGAGATTTAGCATACCAAGCATAGATACAAGAAAAGTGAATCTCTTTTCATCTAAAGGTTTGGTAAACAAATCTGCAAGTTGATAATCAGTTTTTACAAAGTAAAGTTCTATTGTACCTTTTCCCACATTATCTTTGATAAAATGATACCTAACATGCAACTTGCATTATCTGCATCTGAATAAGTAGTCAGTTCAAACCCTGTATCCTTAGGATACCACAGACCAAGATCTGCAGTCCCCTTTAGATATCTAAATATTCGTTTGACAACAGCCAAATGGGATTCTTTAGGATCAACCTGATATCTTGCACATAAGCATGTAGAAAACATAATATCTGGCCTACTTGAAGTAAGATACATTAAAGAACCTATCATTCCTCTATAAGTCCTAACATCAACACCTTTTCCCGAAGGATCAGTGATAATCTAAGTACCTGGTGCCATTGGGGTTCCAATTGGTTTGCAATTTTCCATTTTGAACTTCCGAAGAATATCAAAAATGTACTTAGATTGATTTATGAAAATCCCCGTTGAAAACTGTTTTACCTGTAATCCGAGAAAGAAATTCATCTCTCCCATCATACACATTTGAAATCTTGACACCATGAGGTTTGAAAATTTCTTACAATATTTAGGATTTGTAGAGCCAAATATTATATCATCAACATATATTTGAATAAGTATGATATCAGCTTTTTCCTTTTTAATGAATAAAGTGGTATCAACTTTACCTTTTGAAAAACCTAACTTGACCAAGAATTGAGATAGAACATCATACCATGTGCGAGGGCTTGTTTCAAACCATAAAGAGCTTTATCCAAGATGTAGACGTGATTTGGCTTATCTGGATTTACAAACCCTTCTGGTTGAGACACATAGACTTCCTCCTCAAGAATGCCATTCAGAAAGGCAGTCTTCACGTCCATTTGATAGACTGTGATGTTTTTCTGAGCAGCGTTGGCTAGAAACATGCGAATTGCCTCTATACGCGCTACTGGAGCATAAGTCTCATCGTAATCTATGCCTTCCTCTTACCGGTAACCTTTGGCAACAAGTCTTGCTTTATTTCGAATGACAATACCATTTTCATCCTTCTTGTTTTTGAATACCCATTTAGTACCAATAACAGACTTTCCTTCCGGTTTTGGAACAAATCTCCAGACCTTCAGGGCTTCAAACTGATTTAACTCTTCTTGCATAGCAGACACCCAATCCGAATCAGCAAGCGCTTCTGATACTCGAGTAGGCTCTATCTTGCTTAGGAATGAGTCATGCATACATTGATTTCATCAGGAAATCTTTAGAAGAAGGGGTTATGAAACCAGTTAAGACGACTCGCTTGGTTGGAAATGTGCCGACTGAGGTTGATCTTAAGTTTCATGAGCTAGAAGATGATAATCTCAGAAGAGCTAAAGGCGACAGATTAGCTAAGTCATACATTTTACAAGGAATTCCAAATGAAATATATGTAAAGATTGACAGCTACAAGGCCTCCGGTAAAGAAATGTGGGATCAGCTCGAAAAGATGATGCTGGGTTCGAAGGTTGGGAATCAACTGAAAATCTCCAACTGCCTAAATAATTATGAAGAATTTAGAGGCAGGGTGGGAGAAACTTTAGAAGAAACCTATGACAGGTTTGTGACTTTGCTGAACAAACTTAGCAAGAACAAAGTCCACAAATCTCAAATTGAGCTGAACAGAAATTCCTGAGTATTCTTCAACCAGAATGGAAAAGATTTGCTAGGCAGATGAAGCAGATAAAAGATCTGAATGAGATTCCACTTCATGAGGTGTATGAAACCCTCCGACAAAATGAAGAAGAGGTGGATGAAATTCTAGAAGATAAGAGACATAAAGGAAAGACAGTTGAAGACACAGTCGCTCTTGTAGTCAGGAAGAAGAAGAACAAGGCGATTGTATATGAATCAAAAGAAGATGAAGCCTATGCAAACTCTAACATTGATGAAAATGACCAACTGAAGCAAGCAATGCTTATGCTGACAAGTGCTTTTCAGAAAAGGTTCTACACAAAGCCAAGTTCAAATAGTCAGAGATATTCGTCTGGTCCGAACAACTACATCCACAAGGAAAGGTTTGAAGGAAAAAGATATGAAGGGAAAAGAACAGAGGAAAGAAAGCCTGAAGAAAGAAGATATCAGTCTGAAGGGAAGAGATTAGAGGAGAAGAAACCAAAAGAAAGAAAGTTTAAAGCTGAAGGATCCAGTCAGCCAGAACCGCCTACGTGCTACAACTGTGGCAAAACCGGTCACTTTGCCAAGGACTGCCGCAGATCAAAAGTCAGAAACTCAGACTACTACAAGAACAAGATGCTTTTTGCAAAGCCACAGGAGACAGGCAAGGCACTGATGGCTGAGGATGAATACTACCTCGATCACTCAGATGATGAAGAAGAGGATGAAGAGAAAGATGAAGTCGTTAACATGTGCTTAATGGGCCAGATAGAATCAGATGCTGAAGCTGATTCAGATAATGAAGAAGAGGAGGTATGTAATTTATCAGATTTAAATTTCATGAATAAAATGCATGCCATGAGTTTAAAACAAAAAGAGTTAGAATCTAATCTTAAGCAAGAAAATGGTGTCATAACTGACAAAAACCAATTGATACAGAAACTTAGCAAATGAAATTGCTGAGAAGAAAGTATTGATTGAGGTTTTACATAAAGATAATGACACCAACGCTAAGGAAAAGACAATAATTCTAAAAGAGAATTCTGAACTCAAGTGTCAACTGCTAAAAAGTGGTATTGATTTATATGAGCTTAAAGAATTGCATTCTTCATGTATCAAAGAAAACTTTTCTTTACTTGGAAAATTTAAAAGTTTGGAAGAGAAGTTATATAAAATGGGTCAAACTGAACAGACTATTCATCTGAACAAACCCAAAGATGAAATAGAGAGATGGGGAATCGGTTATAAGAACCCTCACTGTCTACAAAAAGGGATGTCTGAAGTTCCAGGACTTTATGATCATCTTTCAATGAAATTAGCTCACAGAATCCCTGAGTTTAAAACTTTCTGGACTAAACTGTCGGAAGAGGATGAAGCCAACGAAACTGAAAAATGTTTGAAATCATCTAAAGTTAATCTTCCATTTTATTATGCGAAGATGAATAATAGTTATAATGAAAATTCAATATATCAAAAGAAGAAATCTCTTTCAACTGATTTCTTTCAAAGTTATTCTGAAAAGGAAATGGAAGCGAAGCCTATTCAAGGTAAATTATATGTCTTTCCTCTCCTTTTAGAAAGTAAAATTTCTGAACTCGAGAATTCTTTATCAGATGAAAGATTTTTGATGAATATTGAACAAAAGGTTTTTTCAACAGTATTCAAAAATGCCATAATTTCTAAAGCTTCAAACTCTGAGGATATGTTTGGTTCATCAAATAAAGGATTTGATTTTTTGAAATCTGACGGTGGTTTAGATGATTGTTCTGAACAATTTGACTTTAATGCAAAACTTCCTCACCATTCATCTTTTGTTAAGAAATCTTTAAGAAAAACCAGTATGCCTGTGAACAGTGCAAAATCAACAAAAGTTGATAACTCAGTCTCTGTGAAAGCTAATCATGCTAAAGGTAATAATACATCTAAGCATCCACAGAAACCGAACACTACTGGTAATTCTAAGAAGAAGCAATCGCTTGTTGCTCAAAAGTCTAACTCACCAGTTTCACATGTTTCAGATCTGAGCAAGCAAAGGCCAGAAGTAAATTCTCAATGGCAACCCAAACGGAAGCTTGACAAGACCGTTTTATCGTTTAGTAGTGTTAATTGTAATAAGACTTCGCTTAGTAAAGATGTCCTAATTGCTGATATTGCTGTTTTGAACTCAAAACCTGATGTTTCTCGTAAACAATATTATACGAAGCAATTATTTCAGTTATCTTTATCTGCTGGAAAGTCTTCTATTTATGATAAACATGTTTCTATCTCTTGTCAAGATTCCGAAGATTGGTTTGGCAATTACCATGTGCATTCATCTCATACTAATTCTTCAAATGCATTTCAAAAGAAAAGAGGACCCAATTTGAAATGGGTACCAAAATCTTATGCTAACACAGTTGGACCCAAATTCCAATGGGTACCAAAGGCTAACTCTGTGTTGCAGGCAACAAAAGTTTAAGGGAACTAATGGAAATGATTTCTAGACATAACAGTTTAGGACTCATTCTTCAATGACAAGACATTGGTTCTTGAGTAAATCAGCTCAAGACCCGAACATCAAAGTCAAAAGTAGGCTTTTGAACAAATCAGTTCAAGACCCGCACTTCGATAATCAAAGTGAATATTCCAATGTTGTCGTATAAATATCTAAATTTGTAATTTTCTCTTATGCAGACTAGTCATACATGGTTCTTGGACAGTGGATGTTCCAAGCACATGACAGGGCAGAAAGAGATGTTGTCCAATTTTAAAGAGAAATGTTGCGGAACAGTCAGATTTGGCAACGACCAGTTTTCTCCAATCATGGGATACGGTGATGTACAACATGACAATGTCACTATCAAGAAGGTGAGCTATGTAGAAGGCTTACGACACAACTTGTTCAGTATAGGCCAGTTCTGTGAAAAAGACTTGGAGGTCAACTTCAAAGCTAAGAGATGTTTCATTCGCAATGAAGAAGGTGAAGAACTCTTGGTCGGTACTCGAGAATCAGACCTCTACACAATCAATCTGTCAAATGTCCAGACTGAAAAGCAGGTCTGTCTACTAACGAAAGCCTCGATGCAACAAAGTTGATTATGGCATCGAAGGCTCTTTCACCTCAACTTCAGGTACATCAACAATCTGGTCAGTGGAAAGCTCGTCAAAGGACTTCCAGAGCTCAAATATGAAAGAGAGCATCTTTGTGCATCTTGTGAAAAGGGCAAGATGAAGAGGGCACCTCATAAACCAAAGCCTGAACCTAGTACAAGCGCTCCGTTAGAGTTATTGCATATGGACTTATGCGGTCCGATGCGAACTCAGAGTCTAGGAGAAAAGAAGTACATACTCGTGATCGTGGACGATTACTCGCGATACACATGGGTCAAGTTTCTACGATCAAAGGATGAGACACTAGATGTTCTCATCACATTCCTAAAGACGACCCAAGTGAATCTGCAGAAACCAGTCAAGTTTCTAAGAACAGACAACGGCACAGAGTTCAAGAACCAAAAGGTTGAAGAATATCTCGAATCTGTCAGGATTTCACATCAATACTCTGCTGCTCGTACGCCTCAACAAAATGGAGTGGTTGAAAGAAGAAATCGAACGCTAGTCGAGGCGGCTCGTACTATGCTAAGTCAATCAGACTTACCTCTAGTTTTGTAGGCTGAAGCTGTATCGACCACGTGCTACACACAGAATCGCTCCATGGTATATTGAAGATTCAAAAAGACTCCTTATGCGTTAATCAACAACCGAACACCAACAATCAAATACTTCCATATATTTGGGTGTAAGTGTTTCGTTCTAAATGATAGGGAGAGTCTAAATAAGTTCAGTGCTATGACGGATGAAGGAATCTTCATTGGTTATTCCTCGACATCAACTGTATTCCGTGTTTATCTAAAGAAGTCAAAGACGGTGATTGAAAGCATCAACATCTCGTTTGATGAAGAAATGGCTTCCGAACAACAATGTTCAGAACCCGTTATAACAGGAATACTAGCTTCTAGGCAACTCAGTCCAGGACCTACGTCTCAACAGAATAAATCAGATGAAGCATCAACTTCTACTAACCATTTATCTGATTTAGATTTATTATTTGAATTGTTTTATGATGAATTTCTTGGATCTAATGTAAAGAAATCTGTTATGGTTGACAGGATAGAAGACTTAACGACTACTCATCCAACCAATTCAAATGTTCCTATTGAATCAAACGCCCTGATTCAACAAGAGATTCCAATTCAAATACCGACTCCAACAGTTGAAAAAGTGACAAATGATAAAGAGACAGAAGTAGCTGACACAGTAGGCGATACTATTCAGATCAATCTACTGGTAGAACAAGTTGTTCCTGCTGAGCCTTCTGAACCTATCACATCAACTGAAACCATCGATCCTCCTAAACAAACTGAAGAAGGTGCAACTGGATTTGTAGATGATACAACCGACATACAATCATCTAATCCACTGCCTCATGAACATAAATGGACCAAAGAGCACCCGCTAAGCCAGATTATTGGCGATCCATCAAAACCGGTGCAAACTACGTCAGCATCAATGAACATGTGCATGCATGACTCCTTTCTGAGCAAGTTCGAGCCAACAAGAGTATCAGAATCACTTGCGGATCCAGAATGGGTGATCTCAATGCAAGAAGAGCTGAATCAGTTCAATGCACTTCAAGTCTGGAGACTCGTACCTAAGCCTCAAGGTAAAACAATTATAGGTACGAAATGGGTTTTCAAGATAAAGAAAGACGAAGATGGTACCGTTATCCGAAACAAGGCAAGACTTGTAGCCAAAGGATACAGACAAGAGGAAGGAATCGACTATGATGAGACATATGCTCCTTTGGCGCGATTAGAGGCAATCAGAATGTTTCTAGCCTACGCAGCCCACAAGAACTTCACGGTCTTTCAAATGGACGCGAAGACAGCATTTTTGAATGGAATTCTGAAGGAGGAAGTCTACGTCTCTCAGCCAGAAGGTTTTGTCAATCAAGAGAAGCCTAATCATGTTTACATTCTCGACAAAGCACTTTACGGTCTGAAACAAGCACCTCGAGCCTGGTATGATGTCCTTTCCAATTTTCTAGTCAAGTATGGGTTTTCAAAAGGTACAGTGGATACCACTTTGTTTATCAAAAAGGAAAAAGGCGATATCATTTTAATTCAAATTTATGTAGATTATATTATCTTTGGTTCTACAAATCCAAAGTACTGTAAGAATTTCGCAAACCTTATGGTGTCTATATTTCAGATGAACTTGATGGGAGAGATGAATTTCTTTCTAGGTTTACAAGTAAAACAATTTTCATCGGGTATTTTTATCAATCAATCAAAATACATTAGGGATATTCTTCGGAAGTTCCAAATGGAAAATTCAAAACCGATTGGTACCCCAATGGCACCAGGTACTAAGATTGGCACCGATCCTTCGGGAAAGGTTGTTGATATTAGGACTTATCGAGGGATGATATGTTCTTTAATGTATCTTACTTTTAGTAGGCCAGATATAATGTTTTCAACATGCTTATGTGCACGATATCAGGACAATCCTAAAGAAATCCATATGTCTGCTATGAAGCGCATATTTAGGTATCTAAAGGGCATTGCAGATCTTGGTCTGTGGTATCCTAAAGATACTAGTTTTGAACTAACAGCCTACATAGATGCAGATCATGCAGGTTGTATGTTAGACAGGAAGAGCACGTCGGGACATGTACAGTTTCTCGGTGACAAACTAGTCAGTTGGGCATCGAAGAAGCAACTTTGTGTTTCAACCTCCACGGCCGAAGCAGAATATGTAGCTGCTGCTAGCTGCTGTTCTCAGGTCTTATGGATGCGAACTCAATTGCGCGACTACGGTTTCCACCTCAACAAGATCCCGATATACTGTGACTCCAAGAGTGCCATCGCAATATCAGCAAATCCTGTTCAACACACCAAGACTAAGCACATAGACGTCAGGTATCATTTTATTAAAGATCATGTTGAAAAAGGAACAATTGAACTTTTCTTTGTAAAAACTGATTATCAACTTGCCGATTTGTTCACCAAAACCTTAGACGAAAACAGGTTCAACTTTCTTGTCTCTAAGCTTGGTATGCTAAATCTTAAAATCTAATCAGTAGTTACCTATAAAAGTTTTCTAAATTCTTAACTCTGATTGATATCTGCACTTCTATAATCTGTTCATAATCGAAGGGGGAGTATGAGAAGAAATTGACAAAGTGGTCAATATTACTTCGAGGGGGAGCTCATAAAATTTTGCATGTACCTTTTAATGCCAAAATTTTATGTAATGCAAGATTTTAGGGGGAGCTCTTCAAGACAAAAGGGGAGTACGGAAGACTTCTAATTATTTCTGATTAGAACTCGTATTTTAAAAAGTTTTACTGCTTTTTGTCTTTTCAATTTAAGTGAATAAAGTTTACTTTGACTTTGACTTAAGACTTTTGCAGAATTTTTGAGAGATGCTTACAAGTTCATATGTTTATGACTTTAAGCTTAGCTTCATGAGATGTAAGATCGCACGTAAGGTATAATCCTTTATCTTAATCTCATATATGGTTGAAAGAAGGACAACTTTCAATCATTGGAAAACATTGTTTTTAATGTTCAAACCACTTCCTGATTTTTTCAACAGATTTTATATTTTGGGAGTGTATTTTAAATGTTTTCATGATCAATATTGTGCTTTAACTGAAATAGTTAAACCAATCTGAGCATCACGTGCATCATAGGAAAACAAAGTATCATTGTTCTAGGAATTAACACAATTTCTATGGAATCACCTTAACCAGTGATTTCTACCCACGAAGTTAATCCTTAGTGATTGAGTGTGCAAAGCGAAAAAAAATGAGTGTGATTAGAGTGAACAAAATGTTTAAAAGAAAGAGCATGTGAGAACAGAGTTAAAAGAATATCACAACTCTGCACCAACTTTTTCTGAGCCGGGCAGCCACATTAGTAGTGTTTCACAAATCTTTGGTGAACATTATTGAAACAGGCAACTAGCCCATTGTGTGGAGCGGTAAAATGGAAATGAGAGTTTGGTTAGAAGTGAGCATAATGATTAAAAGAAAGAGGGTCTGAGATCAGAGTTAAAAGAATATCAGAACTCTGCACCAACCACTTTCTGAGTCGGGCAGCCACATCTACTGATTGGTTCACATTCTTTGGTGACCATCATTGAAAAAGGGAGTGAGCCCATGCCAACTCTTGCTAATACCCCACCAACCACTCATTTCTTTCTTAACAAAGAAATGTTTCATTTTCTTTGGGGATGCAACATATATGCTATCTAATCTTCACTCGGAAGATTTAGATATTGAAAAAGAAGGAAAGTTGCCCCACCTTCGCACCTCTTTCATGCACATTGAGTCCGTGTATTATCTGTTGCTGTCTCAACAGTTTACACAATTTGAGCCTTATGAAACACAATCATTGTGCCTAAATTCTTTCATACACAAGCATGAGCACACAGAAAATTTGTTTTTCTGTCAAAACATTCATAGATAAACCTTGTGTTTTTCAATGATTGAATGGAAGTCCTGGGGAGTCATCATCAAACCAGCTCCTTCAATTGTACATTCGTTGTACACAGTAACTTTGTGTTACTGACAGGCATTCCTAACTGTTTCATTTGTTGAATCAGGGTTACCACGTTCATTATATCTGAATTTGAAAAGATTCAGGTATATACAGTTCATGATTCAGTTACTCAGATCAAAGCGCGACAACTGTCAAATTATCATTGAAAGGGGAGATTGTTATTCGAATACAAAGGGGGTGATCAAATACTGTGTTGAAATTGAAGATGTTTTGATGATTATGATGCTCACAATCATCAAAAAGGGGGATAAATTTACAAAGATTAAATTTCAAAGCCATGAAGAGTTGTCAAAGTGAAAAGACTTGTGAAAAATTCTAAGAGTTCAAAAGTCAATTCAAAATGCTTCCGCTAATTCAAAGTCAAAAGATTCTGAAGAAACATTGTTCAAAGATAAATCAAGATGATTTGTGAAAGTTTGTTTTTCTGAAGACAGTCAAGAGATCAATATGATGAAGATACAGTTTTGAAAGATTTCTCTGAGATAAAAGAAGTTTCAAAGTTTCAAAGGTGTTTCAAGAATTCATTTTCGTGTTCAAGACATGTTGACTTTCAAAGCTTCAAAGAGTGAAAAAGACTTTTCAAGATTCTTCAAAGGCTGAAAGTGTTTCAAAGTTCAATGTTGTCAGAGACAAAAGCTGAAGAATCAAGTGTTGAAGACTAGTGTCAAATTTTTATTAAATCTTGAATACAAAGGGGGAGATTGTTAGGTCTAAATATTGTATCCAAGATTTAATAGGAAAATCAAAGTGGTAAAGTCAACAATGTCATAGTCTTTGTCAAAGTATTGTAGAAAGTCAAAGTTGTTAAGTTTTCTTTGTTGTTAAGTCTTGTTTTAGGTTTGTGGTATAAATAGGTGTTTGGTTTGTAAATCATGTAAGAATTGTATTGAAATAATCAGATTTGTGGTTAATGTTCAAGATCTACTTTCTCTCTCTTCTCTCTCTCTCTCTAGTTCTTGATTGTTAATCTTGTGAGAAAAGCTTGATTGTTTGGGATTTTTACATTCACATTCTCAATACCTACACCTGCGAATCCTATCCTTGTAAACTTTTTCAAGAAAAACTTTTTCTCACAAAACTTATCTACGAATTCTACTAATTTTACGAATTCTTGGCAAATCAATCTTCTGCGAATTCTTAGCAATTCCCAGACAATCAAATACGAATTCATAAGAATTCTCAATATAAAGACTTGAGAATCCTAGAAAACTAGCAACATAAGCATCTGCGAATTTTACACTTGTAAAATTTTAAAACTCAACCAAAATGCGAATTCTAATGAAATTCTACGAATTCTTTAAATTTATTGCGAGAATTTAGCACTTTGCGAGTTCTTGGAGGCGATCTTGCGAGTTCTTGAACTTCGAAAGCAAAAACCAATCTGATTCGACCAAAAACCTATCTAGACTTCGGATTTCAAACTTAAACTTTGAAAATTCGATCACCTAAACATCTAGAACAATTTACAATCAACTAATCTCCACAACAAACATCAAAATGTACAAATCGATCCAAAACAGTGCTCTAGAACTCGTGAACTTCAAACTTGACATAATTCAGAAATTCGTGAAAATTACAGTGCAATTCGTGAACCAAACTATACAAACTCATTCTAGTACTCTAATCGATCACTAACAAACCAATTACAACACGAAAAACACACTCAAATTCAGAAATTAAATCTAAACCCAATGAAACAGTGTCGAACACAATATCTTGAATTGATTTCAATCTGGATTTGCTCTGATACCAATTGTGTGTCTCTGAATTCAAGTTTCTAACTACAAATCAATTGAACAAACAAGAATGATTCACAAACCTGTTTTGATTCAATAACAATTTCAACAATTACAACTTTCTCTCTCTAAACTCCTCTTTCTCTCTCTACAAAACTCTCTCTGCATACGAATACTTCAACTAGTCATCTCCCTATTTCTAAAAACAAAAACTATTTATACTATCACAAAATACAAGGAAACAAATACAATACAAATAAACTTTGACTTTTTATTACACTTTGACTTTGACTTTTAATGAGAGTTGACTTTCCAACTTTGACTTCTTATACTTTGACTCTTAGTAATCTTGATCTTGTATCCAACAGATTTATGCTCTAATAGCTTCTGCCCAAAAGTTTGTTGGAAGATCAGATCATGCAAGCATTGTTCTTGCAGCTTCAACAAGTGTTCTATTTTTTATCTCAACAACACCATTTTGTTGAGGGGTTCTTGCTACAGAGAAGTTGAGAGTTATGACTTCTTCTGAAAGATATGAATTTATTTTGGCATTTCTGAACTCTGTCCCATTGTCACTTCTAAGCTTCTGAACTTTGCTGTTGAACATAACCTCTTGATAGCTAACCATAACCCTTAATCTGACCTTGCATATTATCTCCAAAAGTTACTGCTCCTCCTGATTTAGCTTTGTAAGAGGATAGAAACTTCTTATCTCCAGTCATATGTCTTGAACATCCAGAATCTAAGTACCAGATGGGCATAGACTGTTTCTACAAGACAGATTAAGAGTTTCTTAGGTACCCATTTCATTATGGGTCCTTTCTTGTTAGATTTCTTAGGATTTTGATGATCATTTGGCATTTCATCATTTGATGTTTTGGCATAATTGTTCTTTTTCTTTTGAGGCTTTGTCTCTGAATTTTTGTTCAAAGACTGATTCAGAAAGCAATGAGAACCTCTGAAATGATTTTTCAGTTTCATCAAGAGTTGAATGCATTTGCATTTACAGAACAAGAAGAAGTATGTGCAAGTTTTTCATTTCATTAAATGCATTTGGTACACTTTGATTCTTTTTCAAACTAGCACTAGGAATATTACAAGTATTCCTAACTACTTCCTTCCTTTTGGCTTGAAAGACAACTTTCTTTTCAAGTTGTCTTTTCTTGTTCGAAAACATCTTCTTCTCTTTATTGCTCACTGCACAAACAGGATCAGAATGGTTAATTTCTTGCCATTTTCCTTTTTGTTCAGGAGTGAACATGATTGGTTTATAAGTGTAGAGTTGAGAAGTGTTAGTTTTATTCTTGGCCTTTTCTTTTAACTCTTTCTCAAGATCCAGAGAAGTTTTTTCCTGTAAACACATGTCTACAAAATCAGGACATATTGGTATTCTGGGTTTATTTTTCAAAACAGGAACCGAAATGTTCAAAATTCCAGACCTAATAGTCTCTATGGTTTTATGAATTACTTCCTCTGGTCTATAGAATATTTGTTCATCTATCTATGGATCAGATTCAGAATCAGAGTCAAGAAAGTCTCTTTTAGCCTTGTCAGTGATAACTATCTCTGTAGTTTTCTTAATTTCCTTAGGTCTAGAGACTTTAATGCTTCTTTTCATACTTTCTTTCTTTTTCAAATCAGTTATGACATTTTCTTTATAGATTCTTTTAATGTCATCCTCAAATGTAATTCTGATGCATTCATCTGAAATTGGTGAATACAGAGGTGCATCTAGATTAAGTGAACTCTGAGGTTCATCCTCATAAGTGTTAGAGCATAAATATGTTGGATACAAGATCATAGAAGATAAAAGATCAAATTCAAGCAATTCAAAGCTGAAAGTCAACTCTCAAGCAATGTGAAAGTCAAAGTTGTAAATAAGTCAAAAGTCAAAGTGTCTTTGTAATGTTTTGTAAGCGTGTATATCTTTGTTTTTGGTTAATAGATATATGGTTAGGTGTTTTGTTAGAAGTATGGGTAACTAGTTTTCTAAGATTAATTGTACGCTGACAGAGAGATTTTAAGAGAGAACAGTTTGTAGAGAGAGAGTTGTTTTAGAGAGAGAAAGCACCAAACAGATTTGTAATCATTTGATTCTTGAAGTGAAATTGAAACATGTAGATTACATATATTGTTTTGTGATTGTTTTTATAAGAACTAGATCAAATTTTGTATTAACAATTGGTATCAGAGCAGATCCGAAGTGAAATCAAGAAATACAGAGTTTGTCACTATGTTCATCGAGATCATAATCAATTCTGAGTTTGTGTTTGTTTTTCAAGTTGTAATTGATCAGATTATGTGCGTATAGTGTTATAGATTGAAATTGTATAGGTGAATTGGATTTTTGCACTGTAATTGTTATTCCCAATATTCAAGTTCTAATTTGTGACATCCGTCAGAAATTAAAATCTTCAAGGTTAGAATCCTTTAAGATATTAGAATAGTTCATAGAATTTACTTTTCTAGAATCTAATTAGATTGGTTAGATTATAATTTTTCCCGAAATATTTCAGTAGTCATTTAGAAAGCCCGGTTCGGATCAGTAACTGACTAAAACGTCCCATAAAATGCCAAATATTATGTCACATGTCTAAAATACATAAAATAATGAGGTTTATATTATTTAGGTAAAAATATATTTATTTGTAAAAATTTACTCAATTTAGAGAGAATTGAGAATTTATAAATTGTCGGTTCTCAATTTATCTGTTTTATTTTAGAGTTTATGTTGTATTCTTTTAAAATAAAATAAAAAAAATTGTTGAGATGGGCTTGGAGAGGCCATGGCCGGCCCTCACCCTCTCCCTCTCTTTTTTAAAAAAAAATTTCATTTAAAACACTCACTTCAAACTCTAAAAATTGGAAGATTAACTCTTCATCTCCTCATTCTCTCTCTCTTTCTCTCATTTTCGATTTTTCCTTCAAAACACCACCAAGAACACAAAAATTTCCAGCAAATAAAGGATTGGTTTAAGATCAAAACATCAAGATTATTGAGAATTTCAAGTTTACTTCATCATCTACACAAGGTACAAACCCTATTTCTTCATTTCTTCAAGTTTTATTCAAGTTTGTTGTTTTGAACTTTATAAAATCTTCATGCATGTGTAGAAATATTTTATTTATGGTTTAGAAGTGAAATGGACATCATTTATGAATAAAACATTCATAAAATGATGCCATAAGATGATCTTCCATGAAAAACCAAGTTAAAAAGTGAAATATTTGAGTCTCTTGTTGATTATGTCAATTTTATCATGGGTGCAACTTTGTGTACGAAAATTTTGATATTTTAGTTGGTTTATAATCAACATTTTAGTAGTAATTTCAAGTTTAAACAAACTCTTATGATAAGATTATTCAATCTTGTGTGATTAAGAGTCTTGAAAATTGATAAGTGATGAAAAATCACTTATTTGGTGTTCTTTGTCTCATGCAACTCACTTTGGATGAAATTTTGTAGTTATAAATGTGTCCAAGGTGTATGTTTTCATTCATAGATCATTATTTAGTGAAAAAGGGTTTAAATCCAATTGGTTTCACAAGAAACTATGGAAAATGGACCCCTTATTGCTTAATACAAAAACCTTGGTCTACACAGCTTGCTGTCAAGAATGGAATTTCCACTTCCAAGCTGTGTATCTCAATATTTACTCCATGAAATTTGGGATTTTTGCTTTCATACACTAATTTGATGAGTTAGTTTTCAAATGAATCAAGAATCACTAAAAATTATGAGGTTTTGGTCATTCAAATGTATTTTAGAAGAAAATTGTGCAATCTGTCCCGAGCTGACAGATTAGTACACCCTACTTCTAACGACCATAACTCCCTCATAAATCATCTAAATGAGGTGAATTCTTTCTTATGTAGTATATTTTTGAGTTAGCTTTGCATCCATATATGGATCACTGAATTATGTTGAGTTTTGATCCTCCAAAAGCATGCCACAACAGAAGTGCGCAACTGATTCAAAAATCAGTAACCTACTGTTTTGTAGAAATTATTTGGGGCATCAAAACACTTCCAAAATTCATGAAATTTTACCTTAGAGTTCTTAATTCAGTATTTTAGCTCTTATAAAAAAATGGTTAGGATTGTCATTTGGGAGGTTGTATTTTGAAAGCCATTATGTGGATACAATTTCTGGACAGCAAGTGCTGAAATTCAGAAAGATGGTTCTAAAAACCTCAAATTTATGTATTATGGTATAAGAATGTTATATTGATCATCAATTATTATTTAGACAATAAAAATACATACATTGGCATTTTATAAGACGTGGGATTGAGTAGTTAGGCTTAAGGGCTGGATTTGACATTTAGCACTCTTTGTGCATCTTTCTCTATAGGAAATTTAGAAGCTCTGGGATAGGGGATTTTGCTATTGCTTATCTTGCGCTATTATTCGAGGTGAGTATTCACAGCCCCACTTTTATTGTTTTGATTGAACTTGGGGTGAAAAGCATGTTAAAATTGAATATTTAAAGATTCATGAGGCTTTGTTATAAAGCGTTACGTATTGAAATTTATGAGGTTTTGTTGTAAAGCGGTTGGTGTAGAAGTTATATGACATGTATGCCAATGATATATTGAGTTTTAAAAATAGTTAAGTCCCCGGGTACACTACTAGTTAACCCAGAAATGGGCCTATAGTATTAGTTGATAGCGCTATTTGGTCTGACAAGCCCACCTTATACTGACGAGTAGGGGTGCACTGTACTAGAGAAATATGACTACACATGTGGTTAAAGCCCACCTCTGAGGTAGATCATGGGGCGTTGATTTGGTCCGGAAAGGTTTAGTAGTGGCTCAACGTGGTTATATCAATGCATACCTTTTGTCATATAAGCTAAATTATGATACTCATGAATCAATGGATTGAAGTTTGGATTATGCGTATGATTTTCAAAGACAGCTTGCATATAAACTTGACTTGTGCATATTTAAAAACCTGTGAACTCACCAACTCTCGTAGTTGACCATATTTTGAACATGCTTTTCAGGGAACAAGAAGGTACATGGAAACGATTAAAGTTTATCTCTTGTGTAAATCGCATGCAATACTTTTATAATAGAGATTTTTGTACTTCAACTTTTGATGACGTAATAGGATTGTAAACTTTTGGGAACATATTGTAAACAATGGTTGAATGTATGATGGTATTTCTTTCTGTATCCTAAAGCTATGTCTATCGAACTGTCATGTTCCGTGTTTCCGCTTTAGCGGGGTGTGACAGATTTGGTATCAGAGCCATAGGTTATAGAGAATACTGGTTTTACTATAAAACCATACACTATAACCACTATTTTCAAAATTACTTTTGTAAACAAGTCTCGAGTTTGAACATATTACTAGTATAACTAAGATGGGTGTCGGCTTAGCATATTACAATTAGGCAAAGCCTGATCACCTATGTCTAATTTAGTATGCATAAGAAGAGACTCTAAATGGTTATATTAAGAGTTACTAAAAATAGAAACTTTTTGTTCAAAAATGAAGAACATGAGTCAGTATGTGAGTTTGCATAAGTATTTTGTGATTTCAACATTTATCTAGCATGCTAATGTTTAAAAACTTATTATTTACCGCAGATATCATGTCTCATTCGTCGTCACATTCTGAGTCGTCCCCAGACAAGTCCAGATATATCACAGGCCGACCTAGGAGGGCACGTGTTAGTGAAGACTACGACCCATCCGAGCATAGTTACTCGGGGTCCGGACATTCACCAGCTAGGTCGTCTACTCCCACGTCTGTGCCCTCACTGCAGTCGGTGCCCCGACCTAGAGTCCGGGCGACCGCGCGGATCAGTGTTCCGATGCCGGTCAGGGAGACCTTCATCATTCCACCTAGGAATGAGGCGGGGCCCTCCCGACTGAGGGTTAGACGAGTTATGCCACCACCACAGGTTGAGGAGCCGGCAGGACAGCCGACTGGTATGACATCACTTGAGAGTTTATGGGTCACAGGTTTGTCCCATGATGCGGAGATGTTTTGGGCTAGACTAGACCATTTTGGTCAGTCTCTCGACGGGTTGATCGGGATTTTGAGCACACACGATCAGACCATGAGCGGAGTCTTGGCTATGCTTACGAACACTAGAAGGGAGGTTCAGAGGCTATACATAGGTTTAGCCTTGATGTTGGGAGCGATGGTAGTTGTTATGGGATGGTTTATCTTGTACCTCATGCGTTAGGTGTTGGTTATCCGATGATATTTTGGGAACCTTAAAACTTGTTTCTTTTGGGGCATATAGCCCATGAATTTGAAAATATGTTATGCTTGATGGTAAACTTATGAAATTAATGGTTGATATTTTGAAATTATTAAGTTTGGTAGTTATGATGAAATTTGAGCTGCAATATTTAACGTTTTATATAATTGAAAAATATGATATCATTGTATGGTATGTTGAATGTATGTTTAATTATTAGATAAGTATTGTATGATGCGCGATGCATAAATAGATTGCTGGTTCAGACAAATAATTAGATTCTGATTTGGAAATTTTGTAGTAGAGTTATGCCTCCAAGAAGGGAAGACCCAGAAATTGCACGATTAGTGTCCGAGCAAATTCTTGCTGCCCTCCCCAATATAGTTAGTCAGGTAGCAGCAGGCCTGAATGCTAATCAAACTAACAATCCTAGAGTCGGTGTGAATGAGAACAGAGAATGTACGTATAAGACTTTTAGATCTTGCAACCCGAAAGAGTTCAATGGTACCGAGGGAGCCGTTGGATTATTGACTTGGTTAGAAGGAATGGAGTCCGTCCTGCATATTAGTAAGTGTACAGAAGCAAACAAGGTGGAGTTTGCAGCCTGTTTACTGCAAGGGCGAGCGTTAACCTGGTGGAATACTCAAGTACAAACGCGAGGACGGGAAGCAGTTAGTAGACTCACGTGGGACGAGTTCAAAGAGATGCTTAAGGAGGAGTACTGCCCGAGGAATGAGATTCAGAAACTTCAAGCAGAATTGTGGAATCATGAGATGAAGGGAAATGATATAGACTCTTACACTGCCCGATTTCATGAGTTGGCAAAGTTAGTACCCCATTTAGTGACACCGGAGGAAAACAGAATTGACAAGTACATTTGGGGTTTAGCTTCCGAAATACGGGGAGATGTGACTTCGGGAAATCCAAAAATGATGCAGGAAGCAGTGAGTTTAGCAACCAAACTTACTGACAATGCAAACCGTTCAGGGTTGTTTTTAAATGACAAAGCCAAGGGCAAGAGAAGGATGGAGGAACCCATGAGAAGACATTTTGATGGGAGGAAGGGTAAGGAGCAAAGAGTGGCGGGTAATTATGGAATCCAGGCACAGAATGTGGGTAAGGCGAAGGAGGTACGCCCTAAATGTGACAAGTGCAACTACTATCATCAGGGGCGATGCGTCATATGTTATAAATGCAACAAAGGAGGACATTTTGCAAGGGATTGCAAGGAGGCACCAAGAAGAGTGTGTTACGAATGTGGAAGCCCGGATCACGTAAGGAGCTCTTGTCCTAGATTTAATAAGAGGGTGAATGCTAATCAAGGCCGACCAGTTAATCAGGGGAATCCAGGGAGACCAGCACGAGGGCGAGTGTTTGAGATCGGGGCAGAAGAAGCAAGACAGAACCCGGATGTAATTACAGGTACGTTTCTCTTGAACAAGCATTATGCATCTGTATTGTTTGATTCTGGAGCAGATAGGAGTTTTATATCGTTAGACTTCAGGACTAAATTTTGCCTAAAGTCTCAAAAACTAAAAGAAGATTATGTTGTCCAATTTGCTAATGGACAAGAGGTTAGGGCCAAGGACGTAATTTCAAACTGTACTTTAGAATTGGCTGAAAAGGAGTTCAATATAGATCTAATTCCAATCAGATTAGGAAGCTTTGATATAGTAGTGGGCATGGATTGGCTATCTGTAAACCGAGCAGAAATATGTTGCTCCGAGAAAATTCTCCGAATTCCATTACCGGAAGGAGGGATACTTCTAGTACAAGGAGAAAAGTCAAGGAGGAATTTAAAAATGGTGTCGTGCATGAAAATGCGGAAATATTTGAGGAAGGAGTGTGTTGCGTTTCTGGCTCTTGTGGTAAATAAGAAGATCAAAGGGAAGCGCATTCAGGACATTCCAATAGTTCGAGATTTTCCAGAAGTATTCCCAGATGATTTACCAGGATTACCCCCACAGAGGCAGGTTGAATTCCACATTGATTTAATTCCTGGAGCTGCACCAGTAGCTAAAGCACCATACCGTTTAGCACCGTCGGAAATGCAGGAATTGTCCGAACAACTTCAAGAACTTCTCGACAAGGGATTCATCAGACCTAGTTCATCGCCGTGGGGAGCTCCAGTTCTCTTTGTCAAAAAGAAGGATGGAACCTTTCGAATGTGTATCGATTATAGAGAGCTTAATAAACTAACTCTCAAGAATCGATATCCACTACCCCGAATTGATGATTTGTTTGATCAATTACAAGGAGCAACGTATTTTTCAAAGATCGATCTCCGATCCGGATACCATCAGATGAGAGTATCTGAAGAAGATGTTCACAAACGGCATTTAGAACTCGATATGGACACTACGAGTTTCTAGTTATGCCCTTTGGACTGACAAATGCACCAGCGGTTTTCATGGATTTGATGAATAGAGTTTGCAGACCATACTTGGACAAGTTTGTAATCGTATTCATCGATGATATATTGATATACTCCCGAAACAAAGAAGATCATGAGCAACATCTAAAGTTGATTCTAGAATTGCTCAAGGACCAGAAATTGTACGCCAAATTTTCTAAATGTGAATTTTGGATTCGTGAAGTACATTTTCTTGGTCATGTGGTCAACGAGAAGGGAATTCATGTTGACCCGGCGAAGGTCGAAGCCATTAAAAAGTGGGAAACTCCAAAAACACCAACTGAAATTCGTCAATTTCTCGGCTTAGCAGGATATTATCGACGATTTATCGCCAATTTTTCCAAGATTGCGCAACCTCTAACAACTCTGACACGAAAAGATGAGAAGTTCACTTGGGGAGAGAAACAGGAGGAAGCATTTCAGTTACTCAAGCATAAGCTTTGCAATGCACCAGTTTTAGCTTTGCCAGAGGGAATTGAAAACCTCGTGGTCTATTGCGATGCATCACGTCAAGGCTTGGGATGCGTATTAATGCAGAAGGATAAAGTCATCGCATATGCGTCCAGACAACTTAAAACCCACGAGAGAAATTACACCACTCATGATTTGGAGCTGGGAGTTGTAATTTTTGCTCTAAAAATCTGGAGACATTATCTTTACGGCACAAAATGTACAATCTTCACTGATCACAAAAGTCTTCAGCACATTCTTGATCAGAAGATGCTCAATATGAGGCAACGAAGATGGGTCGAGTTGCTTAACGACTATGACTGCGAGATAAAGTACCACCCAGGAAAAGCTAATGTGGTAGCAGATGCGTTAAGAAGAAAAGAAAGAATAAAGCCCGTAAGGACACGAGCTATGGGAGTAATAGTCCAGACAAGCCTTAAGACGCAAATTCTCAAAGCTCAAGAAGAAGCATTAAAGGCGGAAAATTTGATTGGCGAAACTTTACATTATCTGGAAAAGGAATTTGAAATAAGATCTGATGGAGTGTGTTATTTTAAGAATAAGGTTTGGATACCAAAGATTGACAACCTGCGGTCCACAATTATGGAAGAAGCACACAAATCAAGGTACTCGATTCACCCAGGCGCAGACAAGATGTATCAAGATTTAAAATAGCATTATTGGTGGCCAGGAATGAAGCGTGACGTTGCCTTGTACGTAAGCAAGTGTTTGACTTGTGCAAAAGTCAAAGCGGAACATCAGAAACCTTCAGGACTTCTTCAACAACCTGAAATACCCCAATGGAAATGGGAGCAAATATCAATGGACTTTATAACCAAGTTACCCAGGACTAGAAAAGGTCATGATGCAATCTGGGTCATTGTAGATCGACTCACAAAGTCCGCACATTTCCTACCAATTCGAGAAGATTATAAGATGGAAAGATTAGCACAGATGTATATTGATGAGATTGTTTCCCGACACGGAGTACCCGTTTCTATCATCTCCGATAGAGATAGCCGTTTCACCTCCAGATTTTGGCAGTCACTTCAAAAGGCTTTGGGCACTAGGCTGGATTTAAGCACAGCTTATCATCCGCAAATAGATGGACAGACGGAGAGAACTATTCAAACGTTGGAAGATATGTTGCGCGCATGCGAAATAGACTTTGGCGGTAGTTGGGATCAGCACTTACCGTTAGTCGAATTTTCGTACAATAATAGCTATCACGCCAGTATTCGATGTGCTCCATACGAAGCTTTATATGGACGTAAGTGTAGGTCACCACTTGGATGGATAGAAGTTGGTGATAATCAATTGATCGGACCGGACATCGTTCAGGAGACCACGGATAAGATATCAACCATTCTGGATAGACTCATGACAGCAAGAGATCGTCAGAAGAGTTATGCTGATAAGCGAAGGAAGCCATTAGAATTTCAAGTGGGTGATAAGGTACTTTTAAAAGTATCACCTTGGAAGGGAATAATACGTTTTGGGAAACAAGGCAAACTGAGTCCAAGGTATATTGGTCCATTTGAAGTGTTGGAAAGAATTGGATCAGTCGCATATAAACTCAAGTTACCTCAGGAGTTGAGTGCTATCCACGACACTTTCCATGTGTCGAATTTGAAGAAGTGTCTGACCGATGAATCACTAGTCGTATCACCGGAAGAAGTCAAAGTTGATGAACGTTTGTGTTTCAGGGAAGAACCGATCGAAATACTCGATCGAGATGTCAAACAATTAAGACGATGCAAAATTCCAATTGTGAAAGTCCGATGGAACTCGAGGCACGGTCCGGAATACACTTGGGAGCGAGAGGATTATATGAGAAATAAGTATCCTCAGCTGCTTGTATAGAATTCATCTGAGGAAAGCAAAATGTGAATTTCGGGACGAAATTCCTTAAACGGGGGGAAACTGTGACATCCGTCAGAAATTAAAATCTTCAAGGTTAGAATCCTTTAAGATATTAGAATAGTTCATAGAATTTACTTTTCTAGAATCTAATTAGATTGGTTAGATTATAATTTTTCCCGAAATATTTCAGTAGTCATTTAGAAAGCCCGGTTCGGATCAGTAACTGACTAAAACGTCCCATAAAATGCCAAATATTATGTCACATGTCTAAAATACATAAAATAATGAGGTTTATATTATTTAGGTAAAAATATATTTATTTGTAAAAATTTACTCAATTTAGAGAGAATTGAGAATTTATAAATTGTCGGTTCTCAATTTATCTGTTTTATTTGAGAGTTTATGTTGTATTCTTTTAAAATAAAAATAAAAAAATTGTTGAGATGGGCTTGGAGAGGCCATGGCCGGCCCTCACCCTCTCCCTCTCTTTTTAAAAAAAAAAATTTCATTTGAAACACTCACTTCAAACTCTAAAAATTGGAAGATTAACTCTTCATCTCCTCATTTTCTCTCTCTTTCTCTCATTTTCGATTTTTCCTTCAAAACACCACCAAGAACACAAAAATTTCCAGCAAATAAAGGATTGGTTTAAGATCAAAACATCAAGATTATTGAGAATTTCAAGTTTACTTCATCATCTACACAAGGTACAAACCCTATTTCTTCATTTCTTCAAGTTTTATTCAAGTTTGTTGTTTTGAACTTTATAAAATCTTCATGCATGTGTAGAAATATTTTATTTATGGTTTAGAAGTGAAATGGACATCATTTATGAATAAAACATTCATAAAATGATGCCATAAGATGATCTTCCATGAAAAACCAAGTTAAAAAGTGAAATATTTGAGTCTCTTGTTGATTATGTCAATTTTATCATGGGTGCAACTTTGTGTACGAAAATTTTGATATTTTAGTTGGTTTATAATCAACATTTTAGTAGTAATTTCAAGTTTAAACAAACTCTTATGATAAGATTATTCAATCTTGTGTGATTAAGAGTCTTGAAAATTGATAAGTGATGAAAAATCACTTATTTGGTGTTCTTTGTCTCATGCAACTCACTTTGGATGAAATTTTGTAGTTATAAATGTGTCCAAGGTGTATGTTTTCATTCATAGATCATTATTTAGTGAAAAAGGGTTTAAATCCAATTGGTTTCACAAGAAACTATGGAAAATGGACCCCTTATTGCTTAATACAAAAACCTTGGTCTACACAGCTTGCTGTCAAGAATGGAATTTCCACTTCCAAGCAGTGTATCTCAATATTTACTCCATGAAATTTGGGATTTTTGCTTTCATACACTAATTTGATGAGTTAGTTTTCAAATGAATCAAGAATCACTAAAAATTATGAGGTTTTGGTCATTCAAATGTATTTTAGAAGAAAATTGTGCAATCTGTCCCGAGCTGACAGATTAGTACACCCTACTTCTAACGACCATAACTCCCTCATAAATCATCTAAATGAGGTGAATTCTTTTTTATGTAGTATATTTTTGAGTTAGCTTTGCATCCATATATGGATCACTGAATTATGTTGAGTTTTGATCCTCCAAAAGCATGCCACAACAGAAGTGCGCAACTGATTCAAAAATCAGTAACCTACTGTTTTGTAGAAATTATTTGGGGCATCAAAACACTTCCAAAATTCATGAAATTTTACCTTAGAGTTCTTAATTCAGTATTTTAGCTCTTATAAAAAAATGGTTAGGATTGTCATTTGGGAGGTTGTATTTTGAAAGCCATTATGTGGATACAATTTCTGGACAGCAAGTGCTGAAATTCAGAAAGATGGTTCTAAAAACCTCAAATTTATGTATTATGGTATAAGAATGTTATATTGATCATCAATTATTATTTAGACAATAAAAATACATACATTGGCATTTTATAAGACGTGGGATTGAGTAGTTAGGCTTAAGGGCTGGATTTGACATTTAGCACTCTTTGTGCATCTTTCTCTATAGGAAATTTAGAAGCTCTGGGATAGGGGATTTTGCTATTGCTTATCTTGCGCTATTATTCGAGGTGAGTATTCACAGCCCCACTTTTATTGTTTTGATTGAACTTGGGGTGAAAAGCATGTTAAAATTGAATATTTAAAGATTCATGAGGCTTTGTTATAAAGCGTTACGTATTGAAATTTATGAGGCTTTGTTGTAAAGCGGTTGGTGTAGAAGTTATATGACATGTATGCCAATGATATGTTGAGTTTTAAAAATAGTTAAGTCCCCGGGTACACTACTAGTTAACCCAGAAATGGGCCTATAGTATTAGTGGATAGCGCTATTTGGTCTGACAAGCCCACCTTATACTGACGAGTAGGGGTGCACTGTACTAGAGAAATATGACTACACATGTGGTTAAAGCCCACCTCTGAGGTAGATCATGGGGCATTGATTTGGTCCGGAAAGGTTTAGTAGTGGCTCAACGTGGTTATATCAATGCATACCTTTTGTCATATAAGCTAAATTATGATACTCATGAATCAATGGATTGAAGTTTGGATTATGCGTATGATTTTCAAAGACAGCTTGCATATAAACTTGACTTGTGCATATTTAAAAACCTGTGAACTCACCAACTCTCGTAGTTGACCATATTTTGAACATGCTTTTCAGGGAACAAGAAGGTACATGGAAACGATTAAAGTTTATCTCTTGTGTAAATCGCATGCAATACTTTTATAATAGAGATTTTTGTACTTCAACTTTTGATGACGTAATAGGATTGTAAACTTTTGGGAACATATTGTAAACAATGGTTGAATGTATGATGGTATTTCTTTCTGTATCCTAAAGCTATGTCTATCGAACTGTCATGTTCCGTGTTTCCGCTTTAGCAGGGTGTGACATAATTGCTACTAACAATCAAGATGAGAATTCCAAATCATATGTCATTGATTAATCATCCACATATTACAAATCTCTCTCACTTTCTCTCTCTACATTCACTCTCTCTCTCTAAAATAATATTATATAAACCTCTTCTCTCATATGCTCCGTGTACTACTCAGATTTTCCTCTCTCTTCTTACAAATACAAGGACTATTTATACTACCTACAACATTACAAAGAAACAAAATACAATACTTTGACTTTGACTTTTATTACAAAGACTTTGACCTTCATGCTTGAGAGTTGACTTTGAGCTTTGACTTGCTTTACATTCATCATCAGATATTA
Organism: Arctium minus; assembly: GCA_954870635.1. Lineage (NCBI taxonomy): Eukaryota > Viridiplantae > Streptophyta > Magnoliopsida > Asterales > Asteraceae > Arctium > Arctium minus. Next base: position 72,545,135 of record OX941088.1, on the reverse strand, counting down.
TGATCTTGAATCCAAAAAATCTGTGCTCTAACATTCTCTCCCTTTGGATCAAGATCATCATTAAAAGATTTTGCAATTCAATCTTCTCTCTTAAGCCCAATTTGAATTTTCTCTCCCTTTCTGATATAAACATAATCTTCTCAGATAATCAACATTCTACCCTATTCATATGAAAAATTGGCATTCTCCCCTTTCTTTGATAAACACTGTCTTCAAAAGCTTTCATCAATCTTCCCAAAGTCTGTTCATCAAGAATAGTAACATTCTCCCCCAAGACTATAAACAACTGTCTTTCAGACTTGGAAAGAACTTATCTTCAGTTTCAATTCAATTTGCTTCAGCAAACTTATCTCAAAATAAAAGTTCAGTAAACTTTGAACTTTTCTCTTTTTAGCTTCAACTTTCTTTTATCAAACGAATAACTCTTGAACACCTTTCAAATATTTCTTGATCTTCTCACCCAACTTTAACATTTCTAACTCAAACATTTCTTGAACTCTTCTCCTCCTTTTTGATGATTGGAGCAGGGAAATCATCAAAACTTTCCAAGAAATGTCTTTGATAATCTTATCCTACCACTGATCTTTTATACTGAGCCACTGATCATCTATCGATCCAATGAAATATTCATCCGAATCTTTGCAAATATAGACAAATTAAGAAATTAGAATGTAGCACCTGAATCAACTAATGAATCAGTTAAGATGCCTATCAGTAACACTAAGTCACTGTATGTAACGAATACACATTGTAAAGGAGCTTTTGTGATGTTCACAACCCCAGGACTTCCATTCAATCATCGAAACACCACTAAGGAATTTTTATGAACATTATGACAAGAAAACAAACTCCTTGTGTGCTCGTGCAAGTGTAGAAAGAATTAAGCACCTGATGATTGCTTTGTAAAAGGCTCAACATTGTGTAAACCACTGAGACAACAATAGTTAAACACAGACTCTATTGTGCATGATCGAAGTGCGAAGGTGGGGCAGACTTCCTTCTTTTTCATAATCCATATTTTCCAAATGAAAATCAAATAGTTTATACGTTGCGTCCCCTTGAAATATTGAAACATTTTCTTTTTGATAAGAAAATGAGTGGCTGGTGGGGTTTTAATCAAAAGTTTGCATGGGCTAGTTGCCGGTTTCAATAATGTTCACGAAGAAAATGTGAAACACTAGTAATGTGGCTGCCCGACTCAGAAAAATTTGGTGCAGAGTTTGATATTCTTTTACTCTTATCTCTCACCCTCTTCTTTTTAATCATTTGAGCTCACTGCTAACCAAACTCTCTTTTCCATTTTACCTCGTCACACAACCCACACTCAGTATTTGACTCCTCACACAATCAATCACTCAAGGATTAACTTCTTGGGTAGGAAACATTGGTTAACGTGAATCCATAGAAGTTTCATTTAATCTCACACAAAGAACCCATGTAAACCTATAAAACATAATGTTGCTCAGAATGGTTTAACTTTATCAGTTAAAGCATAAAGAATGAAATACAAGTCAGATATATGTATGCTCAGAGATGTAATCATGAAGATTTGAGCATTTTTAATCAGTAAATATATTTCAAACAATATAATTGAATGAATGAAATGAATACAAGAAACTTGTTTGACAATCTGACATTGTATCAAAAAGATCAAATCAAATGATATAACAATCAAGGCTTAGGTCAGCAAAAATTGGATGTTGTCTATAAGAACAATTACAGACAAATCTTGAAAGAAACGTTTTGAAATGAAATTACGCTCAAAAATCATTGAAGTGCAATCGGGGTGTCTTACCATCAAAAATATGTTTCAATTTAGAGACATGGTAAGAACAATTTCAACAAAAATTAAACATGTGTGTATGAATACTTGACAGTTTATGGAAAAGATAATATACAAGTATTTATCTGTGGAAACACACGGTTTATAAACATGTAAGCACAATTAAAAATGAAAACATTTAAAATCACACTTCCAAATTATGAAATCTATTTAAGAATCGGGAAGTGGTTTGAACGTTGAAGTACATGTTTTATATGATTGAAAGTCGTCCTTCTTTCAACCATATATGAGATTAAGAATAGAAATAAACCTTTCCGTTCAGTCTTAAATCTCATCAAGTCAAGCTTAAAGTCATAAGAATATGATCTTGGAAGCATCTTCTCAATCTGCATCAGTCACAAAGTCCGTCAAAGTACAAAATTTATTCACAAAAATATTTATTTAAAAAGTAAAATGACATAAAGCACTAAAACATTGAATGTACGAGTTCTGATCTAAATTAATCAGAAGTCATAGTTCTTACTCCCGCTGAAAAATATGCATCTAAAATATGTCAGTGAAAAAGCACATGATAGAGATCTGATACAACTCCCTTTTGAGTTATAGATCGTCATATCTTCCGAATACATAATTCCCGAAAAATATGTACTCCCCTTTGAAGGTTGATTTCCTCATTTGGATCTCAGAGTACAATCTCATATCAGCCCGGGAGTATCTTCTCTTTTGATCATTGAAGTACGAGTCCTAAACTGTTGTGTTTAGAAATCAAACTCCATTGAAGTACGGGTCCTGAACTGATTTATTCAGAAGCCTTGGTTCTCTTACTCCCCCTTAACTTGAGATGCCTGCAACACAAATTCATCTTTCGACTTTGGTACCCACTGGTATTTGGGTCCATAATTGTTAGTTGCAGTTCAGATAGGAGTAATAGAGTAAGAACCATACCAGTAATGATCACTAGAGTTATCAACAAAATCATATGTATGACAGTAAGAACAATACCTTTTCCTAGACAACCTGATCATTTGATCTCTCAAATAAGAAAAATCAGGTTTACCTTTCTGCACATTGTTCTTCTTGGCTTTTAGATGTATGTACATATGAATTGCTATCTTTCTTCTCATCCTTCTTTGCACCTCTCTTTTCATCATTAACAAGTTTCACTTTCCAAACCAGATTTTCTTCTTTATATCTCCTTCTTCTGAATGTATCTGAATCATCTACATTTCTATCAAAGAAAATGTAAGTGGTACAAATCTGATCTAACGAGTTAACTGAACTTTTTGAAGAAACAATTCTTTGATGTGAGCTTGCAACTATCTTGAATGAGCATTCAGAATCGGCTGAATCATCTCTAGGTGTGTGGATTTATGACTCTGGATTCGTTTGCTCAGTCACCACCACCTTTGAAATAATGTCTTCAAGCTCCTTTATCTTTGAAGATAGACTGTTCTTTTCTTTAATGTGCAGGTCAATCTTTTTCTGGAAATCATACTTTGCTTTCTGATCTTTCAAAGTACAAGCTGATAGTTCAGATAACTTTATCAGTAAGCTTCTTAGTCTCATATTCAAAATTATTTCTTTCATCTTCAAAATCCTTTTCAACATTCTTTCTCTGGCCAGATATTTCCTTGAAGATTCCAACATATTTTTGTTCAATGGCCTTCTTTTCTTTTGCAAACTTCTCTCTTTCAAGGATGATTACTCTCTCAAAGTCAGAAACTTGTTGAGAAAGTTTTATACATTTGAAAAGTCGGTAACTTTTCATCATTCAGCCCAGAAGTTTGTTTCAGAATATCTTCATTAATCATCTTTAATGTACTAACTTCTTCTCTTGGTATCTTTCTTTCATTAGAAATTCTCTTTGACCGCTTTGAATAATAGTCAACTGAAGAAGCGAGATTTTTGTTTTCTAATTCGAGCTTGGCAATCTTCTTTTCATCATCATCAGGAAAAATATCCCATCTTGAATATCTGATTCAATAAGAACTTGAATTTGATCGTTAGTCCAAAATGAAATCATGTAAGAATGCAAAATACTTGAATGAAAATCAGAAATGAAATTTTCCGAAAATCTCCAAGTCTAGAATTAGCAAACTACTTAGAAGCACTAAGAATTCGCAAAACAAAGAAATCACACACATAATTCCCAAGCAACAGAAACACTTCAGAACAAAGTTAAAATTCGTAAACTCGGAATTCGTAAACAATAGAATTTGTAAGTCAACAGAATTCGCAAGCACAAAATATTTCAGAATTTGTAAGTGAAAGAAACAAGGAATTCGCAAGCACTATTAAATCAGAATTTGCAAACATGAAACACTCTTCTGCGAAAGTAAATGAATTCGTAGAATTGCCTATTGCGAATCTTATACTTTTCGCAACACATACGAATGTGAATCCTGTGAAATTCGCAGGTAACTCCTCTGTGAAATCTATACTTATGAATTTTCAGAAATTAAAACAATATGCGAAAACCACTTAATCTGAGAAATTCCTTTGTGAATCATGCGAAACTCAACGTATCTGCGAGTTCTTCATGTAGCCCTGCGAGTTCTTGAAGTAACTTGCAAGTTCTTCAAATCTTAGATGAAAAATCCTCTAAGTCACTCAAAAAACTAACAATACTTCGAATCTCGATCTGAAATTTCGAAAATTCAATCTCCTATACTTCTAGAATCAAAAACTACCAATGAATTTCAAAGAAAAACACACAATCATACACATTGATCCTTTTACAGTGCGACAAACTCGTGAATGTGAAAACTCAACATATTCAAAATTCAATCTCAATTACAGTGAAAAACTACAATTAAACTGAACAAACTCAAACGATTACAATATACGAACAAAATGTAACCAATTACAATCACTAATTCACTCAAAAACTCAAAATCTGAATCAAGAACTCAAGAACACAAAACTACTCCTTTTCTCGATCAATTTCACATGGATCTGCTCTGATACCAATTGTTCTTCCCAATATTCAAGTTTTAATTGCTACTAACAATCTAGATGAGAATTCCAAATCATATGTCATTGATTAGTCATCCACATATTACAAATCTCTCTCACTCTCTCTCTCTACATTCACTCTCTCTCTTTCTCTCTAAAATAATATTCTATAAACCTCTTCTCTCATATGTTCCATGTACTACTCAGATTTTCCTCTCTCTTCTTACAAAGACAAGGACTATTTATACTACCTACAACATTACAAAGAAACAAAATACAATACTTTGACTTTGAGCTTTGACTTGCTTTACTTTCATCTTCAGATATTATGATCTTGAATCCAACAACTTTGTGCTCTAACAGTAATTGATTGTCAATTTTTGAGATTTGTAGAGTTTAGAGTTCACGAGTTCGTTATGCAATGTATTGGATCAATTTGTATTATTGTGTAGTTATTATTGAATTTCATTGATCAAAAGTAATTCAAGATGTTTAGGTGATCGTATTGTCAAAAATTTGAATCTAAATTCGAAGTCTAGATAGGTTTTTGAGCCATTCAGATCGTATTTTGTTCGTAGATCTGAAGAACTCGCATTTAGTTTTCACAGATTTCTAAATTTCGTAGAGTATTTGATTTCTGAAATTTTTACAAGAATAGGATTCGCAAGTGTATTTTTTACGATTTTTATAGATTTCGCATATGTGTCTCATGCGAATATCATAGAATTCGCATTTGTGTGTATTGAGATTAGCAAAGGATTCGCAGAATTCCTGTTTACGAAAACTCAGGATTCGCAGAAGTCAAATTTGCCAAGAACTCGTAGATTTAATAGAATTCACAGATATCTTTGTGCTAAAAGTTTTTGAAAATTTTACAAGGATAGAATTTGCAGGTGTCTATCTTGCGAAAAATGAAACATTTATACATAGTTATTACGAATTCTTCAGAATTCGTAGATACTGGAGTTGCGAATTCTGGATTTTTCTTTGTCTGCGAATTCTGAAACTTATCTAAGTCTTGCGAATTTTGAAATTTTTCATCTTACGAATTATGTTGCTTGCGAATTTTGTGTGTGCTTTGCGAATTTCCGGTAATTTTTTTTGTGTCCTGCGAATTATAGACTTGTTGATTTCAGGAAATTTTAATTTATGATTTTCTTTCAAGTATTCTGTATTTCTGGTTGATTTCATTTTGGACTAACGATCTCTTTCAAGTTCTTATTGAATATAATTTGAAACAGGATGACTTCAAAGGACGCTCTCTCAATTGGCACTTATGTCAAACCCCCATTTCTTTTCAAAGGGGAGTACGAGCAATGGAAAGACAGATTCTTAGATTTCATTGACCGACATGCAAACGGAAAAAAAAACATTTTGCTGTCAATAACTGAAGGTCCAATGGTACCACCAACTGTGGAGATACCAGATGATGAATCCTCTGATAGTGAGGATGGAGACGGAGACAGAGTAAGAAAGATGAAAACAGTTCCTAAGGAATTTGCTCAGTACTCAGATGAGCAGAAAACTCGTTTCAAAACTGATAAACAAGCTAGATCTCTTTTACTTCAAAGTATCCCTAATGAGATCTACATAATGATCGACAACTACAAAGCTAACGCGAAGAAGATATGGGATCAGCTACAAAAGATGATGATGGGCTCTAAGGTTGGAAACCAGATGAAAGTGGCCAACTGTATAAACAGCTATGAAGAGTTTAAGGACAAAGACAATGAGAGTCTGGAGGAGACGTATGAAAGATTTATTTTTCTGTTGAACAAACTTACCAAGAACAAAGTCAAGAAGAAGCAAATAGAGAACAATGTCAAGTTTCTAAGTATTCTGCAACCGGAATGGAAGAAGCACACACGGAGAATGAAACAGATGAAGGATTTGAGTGACATTCCACTGCATTAGGTGTATGAGACACTACGACAGAATAGGAGGAGGTTGAAGAGAAAAGGAATGAGAAGAAAAAGGAAGTTGAGAAGGTTGTTGACCCCATTGCTTTAGTTGCTGGTGAGAAAGAGAAGGAAAAGAAAGAAAAGAAGACAAAGAAGAAGATTGGGATTCCTAGTTCTGATTTTGAGCCTGATACGGATAGTGATGACGGTGAAAACCTCAAGCGGGCTATGCTTCTATTGACACGAGCATTCCAGAATAAATTCTACAAGAAACCGAGTTCGAACTCACAGAGATACTCTTCGTCTTGTTCAAGGAATCATGAACATCGGGAACGAGTTGACGGTAAAAGATTTGATGAGAAAAGATATGTGGAGATAAAGCCGGATGAGAAGAAGAAGTATGTGAACGAGTATAGTGGTGCTGAAAAGAAGAATAATGGCATGATCAAATGCTACAACTGTGGCAAGACTGGTCATTACGCCAAAGACTGTCGGAAGCCCAAAGTCAGAAATTCTGAATACTACAAGAACAAGAAGCTGGCCAGGCACTCATGGCTGAAGATGAGTTATGGCTAGATAATTCAGATGAAGAGGAAAGAGAAGAATCTGCTCACATATGTTTGATGGGAAACACAGTGAAGTATGATGATAGTGATGAAGAAACAGCTAATGAGGTACTTAATCTTTCCAAATCTGATTTTATGACTAAAATGGAAGCTATGATGGTCGAACTTCATGATCTTCAAAATAAGCTGAAAAAGGAAAAGAGCAAAGTTGAAAAGAAAAATCAAAAGATCTTTGATCTTAACAAAGCTGTTGTTGGGAATAAAGATTTGATTGATTCTTTATGCAAATTTGTTTCTAATTTTAAACAAGAAAAAGATTGTTTTGAAAGTAAGATTTCTGATTTTGAATCTAAACTATGTAAGTCTGTTTCAGAAAAGCAAGAAAGTGTTCTAAAAGCATTTAAATTGCAGGTTGAGAACAAGAACTTAGAGAAAAAGGTAAATGGTTTGAAAGTGAAATTGTATGCTAGAGGCCAAACAGATCAAACAATTTTCTTAAACACACCAAATGAGGAAGTTGATGTCAAAGAGAAGTGGGGTGTCGGCTTTGAAAACCCACACCATCTTAAGAACGCCATCAGAAAACAGCCTGCTCCATATAATTTTGATTTTCTATATGCGGCTGCTAAATATAATCCTTTGAAACCCAAATTGGTTACCAAATCATCTGATGAGGTAGAGGCAAAAGAAGATGAGAAAAGAAAGAATTCAAAGAAAATGCAACTACCATTCTGTTATCAAAAACTGAATGATAGTTATATTTCAGATCAGGCAAAATATTTTTCAAATGATTATTTTGAAAGCTATTCGACAAAAGTGTTGGAGGTTAAACCAATTAAAGCTAAGATTTATGTTCCTCCACTCATTCTAGAAAACAAAATAATTGAGCTTGAAAATGTTTTATCTAATGAAAGAATATTGGCTCACATTGAAAAGGTTGTAATTTCAACTGTTATAAAGAACACAGTTTTCCAAGTTGAATCTCAAGAGTGTTCTACGTCCTCTCAAGCACCTCAAACTTCTGATTCTGATTTTGATGACTTATTTGCGTCTGCAAATGATTTTTTAAATTCTGATGAAGGGTGTGTTGAGGAAATTGATTTGTTTGACTTTAATGTTGTACTTCCTGATCATTCTACTTTTGTCATTAATGGTGAAGTTTTACCAAGTGTGCATGAATTTGGTGAATCATCAACTAAGGTTGGTGAATCAGTTTTAGTGAATGTTGATTACTATGCAAAAGGTAAGAAGCAACAGAAACATCGCACACAGAAACAGAACCACACTGGTAAACTCAAGAATAGACATTCTCAGAAATCTGATTTTCCAAACAGATATAAATCTTATGTTTCAGTAAAAAGGGAAATATCTGAAGAACGAAAGGAATGGCGACCAAAAAGGAAGATCGATGAGAGTTCTGAATCATCTCCTGATATGGATTGTAATAGAACTACTAGTAGTATTTCTGATATAGTTGGTAGTGTTGCTTCCAATAAACAAAATTCGTTACAAGCGATATTCAATAAAGCAAATACTCCGATTATCTCAATCTACTACTAAGTCATCTACTTATAGACGGAATGATTTTATCTCTCACCGATATTCTGATGATTGGTTTGGAGATTATCATGTTTGTTCTCATATGTTTTTACTTCAAAAGTTTTTCAAAAGTTCAGAGGATCCATATACAAATGGATACCAAAATCTTGTGCTAAACTGAAAGGACCCGTTTTTAAATGGGTACCTAAAGTTGTTATTCCCTTATTTCTCTTATGCAGACCCATCATATGTGGTACTTGGATAGCGGGTGTTCCAAGCATATGACCGGGCAAAAGGATTTATTGTCTAATTATACAGAGAAATTCTGCGGAAATGTAAGATTTGGCAACGACCAATTTTCACCAATTTGGGGATATGGTGACATCATTAAAGATAAGGTGACCATAACGAAGGTGAGTTATGTAGAAGGATTAGGGCACAACCTGTTTAGCATTGTCCAGTTCTGTGACAAAGGATTAGAGGTGAACGTTAAAGCCAAAAGTTGTTCTGTTCTTACTGAAGATGGCAAGGAACTTTTGGTCGAAAATAGAAAATCTAACCTCTACACAATCAATCTTTCAAAAGTCCAGACTGACAATGAGGTTTCCTTAATGACAAAAGCCTCGATGTAGGAAAGTTGGCTTTGGCACCGAAGGTTGTCGCACCTGAATTTTCGTTACATAAATAAATTGGTCAAAGGCAGATTGGTGAAAGGTCTTCCTGAGCTATGATATGAGAAAGAACATCTATGTGCAGCATGTGAAAAGGGTAAAATGAAGAGGGCAGCTCACAAGCCGAAACCCGAACCATGTACTAGTTCTTCACTTGAGTTGTTACACATGGATTTATGTGGTCCGATGAGAACTCAAAGTATAGGAGGAAAGAAGTAAGTTTTGGTAATAGTGGACGATTATGCGCGCTACACATGGGTAAAATTTCTAAGAACAAAATATGAGACGCACGAAGTACTCATCAACTTTCTGAAGACTACCCAAGTGAACTTGCAGAAGACAATTAAGCTTCTAAGGACGGATAACGGCACAGAGTTTAAAAACAAGATTGTTGGAGATTATCTTTAATCTGACAGGATAACGCATCAATTCTCTGCTGCTAGGATGCCAGAACAGAATGGAGTAGTACAAAGATGCAATCGAACGCTAGTAGAGGTCGCTCGCACTATGCTTAGTCAGTCAGATCTACCTCTGTTTTTGTGGGTAGAAGTTGTCTCTACTGCATGTTATACACAAAATCGTTCCATTATTCACAGACGGTTTGGAAAAACTCCTTATGCCTTGATTAATAATCGAACACCTAATATAAAATATTTTCATATCTTTGGATGTAGGTGTTTCGTACTTAATGACAAAGAGAACTTACATAAGTTCGGACCAAAGGCTAAAGAGGGAATCTTCATTGGCTACTCCCAGACATCTGCTGCATATAGAATTTATATGAAGAGCTCAAAGACGGTTATCGAAAGCGTTAATGTAACATTTGATGAGGATGTGGCTTCTGAACAGAGCAGTTCAGAACCCGTGATTACAGGAGTCTTAGCTTCTGGACACATCAGTCCAGAACCTGTGCCTACTAAGATTAATTCGGATAAAGCTTCTACTTCTACATCACATTTATTTGAATTAGTTTTGTTGTTTGAATTTTTCTATGATGAGTTTCTAGGTTCTAAACTTCCTAAATTTGTTGGGGTTGATAGGTCAGAAGATTCAATGACTCGTCATCTAACTACTTCAGATGTATCTACTGAACTAGTTCCCCCAGTTCAGATAGAAACTCAAGATCAAACAAATACTCCTTCAGTTGAAGTTGTACCTGATCATATTGAACCAGAAGTTAATACTTCAGTTGGATGCACTATGATGAATAATCAACAGACTGAACAAGCTGTCCCAACTGAAACTTCTGTACAAGAAACATCAACTATACCCCCAACGAATGCTGAACAAGAAGAAGCTGATAGTGGATACTTAGATGAGCTTTATGATCAATCTACATCTAATCCGCTCCCTCACGAACATAAATGGACCATAGAACACCCGATAAGCCAATTTATTGGAGATCTACATTTACCGGTGCAAACTAGGTCTGCAAGATTGAATATGTGTATGCATGACTGATTCCTCAGCAAGATAGAGCCTACTCGAGTATCAGAAGCTCTAGCTGATTCGGATTGGGTGACTGCCATGCAAGAGGAACTAAATCAGTTCAAAGCTTTAAAGGTCTGGAGACTTGTGCCAAAACCAGAAGGAAAATCTATCATCGACACCAAATGGGTATTCAAGAACAAAAAGGATGAAGATGGTATCGTAATTCGAAACAAAGCAATACTTGTTGCCAAAGGTTACCGGCAAGAGGAAGGCATCGATTATGACGAGACTTATGCTCCAGTGGCACGTATGGAAGCAATCCGCATGTTTCTAGCATATGCTGCTCATAAAAACTTCACTATCTACTAGATGGATGTGAAGACTGCCTTTCTAAATGGCGTACTTAAGGAGGAAGTCTACATTACACAACAAGAAGGCTTTCTAAATCCAGATAAACCAGATCATGTATATATCCTGGATAAAGCACTTTATGGACTAAAACAAGCGCCTCGAGCCTGGTACGATGTTCTATCAAAGTTTTTGGTCAAGTCGGGCTTTACTAAAGGTAAAATCGATACTACTTTGTTCATTAAGAAAGAAAAAGTTGATATCATTCTTATTCAAATATATGTGGATGATATAATATTTGGCTCTACAAATCCTAAATACTGTAAGAACTTTTCTAATCTAATGGTGTCAAGATTTCAAATGAGTATGATGCGAGAGATGGACTTCTTTCTCGGATTACAAGTAAAGCAATTTTCAATGGGGTTTTTTATAAACCAAGCTAAGTACATTTTTGATATTCTTCGGAAATTCAAAATGGAAACATGTAAACCAATTGCAACCCCGATGGCACCGGGAACTAGTATCGGCATGGATCCTTCGGGAAAACCTGTTGATGTTAGAACCTATAGAGGAATGATTGGTTCTTTGATGTATCTTACTTCAAGCAGGCCAGATATTATATTTTCTACATGTTTATGCGCAAGATATCAGGCTAACCCCAAAGAATCCCATTTGTCTGTGGTCAAGAGGATCTTTAGATATCTGAAAGGGACTACAGATCTTGGACTGTGGTATCCTAAAGATACTGGTTTTGAACTGACGGCTTACTCAGATGCAAATCGTGCTGGATGTATGTTAGACAGGAAGAGCACATCGGGTCATATACAGTTCCTTGGAGATAAACTCGTCAGTTGGGCATCAAAGAAACAATTATGTGTTTCCACATCAACGGCTAAGGCGGAGTATGTTGTTGCTGCAAGCTGCTGCTCTTAGGTGTTGTGGATAAGGACGCAACTACGAGTTTATGGCTTCAAGTTTGACAAAATCATGATTTACTGTGACTCTAAAAGCGCCATTGCTATATCAGCAAATCCTGTACAACATACAAAGACCAAACATATAGATGTAAGATATCATTTTATCAAAGACAATGTCGAAAAAGGTACAATAGAACTTTATTTTGTAAACACTAGTTATCAGCTTGCAGATTTATTCACCAAGCCTTTAGACAAAAAGAGATTTAATTTCCTTATCTCTAAAATTGGTATGTTAAATATTAAGACATAATCAGTGATACCTACTAAAGTTTTCTTATTGTTATTTTTCTTCATTTCTTTATTTTAAGTCTGAAAAAGATATCTGCAGTTTAAGGTATGTTCATGATTTCAGGGGGAGTGATAGAAGATGAAAAGTTGATCTACATCCAATTGCGGGGGAGTTCATATTTTGATTTATGCTAATCACTGATAAATATTTCTGATGCATAAATGCAGGGGGAGTAAGAGTAAGAGTATAAGAGTAAGGAGTATGAACGATGACTTATGATTACTTCAGATCAGAACTCGTACATTCAATGTTTTACTGCTTTATGTCATTTTATTTTTAAATAAATGTTGTGAATAAAGTTGCTTTGACGGACTTTCTGACTGATGCAGATTCCGAGGATGCTTACAAGATCATATCTTTATGACTTTAAGCTGACTTCATGAGATTTAAGACAGAGCGAAAAGGTTTATTTCTGTCAGGATCGAATTCTTAACAAGAATTAATACTCAGAAACTAATATCAAAGAAGTTGCGGAAAAACACTTTGATATTTGATAAAACAGTAATCAAACACAGTATATAATTATCAAACAGTAAACTTGTATTGAATGCTTAAAGTTACAAGATTACACACTCAACCTCAATATTGATGAACAGGCTCACCAATACGAATTCTACTTCTCTAGAATTAGGATCTATGCCTTGAGGTTATTTTTCTCTAAAAGAATGAAAACTAAAGTTAAAACGTTATCCACCTATTCTAAACAATACTATATATATATACTGAATACAAAGATAATTACAATGAATAAAATATCTTCAGTATATATTCTATCATTATCTTCAAGCTTTCCATAATCTTCAGATTATCCAGCTGTTATCCTTTCATGCAGATCTCCATCTTATAAGCAGTATTAATCATAAGCAGCATTAATACTCTGAGCAGTATTAACTCTAGCAGTACTAACCATGCTCAGCAGCATTAATCTCTTCAAGCAGTACTAACTTTGAACTAGCAGTACTAATCTTGTTGAGCAACATTAACCATCAACTAGCAGCATTAATAACAAAAGTACTAACTAGAAGTATTAACTGTTTTCTTCTAGCAGCATTAACTAGAAGTATTAACTAGAAGTATTAACTGTTTTCTTCTAGCAGCATTAACTTTGTTCCAGCAGCATTAACTACAACTGGCAACATTAACCACAGAAGTAGTAACCTCAGAAGTATTAACCAAGTTCTTCTAGCAGCATTAACTTCAGAAGTAGTAACCATGTTGAACTAGAAGTAGTAACCATCCTTGGCATATTTCAGACCCAACAATCTCCCCCTAACTTAACTTTTCAAAACTGAGAAGTTAAGTTCTTCAACATAGGGTCTTTATGATAATTTCAAAACTTTCTGCAATTACTAGTTCTTCTTGATTCAGTTTCTGCTGTTATCTTCTTTTCTGTTTCTGTTGTAGTTACTGCTTTGTTTCAGCTTCTTCACTTATCTCCCCCTCAAAATAAGATTTCATATCAACTTGATTCTCCTTCATATCAACTTGATTCTCCTTCTCAATTCTTCTCAAGTTCAGATGTTTAAGTCTCCCCCTTTTTGAAATAATCATGATCTTTTATCTCCATAATTTGATTGTGAACTTTCAGACAAATTGTACCAAGTGAATCCATCAATTCTTTGTAGTTAAATCTGTCCTCACCTCCTTTAGGTGTGTTTACCACCTTTGAAGGATCCTTGGATCTTTTAGTAGAGATATTCTGCCTAGCAAAAGCACCTTCTGCTCCCTTGGTTTCTTGGCACCTGGGACCTTTAGATAATTACTCATCTAAAGTTGCCATGGGGAAGGTCTTAGATATGTTCACACTGTCCTGTCCTGCACTTTGTGCAAAGTCAGTAGTGTGAGCCTTACAACCCATATGCTCTTGCATCTCCTTATTGAGCACCTTCTTGAGGTTGGGAGACACCGCTATGGTTTCCCTTTGGATATTCTCTAAAGGAGAATCCTCCCTTAGAGGGCTTAAAGGCTTAGTGGGTGAAGGTACAAGAAGGGAAGGAGCCTTCTTTACCTGTTTTCTTTATCTGTTTTATTGGTGAACTTGGCTTATGAAGTAGAGACTGTAGGATAGATATAGAGTGGGAAGGTTGGGATTGGCTAGCAGTGGGAATGTCTAATGAGGGCCTTGACCCTGCTGCCATACCTTCTTCAGTGTGGGACACCACCATCATTGTAGAGAACAATGGGGTGTCAACTCCTTCAGAGTCCCTAGCAGATCTTCTCATGTTTGAGAAAACCTTGCCTTTAGGGGGTTTAGGTACATATACCTCATCAAAGTGAAGTATGTCCGTCAATTCATTATTAAGTACTTCTTGTACAAACTTTGGATACAGATAAAAGCTTTTTGATTGATATCCAGGTTTGACATAAAATCAATGAAGATCATTTTTAGGTATAGAAAACTTACATTAGCAGTAGTAGCACTTATCAGCAGCATTAACACAGACTGGCAGTAGTAACACATACCAGCAGCATTAACACAGTCTGACAGTTTTCACTGAACTAGAAGTACTAACTACCTTTCAGTATTAGCAACCTGAAACACTTACAGACACAAGGTTAGTAGTACCATATACCATAAGATTTTCAAAAGTTACTTTATCTTTTGAAACTATACCTTTTTCACTTTTCTTACCTTCTGCTGGATCAAAAGTAACATGTCCTCCATCAAATCTTTTTAAAGAATTTGAAGGCAATCCATGTTCCTTGTTATGTGCCAAGAGCAATCATTATCTTCATTCCAAAATGCTCTTCCTCTTGAGCTTTTGATTGCCCTGCACACTTGATAAATCAGTTAGTCTTTGATGGAACCCAAGCCAAAGTGGTCTTGGGTTGACCTTTCTCATTAATATAATCTGTCAGTTTGGTCTGAATGAGTTGTTTAGGAATCTCATGACTGGAGTACTTTGTCAAGATTATAGGCTTGGCTGCATTACTACTAGAAGCAGCACTAGCTTTGTTAGCAGTACTAACTTGGTTAGCAGTACTAATCAAGTTAGCAGCACTATTTTTGTTAGCAGTACTATCTGGGATAGCAGTACTAACAGGTTTCTTTGCAATTGGAACCCAAACTTGAACAAAGTTTTTTGCTTTCTTTGTCTTTAAATTACTCCTTGGCTTATTTGGAGTATTTTTCTTTGGTTTAGCAAACTTGTTCTGAGCATGTGATCTTATAGGTGCTCTGTTCTCAGCCATATGATTCCTTCTCTGATTCCTATAACCAAAAGAGTTTTGTGGTTTTCTTTGAAAAGTGACTCTTTGGTTGATAGGGTTGAAATAACAGTGTTTGGCAAGATGATTCAATTTGCCACAGATAAAACAAGGTTTTGGTCTATTGATTTTACTCAAATCAACTCCTTGTTTTTGTGCCCACTGATTATTCCAGTTTCTCTGATTTCCCCTTGGTTTATCATGTTTTTGGGGCTCAGATTTATTGCAAGAACACTGTTTACAAGGGACAGGATTCACAACTGTGGTTTGCTTATAATGGACCTTCTCAGACTTTCCCTCAGTCTTTTCTATGTCCTTAGACTTGATCCAAGCCTTTCCACATCCCTCATTGGTGATAATGTTATTTTCTATAGGAATCTCACCACTCACAGTGTTCTTCTTACTCTTTTCATTAAAGTTCTCTTCTTCAGAGTCTGTTTCAACCACCACTTTTTCTAATGGATCTACCTTTGTGGCTCCATCAGATGATTCCTTCCTATTCTTGGTCTCTAGCAAGTCTGATATAGGAGGGATGTAGTTGTTGTTGTATGGTGGTGGGGTGGTGTTATAGCCTATTCCTCTTCTAAGTTTGTCATGGATTTGAGTTTGGAGTAATGAGTCCATTGCTTTAGAAGCATTGGAAAATTTCTCAATATCCAGTTTGGCTTTCTCAAACTCCCTCTTTATCTTCTCATTCTCCTCTTCTTTCTGTTTTAGCTTAAATTCATACTGATCTTTCTCCCACTTCCAGTAGTTTGTGTCATAAGAGTGTTGAAGCTCATTGGCTTGAAAACCTTTGATCTGTTCCTCAAACCTTTCAACAATTCTTATATAGTCTTTTATATCTCTCTCTAATCTTTTAAGGTCATCACTCATCTTCTGGTTGTGATCCCTGTACCTTTTAACAGTTTCCATACAAGTTTTAGAGCAAAGATTAGACATTACCTCTGTGGGGATTTCTGTGCTTGAAGAATCTGAAACTTTAGCCATTGATGATTTCTGATTTCAAGGAAGAATGATGATTGCAGGTTTCTGAGAATACTTGCTCTGATACCACTTGTCAGGATCGAATTCTTAACAAGAATTAATACTCAGAAACTAATATCAAAGAAGTTGCGGAAAAACACTTTGATATTTGATAAAACAGTAATCAAACACAGTATATAATTATCAAACAGTAAACTTGTATTGAATGCTTAAAGTTACAAGATTACACACTCAACCTCAATATTGATGAACAGGCTCACCAATACGAATTCTACTTCTCTAGAATTAGGATCTATGCCTTGAGGTTATTTTTCTCTAAAAGAATGAAAACTAAAGTTAAAACGTTATCCACCTATTCTAAACAATACTATATATATATACTGAATACAAAGATAATTACAATGAATAAAATATCTTCAGTATATATTCTATCATTATCTTCAAGCTTTCCATAATCTTCAGATTATCCAGCTGTTATCCTTTCATGCAGATCTCCATCTTATAAGCAGTATTAATCATAAGCAGCATTAATACTCTGAGCAGTATTAACTCTAGCAGTACTAACCATGCTCAGCAGCATTAATCTCTTCAAGCAGTACTAACTTTGAACTAGCAGTACTAATCTTGTTGAGCAACATTAACCATCAACTAGCAGCATTAATAACAAAAGTACTAACTAGAAGTATTAACTGTTTTCTTCTAGCAGCATTAACTAGAAGTATTAACTAGAAGTATTAACTGTTTTCTTCTAGCAGCATTAACTTTGTTCCAGCAGCATTAACTACAACTGGCAACATTAACCACAGAAGTAGTAACCTCAGAAGTATTAACCAAGTTCTTCTAGCAGCATTAACTTCAGAAGTAGTAACCATGTTGAACTAGAAGTAGTAACCATCCTTGGCATATTTCAGACCCAACAATTTCTATTCTTAATCTCATATATGGTTGAAAGAAGGATGACTTTCAATCATAAGAAACATGTTCTTAAACATTCAAACCCCTTCTCGATTTTTAAATAGATTTCATGATTTGGAAGTGTGATTTTAAATGGTTTTCATGGTACTTGTGCTGAAATGTTCCACAAACCGTGTGTTTCCAAAGATAAATACTTGCGTATTGTCTTTTCCATATATTTTCTAGTATTCATACACACCGGTTTAATTTTTGATTGTAATTGTTCTTACAATGTCTCTAAATTGAAACAAATTTTCGATGGTAAGACACCCCGGTTGAAATTCAAAGAATATTATGCGTTGATTTCATTTCAAAATGTTCTTTCAAGACTTGTCTATATCTTGTTTCGTATAGACAACATTCAATTTTTGCTGTCCTAAGTCTTGATTGTTATATCATTCTTATTTGATCATTTCATACAATGTCAGATTTTTAAACAAGTTTCTTGCATTCTTGTTTATTCATTTCATATACTTGTTTTGAAAAATATTCAATGTTTAAAATGCTCAAATCTTCATGATTATATCTACGATAATACAAACATCTTACATTTGTATTTGTACTTTCATTGTTCTAGTTAAACCATTTTGAGCACATTATACTTTATAGGATTACATGGGTTCTTTGTGTGAGATTAAATGAAACTTCTATGGATTCACGTTAACCAGTGTTTCCTACCCAATAAGTTAATCCTTTAGTGATTGAATGTGTGAAGAGTTAAATAATGAGTGTGGGTTGAGTGATGAGGTAAAATGTAAATGAGATTTTGGTTAGAAGTGAGCTCAATGTTTAAAAGAAAGAGGGTGAAAGAACATAGTAAAAGAATATCAAACTCTGCACCAACTACTTTATGAGTCGGGCAGCCACATTACTAGTGTTTTACAATTCTTCGTGAACATTATTGAAATAAACAACTAGCCCATGCCAACTCTTGCTACAAACCCCACCAGCCACTCATTTTCTTCTTAAAAAGGAAATGTTTCATATTTTCAAGGGGGCGCAGCACATATGCTATTTGGTTTTCATTTGGAAAATCTAGATATTGAAAAAGAAAGAAGTCTGCCCCACCTTCGTACTTCGATCATGCACAATATAGTCTGTGTATAATTACTGTTGTCTCAGTGGTTTACACATTGTTGAGCCTTATAAAAGCAATCATCAAGTGCTTGAACATTTGCACAAACACACAAGGAATACGCTTTCTTGTCACAACGTTCATAGAAATATCTTTGTGGTGTTTCGATGATTGAATGGAAGCCCTGGGGAGTGAACATCATAAAAGCTCCTTTCCAATGTGTATTCGTTCCACACAGTAACTTTGTGTTACTGACATGCATATTAACTTATTCATTTGTTGATTCAAGTGTTACACTATAATTTGTCTAGATTTGAGAAGATATAGATGAATATCTTTATGAATTGAGGAATGGTCGGAGGCTTAGATTTTGGAAGATCAGTGGTCATAACAGATTTCAGAGACATTTCTTGTTGAAAGTTTTGATGATCATTATGCTCTAATCATCAAAAAGGGGGAGAAGATTTCAAGAAATGTTGGTTGAAAACAGAAGCCAATATCAATTATGGGGAGAAGATCACGTAATGATTGTGAAAGAAAGTTTGCTGAAAGATTGTTGGAAGCTGATAAGAGAAAGTTCAAAGATTATAGAAATTTTCTTTGAAGATATTTTTGCTGAAGCATTCTGAGCTAAAACTGAAGATAATATCTTTCTGAAGACTGAAAGAGGTTTGAGATTACGGGGAGATTATTGAATATTTGAAGAAGAAGGTTACAGATTGATATATATCTTGAGAACAAGCTTTGGGGAGATTTCTAAATGGTTGAAGGTTACTAAGAAAAAGGGGAGATTGATCAAATGATTATTTTTGCTGAAGATGATCTTATTTGAAAGAATTCTACCAAAGGGGGAGGATGATTTGCTAAATTTTTCTGAGAAATGATCTTGTATCCAAAGGGGGAGATTGTTAGAGCATAAATATGTTGGATACAAGATCATAGAAGACAGAAGATCAAAGTCAAGGAAGTCAAAGCTGAAAATCAACTCTCAAGCATTGTCAAAGTCAAAGTTGTAAATAAGTCAAAAGTCAAAGTGTCTTTGTATTGTTTTGTAAGCGTGTATATCTTTGTTTTTGGTTAATAGATATATGGTTAGGTGTTTTGTTAGAAGTATGTGTAACTAGTTTTTTGAGATTAATTGTACGCTGACAGAGAGATTTTAAGAGAGAACAGTTTGTAGAGAGAGAGTTGTTTTAGAGAGAGAAAGCAACAAACAGATTGGTAATCGTTTGATTCTTGAAGTGAAACTGAAACTGAAACAGGTAGATTACATATATTGTTTGTGTGATTGTTTTGATAAGAACTTGATCAAATTTGGGATTAACAATAAGTACTTGTTTCAGAGGTACTTGTTTTAGATGTCTCTAATTCTTTTGTGATAAAAGCATCAAACTAGAAAATTTATCTGGGATCTTTGCTCTGAGGTTTTGTGAAGAGTACCTCTGAAGTCTCTTTTTCTATCTTTAAGATAGGTTTTGGAAAAGTTTTTTCTTCAATGTATGTGACATTTTAAAAATTCAGAGATCTTGTTTTTTATCCTTCTGAGGTTTTTGTTCTTTTCAAATTATTCAGAGATGGGCAGTCAGAGCTCTAGACCTTTCCTATGTAGAAAGTGCAAGATAGTGAAGTTTTCTATAATCCAGTGAATGGATCCAATTCATTTAAGAATTTATCTTTACATGTACATCTTTAGCATCTAGATAGCTTTTGATTTGAAATTCTTTCCTTTCCAGATATTGATGTAGAATTTCTCTTTCCTTTTGGAAAAAGTTAGATAAGGCAACAT
This sequence comes from Arctium minus, assembly GCA_954870635.1. Classification (NCBI taxonomy): domain Eukaryota; kingdom Viridiplantae; phylum Streptophyta; class Magnoliopsida; order Asterales; family Asteraceae; genus Arctium; species Arctium minus. The sequence continues at coordinate 72,524,666 of OX941088.1, read as the reverse complement.
AATTGAGTCTTTCATACTCAGAACTTTTAACTTCTTCTTCTTTAACTTTTCAAACTTTCTCAAGCTCTTTGAATTTTTCTAAAAAAGATTTTTCCTTTTGCTTCTGAGCTTTTTCACGTTCAGATTATTCAACAAAAATGTCTCTCTTTTCTGACACAAGAAGATCCTTTTCCCTTTTATAAAAACTCAGATCTTTTGTCATTTGCTTTCTTTTTTCTTTTTATTTTTCTTCAAAAAGTTTTTTCTTTAAACTCTGAAGCTCATCTGTTAAGAACATCCATTTCAAGTTCACTTTCAGAGGTGGAAGGAGAATTTACCTTTTTAGAGCAGTCCTCTGATGATTAATCAGTCTGATCGTCTATAAAGGCCATACCACAGAGATTGGTAGGTTCTTCCTCTACATCACTTGTAGAGTCCGACAGCCAATCTTCCATCTCTGCAATAAGTACTCTTTCTTTGACATTGTACTTGTATTTGTTCTTGTAGTAGTCTTGATCTTTGGAAATTCTACCTCTGCAGTTTGCAGAGTAATAGCCTGGTTATCCACATTTGAAACATCTTTTATCATTTTGATTTGGTGGGAGAGCAGCAACAGTTTCTGTTTTCTGAGTTTGTGATTGGGGCTGAAAGTATCTCTGTGGTTGAGGATACTTGGGTTGGAATGGTTGATGAGTTCTTGATTGTTGAGCAACATCATGATTGTTGAAATTTGTACCCTTTTGATCACTATGTGGAGTCAATTTGGGCTCTTGTTGAATTCTTCTTTCTAGATTTCTTCTCTCTTCATCATCTCTCCTTCCTTCAAAAACTTTCTTGCCAAATTTCTTGTTAAATTGATGAGTAATTAGTGCAAGAGATTTGGCAAAAGTATTGTTGTCATCATCTGAGTCTGTGTCTAAATGTTCATCTGAGTCTGCCATTAAAACCTTTTTAGATTTCCTTTTTGACTCCTTTTTCAAACAGTTTTTTGTTTCTGCACTACTACCTTCTTTTGATATACCTTTTTTGTTTTGAAATGAGGGCAAGTGGTCCACCTAAAGAGGTTTTTGACTTTTGTTTAAGAACTTCTTTTTGCTGTGCAACAAGAGTGCCATAAATGTCAGGTAATTACCATGATTCAAGATTTTGATTGGCCTGTATTGACATGGACAGATATGACCATTCTTCATTTAAACTTTTAAGGAAAAGAACATTGTTTTCTTCTTTTATCCTCATAACTCCAAACTTTTTTCATTTATTGATGAGAATGTTGAATATTGAGTATGTTTGGTGCAAGGTTTCTTCAGCTAGTGCATGAAAGTCATGATACTCATTAATGAAAAGATTTCTTCTGTTTTTCTGAGTTTGTAGGCCACCTTCAAGTTGATTTAACAACTAATCCCATATCTCTTTTGCAATTACACAAGAATCAAGTTCTTGAAATATATCATTGGGAATGACCTTAATAATTAATCTAACAACTTTAGAGTCATTTTCCATCAATCTAGTCTCTTCTTCAGTGAAGTTTGAAGTTTTCTTTTCATAGTATGCATGTATTTCAGCAGTATCTGTTGTTGCTGGAAATCTTGGTACCAATACCATTGGTTGGTGAGGTCCATCGTTCACTGATCTTAAAAGATCTCTGTCCATACCTTCCATGAAATTTACCATCCTTATCTTCCATTAAGGATATTCATCCCTTAGGAGTGTAGGAGGTTTGGTTAATGATCCAGCTGTATAAATGACACTTATACTTGAGTTTGCCATTTGTGAAGAAAAGATGAAGATTTGAAGAACTGATGCTTTTCAATTAAGATCTTTTACCAAATAGAGAAACTGTGATTTACTTTCAAGTCTTGAGCATATGAAGTTCTTTTTAATAAACCAAGGTTCATATGAACATGCACAGATATTTGAAAGCTCGAATCAGTAAGATCTAAATCTATCCGAGTATGTAGATATGATCTTTCTTTGTTTAAAAAACAAAGGAGACTCTGATACCAATTGTTGGATCCCAGATTTAATCTTTTGACAATGATATAAACAATAATAGTAATAATAAGAACAGCGGAAGCAATACAGTTTAATATCAAAGCATATTCAAATATCACAGTTCATAAACAAATATGTTGAACGTACAAGATCTTCTATTGAAATACATTCAATATATTAAAATATTTATCAGATACAAGATATATCAAAAAGCACACCTTTGTCAATGGAGTGATGGTCCTATTTATAGGACCATAAAGTGTACAGTGTACTATCCTAACAATAGAAGCATGCTTGAACAGTGACCTACTCTAAAAAGTAAATCTTATCACTAATGACGTGTCATCTGTTCTTCTATCAATACTTGTACAAGTCCCTTGATCTTCAGAGCTCTGACATAAACCTCTGATGAAGATATCTCTGATGTCTTCCCGTCTGAAGAGTCTATCTCTGAACTGACTTCAGAGCTGGACTTGGCTTTCTCTGTTGATGTCTCTGAATGTCTTCAGAGCTGGACTTGGGCTATTTTCAATACTTTTACAATTCACAATTGGGGCTAACATCTTCTGCCCCGGAAATTTTTTGAAACAAGTCTTCCAAACTTAATTTCCACTTTCACGAGGAGCAAAACCTCTGAAGGACCACATCTGAAAAATCCTTTGGTGATGACTAGTGTATGGTATGAAAACAATGAATTGCCCTCATCAACTGCTGCAAAGAGGAATTCCATTCCAAAGAAATATCTGTCCGAAAAACAGATAGGACTTTTCAGATTTGGTCATCCAGAGACATAGACTCAATGGCCTTTGTGTGCATAATGACTCCTGAAAAGAAGTTGTCCTCTGAGGCACCAGAGTTTGAGCCAGCCTCTCTGGAAGAAAAGCTCTTTAAAAGATTTTTGGAAAATGACTTAAGGAAAACATATGAAAATCACTTCGTAAATCATCCTGATATAACCTATGTAGTGCATGAAATCTTTGAGAAAGAGTTGTTGAAGTGTCTAAGTGTTCCTGAAGTGGTTCCTTCTATTCTTAAAAATCTAAGTGTTTCTAAGAACACTAATGATGCACAGAGTAATACTTGTTTCAAAAATCATACCTCAAGCCACAGAGACTTTCTTTACTCGGACTCTGAATTTGAATCTGAGTCATCCTCTGTCAATAAAGAAACTAGTTCTGTGGAAGAATAAATAGTTCCCTGTACTCTAGAAGAGAATAAATTATCCTCTAGCATTCATGGATATGTGCTTATAAGCTAAGACCTCTCTTGAGCTTGAAAAATTGAACAAGGAAAAGTTTATGAAATCTCAAAAGTCCAAAGCTCCAAAACTTGTAAAACCTTTTCAAGAGAAACTCACTTGGCAACAGAAGGGAAAATGGCCCAAATTTGACAAATTTCATTCTTCTGTGGCAGTGATTACAAGGAAGGAAAACCCAAGAGGGAGAGTGCATCAAGAGAGCAATCCGCGAGGAGATTTTGCGAAATCTCAACCTAGATTAGATAAAGATTTTTGTAAAAGGAAACCCAAATCTAAAAAGGGTTGTTGTAATCAATGCTCTATACCTTCCTTTAATATTTTTAATAAATTTTTCAAGAAATGTGCTTCTAAATTCTCATATTGTATGCTCTTTGATCTTATGCATGCTCTCAACCAACATTTCTCCAGACCAACCTGTCTTATTTCTCACCCCAAGCCTAAGAATGACAAATTCAAGGGTGAAAAAGGACAATCTGGTACCTCTATGAAGGAGGGTAAAGCCAAAACCAGGAGTGTTAAGGCAACTCCAAAGACACCTAACAAACATGTACCCAGGGGAAGGGGTATTTATAGGATGGAAGTGGAGGATGACAACCAAGCATATGGAGGATGACATATGGAGGATGACATATGCCAAGTCTTCCAATGTAAAATATGTGGTCCAAAATTGAGTTATGCCAAGTTGGTCCAAGTTTGGCTTTAGTCACATGTAGCATCCAATGTATAATATAACTAAATATTATAACACTCCACCATGACGCATGTGATCCTCGATAGCGAAACGAATCCCAATCCAACCAATAAGAGTTCTTCCAACGGTTGATCATAGCAAGTAGATAGCAAAGTAAATTGGCACGAGGTAGCAAAATGCATTCCAACCTTGACGAGCTTCGGCATGGCCATCACCCATCAAAGTTACAAGCAAACAAATAACTTCAAATGCACAATCTACTAAACAAGGTAGAGCATAAGCAAAGCTCTAAGAACTTAACAAAGTAATTCCTTCAAAGATGTCATTTTGTCACCTGTGGTAATATCTTCTCTCTCTCGAGCAAAGTGCCCAACGGCACTAACACAAACGGAGTTGGATCAAGTTTGAGCAATGCTCAAACTTAGCTGGCGGTAGCGACTTAGTGAACATATCAGCGGCATTGTCATCTGTCAGGACTTTCTTCAAATAGACAATCTTCGCTTCATGTAATCTCACAAGATATGCATCACGCACATTTATGTGCTTTGTCCGGGAGCTGAAAGCCAAATTAGTTGCCAAATGGATGGCACTCTGATTATCACAGAAAATGCGCACGGAAGGTTGATCGAAGCCTAAACCATTCATCAATTCTTTTAAATGGACCGCTTCCTTTGCAGACTCAACCGCCGCAACAAGTTCAGCTTATGTGGTTGACAATGCAACAATGGACTGTAAACGTGATCTCCAACTCACGGCTGTTCCACCTAAGGTAAACACATAACCGGATGTGGATCTCCAACCAACTCGATCACCTGCATAGTCAGAATCACAAAATCCAACAATTTCACAGTCATTGTGCAAACCAAATATAAGACCATGTGTCTCAGTTCCCTTCAAATATCGGAATGCCGTTTTAACGGCTGTCCAATGTGATCGACCCGGATTCGCGAGAAACCGACTCACCACTCCGACACAATGTGCGAGATCGGGACGAGTGCACACCATGGCGTACATGAGACTTCCGACCGCACTGGCATATGGAACCTTTGACATTTCGGCCTTTCCCTTGTCATCCTTCGGACAATCTTCATTTGTAATCTTGATGTGCTTCGGTAGCGGAGTGTTAGACGTCTTGGCACCATCAAGGTTAAACCGCTTCAATATATTTTGGATATACGCCCGTTGTGTCAATCTAAGTGTTCGGGACTTTCTGTCCCGCACGATTTCCATGCCCAAAATCTTCTGCGCCGCGCCAAGATCCTTCATTTCAAATTCTGACTTTAACTTATCTTTCAGACGTTTGATCTCTGACCGGTCCCTGCAGGCTATAAGCATGTCATCTACATAAAGAAGTAAGTAAGTGAAAACGCCACCGCTTTGTCTATGATAGACACAAGCGTCTTTTTCACTACGCTCAAATCCCTGATTGAGCATAAATAAATCGAACTTCTTATACCACTGACGAGGCGATTGTTTAAGTCCATAAAGGGACTTCTTGAGTTTACATACATATTCTGGCTTGCTTTCGGAAACGAAACCATCAGGTTGCTTCATATAGATAGTTTCCTCCAAGTCTCCGTGTAGGAAGGCTGTCTTTACATCTAACTGTTCTAGCTCCAAATCGTGAATAGCCACGATCGCTAAAAGAACACAGATAGATGTATGACGTACAACGGGAGCAAAAATATCATCATACTCGATACCTTTTTGTTGTGCAAAGCCTTTAGCAACGAGACATGCCTTGTACCGATTGTCATCTTTGACTTTGAAAACCCACTTGCAACCAATAGCACGACTGCCATTCAGCAATGGACATAAGTCCCAAGTGTTGTTCTTCGAGAGAGCTTCCATCTCTTCTTGCATGGCTCCAAGCCATTTAGAACTGTGGGTCGAGGCCAACGCCTCCTTTATATCAAGCGGCTCATCTTGTCCTACATGCAAAGCAAACTCCAGCTGATCTGTAAAACTCGTGTTAGCAAAATCCCAATCTCCATACCTGTTAGGCAGACGAATAGTTCTTTGACTATGCCTGGTAGGCGCAATAACTGGGATTGTATCGCCATCGTCTCCACCATCATTCAGAATCTCTTCTTCAGAATCATTAGTAGAAGTCACTGGCGGAATGACTTCTTCAACATTAACGGGTGATTCTGAGCTAATATCAGGAGTGGATGAACTGGGAATACAAAGACTGGCTACTGTCTCCACATCATCGGCAGTAGGAACAACAGTAGTAGTGACTTCCGGATCTTGAGAGGACTGAGGATCCCGTGACTTCAACAGGATTGATTCATCAAATGTGACATGTCGAGAATGAATCACTTTACGAGTCAAGGGGTTCCAGATTCGGTAACCCTTGATACCATCTGTATAGCCGAGCAAGAATCCTTTGATGGCTTTAGGATTCAACTTGTCCTGGCCTGAAACATGAAAATAAACAGGACAACCAAATACACGTATGTATTTCAGACAGATGTTTCTTTTACCTCTCCAAACCTCTTCCGGAATCTCCCCCGATGGCCGAACAACGTAACCTATTAATAATGTGCACCGTAGTGTAAAGTGCTTCGGCCCAGAAAGATTTGGGGAAGCCCGATGTCGACAACATACATCGGACCTTCTCAATCAAAGTCCTATTCATCCGCTCTGCAACCCCATTAGATTGAGGGTCGCCTGGTGTGGTGTAGTGACGGTGGATGCCTTTACGCAAACAAAAGTCTTTGAAGTTACCACTAGTAAATTCTCCACCGTTGTCAGATCTCAACACTTTCAACTTCTTTCCAGTCTCGACCTCTACTTGTGCCAACCAAGTCTTGAACGTATCGAAGACATCTGACTTTAACTTCAACACATACACCCAAAGCTTATGTGAGAAATCATCAATAAACGAAACAAAGTATTTATCTCCACTGAGGGATGGAGTACTTGAACATAATCGAGGATTCCTTTAGTGTTGTGTTTTCCAACACCAAAAGAAACACGCGTCTGCTTTCCTTTGACACATCCCGAACAAAACTCCAGGCTGGCAGGTACGGCGATTTTAATGAGTTTTCGCTTGCGCAAAATCTCCAAGTTCTTCTCGGATGTGTGGCCCAAACGAAGATGCCATAAGCGAGCAACATCGAGATTCTGAGAAATATCAGCCACACACGATTCAGAAGAAATAGTTTCGCCAATCAAATGGAAAATATTATTTTCCGCCCGTTCGCCTTTCATCACAATGATACTCCCTCGGGAGATGCGCAAACTCCCGTCGTCAATCCGAATCTTGCAACCCAGTTTGGACAGTTGTCCAACAAAGATCAAGGAAGGAACGAGTCATGGATGGAACAAACTTGACATTATTCAATGTCCGAATACACCCATCGAACATCTTGATCTGCACAGTACCGATACCCTTAGTAACACACGAAGTGCTGTTTCCCATAAAAATACTGTTACCTTCAACTTTTTCGAAGGTAGAGAAACAGTCCCGGAATGGTGTCATATGGCAAGATGCCCCGGTATCTAACACCCATCGCCTGTCACCTTGCGGTGGTGTAACTGTGGCAGAGAAGCCATTTTGCTCCTCTTCGGCTGCAACAGCTGATGATTCGGCGTTGTCTTTGTCTTTGTTTTTAAGACTCGGACAATCTTTCACCCAATGACCTGGCTTATGGCAATAGTTACAGTTGCCACGTATCTTTGATTTCCCACGAGAGCCAGGCCGACGGGACTGAGAGCGTCCACGGTTTCTTCCTCTTGAAGACTGTTGATCGTCTCGGCCTCTGTCAGCAAATAGGCCTTGACTGCAATTTTTCTCCCTGGGATTGTTACCGATCCTCATTTGAATTCTTTGATCTTCAGAAATCATTCCTGTTTTCACATCAGAAAAAGAGAGAGTTTCTCTTCCATAAATAAAACTGTTAGTGAATTGGGAATATTTCTCGGGAAGTGAATACAACAGGATCATAGCAAGTGCTTCTTCATCTTTAGCAAGAAGCGCATCCGTTGCCTTCAACTTCATGATGATATCTTCAAATTCGGTCATGTGAGCTTTAATGGTTGTGCCTTCCTTCATTTTGAAGAAGAGACGTGACCGCATCAGTAACAATCTGTTGGTCAAAGTTTTCTTGAGATATAAATTCTCAAGCTTGCTCCAAATACCTGCAGCTGTCTTTTCAGACACAATCTTAGATATAACATTTTCTCCCATAGCCATCTGCAAAGTAGTAAATGCCCATGCTTCCATTTCTTTAGCTTTAAGGTCAGACATATTAGGGTCTAACTCCTCTTTAGCAAATACTATGGGATGGACTCCATTTTTTCTAAGTGCAGCAGATGTTGTGAACTGCCATTTACCAAAGTCACCGTCCCCATTCCAAGTCTGTATACGAATCCCAGCCCCGGACAAATTAAATGTACCTTCTTGGTACGGTTTTTGGGACTGGTTTGAGGAACCAACACCAAATGGATTTTCTACGTCAGCCATAGAGAAAAAAAATGTGCAAACTGGTTTATGTATATTTTCTACACAAACCCAAATCTAGACCCGAAGCTCTGATACCAATTGTTAGGTAAAAATTGTGCCTCACAAATGCAAAAAGCTAGCGAGTGATTTCTAAGGTCCCAAACGGGTAGAAATCCAAGTGCACAATTAACCCAACAACGAATGCGGATAACAATAATCTAGATGTTGCACAATAATTCTCTAACGTAGAAAAATAAACCCGCGAAATATAGATAATAATAAATACGTTATTATCTATAATTATAGCAAGTTCAAAACAAATAACACCGTGATTTAACGTGGTTCCACTATCGGTTTTTGATAGTTTACATCCACCAAAGAGAGAGAGCAAGAATATTATTACCAACCAAGGAGATTACAAAGTTCTTGTACAAGGATCTTAAGATCCACGATCACCTAACGAAACTTTCCCGAATACCACCGAATATCAAGAACACTCTCAACCTCAAGAATATATTAGGGAGAGTGTTTGGTGGTTATCTAGAGAAAACTCAAGAAAGGGATGAAGAAAATGGTTGGAGGGGAAGGGGTATTTATAGGATGGAAGTGGAGGATGACAACCAAGCATATGGAGGATGACATATGGAGGATGACATATGCCAAGTCTTCCAATGTAAAATATGTGGTCCAAAATTAGTTATGCCAAGTTGGTCCAAGTTTGGCTTTAGTCACATGTAGCATCCAATGTATAATATAACTAAATATTATAACACACGTTAAGAACCCATCTTGAAGCCAGATCAACCTAATTGATATTTATAAAGGGAAACCATAAGGTGAGAACAACGATGGAAGGAATAATAGCGACCAAAGAGTTATAGATTACAATTTCCAACTCTAAGACGAAAATGATTCGTTCAATTTCTAACTTGATCTTTCACATTGCAATTGGTGGAATTGCAGTCATGATGGTGTTATCCACTTTGTTTTCAGTGTTTATAAATATGCGTTTATACTTCAAAAGGAGGGAAAAGGGGTTGGGGAAGGAGGTTGGTGGAGAAAAGGAGGGTTTAGGTCCAAGAAGAAGGAAATAAAGAGGGGGGAGAGGATATGGTGTATAGGCATGGGAATTTGATCCGACCCGTTGGGGAACCCGGTTCACCCGACCCGGACGGGGCCGGGGAATACCCGCAAAACCGGTACCGGGGCCGGGGATACCCGGTACTCTCAAACCGGGGTCGGGGTCGGGGCCGGGGACGGGTAGCCTACCCCCGACCCGTCCGGTACCCGGGATATATAATATAATAATTATTTTTAATATATATATATAAACACTAAAAAGAATAATACTTTTAAAGTTTTTAAATTTTTAAATTTTTTGATGTATTAACTTTGATGTTTATGAACTTGAATTATGTTTGAAATGTTTAGATGTTTGATGTTTGGAATTGGAAACAACTTATTATGTTTGATGTTTAATGTTTATGCAATTTTTTGTTTGAAAAGTTCCAGGTATTTTATGAACTTATGTCTTATCATGAGTTATCACTTTCTTATTTTATAATGCTCGACAGATAAGATAAAAACCACTTGTATTCAAAACCAAAATTAGATGGTTACAAGTGGAAGGCTCGACCACCAACGGTAGACCATACAAAAAGTAAAAACCAAAGACTAAAATCTAGAAAAACTCAAGATGGAGGAGCATCTTCAGTTGGTTGTTACTCTGAAGCTTCGTCCGTCGGGGTTTCCTCCTCTACCTCGACCACCTCGACATCCTTCTCATCTTTGGAGTCCAGATCCTTCTCTTTCCCAACGTCCGCAAGATAGATCTTGAGGTCTTCAGCAGCATTGGCAAGGGGATTTTTCCTAGAAAGATGACGCCTCATTATCGCTTCCTTGGTCGTCCATCGAGTAAAAGCCTCGACGGACTTCAATTCTTTCTCCAGCTCCTCCACCTAGGTCTTTAGCTCAACCTCCCTAGCCTTAAGGCCCCCGATCTCTTTTTCATTTTCGACCAGGGACCTCTGAGCCTCCTCTAGTTCCTCCCTCGACCCTTCAGCATCTCACACAACATATGAAGGCGCGTCTACAGATCGGCCGTCTGACAACCGAAGAACTCTAGGACCTTGTGGTCTTCTTCAAGCCTCACGATCAAAGACTCCCTGGCCAGAGCAGCCCGCTCCCTCTCTAGCGTCGCCTTATCTCTGTTGAGAGCAGTCGGAAGAAGTCGCCTAATCCTCTCCATCTCACCGTAGAGACTGAGAGAGGCCTGGAACGTCTGTAGCACATGACACACGATATTAGTACAAAAGTTAAAACAACAGAAAAAAAAGTAATAAAAAGGTAAGTTTCGACACTTACCATAAAGGAGAGACCGACGACGTTGGATCCCACGTCGTCGATAGACATCCCCTTGAAACGCTACCTGAAGGTTGGGAGCTGATATTTCCCCAGATGAGGAAATATCTTCACCCGATCAAGGACATCATCTGCCATAAAGTCCAACAGCAACGTAAAGCTAACCGGTTGGACCTCCGCGGGTCCCTTCCCCTTGTCAGACGACTGGGCAATAGAGTCAGAGGCCTCAGTCGCCTGCCCCTGCTTCTGCTCCGGTGGTGGTCGTTCACCACCTGATACCTCCGGTGAATTCACTACTAAAGGTGCTACGTTTATGGGGACCACCGGTATGGCGTCACCCATCTTCGCCTTCTGAGGAGTGGAAACACTCGATGCGTCACCACCCCTCGAGTATGGTTCCCTCAGAACCGTCATCCTTGTTATTTTGGGCAAACTCGACCCAGCAGTCGAGATCCCCTTTCTCTTTTCACGACCCTTTCGGGCCAATTCCAGCTAGGCCGCTCTCCTAGCGGCCGCAGTCGTGATCTTTGTTGGGGAACCACTTGAAACAGACAAAGAAAAAGGTTAGAACTCACGACAAGTCAAGAAAGAAGAAAAATAAATGAAACCAAGGGACGAGTACGCTACCAGCCATCTCTTCTCTTTCTTCTTGTTCTTTCTCCTCGTCCTCTTCTTCCTCCTCCTCGACCTTCTCGACCTCGACCTCAGGAGGCTCGACGATAGTTATATCGTCCTCGTCCTCGTCGGCCAGATGACGAGAAGAAAAAGATAACTCGTCCTGGATGTATCCCAAGAAATGCGTGATCTTGTACACCGAATCGTTGTTCGATTGTACCTCGTCGAACTTGATTGTTGAAATCAAAAGTACAGAAGAAATTGTTAGATATAAATCAATTATCAATAGAAAACGTACGACAAAGACAAAGCTAAAGAAAATACTCACTCGACGTATTCCAGGATGTCTCAGGCACATCACTGTCTGGACCCAGTGATGTTGTACGCACAAAGACGTACCTAGTCTTCCACTTACGGTTGTTGACCGCAGTGTTAAGTACCAAGGTGAGATCACCTCGATACTAAGAGAAAAGACTATAACGGTGGAACCCATCCACCTTGACCATGTACGCCGTGAGAAGGTCGTTCACGTCAAACGGTGACCCCCAATTCTTCATGAGTCACTCGATAACCGAGATGACCCTCCAAAAACGGGACATAAGCTGCCCTGGGGCTAGACCAAATGTCATCATAAACAACCTCGACAGAGGCTAGTATGGCCTAATCTTGAAGGGATACTCGTAAATCACGAAGTATCCCTCTAGACACATGTCAGTACGAATCTGGTCGGGGGTGTTTAGAGTAACAGTAGGGGGAATATGCGTTAATCGCCTAAAAGCATCAAGATCGTCTTGATCCTTGATCGAACTCACCGGTTCTTTCGACATTGCTAAACCTGAAAAATTTATCTTTAGTTCAGAAAGCCCTAAAATATCCCAATCTCTCCTAGGTTTTCTAGCAAGGGTTTGAGTCGCATATAGAAAAGTAATAGAGATCGTACCTTATATAGTCGCTCTAAACCTCGAACAAAGCTAAATCGAACTAAGATCTCGCAGGTTTTGGTAAAGATTTGCAGGAAGGATCAAAGAAATATCTCTATCTAAAATACTCCAAAGGCGTAAAAGGAAACGATCCCTGGATATCTTAATACGCGAAAATCGTATCAAGCGAGTCGCTCGATGATCGACACGTGTCGATCGACTCTTCGTAAGCATCGACATATTTTCGACACCTGTCCTGACAACTGTCACGTATGCTCCCCACGCTACCATGACATCACATGTGTCAGATAGACCATCATGAATCTAGTTAGAAACGAACCGATTTGGTTCTGAAGCGAGGAGAGTCGCTCCTCGAGTGACACGTGGCGACCAACTTTTTCGTCAAAAAATTTTATAATTTAAAATTCAAAAATTTCCGCTTCATTTTAAATTTTGGGGGCAAAATGTTTGGGTCAAAAGTACACGACCACGACAAATGCATCTTATGCACGACTGATCTTGTATTAAGATAAGGTCCTGACGATCAAACATATTTATAATACTTGTCGACACTTTTGTGGATGTCGGTCGATTGTTAGTCGCACGACCATCGCAAGGCTGTCTTCGACCACTATTACACTAACATACAACCCAACGTTCTTCTCTTGTTTATTCAATGCAGGTTTAGTTCTCTTAAAGACCAACGGCTATAACCGAACAGAGCCATTAAAGCCATTATGGAGCATCAACCGTTACGCAAGGATTCAATGACACATTTATGAAGATCAAAAACTATAAATATCTAAGATATATCCTTCATTCAAACACATCATCTATAACTACAACATCGGAGTTCCGATATTACAAGCTACACGAAGAATTCTCGCAAGCACTCTCTATCGTACTACACAACTGAAGTGTTTCATACACGACCTGCACTTGTTACTAGTTTTTACACTTGTATTTCATAGTTATCGTGTAAAACACTGTAATACATAAGGATATCACCCCTGTTTGCCGATCATAGTGCTCGACGACTCTTCTTGGTCATCCGCGGTTTTTTCCTCGTCACCAATTCTCCTGTCTCTTTATTCTATTATTGTCGCACGACTTGTCGCTTGGTTCCTTTCTTTAGTTGGATAAAGATCTATACCGACCTTAAATATTCCTTTGGACGATTTTTGGCATTAACAGTATCCGTCAAGGTGACCCTCTGTCCCCTTACCTTTTTACGATGGTTACGGAAGGGTTTTCAATGATATTTCGCCAATATATTTTGGAGGCGTCTTGTTTTGGTTACCACTCGGGATATGATGGCCTTCAGATTACTCACCTTTATTTTTGTTGTCGATTTATTTGTCTTCACGAGAGGAGATGTGGCATATGTGGAAGTTTTGAAGAGAGCTCTTTATATTTTTGAGGGTAGATCGGGTCTTGCGTATAGCCTTTAAAAGAGTGTAGTTTTATTTGCCAATGTTTTGGATGACTCTAAAGTGGCTATCAAAAATTGTTTGCAATTCCGCAATGAAGTGTTCCCCATTCGCTATCTTGGGGTCCCCCTCTCCCAGGCTTCTCTTAAAGTAGCGGATTATGGTGGTTTGGTGGTTAAGGTGAGGAACCGTATTCATAACTGGAAATCCAAGTTTCTCTGGTTTGGAGGGCGGTTGTAGTTGCTTAAGTATGTTCTTCAATCCATGCATCTTTATTGGATGTCGGTTTTCTTAGTTCGTTCCGGGGTGGTCCACACCCTAGAAGCTTTCTTTAGGGACTTTCTTTGGGCTCAAGGAGAGTGTTCTAGGGGTAAGTGTCGGATTTCTTTGGAAGATGTTTGCAAACCTGTTGTGAGTGGAGGGTTAGGAATCAAAAAGCTTGCTATTTGGAACCGCTCCCTCCTATCCACTCATATTGCAGATATTCTAAGAAAACGGGGTTTGTTATGGATTCGGTGGATCTATAGATATTGATTCCGTGAAGTCCCGTTTTGGATGGTCCGAAAGCGCCAGGCTTGGTCGTGGTTGTTACGGAAATTATTGGATATTCATCCGAGTATTCGATGTTTCTTTGTTATTCACCTTGGCCATGGAAAGGACACAAATGCTTTGGAAGATAATTGGTTGCCGGTTGGTACTTTATCCTCGTTTCTCACGTTCCGTCATATCTATGACAGTGGCTATTCAGTTTCTACCAGTGTTAGGGACCTTCTTGATTCGTTTGACGATTCGTGGTCGCCTTATTGGATTAGTCGATGCCCAGAGTTGAATTTGGTTTCTATGTCATGTTTGAAGGACTCAAGAAGAGTTAAGGTGTTCTAGGTTGGACAGAATAATAGTATTTGCTCCTTTTTGGTTAAAGAAGCGGTAGCATCTTTGAAGGGGATGCACAATGTTGTTCCTTGGACTAAAATGGTGTGGTTAAAGGGTAATGTTAGAGCACAGATTTATTGGATTCAAGATCATCAATTTATGAAGATGGAAATCTGAAGTCAAAGCTGGAAAAGTCGACTCTCATCAAATAGTCTAGGTCCTTTGTTAATAAATCGTCAAAGTTTATTTTGTATTTTCGTTTTTAGTCCTTTTCCCTTAAAATAGGTATATGGCTTAAATTAGATTTTTAGGTTTTTTTTTTGTATCTCATTAAGTTTTTAAGCAGTCGCACGTAACAGAGAGAGAGAGAGAGAATACAGAGAGAGCTGCGGCTAGAGAGAAAACAGAGAGCTTGATCGAGATTCAACATTGTAACCATTCGAATTGAATAATCATATCAGGTTTGCTTAATCATATTTTTGTTTGATTGATTTGCTTGATTAGAACTTAAATTATTGGGACAATCAATTGGTATCAGAGCAGATTGAAAAAAAAAGAAAAATTATTTTCTCGGCACTGTTCTTATTTTGTCCATATTCGATTTTGAACTTGTGATAGTTTTTCGAAGTGATTTTGATTGGGTTTTGGTCGATTTGCTTATTCTATTGAATTGGTATTGGTCTATTTGAGTATTGCACATTAATCGATTATCTATTTGTTGATATTGGTATATTTGTTTTTCATAAGTCGCACACACTGTTTCATCAATCGGTTCCTATAATAGTGATTGTTATTGAAATTATTTGATTGTATTATGTTCTAGATGTTTTAGTGGCTTAATTGACAAAGTTTGGATTTGCTATATCTCTATCTAGATATATCTTTCGAATTTTTCAGTCGTTTTTCGAGTGTTACTCGTTTTGCGCCAGTTCATATAGCTTTGCGCCAGTTCCTAGTGTCCAAGTACACTTAGCGAAAACCTTCTTTTTCTCTAAGTTCAAGGGCTTCAAAGTGCATAGCGCAAAGTTGGTTTTTGCGCCATTGCCTTCTAGCGCAAAGTTTCTTTTGCGCGACCTTCATCTCGCGCAAAGTTAGTTTGCGCCACCAACTCCTCACGCAAATTTTATCACACCAGTTTCTCGCCATCAGTTCTTCGCGCAAAGTCCTTTCTTGCACCAACCTCTTCTCTCGCAAAACTCAAGGGTTTCAAAGTTCACGCAAAGTTTTCTTTGCGCCACAAGCTTTTCACGCAAAACTGTATTTTGCACTACAAGCGTTTCGCGCAAACCTTACTTTGCGCTAAAGTCAAGTGTGGTCTTTTGCGTTGCAAGTATTTAGCGCAAACAGTTTCTTTTGCGCCTCTGTCCCTTCGCGCAAAGTGTTGTTTTGCGCCAGCCCTATATAGCGCAAGTTTCGATTGCTCCAGCATTTCTTAGCACAATTCTCCTTTCGCGCGACAAGTTGAAGTTTTCGCGATCTTTTTCTAAGTCAGTTTTGCGCCACGCTCACATAGCGCAAACTAGTCTTTTACACTAACAGTCTTTTGCGCTATAGTCCTCAGCGCAAATCGCCTTCTTGCGCCAATCTCTTTTATACTTAGAATATTTTCTTTTGTATTTCTAACGATCATTTTTAAGTTCTTATCTTAAATCATATCAGTATACGGATGTCATCTCGGGAAGCTCTTGCTATTGGAACTGATGTGAAGCCACCCGTACTCTTCAAAGGGGAGTACGAGCAATGGAAAGACAGATTCTTAGACTTCATCGACCGGAATGATTTGGGTGATTACATCAGGATATCCCTAAAGGAAGGAATCATGACAATTCCAACCAAGACTCTCACTGTAGTTGGAGAGAATGGCGAAGAAGCACAAAGAGTATATCCTTTACCACTTGCAGAATACTCAGAAGAGCAGACAAAACGACATAAAGCTGAAAAACTGGCAAAATCATTTATTCTCCAAGGCATACCAAATGAAATTTATGTCAAAATTGATAGCTACAATGCTACTGGAAAGCAGATGTGGGATCAATTAGAGAAGATGATGATCGGATCTAAAGTCGACAACCAACTCAAAGTATCCAACTGCCTGAATAACTATGAAGAATTCAACGCTAAAGTTGGAGAATCACTAGAAGCCACCTATGACAGATTTGTGACATTGTTGAACGAGCTAAGCAAGAACAGGATCAACAAATCTCAAGTTGAGCTAAATGTGAAATTTCTCAGCAACCTCCAGCCTAAGTGGAAGAGATTCACTAGACAGATGAGGCAAATGAAAGATTTGAACGACATTCCACTTCATGAAGTCTATGAAACCCTCAGACAGAATGAGGAAGAGGTGGATGAGATCAAGGCTGAGATGAAAAAGGCTGACAAAGCAGTTGTTGATCCGGTTGCACTTGTGGTCAAGAAGAAGTCTACAAGCATGAAGAAGAAGAAGAAGATGATGATGATGATGATAGCATCTGAATCAGAAGAGGCTGATAGTGAGGCGAATTCTGACTCTGAAGATTGTGAAAATCTGAAGGAAGCTATGTTAAAGTTAACCAAGGCCTTCCAAAAGAAGTTCTATAAAAATCCTAGCTCCAACAGTCAGAGGTACTCGTCTGGTCCAAATAATTACAAACACAAGGAGAAAGTTGAAGAAAAGAGACCAAAAGAAAAGAAGAAGTATAGAGCCGAAGAGCCCAAGCAGGAAGAACCAACAAAGTGCTACAACTGTGGCAAACTCGGTCACTTTGCCAAGGACTGCCGAAAACCTAAAGTCTGGAACTCCGACTACTACAAGAATAAGATGCTTCTAGCCAAGCAACAGGAGGCTAGAAAGGCATTAATGGCCGAGGATGAATACTGGCTCGACCATTCGGACCAAGAATCTGAAGAAGGAGAGAAGGACGAGACAGCACACTTGTGCTTGATGGGTAAGCAGCAGTCAAAAGTTGAAGCTGATTCTGATGAAGAAGATAATGAAGAGGTATGTGACTTAACTGAATCTGATTTTCTGAATCAAATGCATGCTATGATGTCTAAGCTCCAAGAATTAGAGTCTAAACTTAAGCGTGAGAGAGGTGTCATTAATGAGAAAAACCAGTCTATACATAAACTTAGCAATGATATTGCTGAGAAAAATGTATTGATTGAAACTTTGCACAAAAACATTGACACCAGCGCGAAAGAGAAGACTATAATTCATAAAGAGTTATCTGAAACTGTTTCAAAATATAGAGAGTGTGAGTTTAAGTCTAAAGAGCTATCTACAATGTACTCTTCAACTTCAAAAGAAAAGAAATCTTTAATTGACAAAGTGAATGCTTTGGAAGAGAAATTATACACTTTAGGTCAAACTGAACACACTATTCATTTGAACAAACCTAAAGAGAAACCTGAGTGTTGGGGACTTGGTTACAAGAACCCACACTACCTCAAAAAGGGTAAATCTGAAGCGCCTGCTCTTTATGATTTTGGATTTATGAAACTGGCACCTCAATACCTTGAACTCAAAGTCTTCTGGACTAGTCTGTCTGAAGAGGATAAAGCCAAAGAATATGCTAAAAGAAAGAACACAACTAAAGTTCAACTCCCATTTCGTTATGAGAGGTTGAATAACAGTTATAGTTCTGATAAATCAAAATCTCTTTCCAATGATTATTTTGAGAGTTATTCTATAAAAGAAATGGAGGCTAAACCTATCGAAGGTAAGCTTTACGTCCCCCCTCTAGTTTTGGAAAGTAAAATTTCTGAACTCGAGAATACTCTCACAGAAGAAAGAATTTTGATGGATTTAGAACAAACTGTATTTTCTACAGTGTTCAAAAATACTGAGTTTTCTAAATTCTCCAAGGCTTTAAAATGTGATGATAGATCTGGCTTACTTGATAATGAGCTTAATTTCCTAAACTCTGATGGTGTTTTTGATGAATGTGTTTCTTAATTTGACTTTCATACCAAACTTCCTGATCATTCATCTTGTGTTGTTAATTCTTTCGGTTTACCCAATGTGTTTGAAAAGGGTGAAACATCAACGAAAGTTGATAAATCAGTTTCTGTGAAATCGAAGAATGCAAAAGGTAAGAAAAAAAATCTCATTATTCACATAAACCGATCACCACTGGTAAGCCAAAGAAGAAGTATTCTTTTGAATCTCACAATTCTAACCCAAAAGTTTCAAATGTTTCAGATATGAGAAAGCAAAGGCATGAAGTTAAGTTGGTGTGGCAACCAAAACAGGAGATTGACGAGACGGTTAAATCTAGTTCTAGTTTTAATTTGAATAAAAAGACTTCTAATAAAGATGAATTGATTGTGAATGTTGCTACTTCTAAACCTAATCTTATTGATTCTCGCAAGAAATATTCCATAAAGAAATTATTCCAGTTAGCTCCATCTAATAAAAAGTTTTCAAATTTTGGTGGATGTGATTATGCTTCTTGTAAATATTCTGATGTTTGGTGTGACTCATATAATGTTTCCTCTTATCGTTATCATTCTTCTTATCATTCATATGGCTTTCAAAGACAAAGCGGGCCCAAATTTAAATGGGTGCCAAAATCATGTACTGACACTGTAGGTCCCATTTATAAATGGGTACCTAACCCTCTTATCTTCTGATTTGTTTTGTGCAGACCCGTCATATGTGGTACTTGGATAGCTGGTGTTCCAAGCATATGACCGGGCAGAAGAGTATGTTGTCTAACTATACAGACAAATACTGCGGCACAATTCGTTTTGGAAATGATTAGTTTTCACCAATTCTGGGATATGGTGATGTTGTACACAAAAATGTCACGATTAAGAAGGTGAGCTACGTTGAAGGCTTAGGACACAACCTATTCAGTATTGGTCAGTTCTGTGACAAAGACTTAGAGGTGAGTTTCAAGGCCAAGAGATGTTCGGTTCGCACTGAAGACGAGAAAGAACTCTTGGTCGGCACTCGTAAGTCAAACCTCTACACCATCAACTTGTCAAGGGTCCAGGCTGACAATCAGATATGTCTATTATCAAAGGCCTCGATGCAACAAAGTTGGTTATGGCATCGACGGCTCTCTTACCTCAACTTTCGGTACATCAAAAAACTGGTCAGTGGAAAGCTAGTGAAAGGACTTCCTGAGCTGAAGTATGAAAAAGAACACTTGTGTGTAGCGTGTGAAAAGGGAAAGATGAAGAGAGCGCCACACAAACCAAAGCCTGAACCAAGTACCAACTCTCCATTAGAGTTGTTGCATATGGATTTATGCGGTCCTATGCAATCGCAAAGCTTAGGCGGAAAGAAGTACGTGTTAGTTATCGTGGACGACTTTTCGCGATACACTTGGGTCAAGTTTCTACGGTCTAAAGATGAGATGCCTGAAGTTATCATTACATTTCTGAAGACGACCCAAGTCAATTTGCAGAAACAAGTGAAGATTCTCAGAACTGACAACGGCACAGAATTCAAGAATAAAATAGTTGAAGAATATCTCGAATAGGTCGGTATATCACATCAATACTCTTTTGCTCATACGCCTCAACAGAATGGAGTCGTCGAAAGGCAAGACCGTACGCTAGTCGAGGCCGCTCGAACTATGCTCAGCCAATCTGACTTACCTCTATTTCTGTGGGCTGAAGTTGTATCGACTGCGTGTCACACTCAGAATCGCTCCATGATACACCGCAGATTTCAGAAGACTCCGTATGCGTTAATCAACAACCGGACACCTACAATCAAATATTTTCATATATTTGGGTGTAAGTGTTATGTTCTAAACGACAGAGAGAATCTGAACAAGTTTAGTGCTAAGGCGGATGAGGGCATCTTTATTGGCTATTCCTCTACATCTACTGCATACCGTGTTTACTTGAAGAAGTCGAAGACTGTGATCGAGAGCGTCAACATTACATTCGATGAGTAAATGGCTTCTGAACAACTCAGTTCAGAACCTGTGATAACCGGAGTACTAGCTTATGGGCCAACCAGTCCAGGACCTGCACCTCAAGAGAACAAATCAGATGGCGCTTCATCATCTACTTCTCAATTATCTGATTTGGATTTATTATTTGAACTGTTTTATGATGAATTTCTTGGATTTTATGTGCCTAAATATGTTGTGGTTGACAGGATGGAAGACTCGATTACTACTCATCCAACCATTTCAGATATCTCTACTGAGTCCAACTCTCCGATTTAGCAAGAAGTTCCAGTTCAAATGCCTACTCCGACAGTTGAAGTTGTGACCAACACCGAAGAGACAGATGTAGATGACTCAGTAGGATGTACTGTAAGGACTGATCCACAGACTGACTAAGCTGTACCTACTGCAACTACTACTTCAATTGAAACCCCCATTCATTCTGAACCATCTGAAGGAGATAACAGTGGATTCCTAGATGCTGAACATGATCAATCTACATCTAATCCACTCCCTCATGAACACAAGTGGACCAAAGAGCACCAGATAAGCCAAGTTATTGGAGATCCATCCAAACCGGTGCAAACTAGGTCTGCCACTTTGAATCTATGTATGCATGACTCCTTTCTGAGCTAGATAGAGCCTACTCGCGTATCTGAGGCCCTTGCCGATTCAGATTGGGTAATTGCGATGCAAGATGAGCTGAATCAGTTTGAAGCACTTAAAGTCTGGAGACTCGTACCCAAACCTGAAGGTAAAACCATCATTGGTACGAAATGGGTGTTCAAAAACAAGAAAGATGAAGATGGTACCGTTATCAGAAATAAAGCACGACTTGTTGACAAGGGATATAGGCAAGAGGAAGGGATAGACTATGATGAGACTTATGCTCCAGTGGCGCATATAAAGGCAATTTGGATGTTCTTAGCCTACACAGCCCACAAGAACTTCACCGTCTATCAAATGGACGTGAAAACAGCTTTTCTGAATGGTGTACTCAAGGAGGAAGTCTACGTCTCACAGCCAGAAGGGTTTGTGAATCCAGATAAGCCTAATCACGTTTACATCTTGGATAAAGCTCTTTATAGACTGAAACAAGCTCCTCGCGCCTGGTATGATATCTTATCTCAGTTCTTGGTCAAGTCAGGTTTTACAAAAGGTACGGTCGATACCACTTTATTCATTACAAAGGAAAAATGCAATATCATTCTTATTCAAATATATGTGGATGATATTATTTTTGGCTCTACAAATCCTAAGTACTGTAAGAATTTTGCAAACCTCATGGTGTCACGTTTTCAGATGAGTATGATGGGAAAGATGAATTTCTTTCTCGGATTGCAAGTTAAACAATTTTCAACGGGGATTTTTATCAATCAATCTAAATACATTCTTGATATTCTTCGGAAGTTCAAAATGGAAAATTGTAAACCGATTGGTACCCCGATGGCACCTGGTACTAAGATTAGCACCGATCCTTCGGGAAAGGCTATTGATGTTAGGACTTATAGAGGGATGATAGGTTCTTTAATGTATCTTACTTTTAGTAGGCCGGATATAATGTTTCTACATGCTTATGTGCTAGATATCAAGCCAATCCTAAAGAATCCCATTTGTCTGCAGTTAAGCGGATTTTCAGGTATCTGAAGGGGACTGCAGATCTTGGTCTATGGTATCCTAAAGATACTAGCTTTGAACTAACAACTTATTCAGACGTAGATCATGTTGGTTTCATGTTAGACAGGAAGAGCATCTCGGGTCATATACAATTCCTCGGTGATAAACTCGTCAGTTGGGCATCGAAGAAGCAATTATGTGTCTCCACTTCAACAGCCGAAGCAGAATATGTAGCTGCTGCTAGCTGTTGTTCTCAGGTCTTGTGGATGAGAACACAACTGCGAGACTATGGTTTCCATTTCAATAGAATCCTGATGTATTGTGACTCGAAAAGCGCTATTGAGATTTCAGCTAATCCTGTTCAGCATACTAAGACCAAACACATAGATGTCAGGTATCACTTTATAAAATATAATCTGGAAAATGGAACAATTGAACTTTACTTTGTAAAAACTGATTATCAGCTTGCAGATTTGTTCACCAAACCTTTAGACCAAAAGCGTTTCACTTTTCTTGTCTCTAGGCTAGGTATGCTAAATCTTAAGACCTAATCAGTGGTTACCTATTAAAGTTTTATTATTGTGTCTTCTCAGCATTTATTTTTCATTATATCTGAAAGATATCTGCACGTTAATATCCTGTTCATGATCTCAGGGGGAGTGTGAGAAGTACCTCATAGATGATCAATTTTATCTTGAGGGGGAGCATATCTAATGTATGCATTGTGTTTACTGATAACTTATTAGTGATGCATGACTTTAGAGGGAGCGTACAAGTCAAAGGAGTATGGCTATGACTTCTGATTATTTCAGATCAGAACTCGTACTTTAATTGTTTTACTGCTTTCTGTCATTTTAATTTCCGTGAATAAAGTTGTTTTGACTATGACCTTAAGACTTTTGCAGTTTGAGAGATGCCTACAAGATCATATCTTTATGACTTTAAGCTTGACTTCATGAGATGTAAGACTGCACGCAAAAGGTATAATTCCTTATCTTCATCTCATATATGGTTGAAAGAAGGATAACTTTCAATCATAAGAAAACATGTTCTTAAATGTTTAAACCACTTCCCGATTCTCAAACAGATTTCTTGAATTGGAAGTGTGATTTTAAATGTTTTCTGCTTCATCTTTGAGCTTTAACTGATCAAGTTAAATCATCTGAGCAACATATGCTTTATAGGATAACATGGGATCAGTGTGCTAGGTCTTAAAAGAAACTTCTATGGATTCACGTTAACCAATGTTTCCTACCCAAGAAGTTACTTGTTTAGTGATTGAATGTGAGGAGTCAAAAGAAATGAGTATGGGTTGTGTGATGAGGTATACTGAAAAAGAGAGTTTGGTTAGAGTGAGCTTAATGTTTTAAAAGAAGAGGGTGTGAGAACAGAGTTAAAAGAATATCAGAACTCTGCACCAACTTTTTCTGAGTCGGGCAGCCACAATTCTAGTGTTTCACATCTCTTTGGTGAACATTATTGAAACAGGCAACTAGCCCATGCCAACTCTTGCCAAAACCTCACCAGCTACTCATTTTCTTCTTAAAAGGAAAATGTTTCACATTTTTAAAGGGGGCGCAACACATTTACTATCTGGTTTTCATTTAGAAAATTTGGATATTGAAAAGAAGGAAGTTTGCCCCACCTTCGCACTTCAATCATGCACATTGAGTGTGTGTTTAACTCACTGTTGTCTCAGTGGTTTACACAATATTGAGCCTTATAAGCAATCTTCAACTGCTTAATTCTTTCTATCACATGCACGAACACACAAGGAATTTGTTTCTTTGTCATAACATTCATAGAAATGACGACTCTTACTCGGTTAAGAACCACGAGTCTTACCTTGTAAGTAAGTGACGACTCTTACTCGGTTAGAGTTTACCGGGTAAATTGTTGCATATGATGCCAGTTAGATGAAGTAAAAAACTTACCCGGAAAGATAAATAATAGTGTTAAAGAGATGAAGTAAAAAACTTACCCGACAAGATAAATAATATGTTAAATCTGACCGATAAGCGCTTACTAGATAAGTGTTTGGGTAAACGACCCACAAAACTCACAACCTTTAAACAATTAACTGAAAATTGTAATAAAAGTTTGTTATGTTTTTGTATTATTATGAACTAATAAAAAAAACGTTTAAAGTAGTTATATAACATTATATACCAACTTAAACATTATTTCTTTATATTATTTAAAAACTAATTTTATTTATAATTGATATTAATAATTTAATATGTAATCATGGAAGAAATAGATGACATAAATAAAAAAGTATGGCAAGGGATTGAAACAAAAACCTCAAGGATATAACACCAACAAGATAACCACTTGAGCTATACATTCTAGGTGTTTCTATGCTTCATGTGTAATATTTAACTTAAAAAGCAGGGAGAGAGGGGGGCTAGGGGGTTCCGTCTTTAGGTAGCGTTTGGTATGCAGACTAGATGGGACGGGACAGGACGGAACGGAACGGGATAGGACTAAATGTCTGTCCCATGTTTGGTTTAAGTTTAAAATCATAATGTTTGAAAGGGGGTAATATTCTAATTTTACATTTAATCCCATGTTGTTCCAGCTATTTTGGTGGAACTAAAAAACTTAACTTTTGTCCCATGAAATTTTATTTTTGTCCCATGTTGTCCCATGTGATTTTTGTCCCATGGCATATCAAACACGAGACTATTTTTTTTGTCCCGTCTTATCCCACTCAGTTTGTGTACCAAACGCACCATGTTTATTTAACGTACGATTTAATAAGAACTCGAATGAGAAGAAATATCCAAATTACATTTAACAAAATAGCGTTGAGAAGAACAATACACGATTAACTCTATGTTATCTTGCAATAAATCATTATACAATAAGAAAACATATTGTTACAACAAGATAATTCATTAATTTTAATATTAAATAAGAAGTTTATATAAATTTCTTATTCCCGATTTAAAATAAAATGTTAGATCTAAATGGATTACACAATCAGTTTAACTAAAAATAACAAGAACGTATAAAAGTATTTTTCAGTTTATCTCATAATATATAAGTGCCCACTTTTAAATGTAAATAATCATTTTCATTTTATTCTCAATTATAAAATAAAGAATATTTTTCACTCTATTATTAAGGTTATGTTTGACAAACTGACTGATAAGTTAGCTGGTAAGTGAAACACTAGTTGGTGAACAAATTATGTTTGACAAAAACTAACTTATAAACATGTTAAATGACTAGAAATGACATATTAAAAAAATAGTTAATTATAAATATTTAATAATATAGTTCAAACAAATTTCTAATAATATAATTGAAACAAATTAGTTCTAATTTGTTAATTATTTCTAATAATATAATCCATATTTGTTGTTTTAGTGTTGGGTTGGAGAGGATCTAAGGGGTTTTATTTTTTTTTTTTTAACGGCAAAGAAAACTTTTATTACCCAACAGAAAAGTCCATAAACAAAACAAAGCAAACACAAAACACCGGAACAAACAACACCACACGAACCAACAGAGACAAAAAAAAACAACCAAAACACAACACCAAGCAACAACAACCAGGGGTCTGTTTGCGAGGGGAAAACAGCCCGGAAACGCAGCGTGAGTTGCTGTTAAAGCAGATGAAATCGAATCCTATGCAGAGCAGAGGGACAGCGGTGGTGTTTGCAAGCAGCAAACCACCACAAGCCACCTCGTCTTTACCGGAAAAAAAAATCGTGAAAAGGTTGGAGTAACCTATTAAGAACACAACCATGAATCATACCCAATCCCTACAACCTGTCGACGACCTCCAACCAAACATATCACTGTACCCTGTCAACGACCACTAAACAAAAAAATGTCTTCGCAGCTTACACTCGAACTCGACCTGCCCAATCCAGCACCGACAACAGCACCCGTAGACAGTACAACGCAGGTGGCAGCCGCTGGCTCCTGCAGTTTAAACGTCTGTTATTTACGACCCTGGATTGGACAGCCAGTTATCCAGATTTGTAAGAAGAGACTGTCTCTCCGCTTGATCCTCTTGATCCACTCGAACACTTTTAATTGCGTCGTGAAGAAGGTATCCGAGATCTTTCCTTGCTCTTTCTCAAATATCACTTTGTTACGATGCGTCCATATAATATAGATAAAGCTCCATACCGTCGTCGTCCATCTCTTGGAAATCATTTCGATCGAACTCACTTGACCATTCATCTCCAGCAACTCTGTTACCGAGTAAGCCAATGACATGTCAACATTCCACCATCTTCCCATTTATTGCCATAGCGTTCTCACATCCTCGCAAGTGACCAAAGCATGGTCTATCGTCTCCACCGAGAGTCCACACCTTGGACATAATATGGTATCCAACTCAATTCCCAAATTGTCCAATACCTCTCGAGATGGAATTCTCCCGAGTCTTACCTTCCACAAGAACACACAAATATTCTTTGGAATAGATGGTACCCATTTTGTTTCCGTCGTATTGTTATTTCCACCCCTCCTCGAATCATCTAAAAGGCTCCTAACTTTCTTAACCGTAAAACCATTTTCGCTATCCAACGCCCACACGACCATATCCTTTCCAACTCTTTTTGGAGTATTGGATTGTAACAACCTCAATAAAGTTTTGAGCTCCCCTAACTCCCTCCCCCTCGGCTCACGCTTCCATCCCCATCTCCACAACCACTCTTCTCCTACCCATTCCCCTCTACCCATGACCGGAACACATTTGGTAGTCTCAAGTTGGAAAAGTCTCGGACATTCCTCCTTTAGCGGCCGATGTGTAACCCATCTCTCATCCCAAAATCTCGTCTCCGCTCCATCCCCTATCTCCTTTACTAGTGACCCCGCAAAGTTTAAACTTTCCTTTTCCAACTCTCTCCCCACCTTCACCACATCCCTCCAAACCCCATTACCCATCGAACACCTATGTCTATCCTCCACCAAACCCCCATCCCACCCATAAAGACTTTGAATTATCCTAACCCATACCACCACCATTTGCACAAAAGCGTCCAATTCATCTCCCTTAAACCACCAATATTAAGATACCCTTTTTGAGCCCCCCCCAAGACCGTTCCCCAATTGACCCACCCATGAGGTCTCTTTTTTTGTAAAGTGTCCTCACCACCACCCCCATCTCCCCCCAAAAGAAATGACATCTCACTCTCTCAAGAATTTTTAACACTCCTTGCGGTGCCCGAAACAAAGATAGGAAATATAATGAGGTGCTACCAAGTACCGACTTTACCAACGTTAGTTGTCCTCCATATGCGATTGTCTTCGCTTTCCAAGATGAGAGCTTGTCTTTCATCTTCTCGATTGCCGGTTTCCAATTGTCGAGTCTCCGCACAGATGCCCCAACCGGAAGACCAAGATACATAAAAGGGAGCATATCGTACCCACAACTCAACCTTCGAGCCCATGATTGTACCTCTTCCTCCGGTACACCCACTCCATATATTTTACTTTTACTCAAATTTATTTTAAGACCCAAAACAAGGTGGAAACACTTCAAGATTTTCATCAAGTTCTTAACATTTGTCAAACTCCACTCCACGAATAAAATCGCATCGTTCGCATATTGAAGATGTGAGATTTGAATCTCATCTCGTCCCACACTTATTCCTTTAAAGACCCATTTACCACGACCTCTTCCACCATTATATGGAATCTTTCGGCTACTAATAAAAAAAGGAAAGGTGTAAGTGGATCGCCTTGCCGTAGCCCCCTCTCCATTTGAAACTCCCTCGTTGGTGATCCATTAACAAGAACGGATATCTTGGATGTGCTAAGGCATGTTTTTATCCAACTTCTCCACTTTGCGGAAAACCCCATCGCTTCCATAATCTCCAAAAGGAACGTCCAATCGACCGTATCGTAAGCTTTTTCAAAGTCAACTTTAAAGATCAAGCCCCTTTTCTTCAATTTCCTAATGTAGGCCATCGTCTCGTTCGCAATTAGAATCCCGTCAAGGATATATCTTCCTTTCACAAACGCACTTTGCTCTTTACATATGAGTTTACCCATCACCAATGTCAATCTCTCCACTAAAACTTTTGAAACGATCTTATAAAAGATGCCAATGAGACTAATTGGTCTAAAGTCGTTTAGTCCAATTGGATTTGTGGTTTTCGAAATCAAAGTAATGAACGAAGCATTGCATCCATCGTTCATCTCCTCTTTTTCCATGAACCAATCTATTGCCGCCAATAACTCCGGTTTTATTAATTCCTAATAAGTCTTTATGAAGCCAATCGTGAAACCGTCCGGGCCCGGTGCCTTGTTGCTTCCACATTCCTTGACCGCATTCCACACTTCCTCCTCCGTAGCCTTCCTCTCTAGATTTCGTGCTTCCTCCTCATTCAACTTTTATATGTTATGCATTTTTAAAGTTGGTCGGTCCTCCTTTAAGTATGATAGTTTACCATTGAAAAACTCGAACGTGTACTCCTTGATCTTTGTCGGGTCTTCCGTCCACGATGACTCTATGTTTAGGTCGCGTATGGTGTTCCTCCTTTCTTTGCTTTTAATTGTCGCATGGAAGAGCTTTGTGTTTTCGCCGTCGTCTATCATCCAACGTACCTTAGCTTTTTGCTTCAAGATATCCATTTTTTTCTCCTCCAGTTCCAACCATCTTGAACGAGTCACTATCCACCGTTATCGATCGTTTCCCCCAAATTGGTTCCATCAACTTTCTTTTCCCCTTTCCTGACCTTTTCCTTCTTTGCCTTCAATTCCTCATCTATGTTTCCCCATTTTCACCTACTCCAATCTTTAAGAGTTGCTTTGGCGTGCTTCAATTTGTCACGAAAAGCACAATCCGGCCTTATTGACTTCACCTGTTTGCCCCACGCCTCCTTCACAATATCGCCTAGACTTTCATCCTTGAGCCACGCATCAAAAAACTTGAACGGTTTAGGTCCAAAATCTGCCCATATGTCACTAACCATAATCGGAAAGTGATCCGACCATTTTCTATCTAGTGCTTTCGCTCCCAAATTCTTCCAGCTTATCACAAAGTCGTGTGTTGCAAGAAAGCGATCAAGTCTGCTCCATTTTTTACCGTCATCACTTACGCGTGTGAACATTGTTCCCCCCATCGGTATTTCGATAAGCTTTGCTCTTCTTATAAATTCGTTAAATTCTTCTGATCCTTTGCGATTGATGATCGAGTTTAATCTCTCTTTTTCACAACACACTTCATTGAAGTCCCCTCCTAAGATCATCGAACGTCTTATTTCACACAAAGGAGCTCCAATTTGGACCATAAGATTGCTCTATCATTTTGCTCCCTTGGTCCATAGATGTTTACGCAACCCACCAACCCATCCACATTTGCCCATTTTCCCACGACTGCAATGAAATTTTCCTCTTTGATGACGAAGTCACACTGGAACGAGCTTTTGCTCCACATTGTCAATAAGCCCCCGAAATTTCCTATCGTCGTCTCATGAACAAAGTCTCCATCTTTAGCCCCCCACAGATCCTGAGCCCTCTTTCGTGCCATTTTTTTTAATTTTGTTTCCTGAAGCATTACCATACACAACTTTTCTTTCCCGCAAATTTCTTTGATCCATTGTTTCTTATTTCTCGAGCCCATTCCCCTTATATTTAGCGAAACTACTTTCATAAAAAATCCGACAAAAACGACACTTACCCGTCAAATTTCACTCATTATTCTTTCATGATTCCTGCGTTGACAGCTTCCTGTTTTTTGCTTTCCACGTAACTCCAATCAATTGACCAAATTCTTCTAAGCCCTCTTGACTATCATCACTCTTTAATTCATTTAAAATAGACATTTTCTTCGCCAACGATATCGAGCTCCCCCCCCCCCCCGCTTTGCGATCGAATTCTGCCTTTCTTCTTCAGTTCTCCCCCAATTCTTGTTTTTCTTTGATTTCCTTTCTTCTGTGATTGACCCCTAGCAATTTGTTTCAAGTGGTGAAATCTTACCCTACTCCTGCCGAAAAAAAGAATTTCTCGCCTTTTTAGTCTCAAGGGATCACCACAAGCAGCTGATGATTTACCTTTGCCTGCCTTGGAAGTTGTCTCCCCACTGCAATTTCCAGTCTCACGACCGTATTCCGTTCCACCATGATCGACAATGCTGGTTCCTTCAGTTGGGCTGTCCAGTTCCTTGTTAAATATTTCTTTGTTGGGCTGCATGAACTCAGGCCCACCCTGCTTTCCACTAAACTTAATTAGCCCAATAGAATTATTTTCCATCTCTTGATTATGGCCCACAACCTTTATATTTTTGGAAACCTGCACATTCTCTTTCCCTTCCAGATTATTAGGGATCTGAATATTATTATGTCCCTTTTCTAACGAATCCCTCCCTGCCCTATTCAAGTCATCGTTCCCAAGGACAGTTCTTGGGACTTCCACAAGCTCAGCGACGCCATTAATGTTTTGAGTCTCTTCGTTTCCTCCAACCGACAACGAGACTTCCGGCAAGTCTCCGACCGC